>OX596029.1:51405326-52834659 GCA_951394125.1 Epistrophe eligans
CCCTTTCCCTTTCCTTCCTTTCCCTCCTTTCCCTTCCTTTCCTTTATTTTATTTTTTGTTTTATTTTTGTATTAAATATATAACTGCTTTATCAGATTTCTCAAAATTCATTTAGTTTTTGAGATATAAAGAAAAAACCTTTTAATTTGTATAAAAATGAATTGATTTTTTTGTTAGTGTCAACATTACTCGGAATAGATTTTTATTTGTTGGATTAGTATTAAATAAGGAAAGAACACAAAGGCCGAAAATTTTAAATTTAGAGTATAGATCACAAAATAGAGGCAGGTGGAACACCAATACGTTGATTCAGTGATCATGTCATGGTCAACATAGATCATCTGACTTCTATTGGAGGAACAATAATACTGTTGTCCGGCGCTTCCCGTCAAACTTTACAGGTCATCCCGCGATCAACGCCTGCAAATGAACTTAACGCTTACCTAAAATTATCCTATTTATGGCGATACATAAAGAAGTAAGAATTGACGACGAAAATGCGAGTTGCATTGCAGAACAATCAATCAGCCGATAATTTCTCAGAACAACTATTGGCAATCGGAAATAGCCGAATTCCGGTTGATGGTACAACTAGACTTATTTCGTTCCCGTCGAATTTTTGTGAAATCACACCATCGAAGGAAAAACTTATCCGCAAAGTATATTGATTGATCGTGTTACAAATGACGAGGACAGCTAATCTACAAGCTATCCAATTGAATTTTTGTTGGCACAATCATCATTATGTTATGGAACCAGGTTAACGGTAAAGAAACTGATGAACAACGTCATCCAAGTCACCATACTATTAAAGGCAAATTCAAAGGAGAGGAAGTTCTTAGTCCAAGAAGTTCGATAATACCAACCGACTTGCCATAAGTTTAAGCGCATTAAATTTCCCGTTCGACTCGTCACAATAATAATCAACAAACCGCAAGGCCAATCGTTGCAAGTGTGTGGCCTTAATCTCGAATTTCCTTGCTTTTCGCACGGACAATTGCGGGACGTACGTGGCGTATTCCAGAGTCGAAAAGCCATCTACATTGTTTTTTTATGTAACGGAAAAACAATGTGACATGTAAACAAATCTTAATTTATAAGAAACAATTTTGAAAATCGTTGGAGCTGTTATTAAAAAAAAAATAATTTGTATATTGTCTTTTGTAACGGGTGATTTTTAAGCTGGTTTGGTTTTGGCAACACTGGTTTTGACAGCTGACGTGTGTTTAGTACCTTGTGTCACTGTCAAACAGCTTCAGTTTGGTTTGCAATTTAACCATGGATCGTCTTACAAATGAACAACGCTTGCAAATTATTGAATTTTACTATCAAAATTCGTGCTCGGTTCGAAATGTTGTTTATCGAAAAATTGTGTTCAGCGATGAGGCTCATTTTTGGTTGAATGGGTACGTAAATAAGCAAAATTGCCGCATTTGGAGTGAAGATCAGCCAGAAGCATTGCAACAGCTACCAATGCATCCCGAAAAAGCCACTGTTTGGTGCGGTTTATGGGCCGGCGGCATTATTGGGCCATATTTCTTCAAAGATGATGCGAATCGCAGCGTTACTGTCAATGGTGAACGCTACCGAGCGATGATAACAAACTTTTTTTTGCCCGAAATGGAAGTTCTTGACTTGCATGATATGTGGTTTCAACAAGACGGTGCCACATGCCACACAGCACGCGAAACAATGGCGCAATTGCGAGGCGAGTTTGGTGAACAGTTAATTTCACGTTTCGGGCCGGTCAATTGGCCGCCTAGATCGTGCGATTTGACACCATTAGATTATTTTTTGTGGGGGTATGTCAAGGCTAATGTCTATAGGGACAAGCCCGCTTCGATTGACGCACTGGAAGCCAACATCCATGCATTCATTCGTGAGATACCGGCCGATATGTGTGAAAGAGTATGCCAAAATTGGACTCAGCGGATGGGCTACCTGAGACGCAGCCGCGGTCAACATTTGCATGAAATTATCTTTAAACATTAAATTGCAAGGTTCAAACTATCGATTCAAATAAATATTTCATTCATTTTTTCGAATTTTTTGTGTTTTTTTTTTTTTAAAAGTTCTAAACCTCTTAAAAAATCACCCATTATATATCGGGTTTTCCAATAAGGACTTGACAACTTTGAATTTAATTTAAGAACGCACCCTTTCACTGATCATCGAACTTTCATTGTAAATTTATTCAGTAAACTCAACATTTTCATCATGGTAAAGTACACTCAAATTTTCGGTCGTAAATGACGAAGCTCATTTTTGGCTCAATGGGTTCGTCAATAAGCAAAATATCCGTTATTGGTCGGGTGAAAATCCGCATTTGCTTCATGAATCACCACATCATCCACAAAAAATAACTGTTTGGTCCGGTTTACATGCGCCGGCGGCGTTATTGGGCCATATTTTGTCGTCAGTTGAATGGCCAGCGTTATCGCTCAGAGCCAACATTGAACGCGAAATAGCAGCCATTTTTGGCCGAAATGTGTGGCCGAGTCATCGAAAATTGGGTCCAACGAATCGACCGCTGCAAACGTGCCCCAAAAAATGTTTCTATGAGAGATACTATTTTTAATCAATAGATAAAATTTTTCTTCCAATAAGATGGTAGATAATATTAGTTCACATAAAAATTTTAATCAAAATCGTAGAAGCCGTTTTTGAAAAGAGTTCCATTTTCCTTACCAGTTTTTAAACACTTATATAGGAGGAACCGTTAGATATTTTTGGTCATAAGAATAATTTTTATTTAATCTCATGACAATAATGTTAAGTTCTCAAAAAAAAAAAAAAGATAAAAAAAAAAATTAAATTTTGATATACATCACTTTTAAAAGTTTTTGAAAGATTTTCTATAAAAAAAATTACTCAAAATCAGTTGAGCCGTTTTAGAAAAAATGGAAAATCAAAAAAAATGGTTCTATAGGAGGTACCATTTATCTATAACCATTTTCCGACCATTTTTTTTTTTAAAGTGGTAGCCTTTTTGTAAAAAAGTTGTGGGCACTTTTTTAAAAAAAATAAGATTTTCAATAACTTATTAAAAAAAATTACCGCAGGTTCTGTTATTTTTGGGTTAAAAAAAAATTTAAAAAAAAACGTGCCCAAGAAACGCTAGATACAAAGTTTAAAAAAATCCTACCATTTGTTAATGCTGCAGCCGAAAGAACAGAACACACAGATAGGCATACAGAAAAACAGACTGGCAGATTTTCGAGACCCACTTTTTTGACTTCGCTATCATCGTAATGTCAAGTTTTATCAAAATCTAAAAATAGCTAGCTTTACAAGCTATACAGGGTGTTCCACAATTTGTTATTGCAAAAAGATACTTAAAGTGATAGACTTAATTTGTATTTAACTTGAGAAAGGTCAAGAAAAAAGATTCAGGAAACAGCAGAGTGGTTTAAAACATGAGTTTGCTAGGTTTTTTGTTTAACTTTATTCCAAGTTGAAAAGTTAGACAAGATTCTGTACATGCAATGATCGATGAAAAGAATTTTGAAATAATGCCTAATTATTTATTTACAATTTATTCTCGAGGTATTTAAAACCAAGTAAGCTTTTATTTATTGCAACCGCCACTAAACTTGAAAAAGAGTCTAGGTTCAAAACCGCTGTCAACAAATCCGCTTTAGAAATTAAACATAAAGCCTTTAAAATTGATACTGATTGACGGTTGTTTTGCTACTATTGTTTGTGTGCAGGCAGATATGGAGTGGCCTACGTTTTTGTTTCGACTTCTAAAGGCAAAAATAAAAGATGCTTTTTCATTTTCATGACAAAAAAAACTTCTTCATAATACGCAGTACCCCTAACAAAAAAAATCATCTCTATTTTAGGTGAATAGCCTGGAATTTTATCCCCGGACCTCCAGCTTTGCAGTCCATCACACACTAAACATTACGCCAGAGGGGGGACTGTGGTATTACGATCACATTGTGGTTTATGTTTGTTGAAAAAAAAACTCCCTTATACATACTCAAATATACATACAAAATTATTACATTACTTTAAGCAGAAAAATTCCATTTATACCTTCGAACGTTTATGATCGAAGGACTTTATCAAAGAATCAACAATCACACCCAAGTCATAACCACCGCATTAGTTACTATGAGTATAGGCTCAACAAAAGGCCAATGATTCAACAAAAAAAATTGTTTATAATGGTAACTTTCCGCCATTGATTACACTCCTTACAATTCTCCTCATCACAATATTTCTGCACAACCAAGCAAAATGGATGCCATTGTCGTCTAAGCTCCCTACCCTGAGAGCAAATATATATATTGTTTCCTTTATTATATATTACACCACCTATACTATACTATGCCATACCTATTGAACAATTTTTCTTATATTGTGTAAATCTCCTGCCAAAAGCATTGGCACACTGTCACCGTACCTCTGGCTCCTTTTGAATTCTTGCCACAACACTGTAGCGACCTGAAATATACTTTATAGCTTGGCTGTCGCTCCCCAAAACTGTGTATGTGTATGTATGTGTACATTACATCCAACTAAGCCTCAGCTCTATAAAATAGTTATACTTTTATACTCGCATATCGCTATCCCCATAGGAACTTCCGATGAAGAACTTGATACCAGCGTGAAGCTGCTCCGCAACACATCGATTTAAATCTTCGTGTGCACGGAGCGGCCATAAACTCCTTTACTTCAAATGGCACACCATTTGCGAATAAGAGCACAAGTTTTCCAATAAAAATAAAATTTATGGTTTAATACGCCGCACTGAGATATGCCACAGCTACATATAAAAATACACAAAACACAGATACAGATACAGAAACAGAAAGAGAAGAATTTTTGTGAGCACAAGAAAAATTGAGGTTACCTTCAATTTGTATCAATTGTTCGAGTTGTTATGATAAACTTCTCTTCAATGCTTATCATTATCATTATCACCTTTGGCTTAACATATTTATAACTCAGGAGTATAAATTCTAAAAATCGCTTCCACGAAAGATACAGACAGCAGCAATATATTTTCTAGTACAGAATCAGAGGGTTTACTCTTGCACTATATTCACCTTTATGTGTGTTTAGGGTTGTAGATACATACGTATATGTGTTGTGTATGTGCGCACTTATTCTCCTTTTTACGGTATGCCATGCCAATTAATGTGAGGAGTTTAATAGCTCCAAGGCAAGAAAGGATCACACTCTAAGCTTTGCTATTTTCTCGTTAAATCTGAGAAAGCACTCGTCTAGGTTCAGCTTGTGAAAATGTGGGGATTTAAAAGAAGTGGTAAGCTGAAAACGAAAAAAAAATATGTATTTTTCTTATATGCTTGAATAAGGGTTCCTTGGAAATGGTTGATTTTAGGGTTGAGCAAAAGGAAAGAGATTTAAGGAAATGTTAAAAATCGCTTACGAAGAATAAGCTACAAAATTTGCATCGTTGGGATTGGAGATACAAATATATACATATGTATACAACTTTGTCCCGATTTAACCGTACATTAACATTCGTAGTTATTAAAGCAGGAGAACCTGGTGAATTGTGAAAACATTTATTTTGAAGGAGAAAAATGTTTTACCTACAGAGCTAACATTTAATGTAACCACTCACAAATTGTCATAATTCCTTTCAATTTCTTACCATTTTTTTACTTCTAGCCATACACGTTTAAAACTGGCATTATCCTGGAGTCGTGTAAATGTTTTGCTGACACCATTTTGTTAGTTATCACAATTCACAAACTACAAGGAAGTACAAACTTGTTCTATTCTTTATTATTTTTTGTTAGAGGTAAGAATAGTAGGTGCTCCAGATAAAATGAACGGAGCATAAATGTTTCCGTTAGGAAAGTGATATGGAGAAGTTTGTTTAAAACAATGTAGTTGTTTATTAATCCAAAAAGTAAACGTTAAATTTCCTAGTTCAGCTTGATTTTACTGTTAATATAGGTGGATTCGATATGCGTTATTTACTTGAACATTTAGTCTCGCACTGATAACTAGTATTGAGAGTTGAAAGTCACTAGGCCCAGGTTCTACACGAGCTGTCGCGCCAAACAATTTATTTTTTTTAAATGTTTATTTCTTGTCTAGGCTTTTGGGAACAATATTGTTCAATACGACTAAGTACATACCTTGTTTTTAGAAAGGTAATTAACTTTCTTTCTGTGCTACTAGTGACTTTTGCAGAGAATGGTTAAAAACTGTTGGAGACGGTTAAAAACGTGGTTGAGGTCTACAACAACTGATTAGGCTACAAAGATATCGATATAATTTCTGTAGATGTGGTGAAGTTGCATGAAATTGATCTTATGTGCGATTACAGTGTGGTTTTAAAGTGTGCATGGTACTTCCACTTAAGATAGATAAATTGTTAAGAAATAAATATAATTAGAAATAAATTGATTAAACAATTTCTGACATTGTTTTGATACACATTTGATGTACACCATCTGAATTCTTAAACAAATCTCAGTTTGCTCGTTGGAGCAGTTTAAAAAAAAAAAAAAAAACAAATTGTTTACACCTACATAAAATTTTCAAAACATTTTTAAGAAAAAAAATTGGTAAGCCATTTTTTAGTATTTATCAATGCGGAGTTAGAAACACCCATTTTCGCAATATCAAATTTTCAAAAAAAAATTGGACTTTTTGTTTTTAAATCCTAAATTTAAAATAAGGAACTACTGTGCAGAAAATTTCATTAAAATCCATTCATCGGATAGTTAGATATTCGAAAATCGAAATAAAAGGTCTTATGAGAGATGTCATTAATGACCTTAAACTAAACTACGTTTTTGGCAGGTGCCAAAAATATAGGTTACTATAGCTAATTTATTTCTTTTATCAAATGAATAGTTTTTAAAATATTAAGAATTTAAAACCATAGTCTGATCGTACATAAAAAGCAAGTTCGTATTACCTAATCGTGAATTTTATATTATATACAGAACTATGTATTTAAACGTACACTTGGGCGTATACGTAATTAATGTTAAATTGTTGAATTATTCATTCTGTACAAAATTAAATAATTTTCAAAATATTCAAATTAACAAAAGTATTTCAAAAACATTTTTAAAAAAATATAATAAATTCATTTTAATGTGTGAATAAAATATTCAAAAACTTTTGTAAAAAAAAAAAAAACAGATAATGAAATAGTTGAAATTGGGTCTATAAATGAAACTGTTAGTTATAGCATACCTACAGTAAAATATGATTTTCAAATTGTATAAATTGTACATATATTAGCATACAGAATATTTTTAATCCAAATCATTGCAGTCATAATCGAAACAAAAATATTTTCTGTAAGGGACAGAAACCGAAAGTTTTAAACAGTTATACAGCAGAATTATTTGTGTGTGATGTAGTCTCCATGTTGCGTGATATACATATATGCAAAGAAATTTGATGAAAATATAAATAATTTAAAGCATTAAAAAAAACTTTGTTTTATTTTTTATTTTTATATATTTAATATTATCACAACATTTAATTATTAACATTTAATTATTAAGATTATTAAGTCCGAAACGTGTCGCTATTAGCCCGATGATGGATTATTAAATCCGAAACGCGTCGCTATATTAAATAAAAATTAAATGTTGTGATAATATTAAATATATAAAAATAAAAAATAAAACAAAGTTTTTTTTTTTTTTTATTCTTTAAATTATTTATATTTTCATCAAATTTCTTTGCAGAATTATTTATATTCAAAATCTATTATTTAATGTTAAAAAACTATTTTGAAATATGTATTAAGTTTTCAAAAAAAATTTACCTTTTTTTTTTAAATTTAACTTTTCAACATTCTCCATAAAATTAATCAAAATTAGTTCAATCGTTTTTGAAAAAAAAACGAAAACCAAATAAATGGTTCTATAGGAGGTAGTGCCATTAATAACCATTTTTAAGAAAAATTTTATTACGAAAAGTTAGCAATCTACTGATTTTTCATAAAAATCTATAAAACTGCAAAAAAAAACAATTTGTAAAAAAACGGTTTGGTTAAAACTCTGCGAAATATTATTTAATAAAATTTTGAAATTTTTTTCTGTGCAGTCATTAATTTTTTGAGGATTACTAAAAAAAAAATTTACAGATTTCACTCATAGAGTAACTATGGGGACATTGAAAATGACTTGTAATTATTACGTCAATAAAACAAAAATATGCCTAATCTTAGTGATTTTTATTTTGTATACTATTGTTGCAATATAACTTCACAAACTGTCTTAGAAACCATTCTACAATCTGAAGTACCAATTTGTATATTTAGTGTCACTTCCCAGTTGGCGGTTAAATTAATGTTGTTAATTTTTTTAATAAAATCTTAGTCTTAATTGTAGCTTAATTTTCAATTACACAATCATACTCATTTTCATCCGCACCGGTACAGCACTTATACACTAAATTAAAGTTACATACCATCTATCTTAACGTATGTATATCTAGGTATTTGACATTTTTGCATAGCTAAGCTTTGCAGAAAGGTAACTGAATTATTACAGATCGATTAAAGCATACATATAATACGGTTCAACTTAGTTCTCGACTCAGTCGGTTGTTGTTCAAATCAACACGAGAGTTGGCTTTTTATTTTATCAATTTGACGGTTGATGAAAAAATCTAAAGATTTTGATTTTTTTTCAAATTGATTTACAAGTATTTCAAAGCCAAGACATTTGATTTACAGTCCATTTAAACCTTTTTTAAAACGAGACAAAATATACAAAGAATTTGATGCGAAGCTTTTAATCAATTTAACAATGTCGAGACGCGTAATTTACACAAACGTTGTCTAGCATATTCTAGGTTCTTTAGGTTGATTTAGAAAAAAGTCAATTTTTGTCAAATTTTACCTTAATTTTAAGACTTTAATACCAAACATCCGATTATTAGAATAAAAGTCAGAAGATAACCAAGACCCTAACCTTGATGATCTCGTCCTTAGAACTTAAGTTATAATTTTGTATAAGAGGTTCAAGTAGTTACCTATGCCTATTCGAGGTTAAACAATCAAACTGATTCAGAAGTAAGTCAAGTTTTGTCAAAAGCATTTTCGAGTCTGACATTTTACCTTTATTTTCAGACCGTAACCTCAAAGATCCGATCATTAGAACAGATTATATCAGCTTAAAAAATCGACCCTTTTCGATTAAAATATTTTATTTGTTAAGTTAAGTTAATTCCACCTATTGCCTGATTTACCTAACCATACCTTACCCTTGAGCATCTGGCCCTTAGAAATTAAGTTATACGTTGTTAAAGAGGTTCGAGTAGGTACCTATTATACATATTCTAGGTTCAACAATCGATTGATTTAAAAGAAAGCCAACTTTTGTCACATAATTTCTTTAGACTGACATTTTACCTTAATTTTAAGATAACCAAGACCTTAACCTTGATGATATGTTCCTTAGAACTTAAGTTATAATTTTATGTAAGAGGTTCAAGTAGGTGCCTATGCATATTCTAGGTTAAACAATCAAATTGATTTAGAAGTTAGTAAAATTTTTACCCAAACGTTGTCTAGCATATTCTAGGTTCATTAGGTTGATTTAGAAAAAAAATCAATGTTTGTTATAATGGGTGATTTTTTAAGAGGTTTAGAACTTTTAAAAAAAAAAAAAACACAAAAAATTCGAAAAAATGAATGAAATATTTATTTGAATCGATAGTTTGAACCTTGCAATTTAATGTTTAAAGATAATTTCATGCAAATGTTGACCGCGGCTGCGTCTCAGGTAGCCCATCCGCTGAGTTCAATTTTGGCATACTCTTTCACACATATCGGCCGGTATCTCACGAATGAATGCATGGATGTTGGCTTCCAGTGCGTCAATCGAAGCGGGCTTGTCCCTATAGACATTAGCCTTGACATACCCCCACAAAAAATAATCTAATGGTGTCAAATCGCACGATCTAGGCGGCCAATTGACCGGCCCGAAACGTGAAATTAACTGTTCACCAAACTCGCCTCGCAATTGCGCCATTGTTTCGCGTGCTGTGTGGCATGTGGCACCGTCTTGTTGAAACCACATATCATGCAAGTCAAGAACTTCCATTTCGGGCAAAAAAAAGTTTGTTATCATCGCTCGGTAGCTTTCACCATTGACAGTAACGCTGCGATTCGCATCATCTTTGAAGAAATATGGCCCAATAATGCCGCCGGCCCATAAACCGCACCAAACAGTGGCTTTTTCGGGATGCATTGGTAGCTGTTGCAATGCTTCTGGCTGGTCTTCACTCCAAATGCGGCAATTTTGCTTATTTACGTACCCATTCAACCAAAAATGAGCCTCATCGCTGAACACAATTTTTCGATAAACAACATTTCGAACCGAGCACGAATTTTGATAGTAAAATTCAATAATTTGCAAGCGTTGTTCATTTGTAAGACGATCCATGGTTAAATTGCAAACCAAACTGAAGCTGTTTGACAGTGACACAAGGTACTAAACACACGTCAGCTGTCAAAACCAGTGTTGCCAAAACCAAACCAGCTTAAAAATCACCCGTTATATTTTACCTTAATTTTGAGACTTTAACCTCAAACATGAAACATCAACATCCGATTATTATAATAGAAGTTAGAAGCTAACCAAGACCTTAACCTTGATAATTTGTTACTTAGAACTTAAGTTATAATTTTATATAAGAGTTTCAAGTACGAACCTATGCATATTCTAGGCTCAACAATCAAGTTGATATAGATGTAAGTTAAGTTTTGTCACATAAATTGTATAGCCTAACATTTTACCTTAATTTTAAAATTTTAACTTCAAACATCCGATTATTAGAACAGAAGTTATAATCCAAACAAACCAACCAACTCTAACCTTTACGATTTTAATATTTGTTACAATCTACATGCATACATACATACCTACATAAACATAATGTATATCATTTTTGTACCCGATGCAAAGCCAATTTCATTTGCCACGTGTTTTTTTTTTATTGCACACACTCCACCGTCTTCACCCTTCTATGAATATATTCTTTGTAGGTACTTACCTACATACATACATATTTTGTTTGTTTTTTTTTTCTTTTGCCGTGATGAAATTAGTTCTAAAAAGACAATTTTTCAAGTTTCTAGTATGAAATTTTTTACGCCTTTGCAAAAATTTTTATGCAGGTTTGTAGCTTGTCATTTAAACTTTAATAATCTAGCTTAATATTGAACATCTGACAATTTTAACCAAAGTTATAGGCTTCTAAGCGGCTCAAATCGAGCATTTTTCGAATTTTATACATTCTGCCACTGAATCTCGTCCGTTGGCAAAATGAACAACATGTAGGTACGCTGGCTGGTATTCATCACTTGTGTTTTTTCTTCATTTTATTCATTTTGGTAGTTTCTTTGGTAACACCAACCAAAAATTCAATCGTTCTCCCCCTATACGCTAGAGTTCATTCTCTATCTTTGTTCATTTTGGTAACACCATACTTTTATCAAAACGACCCTATAAACATTTTCAATGTTAATAAGGTGAGTTAATTCAATTCTTAAACAAAAGAAACTGTTTCAGATTTTGCTTACATATCTTTAAATTATTGAGAAATCTATCACTAAATTAAGGAAAACATTTAATTTAAATAAAAGTTAATGAACCATAAATTTATTCGTTTGTTCGTATGTTCGTGATACAATTTTTGTTCAGCACATCTCTAGAACTAATAGAGATATGAACTTCAAGTAAATTTTATTTTACTGATAATAAAATCATAAAGTGCAGAAAGGGTAAAGTAACGTAATGAAAAAATTGGAAAGAATTAAAAAAATTTAGGGACTGTTTTTTTTTTTTTAAATAAAAAAAAAAACATACTAAAAAACGTTTTTCGGTTCTAACTTTTTGAGAACAAACAATGACATCGACTTCGGGCTAATTTTAATATATTGCCAATGCCACATTTGATTACAGATTTTATTATTAAAAAAAATAAATTTACAATTTTTTTTAAGCAAAAAAAAACTACAAGAAAATACTTAAATTTTTCCGCTCAAATATCTTGAGAAAACAGACTGATTTCGTAGCCGGACTAATTTTATTTTACACACAGTAACATAGTCAATAATTCATAAGGTTTGTGGAAAAATTCAATTGAAAGCTTTTTTTTTAAAGCAACAAAATCTGTCAAAAATACTACTAAAATAATTGAAAAATATATTACGCCCCAACTTTAGTTTTCACTTGATCGAATATTGAACATCTTTAAGATTTTCAATTAGGAATTTTATTATAACAAAATTACATCGGGTATCCAGTATCCAAGGCCACCAATGGGAAGTTACCAATGTGGGTCGCACCCAGCCTCTTTTTATCATTATAATTAAGTCTTTTGGGAAGACAGTCCTACCCGTAAATTAAAATATTTGTTAGTTAAAGTAGCTTAATATACAATATTTTTTTTTATTACAAACCTATATAGGTAGTTATGTGATTAACTTAAATAATCTAAGGAACTGAAAAATAGTCCTTCAAGTTAAATCAAAATTAAGTATACCTAGGCTGTTTCTTCAATTTCTTATTCTTTTTCTAAGGTGTTTATTAAATTTTCGAATACATTATCGCATATTGTTCTCATTTTGTCCTTGTTATTTTTGAAGGACCTAATACCGTCATGAAACTCATTGTGTAGATAGAGAGATAAACTTTAAACATAAATCGAATAAAACAGGTACTCATGATGCTTCTATAGACTTCATCCAATTATCTACACTAAAATAAAAAAAAAAAAGAAGAAAACAAAATAACCCCTCCTTGCAATAAAATCAATAAATTATGACATTTCAGTCCTCTGTTTCTTCTATTTAGTAACACGTTAACGTTACTCCTTTTGAATCAAATGAAATTAATTTCATGACTATTGTCAAGAATTAAGTGGATCCTCCTCAATTACTGTCACTTTTGACATTCGGAGATGCCTTTAGCTCGCAAAAGGGAGCAAATGGTTTTCCTGCCTACAAAAGTAAACCAAGTGAAACAAAAAAGAAACACCAAGCTACCTCGTTCGTTTTCATTTATTCGGCAGCCATTAGAGTAAGAAGGCGAAGCAGCAAAAGCCATTAGGCGAACCCATTCATTAGTATTAATGGTAATTTGTCGAAGGCATATTGCCAGGGCACCAAAATAAATGAAGGCCAGGGCGCGGTGGTAAAAGTATTATGATTGCACAGACATTCTCTTGATAAAACTAACCGAGAAATAAAATATCCTTGATGAGACTATGTACATATACTAGTTGTAATTTTTTATTTATACAAAAACAAAAAAATAGCCCTGGCAATGCAGAAAAGGCCAGAGATTGCGATGGAAAAACCTCTAAACTTGTCTTTCTATAATAATAGATATATATAAGTTTGATATAGAAGAAAACCACTTTGAAAGAAAATGGATATTCTGGGTGGATAATGAGTTTAGAGGAAAAGGAAGCAATCAGCTGTGCTAGCCTTGGAGGATAGTTCAAGTAGTAGAAGGGGAATATTGTTATGTGCCGAATGCAGAATGTGGAGGTTATGGGCTTCTGACCTGGATAATTGGGAACCGCTAGCGCAGCAAATGTTTTTCGCTGACTCTTAAATTTTTAATAGATATTGTATTGTTATTCCGAAGAGAAAGGAACGCTGTCAGAATTACGTAGACAGCATAAAAAGGAATGTTATAATTAAATTAGTTGTGATTTGAAACGACGACGGACAATTTTACACTAGAGAATATTTTTCGAATAGTTTTCATGGTATTTGAATATTATATGTATGAACATTGTACATATGTATGTATATGTTTATAGGGAAGAATGTGAAATGAGACTTGTTTGTATTCCTTAAATTGACTTTTTATGATTTTAATCATTTTGATAAAAATTTTAAGGCGATGTTATATATCATTTTTATTTTTATGATAAAATTTTACTATAAAAATCCATATTTTCTTTTACTAGATTCTTGTGAATGTTCATCATTCCACAACGCACCTTTACCTTTCTTAATGTACTGAAAGATCGTTCTGCTGTAATTGTTGTGTCGGAAATGGAAAGTCTTATAGATAGTGCTGCGAAAACCGAAGGATAAAATTTTTCCGCATTGATATATTGACTTTGGTTAAAATTCATATTTTTTTTGGTTAAATCACATAACGGACTTGACAGAAAAATTATCCAGAAAGGATCCATGTGTATCAGTTACCTTTACGACATACATACAGACAAGTTGGAATTGGATGAGTCCATGCTTTCCATATTTTTAGAAGAAAATTGAAATATTTCATATGTGGATTTATTTTCTTCTAAAAACTGCTCTTTAAGGGAAATTATCAGAATTCCAAGTAACGAATGAATATTGATGTTATAAAATAATAGTCTGATAAAGTGGAAGGAATATTGAATCGGTGAGTTTGTTTCTTTATAATTTTCGTGCAGCTCAATTCATAACCTGATTCACTCAAACAGCCAATTTCTTCACAGAGTTCTAACGCTAGTACCGGTACTAGTCCTGAAGATAGTACTCAAATCAGTATATCAACTCATTTCTTCAGACAAGCTCTTAGCCCTTAACCTGTCAATTTGGTACCGAGTATTAGTTAGGACTCAGTACTGGCTAGTTCCTCAAAATCAGCTAGTAACTTAACCGGTTATTATGCCAGTTGTTAGTACTCAAATCGGTGCCAAGTGATTTCTTTACACAAGTCAACGTTGAGATACAGTTAACCCACTGACGGGGTGATTACACGGTATCACAAATTAATCAACGCGTTGACCCTAAAATTCATGTCAACGCGAGTGTGAACCCATTGACGATGTGTTCTGCATTAAAGATCACAAGCTTTGACAACTTTGGTACAAAATTTGACGTCAGAGAGTCATTGTGTTGACCATTTACGTTGATCGTCTAATCGAAGCTTAACAATTCCGACTGGCAATGATTGTGCTGAAGAATTACCGACGCGAGCGCTAGACTGCATTCATTAGATAGGAACATTCCGAAACTATAATTGCTTTTGAAGGTTTTTTTTTTTATATATATATGTATATATATAATTGCTTTTGATACAAAGCTTTTTAATGTTTTATTTCGTCCAAACGACCAATTGCTAGGTAGTAGTGATGTGTAGAATAACTTTTTGCTCAGGTAATAACTTTTCGTTGGAACCGAGTATCAGAGCTAGTACCGGGTCTAGCTAGACTGCGTACGGTTTCCCTCGTTTCTCAGTTTTTGCAGTGCTTTCATTACAACGACTACGTTTTCCCTAAACACTCATATAAGTTAATCGAACACCAATTCTATTTTGTAAAAAAATATTTTTTTCAGAGCAGGTTGCTCTGACCTTTATTGTTCAACGATTAATTATAACTAACTTAAAGACAAATTTACATTAATACGATTTCTTGTTTGCTACCTTGCATTCCCACAGTTGATAATATTTCTTTGGAAATTTACCTCCTCTAGCCAGACGCATGATCAGCATTTCCGTCGGGTCAACGACAATCGCATTCGTTTTAACTTATACATACTTTTGTATTTTGTTGTTCATTTTGTTTCACAGAACACAGGAATATATTTTCTTTTCAAAAAAAACTGTTCAGGAAAAAAGTAATTATTTCTTTAATCGCCCAACAGCATTTCTGATCTCGAACACTTCATTTAAATCATTTATCACCAAATTTAGTTTGTGCGAGCTATATTGGAAAAAATTTGTATTCTTTTCCTTACCTATGGTGGAGCACCCATCATAAGCTTGTCCAACTATATTTGACAAGTTCAACCCGAAATTTATTAGTGACGATAAAATTGTGTTCTCTATGGTAGCAGCTTCATCTACACTTTCTATGGTAGCAGCATCATCCACACTTTATCCACACTTTCTAGAGTTATAAACCTTGGAAAATATGCATTCACTTCTTCTCTTGGTATTCTATGGAAAAATCATATTCCCAATGACATTTATGCTTTAAGCCACGGGGGATGTCTTTGATCCACCTCCATGCGGGCGCCTATGCCATCATTTCGAAACCAAAGATAGTGCAGATCACGGCTATTTAATTGGAGAACAAAAAAGTCAATAATCGTGGACTTATATTTCTATCGCTCTCCGGGGATCAACTGTTACATGGGTTTCACTGACCTGGAAATGGGATGAGTATAGTTGGTGGTTTATTTTTTTATTTCTTGTGTAGATTGTGGATGAGGTTGAGAATCTGAGATGATGAATAGGTTCTGCAAACAGTTTCACAATTTAGGTGAAGGGCACTTAACTGGTTTTTTTTACCAGCATCATCTTTGATGAAATATGGACAAATGATTTCGCTAGCCTATAAGAAACAGAAAACCGGGACTTTTTGTGGAATCCTAACGATGCTTCAGGTTGTCTCTTTCTTAAGATTTTTTTTTCCGAACAAAAATGAGTTTCTAGAACTGACTCACATTTTTCGAAATAAATTTGCACATTTTCGAAATGTTGTTTTGGTGTAAGCTTAATCAAGTTGAAATGGCAAAAAAAATTGCTTGAAAACATCCATCAATTTATCAGAATGGTGGTCCCTAGCATCTAGAAATAGTGTTGTTTACTTTAAATTTAAAATTCAACCTTCAAACAGTAACAACAACAAATATTTTTTTGGTACCTACAGAATTTTCAAAATTTAATTGAAGTTTATAGATGGCCTATAATTCAAATGCCAGGAACGTTATTTGATTGAATTGTGTCGAATCGTTCTAAGGCACATACTTTCCTCAATACTTACTCATACCCAGAAGATACTTGACTTTAAGTCAAGCCAAAACCTGATTGAAAAAGTTGAAAATCTAATCTCAAGTATAAGTTGCCATAGTGCAATTTAAATAGTTTAAAAGATTTTATATATTTGAAATTTCTTTCATTTTAATTCTAATTATATGTATTTTGTATTAAATATTTTTTCCATTGGATTTTGTAAGACACTTAATTAGTTCATAATTGCCACACCATTTAAAACCTTTTTCCGTCTTCCATTCAACGAGAAACCCGCCACGCCGCAGTCAGACTTTTTAGCTAGTTTGCCTTCAACATAATTTCCGAAAAGTTCATGGAATGCGGAATCAACAGTCTATTTTTTTTTTTTGAAGAGAAAAAAAGTTCACTGTTAGTAAAGTTACTTCCGCTTTAGTTCCCTGAACTCGATTAAATTCCGTTTTGAATATGGAACTTTTTTTTATAGAGCCTAATCACATCATACAAACTATTGTTTAATAGCTTATTGTTCAGTTTTCAACATAATAAAAATGCAAGCACACCTCGCGCACATGAACAATCAGAAAGATGAAAAAAATTACACAATATAGTTATGGTACCTACATTCTATATCCGTTCATCTAATTTAATTATTTTAACTAACACATCTCTCGACTCGACGTAATCACACAAAAAAGCATTTCACAATTCTAATTATTCGAGGTGCATTCTCTCTAATTATAAAGATAGCTCCGAAATGTGTTTCCGCACACGTTAACCTGAATAACAGATGGCACTCAGATAAAAACGGAAAAAGCAGAACCAGCACCACCAACTTTCAATGGTTTTTCATATAAATCCCCAGTGTTTATTTTTTATTTTTTTTGTTCTTCTAGATTTGTATCTTTTAGCGCATTGAAAAAAAAATCTTTCATTTCCACACGCTTTAATTACGTTTTTCGCACGTAACCATGCCACCTTCATTTGCCTCTTATGTGGCTACCAACAACTTAATTGTTGCCTCATTAATGCGGATGAAACATTTTTCCAACATTAGCAACTGTCCTTTCACAGTTGCAGGGAAATATATAGGGAAGGGATACTATTTAGGAGTAGGAAATAAAACCATGAGGACTTTCCACTCTCACATACAAAGACGTAGGTTGTTTGTGACAGAGTATAACTGGCTTCTCTTTGAATGAGTAAAATAGAAAATGAGGTTACCTACTCTGGAGCCAAAGCATACTTTAAGGGTATAGCTAGCATGTATGTTGTATATGTATATAGTGTGTGCCTAAAGGGGTGTTTATGCCTTGCATTAATGATGGTCCAGCCATGCCTTAAGGTTTGAGGTCTCTTCTCTGAAGGGAAGTTTTTTTAGTAGGTACGAGTATACACCTGCTTACAGGTATTTTTATGGAAAGTGTCCTACATAACGGTCCAGGCTTCCATTGAATTCTTCTTTTTGAATTTAAATAGGCATGACAGGACATCAGGACACGGCTAGAACTTTGCTAAAATGCAAATATCTACACATACAGCTACAAGCATAACCGATATCTCCGCAGTGTAGGGATCTTTTAGTTTTATTTAATTTAACTTTTAATGGACAAGCTGGTCACGCTACTCATTTTGGTTTGCAGGAGTAGGTGCCTTCATTTTTGATGTGGCTCATGTGTGTGCCCTGGTTTAAGCAGGCTGTCATGGCTCATGGAGTTGATGTTTCCTTTATTAAGCAAGTTCTTTATGAACTCGAAGGCAGGAAAGATAAACGTGCTATATACGGAATAAACGATAAAATGGTCTACAAAGTGCGTGTTGACTATACTTTTTTGGATACCTGTACTGTGTTCACTGGAAGATTGAAAGCTTCTATAGAAATAATGTGTATTCAAGGAATAGAGTATGTAGTCCTCAAATAAAGGTGTAAGGATACTCATCAGAGCATTCTTCCGTGTAGCCACCGCCATTAATTAAGGCTCTGAATCAATAGACTTTTCTTTGAGCACAGGAAAATTCTATCATCGATTGCTGCACGTCTAACAAGAATTAATTTTATAAATAAATTTATAGTTTAATCAACATTGGAGTTTTAATTGGATTTCTTATGAATAAAATGGAAAAACATGAACTTTCATCGTCATTCTTTAGATGATTTCATTTCAAAGATTGCAACAATTTCACAGACAATACTTACATACGACACATAAAAGTTTTTTTCTATCCGAATCAAAGTTAATTAATCAAATAATAAAGTGAGTGTTTATGACAATTTTACCTTTTTTAATTGGAACATATTTGGATTTGCACTTTCCAAGCTAATATGATAAAGCTAACTTTTAACTAACTTTAGGAGCGATAACAAAGTTCAACTTTTCACTATTACGAGTTGGGGAAAGGTTGGAACAGAGGGACATTCCATTTTCTTGCCTCCCAGAAACACTCACAGACATGCCTATGAAGGAAAAAGTGAGACATGTCAAATACCATGAATTGAAATGTGATTTCTTAATTATCCATTTGTTTCTTTTTATTTAACATAAAATGTTTTTTTATTTAATTTTATTTTTAATAATATCATTTTCATTAAAAACAAATGAAAAAAAATATGAATTTATTTAATTTTTTTAAAAACTTATTTAAAAATACATGAATATTTTTTTTTAGTTTTGTTTCTTTAAATTAATAAATAATATGTTAAAGAATATATATTATGTGTTTTTTTGATAAAAAAAAAATGTTTAAGACGAATTTTTACTATAGTTATTGTACTGCCCCACTGTACGCCCTTCGCTGTCTCATTGTTCGAACCCCTGGCGAACAGTGAGACAGTTTGACCTTCTTCAACAATTTAACATGGTAAAATAATTTTTTTATTTATTCACTTAACTCTTTATGTCAAAATGTCAAAACATTTTAATAGCTCAAAAGCGTTCGGATATATAACCGTTTGAAAAAATATGTCTCATTGTTGCAACCTTTCACACGAAGTGACTTTTTAGTAAGCAGGAACATAGAAAAGTAAATTTTTGTTTGATTTGGATTTATTTTTATCATTTCTCAGTTCTTTGAAATGAATCCGAAGAATTTTTTTTTATTTTGTTTGAAAAAATCTCGACTTTGAGATCTAATTTCCCATAATATATTATCGATATATATGTATATGTATATCGCAATTATAAACGTTAAAAATGCATTTAATAAGAAAACAAAAATCCCTTTATCTTAAAAGTGTTCAGCAATATAAATAATTACGACCCTATTTAACAGGATCGCGATGGACATAAAAAAATTACTGGACCAACAAATTTGCAAGAGAATTTACCTTCATACCTTAATTCAAGAAGAATTAAATTTTGGTCACAAAAAATTAGGGCCATTTAATAGAAAAAAAAAACTCTAGTTTTACAGTTTAACCAATTAGGTCTATTTTATCTTGAAATAAAAATAGACCTAATCGAAAGAACTGAAATTAATGGTTATAAATCTTCATTGCCCAGGGTTTCATCCTTATTGAAATGAGGTTGGCAAATCTCTGTTGCTATAGTTCTGCAACTAGTACAAAAAAATGAGTCTCACAGTAAACAGAGTGCTGTTTCAAGCGTTTCAAGTATTCAAATTAATTTTGACCACCATTTAGGGTATCGATTTATTTGATTTATTTGTAGCTACATGGTGAAGGTCATGAAAATAATTTCACCATAAAATGTTAGTCCAAATATTGTTTAAACACAATCAAACATTAAATATACTTTGGGCAGGTTCTTGGTCACTGAAATGCTAAGCTTCATTATTTTGTCCGGTTCCCGTTGAATTTCGAGAAAGGTGTTATTTTGATTCATACAATTCTAATATGGCCGTGATAGTGTACGGGACAAATAATACATATCATGCTTTCAGTTTAAGGGAGCTTAATTCCAAAATTTTAACATTCTATTGATGTTCAATAAGGAGATAACTAAAATTTGATAAAAGTGGAAAAGTGGAAAATGGCAAAACTTTTTAAATTCTTTCTGCATTATTAATTAAATTTTAAAATTTCAGAAAAATTGGTTCAGTAGTTTTCGAGCCTATAAGCCTTATACACACAAACATTTACATATTTTTTTATATGAACCTACACATAGTATAGATTATTTGAAATATCAATATTTTGGCGATTTTTCCGAAATTTTCAGTTAACCCTGTTAGTTAATTTTTGTATAAAGCAGATAGCCCAGGTAATGTACTTATACCAAAAACAGACCTGAAACGGAAAAAAAAAATTATCCTATTTTTTAAAAGGGGTTATTAGGAGCATATGAGAGGTTTTTCCAGAAAATGGGACTGAAGCCTGCTTAAGTTTCCATTTTGGATTTAAAGAAGATTTAGTTTTAAGTGAATATCTCGACCAAAATCATCAAAATTATTTTTTTTTAATTTCGAATTTCAATAAGTTGATGATACAACAAAAAACTTGATGGTGTAGTTAATTTTTAATTTAAAATTCAACTGATGATGGACTCAGTTGATGATTCTATGTTTTTATTATACAGTATTTAAAATTGTAAGCCACTACTTGAATATAAGAGAAATTGCGTAAGATGAAGGAATGAAGGAAATGAAGGAAGTAATGAAGGAATAAATTCGATATCTGCAAAAATAATCTGGCGAGTATTAGAAGTTTAAAAAGTGCTAGTTGTTGCATAAAAAATTTTTTTTTTTTACAAAACCAACAATTTCCTTGAAGAGATGAATGTAAACAGAGCTGCTTTATTATAAGAATTAACATCAGATATTGAATTTTTACTTTATATAGTATTTCGTTATTGTATACATATGTTAATGTCGTGGTATTGGGCGGATTTAATTTCAAAAAATGTTTAGCGTTGATTTGAACAAACTCTATAAATTTCATCAAAAAAAAATATGTTTATACATCTGTACTGTATAATAGAGAAAAATAAATTACTAAAACTTAAAAAGAAAAAAAATTTTTTTAAACCAGATATCTTTGCAATGAATTCTGTTAAAAATAAATATATTCTTTTAAGTATACCTACTAAAAGTCGAAATACATAAGGTTTACAAATTAAATAGTTAAAGGTTAAAAAAAATAAATTTGAATTATTTCTTCACTATATACAAACAACATGATTAATTTGACCAGTTGAATTTATCTTTCCTTTGGATTTATTAAAATTCTGTAAAGTTATTTACATTTTATACAATTTGACAAAATTTTATATATTTTATCCTTCAAAAATAAATTCATAAATAAACTTGATTTCTCTACGATCCAAAAATACATTCAATTCCGGGTAATCAAAATCCTTATAAAAGAAAACAAAAGACTATATACGTCCCGCAGGTTTATGGATATACACAAAAAAGTTTGTGATTATATTTCACTTGAATAAAGTTCCCATTTATAGTCAAAAGTATCCCACTTAATATCAAGATAGGTATCTGGTATATAGTCAAATGAGTTATACTCTCTAGAACTCTTGTATTAATACAGGGTGTTGTTTATTTGTTTATATTGTTTAATAATAAATTACAAATAATAAAATTTCATCAAATGAAGTTTTACGAATCCGGCACTTGGACGGACATGATGATTTGACAACACATCTTATCCATGAGTCACAGCTATCACATAATTTCTTTTATTTTTTTGTATGTCATGAAAGCCCTTATAGTGTCAATAAATACAAAATCCTTGAGATCCTATTAACTAATATCAAGTTTATCCAACCTTTATTTTTAATCCCTACATAATTTAATTAAACAAAAAAAATGTCTTTAATTACAAATGTCATTTTACTCTCATTAAATGACTTTTACTTTAAAAATCCAATTACCAACCCTTTGAAAAGCGAAAATCAAATTCAAATTCTACAGTATGAAATTTTTTATCACTCCACAGTAATTTGATCGAATGTCTTAAATTTATAGATCCCTCTATTACAGACTGAAGTTAAAAGCTTCGTTAAGTTTTAATTTTAATGACTTTTTATTTAACTGTATAAACCAAAATAATAAAAAAAAATTTAGCACAAATTCTTCAACTTTGGCAATGAGCAGTCTACCAGATTGAAATTTTTGTATTGTTAAAAATAATTTAAAAAAAAGATTAATTTATAATTAATTAAATTAAAACAAAATTTATACAAAATTAAAATCTAATCGAGAGTTTTCGGAAAATTTGCATAAAAGAGAACCCTCCCTACTAAAGCTTGTTGTTGGCAAACAATTCAACAACTCCCCCGAAAAATAGGGTTTTGAATTTGTTCGAGAAAATTTACTTATTTTTAAGTTATACACGTTCCTATAGCTTTTTAATGGCATGACAAGATTTTTTACAATTTTGCAATTTGGTGCTTCAAAATATAATACAAAATTAATCAACAAATATTTTTTTCAACATTTTTTCGTTAAAAATTAACAACCCTATTAACAGACCCAAACAAAATTTTAATTATTTTTAATCAACGAAGTAAGTCCGAGGTCTAGTTCAATTAGGTGGATTAGCGGGTAGTTAAGTTGAAAATAACTACGATATTTCTTGCCAACAACAAAAAATTTATATATATTTAAATATTTACAAGCTCAAATGAGAAAGTATATGTGCAAAAGTTCACCCTTTATTAGAAGGGTATCAGTGCAGACTCTATAATACTCTTTTGATGACAACAGAGTTCTAGTTGAATGTAGTAGATTTTTTATTTAAAGTTTAGCAACAATTAGTTATTAAAAAATATTTAAATTTGAGAGCTAATTTTCGATTTATTAATTAGAAGATAATTAAATATTTTGTATTAATTTGATGGGTGTTAATGAAAATGTACGTTAAGCATTTTCTTGTAGTTCCTTTTTACTATACTTAAACCGAACCGATGGTAAATAATACAATATTAAGAAGAATCGGTCGACTACATGCTTGTAAAAATAGACATATTTGATATCATGGATTCCCCATACAAAGTATTGCATCGGAGTTCAGATAATGTATGTATTATCGTCTTAGAATCGACAATTTATTTTTATCTATCTGTTTTTATTTATAAATTTAAAAATCAACATTTTTAAATGGATTCAGAGTACCTACAGTTTAATAAAGATACCATAAATAATATGAACCTTTTAAGTTTTTTTTTTTATTCTATCGAAGTATGTTATTGTATTTCAAAGATTTTAGTGCTTTAGGCATTACTTAAGGCTCTCTATTAAATATGTACAAAATGTACACTGTACAGTAGGAATATATTGCGTACTCCAGCAACACCCTATACGAAATTACGATGAATACAAAACTTGTGGCTTACATTAAGCTCTTAAATATTTCTTTTAGGTCTTTGATTAGAATATCAATGTTGATATAATATAAAGACCTTCTTGCTCATTCCAAACTAAAAAAAAAATCCAATCTTTCCCTTGTTAAGTAAATTTACATTTAAAACACAAGTGCTCATCAAAAAATACACCCACACGCACGTAAACACATTCAAAAAAAAAAAATAATAATAATAATAATAAAACGCAAATACGTTGATGGGTCGCACGTACCTGATCTTGTAGTTTAAGATACAAATTGGTGTACCTATTTAGTATTGCAGTAGTAATGTTAATAAATTCGGAGGGAACCTTTTCTGTATGGTTGTTAGTAGTCGTCAGCAGGAATAGGAGGAGACCCACAATTTTTGGACGAGAGTCTTATATGAGAGCTTTTATTATGAAAAGAGATACACTCTTCCTCGAAAGAGGCAGTCATACCCCTGAAAACAAAAAGAACAGTAGGAATAGGCTGATTGGGAATTTTATCACATAGGGTGATATGCATAAAACATAGTAAATGCTTTTACTAGAGAATTTCAAAGTACATACATATTTATTTATTTTTTTAATATGCATAAAAATACAGTAAATGCTGAAAATTAAGGGTCGTATTTATAAACGTTGTCTAACTTTGGACAGCTGTCCAAGTTATAAATAAACATGTTTAATTGTTATTTAAGAGTTATTTCACTTAGACAACAAAGTCGGCTGTCTAAGTCTTAACAAATGTAAGTGCAGTCCAATCTCCTATGTATATGAAGAGAAGCTGTGTTTGTTAAACCAATTATTTTTTGCACTCAGTTGTTCTTCATAATTTCGTGAAAATTTTATCAAAGGGCTTTATCTTTTATTATGGATTTGAAACAAAATTGACTGTTCTAAAAATATTCCCAAGAAAATAAATTAATTTATAAACATTTGTTCGAGTAAAATACTTTAATTTAGCAACAAAGGGCAAACAAGACCCTGTAAAATTATTTCCACAGTTTTGAAACTTGATCACTTAGTAAATTAAATGCAATAAGTGTAACAACTATAGTAACGTTTTTCTTTCTGAAGAATTTTTGTTAAGTTCAGTTCATCTTACATAGATTCCATGACGATTATCTAGTGTGAACTATATGCGCATTGACAAGGTCCTCACTAGTCAACTGCATTCAAGTGAGAACGCCTGGATGAAACGACAAAATTTTTGTAGACTAAAGGCCGTTAAAAGCTATTTTGAATCAATAATTCAACAAGTCCAATTAAAATAGAGCTAAGTCTTCTACTTGGATGATATATTTCATTAGTATATAAAATTTGTATTGTTAAAAAAACCTTCATAAATAAAACTTTTATTTATATCAGTTTCAAAAATAACCAAAAACAATTAACAACAATTTAGTACTAAATGGTAGGTAGTCTTAAAAACCTAATTGCAATGGATTATACATGAAATTTTATCACAATTCTTTAAATATTAACAGCATCTTAATTTCAACAAATACAGTCACCAAAAATAAGAATCAAGACTATTTTTCTTTGGTTTAAAAAAAGTATATAGATACCATGAAATTTGCATGTTGCTATTTTACAACTTTGAAAAAATTAAATAGTTCCATCTGAAGTTACTGCATTTTTACGCATACCAAAAAAAGTAAATACTTTGAAATTCTCTAGTAAAAGTATTTACTATTCGTTGTGCATATCACCCAGTTAAGACAGTAAGTACTGCTTTTGGTTATATTTATTATACACATTCTAGCACGTCTTAAAAAAATTGATTATTTACTAAAAAATGTTTTAGGTACTAAATTTGAAGCGATTCCATCCATCCGGATAATCTCTTGGGTCTGATGAAAATTCTGCATTATTTTTCACACAAACCCAATACTTAACCCAAAGAGCAAGTACCTACAAAAGAACCAATTTTAATAATTGAAAATCTCTCGAAAAATAAATTCCCGGAAACTGTGAAACGAAGGAAAACGAGAGTTTTTTTTTTTTAATTAATAAAGGATAATAATTTTAATTTTCATCATTCTCGCGTTTCCATGGACTTCATCGTTTTTATTTTTTTTTTTTTTTCTTGATAGGACCGATAAATGGGCGGGGGTCAGGTCTCTTTATATGGACCGTGACCCATTCCACTCACAAATTCCGTAAAACTTCTCTCAACTCAACCAATAGTCTAATTAAAAAATAAGGAAAATGAATTGAAGATATTTAAGCTGAGGAGAGTGGGGAAACGAACCGAAAGTCCATAGCCAAAGAAACATGAAGATACCCACTTCTAAAAGTGCTGAAACGAACAATTTCTAACAAAGCTATACCCGCTGACAGTCTCTTGTCAGAGGATTCTTTTTCTGTAAGCAGCGGATGAGGTTTGAGGGGGGATCTTTTTTTTTTTGCTCGCCTTTGTTAGCTTGTCCTTTGATTTTTTTTATATCAAAACGAAACGCAAAAATTAAAAAGCTAAAGTTGAAAAAAATTTGCTGATAGGAAAAAGAAAAAAATAATGTTGGCGTGTGTCGGGTGAGATTTTTTTTCCCCTCTCAACCTCAGATAGGGGCTCTTTGGTATGTATTTAGGAAATTATTTTTATTTCTCTTCCGGCGATGAAGTCAAAAGTGTTTCTTTTCTTTTTTTTTTTTTTTTTGTTTGTAAGTTCGTTTTGATTTTGTGTCACCGTGTCTAGACTGATTGTGAGATTTAACTTTAACAGCAACAAGACCGCGGGAACAATTTTTTGTTTATAAATATAATTACAACCCACTTAGCTTTTGAAGTCATGCGAAACATTGTTGGGTAAGGTATAAGCAAAAATATGCATTCACAGTTCGTTGATTTTGATGTATGGGCTAAGTGAAAAATGGTGTCATTTAAAAATGTATTTAAGTAACATAACACGAATTATATTTTGATACCTACATACATTTGAAAATTCTATTTGCGATACATTTTGTTCAAATAACAAGAAAGCAATATCACAAACTCGATGACAGGGGTTCATTTTTAAAACACGTTCAAAAAAATGATACTTTTGAATAATAGAAAAATTCTTTTGATCTTCAATGTTATTTTTTGTTACTTAAACAAAATACATTTAAAGAAGATTTTTATCAAATTTTTCTTTTCTTTTAGTTATTACTGCAAAGTCTTAAGGCATTGACATTAAACTGTCAAGGCTGGTTGTTCCAAAGTTACTCTTATCTATGTAAATTTATTTTTTTCACGCTTTTTACGGTAAGGATATTGGTTTGGTGTATGAAACATCGTGATTTAATTCAAACAAAAAAATACACACGTCGAACAGTGGAGTTAGACCTGTGATTGGTGGAGGTGGTGTCATTTGTTTGAATTTTTATTTACTTTATTGGTTCGGTGTAGAAAATTAAATCGAGATTGTTATCAAAATTAAGACTACGATGATGGAGAAATCCAAAAAAGTGGGTTTCGTTATACCATCCGTCGTTTTTGCATTTGTGAACTAGTACCTATTATAAAGGACTTCAAATTTGGTTAAAAAAAAAAAAAATTTACGTTATTCCCTGATTCCATAGCTACGTTAAACAATGTCCCTGACATGTTTGTTGTTCTTCTATGTATGTATAGTGTAAGCAGTCAAAAATAAAATGCACGACTGGGTTGCACAAACTTGCTCTTGTGTACGATCACCACTGCCTTTTTAAAGTCTTATGGCCAGTTGCACCAAAATCCACTAAAACCAGTTTTTGCTAAAATCCTTATAAAATGTATCAGTCTGATAAATTTATTGGGTTGCACAAATGCCTTTCAATGATTTTTTAGCTAAAATGCTGTTTGCGAAAAAGTTTCACTCGTGTAAGTAACATAGCAATATGAGAGATGTCACTCGCATACCCATTGATAAACAGGGAAACCTTCGCGAGTTCCGAGTTTTGATTTTCGACTTGTTGTATTCCATTTTTGCTGGTGTTCGAGGATTCAAAAGAGGGGTCAACATGTAATTTCTTAATGCATATCTACCATCACCGAGCAGGTAGCAATTAGGGTACTCGTTGTTCTCAAATTTTGCGCTTAGAAGAGAATCATCAAAGATGTTTGAAACGTGAGAACTTCCAGGCCATCTAGTTACTATATCCATAAATTTTAAATTGGCATCACATACACATTGTGTGTTTATAGAAAACCATCCCTTTCTATTCCGAAAAACTTCAGCTTCTTCCCCACCTTGTGATTCTATTCTAATGTGAGTACAATCAACTGCTGCAACTACATTTGGAAATCTTGCTAGTAAGTAAAACTGATTCTGGATTTTCATAATTTTATTACAATCTGTTAGCATTGAAACGAAGGTAGATCTTTGCGTTGCTAGGTGATGTGAACTTTTCGTATTAATCGACAAACTGTGGATCTATGAACATTGAACATGAAAATGTCTCCAACAAATATTTGCAATGAGCCTGTGGCATAAAAACGCAATGCAGTAGGCAATTGCTTTTTGTACGAGGTGTTTTCTCAGGTTTTTCGGCTTCAAATGAGTACCAAATAATCCTAAAAGCTGCTCCACACACTGTTTGGAAACTCTGAACCTAAATTTGAAATCCACATCGTCGAATTCACTAAATGGATTCCTGTGAACTCGAAGAACTCTTGGGCGTCTAGCTATTACCTCAAATAAATTATCATCATAGGAGAAGGATGACCAATCTAAAATTCTGTGATAATTTTTTTTATTGAATATGAAATTATTAAAAAGAAAACTAGCTTTTAAAATTTATCTGGAGGAAAATGGCATTTTAGTTTATTGGCTTGTTTATCGGCCTTTTAAAACTTATATTGGTTGGTGCAACCGATAAATGCCATTTTAAAATTTAACGAAGCAATAAATATTTAAAAGAGTCTGGTGCAACTGCCCATTAATATAATAAAAAAACTAATCATCTGATAAAATAAAATAAAATAAAATAAAATAAAATAAAATAAAATAAAATAAAATAAAATAAAATAAAACAAAATAAAATAAAATAAAATAAAATAAAATAAAATAAAATAAAATAAAATAAAATAAAATAAAATAAAATAAAATAAAATAAAATAAAATAAAATAAAATAAAATAAAATAAAATAAAATAAAATAAAATAAAATAAAATAAAATAAAATAAAATAAAATAAAATAAAATAAAATAAAATAAAATAAAATAAAATAAAATAAAATAAAATAAAATAAAATAAAATAAAATAAAATAAAATAAAACAAAATAAAATAAAATAAAATAAAATAAAACAAAATAAAATAAAATAAAATAAAATAAAATAAAATAAAATAAAATAAAATAAAATAAAATAAAATAAAATAAAATAAAATAAAATAAAATAAAATAAAATAAAATAAAATAAAATAAAATAAAATAAAATAAAATAAAATAAAATAAAATAAAATAAAATAAAATAAAATAAAATAAAATAAAATAAAATAAAATAAAATAAAATAAAATAAAATAAAATAAAATAAAATAAAATAAAATAAAATAAAATAAAATAAAATAAAATAAAATAAAATAAAATAAAATAAAATGAAATAATATAAAATAAAATAAAATAAAATAAAATAAAATAAAATAAAATAAAATAAAATAAAATAAAATAAAATAAAATAAAATAAAATAAAATAAAATAAAATAAAATAAAATAAAATAAAATAAAATAAAATAAAATAAAATAAAATAAAATAAAATAAAATAAAATAAGGAGGAGTGAGAGAAGGGCTCAGGGAAAGAGTGGGGGAGGTCTACGAAGAAACGACGAGTTGAGTGAAAGCGGGAGGAGAGGTGGGGGAAAGATTCTGGACGGGAAAGGGAGTAAGGCAGGGGTGCCCAATGAGCCCAATTCTTTTTAACTTGCTGACAGCGGATATAGAAGATGAATTGAGCAAGGGGAGTTGGGAAGGGATAAAGGTAAGAGAAAGAAGAGTTTGCTCGTTAGCATACGCAGATGATGTGGTGGTAATTGCGAAAAATTAAGAAGAGATGCAAAGTATGATAAGAAGACTGGAGAAGTATTTCGAAAGGAAAAAACTAGAAGTCGAAGAAGAAAGACGAATAAAATAAAATGAAATAAAATAAAATAAATAAATTTTTGTTTTAAGTCAGAGAGCATTTTATGCAGCTTTAATTGATAAAGCCGTTAGATGCCGTTTTAGTAAAATGAGAACTGTATTTGCACCTTATGACCTCTCAGGTTTCTTGGGTTTGACTGTTATATTTATGTATGTAAGGCGCTGGAACTTTCCGAGAACTAGAGTTCATTTTAGTTTGAAAAATACATATATGTTCATACATATATTCAATTTGCTTCTCAATATGGGGGTCTTCAAAAATTATACTTTAGCAGAAAAAATAAAACTAGCCTTTAAATTTTCCGATTAAGAAATTTCATCCACAAAATTCTTTTTTTTGCTGAAGCGTCATTCCCAGAACGTACGTGTATATGTGATCCAGTCGTGCGTTTATTTAATTTTTGATTTGTTGTTATTGTACTGATTCAACGAACTTTGACTGAAACGACTCCCAAGCTAACCTATATCTACTATATGTATGTGGGCCCGACAAATAGTTTGTCACAGCCAAACAAACCACCTCAACTCAACTCTCGGGGACTCAGCTAAACAGAAAGTGAACTAATTTCAGAAATTGCATCAGCAGAATATCCTTTTAGCTTTTTAAGAGCGGCAATGGGTGGGTGTGAAGAATGGTCGGGTGCGAGCTTTGCACATCAGATTTTGCGTAACTTGCTTTACAAATACTCCCTTATACTATTTATTTCCACTGTAGCACAGATTGTGGTGGTGTCATTGATGTTGATTCAATGTGGTGCATGCCACGCCGCCGCCGCATTGCCGCCTCCCCGCTCGCCCGTAAATTTTGCCAGATGCACATTGCTGCCCTTGTTTGTTATTGTGAGGGAATGAATGAATGCTATGTTGTCAAATCGATTGATTGCTATATTTCAATCCTTGACACGCACCCATATCTGCTTAAATTTGTGAGCAGCGATTGCTCTGGTTCTGAATGTATGATGTTATGTTGATGGTACAGATATTGTTTATTTATTCTATAGGATTCAGGCAGAATGAGAGCGAGAGGGGAAATTTTGCATATAATTATGAAAAACTGGCGTAGCTACATTTAACTTTCATCTTTATTTCCATTCGAAATCGATTGCATTTGGGATCAGCGATGATAATTATGGTGACTTTCATTCACCCCTGATTTATTCATCAAGAGTGTTGCATAATATGCGTATTAATTTTATTGGAAAACATTATTCACTTCGGAGCCCGATTAATATCGCAAACAAATTTGTTGTTAATGGAAAATATTTCATTATAAAGTTGGTAAGTGCTCTTACATGTTATCTGCTCAGAGAGTTTTAATTTTTATCCCGGAAAGAATTATAATATAGCTCTTCTGAATTTCTTTCGCCATAAGGCTGATTTATAACAACTTATTCGCAAGGTATCTGCTGGAATTTTATTTGGCTCAGGAAATACGTGCCTTGGACAAAATAAATCAATTATTTAATCTTTCGCGTTCATTTTAAAATTTATATACATATATAAAAAAAAAAACTTTTTGGATTTTAAATTATTTACTTGTATTTATTTTATTATTTTTATTATATCGAATAATCCTAATACAAAGTGTTTAGTTAAAGATTCTTATGCTATAGAGGAGAATATAATTGTTGATTTAATTTTTTTTCCACACTGGATTTTTTTTTTAAACCGATGAGTTCAGCGAACTGCTGATCCGGAAAGAAATTTGTCTGTGATCTCCACCAAAACATCAAAATGCTTGCAAAACCAGTGGGGAATTAACACATTGGCAAAATAATGCAAACAAAATTACACACTATGAACGAATAATGAATATTACAACAAAAATAAACCGATTAAAAGGCTTATGTATTTTTCTGCAAAAAAAAATGGCCCTGGTATAATTAATTCCATAAATTCTTTCACTTATCCTTCACAATTGTCGAAAAACCAACTTTGACAAGAACGGATGCATTAGCATCAAAAATATTTTAGGCTCTACAATTTTGAATCAAAAAAAAAAAAAAAAAAAAAAAAAACGACTCGTTTTGGGTGGCCTTTTCGGGTCTGTCGTTGTCCAAGTAAGATTTTATTTATTATTTATTAAAAACAAGTAGGTAATTTAAAAAAAAAATCCAGAAAATATTCCTTGACTTATGACCCAATTCCTTTCTTAAATATAGGGAATATTAAACCACTTCATTTTGGGCTTTGGGACTCACCAGGGTAGTAGTTTAGTTAATTTGTGGACTTGTACCCCCGCTCAAATTTTTGAATTTTCAAAAAAAACTTTAAATCTTTTTTTTAATGTAAAACTATTTTTTGAAAATTTTGATAAACGCATTTTTTTAAACTTTTTAAAACATTCTCCATACAAAATTTTAACAAAATCAGTTGAACCGTTTTCTAGAAAGTCGATATGAAACTTTGATCAAAATATCTAATTCGATTTTTTTACGAACCCATAACATACTACCTTATAACGGGTCATTCATTTCGTGGTTTCAAGTTGGTAGCGCTAGCATTCAAACTCAGCTGTCATTTGAAGTGTCATAATAATAGTTGAATGTTTGCCATTCACGATAATTCGATCGCTTAACAATCGAACTACGACTACGGGTTAAAATTATTAAAACTTACTACAAAAGTGTTGATTCAAACGTAGTTACTTTTTGCACATTACGCGATGATTATGGTCGTCATAATCGACCGAATACACAAGCAATCGGTAAAATTGTGAAGAAATTTGAAGAGAGTGGAAGCGTTACTGATGTCGTAAATGTTCGAACAACTTTTTCTTCAGCGATGAGGCATATTTCACTCGCTGGGTATGTAAACAAACAGAGGTGCCGTTGCATCCATACAAAGTGACTCTTCAGTGTGCTCTATGGTCGAAAGGTGTCATTGGTCCGTAATTCTTCGAAGATGCCAATGGGCAGACGGAGGGATATGGATACAAGCCACTCAACATGACTAATTATTGCTTATTAAATGTGCGAGAAAGTGGTTTTAAATTACCTCAAAAGAATCGCATGCTGCGAATCTTCCCGAGGCGGCCATTAGAATGATATTGTTTTTCATACTATTAATGGCTAAGTCCAAACTTTATAATGAAATAAAATTTTCATCAAAAATGGTTCGCTGTGTGTGTTTTATTTAGTTTAACTTTCAAAACCGAATCTTCAAAAAGAATCTTCTAACTTGTGTGATTCAGAATGAAATTAAATATTTCTCGTAATTATAATATGTAACTTTTTTTATGTTGTATGTCTTTGGCGAATTTGCATAAAATGACAAACTTACCTCAAAAAGTATGACCACGTTCATTAATTAAATTGCCCGTATTTTGTTTACCTAAATAGGTATTCAAATTAACAGAGAAAAACAGCAAATGCAAAACTAAACTTTTATAAAGTTTTAAGATCCTTAATATGACAATCCTTCAACCACTTTATTCCCACGTATACTTTATGCTGTCTGTCGTATTAATTGCCAGTAATAAAATAACTTAAATAAGCATTGCAACTTAAAATGGCTAGATTAAACCAGCTGTATTGTGCTTCTTCAAGAATTTTAAACGTCAGCCTGATGCCATCCTTTCAAACTTGCACAACGAACTTTGTTATCCTCTCACTTCTCAAAAAGCAACAATGTACCTACTCTGCAAGTTGTAATAATAGCGAAAGACTTTTTACCATTTGCATTTTTCATGAGTCAAGTAGCTAGTGTCTTTCTTTGTTACTCTTTCATATTCTGTATATCACTGTTGTCATTCCTAGGGTATACTCCCTTTGTTTATTTGTATTTATAAAGGTCATTTATATAACAAATAGCACAATGTGTTTGTGTGCATAGTAAATAGGATTATATTTGTTTCTTTCTTGCTTTTGTTGTTGCCTGATTCGCTTTTGTTGTTGTTATTGTTGTTTTTGTTCATAATGATACCATTAACCTTACTCCTCTGTTCTCTTTGGGCGAAAACAGTGTTAAAGAGTAGTAGAAGATGATGCCGACGACATAAATACCATTAAAATTCTTCAATTTACATCTCAACCTAAAAACACTCAGCTAATGTTGCTTTTATCTTTATTTTTGCAGCACGAGCAAAAGTGGGACAAGGGTGGCATCATCATTTGTGAGCATTCAGGCAAAGGACCAAAGATAAATCAGCTGTAAGTATCTTATTAGTTAAGATTAAATGATATTATAGGGCTTTTTCGAGAGCAGCACGAGGCCAGCGCCCTTGTTTTTGGGCATTTACGAGTATATCTTAAGATATTTTTGTAATCCTCAACTCAGATAATATAGGATAGGCGATGGACAGAACATAGACAAACATTAAACTGACGACGAAGCACGCTGAATAAGGGTTAATGGAGAGTCAAGGTTCAGGATCAGATTAAATTCATTATTATAACAATTTAAGCTCAGGAATTACAAAATCATTGCTGTCTAAATGAAGAATTCGGCTTTGTTTGCGAAGATTAAAAATATAAAAACAATAAAAATGTATTATAAGCAAGGCGATTATTGTCTGCGCAAAAAAAACAGCATGGAATCACTTAATGTGAAAATAGTACTTAATATAATTTTTGATTCACATAATTAATTGCAAGCTTTAGTTTACTTATCAATTTTATATTTTATTTATTTTGTGTAGGTATACATATACATAAAGCTGTACATTTATTTGTTTTATAAAAATAAAAGTAGGAAAGTGTGCGATAATTTGGCTTCAAGCTTTTGCAGAAGAGATACATAAAAATTTAAGTGAAATTATATGAAATAATGCGCAAGGCTGAGTACAATTTGTACCAGGTATCGAACTAACTGGGAAAGAATATTCATCAAAAAGTGTGACAATTATATGAATTAATTAAAATTAAGTACACACTTAACAAAATCCTTACTTTAAGACAGGGAAAAATTTTGTTGGCAAAGTTTATTTTTAAATACAGTTCATTAATTTCAATGTTTCTACAGAAAATTGAAACAAAGGCAAATATTCGTTTTTTTTTTAAACTGTAGATAAAGTCAATTTGGGAAATTGTACAAAATAGTTTTTTCTTTTAAATATCAATTAAGGGGCTTATTTTTAATGATTATTAGATAGAGGGCCTGTTTCACAATATCTAAGTAAAGTTCTGATTATAAAATTAAAAAATAAATTGGTCGGCGCGACAGCTAGTGTAGAACCAGGGCCTAGTGACTACAACTCTAAAACCATTCCTGTGTGCGTGTTATTGGCAGGAATAGAGGGGACCTACAATTTTCCACCAAATCCGAACGGCTAGGGTGAGAAGCCCTTTTCATGATATGATTTGTCAATTCCTCGCAAGAGGCAGTAATCCGTGAAAAAGATTTCTGTTTTTAGGTGGCATAGGCTGGGAATCAAACCCAAGACCTTCGCCGTAACAGTCCAACGCACTTACCATTACGCCCCAGGCAACTTCAAAATTCTGATTATGCAACATATAAAAATTACTACTAATAAAAACTATTTACCAAAAAAAGGCCAATACCACGCATGCAACATGGCTTAACAGCTCATGTAGAACCAGGGCTTACAACTTACGACTTACAACTCTCAACCTTGATATTAGCAGGAATGGAGGAGAACTACAATTTTCTGCCGAATCCAAATGGCTAAGGTGACACTTTTGAGTCACGTTTTTCATGACAAAAGATACTCTTGGAGTATTTGTCAAATTTGGAAAAAGCTGAGAATCGAACCCAAGACATTCGACGTAACAGTCCTACGAACTAACCATTACGCCACAGGCTACATCATAAAATTTATGTGGCGGGAGAAATAATTGATACCGAAAGAGAAGACAAACATCTATAGGAATTACACCAGACAGTAACCTCCTCTGGAACAAAAACGTCTAGATAACCGCGCTTCGGGAAAGTGAGAGAGACTCTTTCATGCAAGAGTTTACAGACAAAACATAGGGATATAAACCAAAAATCTTCAGATGTTCACCACATAACACTGGATTATAGAAATTGGTGCTATGGGAACCATCGTAAGATTTGCAAATGAGGGAACAGGAATCAGAAAGTACATTGTTCTCAGAGTAAAAACCTGAAAACCTAAAAACTCAACAGTAGGAAAATTTCTTAGAGATTGCGTGATCAAAAAGTATAATTAAGAAAATAACTTTCAAGCGGAATTTAATAGCAAGAAATATTTTATGTAGTGAACTGCACCCTCAAAGCAAATGCCACCAAATGATAGGTACATCATTAATTGTTACAAATAGCAACACCGGCCATTTAATTCAACCTCAACAAATACTAATACATATTGTATAATGACATGTATGTATATACGAGTTCAGTCTCTATCGGTACTTTGCCGAGAGAGAAGATGTTTAAGATCCGCTTCCGCGGACGGTAAAATAAAAGTGGGTTTTTTTGAATAATTTTTCCCACGTTAAAATTCGTTGTGTTTTTATTTAAACCGGGTTTTAAACACTAATGGATCGAGAACAACTGAGGGGACTGGGCAGGTAGTTTTGGTACCTTACCGATTGGACAGTCTACCAACAGTTTTCAGGAGGAGGTAAACGCCAAAGAAAAATGCACAGAACGAAAGTTCGAACTACCGAAACGAAAATATTGACATCATGTAAGACAGCCAAATCGCACTCAAAGCATTAAATTCATACACCATCAGTTCTTAATTGGTATTGGGACTGTGTGAGCAGGTTACCTAAAATAACGAGACCCTTAACAGGTCCAGAGCACTACTGCGGAATTGGAGAAAATGTGATTAAAAAGCTGAGACAGTCAAAACAAATATTTGGTAAATACCAAATTAACCAAAACGTTTTAACAACCGGAAAAATCTAAGAAAAATAACTTGTCTCCTAACTGGCCACTGCAATCTACAAAGACAACTCAGCGTTTTTGGCTTGCAGACTCTGTAAGGCTCAGTAGGCCACACCAGATTATATCTTATCTTATGAAGCATTGACGTCACCAGACAGAAGAGGGCGAATTATTATTTCTGAAAATACTTCAAAAACTGAACTTTCTCAAGGAAAAAATTTGGAGAAAGAGCTGTAAAATGAGCACTCCCATCCAACTCTCGAAATAAACAAGGTACTGGTCTTTAAAATATCACAAATCTTATTACGTCTTGATGATCTTTGAAGGAGATGTGGAATCCCAGGCAACCTACCCTTGAAAGTGAATTCTCCCTCTTTAAAATAATCCAAAATATTGAAGTCTCAAGTATGAGTTAATCCCTTACGCTGCTCAAAGTCCAAACAGACTACTTGAAATCACATTTAAATATATTGAATAAATAAAATATTTAATCCCTGATACTAAAAACAAAGTTGATTATTTATAGGAGAAGCTCTATGCTCCTAAAAAAATAATTGAAACAAAAATATCAAAGTAAGGCATTTCGATAAGAAATTTGTATGTCAATTCTATTAGCGGATTTTCAATATCGTTTTAAGTATGACGACTTCTTGAAAATATAATACTATATACTTTAACCTAAATTGCCTTGATTTTCTTTTTTGCTAGACAAAATAATGCAAAAACAAATAATTTCTTCTTTGATAACTCCACTTAAAAATTAACTTTTGGTAATGGTAAATAATTGAGTCAATTAATAAATCTTCAAAATGTTTTTCTAATGTCTTTTTTAGTAGAAAATCCGAACAAAATAAATTAGTATTTATTGAGATCAAATAGCGCTTAACAAAGCCTTTAAAGATAATCATTTTCATCGTTTCGAACAATTCATGTCAATTCTTTTTTGTGTGTTGGTTGACTGGATATAAAAGATGGATATAATTTTCAAGTTAAATAAAATGAAATTTCCAAGAAGCTTTGAACGTCTATCACGCCTTTGGGATGTCATTGTACGAAATAACCGTCAAGGCTGTTAAACACAAATCGTTCAATAAAAAATATGATTTGATATTAAATAGATTGAAGAATGTATTAAGCAAAAGTTCCTTTTCGCAAAATACCTTTCGTTTCAGCTTTAACTGTACCAATATTTGAAAACAAATGTGTAGGTTGCTTTGGTTAAAATAACTCATTTGTAGTAAACCAGTTATTTAAATCAATACAAATAGTTTAAAATGTTTTTCATTGAATAGTTTAGTGCAGTTTCCATAAGTTTTAAATAAAAAAAAGATTTTTTACAAGAACGTAAAAGAACAAAAGTATTTCGAAGAGGGTACCTTACGCTAACGGGAAAATTAAAGTTGTTTTTATATAATTTTATTTTTACATATGTATATATGTATGTACAATTTTGAAAACATTTTTACGGAAAAAATTGATATTTACGTTATTTTTTAGTATCTATTTATTTAAAAAAAAAATCATCTACCCATTTTCGAAATATGGAATTTTTACAGTTTTTTGAAAATTTTTATATGCAATATTATTCAAAGTTATTAGTAGCTCTTTTGCAAAAAATTTCATTAAAATCAGTTCAAGAAATATTGAGATAATTAAAAAACCAAAAAAATCCATAACTTGTACCTATACATATATGTATATATCGCAATTAAAAATTATTCAAAGGGTCCGTTCAACAACTCAGAACTTAACAATAAGACGAAAAATCCACCTGGCTGTGGTGAGTTTTTTGTGAGGTTTATTGTGATCGCCATTTTGTTTTCATGATAAAAATTCCAACACCGGAAACCTTATTTATTTTGAGAGATTGGCTCACTGCGAAAAATGTTCCTGTTTTTAAAGTAGATATGCTTCTTGAGATGACAAAGATCTGTATGGATCAAAACATCTTCGTATTCAATGGGGAATTTTATAAGCAGGATGAAGGAACATCTATGGGTAATAATCTTTCTCCATTCATTGCAGATCTATTGCTCTGGCATTTTGAAGAAAAAATATAATATAATAAAAATATGAATTCTTTTCCTCGCGTTTGGTTACGATATATAATTTAATTTAATTAAATTCAAAATCTACCGAAAACCTACACAAACAAAAAGGTACATAACGAGTGACTCATTTCATTGCTTTGCACACAAATATCCATAGAATGTTAAACACACCATTCTCAGAAGGAGATTATAAAGTTGAATTTAATTATATTTTGGACTGTGCGAAACTAAGTGGTTTAAATGAAAAAATAATACAAAATACAACAAGAAAGAAAATACAACAATTTATAGAACAAAATATTACATTATCAGGTTAACATCAACAGGAATCGGAGCTTTTAATAGTCAAATGGGCAAAAATGACCTATTATCCCTCTCTCACCAACAAAATTTGCAACGTTCTCAGCCACAACAACATTAAACTAGCCTATAAGTCTGGCCGTTCTGTAAAAACCTTGCTTGAAAGCACCAAACAAAAAACGGACCCACTTGATAAATCTGGGATTATATAAGTAAGACTGCAATGGATATAATGCGGTATACATTACATGGGTCAAACCTCGCGTTCACTAAAGAATAGATTTAGAGACCATCAGCTGGATGTTCAAAACAAAACAGAAAAAACAGCTTTCGCAAAAAATGTACACCAGGAGAAAAGTGCAACGGGGATAGGGAGCAGAAACCAATAACAATAACACGAAGTGATGACAGACAATATATCCCTATTAAAAGAAATGCAGGGCTTTAGGCAATTGAATATTTGGGAATCAATTTATATAAACAAACTACATCACGTAGCGCGACCACGTAGTGGTGACTCATCGCTGGTCAAGCTATGCAAAGAAGTCAGCTGATCTTTGCAAAAAACATGACTTATGTTAAACCTTGTTAACTGTTTCGACAGCAATTAGAAATAAAACCGATGGTAATTGCTTTTTCTCAAAATTAAAAATTTGTTCTGTAGCTTTTCATCAATAATGTAAATTATTGGTACTCACCTCTTTTATCTGGATGACGTTGTAAATTTACCATTGTTATTTTATTAAAATTTTTCAATCGAAGTGATTGTATTTCAATTCCATTTTTGACTAAAAAACAATAAATCAACAATATTCAAAATATAAATTGAATTCTTAGATCAAATACTCCAGGGTTACAGCAATAACGATAGAACTAATACTAACGATGGATAAAAATGAATAAATTATTTATTTCCTATTTAGAATTTTATTTCATAAGGCTATACAATTGTTCAATGGTATAGGTACCTCTCTTCCCATCCCAACTAAGCTGAGTTTTCTAATTATTTTTAATTATATTTTATGTCCAGTATAGAGGGATACAATTTTTTTCTTAGCTTGTAAACTATTCTTATTTGTTTATCAATGCAAGAGAGAGCATACAGCATCAAAAGATTTTGTTGGAAATTCAGACTTTCATTGATTTAAATAAATTATTAAAGAACAATTGTATGCACTATTCCATCTTATTAATTGGCCACTTATATCGGGTAACAATAACAAGTCAAAATTTAAATGCCCAAATTTTTTCAGTGTCGGTTTTTACTTGTACAACATAAGATTTGAATCTTATTAGCCGAAATGAATCGAATTCCTTTAAATTTTTCAGTAGTTCTTAAACTTGGGAAGTAGATCTGTTGGGATTTAGTTTATCATGAGCGAGAAAAAGTGAAATGTAGTTTGTTTAATTTTTTCGGTTAAAGTCGGACTAAGTTCTTTGTTAAGAAATTAGATTTCTTGAATAAAAACCCGTGATAAAAACCGTTGATGTTTTACAAAATATTTTTATTGTGTTCTGCAGTAGTTGCGTTATAACGGAACTTTTTGGACTTTCAAATATGCAACTAATTCTGGATCTCAAATTTAATAAAATCGAATTAAAAAAAGAAACGAACTTGCTCTAGTTGTTAATAACTGTAATTTAATAATGTAGCACGTTAATGGTTTAATAATAAAATGATATCTTTAAAGATACATGGGTCTCACAAACTATTTTTTATACACATACATATAAAATTTTGAAAAATGTTTTAAGAAAAAAAGATTGTATCCCATTTTTAAGTATTTGTAAATGCGGAGTTCAAAAATAAATTGAAAAAAAAAATCATCTACCCATTTCTGAAATATCGAATTTCAAAAAATAAGTTTGAACTTTTTTTTAAATCCAATTTTTTTTTTTATCTAAAAGTAAATATTTAGATACTGTTAATAAAAATAAAGTATTGAATTTGTTTCTGTAAAATGGTAAATCGAACTAATATAAGTAGGTACACATGGAAATTTCAATTAAAATCGTAGAAATTATTTTCGATCACACTGTGGTTTTAAAGCAGGAATACATGGTTCTTACACTTTAGACTGAAAACTTGTTTAAAAATCAATTTAATAAGAAATAAATGAATTAAAAAACTTTTAAAATTGTTTTGACACCAACGCGACCGAATACTTACAAATCTCAATTTAAGAGAAAAAAAAATTAAAATCGTTGGAGCGGTTTTTTAAACAATTACAATTTTGAAAATATTTTTAAGAGTTTAAAAATCAATTGAAAAAAATCATACCCATTTTCAAAATATTGAATTTTTAAAAAATAATTTTATTTTTTTTTTTTAATCCAAAATTAGTTTTTTTTTTTTTTAATTGTGATATGCAATATTATTCAAATTTATTAGAAGAAATTTGATTAAATCGGTTCAACAGATAATGAGATAATCGAAAACCAAAAAAATGGTTCTATGAGAGATTTTTAATCGATAAATAATTTTTTCCAATAATATATCTACTATACGTACTGCTGATATTAGCTCACATAAAAATTTTAATCAAAATCTTAGGAGTCGTTATTGACAAATATTAGATTTTCCCTACCGGTTTTATAACATTTGTATAGGAGGTACCGTTATTCTTGGCTATAAGAACAGTTTGTATTTAAAATCTGCTAGACGATGTCAAAAAATTGCTGAATTCTAAGTTTAATAAAAATTGATCGAGTCGTTATCGAACTATAAAGTTCTCAAAAAAATATGGAATTTAGTTTTTAAAATCAAAAAAAAAAAAAAAAAATTAGTATACATACAATATATATATGTACTTCCTAGACTTTTTGAAAAATTTTCTATAAAAAAATTATCAAATTCAGTTGAACCGTTTTTGAGAAAATCAAAAAAATGGTTATATGGGAGGTATCATCTACAACCATTTTTCGGTTTTTTTTTTTAAAATGGAAGCCTTTTTATAAAAAAAATTACTTTATGTGTACGTTTTTGAGAAAAATAAGATTTTCTTTTTTTGCTTCGGCAGGTAGACGAAAAAACAAAATAAAAATACATACATTAAGCTGCATAGCATAGTCCATATAAGAACTGATTTTCCTTTTAGTACATTGAACAAAAGTGATTAAACTAATTTGTAAACAATTTGTTTCTTAAGAAAATGACATCAAAATGTCAATTTCGGGCGAAAGTGGACGTAGCAGGTACCGTTATTTTTAATCAAATAAATAAAATTGGTGGACCTACAATTTTCTGCCTAATCCGAACGCCTAAGCTGGGAAGCACTTACTTTATTGTGACAAGAGATTCTCTTAAGAGATACTCTTAGAGGGTTTGTCCATTCCTCGCAAGAGGCAGTTACCCGTGGATAACATATCGGTTTTTTTTTTAGGTGACATAGAATGAGAATCGAACCCAAAACCTTTTGCGTAACATTGCTAGGCACTTACCATTACGCTACTGGCTATTACTACTACAACCGTGTCAAGGGAATGTTTGGTACCAAGTTTCCAGAAATACGACCCATCGGTTTAGGCTGTAGTGAAAAAAAAAAGACAAACAAATTCACAGAATTGTAAGACGCACTTTTCTCGTTAAGCCTTTCATCGTAATTTCAAGTTTGATTAAAATATCGATTTCGATATTTTTTACGAATCCAAAACTCGCTTTACATGTACAATGTACATACATATGTATGTATGTAAATTGTATACTAGGTATATCCAAAATTTTTGTGGACTTAATGCCATTAAAAGCTTTTATGAACCAATGTATAGTACCAACATATATCACAGGTAAAAAACTTAAAAAATTATTTTTTTTTAAAGTACGAAGTTTAATCAAAATCGTTATAGCCGTTTTCAAGAAAATTTGAAAAACAAAATCATTGTATGGCAGCTGCCAATTCGTTTAGACTCTATAGCTCAAATTTGCGGAATTTGATAGAGGAGTTGAATGCAGAAACCTTAAACGAAGAAAAAGTAAGAGAACAAGACGAAGATGAAGAACGAGCACAAAACGAAGTGCAACAACGAAACAACAAAATTCACTGGTGCAACTCTACATGGAGAATTGGAGAGTGTATTCTCCACTCTGGGCAACATGATCAGAAAAAATGTTCACTTCTCGGGAACCACATACAAATACAACTTAAAAATAAAAACATTTGAATTGTTTGAACATAATTTGATTTGTCTCCAATTTTTGACGTAGCGTTTCAATTTATTTTATTTATTTTGGATTGCAACATTACAGTGGACACACAAACTGACACGGACCGTACGACGAAACCCTCGTTAGTTAGTTTTGTTAGTTTTGATTATAACCTTGAAACTTTTATTTTATATGAAACCAATACTTACTACTTAGCCTATAGAGCATGTAATATAAACTTAAATTGTCTTGTAATAAGAAATTCTACTTTTATACAATATTTTGCTTTAGTATTAATCAAAAATAAATAAATGTAATAAAGTTCAAAGGTTTAAAAGTTCAAATGTGCTATAACATTGTAATAATTATTTTTATTTTAATATAAAGTTGTACATGCTCGATTAAAGTATTTTGGGACATATTCCTCTCAGAATTTAATTAAATTTATATTGAAAATTTTACTATCTAGTTATAACTTAAAATGTTCAATGTTTGATTGGTTATATAATTTTAAAATGATTTAAAACAATCAATTTTGAAATTATTTGAAACATAAAACAGACATAAAAGAGCTATAAATTCAGTCTGTAAAAATATGGTGGTAGCTCTTCCAAGTCATTGTTGTTTCATTCAAAACCTTTAACATAAAACTATCAATTTTAGAATTATTTGGAACATACAAAAGATGAAAAATTTAAATGGTGGAATGTGAAAAGTCTTCGGTAGGGGAATTGTTCTGATACAATAAAGCATTCATATAAAATTTAATTAGGTTTGACCATCCTTAAATATTTTAAATAACGGCAAATATCGTAAGTTGTTCATTTTCATTTTGGGGCTTAGTAGCTTTAGTTTCTATAAAAGTTGTAATATAAGTTCATACGGCACAACTCAACAAAGAAAAAATCTTTAACTTCAGATTATGCAAACGAAAAGACAACAACGTTTAGTCCAGTACTGTAATAAAACCATAGGACCTCTTATAATCGAGATGGATAATTAACCCAGTTGGAAATGCCTTACTTATCATAGATTATTTATGATTGTTATTTTCTTCCCTTACAAATATTTTGCTCACAGCAAAACATAAAACATAAGACCAATTTCAAAATAAACCAAATCATTACATATTCTCTGGTAAGGACGACTTATGTATGTATGTATTGTATATGGAATTTCCGGAAAATCTGTCATACTTCCGCTATCCGGTCACACACTATTCCTTTACTCAACCATTGGTATAGTAGCGATGGCTCTGTATATACACATATGTTTCACATGGATTGGATATGCATGCATATATACCATCCATCCAGCTAAAAACCACACAATATCCTGGTTTTCCACCGTTTTGCCATTTAAGCACGAGGATAAACAAAACTAAGGACAATATTCACTGATGCGAAATTATTTCCGGAAAATTTAGAGAGCCAAATAGAAATTGAAGAGCACCTAAACAAAAACAACAATATAATGAAAGAAAACAACAAAAACAACATCATAAACAGATGGTTTTCCTGCTGCTGCTATATAGTCCCGTTGTTTCCATTTGGTTATTGTGTAGTGATGCTCCTTTGTCGCAAAATTTAGTCAGTGTTATCTCTGATGGAAATACTAAGTTGTAAACATGCTGTGTGTGAGTGTGACCAAAAAGAGAAAATATTCATAATATACAGAGGAGATTTCAGAGCTTCACATTATGTTAGCCATGTTTACTATGCACAGCCCAGTTTAGTCCTGTCGATACTCGATAGTTAAAAGGACGAAAGAAACAAAAACTTTTGTCATGAATGAAATGTTATCTGTTGTCGATAGGTTCATATAGAGGTGACCTAGTTCCATAGATAGGTGAGCTAGTTAATGTAGACGTGTGTGTAATATAGTGTTCTGAGGTTCATCTGCAGGGATGCGGAGAATTCGAAGCAGTAACTACATACATACAAATATACATTTTTTGATTTATAGGTTAGTTAATCAATGTGTCATCGAAGAAGTGAGATAAACTAAACTACCGGAAACAATATAGGATGGCCAGAGCATAGTTGACTAAGGGGCAGGAAGAATTCAGTGATTTCCCTGATTGACTTTTTAGGGCGCAAAATTTATTCAAGCCTTTAAGTTTCTCATTAAATTTTTGTAATTTACATACAGGCATTCTTATCAGATTTTTGACCAGTGTCCCAAATTGTTGAAAATATTCATTAATTAGTTAAATAAATGTTACATTAGCCAAGGATCATTCAAAATAAATTTTAACGGCGGCGGCGTTTAGTCCACACAAATTTATTTGTAGGTCAGTGTGGTACTTTACTTCAATTGAAGTAGATCTACTTCTTTTTTCAATTTTTTTTAAATCTACTTCCTGATTCGCACCATCACCAAAATATTGAAATCTACTTTTTTTCATATATTTCACTCTAGAATGTATCCCAACAAAATACAAAACCAAAAAAACTAACCAATACCAATGCCAATTTAAAGTTTTCGTTCTGATCCTAAAGACTTTTCAAAGCATGTAATCTTTTTTATTTATTTTTTCGTGTTCTTATTATTGTTAGAACATACTAATAGCAAAATAATTTTAATTTTAATTTTTTTATTTATTTAATCATATTTAATTACATATATAAATTTTGCTTTAATATAGATTTATATAAAAAAAGGTAATTTTGAAATCTACTTCGATTTTTCTCGATCTACTTCGCTTTTTTCTTCAAATCTACTTCGACTTTTTATCAGGAAATGATAACACTAGAGGGCCTTGTCAATACGCAATTTCTGTGAAGTTCAGTCAATAAATCTTACATTGTTCGCGTGTATTGTGAATGTCTGCCACTCAGTGCTCGATTCAGAGAAACGCGGACTCAATCCGTTGCACAATGTGCGCTACCAGTACTAAACGCATTGTGTTTCCTCCACAAACGAATTTCAGAATACTGTTTTTTTGTGCATTCATTGTGGAGGCCTTTAAATTGTCAATTGACATTTGATTAAAATTTCTTCATTCTAAAATTGTCTTTCGACCAAGTCGGCTCCTTCAAAAATTAACTTGTTTTTTTTTTTTAATTTAAAGTTAAGTTCATCCTCTTGTTTGAAAAGTAAAAAACTTAAATTATAACTTAAAATCTAAAACCTACAAATAAAACATAAAATTAAAAGAAAAAAAAAAAAAAACAGATGTGCCCATTTTATTTGGAGACATAGACAAATTTACATGTCGCATTGATTGCTGAGTGACGGTGAGATTGTTGGAGTTGTTGCTCCTGATAGGTGGGTGTTACGGGGCTGTTTGTGTGTAGTTCATTTTGTACTTGGGTAAGTCTCATGAGGAAACCCTTTTGGCCATAATTCTATGCCGAACAGATTTCATGACGAATAGCTAGTGTGAACTATGTCCAACAAAACTAGAATTCCTAATCAATAAATTAGGAGTTTTTGTTTTTGGTTTCTACCCGTGGCCTATCATTGTTTATATACGAATTATATAGCCAAAATTTAGACAACCGAGTCCATTATCTAAGTTAAAAAAGAGATAACTCCTTAATATCAACTAAAAATGTTTATCTATATCATAGACCGCTATTCAATGATAATAAAAATAAACTCTTCTACTTATCCATAGAACACAAATCTATAAGGTAATTTATTGCGCAGGTTATAAAAGTTGAAAATGTCAGAAATTAAAAATGGTTCTTCCAGTGCCCGCAAAAACATTACACCGCATTATTAAAAACAACAACAAAATATTGATATTAGACATATGAATGGGCACTGAATCCGCCATTTTCTTCGATTTTGACAGATGCAATTATTTTAATCTTAGTAATTGCAACAATATGTTTGTCAATAATAAAACTTATTCACCGAAGAAGTTCTTCATCCGTATGCCAGCGAACACTTGTGTTTAGAAGCCTTTTTTTTTTTTAAAAAAGTCTATAATTAGGTGCAGTACAATAAGCCGCACGGAAATAAAGCCCGTGGGTCTTTTATTAACAAAAATTAAAGGAAATAACACCCGTGGGCTTTTGTTCCCTTTTGAAATGGAAACAAAAACTTTGGGTTTTATTTCTTTTTTCTTGTAAGTTTCAATTCGAAGAAGGTAGGGAAATACAACGCATTCACTAACAAAAACGATTTCGGACTTTGTCAACAGTTTTCTTGGACATGTATGTTCAGTCGTCAGGCAGGCGCCAATGTCAACAGTTTTCTTGGACAACAGTATATAAAGTTAAAGTTAAGTATATGAATTATTGAATCATGGTATGAATCATAATGAATCATAAGTAGGTATGGTGTCTTAATGCTTTTTGTGGTGGGTGTTTTATTGCCACTGCAAAAAGAAATAAGCCCACGGGTGTTATTTCCTTTAATTTTTGGTAATAAGACCCACGGGCTTTATTTCCGTGGGTCTTATTGTACTGCACCTGTAATTATATTATGTTACTTAAATAAAAAAATATTTTTGTACATAGAATATATTAATAATCCACTTCAGCTTTAAAAAACACAATTCGGTCTGTATATCATTTTGTTTTCTTTCATAAAAAAATAAAACAATTAAGACAAAATTTATTATTTTTTTTAAGTGCGTGACCGAAATTTAGAAACAAAATTAAAAAAAAAACAAACAGTAAAAGAAACTTTTCTTCCAAAAGGGAACAATAACTTTTTTTATAGTTTTATAATAATATACATATGTAAGTACATAAGTAAGTGAGATCCATGTCTTTATTTTTAATTTAACCCAGCTTATTAATAAATTTCTTTTATAATCCTAATATGCAACTGAAACACAAAGACGAAACTCTTAAAAATTTAAATTCAACATAAGAACTTACATTACAGATTCGAGGAAAAATTAGAACATATAAGCGTGTAAGTTAATCTTTGCTACTTAATTATTTAAGTTTTACGTTAGCAAATGCCACGAGCGAATAGTCGCTAGTAAGTTGGCTACATACATAAACTGTAAAACTTCGTTTTGTAATTGCCTCTATTGCTACTTTACTCACTTCTCAACTAGCATCGAAGAAGGAAAGTCAGTTGTTGGAGACGAGCACAGCGGATTGATTAAGTTCCTGTGTATCAGTTCACGCTTCTGAGAACTCAGTGAGCAAACTTCTGTCAGTTTCAATGAAACAAGATTTCTCTGCTAGAAGAAAAGAGAGTACCATCTCTTTTTAATAAATTGGTCAACTGCGACCAAAAAAAATATTGATCATGCGAATCCAACAAATATCAGTATTAGCTTTTTGACAACGAAAGTTAGAAATCTTCACATTTATGAAATTGCTGAGGTATCTTAGATCTCAAAAATCCTGAGAAATCTAAACCGACTAATTAACTGTCAAATTGCTTTACTCCATTCGTTTCCTAACTGGCTTCGAAAAAGACCAGCGAGACGAACAGCGGATTGCTAAAGTTTCTGTGTATGAGTAGAAAAATTTAAGTGTATTGCAACTCGCTAGTGAGTACTCGCTTGTTTAACCTCGAGGTAAATAAATTTTTAATGATTAACAAATCCAAATTATGACAAAAATAATTCCATACAACTGTCAATTTTATGTAATGGAAAATTATCATATTTCGTTTTCGTACTTAAATCAACAAAAATCAAACTAAAAAATAATCCTTTCCCATGGGCTTTTATTTGAATATGTAATATACATATCAAATAATAATTTTGTAATTTAATTTGACTTGATAGTTCTTATCACTTTTTTCAGGATTTTCAAAAGATTATAAAATAAATTTTTACTCCTAGAAATTTTAAATGAATCTTTTCGTCAATTTAGCGAGCCCAATCAGTTTTATAAAAAATAGTTTATTTTTTAATTTAAATAAAAATAAAAAAAAAACAGTTGTTTTATTTAATTTTTATTTATATTAATTATATTTATTTAAACATCGAGACAAAAACCCAAACTCATTATGTCAGTGGGTCAGGAGAAGAAAGAACTTTTTATTCAATTGATTTCTTAGTAAAATATGTATCAATAGAATGGACACGCAAATAATACACATCGCCTATTATTTATCAATTATGAAACTCACAGTGAACGTAAAAATAAAAGTTAGTTCTACAATACAAAATGTAGGTAGGTACGGACCCAGTGGCATTAATTGTTTAATTGTTTCTGTTTTAGCAATTTTCTGTCATTTGGCCTAAACATAAACGTTATTAAATAAACAATACATTTACTTTTATAAAAAAGCCGTGGTTTAGCGAAATTGTGGTCTTTAAAAAAATAAATAAAATGCACGACAATCAAAATGTACCTACTTGTTTACAAAGCTCAAGATCTATTATATTTTAAATGCTAATAAAAAAGTAGTTAAAGCATTTCCCAAAATTTAAAATACTGTAAAGTCAAAAGAAGAAGAAAATCGTTGGAATCGGGTGCATTTACTCCTCGTTTAAATTTAATATTTTCTAATAAAAACAGTAAAATTCCACATGCACTTATTCCCATGAATGAGCCGCTTGAAGAAATAATATGCACGACTGGGTAGCACGAAGTTGCTCTTGTGTGCTCTAATGGAGCTACATTCTAATAACTCAAAAGCACTAAAAAAATGGAGTTTTGAAAATTATTTTCAAATTTTTTTCAATGGAATATTGTTTTAGTGGCCGATTGCACATATCTAACTATAACAAAAACGGTCAAGCCATTAAAAAAAATATATACATATTTGAATAATTACAACAAAAAAAACAATTTTCTCAAAAAATGTTAAAAACCTATTTCCGTGATGGATTTTTTTTTGGCAAAAAACTGAAATGCAGTTTTCTTGCTATCACTTTGTCATTTCTAGTACGAGTTTTATCAAAATCATTAGAGCCGTTTTCAAGAAAAAATTTAAAAAAAAAAAAAAAATAGTTGTATGGCAGCTACCCGTATTAGTTGAGCTTAAACAAAAATTCGAATTTCCCCTCTAGGGATAGGAATCCTAAAAAAAATTCTTTAAACCAAATTTGAAGAAAATCAGTCCACCCGTTTGCAATGGGCACACGAACACAGACCGACCGACGGTATATGAAGAAAAACCATTTTTTTGCACTTCTCCATCATCGTGGTGTTAATTTTGATTACAACCTAGAAATTTTTTGTATACGAAACCAATACCAATACTAAGTAAAAACACAAAATATATTTGAATTCTTTTACTCATGAATGTGCACTCTGACAATCTTCCCCATCCCTCCACCTTCAGATGTACATTTAAACCCCTCAATCCATAAGTTTTATTAAAAAAAACTTTAGTTAAATAAATAATAAAAACACAATACTGTCAAATTTTGAAAGGGAATGACATGAAATAAAACTTTTTAATAAAACACAAAAGAACTACGAGAAGTTTATAAAATTAATAATATTTTTGATTTTACAGTGACTTCTTGTCATCCCTTATAAAAATCTATTGTAAATAACCAAACTGTTAATATATTTCATCCCTATATTTTCATTTAAGATGCTTCCTAAATCAATTTTATTTTTTTTTTTCTTTGGAAAGATATTTAAAGAAAAAAACTTAAAATCCTTCATACATTTTATGTACAGTACATATCATTGTATCAACAATGTTGCCTTTGCGCGTCTCGTATGTGAATCCTTTCAAATATATATTAAAAAATACCTTCGGGGTAAAGTACACTCCACTCTTATAAAAGAACATTATCCCTTTGAAGCTTGTTGTCCAGATTTAATCTGAAGAATTATTTTAAGACCATAGGCCTACAACGAAATATTTTTTTTTATGAAAATTTTGAAAGAGGAATTGTCGTCGTTGGATGTGGGGCATAATATAACAACGTTGCGTGGTTTCGTATTCACGACATAAGGTCAGTTCAGTGTCACTTAATGCTCATTCCGAGTTCAAAATAAAATTATAAGCATGCGCTACGAAAAACCTCCGCCAGAAACAAAGGAAGCATGAACAAAATTAGTGTTTTGCGTGCAGCTTTTTGCTTTCTCAAAAAAAAAAATACGTATAGGCCACAGTGAACAGATGAATAAGAACAAAATTATCTTTGTTGTCTGGCCTCTATTGTTTCTTTAATTTCTATCATTTAATCTTTAAATACGAAACTTTGAAACAAAGAAAACAACTTAAGGTTCTTTAACTACACAGATGTACAGGGCTTGCATGGCAAGGCATGTCAAAAGGGGCGGATATAGATATAGAGCAAAAGGAAATGTCCTTCTTAAGTCACATTAGTGTCACGAAGTTTCCCACATTCGTCTTGTTCTGCTGATATCAGGCATACAAGTGTTTATACCATTAGAGAAATACGTTTTTTTATTGTAAAAAAAATATTCTACATGTACATGTTTTGTACGCTATATATATACATATATAACAAAAACAGTGATGTTTGTGTGTATGAAAGTGGTATATTGTGTGTATATACGGTAAATTTTTTCATTTCAAATGAATAATTGCCGAAACATGACAAGAAATATTTATTTTCTTAAACCAGATTGGTGTTTATGGGATAAACAAAAGCACGTGGTGCGCATAATAATCAGGAAGTATTTGAATTTGGATTTTTAAAAGAAATAAAATGCTAGAAAGGATAAAGAACTTTAAGATAAGGCCATTATTAATAAGCTATTTTGTACTCGTGTATTGCTGCTTGGTTTTTTGTTTCCTTTTAAATGAAATGAACTTTGAACAAAGGTTCGTGAGGAGTTTTCACAAAAAATTTAAAAATAAAAAAAAAATAATTTCATGTTGTTTAGTATTCATCTTTTATTCAAAAACAAGTATGTAGGTAGATCTGTTTAGAAATAAATTTGGTGGCGTTGCAGCTCATCACGGAGAGTCAGGACCTAGTGACTTAGACTTAAAATTCTTGTGTGCGTGTTGTTAGTCTATCGAGGGTTGATGCACATTTTCATGGCAAGAGATAGTCTTGTGGATTATTTTTCAAATCCTCGCAAGAGACCGTACAGGATGGGCCAAATACAAGTTTCTTTTTAAAAATGCAATAAAATGAAGAAAATTAATTTTTTTCCAAGTATTATGGCTTTATTAGTAATAGCAAACATTTCCATTAATTATGGAACACAACTTCGTTCAAGTGGCTACCTCGACTGGCTTCGCAGTAGTGCTTGAATCGTTTCCGGATTATTGGCATAACATTGGTCTTTCACGGTTCCCCACAAAAAAAAAAGTCCAAAGGGGTGAAATCGCAGCTCCGAGGTGACCAATTGATATCACCAAGACGACTGATAACACGATTTGGGAATTTGGTGCGCATGCTGTGTGGCATGTCTTCAATTTCAGTAAAAAAAAAGGTCGGTTAACATCGCTCTATAACGCCCACCGTTGACCGAAACATTGTTCCAAGCCTCATTTTCGAAGAAAAATGGTCCTCCGCACCAAACTGTCACTCCCTGTGGATGCATTGGCTTCTCGACAATAACGTCCACTATTGCATACCAGTCTCATCAGCTTTTTGCACAAACTTGCGTACAGCAGGCGCGGTGGCTGCTTCATTTCGGCCAAAACTTTTTTCAAAAAACGCACTGTTTGGGCTCCACAGCACTCACTTTGGGAATAAGTTTTTAATGTTTCACAAAGATGTTTAAGCGTAAAGTGACTCATTTCGTTCCGCGAAGGTATGATACTGACTTTCTGTCAAGATTTAGATTGGAAAACAGCTGTCAGTGTCAAAATAACATATGAATTAAAAAGAAACCACTAGATGGCCCACCCGTTACATGTGAAAAAATATTTTTTATTTTTTTTTTTAATTTAGATAACATGGGGCAGTGGCATTACATTTTAAAATATACTAACTAAGCATAACTACACCAGGCTTCTACATCTCTGTAATTAGTTTAATAAACTCGAAAGGTTATGTACCTAACATGCTTCCACGGAGGTTGGTACATAGCCGAAGGTTAAAATAAATAAAATAAGACCCCAATTTATCTTGTTTACATCTTTTCTTTTTTTTTCTTTGAAAATTGAAATAATAACCAATTATTTTGTGTGTTTATTTCAGTTTATTTTCGAAAATGAAATAATACCCCAAATCATAAAAATATGCACTTGCATTGTATTTTATATAATTTATCTACAGCAAGGACAGCAATTCAGCAATCGATTCCGCTTGAATTTTCACATTTAGCACAAATTTATAATGATTACAAGGCAACAGAATAGCGAAAACGAAAATTTGGCGATTTTTTCAGAGTTGCCAGCATGTGACATGATACAATCGAGTTTAGTCGATACAATCGAGGATAGGTAGTTTCTATTTTTTGTTTTATCGAATCGAAAAAACTCGACCGATTTAAATTAGGAACTGGCTATGATCGATTATATCGACTAAACTTGATTGTATCAAGTAACCCCCAGCATTTCTGTCATTTATTGATAGATGACTTTTCATCGCTGAATATCTAGAAGTGATAAAAATCAAGTAATGCAAAAAGTTACAAAATTTATTGTATACTCACTTGAGAAGAAAAATACGATACTTTCCATCATTTCAATCAGCTCCTTAGATTAGAAACCATCGGTTCATCTTGTTCATATTTTTCTGCATGTTAATCCGTTACACTCCTTGCTTAGTCGATTTTTATGTCAAGTTTAGTTATTGTTTCATAATTTTATCTTGCCTTTCACTTTCACCATAGATATTTGCGTGGGGTCTTTTGTTTTTTTGGTTCTCATGACAAATTTAAGAATTTTAGAAATTTTCATGAAAATATAATTATTTTCAAATGGATTTGGCAGTCATATTTTTCATGTCATTCAATCCAAAATATATATAAATTAGGTTTTGTAGTTGGACAGCTGTCTAAAGTTAGATTTGCTTTGGAATGGGTTTATAAAATAAGACTGATTGTGTTTAAATTATACCAAAATAAATTTTTCATTTCGAAAAACCTTTACTCCCTTTCAAAGAAACCACCCTTCTTGGTTGGATCATAGAACTTTTGATTCCTCGTGTTCTGATTTATCATTCGTTCAGACCAAATTTTATTTCATAAAATTATACGAAACAAAAAAATTCACACGAACTTGCTTTTGTAGTTCAAGGATATAATGTGACTATACAGTGAAACCTCCTATTGCGGACAACTCCCTTGAGCGGACAATCCTCTTGGGTGGAAAAATTCTCACGACCGTGGATTTTAATTCCATACATTTTATGATCCCTTAAGTGGACACTCCCTTACCCGGACGCGGACAAGAATATCAGACGCAATTTGCAGTTTGTAAATTTCAACCATTATGCATTTTCAGAAGTACGTTTTCATATCTTCTTTTGCATTAAAAACGTTTCCTCTTGTTCACAGCGGCAAAAGATGCGAACGATAAAAATAAATAAACTAACTTAAATATAAAGAAACTAAAAAAAATACAACAATGTAGCTCAGAGTGTGTTTGTGGTGCATGCCACCAAATGTCACTGTTTGTGATTTAACGGATTTTATTTCTGCAACTGTGGTCTGTTTTTGTACCTTGTTTCTTGTATAACTATTCTCTTATTTTTTCCGTTGAACGGACAGCTTCCTAAGACAGACAAAAGTGTTGCGAGTGTCGCTGTCCGTTCAAGGGAGGTTTCACTGTATCAGCCCTATTTTGCTAAACGTTCCTGTGAATTTTTGTATTCTGCTATCCGTCAGAGAAAAACGAATGTTTCAAAAAGCATATAAAGTGCGATTAAAATAAAATTTTAACAATTAGATTCTCTCAAGAACTTTAAAAATAATTATTGAACTCAAAAAATTGAAGAATTTTAACAATAATAAAATTATTAAGTGAAAAATTAACGGGAATCAAAAAATTCGATCGAATCGGATAGCAGAATAGCAGAAATGGTTCAATAACGTTATGATTATGATATATAGTTTCAGAAAATAATTTTTAAAAAAAGACTATAGTACTACAGATCGGATTTTTTCTTTGATTTATTTTTGTTTAAAAAAATGAATTCTAAAATTTTTAGATGCAATATTGTTTCGCCTCGGCCGTTATAACAAAATAAGTTTAACATTAATATAATAACAACAATATCCCAAATATGTATAAAGTAATTTTCTCAAAAAATAACAAAACCTTATTTTTGGGGAAAAACCTAAAACCTATATTTTCTACAATCATTACGGTCATTAAAGGTACCTATACGAAATTTTATCAAAATCTAGATGAGGTTAAACAAAAATTCTAATGTCCTTTCCAGGATTTTACATAAAAATGCTCTGTACGCATATTTAAAGTAAATAGGTTCGCCTGCTTAGTTTGCTCAATTTACAATTGACACGCATGGACATACAGACGCTTAAAACGTAAAGATGCACAGAATGATGTATAATATGACGAATCCACTTTTTTCAATTTCACTATCATCGTCGTATTAAATTGATAAAAATTAAATTGATTAAAACCTATAAAGATTTTTAAATGAAACCAATAACTGCTCTATAAAGGAAGTACAAATAACAAGGGACCATTAAAATGGAAATAAAAAAAAAAAAAAAAATGCACGACTGGGTCGCACGAACTTGCTATTATGTGCACACTGTGGTTTTAAAGTCTTAATTATTTTAAAAACGTTTCATCTGATAAAAGAAATTAATTAATTATTGGAGCCTATATTTTATGCCACCTGCCAAAAATATAGTCTATCTAGTTTAAGGAAGTATTCAGCCCTATCATCGTACCCGAACGGAACGAAATTTTCTCCGATTTCTACGAAATGTACGAATTTTGTATCATTGTAGACGTTCCGATACGTCAATCGGACAGATCTACGAAAACAAATTTGGTGTGCGTTAAAAATGTCAAATTCATGCGTTGCATGCCGATGAAATGTGAAAATGGCTGCAACGCATCACGAATTCATGCGACGTATGACGATTTTTGCTGTCCGATCTCCCCGATAGAAAATTAGAAGCGGAAAATTTCCCGAAAATTGTAGGAATGTTGATTTTCAAAGTATCTGCCAATGAATTTTTATAATTAGACTTACGCTGCATCTGAGAGTTGGAATATGTTTGATATATTTCTGAAGAACATTCTTTTTTCTTTATTTAGTGTTCTTTGTTCATATCTCTCCGCTTCCAAAAACACTGCTGCACTATCCATGGTTCTTTCACTATTGCTTATTTTGAAAATCTTTTATTTTGCAAATGTACCCAAATGTCAAATACATGCGTCGATACACGTCTTTATTTTTTTTACGATTCGTATACCATGAAGAGAATAAATCGTCCGATCGGAAATTTTCTCCGATCGTAGATTTTTCCGAACGGATACGATGATAGGGCTGATTATGTGAGTTGAGTACATAAATATGAACAATATATAGGTATGACTGTCTTGCACTCCGCACATATGCATAAAATTTACAGTTTCGACTGAAAAAATGGTAAAAAATCAATAAAATTAGAAATACATTGATTAAAAAAATATCTGAAATTGATTTAACACCGACGCAATGTACACCAAGTGATATCTTACACAAATCTCAATTTATGAGAATTTTTTTTTTTAATCTTTGGGGCTGTTTTTAAAAAAAATATTTTTGTATATTTGGTATATTTAATTTTGCATATATTTTTAAGAAAAAAAAACTTGGTACGCCAATTTCTAGTAATAATTTATGCGGAGTCTAAAATTAATTTTCAAAAAAATCATCCACCCATTTTCGAAATATCGAATTTTCGAATATTATTTAAAATCCAAAATTTGATTTTTTTAAACTTTTGATATGCAATATTATTCAAACTTATTAGTAGCTTTTATGTAAAAAATTTCATTAAAATTGGTTCAACATATAATGAGATAGTCGCAAGCCCATAAAATGATTATTGCGGCTGATGTACCATTTTTAAAAGATAGATATTTTTTTTTTACCAATAATATGGTTGATCGTTCCGATATTAGTTCACACTACTTTCGAATTATTAAGTTTTCAAAAAAATATTTTGAAACTTTTTTTAAAAATCCAAAATTTTTTTTTTGAAAATTTTGGTAAACAATATTTTTGAAACTACATTCTCTATAAAAAAAATTATCAAAATCACTTGAGAAATTCGAAAATCAAAAAAATGGTTCTATGGGAGGTACCATTAAATATCATTTTTCCAAATTTTTTTTATAAAATATTAGCATTTTTGTTAAAAAAAAAAAAACAATTTTCTGTAAAATGTTTCCATTCTTTCGCTTACTATAAAATCAAGGTTTAGGATTAATATATTTGATAACTTAGTAAGATTGTCAAAATATTTTACAGATCTACCTAAACTCTTTTTAATTCTTTATTTGATGATTTTCCGTTAACCAAAATTTTAGTTAAATAATAAATTAATAATCTTCTTGAGTTTCAGTAGTTTTTTTTAGAAATACTTTTTTGTTCATTCATGAACAACAGGAAAATAAACAAAAAAAAATAACAAACTAAAAATTCTTTCAATGCATTCAATTCTCTTAAGTGCTAAATTATACAACCAAAGTAAAATATGTACATACAAACCAATAACAAGAATCCAACAACCGCATCAATTCTCATACATTTTCAATAACCCGGTGACATCGTTTTTGGGTTTGTTTGGTTGGTTTTTAAATCCCGATTTTATGCCGTACCCAACCAAGTAAGGCAATAGTGCGACAGAAATTCTCTAAAGCACCTGAAGCACCAGACACATGAATATTAAAATACAACCCAAAGAATACAAGGAATCCTCTCCCAGGGTTATGTGTGATGGCTTAAACCATTTGGCTTTCGTTCTAACTATATATATGGCTTAGCTTTGGATTAACCAACTTTCTGCAAATAATTGTTTTAGAAAAAAAAATCCACATCTACCGTAGAATCACTATAGTATTTTTTGTGTATCTATCTCCATAGAATACTGAAAGCGTTTACCAGGGCTGGCACTGGCACAGTAAGTACCAAGAATTGTTCATATTTTCATACTCACCGCTCATGATGTGAACTACAAAAAATTTAAAATTAAAGTACATAATTCAAGAAATTATTTTTAATATAAAAAACAAAACAGGGATTAAACGAATTTCAAAATAATGGTTGCAGAAAAAAATATAATTGGAACTAATTATATTTTTTATTTGATTTTATTTGAAATTAAATAAAATATTTATTCCAATATAAATCTGAATCTTTACAACTCCATGGACAACAAATAACTACTGCTCCATCACTACCTGAAATGACAACCCAGGTCTATACAAGATTGGAGTGAAAAATCAATACAAGTCGAACTGATTTCACTGGAAAACACACGTGTGTCGAGGCCTTGGGGACTCCGATTTTTTAGGTCACCTTATTCCAGTTTATTATGAAGAATTTTATGATTATTACAATAATCCCTCTCGTTTCTAAATATTTATTTTCTCGTGTATACATATAGATACCCGAATTAAACACAAAAACATGGATGAAATACCTTAAACACATATATGTAGGTACCTAGGTACGTTGAATTCCGGGAATTGCAGCTTTTTGGGCATTGAACACGCAAATAATGTGTGAACTAATGTGGCCAAATGCGGGACGCATTTTATATGTATTGAAAATGCTGCTAGTTTCATAATACTGCATTTTATTGTGGTTAATTTTATATATCCCCGCACTTTTTCCTGAGTCAACGTAATCATATTTGTGGTTGAAAATATAAAACGTTTTGCATGTCAGAGATTAATCAAATTACTCTCAATCAAATTGTAGAATGGGTGGGTTCACATTGAGGCACTATGACACTGCACTTATTTTTGAATTTTAATAATAAAAAAAAAACTTCAATAACAGGATTATTTGAATAGTTAATTTATTTGTTTAGTTGATGGTCAACAGAAATTACGTGGCTGCATGACCAGTTATTTTAATTAAAGGCTTAATTTATATCGTTAAGTGTTTAAGCATTTTATTACTTAGTAAAATATGATTTTATTCATTTTTATACTTGCGTTATATATGTACATATGTACAATGTACATACATGGGCAGATACAATATGGCAAGTTAAGGATTCGTAAAAAAAATCGAACTCGAAATTTTGATCAAAGTTGACATTACGATGATAGCGAAGTCGTAAAAAGTGGGTGTCGCAATTCTGTCTGTCTGTCTTTTCGGCTGTGGCCTAAACGGGTGGTTCGATTTTATTTAAACTTGGTACCCCACATCCTTTTTTTTTATTTTTTTTTAAGACAAAAAATAACGGTACCTGCGCCACAATTTTTTTTAGCAATGAAAATCTTATTTTTATAAATGTATAAAAAGTATTGAATACCAGAATTTTCAATTTTTTTGATTATTAAAAAAAGTTTTAAAATTTTTTTGAGAACTTAATAATTTGAAAACTACTTGGTTGATTTTTATTAAACTCGGCATCCAACGTCGACGTCTACAATTTTGATTGAAATTTTTATGTGATATCATTGTGATTTTTTATATCAGGATCTTATCATAATTATTTGAAAAAATTTGTATCTTTCGATTAAAAATAGTATCTCATTACCTGTCGAACCGATTTTAATAAATTTTTTTTACACAAGAGCAGTTTCAGAAGTTGTCTAATTAATTTATTTCCTATCATATTGATCTTTGAACAAGTTTTCAGTGTGATCGCACATAAAAGCAAGTTCATGCGACCCAGTCGTGCATTTTATTTAATAGAAGATTGAATAGGTATTTTTATATGAATGTATGTTTTACAAATGGGTAGGTAGGTATATCGAAAAAGATCATTTAAATATGCTTATTAATATGCATTAAATTTTTTTTTTTACTAAAAAAATTAATAATAATACAATGTTGAAGGATTGAATGAAACAACAAGCACCCAGTTTCAATATGTTCAATTCGCATTAGGACTTAGTTGATTCGGATTGCGTTTATAACGAACTTAACCCTAATTTAATTAACTTCCAAATTTATGAACGTCCCATCACTGGTAAATTTGGTATGAGCTATGTTAATTTCGGGTGGTGGAAGTAAACTCTTTTAGGAGTTAGTTCGTAGTTCAAAAATTCCTTACGTACTCTGTAGAAAGCCTTGTTTTTGGGTTACTGTCGAATATTTCCTTAATCCCTTAACCGATTTTATTTAAATTTAGCAACTAGGTATTTGTTATTTATTCACATAGGAAACTAAAGACTAGCTCAAAAATACGTAATTACTTAGGTCTATAGTATTTAGAATTAAATAATTGAATAAATTAATTCTCGACTGAAGATGATTTGCTTTTTTTTAATGATCCCTATTACCAACACAGAGACGCACAGTTCTGCCTTATCCGAATTCTTCTATCTCACTCCGTTTCCTTTTTATAAAGGAAAACAAATCATCTTATGTTGGAAAATAGCATGTTGAAACAAGGTAAAATATCTTAAGTCCACATAAGATGTTGTGTTTTAGCGAATTACAAAATTTTAAGTATACTTAAGATTATTTGATCTTAACAGTTTGTAATAATTGTGAAAAGGTAAAACATCTTAAGTGGACTTAAGATACCAAACTTAAAACACAAGTTGCTTACCATTTTTTAGCGTGAAATTTCTATTGCCACTTTCAATTAAAAAAAAAAAAACATAAAACGTGGCTTTATACCTAAAGTAAGCACCCTATTTCCAATTCCTAAAACGAAAGCTTATTTCAGCTACCTCACTAATTTAATGTTTCTACAAAAGTTCTTAAGTTAAATCTTAAAAAATCCGCTTTCGCTTTGAAACCTCTATTATATGACACACTTCGAGCATTTTTTTAAGAAAATAAAAAATGCCCCTGAATACTTCAAGTACATTTGGTTTCATAGTTCGTATTTCCGCAGAAACTATGTACATGCATATCAATACGTACATGCATATCAAGTCCTTATCCTTTTATTTTTATTGTTATATTTCAACGCCATTATTTTTATCAACGCGTGTCGTGTGGAAAATTTGTATAATGTAAAATCAAATAATAATAATAATGGGCCTCATCTAACAGTCTTCGATGAAATTTGACATTATTTTAATGTGAAAAATTTGTAAGGGAAAGAACCAAACAAATAACATTCAGAAAAATGGCTTCTTCCTTTAAATAAATGTCGGTCGTTGAGTGTGAACACTAACCGTTGGACCGCAGTCGTTAGAATTTTGTCTTTGAATGTGAACCCCGCTAATACTTCTTTTGTTCTAATTTTTGTCCATAAAAACAATAATCCAGAAAATATTAAATATTTTTTAGATCAAGTGAAAAACTTTTAACAAAGAAAGCAATTTATATAACATGAAATCTTATTTGGAAAACCTTATCATGAGATTTTTTTTGCAAAACATTATTTTGTTTAACACACAATGCGTTAAGCTTCAAGCGTGATTCATCATGCAATTTGTGATTTTCATCTTTTTTTTTTCTTTTCGTATTTCATCTGAAGAGAAACTAAATATGTAACGATGATGCACAGTGGGGTAGCTTATATGGTATAAATGGAATAAATTCAAAAGTGAAAAAAGTTTTTTTTTTTTTATTAAATTATACATTTTTCAGAACTGTTATTTAAACTTATATACTATTTTATTCATTAAAAACAGTTCAATTGTAATTTAATTGTAATTTAACGCAACGAGAAATAAAACAGAAGTAATGTTTAATAATATTTTCAATCGCAAATAAAAATCAATAACTATTTTAATGTACATTATTATTAACGAAGTAATGTTCTCAACAGTTGATTATGATTATTGTGTTCTTTAAAAACAATACTATGTGAGTTATTTTTATATACAGACTAAAAAAAATTCTGATCAATTAATTAGTCCATTTTTAAAATGTTTTGTTTTTAAAAATTATAAAGCAAGTAAATTAATTTTCTTTAGAATGGTTTTTTGTTTTTTTTTAAATTCAACAATGTACCAAACTGTTGCTTGATTAAAATAACACATGATCTGATCACCCCATTATAACACCCAATCAAATATGACTATCTAAATGAATAATGCCTTGAATTAACCTATGATCTCCGACAGATTTCACCATCTGAAGATTCATTTTTGAGTTTTCCCTTAATATCTTCGGACAGTGTTGCCGCTGAGAAATTTGAAAAGATTGCAAAACAAGGGCCACGAGAAAAAAAGTCGCATTTTGAAAATTGTTTTAATAGACAGTAAAACAAACGAAATTCACATAAATAAAATATATTTTTAGATAATTTTAGTTTAAAAAAAAAACAGCAATCGTTATCCACAATGGAATTTAGCCCCACTATAGGGTGGGTTACAAGTGCCCAAATCAATAAGAGACTTATAACCCACCCTTATGAGCCAGAAGTTCACAAAAAAATGGGTCAATATTCCCTAATTTTAGAAAGGAAGTGGGTCATAAGTTCACTTAGCAGAGCAATGGAGTCGCGTGAACGGTACATAGGACCCAAAATGGGAGTAAAAATCCTTTGAACCCTCGAAAACAGGCCCCCTGATGAACTGATTGTTCAAGAAAACACGTCGGGCACATCAATCTAGAGGGGGTCTGGAATTTAAATGAAAAATTGTTATTATTTCCAATTGAACTCTTAAGCTTAAAAAAGGCAGAATAAATTTTTTCTTCAATAAAAATAAACTAAATATTTTTGAAATCACAGAAGTCCACAAGAATTTCATGTCGACTTCTGATCCACCAAGGTAGGTTAAAAATTCACAATAGATTTGTGAACTTTTTACCCACCTTAATGGGTCAAAAATCCGTTTTGGACTTTTAACCCTTGGACTTATCACCCTGCGTCTGTAGAATCGCAAAGTCAAGTTTGTTTATCAAGGGAAAATAGCAAGGTTTCGACTTAACTGAGCGAACATCAATGCGATCGAGTCCAACCAAACACATTTCAACCCCATTTCGTTTTACAGATTGAAATTCTGTGTTACTGGCACTTTGTGATGTTGAATAGGTATAACTAATTTCAAGCTCACTGAATTGATTTAATTCCAATTTTAAAGCTATTCTGCCCCAATATGCGACGACGACAACGGTCGTCAGGAATCTTATAAATGTTGTTGTTGACGTCAGGTCCTAGAAATGAAAACATATCAGGTGGCGCCACAGTACAAGTATTAAATGTTTGCATGCTCAGCTTATGCAACGTATATATACATTACGATTACATACATACATATATGTATTTACACATTTATAATAGTTCGTTGTTCTATTTTCATGCAATAAGAACAAGAAGTACATATTTTCTTTCTTTTTTTTATAATTTTTGTTGAACATATAAGATTCATTGCTTTCCTGAGACTACAGGAGATGTATATTTTGCAATATAAAATGGATATTTCTCACGCAGGTATCGATTTTCTTTTGGGAACAATCGTTCAACTTTTTGTTATCACAAAAAAAGTATCAGATTTGCTCTTGTGAGTTTTTGGTTTACAGTTTTTTTTTTTTTCTCAAAAATATAGTTCTTGAAAGAACATTTTTTGTTCCTCAGTGAAACATCTAGGTATTATGGTTCGTTTTTTTTTTTTGTTCATAAGTATTAAATTGCAGAAATCGATTTTTTCAGGTGATTAATTTGGAGTATACAGAGTTTCATGTTTTCTTTGAAGCAGCAGGAGCCATATTCGATTTCTGACTGAGTATTTAGCCATAAAGAGATAAAAAAAAGAAATATATTCCATTGCTTTGAAGTGTAACGTGTAAGTGAAACGGTCGATGGAAGGATGTTGCACATTTTCCTCATATCCTTCTTTTTTTTTTGATTTATAAGCATTTTTTTCTAAAAGGGAAATGAAAATTGAAAAACTTTGCGATTTATTTTTTTTAAAGGATGAGATGTTCTAACTAATGAATATAGTAGAAATGCATTGGAAATACATCAACGTTTTTCCTTTGATAAACTATTTTCTATATATGTATATAATATTGCAATGGAGAACTCGTAGGTTTTACTTACAGTGAAATTGAATGAGTTGCAGAAGAATTTTTTGCAATATTCTGAATGCTCACTTTCGTTAAATAATAAAAGGTTATTTTATGGAAACAATAAATATTGATGGAATTTTGTTTCAATATTTTGTTTTATTTATATTAGTTGCATTGCGATACTTTTGATGTTTGCTGGTTTTTATTTGATTAATTATGATATCACCCGAGGACTTTTTTATAAATGAAAAAAGTTATGGCTAGTTACATCTTCCTAGCTTTTAAAAAATATCTGCCAATAATGTGAACTGACAATTTTCACCCTGACAATATTTTCAGAAACGTCATTGTTATAGAATTGTCAGCTAACTATCTGACAGGTTATCTTTATTCAAGCATCACTGGTTCTTTACAATTTTATTACAATGTTTATTTTTATTATTTATAACTATATATATAATTTTATATAAATCAAAATTAAATTAAATTAAATTAAACAAAGTGTGTGTGTGAAATTATCGAATTTATTTATTCGTCTGAAAGGCGTATTGATGTATGGAATATAACATGGGTGGCTCTTGAATCTCATGTAGATTAGTATCGTCCCAAATTCAACAATTTGTTGACGTAACATTATTGGTCTAGAAATGGCGCTCATCTCTAAATATGATTGATGAGATGACTGATGAAAATTAGGGTCAATTTTTTTGTATATATTCTGCGCGCACTAAAGCGGATATGAATACCCTTAAAATTTTTTAACACACTACGAGCGTTTAGGGGAATGGAATAGGATTTAAAAGGAGATACCGATGCACATTGGTTTTGAATGTCTGAACATCGCAATGGGTAGGAAAAATTGAGCGGGGTAAAGCATTCCACATTCGTGTAGTGGAGCTGAAAAAAGAAGATCTATATTTAACACTATGTCTGAAGTTGGACTCAATGGTTAACTTATGGAAATTCCCAGCGGTGCGAGTATTACGGTGGAATCATTTTAGGGGAGGAATGCATCTCGCTATTTCACTAAAACATTGTTTATTGAAATAGCGATAGAATAGTGATAGACAGGAAAAATATTGCGACGGTGTCTATCACCTATCATTTTCAATGCTCTATTTTAGATTCTAACCAAAAGACTTAAATGCGTGATTGGACTACCTGCCCAGATATGTGAGTTCTACTCAAGCTTTGGACGTATTAAGGCTTTGTAAATTATAGCCACATCAAAAGGTGAGAAAAATTTCTTGCATCGCCGAAGAAAACCTAAATAGCGTTTATGGCGATGTCGAATATGTGATCATTCCACAAAAGATATGGTCTGTGATGTACATACGGAGAAATGAAAGCCTTTCAGTTTCTTCGATGCAAGTGCCACTCATGGATAGCGGCATGTGGTTGGGTTTCGCTTTAACGACAGTTAGCAACATTGGTTTTTGGAAGCACTAAATTCTATGCGTTTTTTGATTTTGATGAACAATGCTTTAAAGATCAGGATGAAGAGTGCGAAACGTTGTCCGAACAGAATACCCATTTTGATAAAACAATTTTTATTATTTTCACGTGTTGTTGAACACTGCATCCCGTCCATGGGATTTAACAGTCAATTTGACTGATGTAGCTAACATGGCCGTTATCAACTCTCAAAGTTCGGAAGTTTCTATTGAAAGACCCTTTATTGAGGTAATTTAGTTAAGGTGGAAATATGGTGTTTGTTTTCCTCCGAGTACAAAAACGGTGGGTTTTAAAAAATCTCATCTATCATTACTAAATAGAACCTTCCAACTGACACATCAATTTCGGAAACATTGGTTTCGTTAGAAAAATCATAATAACGTCTCTTGCCTCTTCAATTGTTAGTGTCAGTTATTTAAATATTGCTCTTGTGAGCAATATTCCCCCCCCTAAATTATTTTTTTTTTCTTAGCCGTACCACACGAATGTGAAATTCCTTGCACAACTCTTCTTTCCTTCCATATCCAGACATTTAAGAGAATTATACATCCTTATCTCATATAATCAATTCTCCTTCTGCTCCATAAACGCTCGCACTGCTAAACTATAACATTTAAAATACCAATTTTTTCGCGTATATGTATTTTTGTGTTTTTTTTTTTTATACAAATTTTAACGCCAATTAAAAACAGTCAACACACAGACCCAACAAAATTATGATAGAACCTATATTTTCTTAAAACTTTCTATATAAAATGTCTTAAGTTTTGATTAATTCTCTTAAATGTTTTTTTAATTCAAAACCCTAAAAGTTATACATACATATATCTTAAATTTAAAATTATTTTGAGCTCTTTAATCAATTGGAAATGACAACTTAAATTGAATTTTGTTTGAGTCTGTGATAATAAGATGACACCTCCGCTCCAAAGAAATAAAGTTTTCAACGTTAATTTTATTTCTAAACTCTTAAATTGAGATAAATTTTGATCGCTAATTCCCATCAGTAGGTATATGTATACACTATAGTACTTTACTTATCTATTGAGGAAGCATTTCACGAATCAAGGCATGATACGACTTTTATTTTGTACATTGTTCTCTAAAAATAAATCAAATTCCCTAACCTTAAGGAAAGTTCTCATTTTAATCGATAAAGGAGGAACATACGCATAACTTTTATAAAAATGAATTAAATTGATATCCATGATCTGAATAACGTTGATCTGAGGCGGTTTTTTTTCATAAAATAGGTTCACATTATATGTACATATTTGTTTTCGTTTTTGTATTTTTAAAGGTTACTACATAACATGCAAAATTGCAAATCCTCTAATCCTCTTTGAATTCCCCTTGGTAAGCAGTTTTATAGGATTCATCTGCCAGAGACATCAAACCAATTTTCTTATAGAATAAACGGCATTATAATATTTAACTGTGTGTTCGGTGAACGCCATTTCTTAAAGGCTCCTTTCCTGGAGCACAGTGAGGTATCCAATAAAGAATCAAACATGCCATTGCCCGTTGTTTTGATATGATTTAAATTATTATGAATTTTCAAAACCTATCCTTCCTCAGTGTCAGTGTGCTTAACAACTGTCCGCCTGTCACCCGTTTTCGTTTGTCAGTCATATTCCTCACTGCATCCCAATCTAATTCTAAATTTTATCGGTCCATAACAAATGGCACAACCCAATTTCGTTCAATCCCAAGCAATAACTTATCCTTGTGTATCCCTCTTTTTTTTTGTTGGGGTATGAGGTCGGCTCCCAAACAAAAACACACAAGACAACAACACTAAAAGAAATACACAAAGCAAAACAAATATAAGCCTGAATATGGGTATCTCTGTCGAACATTTGCGTTTCATGTGATAGCTGATAGGCACAAACATCAAATGCTATTTGCTTGTTATTGACGGGTGTCCTTGAATAAGTTTCATAGCAGATATGGAAGCAGTAGCGTGATTTCTCTGCTATAGCAACTTCCCGCAGTGTTAGTAGGTATGTATATCTGATATCTGTGCCATGTAGATGTTTGCTGACGCTGAATAAAACAAAAATTGTTCTCCACCACCATAAGCCCGACCGACCTCATCATGTCATCAAAAGTCCTGCTGCCAAAGAGCCAGATGGACATTGGATTTAAAAAAAAATGCAAAATAGGACGAAAGATTCTTGGTAGTCGTAAAAATTGTATTTTAGTGTCAATCTGATGTCTGAATGTGTTTGCGTCGAGTTTAAGCAATACCAACCATAATAGGATATCATCTTTCCAGTCCTATAGAGTATCATGCCTCATGATCCAACCTCGAAACACACTCTCTCTGCCACAGTGGAAAAGATACTTGGTCAGCAGCTTCACCCACACAGTATATGGTATGATATTGTAGACCTTTCATTTATGGGATGTTGCTGAATATTTAATTAGACATTTCAAGAGTGTAGTCGAAATTGGAAATTGGATCATAAGAAGAATATTAACATTGCTGCCAATTGGATTATGGGGGTCTTCTGAGACTCTTCCTATATACATAGGTACATATACTTTCAAATAGCATAGGGAAATTTTATTGATGTTGAATGATAACGAGCCATGATTTCTTCTTAGCGAGATTTCGATCTGGCTTGGATATTTTCACGGGAATTTCTTTTATTGTTCAGTATCAGTAAAAGATTTATTGACATTGAAGTCGTAATCAATGATTATGTTAATTCTCTACCCGAAAAGGCTCGGAATAAGCAGGTTAAGGTATTATAAAAAAAATATATTATCATCGTCTCTATTGAACTTGGCCAATTTGTATCAGCTTTACTTTAGACAGATATATAGTGATTTCAGTTGGGAATGGAAGAATTTCAGGGGAAATAATTAGAAATCTTGTTGAGATGAACTCATTTAAATAATATCGGTACTGGAAAGTAGAAGGCTTTTGGGATCGAGGTTTTAAATGAGCGAGCCTTTACTGCTGAGTTAAAAATAAACGATATAAAAAGTTACGCACATGCCAGAATTTCTTATTTCTTTGATTATTTAAAGAATTTCTTCAAACATTTATCTATTTAAATTTATCAAAAGTGCTTCACAAACAAACATTTATGTAGTATGTACATACTTATATGTAAATAAATTGATTTATTTTTTGATGCAAAAGAGCAGCAAATTAAATTAAAATTCAAAACTAAAAATAGATTTTGAATTTTATAACATTTGGAAGTCAAATTTTAATTTAATTTTTACTTGCGATATAAACATATTTAGGTATTTCGTATGCCTACCAGATCATGGATTCGTGTTTCGAAAATCGAATTTGTGTAGTTTTATATTGACATTATACGATTATGAGGAAGACAAAACAAGTGGGTCTCGCAATTCTTTTCTTCTGTACATATTATGTCCTTTAAACTTGGTATCTTGTTCTTGGGCATTTCCCTGACATTTTGTTTTTATTTTTTGTTGGGACCAATGATAACGGTATAGGGGTTAAAAAAATAAAACCAGCTACATTTTAGTGAACAAATTATTATTTATTTTTATTTTCGCTATTCTCAAAAACGGTTGAACCGATTTTGATTAAATTTTATGCAGAATTTTTTGAAAACTAAATAAATTGAAGTAATGTACAAAAACAGTTTTTAAAAGTAATATCATTTGCATTTGTAAAAGAAGTTTCAATTTTTTTTTGAAAACTCGATATTTTGAAAAATTATTAACTTAGCACTAAGTATTTTTTAATATAATACAGTACACAAATATTATTCTGACAGCCGAAACTGAAGGTGCCTTCCACTCGAATGTTAAAAAACCATTAAAGAAAATTTTGTTTATTTCGATTTTAACTAAAATTTATGTGTATGCTAAAATAAGTAAAATCTATCATTTAATGGGAACGAATTTTAGATTAAGAAATTATTAACAGTAGGTACCTCTCATAGAACCATTTTTTTTTATTTTGAACAAGATTTTAATAAGATATAAATTTCTATACAAGATTTTCTAATAACTTAAAATAATATTGCATATCAAAATTTTCAAAATATTAAATTTTGGATTTTTAAATTATTTTTTTAATTATTTCTGGAGATTCGATATTTCAAAAGAAATAACTTCTTCAAAATTGATTTAAAAAAAAAAATATATATATATATATATATAATAAAAATGGCGTACGCACCAATTTTTCTTTCTTAAATATGTTTAAAAAAATTTATATTTTTATTTTTTTTATTTTCAAAAAATAAGATTTGTTAAGGAAATCGTTTGGGCAAAACACGTGTTCATACTTTTTTCATAAAAATAACGATTTTCGAAATAGCAAGGCGTTGTTTTACAAATATTAATTAAGAAAAAAATATTCCCTATATGAACAATCTCGAGGGGAATTTTCTTGTCCAAATAATTTTGTTTTATTTTCGTAAAAGCAAAGCAAAACATTGTTGTACACAACTGTTAATCATCATTGATCATTGAAAATTTTGTTAAATTTGGCCCGTTTTCGATGATTTCGCTATTGAAGTGTCTCAAAATTTAAAAAGTATATAGAATAACAATTATGGTTTTCAAAGATAGCTATAAATGGCACCTAAATCTCATTGTGTAAACAACATTTGTTTTATTATTGTATATAAAAAAAATATTCGATATATCGAATGCACCACGAACATTATATCATTCGTTATATTTACGGTGACTATCCGTCTTCTTTTTTAGAGGACAGTCCTCTTTTTCGGTATCGTGTCCTTTTTTTTTATTTTTCTTAAAGAGCACAGTAATTTGTCCTCTTTTTCCTTAATTGTCCTCTTAATTTCCTTTTTTTCTTTGAAACCTTTTTTTATGATTTTGCTTTAGTACTAAATTACTTAAACACAAAATGTAGACAGCACTGGTTTGAATAATATAGTTCTGTCATCTGGTTTTTGCTATTGTGAATGATGCCCCTACGGAAAGAGTGTTTTCAATTACTAATAACATTTGGACATCTGAGAAATCAACTTTTAATACACTGGAGGCAATGTTGATAACAAAGTGCAATTATGACTATGACTGTGGAGATTTTAAGACTTTTTTAAGAAGTCGCGATGACATCTTAAAAAAAAATACACTGCGAACAAAAATACAAAAATTAACAGTTCCTTTAAGGTAAACTTTTAAATTAAGTATCTACTTTAGTATTTATTATTTTGATTTGATTTGATTTGTTTAGTTTTTTTTTTTTTTTTCTTATACATATGTATGTATAAATATTTTTATTTTTGTTTAAAAAAAAATGAACTCATTTATTTATGTAATCTGAAGTAAAAATATTTTGAATAAATATCGTTTGTTTCTCAACTTGTTGTAAGTTAATTAAAAACTGTCCTCTTTTTTTGCATCTGAAAAAATGGTCACCGTAGTTATATTGGACCACCATATTAAAATATTTAGTTCCATCCACGTTTATTTGCAACACGCTGCTACATTATATTCAACCCTATTCTGCTGTACGTTTCGATCAAACTTTCGATTCACGTGAATGTTTCATGAAACTTGTCTGTTATTTTTCTTCTGCCTTTTGAGTGCAAATCTTAACCCATGATTTTTTTTAAATTCTCAAGAGAATACATTTCAATTTCATTTTCATTACAATTGATACACATTTTGGATCAATCGTTTTTATCTGATGGATCGTCGTGTATTTTATCTATTTATGTACAAAATATAGTCATGACTCAAATGGAAATTTAAAGGGGAAGATATTTTTGTCTGTTGCTCCGCTTATGGTATGTTTAGTCGCCAGGCAGGTGCCAATGTCAACAGTTTTCTTGGACGATAGTATAAAGTTCAAGAGTTATTAAATAACATTTTAAGTATGGGTCTTAATGCCAATTTACAGAAGCAATAACACCAGCGAGTCTTAATGCTTTTTGCCACTCTAAAGAAGGAAAAAAAGCCCACGGGTGTTATTTCCTTTTATTTTGGAAATAAGAACCACGGCCTTTATTTCATGACTCATGACTCAAATGGAAATTTAAAGGGGAAGATATTTTTGTCTGTTGCTCCGCTTAGGGTATGTTTAGTCGCCAGGCAGGTGCCAATGTTAACAGTTTTCTTGGACGATAGTATAAAGTTAAAGAGTTATTAAATAACATTTTAAGTATGGGTCTTAATGCCAATTTACAGAAGCAATAACACCAGCGAGTCTTAATGCTTTTTGCCACTCTAAAGAAGGAAAAAAAGCCCACGGGTGTTATTTCCTTTTATTTTGGAAATAAGAACCACGGCCTTTATTTCCGCGGGTCCTATTTCACTGCATCAATAAATACATTTTTGTCTGGTCAAATTTTTCTTTTAGCACATCACAAAAATTGAAATTTATTATTACTCATTAAAGAGAAAAATATAAAAAAACAAATGCATACAATTTTAAAAAGCATATTCTTCTTAAATTGAAGATATGGACATTATTCAAGAAAAACAAATTGAAAATAAATTTAAGATAACGGCAAGACAACTCGAAGGGGTTGATGTTCGAAAATTCCTATAAGATATTATAACGAAATAAAAAAAAATTGTTTCCCCAATGAAACATAATAAAAGGATAATACCACTACCAAATTCCAAATTGGCATCCAAATTCAATTTTCAATAAAATTTTTTTTAAAAACATACTTTGGTTTAAACTCTTACACTCCTACAGTTTAAAAAACAATTATATTGATCTAAAGCCCACAAGAATATGTACTTATACTCTTTTTAAAATAATTAATTTATTAACTATATGAGCAATTTATTCTACAAAAGTTACTGTACTTATATCTGCTAAAACCAACATCGTGATTTATAGTTTTTTTTTTATGAGATTTCTGAACCTGTATTGTATGTAGTTTATCACTGCTAAACAAACTTGACATCGATTTAAATTCGGGTACGTCGTTATTGTAAAATGTCAAATCTGTGTGGTTGATTTGTATGAACAGTTTTTTTTTTTTTCATTGTATGCTCAGATTTATGACTGACAGTATTCTATATTTTTTTTATTTTTTTTTTAAAGTTTTTGAAATGTCCTACATGATTTGTAAATACTGAAGGAAATGTCTATCTTCCACAGCAGTCCGCATATAAATTATTTTATTTAATGTTAAGTAATTTATTTGCAAGCTACCATAGCTCGGTCGGCGCGGCGGCGGCGGTTGTAAATTGTTATATGGTGTTCTATGATACCAGTGGGATGTCTATAGTGGGAGTTTTTGAAATGTTAAATTTTGTAAAAACCCAGCTCTAGTATTGTTGTGACAGAATTTTTGGCACTAGTTTTGATGAGCTCTTTAAACTTTTTTTTTTAGAGGGAGAAAGAGAATTTGATTTATGGACATTGTATATGTATATCCTGGGATGTGCGGTTGATGTTATCTATTATGTAGGTGAATGACATAATAAAATCCTCGGCTCTTTGTATATAAAATAACCGAAAATTTCAACCAACACATCTATTTGTGGTTTTTGTTTAATATTTGAAACTACATAAATGTATGTAAGTATATACGAGTTATTTTGTTTGCATACTTTAAATACACTTTTGGAAATAAAACTATTTGGTTTGGATTATTCACACTCAACGTCAGGTCATAAAAAAAACTTCTAGAAAATAAAGTTTAATTCCAGATAAAAAAAAAATTGTTTTGATTAGGTAGCCTATTTCACCTAAAAAAAAATACAAAAATGTTATTTTGTACATATGTACATGTCTTGCTCGTACGGTTGAGGGTAATTTTTGAAAATATATTGAGGTTAAAATACACAATAATATAGGATTCTATATATTTTTTTTAAATGACGGTAAGCTTAACGTTTAATAATCAAAAAAAATATTTAATTTTCAATTATTTTTACTTAAATTATATATGCACTTGATGAACAAGTACAATCTTATATTAAATAAAGGAATCTTGAAGTTTGTTTGGCAAATTTTTTTTCAACTCAATGCCTGACATTAAATTTTTAATTTTTATTTACTAGTTTTATGGATGCTAGAACTAGAACCCTCATTTTAAACAATATATAATTATTTAATTACACCATATACAATATATGTACATACCTACGTATAACTAAATAAACCTAACTTTGATTTAAAAACAAACAAACCTACTTTAAATTTTAAATTGAAACGTTCTTTTTTTTTCTTTCAGATTTTTCTATTTTACTGATTTCATACCAGGTAAAATAATTTTTATAAAAGTTTCTTTGTTCTTCTTTTTCGTGAACTCGTATTGTACCAATTAGATCACATTACATGAATTTCAACACTTTTATGTTTTTCTTTTTATCCTAGTAGTTACAAAGTAAAATTAATTCTACAGACAGGAAATAAATAAGGGCCAAGTACATCTATATACATATTTGTATTTGAAATTTAAAAAACACTATTTGCTTAAACAAGTTTCGTGAAATGTTTTAAATAAACAGTCGTATGTATTAGATTTTAGTGAAAATAATCTTTATTTAATAAAAATAAATATCACATTATTCACGGTTAAGGCAATCTACTCTTTTGCCTTGTCTAAGTTAGGCAGCTATAAAACAACAATAAACGAGGTTTTTGACACATTTTCCAAAGGAGAGTTGTCTAAAGTTAAACAACGTTTATAAATAAGACCATTAGAGTTTGAAAACGAAATTATTTCACAATTGATCGAAATTCAGAATATGTAACGTATTTCTTTTATGTTATTTATGTTATTTCTGATTACTTTTTTACTGAAAAAAGGATTGATTGGTAAAATTTTTAAATCGCGTATTGTTTTATTCTTAAAACCCAAAAGCGCATAGTCATATCAGTATGCACATAACATTCATATAAAAGGGTGTTTTTTTTAGAAGTATAGAACTTTAAGTTGGCAACACTAACTGGCGGCCATTTTGCCAAGTGAATTATTTTTAGTTTGGTTTGGCATTTCAACATGAATAGACTGACTACTGAAAAAAGCTTCCAAATTGCCAAATTGTGCAAATTTATTTTGAAAATCATGGTTCTGTTTCAAAAGCGAATTTTGTTTAGCGATGAAGCCCACTTTTGGTTGAATGGATACGCCAATAAACAAAACTGCCGTATTTGGAGTGATGATAATCCTCAAGTGTATGTTGAGACACCTTTACATCCATAAAAACTGACTGTTTGTTCTTTATGGGTTGGTGGAATAATTGGTCCGGTTTCAACAAGACGGTGTGTCACAAAGCTCGTGCCATAATTGATTTATTGAAGGAAACGTTTGGTAACCGCATAGTTTCACGTTAAGGACCCGTAAATTGGCCTCCAAGATCGTGGGATTTAACGCCGCTTGACTATTTTCTGTGGGGATATGTGAAGTCGCTAGTCTACGCCGATAAGCCCGAAACGATTGAACACTTGGAGGACAAAGTCATCAAAAATTGGACCTCCAGATTAGACTATGTCCGAGCCAGCCGTGGCGGTCATATGCCAGAAATCATATTTAAATTATAATGCCAGAAGATTATCTTTTGATTAAAGTATACCTCTATGCCTCTAAAAAAACACCCTTTATATTTCGTTTACCTCGTATGCCACATAAATGTTTCTCTTCGGAAATAATCTGTCAAAATTTGTATGTACACGAAGAGCTAATAAATTTGTATAATGATTTTCCTACGTTAACGAGGTCCTATTTGCCAAACTTACGCAATTGTCAAAAGACAAATCAAGTTACTATATCTACCATGTGTTTATATTTGAATAAAATAAAAATTGTGAACAAAATTATACAGACGGAGTTATTTGTGATAAAATATATAAAAATGTGCGAATAGATTACATTTCACACAACTTGCTTTTTAAGTGGGTTCAATGTTGATACAAAGTAAATTTTGAAATGTATGCAAATAAGAAAGGAGCCCGCACACGCGCACACTTTGTATAAGTTGTTTGTTTTGTTTTACTGACTAAAATTCTCCATAGAACTTGGGTCTCAAAATCAACCCTTCGCTATAGTTATAATGGTATGAGCGAGTTTTGCTGATGATATGGCAAAAACAATGCATCAAATCCTTTAGTGGAGAAAGGATGAAATAATTCATAAACATTTGTATATCAAATGTGAAAATGAATCATGAGACGAAAAAAAAATATTTACAAAATAATTTTTAATAAAATTAAAACACAATTGTGTTCTTGTTAATCTTAAATATTTATGTACACAGATATTCATTATTTTATTTTATATCATGTGCAAAAAAAAACAGAGAAAATCGATTTTTAAAAGCTACACATAAATCTAAATTCTTTTAGATTTAAAATACAAACAAATTCAAATTCAAATGCAATCACATAAAATAAAAAGCATTCGCCCTATCTGGATAGAAACAAGATAAAATTAATGTTTTTTCTACGTGCTACACTTAATGGCTGTAACAAAAATTTTCTATAAAAATGCACAGTACCATCCATCAATTTACCAATACCGAGAATTTCCCTTTATCGCAGATACTCTTTGGGACATTAAATATTAATCAAGATTTTTCCCTATTATTGATTCCTGTCCATTATGTACTCGAAGGATTCACTTAGAGTTGTTGTCCCTGGGGTATAGAGAATTCTTTTGGCACATTTGTTAACTTTCATAAGTACCCTTAAGTTAGCAATAAAATATTGCTCAGTTTTCACTTATCTTTTTGCAAGCATATACATCTATGAGAGATTCCCCAAAGACATAAAGAGGTATCTCAAGATTAAGGACATCTCAACCTGAATACGACAGCCTTGGTGATAGTGTTAGCTTTTATATATGCTGGCAAAGAAATGTGGCATTTACTGGCCATATCTCAAAAAGGAATTACTTTGTGATTTTTTTCTGACATATAAAGGAAACCAAAGGAGCATATGTTACTAACTATGTATCTACTATGCCATGCGATTTATCTTTTATCCAAAACTATTTAATGTTTCGATAGGAATTGTGTGGTGTAAAAAACAATCAATCAAAGGTGTTAAATCAGCTTAAAGCTTTTGGTTGACTTTTGAATAAAATCGATAATATCTTGAAGCAATCAATCGTTGAGAGTGGTTTGTATAGTCAATGGAGTATTTGCCGTCTTTTCTTTATTGAAAAATAATCAGATAAATGAAATTATACCCTTTTGTGAAAGGATAAGAATATTAAATTCAAGAACCTGTCAACCTTCTCCTAAGTTATACTCATTCAACATTAAGAAGGAATCTTGCCTTTAAAGTAATAGAAAGATATATTTTGCTAAATGAAATTTGGCTCTTTTTCACAGCCAGTCATGCTTTCGACTTTCTTTAAAGTCCTTCGTTCAAGGTCTGCTGAAGTGCTGATTCGATTTAGTAAAAACAAAAAAAGGGACATATGTATTATGTACGTGTTTTGCGTTGAAGCCTTGAGCGTTAGGTCATTTGGTTAAGAGTTTTGAATAGATAATTTTGGCTTTTGTTTTTTTTTTATTTATTTATTTTTGTTGATACATCTTTGAATATAAACTATTTATTGACTTTTTGTTTTTAATGCTGATTTAATAATTTAATTCCATTTTTTTTTTGCTTTCAGTGATTATTTATTTATTATTATTTTACTTAATAATTGAACTTTCTTTGCATTATTTGATAATTATTTAAAAATAAATAAAGCTATAGTTCTAGGCAAATAAATAAGTAAAATTATTTAGTTTCGGTGAAAATGCACACGTTAACCATTCCTCTGCTTATGTATATTTTTCAGTTCATCTTTTTAGAACTTTATTTATCTTTTAATTTGTGCACGTTTTTCTTTTTAAAGGGTGTTTTTTTGAGGTATAGAACTTTGAAATGGAATAAAACAAAGATGATTTTTTTAAATTGACATGAAATTTATTTTATTCGAAAGATAATCTTCTGGCATTATAATTTAAATATGATTTCTTGCATATGACCGCCACGGCTGGTTCGAACATAGTCTAATCTGGAGGTCCAATTTTCGATGACTTTTTCCAACATTTGTGGCCGTATATCGGCAATATTGCGGCGAATGTTGTCCTCCAAGTGTTCAATCATTTCAGGCTTATCGGCGTAGACTAGCGACTTCAGATATCCCCACAGAAAATAGTCAAGCGGCGTTAAATCGCACGATTTTGTTGAATACACAGCTCCTGCACATCATGATGTCATGGTTGTTCAATTGATGAACGAAAAAGTCAGTAAACATGTCTGTATAGCAGTCACCACTGACTATAACGTTCTAGCCAGCATTGTTTTTTAAAGAAGTACGGAACAATTATTCCACCAAACAGTCAGTTTTTGTGGATGTAGCAGCATTATCATCACTCCAAATACGACAGTTTTGTTTATTGGCGTATCCATTCAACCAAAAGTGAGCTTCATCGCTAAACAAAATTCGATTATGAAACAGAACCATGATTTTGAAAATAAATTTGCACAATTTGGAAGCGTTGTTCAGGCTTCAGTCTATTCATGTTGAAATGCCAAACCAAACTAAAAATAAATCACTTGACAACTGACAAAATGGTCGCCAGCTTAAAAAAAAAAAACACCCTTTATTTTAAATACGTTATTATTATGTTAACAGATATCCCTAACTCTATTTATTGGAGATTTCGAAATTTTAGAGTTGGAGGATTTCTACGGCGTGTGTCAAAATTTTAATTTACGTGAAATTCATTAGATATTCCATTTCAATTTTTACGTCTCCAATTTTAATTGGTCCTTACTCCTTTTCCTTAGAAATATATTTTCCAAATTTCTATATGGATCTTTGTGGATAGTAAAACGCGTCTGTTGTGTAATTTACTTTGTGTGCAAGGCCATCTATCGGAAAAATTTTAACAACATGCACTTTTCACTTCATAATCAATATTGTTTAAGTTTACATATTTTATTGTCTAGCGCCATTGTTAACATGCATTTTAAAATTTGATAACAAATATAATATTGGGGAAATTTCAGCTCAATCATAGTTTTAATTTTTATTTTTTGTTTGTTTTTTGAGCGCCATCTATCGAACAAGCTGAAAACTTTTTATTCACGTACTATTCATTCCCCGGATCTTGTTTCTAATTACTTAATTCTGATTTGATGATTGTTTGCCGCAAGGACAATAGCAAAATATCAAAAAAATGGATTATTTCCTTCGCAGTCAAAAAAAGTCGCGAAGTCAAATTTATAAAATCGCCGGAGTAGCAAAAAATTCAAAAGAGTTAAGCAAAGTCAATCGCAACGTTTACTATAACAGCACCACAAAATGTTCTTATAGAGCATAAAAAAACACGGTTAATTTTCCTTTAAAAAGGTTTTCAAATTTCAAATTTCTTTATTTATTTAACTCTTTAATACGGCTTTCAAATCGGGAATAATAAAACAGCATCATTTTCATCTTAAAGAAACCTCTGGGTCCAGCTGATTCTGCATTTTGGTCCAGCTATAGATCATTGACCTATAGAGGTATTTTCCCAGGCAATGCACATCTTCTATGCAGGAATGATGTTATATATATGTATAGCTTCACCATACACATCTCATATTCATTTTTTTTTCTTCCCAAATCCACCGTCACCTCGTTGATCGTCAACCGATGCCATCACTTCGCTGCATACATGCACAAAAAAAAACATCGCATGGTGGGAGGAGCCAAAATTTAAAACATAGAAGCCTATTTAGCTTAGTTACCTCCCATAAATAGTTAGTATAATGACGATGTGTCATCTTTTATGATCTCCCAAATTTTTGGCTTAGCAATAGGTAGATATATGTAGGTAGATATGTATATGGATAAAAAATGTTTTGCCGTCGGTGTTTTGCATCTTTCATCTTAGATCGAATGCCGACGGATATCCGTGTAGGTATTCGAGGATGATTCATGTTGCGTCGCAACATCCTGCCGGGCCCGCGGAAAAGGAAACGATGTCATCAAAGTAATGGTTTGGTTGTGTAAGTTTTCTTGAGTTTATTGTTGACTTGGAATACAGGTGAAGATTGTGAGATGGTAGATCCTCAACGTATGACCGACGATGGTGTACATGAAAGAAAAAATAGGTAGGTATGGTGAATGGTGTGTGGCAATACTAGGTTATAAGTTATAGATTAGTTATAAGATTAATGTATTAAATTGAGGTTAAATTAGGGGGTTAATTTTAGAAAACAAGATGCGAATAATTTTTAAAGTGTGTGTGTGGGTTTGTGTGTTTGAATCGTTTAGCATGGGTAGGAAGCAGAGTTTGGTTATAGGACGTTTAAATGATGTGGTTGCCGTCTTGACTGTTACAACACGAATTTTTCCATCTGCTCCTGGGTGCGTTTGTGTTATTCTACCAAGGCGCCAAAGAGTGGGAGGCGTTTGCTCATCAGGCAAGAGTACTAAATGTCCCACTTTCAGTTCATTGTTTGGTGTAAGCCATTTAGGTCGCTTTTGTAGTCGTACCAAATATTCAGATTTCCACTTTTTCCAAATGTCTTGGTGAATTTTTTGCACAAGCTGCCATCGGTCTAAATGTGACTCCTTAATTCCTGTTAAATCCCTTTCTGTTGCGGTGTTGAGTGCTGAACCAATTAAAAAATGTCCAGGTGTCAAAATAGAGAGATCGTCAGGATCTTCAGTTACAGGACAAAGTGGACGAGAATTTAGGCAAGCTTCTACTTGCGCGAGTATGGTAGCATATTCCTCAAAGGTAAGGGTGTAATGTCCGATTATCCGCTTCAAGTGGTACTTCATGGACTTCACTCCAGCCTCCCAAAGACCTCCAAAATGCGGAGCTGCTGGAGGATTGAAATGCCATTTAGTCCCATTAGCGTGTAAAAGCTTCGCGATGTCGTCTGTCCATTGTTTTGGCATGTGTGTCCTTTCAGCTTCAAGAATATTTGCAGCTCCCTTGAAATTCGTACCGCAGTCACTGTACAAATTTGAGCAAATTCCACGACGAGCAGTAAAACGCTTGAATGCTGCGAGGAATGCAGATGTAGTGTAGTCACTAACAAGCTCTAGGTGCACTGCTTTCGTGCAAAAACATACAAAAATTGCTATGTATGCTTTGGTTAATTTACTACATCGGCCTTTCCAAGCCTTGAGTTGCACAGGCCCGGCATAGTCAACTCCGAACGTCTGAAATGGTCGAGCTTGATTGACTCGTAACATAGGTAAATCACCCATTTTTTGCTGCATCTGTATTGAATTGAATCTGTAGCATCTTAAACATTTGTGGATACATTGTTTGACAGTAGATTTTAACTGCAGAATCCAATACTCAGACCTAAGTGTAGCCATCATTAATTGTTGACCTCCGTGCAGAGTTTTCATGTGGGTATCATGGACAATAAGTGATGTTAAAAAGTTACTTGAAGGCAGTATTATTGGATGTTTTTGTGTATAAGGAAGCTCAGCGTTTTCTAATCGACCTCCAACTCTCACGATACCATTTTCGTCCATGATTGGTGAAAGTCTCGCTAGCTTGCTCTTTTTTGAGACCGTTTCACAATTTTTAAGCTTTAAGACTTCTTCAGTAAAATATTCCTGTTGCACAAGGATAATCAAACGCAATCGGGCTGAAGATATCTCATCGATTGAGAGTGCTCCGGACACGCGGGTTGGTAATTTCTTTGCTTTAAGTCTTAAGTTGGCTAAGTACCGACGCCAGTACGCAGTGGCTCGATATAACCGATTTAGAGATGAAAAATGTCTAAAAAGAAGTTGATTTGTTTCAAATGAAGTGAAGTGAACGCAGAGCTGAAAAATATTAGTTATGGGGTACCCAGATGCGATCAACTTACTCTTTGTTTTTAAAATCTCTGACCCTTTTGTTTCAAGTTCCGTAGGTTTGATTTCGAAAGGAGTTTGAGTTTTTTCATCAAACGTTTTTAAAAAGTCAGGCCCATGCCACCATTTATGGTTTTGAGTGAGATCACTTGGACTGACTTCTCTCGATGCAATGTCGGCGGGGTTGTCTTTAGAGGGAACGTAATTCCAAAATCCTGAATCAGTAAGTTCCTGAATTTCTGCCACTCTGTTGGCAACGAAAGTTGTTCTAATGTATAGTTCGCTTCGAATCCATGCAAGTGTGATCTGAGAATCACACCAAGTAAAACATTTTGCCGATCGGAGTTCCATCATATCCACAGTGTGGACCAACAGCTGCGCCAACAACAAAGCTCCACAAAGTTCCAATCGAGCTAGAGATTTACTTTTCAGAGGTGCCACTCTTGTCTTTGACGCAATGAGATTGATGAAGGTTTCATTTCCGGTGATAACCCTAAGGTATATTGCTGCAGCGTATGTTCTTTCAGATGCATCGCAGAACCCGTGGACTTCAACTTTTGATTTGTTGGTGAGATTAATCCAGCGAGGAATCTCAATGGCCTGTAAAAGGTTTAGCTCCATTTTTAAATTTTGCCACGCAGAAATGATTGTTGCTGGGAGCTCAGAATCCCATGATTGTTGCTCTTTCCAAATATTTTGCATTATTAGTTTGCCAACGATGACACACGGTGCTATCCAACCCATTGGGTCGTAAAGGCGAGCAAGATCTGATAAGACAGTCCGCTTTGTAATACTCCTATTTTCCGGAAGAGAAATTTTAAAGGTGAAGATATCCTTCGCCGGGTGCCACTGGATGCCAGGTGCTTTTATAGCATTTTTTTCGTCGAATGAGAGTGGTATTTGTACCTCTCTATCTTCTTTTGGAACGGACATCAAAAGCTTATCGCAGTTACTTGCCCATTTACGCAGTGGAAAGCCTCCTTTCCTCAACATCCTTATGAGCTGTGTCTGCATCTCCAACGCTTCTGTTACTGAGTCTGCCCCATGAATAACGTCGTCCACGTAGAAGTTCCGCATGGCTATTTTTGATGCAAGGGGGAAGTCATCTCGTTCATCAGCAGCTAGTTGTTGAAGAGTGCGAATCGCTAAATATGGTGCAGAAGCAGTACCGAATGTTACCGTGTTGAGACGGTATTCTTTTACCTCTTCTCCCTCTACATCCCGCCATAACACAAGTTGAAACAAAGAATCGCTTTCCGTGACCCAAATTTGTCGATACATTTTATTTATGTCGGCTGTAAATGCAATTTTATACTTTCTGAAACGTGCAATGTGATCGAAGATATCATCTTGCAATCTAGGACCAACAAAAAGATGGTCATTGAGTGACGTCCTGTTGGATGTTTTGCAGGACGCATCAAAAACAATTCGTAGTTTCGTGGTAGAACTAGATTCTTTTACCACTGCGTGATGAGGAAGAAAATAGTGGGAAGAGTTTAATTCAGCTACCTGTATTTTTGTCATATGTCCAAGCTCCTTGTATTCATTGAATACCCTTTTGTACTCCGCTTTAAATGACGGATTTGTTTGGAATTTTCTTTCTAATTGCAGGAATCTAACAAGAGCTAACCGTTGAGATAAACCTAACGAGGGATATGTTCCTTCCTTAAAAGGTAGTTGCACAACATATTTTCCATCCAGTTGTCGTTGATGTGTTCTGCAATAATGTGTTTCACATTTTTCTTCCTCTGGTGATAGTAACTTTCGATTCGGAACTTCCTCAAGTTCCCAAAACTTACTTAGCAGGTTGTCTAAGGTTTGAGTTTCTGTTTGAATATGAAGGGATGTTACTTGTGATTTGTCGCTGGGTGAAATGCCTCCAGAAAGCACCCACCCCAGTTCCGTCTTTTGAGCCATAGGGGTGCCCGGATCACCTTTTATTATACCTTTAAGGATAATTGATGGGTAAACATCGCTACCTAATAAAACGTCGATCTTGTTGGGTTTGTTAAACCCTGGATCAGCAAGCTCGATGTTTTTGAGATGATTCCAACAAGGACTCGATATCTTATGCGTAGGGAGGACAGCTGTCAGTTTGGGTAGAACCAAGGCATTCAGTCGAAGACTAAAGTTTCCGTTTGCGTTAGATAAAACTGTGAAACTGACTTTCCACTTTGAGATACTTGTGTTGGTTTCACCAACGCCAATAATGTTAACACAGTTCCTTTCCTTTTTCAAATTGAGAAGTTGAGCGGCAGACTCAGTAATGAAGGAAGCTTCTGACCCAGGATCTATTAAAGCTCGCAGCAAACACGGTTGGCCGTCAGGTGTCAAAACCTTTATGAGAGCCGTAGCCAGAAGAACGGGTGCTTGAATGTTTTCGGCTAGAAACGCGTTGTAAGCTGAAGTAATTCCAGTTGTAGGTGCAGATTTATCTGATGCTCCCGATTGGGAGGTATCAGCGGAAGAGGAAGCTGCTTTGTCCGGTTGTGGAGTCGGAGTGTGCTCAGTACCATGCATTGTGTTAGATGACTCGTTCATATGCAGTAACGAATGATGTTTTTGGTGGCACGTAGAACAATTAAAGGTACTTGTGCAATTTTGAGTAAAATGTGCACTTGATAAGCAGTTAAAGCATAATTTATTCTTTTTAACAAATTCATGCCTTTTTTTTACATTGAAAGCTTTGAACTTGAAGCAATTTCGAATAGAGTGTAAGCCGTGACACAGCGAACACTTATTGACAACTGTAGAGTTATGAACTCGAACTGAACTTGATGAAGATTTTTTACCTTTCTGGTGATTTACACCTGAGGACGATTGTCCAATGACCTCTAATGTTCGTGACCTCATTAAAATAAAATCTTCTAAAACGCTGTATTTCGGGTAGTCTACGTGTGTTGAAATATGCGACTCCCAAAGCCCACGAGTTGTAAATGGAAGTTTCTGAACTGTATGAAAGATGAGAACGTCTTCCCATGAATCTACAGCCACTCCCAGATTTTTAAGTGATTGTTTTGCTTCGTTAGTCGTATCTAATAAGAGTTTAAGATCTTCGGAGGATTCTTGCATAACTTTAGATTGTTCGAATAGAAGTTTGAATTGGTTGTCTTTCAGTAACCTGATGTTTTGGAATCTTTTCACCAACAATGCCCACGCAGATTCAAAATTTGTATCTGTATTTCGAAGTATGCGAGCCGCTTCACCGGTTAAATTACCCTTCAAATATTGCAATTTATGAGCATCAGATATGGAAGTATTTTTATTAACCATCGCTTCAAACAATCCCTTGAATTCAGGCCACATTTTAAGTGAACCATCAAAAGTTGGGATTTTAATTGGAGGGAGCTTAATTTCTACCGACGGTGTATTTGATCCGCCTAAAGATTTATTAAGAGACGTTTGGTTCTCGTTTTTAGAAAGTTGCTCTTTCAACTCGCAAGAATAATTAAAGAAAAGTTCTTTTAATTTATGGAATGTGAGTGTATCCATGTATTTCACCTTTGCTTCTTCTGTAGGAGCTTCAACAATCTTCTGATGAAGGACTCTGGCCTCTTCAAAAGATGTCTCTAAATTTGCTAAACGTGCCTCATTCATGTGTGTAGACTTTTTCATTACACCTAGCCCTTCATACGCTTTATAATCCGCGTCTATATCCTGCGAAATAGTTTGAACCGCATCTATTAAACTCGGAAGTTTGCTCTTACTCATTATGAATGAAATACCCGGAGAATACACAACACACAATTTTATTAAGATCAGAGACGATCGATGATTTAAAAGAAAATAATGTTATAATAAAAGCCACACACCTGTTTTATGCGTTGATCCCTCGCTGCACCAGTTTCATCAAATCCAGATCCTTACAGGAGGATAAAAGTCGATCGTACAAACTTCAAATAATATGTCTTTTACACGACGCACAAACGCGATTGTCTTTCAGTTTTTCTTCAATAAAAACTACGCGCACACACTCGTATCTTTTTTGTAAGCACTGTCTATTTAATTGTTTTTTTTTTTAAGTCTTAGTGATCCTTTTAAGAATCCTTTACCATCCGGCTCGAAGGACCAATGTTTGCCGCAAGGACAATAGCAAAATATCAAAAAAATGGATTATTTCCTTCGCAGTCAAAAAAAGTCGCGAAGTCAAATTTATAAAATCGCCGGAGTAGCAAAAAATTCAAAAGAGTTAAGCAAAGTCAATCGCAACGTTTACTATAACAGCACCACAAAATGTTCTTATAGAGCATAAAAAAACACGGTTAATTTTCCTTTAAAAAGGTTTTCAAATTTCAAATTTCTTTATTTATTTAACTCTTTAATACGGCTTTCAAATCGGGAATAATAAAACAGCATCATTTTCATCTTAAAGAAACCTCTGGGTCCAGCTGATTCTGCATTTTGGTCCAGCTATAGATCATTGACCTATAGAGGTATTTTCCCAGGCAATGCACATCTTCTATGCAGGAATGATGTTATATATATGTATAGCTTCACCATACACATCTCATATTCATTTTTTTTTCTTCCCAAATCCACCGTCACCTCGTTGATCGTCAACCGATGCCATCACTTCGCTGCATACATGCACAAAAAAAACATCGCATGGTGGGAGGAGCCAAAATTTAAAACATAGAAGCCTATTTAGCTTAGTTACCTCCCATAAATAGTTAGTATAATGACGATGTGTCATCTTTTATGATCTCCCAAATTTTTGGCTTAGCAATAGGTAGATATATGTAGGTAGATATGTATATGGATAAAAAATGTTTTGCCGTCGGTGTTTTGCATCTTTCATCTTAGATCGAATGCCGACGGATATCCGTGTAGGTATTCGAGGATGATTCATGTTGCGTCGCAACAATGATGTTTTTGAACGTGTTTACGTGAAAATAATTTTTAAAGACCTGATAAAGAGTCTGAGAAATTAAAAACAACAAATTAATCCCACTTAGGAGCAAAATTTTGATAGATTATCTTGATTTTCTTTTAAAATGTAGTTTTGTTGTGTATTTTTTTTTAAATTTTTTGATTTCTTAGCGAAACGGAACGACGATAGTTAAAAATTGTTAACTCTCATTATTTAAAATAAGTTAGAAAACTACGATGAGATCTTGTCATGCTAAGTTGTCGTCTCTTTTTCTCGTTGCACATATTGCTTACGCTTGTAGTTGGCATTTCTTTTCGACCAGGTAAACGTTGAAGATGTGAATGCTTTCCCGAGTGTTTGTCTTTTTTTTTAAGTACTTTTGTTTGTATAATAATTATTATAAGAAATATTTGTATGAATATTTTCCCATTTTTTGTTAAACTCAATAATTTAAATAAGCCTGCACTTTTATTATTAATACAGCAATAAAGATTCTAGAATGTTGATGTTGATTCCTGATTTTCAATAATGTTAATGGTAAAATTTTTTGTTGAACACACTTTTCTCATTAAACCAAAAAAACACGTTTGACTTTGAGTCATCGTCAGCCTGAGTTGCTCTCAAGTTTAATTACGTAAAAGCACAAAAGGTTAACACTGGATATTTTTTTCTAAAAAAATCAAGTTCATGGACCTAATTTAAGACTTAAGAGGCATAATAGTAGTTGTCTTTAAAGTGTTATGTTAATGTGTTTTTTCATTTAAAATAAAGTTATGCATTAGCAGTTATTAGCAACAAGTAATTAAAAGTACGTGACTAAAGAAATGCACATGCCTCTAGACTCATCCGTCCTAATTAAAAGTGATGGAATATTTTTTAATTCTACTATTTATTGTTTGTGGTTCTCACTAACTGCTATACGAGCTTACTCTACACTTCCTAGGTACTAAAAAGAACGTACTTATATTATAAATTAACTTTAGGTCATACCAATAATTTTAGGTTAATTTTTTGTTAATGTTAACCCCCGGATTGGTTAAAATCCTAGGATTCAACAGTAAATTAAAAAGTATATCATGACAAACGTTGCAAAATTAAATTTATTTCATATTGCATTTTCGACTTTTACGATAGATGCAAATGTTATGCGCTGCACACCAAAACCATACACGACACCTAAGAGCTGAGACAACAAATTTTTAAAGTTTCAAGCTAATTATTTTTTTGCTTAAAGACTTTTTCACTCCTGACCAATATTAAAATTTAAATACTTAATTAAAAAAAAAAGTAATAATTAAAATTGCGTTTGAGAAGGAATATGCCAAATGACAAAATTTTGCTTTAGTCAAGGTTGTTACAACTCTTTTTGTGATTAATCTTCTATTTTTGGTCTAACTTGGTACTAACTTGTGTTGCAAGTTAAAAGTTCAAAACAAACTTTTTTTGTTTTTTATTTCTTATGCTGCCATAAAAATGTGTACCTATACGCTATTTTAAATGACATTTAGCTTTTAAGTGAAAAAACTCTACAAAAAATTGCATTAACTGACACAAGGAAGAGTAAGTGATTTGTGGGAAACAAAAAGGTTCAGAGCATCTTTTTTAGTGAAAACAATGCCTAGAATTATTCCATTCGTAAATAAGGCTTAAAATGACCTGGTTAGTTTAGTTTCATTTTATTTTGAATTTCGTTCTACTTTAACGAACGTTAGAAGCTCCAATTTATTGAGAAAAAAAACACAATCAGAATTGGGAAAGTTTTGAAATGAAAGTTCTCAAATGAAAAAAACAAAAAAGAATACAAAAGACAGCCCGAAGAAGTCCAAAGGACAATGCCTTAGAAGCAATCTTCTTCATCAGCAACTTGGCACTTTCTTTTATATTTATATATAAATATATATTTTTTTTGAATTCATTTTTATCTTTTCTCTGTTTTATATCCCTTTCTTTTAATTTTGTTTAAGTTTTATTTTAAATGAAAAGGCAAAAATCGAAGGATGTGTTTTATGTTAAGAGACATGTCTGAAGATATCTTAAGGTTGTTGATCTCGATTTTATATTATTTTAGCTCTTACGTTGGGCTATACATTCCTGTTGTTCTCTTTTCTATAATATTTTTTTTATTTTGTTTAACAGAGAAAGAACAAGTTTTTTTTTAACCTAGATGCAACCTATTTTAATAAAATCTTTTGTGTTTGTTTTTTGTTAGAGTATTGAAGGACTACATTTTTTTCTCTTTTGTACATCTACTGATACTCATTTAAAAAAACATATCATTTACAAAACCCGTCGTCCGTCTGAGAGAACACCGTCACAAGTTAACAAATGCATTTGTGGAGATAACCAAGTTTAGAGCAAACCTTCCCTTCTATGGTGTGTCAAGTTTTTTTGTGGTGTAAAATTCCTAACACTTTAATTAATAATAATTCTAAAAAAGTATATGTCACGACCCTGAATAGAAATTTTCAATTTTTACCTTTGTATGCACCAAAAGACATACCATTTTACGAAATTACCAGTTTCTAAGATGTAGAGAAGTGCTCCATAATTTTGATGATTTGTCAATCAATGAGTCAGCCGGTACGGTTTTTACGACTTTTTAAGTCCTATATATCACAGGAAGTAGTATAGCTTGTGGCGTAATGGTTAGTGCGTAGGACTGATACACAGAAAGTCTTACTAGACAAAACCCTTACTTGTCATAAAATAGTGCCTCTTAACTTGCCTGCCTGTTGGGCTTAGGCAGAAAATTGAAGATCCCTTCCATTCCTGCCTGTAACATGTACCCAAAATATAATCAGCAAAAGGAATACCTTTTAAAACAAAGCGATTAAATTCGAATTTTATGAATATTATAGAAGGGATTCCATACTTGTGAGTCGTACTCAAGATGAGGCCGTACATAACAATTGCATAATGAAAGAGTAAAATAGAGATCGTTAAATTTCTTTGCTCAACGTTTTATTAACCCGAGCATGAAGCTCGCTTTTTTAAAAATGTAGTCTATATGTTCAGTGAATTCTAAATTAGAGTTGAAGTGAACACCCAAGTCCTTAAATCTTAAGACACGGCCAAGTTTGTGCTGCGAAAAGGAATAATTAAAAGCACTTGGTACACGTTTTCTTGAGAACGTAATAATTTTTTGGCATTTGGAAGAATTAAGTGACAGGCCGTTTTTTCCACACCAAATATTAAAGCTTTCATTATCATCTTGCAGAAGAACATGGACCATGCCCCTTTATAGTCTTAAAATTGTTCATATCATCAGCAAGTATGAGAATTTTACAAGAGCGTATAATGTATATGTACATGATAAAACAAAATTTATAGCGAGAATGAATAAAAATGGACCCAGGTGACTTCCTTGAGGAACACCAGAACTAGAGTGAGCAGTGAAAGGGTTTGAAAGAGCATTTCGGAATGGGTCCTGAACACGAATAAAAATATCGTTTTCACTCCTCCTGGAAAACCGAGACAAAAATACTCCCAAAACATCCGCGCCTGGCAATGCCAGATCGTGAGGTTTATCATGTTTTGTCTACAAAATGCTAAAAGGAGAAAATGGATTTCACGTTAAAATCATTTTTTTTTTTATAAATTGCTCTTTTTATGGTTAAATAAAACATTTCATTTATAGAATGAGCTCATTCTTAAATCTGAATCATATTTGAATTTGCCTAATTAAGCCAGTGACGCTGCTGGTTCCTGCAAAACAGAAAATCCCATGTTATTTCATATTTGTTTCTTAATTTTCCTATAATTAATGAAAATATATATTTTTTTATTTATTTTGTCGTGGGAAAATTGTGGGATATTTATCACAAAGTCGTGAGAGAAAAGGGAATTTTTTGGTATAACTCTGGGAAACCCTCTTCTTAAAGTATGTGTAAATTCTATTATTCAAGCTTTTTTGAATAAATTTATATTATTCAGATATTGACTAAAGAACAAATTAAAATATTCAAAGATTTCTGCTTAGAGACTTTATTGAATTCTAATGTCTTTACTCAACGAAATATAAATTAGGAATAACAAAAGAGTCAAAGTTAACCTTAAAGTAAAGATATAAATCAGCGTGGTTTTTGACATGTATATAAAGTATATAAATGAAAGTGATATCGTTTATCGATACAAATTTATATTAAATGCTGCCATTAATTATTATTCATTGGTATAATTTCAGTTAATTTTAAATAAACAAAATTATCAATAATTATTAATTAATTTAAAGGCAAATGAAGATTTGATTAAATTAAATAAATTAGTAAAATGCGATTTCGTAAAATTGAAGAGACAGTATGGCATGGCATCACTATCGGGTATGTACATTTTTTAGTGAAATTTTTAAAATACTCTTTTTCCTTTAGAAAAGGTTGAACACAACATTTTTTTTTAAATTCAATTATTATGACATAAACCTATTTTGCAAAAGTTCTCTTGCGGTTTTTTTATTTTATATAATATTAGGTGCCAAATTGTTGTTTTTTAGAATTTTATTTTCCCATCTATTTATTACCGTTTAGTTAGTTCTTCTTTTCGTTATCTCACCGCTTATTAAAATGAGGTAAAATTGCGTTTACTTTGTGTGTGTATATGTATAAGGTTTTATTTTTGTTCTTTATTTCTAAATAATAAAATGTTTATAATATCTAATACTGCAAGCTAAAAACTGCGACGTGAAATATACAAAATGATGACTTTGTGAAACAATAACAAAGGCAGATAAAAACTTGCAAAAACATAAAATCTTATTTCATTAAAATGCAAGACAAAATATTGGAAAATGATAATTTCAAAATAAAGAACATCACAAAAAAGTTACAGCTTTTAAGATCTAACTCGATATTTCTTCCACAAAAACCAAAAATTAACGATTGAAATGTTTCAGTAAAAATTAATCAGTTTTTTATTATACAAGGATATTTTCAATTTTTCAATTGAATTAAAAAAAAAAAAAAACAACTAGATAGCTTTACGATTTTTTACTTGCGACACATACATAGGTGCTATATGGCAAGTTATACATTCGTTAAAAACAAAAATCGAACTCGAGATGTTGATCAAATTGACATTACGATGATAGCGAAATCGAAAAAAGTGGGTCTCGGAATTCTGTCTGTCTATCTGTCTGTCTGTCCTTTCGGCTGTAGCCTAAACGGGTGGATCGATTATCTTTAAACTTGGTACCTAGCGTTTTTTGGGCATTCCCCCCACACGTTTTTTTTTTATTTTTATTTCAGACCAAAAATAACGGTTCCGTACAATATTTTTTTTGCAAAAAATGAAAATCTTATTTTTCTCAAAAACGTGCCCTTAACTTTTTTTAAAGAAATCCATTAATTTTTTTTTTGATTTTTAAAAAAAGTTTAAATTTGTTTTTTTGTTTGGAACTAAATAATTCGAAAACGATTTGGTCGATTTTTATTAAACTTGGCATCCAGCAGTTTGTTGACGGTATCCAGCAGATTTTAAATACAAATTATTTAGCCAAAAATAACGGTACCTCCCATACAAATTTTATAAAACCTGTATGGAAAATCGCATTTTATCTAAAAAACGACTCCTACGATGTTGAATAAAATTTTTGTGTGAGATAATATCAGTAATATCTACTGTATTATTGGAAAAAGAATGTTCTATCAGTTAAAAATAAAAATAAATTTCTCAGAGAACCACTACCACTGACTATTTCATAAAACCGATTTTAATGAAACTTTTTACACAAGAGCTTCTAATAAATTTTAATAATATTGCATATCAAAATTTTCAATTTAAAAAAAAAAACAAATTTTGGATTTAAAAAAAAAATCAAAATTAGTTTTTGAAAACTCGATATTTTGAAAATGGGTAGATGGTTTTTTTAAATTAATTTTTAAACCCCGCAATAATAAACGATAGATTTTTGAATCAATTGTTAAAAATCAAATTCCGTCAATGAGGTTTTAACATTCTCTAATTACCTTGAACAAGAACTTGAAAAATATTTTTATCGCTCACCTGTCATTAATGAAATTATAGTTAATCTTTTATTTCCATATTTGGTGGTTCATTTTTTAATTTCACAAATGAAGATCTAAAAATCTCTTATGACCTTTAAAGACTTTGACATTTGATAATTAATAATTTTTTTTACTTTTACTTTTTTTCTAAATTTTGAAATAAAAAATTGTTTTTCTTTTTGACATTTTTGACTTTTAATTTTGAAATTTAAAATTGACAAATTTTTACAAGTTTTTACTTCAAAAATTTTATTTTCATATATTTTTAACTGCTTGTACTCGTATTAAGAAAATATCCCATTTCTTGACTTCCGGTGATACTTACATACATATATCGTCCATAAAAATTAGTTATTGGGTTATTTTACTATCAACATAACAAAATAACTGATTTTATTTTATTAATTAACATCAAATAATTTAAATAAGTTCCGATACGACCTTCATTCGCACATGCCGCCGTACTAGGTGTAAATGGATCCCAGTGCGGGTGGTATTTGTTGGGAAAAGATGCATAGGATTTTATATAAAAAGCAATTTCCTATTACTGAAACTAGTTGACCTTTATTATTATTACCGTTTGCTGGCCTTATATGTATACTTAGTTTTGTTAAAATCCATCATTTCCAAATGGCATTTTATCGATTATGGCCCTTTGCATCTTTGTTAGAGCGATAAAGTTTTTTTTAAGTATAGTCCTATGGCATGACACCTGCTCCAAACAAGTTAATTTTATATGTTAAGTTACTAAACAATATAAAACTGCGTTAGTTCTCACATTAAAGGTACTACATCACCTTCATTCCTTCGCAAGCTACCTCGAGCTAATTTTAATTACTGAGATTGTTGGGCAAAATGTTATACATATTATATAATTCATAATTCCTCCAAATTTCCGATCCTAGGGCGTCAACCCACCTAAAATTTTTAGCCGTTTTGTGTGGTAGGCACATTTTTCCCAATATATTAAAACCACCTAAAGGTTCAAGGCTTAGCTTATAATAAATAAGAACTCAAACAAAAATAAAAAAAAAAGTCTAAAGCCCGCCCAGGAGGCATCATCAGCTTAGGTTGGCATAACACACATTCTAAAAGGACGAAACAAAAAATATTTAAAGATATTCGTTGTGAGATAAATTTTAATTAAATTTTTCGTCTACTTAAAGAAAACAAAAAAGAAATTTCGTCATTTGCTTTGTGAGGATTTCTTTCGGAGACAAATTTTTATATGGCAAAAGGGTGTGGTGTTTATTTCTAAGGACATTTTTTTCTTCTAAAAAGGATTTTTATTTGTGCACACACACACACAAAAAGGGACTAGAATTAAGTTGTGTGACTAAAAGGCTTGGAATCGTCAGCAGAGTTGGATGCGGTAAACAATGCTACCCCTTTCTTTGTGACGCTGTTGTTTGAGAGCCTTTAGTATTTCAGCACCAAAGCTTCTTTATTTTTATCTTAGGGTCTTTTTCATGTTTGGAAGACTTCTTTCACTAATTAAAAGTTTTTTTTTTCGCTCCTGTCAAGTCGAATTACAGAAAGACGGTTATACACAAAGTAAAATATCACGAGCTTTCGGTGTTGAGATAAGAAGATGTTGGTGTGGTGCTGAACAAAGAGGCAAAGAGACGGTCTTATTTGTTCGCCATAAACCATTAATAGCACCTGGAACTGAATGTACACGTTCACGTACTTTCCAAACAAACTCTTATGGTTTTTCATCATTTCAATCTTATTTTGCATCCATTTGTGTGTTTTTCGGAAAATGTTTACATTGTGTTTAAGATTAAATTGAACTTAGTACCTAGTATAGTATCAATTAAAACGGGTTTTCAACATTATACTATTATGCGAATGTAAGAAATTATTATAACAACGTTTTGCTTCAATGTTATATTATTATTTCTGCAGACGCTAATGGGGAAGTGTTTAAACGAATGAGTGTGTTTAAAGATGGTTACACAAATTCGTTTACGACTATTACTGTGGTTTTGGTCATAATCCATTGGTTATCTTTATTATGTATCTGCGAATGCTTTAACTCTTAAGTATCTTGTATCTGTGTCACGAAAAGCTTGGGCGATTATTTAGGATTAAATTGTGATATTATTTAACATAATAATTTGAATCTGTGACAAAATGAATTTAATTTCATACGTGATGTGGATATTTGGTACTAATTTTGGGCGTTGATTTGTGTCATTAGGAATTTATAAATCTGGTGGTTATATAGAAGTCTATATCAGCAAGTCAAGGGCTTCATTTGAAGACCAGTTTAAATTCGATAATATATTTGGATAGTTAGTTTTAATATTTTCTTTTTTCCGCATAAATGTAATGGATTTAATGATTATCATAATTTAAGTTTATTTAAACAAAAAAAAAAACAAAGAACTATTACTTGATATGACTTAGCTGTATATTTTTTTCTTATAATGAAATTCCTAAAATAAACTTTCTAAGAATTCTTGCTACTATATAACAAAAGTGGAATATAAATAGTTGTATGCATAGTTTTTAACGAAAAACATTTATGTAGGTACATATTAGTACTAATTAGGTAAAAAAAAAAAGATTAGAGAAAAAGCAATTGATACGCAAAAAAAGCACATAATTTTTTACGAAGGTTTTTTTAATAATTTAAATTGTATATTGGGGAAAGGTTGGAACAGTAAGACACTTTTTTTACAAACGGATATATATCTCCGAACGCTTTATAGTTATCAAAATGTTTTTTGGTGGTACCTTATGTCATATTTTACCTGCATTTTGGCACACAAATTTTACTGAATAAATAAACAATTCTTTGCCATGAGTTAAATTGTTGAAGAAGGTCAAACTGTCTCCCTGTTTGCGTGGGGTTCGAACAATGAGACAATTGTACTGTCCCACTGTTCGGGACAGTACAATTACTTTAATAATAATTCGTCTTTTTTTTATCAAAAAAACACATGATATATTATATTCTTTAACATATAATTTATTAATTTAAAGGAGCAAAACCAACAAGAAAAAACATGTTTTTGTAAGATAAAAAAAAACTAACTAAAATCACATTTGAGTTCATATAATTTCTTAAACAAATTAAAAAAAAAATAAATAAATTCATATTTTTTATTCCTTTTTAATGGAAATTTATAGCAATAAAAATAACAATAAATAAAAAATAGATATTCAATTCATGGTATTTGACATTTGGTTTTACTATTTCTAAGCATTGGAAAAAGTCGCCAGGCAGATTGACAAATATAATGGTTTGCGATTACATTTATTGTTATAATTAATTTTCGATTAAACTAATTTAAGTAAATACTTTTGATAAAGTTACATTTATTTAAAAAAAAATACTGCAATTAAAAAACTCTTGTTCTGTACAAGATTTATTTCTCGATAAAGAGGCCAGAAAGTTTTTATTAAAAAAATAATTGCAACACTAAAATAAATATTTGTATGGGGTTTTTGTGTGATAACACACTAGCTGTTAGGCTGCTAAGATTTCGCAACATCATAATAATATTGAAGGTTTGAGTGAAACAAAAACACTTGGGTGAGCTACCGCCAAGATTTTTATGCGCTGTAATTATTGCTATTTCACGACTTTCAGGCCGATCATCAGACTACTTTTTCAGTGGTGCTTGGTTATTGTTCAATTTTAATTGAAAAACTTTTATGCCCAGCTGGGACTCGAACTTGGACCAAGCTTCCTCCCAGCCAATGCATTTTTGTTTGGCTTGTAAAAATGCTGGTTTCAAATGCAATTGTCAAACAATAAAACCTAAATTGGGATGGACTTGATCACGTGACCTCAGTAGCGCAAAGCGAAGTGCATTGGCTCGGAGCGAGCTTGGTATAAATTCGAATCCCAGCTGGACATAAAAGTTTTTCAAATAAAATTTAAAATATTTGTTTACTAGTGATTAGTATTTATGTTTAACAGTTTATCAATTTCGCATAATTTGTGAAATAGAAAGGATTTATGTACTTCTCCTTTTTTTGTGCACCCGATGTCAATTTTAAATGATTTCAAATATGAAATAGAATATTTTTAGGCATTGTGGCAAGGATTAACAATTTTAATGCTTGGCAACATAAATTTTTTAATTCCCTAGAAATGGTTTCTATAAACAAGAGTGTCGGAGACGTATTTACAAAGTGTTTTCGATCCCTTTAGTATTTCTATACTTCTATACTTCTTCCATAGACAGCAGAGAATGATTCCAATGAAATCTTCTAATCTCCTGCAGAATTGAGCATTTCAGGTGGACATCTTCCTTTACCCGTAAGTTGCATAGGGTGCAGAGGGTTGGTAAGTCATTTCCATATTTGGTCTGAAGGTCAGAGGCAACAAATCTCCTCTAGTTTTCAATATGATACCTATTTGCTGGGTGCTATAGTTTTCGTGAAAATAGATTCGTTCTAATAATCTATAGCTATAGTTGAGTTCTTTGTATACCAATCGACTCAAAAAAAAATCCTGTATGTATTTTCTTGTCCAGCTTCCATAGAATCTATAGAATGTCATCCAATGCAATTTCCCATGTACATCGATCTATTGCCATTTCCGAAAGAAACCAGTTTTCCTTCTCAAAAGATACAAAAGTATTACTTTTGGTAGGCTATGATCCGGAAGTTGTACTATTTTTAAAATAAATTTTAAATGAAGCCTCAATGTAAAAAGACGTATTTATGAAACACCAGTTTCATCATATACCATATATATACATAGGTGGCCCTGGCCATGTTAGTTTTTAGAAACCTGAAAACGTGCGCTTAATAAAATTTCTTTGATTTCCTTTTGCCTTTTAGATTTCCTTGTGTCCTTCGCAGTAGCGGAGATAGTTTTTTACGACGGGAATACGGTGACTTAGTTTTAAATTCCATAAATTTTTATATAAAGTTATATTTTTATTTAGTGTGACAAAATATAATTTTTTTTATTCTTGTAAAAATTATAGAGCATAATGGAATCTTCAGCATTCGGACGATTCTTCTGTCTGTTTTCTTTAGTCAACAGTTTCAGAAATTTTTTGAAGCTTCATAAATTCCAGAAATCAGATCTTTTTCTTTAATTTTTTTATGTTCATTACGTAAATCTATAGCGAAATCCTTTTTATCTTATTTAATTTGCAATCCAAAGGCAACGAAAGTTGGTAAACCAAATCGACAACCTTTAAACTAATTAATAATTCGAAGTCCAAAGACTTTTTAAAACATTTGGCGTCACTTTCCGAAATACTTATTTCATACTGATTTTCGTAAAAAAAGCAAGAATATTTCACGAAACCCATCGAATCAGATTTAATCTTTTCAAAGTTTTTGTTTTTGGAGTTTCATCAGAGTCGACCTTTTTTTACCAAAAAAAAACAAAACAGAATAACAGAGAATACCCCTTGATCCCTTTGAATTCCCCCCCCCCCCTTTACATCACTAGGCCTTCGTATCTCAATACTTGACTTCCGTAACACATTACCAATTTTTCAGTTCCCTTGAACAATTGAACAATTTATATTTAGCTTTACTGCAAACGTCTTTCCGGCATTGAATATTTAATAATAAAGCTGATTTATTAGGTTTTTGTCTACTTAGACACTCTGTCTAACTATTTTAAAATTGCTGGAAATATCCTTTATTTAATAAAAGTAAATATCACATTATTCACAGCTAAGACAATTTACTCTTGTGTCTAAGTTAGCTGGCTATAACTTAACAGTGCCGTAGCAACGTAGGGACTAGGAGAGCTTAGCCCCCCTAGGCGTTTGCATTTTGCCCCACTAGTTTTTCGCATATATTCGCATTCGAAAAAGTTCGTTTTTTATTTAAATTGAATTTTTTTTTAGTTTAGTTTTTGTTTTAGTTTTTTTCGGTTTATTGGCTAATGAATTGAACAATTTTTTTTAATTTTGATCGAACTAACTTTCTCTGATCGGCTTTTTTGGCAATATAGCGCATTATTACCTTACAATATACATCAATTCTAGATCAATAATAGAGTATCTTTGGCTGCTCGTAATGGCAAGTTTCATGACATGACCACCACACCAAGACCCAAGAGCGCTGCTGTAAACTGAAACACGAGTGAGGTTGGTTACTAACAGTCCATATATATTACGTCAATGAGTGTAGATATCTGTATTCATTCTGTTCAGGTTATCTGTAGGTACTACCGATGTGCTGGTATGTGCTGGCGAATGGCAATTTTTTTTTAAATAGACGTTAAATTTAGTAAAAATTCTCTGCCCCCCAAACAAAACAGAGTAGCTACGGCACTGTAACTTAACAACAATAAACAAGGTTTTTGAACACATTTTCCAAAGTTGTCTAAAGTATATATAAAGACAACGTTTATATATAAGACCAACTTCTGGATTTAGTTCTATATTTTTTTTTACTGTAAAATAAATAATCTTAATGACACCGAGGCGATAAACCGAGACGTGGCTTAGTTATATACGAGATTAAGAATGATACCGAGATGATACTGATATTTTACTATTTTAAAAAGTAGAAGAAAGCTAATATAGAATCTAGACGAAATTCTATTAAAATCTTTGAAGTGGTTTTTAAAAAAATAATCTTTGTTTGAACAATTTACACTTAGTTAAAGGCTTTACAGATATCAACTTAAAAATATAATTACACTTAATTAAAAAAAAACTACAGATTTGCTGTGGAAAGTGCAACTATTAAAATATATAGGCTATTCTAGCTATGTGAACAGGTTTTTCACATAAAACATTATATTCACCAATTAATAGAAAAAAGTTATAGAAAGTGTTTATTTTTGAGACCAAAAACTTATATTATAAGCATCTCCGATCCACGTTCACGTCAATTTGTTTCTTATTGGGCTTTCATTTTTTTCAAATTATGTACCTATCTATTTTTTTTTTTTTTTGTAAAATTCATTTTCCTATTTTCCTATATATCCCGTAACCATCTATTTTTTCTCTACAAATTTTTTCTTCGTGCAAATTAATTTACTGAACAAAATTTGACTAAGTTATTATATTCTTTCTTTTCCAAGTTCCTGTGTCACGGTTGTATTTATTTCAAATGTCTTTGACAATAATAAGTATAAAAAAAAAACTTTATTTGCCAAATATCATTTCTCATTATTGAACCTCTTAAAATCGTGCAAATCTACTTGATCCTTGGATTCAAACAGCTTCAAACAAAACAAAAAAATAGAAAAAAATTTAACACACAATTGCTAATTGCAATCAACCCAGCAAAAGAATTCCGATCATTATCCTTGCAAATAAACCCCACATTCAGCTATGTTCCATATTGAATTCCTACTCTAACCGAAAATACAGCAGCTATATAAGCTGCACAACCATAACCATACAATACTGCTGATGGTCTGCAAAGTGGAATTTTTGAAATTTTTTGCCATAAATCACTGAGACCAATGAACTCCACCAACAGTCGAAGCACGTTCTTTTAAAAAGCCCTTTTCTGTTCACTCCACGAGCTGCCATCAGGAATCCAGCGAATATAAAATAACTTTCTCAGAAATGTCCTCCGACCAAACAAGCACAGAATAAAAAAAAAAAAAAGTATCACAAAAAAAAAAAAAAAAAAAAAAACTTGCATTCCAAAGCTGCTTTCAAAACTAAAGGGCTTCCATTCCAGTGCAAGGAATTTCACTATCCTATATACTGAATCGCTGCATCTATCTCTACTGCCAGATCTTACTCACAGTTCTGGTAAATTAGCTTTCCCTTTGGTCCGATATAAACTTTTAAAACTATTCCACCAACGACGATAGTGGTTAAAAACATTCTGTACATTTGAAATACCCACCTCTTTCGACTGGGTATTATATGCTTATGTGGGTATTTGTGGCTGTTCAGTGCCATGCCGCCACCGCGCCCGTTCCCCAATGAATGTCCTTCAGTTATTATGTCAAAAGAAACTTAAAACAATATAAACTAGCAATGTCGAACGGAAGAAAGGATAAAGACTCGAAATAGAAGAAGAATTGCAATCTCGGCCAATGGAGCACGATATCCAGGTCCTTTTCAAAGCAGTTGAAAATTCTAGGTGCAATGTTAATTTGCAAGCAGGTCAAGTTGAATCGGAAGTTTATACACAGCGCAACGTGCAACCAGGAGAAAAAGATACACTACTTGTCCTTGCGAAGCAGATAAGAAAAGTCCTCATAGATCTAACAAACTAAAAGTAGATAGATATGAAGTCGAGAAAGAGGTGGGTTAACAACATACATATATATCAGGGTTCAGTATACGGCCGCCGCCGTACATTGGCATAGGTACGTTGGATAATTTCAAGTTATTTCAAAGTCCATTTTCCTTTTATTTTTGTTTTATTTTCTGTTTGCAGTTGCAAGTTCTGAGTCATGGAAGCTGGTAAGCAAAAAAAAATATCTTAAGCAACTTGGACTTTGGTGCGCAACTTTTGTAGATACCTTCGTTACTTTACTTTATTTTCTTTTTTTTTTTTTTATGAGCATTTTTCTGCATATCATCGTGTCAATTTAGAGTGATAAATTTAAGTAAAATGGAAATTTTCAATTTGAATGCAAATATATTAAGCCTGAAGGGCGTTTTTCCTATTCGTGATGATGTTGGTGTGAAAAGTGAGAGAGCAATTTTCGGCGTGTAAAGTTTGGATATAGGTTTGAAATACATATTACGTTGGAGAGAAAAAATACTTCTTTTAAAAATAAATGACTGTTGTAGGAGATCAAACACATTTTTTTTTATTAAAAAAAAAAAAACATTCCCGTTTTGTTTGAATTTACAATTCAATTTGTTTTTGAAAAAGTTATTTTAAATAGAGATGATGATAACATTTGACAAATAAAGTAAATAGGATGCAGGAACTGGCACTACAAAAAAAAAGCGAATACGTTAGGTATCCCATTTTGCTTAAGGACGGATTCAAGTGTGAAGATATAGTCAAGGGTGGAATAAAGTTTATGAACAACTATTTGGTATACTCACGCAATATTTGGTTTTTATCTACTCTAGATTCGAAGGCTTTGTTTTGCAATGTGATATTGTCCTAGTTTTTCAGTTAAATTCGATGTTGCTCCTGAAATATGTTCTTCGGTCAATTAAAGTCTCGAGCAAAGTGGGAGTAATCTTAGCAAATTTGGTAATAACCTATCAACTATCATAAATATCGGGTAATATAATCCAAAACAATTTATTTATACACAGGGTTATAGCCAGCTTTAGCTCACAGTTAATGCAGTAATAAAAACTGGGACTAGTGGATTATAATTTTTATAAAGTTTGTTTCCAGTTTGAATACTGGAGCTTTTTCATTCAAGATATGTATATTAGGTGAAAATAAATAAAACTCGGAAACTATGTATATATCCACTCTCAGTTCTCACTTAAGCTAGGCCTAAACGACGAACATGCTCGCCGAACTTGCTCGTTCTCGCCGCATTTTCGTCGTGTAGAGGCTGGTTCGCGAGCCGCTCGCTGTTGGCGAAAATTTTCGATTTTGTCGGGTTCGTTGGCTTTGATGTTCGCCGTGTAGGGCCATGTTTGCGAGCAAACCTCATTTTTCCTGTGAAAATAAAATTAAAAAAAAATATATCGCAACCATTTGCGCTTCCATATCAACATGTTGACGGTTTGAAGAAACAAACGAAATGAATGTTCGCCGTGTAGGGGATAAAGCAAACCAGCAAGTTCGGCGAGCATGTTCGTCGTTTAGGGCTTCCTTTAATGGAAATTAAATGCACTTATTTTATGCTCAAGCGTTTCTGGTTTGTTTGCATAAACCTTGCTTTTCAGATATCCCCACAAAAAGAAGTCCGGAGCAGTCAAATCAGGCGACCATGGAGGCCAATCAACATCACCATTTCTTGAAATAACTTGTTGTGGTTGTGGTAATCCTGGCTGTATGCGATGTGGCACCGTCTTGTTGATACCACATGTTAATCAAGCCCAAAGCATGCAGTTGTGGCATTAAAAAGTTTTCTTTGAAGACTAAGCATCTGAGCACGGCGTCGAATTGAGGTTGATGGATTGTTTTGAACACTTCCTTGAGCAGCAGTTATGTTTTCAGTCGATCTTGCACTACGTTGTGGTCCATGCTTAAGCCTATCACCTACATACCCTCTTTCTTCGAAATCATTCACCACACGATAAATAGTGCGTTTTGTTGGCACGTTGTTTCTTCCAAAATTTTCACGTAACTTTCTCATCGTCACAGTAATCGATGATTGATTTTGATAAAATGTTTTAACGATTAACACACGTTAGTTTATCGAATATTTTTCCATAATAAATTTGCCACGTGTCTACTTCACGACTGCCAAATATGAACTGTCAATACTAATGTTTACCAAAATGGCGGCAAAACAAAGTAGTATACCTTCCCGGCGGACACCCTATATTTTATTCTTTTGCTTTTGCAAGATAAAAGTGATCAAAGTTGAATTGCGTAAGTTTTCATTTGATTTTAAGTAAAAATTGAGCTTAAATTACAAAAAATAGAGAGGATGTTTTTTTCTTAATTTTTGGAGGGGGTCCAATTAAAGTTTTCCCGGGTGCATGCTCACTCTTGTGTTCGCTGCTATTTGGAATTTTAGTAAAATTGTTTATGTTTAGTTCTCATACAAAAAAAGGGTTTTGAAATTTTTTTACAACTTTGTTTATAACAGGCTTTTAAATAGATATATTCTGAATTCCGATTAGTTGTAAAATACTTTGGTTTTCAAACTCTAGGTGATTTGAAGTACTTTACGCTTTCAATACTTGCGGAATGAGTGAATTTTCAACAAATTATGTAACAAATTATGGTGGTCCCCGAATATACCAGCAATATGTTTAGTCTATATGAGATGGAAGATGTAACAATTATTTATCTAACCAAAAAAGCATCTTCGTTTATACGACTAAGACCCTATTCACAATATAACGTAGTTAAATGCATGAAAATTTAAAGGAATATCTGTGAAACAATGATACATTCTTATTATATTCTTCTATGTGTTTTATTTAAATTTGATTCCGTTAAGCTCTTTAGTATCCACAGTAATTCCGAAGAAAGAAAGTAGAAAGGAGAAAAGACCTCTAATCATTTACATATTACCAGGGGTGGAATCGGCTAACGCGATAGTAGACAGTTGATAATCAAAATCGACAATTTTGCTCCATGTAAGGTGATTATCAAATCGACAATCGTTTTTTGTACTGATATTAAGCGACAGCTTTTTAGGTGTCGTTTTCATACATTTATGTCATTTTCATAAAAAGTTTGATGCGGTCGGCTTAAAATTGGTTGGTTTTTTAATAATATAATTAATTAAAACCAACACAATAACAAAAATGCAAAAATGACTTTTAATTCTTGACTGAATTGTAAGTTATTCCAAAGAACAAACAATTTTTGGCGATCGATTTACACAGAGCAACGAATAGTTGATAATCAAAACCGACAATCAAAAAAGCGACAATCAACTATCGCCTTACGCGATTCCACCCCAGGTTTATTTCTGACATGTCAAGTTAGTACTACAGTTTGTAAAATTTAAGAAACTAAGTACACAATTATTTGTAGCGTTTTTGTTGTAAGTTAGTTGTGGGAGAAAAAAATTCTATCATTTTTTGACGAAGTTTAAAAAAAAGACTAGGAAGGTAGTGCTTAAATAGTGCTAAGCATGACATTGACATTGGTGATTTATTTCCAGAACTTTATTTCAACAAAATATGCGCTTTTCAATTTCATTAAAAACTTATTCTAAATAACGCGGTATTTTATGTAACATAAAGTACCTAAACATTGTATTTTAATAGGAGCTAAAAAAGTAAACTCAGTCCACGAAATTCACTTTGAAGAAGTTAATCAGGTTGATCCAATGAAAAACCAAAAAAAAGCAAGAGGGGAGTAAAATGAAGTGAGTCTGCTGCTAGTTTAAAAACAAAACAGGTATACCAGTAATCGGTATAGGAATCTAATTCCAGCCCGGAACTCACTAAGGCGATAAGGATGTGACAATATGGGTGACTTTTTGTTTTAGTATGAAACTGTTTTAATTTCCTGTCACACAAACGCAGTAATGCGCCACCAAGAAAAGGAACCTGTAGCTTAAGCAGTTGGTTAATACATACTAAATTAAGCTAGAAACCCATTCTATTCTATAACCTTTTACTTATTAAACAAGAAAATCATTAATCGATAAGCTTCGAACTGTTGAAATTTCTTGCGGTCTCTTGTTATATTTTCTACGACGGCATAGTGTAGTAGTAGTAGTGATTTTTATTTAAAATTTACATATAAAGCAATTATTAATTACAAAATCAAATATAGCATGGCATTGCCGTCTGCCAGATTGACAATTAGTTACATAATTCTGGTTAATTTTTAACAGTTAAAACATAAATGGTATTAAGCAAATTTAAGTTCATCACAGATATATTATTATATATTATGGGTGTATTAAAAAGTTTCATTAATTATCATCTCTCGATACGCCAGCGCAACCTTGCAATAATTAAAGAGTTTTGATACTTCCATTTCATTTAAATACATTAACATCTCATCCTCGGTTAAAGTATTGCAGCCAAAAAAGAATCTTCTTGATTCCATCAACACCGGACATCTTCCTAGAAAGTGCAGCACATCTTCTCTTTCCTTCTGATTACACAGATGACATAATACAGGCAGATCTTCTCTATGTGGTACATAATTGAGTCGCAAAAGTTCCCCACGCAGTCTTACCATCATAGATATTTGCTCCACATTGTTTTCATCTCGGAAATAATTTCTTTGTCCCAGATTGTGGCATAATCTGCTATATAGCGCTCTATGCACGGAGGAGGTAGCTTCTTGTATATATTTTTCTCTATATTTGATGCCTGTAGCCTCAATTAGTTTATAGAGTGAGCCCTTCCAATCATTGAGGTTCTCTAATTCCAAATTTAGCTGAATTCCACACCACTGTGCCAACTCCATCCACTCAGCATACCAACTGCTTCTTTGATATATTACCTCAAGAGCCGCTTTCCTTGGTAGTCTTTCATTGGACATGTGCAAAACCTTTATTATATAATCAATGTGTAGCTTAAGTGTCCGTATGAAAAGTGGAGATAGTCCTGTTTCCAGCATCACGATGTAGTTAGGGGTATTAGAAGGAAGACGAAATATCCTTTTAACATAGAACCTTAAGAGTTTTTCCACCAATTCAAAATGCTTGTATCCCCATACTTGGGTTGCATAAAGCATAATTGACTCCGAGACTGCTTCAAAAACACGAAATTTACTACTATGGACAATGTATTTACTGGCGAAACAATTTTTCCATGTAGTACCAATGGCATTTTTGGCCTTCACAAGTTTTTCCTTCAAATGTTTTTCCATGCTCAAATTTTTGGTAAAACAAACCCCCAGATATCTATATTCCTGAACAACTTCTCTGCTCTCCTCGTTATAAGTCCACCTCTCATTTGTACAATTCCTTCCACCACCTTTTTTGAAAATCATGACTTTTGATTTGTTCAGATTCACTTTGAGACTCCAAGCTATGCTGTATCTATATAGGTATAGTTGATTAATCATGAGTTGCAGCGATTCTGGTGAATAAGCAAATAGGACTATGTCGTCCGCAAAGAAAAGTGCTTTAATAATGGTTCCTGCATATTCGATACCTCCAGACAAACAGTCAGAAAGATCCTCGATGTAAAGTGCGAACAAAAGAGGGCTCAACGCACACCCCTGACGTACTCCCGATTCGGTTTGAAACCATTCAGTCATTTCCTCTCCATTCCATACTGCCGATTTAGTATCGTCATAAAGGTTTTGCAGCACTCTACCAAACTTTTTGGACATCCCTAGTCTAAACATTTTGTATATTAAATCTTTCCTGTCAACCGTATCAAACGCTGCCTTAAAATCAACAAAAAAGCAATATAGTTTTTTTCCATTTTGTATAAATTTTTCTGCGATGCTTCTTAGTACAAAGATGTGATCTGTTGTAGAGTATCCTGGCCTAAATCCAGCTTGAAATTCCTTAATTAAATGGTTTTCGTCGATCCAGGAACTTAGTCGTCGTTGAAGAATTGAAGTAAATATCTTATAAGAAGCATTAAGAAAACTTATCCCACGATAGTTTTCCGGGTTCCTCGTGCATCCTTTTTTGAATATTGGAAAAATTAAAGATTCCTTAAACTGCAGCGGAATACTTCCGGTATCCATAATTTGGTTAAACAAAACATTAAGCTTATTTACCAATTCCATGGTCCCATATTTGTAAAACTCCACGGGAATTCCATCTGACCCAGCCGCCTTTCCATCCTTTAGGGTCTTTAGAGCATCTATTATTTCTGTACTCGTTATACTCCCATCCAATAATAGATTCTCAAAGCTCGGTGCAGGATAAGAGATAGTCATACCACTAGATAGAGGATTCAAAAGTTGCTTAAAGTGGCCACATAGGATATCAGGTGTTAGATCTTGATTTATTATGAACTTTTTTCCGTTCAAGGTCCTTACCATTTTCCAAAAATTCTTTGCATTGCCGGATTGCGCCAGTCGTTTAGCCTCTTCTTCAAAGTAATTTTGTTTTTTATTCTTACACAGAGATTTAAATTCCTTGTTTGCTTCTATATACTGGGTTTTGCTAAATTCATCACTATGAGTTCGGAATGCTTTTAACCACTCAAAAGATTTTTTTCTTGCATTTTTGCAGTCTACATCGAACCATGGTGCAATAGGATTCTGTTGCTTTCCATGCGAACCACTGTAAGTAGGGTAGGAAGATCTTATACTGTTCATAATATTTGTAAGGTCCGAAACGTTGTGTCTTTCAAGCGCAATATTAAGGTTTATGTGATAATTTCCAGCTCTATTTTGTATCCACTTCAGTTTCGGCAACATTTTTAGATTTCTATTTCCAATCCTTTCTATACCTTCTATCTGGATGGTTGTGATTATTGGAAGATGATCCGAGTACGGTACCATATCAACTTCGAAATCGTTTATGTAATCATTCCATGCACCACCAGCCAGGCTATAATCAATGACCGAATTTCCTTGTTTTCCCACAAAAGCGAAGTCACCATCCTCATCAGAGGTACTCGTTCCATTTAAAATTCGAAGTCCAAAAGAGTTACATATGTCTAGTATTTTATTCCCTCTTGCATTGCAAATAACATCCTTCGATTGGCGTGTATATCCCGCTGCTTCATTTTCCAATCCTGCTTCATTCCCAGACCTTGCATTAAAATCGCCGACCAAAAGTACGTTTGGATTATCATTTTGAAGCATAAACTCGTACAAATTTCCAAAATCTGCTTCCCAATTGTTGCAATTTAAGTATATTGGCAATATCAATAATTGTTCGTTGGAAAAGTTTACTTGCACATATGTATTCTCATCTTTGTATTCGAATTTACATGATAAATTTTCAATGCCTTTTTTGAGACCCATATAAGAACCACCGCTTGCTCTGCCTCTTGTACTTGTCCTGGTAGCTGGAATCCATTTGAACTCGAAATTTTTAAAATTGTTCTCATACTTTTCAAAATAATTTTCAGTTATAAAAGTTTCAAACAAAAAAACAATATCAAAGCGATTAATATAATTATAAAAATCCATAAATAAGTTCTTATTGACAAGACCTGATACATTATATGCTAGAATCTTAAATTTATAATTTATCTTTTTTACATTTGTTACATTTTTAATATTATTACTAAGGCAGACGGCATTTTTATTAAAAGTTTGATTTTCGAACGCGACTCCCCGTTTGAGAGCCACGACGGCATAGTGTGAACTATAAAAATGACAAAATAAATATAATTATGTTGTGTGATGAAGTCAATACGAAAAAAGCAGCACAAAACTGATCTTAACTGATCGAACTCAATGAACAAACCTCAAGTCTAATTATTCAATTCCAATGATAAAATTCATAAGCCGATTGTAGCAAAGAAAAATTTGAACAGTTTTAATGACGTGGTATCATTTCAATGATATATTTGACGGTCCAAAATAAAGGAAATGAACGTCAAAGTTTACAATGCAATATGCATACGCATCGCATAAGCCATGATGTTAAGTGGAGTGCAGAAGGAATGCCCTTAAGTAAGAACATGAGATTAGCCAACACATTGGCAAACAAATTATGAGGGGATTAATTTAATTTAAAAAACAATAAGAAAATCCTATATAGCAAAAATAAAGTAATGTCAAAATATTTGACAAATATTAAGTTGTAATGAAAAATGATGAAAATTATTATTTCAATTATAAAATTATATAAAACTAATTAAATACATGAAGTAAAAATTAAAATAATAATTTCAATCTCAATCAATATCGTCGGTTTATTGCGAAAAGTCATTAAGTAATATTTTATAAATTTGAGAGAGTCGAATTTCAAATGACTTATCCCTCTGTAAAATTTGAACTTAGTGATATTATTTTTAATAGTAGAGGGTTTGTGTTATTTGTATCCCTTTAATGAGTAATTCCATCGATAAATATTATTAAAACTCACAACTTTGCATTTTTAGATCAAAATCCATTAAAAGTGTAGGTACTAGTTGGCCAATGAGAACCCACATGAGCAACTTCACAATCAACGAAATAAACAAACAATTCTATTCTATTTTTCTTCTCAAGAATGCAAAGTGAAATACTATATCCTTTGTCCTATTGTTTAGCTCTCTTTCTTTTAGTTGCACTTGCACGTCCTATTATATTAGAAAACAAAAGAAGGAGAAATATATTTTGTGAGTGAGTACGTAAGTGAAGTTTACTATGTAGCTCGTTACACTTAAAGTAGCATTCAAAAATGCACCACACATAACCGACAAACTATTTAGTTGAACCAGTCAAATTAAAATGTTAACTGTTCTCTTCTTTCAGAATTTTCTAATCAATAAAGTTAGAATTTTTTTTTCCCCGTATCCTGGCATTCTTTTAATACGATTCGTCATGTCGTCTGTTAAAAAAATCAGCTCTAATTATAAGAAATTCTTATCTTGTTGGATATAGTTCATACCAGTTATTCGTCATGAAATCTATATAAGATGACATTCTTGCGGACTAAAGGCAGGTAGTGTAATGGTTAGTGCATAGGTAGTGTAATGGTTAGTGCATAGACTTGCAACGCCGAAAGTCTAGGCTTCGATTCCCAGCCTATGCCAACTAAAAACAGAAATGTTTTTCACGGGGGGAATTAACAAATTCTTCAAGGGTATCACTTGTCATGGAAAAGTGCTTCTCACCTTAGCCGTTCGTATTTGGCAGACAATTGTAGGTCCCTTCCATTCCTGCCAAGAATGGCTAAGAGTTGTAAGTCACTAGGCCTTGGTTCTACACGAGCTGTTACGCCATCCAATTAATTTATTTATTTGAAAGGCTGAACAATAACAAAGTATTTTATAATCACCTTTTTTGTTCTTGTTTGGCTTTTCACTTTTTCAAGAATCCCAGCTTGGTTTATATTTTCGTAATAATCATTCACGCACATTTTCTCAACAGAAATTATTTTTCATACAAAAAGACTACTTGGCTTTAAATGACTTTTTATTTGGTTAAAGATGCCATAACAGACAGTTTTTGCATATAATTATTTTGACAACTACATAGATCGCCTAGAACCTTTTCTATTTCTATAACTGTTTTCCCATATAAGTAAATGGATTAAAAAAAACAAACTTCTGTATTTAGGCCAGTTGTTAAGGAATATTACGTACCTACAAAATTGAAAGCAACCATTAAAAAAAACACAAATTATTTCCAGCTTTTAAAGCAAATACTTCTCGTCTTCATTAAATTAATTGTAAGTTCCTCTTGAATGTCCGCTTGTGCACTCTTAAAAAATAATAATAATCAAAGATGTCAATAAGTCTTTCCACACAGCAATTTAAAAGACATCCAATTTAATTTTCTCTGTCCAGTTGATGATATTTCCTTTGATTCAAAGTCCCCTCCTACCTCCCCTCTTATCTACTCCATCTTTTTTTTTTAAGACTATATCATCATCTCAATTAAATGTTTGACGTTCCAAACTGACCTTCCCTCATTATTTCTTACAACCGTAGGTTCCTTAAAATTTGTGCCCTCTCCATTTCCATCTCCATCTCCTTGTGTAATAAGTACATAAGTGCTCAATTAATTTTGCACTCATTGCCAGTCTCTTATGTTGGTTCTGCTTCTGGCGTTGGATCTAGTTGCACTCTGTCTCGCTTCGGTTTCTTAACTTGCACTTGTGTTTGCTCGTTTGTAAAACTCAGCGCGCAAAGATAAATCCTTTGACTTAAGTCCAAGCTGGGGCAATTAATTGAAAACCTTAAACGATGTGACAGACTCAGAGACAGGAGGAATTAACGCTGCAATTGCATCCCTTATTTTGGGTGATGATTGCTTTATACGCTCAAGAGATTGCATTTCAAGTTTCTCTTGTTAATGATTCCGATTCAAATTGACAGCAAACCTTTACGACTACGACTTGCTTGCCCTAGGTCACCGTATGCTTACATATGACAATGACAGCTTGACGCTTACCGAGGACTTTTCAAACTACTTCAATCGATTATTCTACACATCCTTTTTTTCGTTAGTGTTAATGATATGTCGAGTTTAATCCTCAAAGGGACTACATTTATATATGTGTGTGGTGGTTTGACTCATTCTTCAAAGCCATTCCAAGGATATTCCGCACTTTCGTCTTTTTGTCATCCATAGATTGTGTAAAAGGAGAGGCTGCTTGTGGCGAAATAAAATCCGAACAAAAAAATCTAAAACTTCTATGTAGGTACGACAAGCTTCAAATGTCCATCAGTCTGTGTGTTCATTCGGTCAATCAGATTGATTGCTTTTGAGATTCGGTTCAATTCGGTCGAAGTATAGTGGGATAGTTCACTACCTGCGGATATAACACACATTGTGGAAGGTGGATTCGGACTTGAAGTATCTAACATACATTTACACACATATTCGCCATCTAAATAATTGCGACGAGGTATTAGGCAATTCGCAAGAAAATTTATGCGCATTCGATTCCGCATCTGAGTAGGTATCTGATGTTTGTCCGAGATGAGTTTTTCTGGGATGTCCGTCATTTTTTTTTTTGTTTCTTTCTTTTTTTCTTGTGATATCTGTTATTTTTTTTTTTTATTTTTCTTTGAACTGCCCATAGAGCGTAAATGCAGCAATCAATCATGTAGATGGGCATTTGCCCTCGTACGGTATTAACCAAGTTGATTGCTTATTCATTTTTAGATCGAGGGTTGTGATGGTCGCACGTTGTAGGCGGTAGATTCTTTCGTATCCATCATCCTATATGTGAGTACATTATTAAAGGTGCTGTGTATTCTAGAGTGAGTAAATAGATCTTTAATACTAGTTATTCAAGGGTCCTTACAAATAAGGATACCTACTATTTATTTAAGTGCTTTGGTTGTATTGAATAATAATGTTTTATTTAATATGTGATTCTGATTTATATTAACATATCATTTAGAGTTTTCTTCTAAATAAATGGCAGATAATAATACAATATTAAACTTAAACAAAATCACAATCGTATGAAATCCCAAAAAAATGCATTCCAACAAGACAAAAACCCCAAGGCGAATTCCCCAATAAATATTTTCTTTTTCTAATACCTACTTCCAAATTTGCAAATAATCCTGACCACATTAAGTAAAATATAACAAAGTAAAAACTATTTTATAGATATAACTGATCCAGTCCAGATCCTTATGCTTGGATCTATTGCTATTGCTATTGCTATTGATATTGCTGTAAAACTTTTAAAGTAAAATGTCGCGCGATTTTATTGCTTGATATATCTACTACTTGCACATCTTCTTTTTGAGATTTTATCTTGAAGATTATGTTTTCAAAAGATTTTATATTGGAAATTTTATCTTTACCTGGTTTTAGATTGGGGATTTTGGCTTTGGGGATTTTCTTATTGGGATTATGGTTTTTGACAAACATCACTAACAGGTTCATTCCCATTGAGATCTTATTAAAAACTTATTGAATTGTTTGAATATTTTTTTCTTAAATTATTTTGACCTAAAATTTGAGCGACTTAAAACAATCATACAAATTACGCTCTAAACCCTATTTCAAATCACACACAATAAATGTAATGTGAACAATTGTTTTGTTTTTTAAATAACGCCTTTTTAAATGTTCGCAAATTTTTTTAATTCAAAATTACCACATACCTTCGGTAAGGAATTTATACATCATATACCAGTACTCTGTGCTATGTACCCGATTTCAATTTCATCTGGATTTTCGTCAAAGCCTTCTTGTATCTAGAATTGTATCCTATAATTCGGAAGAAATTTCTTAGCCTTATTCCTATGAGGGATGTGAAGTACTCATGTGTACTTTTCTGGACATTTTCAATGAAACGAACAAAAATGGTTTTGCTGAAGAATCTATTGCATTTGTATGTGATTATCATTTGTTCATATTCTGCTGAATGTGTACCAATACAAAAGTCGAGAATTATAGGCACTCTTTCTCATTTTATTGGATTTTTCCATCTATTTGTACAAAACCTCAGATTAAACAAGAAAGTATGTGTAGAATTTTCCTACTGATATTGAGAGTAATTTTGTAGGCAATCTTTCACTATTTATACTCTTTGGCTTTGGTGGAAGAGATTTAGTTGTTTTTAATTATTTTTTTTCTAACTATTGGCTTTTCCATATTTAATTGAGGGAGCTAAGAATCGTTAACAAAAAAAAACATATAAGTTAATGACAAAATATTGGTTGGTTTAATTTCTGAAAAAAAAAAAAAATAAATAAATTTCATTTGCATAAAAAATCTCTTTACTAAATTGGATTCCCTCTGATAGTTTTTAAGTGCATAACTAATAAAAACACGGGTCCCAATAACAATTATAACATAAATACTAAAATTAATTCTTGACCTGCGTCAAATTTTTAATACAAATGTCCCTCCTTATAATATGTTCAACGAATTGTTGGCTTATAAATCGATAACGGTGGAAAGAGAAGGAAACTAAATGTACCTAACAACAAACAACTTGTATGTGCCAGGTAAAAATGCTGATTGATTTAAATACACTTGTCAAACAATAACACCTAAATTGGGATAGACCTGGTAACGCGGATTCGCTATCGCAATTCGCAATGCGTAGTGCATATGGCTCTGAAGAAGCTTGATCGGGTTCAATTCCCGGTGAGTGACGGCAAAAAGGTTTTTTTAAGTTTTTTTTAAAATTAGATTGAATAAATAGACCAAGCGCAACTTAAAAGAGTCAGATGATCGACGTCACAGTTTCTATAACTCCAGTCTATAAAAACTTGGTGGTAGCTTACCCAAGTGTTTGCTTTTTCGTTCAAACCTTCAATAAAAAGAAGGAAGAAGTGTCTAATAAAATGAGACTTATGAATTCTATTCAAAGTATGTGTTCCGATTCCCAACAATGAGACTTAACATCGAAGGAATTTGTTGATCCTTACTTCCATATTATTCATTCGATACTGATACTGATACTCCACTGAATTTGTATAATTTAAATCTGGATTTAAGTTTAAATCTGGATGAATAAAGTGAATAATATGGCAGTTAGTGTTTACAAATGATGCCATATGCAGCTTATTGCTATATGTATACTACTGATATCAGGATCAAATGTTCTTGGGTGCCAAAATCCTGAAATTCTTTTCAAAATGAGAATATATGTACGTTTATTATGGTACGTACAGGTACAACGTAAAAAATAATTTTATCGGATAAACCATATTCCAGGCACTGAAAATAATAAAAATAAAAATTTGGTGGCACTACAGTCCGCGAAGAACAAAAACCCTAGTGTCTTACAACTCTCAACCATACCTGTGGAATTGAGGAGACCTTCAATTTATATTGGAACTACATTATATTCATAACTTGCCAGAATCAGAAATTCATTATTAGATGGATGATATACATTCAGTTGTATTCCATTGTGTGCTGTTGATTATTTACATTTCCAATTCTGAATATATAATTAGATATTATTACCACAAATACATGAAATAAAAAGAAAAATTAAGAAAATGAAATCAAAACACGAAATTTCCAACATTTTGAAGTCCAAAGTTATATCTGTGAAAAGTTTGCTATTTAATTGGGTTAAAATTTGATACGAAATCACCTTTACAACAATTATTGTGTAGATATGGATGTTTTTGAAAAGCCGACGTAGGCTAGATAACTAATGACTTAAATTTGGTACTATTATTTGTACCGAATTTGTATTCAAATACAATTTAGAAACAAATATCGCAGCTATTTTCAAATTAATTTTCAAAATAATCAATCTATTTTCAAAATTCACTTCAAAACAAAATATCTGAAGATTTGAAACCAAACCATGAATATACCAATCGAAATAGAAAAATAATATAAAAGTGTACTAAATAAATATTTTGGTACTAAAAAATAAAACAACCAACAACACTTTCCATTTCATTTCTTTAGTGTGCAGCTTTAAACATGGATTACCGTGTATAAAACGTTAACGTCTTGTTAGTGACTTACCTGGACACTAAATTTGTTATTAGTATGTACATTTTCTAAAATAGATTTTCGTATAACTATTATTAAAATTTGGTTATAAGTAAGTCCCAGTGTCAATAATGTTTGTCCTTTTCTAACACAAGAATGACAATGAACAATAATCTGTTCTGTGTATCCTCATATAATATGTATCAGGTTGTCAGTATTTGCTCTACGCCACGCAAAGCTAAAGGAAAGAGTGAACTACAGTTACAGGAACAAGAAAGTGCAGATGTAGTTCTAAAAGAACTGAAAAGTTAAAGAACTACAAATAAATAGTGAAATGAATAAATGTAGTTCAATTGTATTGAACTAGTGAATTAAGCGAACTAGAAGAGTGAAATAGTTCATTAAATACTTTTGAATTAAACTAAGAATATTTGAATTGTACTTATAAATAAAAACCATTAGAAAGTTAGTACATTTATTATATTTATTTCGGTCTTTAAATTGCTCTTAATTTTGTTGTTGCTATACACTGCTCTTAATGTTCTCTCTATTAACTGTTACTCTTGGTCCTCGTTGTTGCTGTTTGTATTTCTGTAATAACTAATGACAGAAGAGAACATATTTACATATATATATTATATATATATATATACCAATACCAGCTTTTATTTCAAAGAAGAAAATTGAATTAACTTACTGAATAAATCATCTTTGTGATATCAATTTTTCCATCAAATTATTTATACATGAGTGTTCAAGACATCCATATTTAAGTAAAACTTTGTATCCATACTATACTTCATACATGATCCCATACAGGTATATTTCGTTCACATAACAAACTCCTACATATAAATATCCAAAAATCATTTTTCGAAATTTTTCAGATTCAGATTAGGTACAATTTCCATAAAATTTGTAACCTTCATTCATGTGTTCGTTTACATATACACAATCAAAGCACCCAAAAAGTGCTACCAATTATTCTGTTAACAGAAATCTGTAACTACACACTTTACCACTGTACCCAGTACCTACCCACCACATCCCACCACAATCAGAGAAACAAAAAGGTTTACTTTGCTTTGCTTTCGAAATGGAAGACTTTTTTGTTTTTTAGTTACCTTAATCGCATTTGCCTCTAAATTTGTGGACGCTCGGATAATACTCGTTTGAGAGTTGGTGTTTTACATTGTTTCTTTATACGGCATGTTCAGATGCAAATGCTGAAGGAGTCTGAGCCTGAGCCTATATACATACATATGTAGTGTTTCTGGGGCTAACATGCCACGCACAAGCATAGGTAGGTAGTGCTTTTTGGGATGCTGTAAAATGACAGCCAACCAACGGAAATGTGAATAGGGCTTTAAGTGGTCTTGGTTTGTGTATTTCAGTACAGAATACAAAATGTTTAGATTATCTATATCGATGTTGAATGCATGGTAATAGAAGAAGGTGATTTCGACAAACAGTATTGCAATTTATTTTTTCAGGAGCGTATGCATGGTGACTTTACACAGATTTTTCCTAATCTTCGGTTTTTTCTGAACTTTCTTCTGTTTACAAAGATCCTTTAAAAAGGTCTAGTAAATATTATGTACCACAGTTTCAAAGAAGGACTGTTAGATTTAGAGTTGCAGTTACAATATTTTTTGGATTATGACCCTAACGTTGCGTTGAGACTATTTAAATAAACTTAATAATCCTCTAATGGAATGGAATGGAATGGAATGGAATGGAATGGAATGGAATGGAATGGAATGGAATGGAATGGAATGGAATGGAATGGAATGGAATGGAATGGAATGGAATGGAATGGAATGGAATGGAATGGAATGGAATGGAATGGAATGGAATGGAAACCCTACCCTATATCACCAACAAAATTGAATTGTTTTGTTCACGGGTACAACTTAGACAACAATAAAATATGTTTCTCTATAACTTGGACGGCTGTCCAATGTTAGACAACGTTCATATATACGATTGTGACAGTTTTGAGTAGAAGACTAATAAGCCGGACGTACTCGATCTTATCCTCAAGTTGTTTAGAATTGAAAAATTAAATACTTGTACAAAAACTTAGATTTAATTAGAGGTACAAAGTTTTTGTTGATTTGTATATTATTTAATCAATGATTAAGTACAGTGCAGATTTTACAGGTGTCAATATCTTAGTGCTCAAAAGTAGACAATATTTTGTATAGAAAATGCAAGATGCTAAATTTAAGTCAAAGTTAGTTCAAGACAAGAAAAGAATCTTATGGGTTATGAGTCTGTTTTTAATAACAATTCGACAAACTCATCAAAAATTGCGAATTTTAGAATTTCGGGTAAAACTACCTGAAATTCATCGCATGGCAAAGCCCTTGACTTGACACACATTTTTAGGCATTTTGACATCTTTTCAAAAACCTTTGCAATATATTTTAATCGAAAGTTTATGACTGCCGAAGAATAAATATCTGTATAAATTACAGACGTTATAATTGACACAAGGGCTGCGAAAATGTTGTTTTAGTGTCACTCCAAATCAGCGTTGCCGCCAACAAAAAAATTTCCGTGCCACATTTTCTTAAAAATCGTGTCATTTTCGTGCCATATGAAAAAACCAAAAATTCGTATGTTAAAAAAAATATAAATCAATTGTGGAGTGAAATACAACAAAAAAAAATTAGAAGAAATATTTTGTTCTATAAAAAATAAGAGTTTTTGCCAGTTTTTCCTTCATCTGGCCTCCATTTGGAGCAATTTTCTCAAAATTTCTTCAAAATTCGCTTTATTTGGAGTAAAAAATAGAAACAGAAAAAGCGTGCCATATTTAAATGTTTCGTGCCACCGTGCCATGATAAAATTTTGGTGTCAAAAAGGCACGATCGTGCCACTTGGGCAACGCTGCTCCAAATATCTGTGTGATTGATATTCATACTCAATCAGTCGACATATATCAATTGGCAGTGGTTAATCGAAAGTCTTCCCTTTTCAACATGATATCACAGCGATCACTTCTGGTGTACCACAAGGAAGCCATTTGGGTCCATTTCCTTCCTTGACATTCCTGATTGTATTAAATTCTCGCCTTGTATCATGTTCGGTTGCGGATGATATAATAATATTTTAATGCAAAATATTGATGATTGCCTTTAACTCCAGAAAGACCTGTATAATTCTCTGGTGCGGGGAGAAAGGGGTTAAGTCAGTAAGTTTCGCAAAATAAAATTGAAGTTTGAAATTTGTTTGAAATTTGAAAACATTCATCAAAATCATCTATAATATCATGAGGCTGCTGACCAAAAAATGTAAGTGCTTACCTATTTTCTTATGACTTCTTTCCTTAGAGCTATTTTATGACTTAACCCCTTTCTACCTGTCACCAGATAGAATTTATCCAATTGGTGTAGCTCAGTCAATCAGTTATTTCAAAAATTTTCAAAATATTATATCCTATCATTCCACCGTAGTTTGTGGCCTGTAAATTATGCTTACAACATTTATGAGATTCCTTTCGATAAAAGTTTCAAAAAAAGAACTAGGTGTCATTTTCGATCCTAAGCTAACGCTATTTTAATGTGAATAAAGGAAATTCCTAACTTAGATCCATCATGCGAAACTCTAAGGAATTGCTTTGTAACTGCTTGAACACAATAGAATGCTGCACCTCAAACTGGAGCTGGAACATTAGAGCTTTAAGTTTTGATTTGTGCCCTTTGCCTGAAAGATTATGATTAGTTATATTTTTAATATTTTTCAAAATAGTTCACACAAGATATTCGTCATAAATCTATGTAAGATAAACTGAATTTAACAAAAATTGCGTATTGACAAAGCCCTCACTAATCAACTGATGAGTCCAAGTGACTAAAGGCTATTAAAATATATTTTGAATCAATAATTCAACAAGTCCAATTAAATATTGCTAAGTATTCTACTTTTTATTTGTATGTTTTAAACAAAAACTTATTTTTTATTAGATACAGAGACTTATGCTGAAATTTTAGAATATTGAAGTAGATTAAGAAAATTGTTTCAAGCTAAATCCAAGTTGTTCCTATGATTCTTCAATATTGTGGTAAATGAAAAGTTATCTTTTAATTTTAAGACAACATATTTGATTAGCTTTCAAACCAATTTAAGTAAAAATAATCAGGATACATTTTTTTTAAATTATTCCTTCCCCGAGAGGAAATCTCGGTCCGCACCTGGATGCAAGAATATTTTATTAAGACATTTGCCTTTTGCCATCTCCAAGAGATAGTGTAGCGTACATTCTGTTTTCTCTTAATTTATTAATTCATGAATATTGCCATTGTTTTTGTTTTTCAGGGACTTAAAATATTAACATAAAATAATACACAAAATGCTTGATAAATAACGTTTTGTTATAAATTAAACAAGAACATAGTGAATTTTCCATTGTGGAGTTAAAAAAAATTACAATAAGTATATTAAGACGCTTTAATTTTTTTTTTCTTAAAAACTTTGACTCGAAGCTTTTGGGAATAAACAAGAATTTTTGAGACTTTAATGCAGTTATAAGTTATTAATATAAAGTTTCCTAAAACATTAAAATTTTGTTATTATTCATGACTCGTTTAGAATATCTGCATATCAGAGAAGAAAATATTCAAATATAAATACTGTATTTCGAAATCAATGAAAAGCTTTCAAATTCAACTTCGTAGTTTTTAATTATGATTATTATTATTATTATTATGAGTTTTAGAAAAGTTGACAAAAATTAAATGTCTGTTTTGCCAATGTTTTTTTCATCATACAAACTTTCTATAATAACTAAATATCCTTTTATCCTAATTAATTTAATTTTCCCCAAACTATAACACAACCAAAGCAATCAATAGATAGTAATACAATTAATCGTCTGAGCTAATAGATTCCTAATAACAACGATAAATCTAAAACCAATAAAATAAGTCTACATAAAGAATCGAAACAACCATCATACTAAAATCCTCAACCATAAATCTACAGTTTTCTAATATCACAAAATACTTTCCGTTAAACCTCCTTGTTTGCTCCTAAAATAAAGTCCATTTAAAGGGATAATTTCTCATTCATACAATTCTTAGCTTATAAAAACATTTTCTTTTCCGCATGACTTTCTTTATAAAATCTTAGTATAGACAACCACACCCTATATATAATTTTGAATATATACCCCCACCCGACTCCAATTCCATGGAACAGAATTGAGAATAATGGAAAAATATTTATATTTTAACATTCCACGCAGCTATCATGTTGTTAACCGCACTGTGCCCTCCTTTGATGGATTAGAACGGAATAGGGTAGAGTAATTTGCCTTTCAACCAGAGACAGGGATGATAATTTATTTCATACGAAAAAGATTTTGTACATTTTCGTTCATTCTAATAGGACAAGTATTGGTTTCTTGTAAAATATATTTTTGAGGTTTTTCGTCAAAACTAAAATTTTAAGTAACTCAAAAATTTAGCGAATTAACTCTAGACTTTCTGAGAAGATATACACCTGACAGGTGTGTGTCAAAAAATCTATCGAAATGAAATATAATACATAGTTCTGCATTTCAAGGGTTTCGATATTATGGTCGTTTTTCTTTTTTAGTTCAGAGCAGAGCCTGAACTGTCTAAAAAAAATTGTGTTTCTTTTTGAGCTCAGAGCATTCAGAGCTCCAATTTTGAGTTTCTCGTGTTCAGCTATTCAACTCCGTCTGCTCTTTCAATTTATTCTGAGCTCGTAGAGCGCACTCTGAACATTCTCAGAGCGAAAAAAAAAAACACGATTTTTTTTGACAGTTCAGGCTCTGCTCTGAACTAAAAAAGAAAAACGCCCGAAGTTGCTTGTTTAGTTCATTAAACTCATTCTCAAGAGACTTCAGAGAGAATACAAAAAAGAAAAACTAAAAGCAAAAACGGTAAAAAACACGGTATAACACGTTTGTTTGAAAATGAGAAGAATGGGAAGAATGAACGAAGCAAACTTTGATCGTTTTGTTTGAAAATGGCGGCGTTAAGGTTGCACAAGAATAACCTGTCTAAGATTCTCGAGTATTCATATATGTTTCTGAACGAAAAAAAAAAACTGATCGGTTATATCTACTGTCAAAAATCAAAGCAGGTGATACAAAGAAATAAATTGAAATATTCCTATCGACAAACTTGTTTTTTTTTGTTATTGTGAAGTTTAATCAGTATAATTAAAAAGTATAAAGAAGAAACAATGGGTACCTTAACAAATTAGATTTAACGTTTGTGCATTTAGTGTTTACCAAACAAACAAACTTTAACCAGATTTGAAGTCAGCTGTTGTTGACATTTTGTTGACAATTGTTTAGATAAGCATACTAGAATTTTAAAAATAGCTTGCGATTTCTTTTTTTGGCAACATTTTTGGTTTTGACATCGGCTGTGTTTTTACATTAGATTACAAAAACACAAAGATAACCGGATCGCTTTGGGTACAAACCTGAACGCGGCCAATTGAAACGGTTGGAATCGGTTTGAGAGGAATGTGAAAGATGAATAAGCGAAACCTACTTATTTTTTCTCTTTAGTGATTGACTGCTTGTTAATTTTTTTGTTGAAGTTGAAATTTTTGTTTGGGCCAACCTAACGAATAACGATATCTCTCATGCAATTTACAATTGTAGAGTACATTTTATGTCTACCAAGCAGTAACGCTCCTGTTGAAAGAGTATTTTCTCATATGAATAAGATAATATGGACCAATAAAAAAAAAAAAACTATTTGGGAGCAGGGTTGCGAATTTTTTGTAGATGACTTGTGAATTAAAAAAATTTAATTCATTAGTTAGTTAGTGACTTATGAATAAAAAAAATTTAATTCTTCAGCTAGTTAGTGACGTATGATTTTAAAAAAATTAAATTCATAAGTGACTTATGAATTAAAAAAAAATTAATTCCGAAGTACTAAGTGACTTATGAATTAAAAAGAATGTAAGTCATGAGCAAGTTTGTTACTTATGAATTAAAAATATTCAAGTCATTAGCAAGTTAGTGACTTATGAAATTAAAAAAATTTAATTCCAAAGTACCAAGTGACTTATGAATTATAAAAAATTTAATTCATAAGCTAGTTGGTAGATTGGAAATTCTTAAGCTTGTTTTGACTACATAATTATTTTAAATCTATTTTTAGCTTTCAAATCTGGTTTAGGAATTATAAAATGATCATGCTAGCTTATAAATTTTCCAATTCATAATTTTTCTAATCAGAATTCACCCATTAGCTTATGAATTAAATTTTTTTTAATTCATAAGTCACTTAGTAGGTTGTGAATTAATTTGTTTTAATTCATAAGTCACTCAGTTGCTTGTGATTTAAATTTTTTTAATTCATAAGTCACTAACTAACTTATGATTTAAATATTTGTAATTCATAAGTCACTAACTAGCTTGTGAATTAAAGTCAAGCTTAAGCTAGAAAGTGACTTATGTTTTTGCAACTCTGTTTGGGAGTCCCAACTTTGAAATCTATTCTGATAGTAAAAGGTAACATAAACAAATGTTATCTTATTCATGAGTAAGCCTATTAAGCTTAAAAAATTAAACATTACTTATCTGATATTTTGAATAATTTATTTTAATACTATAATTTAAAACATAAAATTAAAAAAAAATTGTTTTCTTCAAAGAATTGTGTCCCGCATTAAGAGGAAAATGTATGATCACCTTAGGTATAACCAACCCATGTATGCGGAGTTGCCAAGCTTAATAAATAAATTGTTTTTTTTTTGAAATTTGCATTGCATTATTATTAAGGATTTTTAGAAGCTTTTGCATAAAATTTTATAATAAGAAAGTTAAAAATAAAAAAAAACTTTAATTTATACGAAATCTAAAGCACACAAACAAAATTATATGCCAATATAACCAAACTTTAATGTTTACCTAAACTATATGATGCTATGGTATTTAATAGTTTTTATTTAATCTTCAGACCAATTCTTGCGAGAAAGAAACTTGACCTTATAAAAAAGAAATCTATCGTAACTAAACTTTTTGTTGCGTCCTTTACTAATAAAACTATTAAGAAACTTCACTGTATCTATACTGACTTCAGTAAGGCCTCCTCTAAGTTCTCTGATATTATTATTTTATTAAAACTTTTATCTCTTGGTTTCTCTTCAGCTTTTATTCGTATTTGAAAAGGAGAAAATCACAAGTTTTTTGTGGATGGTTTATTTCTGATTTAATAAATGCAGATTCTGGTGTACCTCAAGGTAGTTACCTAGTTCCACCACTCCTTACAGTTTCTTTTTCAATGATATTGTTTCAAAAGTAAATCCTGTATAGGGTGCTTGCTTACGCCTATAATATTAAGTTATTCAAAGGAATAATTAGTTATTCAAAATCATCAGAAGCCAAAGTGATTCTGAATCTCTTCAAAATAACCTAAATATCATTTCTGAATGGTCAATCACAATCTTTTTCTGAATTTGGCTTAATACCAATCGATGTCTTTTTTTAGAAGAAAATATCCTTTAATTGCAGCACAAAGCAGTCGCTATACTTAACAATATAATGCCAACATGTTACCCATAAAATCTTGGCTTTTAACCCCAAATTGAGAAAATCGTTAATAATTCAATGCGTGGTTTTATTAAATATTGGAGTAAAGAATTTAAAGATCTTCCTCATATAACTCATTTTGTTCGTCCCCACTAAGAATATGCTAGTATTTAATTATATGGTTATGGTATGTTCACTTCAATACTCTGTACACACTCATCACATCGAATTTTCCCGGCATAAATATGTAGGTACATTTCGCAATAAGACATTTGAATTGGAATTACTTAACTTAACTGCCTCCTGTTGATTTTCTCAGTTTACGAATGTGAAAAAACCCGAAGAGAAAATGTTTAATTATATTTTTATCTGTATATGAAAACTTTTGGAGTCGTTTTGAATTATGTAATATCAGACTTTCCCCAACGGGTTTTTAACACTTGTATTGTATTGTCTGTACCATTATTTTTGAACCGAAATTTTTAAATATACTAAATATAACGTTAAAAAACATATCAAAATTCTGCCAATTCAATCAATAGTTTTCGACATATCCGTTTAGGCTATGGCCGAACAGAATTGCAAGACCCAACTTTACATAAGTTATCCACTATCCTCGTTAAGTCATGATTGATCTTAATCTCTAGTTCTAACGAATGTCAAACTTGTCATAAATAGTACCTACTTTGTTTATATCGCAATTAGCAAAAATTATTACATAAATGTAAATTATTATTTTGTTAATATTTTTTATTATTTTTTTTTTATTTTTCATCTTCATGAAGATGCAAACCCAAAAGTCCAAAGCTCAACATTTTCTTAAAATAAATTATGACCGATTTCCAAGCAAATAATTTAATGAAAAATAAATCAATGTGTGATTCTTAAAGTTATTTCTGGACACCCTGTACCAATATCGATGGTATATAGTGGAATTTGAGAACCCTCGAGAACAAAAATTTCACGCAGCACTCGCCACCAAAACCAAACACAATATGCAAAAACAGAACAGAACACAAGTGTATTTGAAATCAGCCGAGAAAGATATGCAAAATAGATTCCATTAGGCAAGGAAGCCCCTCATTAGCGTAATATTGTTGTCAATTTCTTTTTTGGTTTGGCAAATTTAAGTTGATTTGTTGCCATTCTTTTATTCTGAAACTTTGAGTTTGAGTGTGGGCGGTTGGTTGTGAGATAGAAGTGGGATGAGAAAAATTAATTTATTATGCCTGAAGCTTTTGCTTTGGATGAGTAAGTAAATAATTTGTGTTCTTTTGTCCAAAAACTTTCACAAATCTAATCACTGTTTGATCACTTTAGTTGTTAGAAATAGCGTTTGTTGGCTACAATGGGGACACAGTGGCGGCGGCGGCGCCATAGCTGCAAAAACACTCATATATTTGGCTATTGTGTATAATGCCTAATATGTCAACTAAAACCTTATATACCTACAAAGTGCTTTTACGAAAACGTATTTCTTATATTGAATTAATGAAACGAAAAACATTTTAAATGAACAAAAGAAATAGATTTATTTAGCGAAAAGTATGAGTATAAGTATTGTATCTGAACCTAAGAGCTAAGTGCTCATGTTTTTAATATACGATACTAAGGAATACTATGGCGCCAAATTTTAAGAAGCCACACAGAAAACTAATTTTAGTAGATTCTAAATCAACACCCTTGTCTTTTTTTGTTATCACAATTTTCTATACAATTTAATTACAGTGAAATGTCTCTTAAGTGAAAACCCGTGGGACCGCAGGTTTTTTGTCAACATAAGAGAGTGTACGGGTACGCTTAAGGGGAATATACATATTGTATTAAATGTCTTTAAAAAGTTTTAAAGACATCCAGACGACCAGATCTACAATAAAAATATCCTTACAATCACATTTTTCAATTAATGACCAAATACCTACGGCTAGTCCATTCAGCAACAGCACAAAATAATCTCCTTCAAAAAATCTTTGGCTTCTTTTTGATAATAGGTTCAGAAAAAGAGGTTTCACGAGCTTTGACAAACCACTTACAACTTACATATGTGTCAAGTTATCGACCTTAGTTCTTATGATACTTCCTTCCTTTTCTAAAGTTTTTTTTGTGGTAGTATTTAAAGTACTCCAGTAAGTAGGAGTTTTTTAATTTCTCTCGCCAGCTGTCAACAAATTAATGTTATGGTTTCACGTTGATTTTCTTAGTGCCTGTTTACACAGTCGTTTTACTGAAGTACCGTCTAGATCTAGTAAAGTCTAGATATTTTAGATGTTAACTATTGGCTTGGCATGAGCTTGCTGTGATAATTAAACTTATACATTCATGAATGTACATTGATATTTCAAATAGAACCAAAAACAACAATCGTGTATAGAGAAAGGAAAAATATAAGTATCTTGCTCATGGGAATTACTCAAATCTAAAATCTAAAAATATTGTTTATGTCCGCTTAATAGAATTGTTCATTGAAAGGAAGAAAAATTCCCAACAAAAACATACCAACTATGACACTACATGTTGTCCACATAAGGAAATCATCCACATAAGAGGCGTGTCCGTTAAGAGAGATTTCAATGTATTAAATAAAGAAATAAAAAGCATGACACAAACACTATACATCAATCACATCATCCACACACACAAAATAAAATTTATTTTTTTTGTTCACTTTAAAATAAATTTCAAATAACAAATTGGCACATGGCACACAAAAAAGAGACCAATAGAATAGAGTAAATGCCTGTAAATGTCATGGCTTGTCAAATTTTATATAACATACTACAAAGGTATAAAATAAGTTCAAACAGTATTACATCCAGTTTAATGCGTGTTTTTGATTGAATATTAATATATTTTATGTTTTTAAAAATGCGGATCAAATGGTGCGGTTTAAATATTAGGGGAGACCGAGGACAAAGTTAAATTTGTTTTACTTTTGAGGTTCCTACTCTTTCATTTGTAGGAATAACAGAAAGCGAAATATGCCCCACGTGAAAGATGGGTTAATTATCTAAATCTTGATGAAGTAAAATTTTAATAATAGCTGTTGTCATTTTTCCAAGACTCTTCTCTTGTCAATTTCATCCTATATGTCCTGGACGAGAGTAACACACAGTTAACACTAATTTTCACTACAGTATTTAATCGACAATTTAATCATATTGCCTGCCCATACCTTATGAATTTCGTTAATCATATTATTTTGACCAGTGAATTGTTTATTCACAGTAGTGAAAGATAAAAGATCTTTGAATATAAATGTGTTTGTGAATAGACGTGACAATCGTTCCTCAAATAGTTGTTGTTACATTACTATGAGGCATTCTAATTACGAAAAACGCATGATAACTTTTAGAGAAACATTACAAAATTTCTTATGGATGAAAGTACCTTGTTTCATTCATCCCCGTTGTTAAGTGTTGCTTCTGTCCACATGCTCTCATTTTTCGAAAAAAAGCAATTAATTTATTCAGATTATTAGATTAGATTAGACCAGGTATAAAAATAAGAAACAAAATATTAAGGAATGCTTGGGTATAAAAATTTGCGTAAAAATATTAAGATTGAATCCCTTTTCTAGATAAAAACCTGACAGCCAAACAAATTTCAAATGATAAACTTTTTCTTTCTTTTTACTGTGGCACGTGTCCATTTTACTACTGATCGACATTAACTGGCTTATAAAGAGAAGAGAGAAGCGTTGTTGACAAAACTGCATACAAGAGATTGCTTCAACACATTTAATAAGGCTGTGAATGGGCTTGTTACTTTCATGACGTGTTGCTTTTGTCCCTGGTCTCCCGTTCTTCCTAACTGAATAATAATTGATGTAGAGTGTAGGTGTTTTGAAATTCAATACTTTCAGAATGAGTGTGCTTTGAATTTCAATCGGATTTTAAATACTTGAAGTTTGGTATTCATTTCAGTTTTCCTAATTGGAATTATGTTTGTTTATTAAACCTGTTATGCACAGAAAATAATAGATACCTTGCTCTAAACTGTTCTACATTATGTCACTTTGTGGTGTTCTATGACATTTTGTTCAGAATGTTATTTTAATAATGTAAATTCTATATACTGCTGAAATACATCATCCGAGTAGAAGACTTAACACTATTTTCAGGCCCTTACTATTCAACTGATGAGTCCAAGTGAGATCGCCGAGACGAAACGTCAAAATTTAGCTGCCAAACAATATTTGGCAGCTCAGCGTTCTTATCCAATGAAATATAAAATACCCATTGGAATCTAAATAACTAGATTATTATAAATATATGTATGTATGTAGATTGATTTGAATAAGATCGAATAGTTAAAAAAATAATTTAAAATGCCAAAAATGCATTCTCTATTTTTATTTTTAAATCAAGTGTCTGTTTCACAATCTTTGAGTAAAGTTCTAAGTAAGCTATTTAGAACTTTTTTGACATAACATTGTACGAAAATCTATCAAGTAAAGTTCTGATTTGCTTATTCAGAGATCGGGAAACGAGCACTTAAGTGAATAGTTTTTGAAAAGTTAATTTTCAACATTAAAATTTCTACAATTTCAAAATTTCAGAAGATAAAAATGCAGTATTAAAAATGATATCGCACATTGTGTTTGGCCCTTCAATTCGCCAGTATCACTTTTTGTGTAAACGCTCTAAAATTAAATCAACGTCAAATCAACGATTTTTAGAATGATAAATTAGATATTCAATTTTCTTAGTTCCTTTTGAAATAGCCAAAGGTGCGATTTCGAGCATTATGTCCTAACTTAAAAATTTCCCGATGAATTGTGGTTGCAAGTTGGGTCTAAAGGACTTTTAGAAGAATTTTAAAGAAAGCTAAAAAAAATGGAAGGAAAGTCAGGAATCTAACTTTATCCAGTCTGTCTCCTAACCGCGCAACAGCAGAAAGGAGTTTTTCGAACTTAAATTTAATGAAGGATGATTTGGGAAATAATTTGAATATTTCGACTGTAGTTGCAATAATACTGTGGAAGGAATTATTTATAATTTTTAGGTTGCAAGGGTATTTGAACCAACTGCTTCATGGATTACATACCCACAAACTTTTTCTTACCATAATGCAACACATTATAGAAATATAAATATGTAAAAAAATAAGGAATTATACAAATTGGCAATCTTTATTAAACCATTTTACTTTCAGAATATTATTATTTTATGAAACTAAAAGTTTAAGCTATCTTTTAATAATTTTTTTGTGTTATCTTTGTTTTTATTATTTTTAAACTTATTATTTTTGTTCTTGAAACTCTTGAATTGAAAGTTTAAATTATCGTTACCATAATGGCATCAAACTATGTTTCAGAGCTATGTATGTCTCTCTTAAGTATAGTTATTCAAATTTAATTTTCTATTATATATGTATGTATGTACATAGGTAAATTGTACAAGTAAGTTCTGATAAGAAAGTTTTCACTATTTCACGATTAAATTCATAACAAACTTTTCACAATGTATACATGTAGGTTGCATATGAAAAGCATAAATATGATTATGAAGAAAGTTTTGATTTTGGTCGCTTACCTGCAAAACTTATTCTGAACAAAATCTATTTCTCAAACTACAGGGTGAGCCAAATGCAAGTTCCTTTTTAAAAATGCAATAAAATGAATAAAATTATTTTTATCCATGTATTATGGCTTTATTAGTAAAAGCAAACATTTCCATTGATTATGGAACACAACATCGTTCAAATGGCTGCTTCGGCTAACTTCGCAGTAGCGCATTCTGTCACTCAAATTTTCCAAGACCTTGTTGATGGTTTCGGGCTGTAGCTCACGAATTGCTCGGATGATATTGGCCTTAAGGGCTTATTTCCGGATTGTTGGCATAACATTGATCGTTCACGGTTCCCCACAAAAAAAAATCCAAAGGGGTCAAATCGCAGCTTCGAGGCGGCCAATTGACATCGCCAAGACGGCTAACAACACTATTTGGGAAAATCGATTGTGCCATGGGCTATGTGGCATGGCGCGCTATCTTGCATGAACCAGAGGTCGTCCAAATCTATGTCTTCAATTTCAGTAAAAAAAAGTCGGTTAACATGGCTCTGTAAACCCCACCGTTGATGGAAACGTTCGTGAATTGAGTCTCACACTATCGGCTACAGCAGCCACATTCTCATCTGTGCGCACCGTACGACACGATGGGGACCATGAGTGTTGTCAAGCTTTCGAGCGGGAAACAGCTGTCACTGTCAAAATAACCTATGATTTAAAAAGAAACCACTAGATGGCCCACCCGTTCCAAAAGAAAACATTTTAAAGCAATTCTTTTATTTCTTTTACAGAAAATTCGGGGCCGGTATAACATTAATATTAAGAGCTAAATACTTGAAGAATTTTTTTTTTATTTATTAGGAAGAAATTAAAAGGAAGTGACAATTCGATAAAATCTAAACAATTTTGCTTTGTAAGAATCATCCCTCATGCAGTGTCATGACCGAAATAAAGAAAGTGTTTGAATGTTTAGATGTCTGAACATCGACAGCAAAATTTAAGTCCACGACCGTTGTATAGGTACTCTTCCAACTGTTTTTCATCACCAGAAATTAAATATACAAAACAAACAACAAAAATCGTAATGAAAAGAAAATGAATGCAATATTTCATAAAGAGATGTTGTGATAATAAATTCGCGTGGCAAAAGAACCGACCACATAAAACCGTAACAAAATAAAAAATAACAAAAAAAAAAAAAAAAAGAAGAAACCGACCAACGACGACGACGCCTGCCCTTAATTGGATCTGAAAAATGTGCTTTTCACTAGATGCAACATTTGATTCATAAAATAAAAGTATAGAAAGAGGCTCATACAATTTTTTTTTTTCTGTACTTTCTACCCATTGTGATTTTTACGGTTCCGCAAATTCCATAAAAAATCACCACCAATTGTAGGTAAGGTATATACTTTCACATTCTTTTCAAGTGTTCCAAGTTCCAAGCCCCATCCATAGCTTTTCTAAACTCAAAAGAGCCCATATTGTATGGGAGGCCTCTTTCTGTTGTTATGAAGCGAAAAAAAAAATTGTTTCATACTTTGGCATGAAAGATCCGAACCCTCGTCTCTCTATAGCCTAAATGGCATAGTTGAACACACACTTGAGGGCTGAATGACAACAGTTGCGGAAGGAATTCAAGTGGAATGGCCCAACAAAGGACAATGCCTCTGCGCTGCCGTTTGCCTTTGTTATGTGTTAAACTTCCTTCCTACCCACAGAGACGGCTCTCACGACGAAGACTTTTCGTTTATATTCATTCTGGTTCTGGCCTCTTTGCTAAGATATCTCTAAATGTATATATATACATATATATATATATAGAAAAGCTTTTGTGGAATCCCATCTATCTTTCGTTGTGCAATATTAAATGCCGATTCTCTAGATACTCAAATAATTTCTCAAAAGAATTTACCCATTTACATTTTACACAATGTTGTGCCTTAGCCGCATAAACCCTATACCACCCAAAGGCTTTCAGATCGATTTAAGTGTTGGAGTATAGAGTTAAAGTGGACTGATATGGTGAAATAGTCCATGTATTTGCTCGTTTTGAATTTTACCAAACAAAAATATCTAGTAAAATTTTTACTTCGTAAGTTGTGCATTCATAAAAAAATGGAACTCGAGATTTTGATCACATCTGACACTACGACGATAGGGAAGATAATTCTGCGTGCGGCTTTAACCTGGGTCAAATTGTTTCAACTTGCCACTTATTGTTTCTTGGACAGAGAAAGCTTAAAATTTAAAAACGCTTCTGTTAAGCGTTTTTAAATTTTAAGCTTTCTCTTTGCATTTGATTACACAAATCCAATTCATTGATTTTGATTTTAATAATTATGTTTTGGTTATAAATTATTGTTATTTTAATTTGATACAAATACGTTTTTTTTATGCTCAGGATACAGTGGTACAGTGGTATGTAATAATTCTGCACAATTACTTCCGTCCAACATTTATAAATCAGATTATGAAAATATCTTGAATGAAAAAATTTCAAAAATCTTAAAAGACACTTATCTCCACAATAAATCTTGAAAAAAAAACTCCATTCGAGATTTTTGCTAACCTATTTTGAGAATTTTATGTAAAATGTTTAATAATTCAAAAATATTTATTCTGTTATAAATTGTTTCAACAAGAGAAATGAATTTATCTTGAAATAAATCAAAAGTTCATTTAAATTCCCATAATGTCAGTACAATTCTTCAATTTATTTGAGATTGACAGATGCCAGTCCACGCGTTTCTGGCTTCTGATTGGGCAGCTGTTAAAAAAAAATTAGTTAGGTTCGCACAGCTGACCAATCAGTAGCTTGAAAAATTCAGAAATCTGAATTTTTAGATGTAAACTGGAATGAATATTTGAGGTTATATTGCATCCAGACTATAATAATATAAAAATGATTGTATTGAAGTATATTAAGTTATCTATACATATTTTTATATATTAAGAATATACTTTTGGACAGTAGAAATGAATGTATTTTGTAAATATAGTTTAAGATTAAAGTGGATGGCGACGCTGAACGTTGTCATATAACAATAAATGATCTCGCAGATAGTGTTTTATGACTCACATCTGTTAGCATTATGATATGAACAAGGGATGCGTCAGACATCATCGTCGTTATTCACTTTAAAAGAATTGTAAATAAAGATTTGTAAATAATTAAGAAAAATAAATGAGTTCAATTTTAGTCTTCAAAGAAGGAGGACGAGTTTTTTCTGCCTTCATCGGCTCGTGTATTTTTTAGACGTTTGTTATTAAATGGGTGTTCAGAGAACATTGTTCAAAGTATGATATTTGTAATTTAATAATACTTGGTCTAATCTTTTTATTAAATATACTATTTTTTCTTAAAAACTAATGATTATTAGGTATATATCTTCATTGAATAGCCGCTTTAATAGAAATGTCCGTCCCAAAAAAAAAGAATTATAAAATGATATAATTTGTAATTTTCAAAGTGCAGCTTCGATTATGATGAGTAGTATATTTGTTTTTATATATTATTTAAATTGAGAAATTCTCAGTAAAACGCTCGAAACCATTCATATTTTTATTTAAATTATAATGAATATATTTTATAAACGAAAATAATTTTTGTCACCTGATTTGGAAAAAATTGTTTAGTTGAAGGTAGAATTATTTTGTAAACATTTATAGTAAGAAAAAAATGTTTTCCCAAAAATCATAATCCCATAAAGAAAATCCCGAAGATGTAACGAAGTAAAGACAAAATCCCCAAGGGAAAATCTCTTGAAAACAAAATCCATCAAGGAAATCCCAAAAAGAAAATGTGCAAGTAGTGAATCAAGAAATAAAATCTCTTTGGGCAAGTATAAATAGGTTTGCATTTTTCATGGACATTCTAGATTCATAATAGCCAAATAAAAAAACCTAAATTTAAATAATAAATAAATAAAAAGCATTCATAATATTTTTTGTATTTATATACATTAATGAAAATAAGGCAACATAGACCCAAACAAAATCAAACAATTATACAAAACATAATTTCCATAAAACTACGATACCTAAACAAATCATTTTCATTAGAAACATAAAACGTTATCATTTACAAAGTCATTTAAATTTTACTCTTACATTTTATTTAAAATATTTTATTTAGTTATATTTTACTAAATATGTTGGGGATTAATGCAGAGATTTGAAGATCTTGGGAAAAGAAAGTATTTATTGGGACTTTTTCCTAATTGGGTTTGTCTTATTGAATTGGATTTTTTAGGGATTTTTTTCCGAAATTATAATTAATAAAAGAAAATGGAAAAAATTATGAAATTCAATTTTTGTAATTGCTAAGACTTTTTAAAAAATGTTTAAATACAAAAAAAAAAAAACACCGCACCGTCTGAATTCTCAAAAAAAAATATGAATTATGGCAGACAAAATTCAAAAAATAAGTTTGTATACAAAATTGATATGACATGTTTCAGTATTTAATAATATAGGTATTGAATGTAATTTAAAAATATTATTTAACACGTTTTCATAATTTTTGATGATTTTTGAAATAAAAAAAATAATTTTTCCTAAAACCAAAAAATATTTCCTGGTTAAATTAATTTTATATACAATATTATTTCGACCTAAAAGGACCTCCATTTTAAAAATTGTCATCGAAGTCCGTGAGGACGGTCGCGAGAAAGTCGAAAATTATATTTATAACAATTTTTCGGAAAAATTTGTATTATTTAAAGGTAGCAGATATTTAATAAATATTAATGAATTAAAAACCGAACTGGCTCTTATGTACGATCACACTGAGGTTTTAAAGTCTTAATAATTTTAAAAACTTTGCATCTGATAAAAGAAATTTATTAGTTATTGGAGACTATATAGATATTGAATAGATATAGATATAGAAATATAGACTAGTTTAAGGAAGTATTATGTGAGTATATAAATACGAACAATATAGCACCGTGCTGTCTTGCACTTCGCACATATGTACAGTACATATGCATTGAATTTACAGTTAAGACTTAAAAAAATGTATAAAAAAAACAATAAAATTAGAAATGGATTGATTAAAAAAATATCTGAAATTAATTTGATACCAACGTAATGGTTATCAAGTGATTTCATACCCAAATCTCAATTTATAAGAAAAAAAATTTAAAAATCGTTGGAGCGGTTTATTAAAAAAATAAGCTTTTATACATTAAATTTTTAATATGTGTTAGAAAAAATTATTAATGCGGAGTTTAAAAATTAGTTTTGAAAAAAAAAAACATTTTTAGAAATATCGAATTTTCAAAAAATCATTTTGAAATTTTTTTAAATCTAAAATTTGAATTTTTGAAAATTTTAATATGCAATATTATTAAAACTTATTAGTAGCTCTTGTTTAAAAAATTTCATTAAAATTGGTTCAACAGATAATGAGAGAGTCGAAAACCCAAAACATTGTTCTATGAGAGGTACCATTTTTAAACGATAGATACATTTTGTTTCCCAATAATATGGTAGAAGTCGTTTTTGAAAAAAATGAGATTTTCTATACAGGTTTTTAAACATTTGTATGCAGTGCCGAAGCCAGGATTTTGGTTCGGGGGGGGGGGTTTACGAGGAATTCTTTAAACAAAAAACTATATATATTCCAATTTATTGATTTTTATTAGTTTTTAAATTGTACCTATGTACCTACTCAAACGAACATATACTTAAATTATTTTTTTATACACACATTTTTTCAAAGCAGAAGACGTCTTGATTTTCTTTTTGACATGAGATCAATCACCTTATCTGGATCCACATTAATATCTGAATGAACAGATATCATAGCAAGTGAGCTTAATCTTGCATTCCCCATAACGCTTCGGGACACTGTTTTAATCCTTTTCATAGTTGAAAAGGTTCTTTCAACACTAGCTGTGGTCACTGGAAGTGTGGCCAAAATTGTTTCAATAAAGTTCTTGGAGCTCTTAATTCAACTTCAAATAAGTCCTCGGCAAGTTTAGCTTTTTCTCTGAAATTAAATTAAATACCTAAATAGTCTCCTAAATTCAATACAAAATTGTATGCATACCTAAATAGTCTCTTGTTTCTTAACGAAGTGTTTTCAAGTAGTTGAGAACTTCAAATAAACCATCAGCCAGGTTCTACATTTCACTTTCACTCGAAATGAAATTGAAGTCAATCTAATTTCAATTGATTTCAATTCTATTTCGAGTGAAAGTGAAATGTAGAACCTGGCTGTATACCTACCTGGATAGTCTCCTTATTTTTATAGATTTGAATTTAGTGGGGGCTTCAGCCCCTCAAGAACCCCCTCTGGCTACGTATGGGAGGTACCGTTATTTTTAATTTTATTTAAAAACTGCTGGGTGCTAAGCTTAATAAAAAACGATCAAGTTGTTTTCGAACTATTAAGATCTCAATAAAAATTTTGAAACTTTTTTTAAATATCAAAAAAAAAAAATTGAAAATTTTGGTACACAATATTTTTAAAATTATAGTAAACATTCTCTATAAAGTAATTGATCAAAATCAGTTGAACCGTATTAGATAAAATCGAAACTCAAAAAAATGGTTCTATGGGAGTTACCTTGGGAGAAAAGGACAGACAGACAGACAGAATTGCGAGACCCACTATTTTCAAATTCACTATCATCGTAATATCAGTTTTCATCAAAATCTCGAGTTCGATTTTTTTTTTTTACGAATCCATAACTTTCCATATAGTACTTTGGTAAGGAACATATTTTTTTAATTAATTTTGATGAAAAAAAAGTTTAGATTAGATTTAGTCCCATGCTTGTTTTGCTGTTGTACACTTTTCCGTGTACGTATAAAGAGCAGATGACAACAGCAAGTTCAGCATCTGAATCGCCAGAAAGTTTTTATCTGGATCTGTTTCTGTGCCATCGAAACATTTCCAGTGGCCCTTTGTGGCCAGATACGCTTTTGCCTCTACCTTCCACTCATCAAAATTCTTACGCCCTTCTAATTTCTTTGGTTTACCCATTGCAGTTTTAACTCAAAGACGTCTACCACGTCTACCCAAAAATTTTCAACCAAAAAACCAAAATCTCTCGAAATATATACGAAGACGTCTTATCAATTATTTAATCGTTACACTGGGCCCATAACCTGATGAAAAAAAGTTTAGATTATAATACAGTGCACAGATTAATTTTACCAATAAATGAAAAGACGTCCGAGTACTTTTATGATTCAGTAGAGAAGGGAAGTTTATTTTGACATAAATATAAATGACATTTGTAGTGAGCTTTTATTATTGTTATCCGGATAGTGCTATGAGATTAACATAAAAGAGTTGTTCAATGATATAAGATGGAACACTATTATATTATTTATAACAACAAATTTTAAAATACTTATATGTAAGATTCTATTTGTTGGTTTGCAATATTAAATTCATTGTCCTATTGAGCAATCTTCAGCAATGGGTAATTTTCGATAGCATTATATATTCAGTTCGAAAGGAATTATATTCAGCATCAAATTGTAGTTACAATAGTACAAAATCTTCTTAAGCATAATGTGATTTAAATGAGATTGACTTTCGATTGTGCATAGTTTTGTAAATAATAAAGGATTAAATTATGACTTTTCTACATATCATTTTTTCGTAATACTGAAAGATGATTTTATTGTTTGAAACATGGGGCATTCATTTTTCGATTTTGAAAGTAAAGCTAAATAAAACATACACAGCGATAATGAAAATTTTATTTCATTATAAAGTTTGGACTTTGCCATTAAGTTTGAAAACCAATATCATTCAAATGGCCTCCTCGGGAAGATTCGCAGCATGCGATTCTTTTGAGGTAATTTTTAACCACTTTTTCGCAAATTTCGGGCGGTATCTCAGCCATAACTTGAGTAATGTTGGTTTTTAATGCGTCTAGAGTTCACGGATTATTTGAGTAAACAGTAAAAAAAAATCTAACGGTGACAATTTGCATGATCTTGGTGGCCAATTGACGTTGCCAAAACGTGAAATTATACGCGACCAGGAAACTTCTCACGCAATAAAGCCATAATTGGTCGTGTTGTCTGGCTTGTTTCCCCGTCTTGTTGGAACCAAATATCGTCCAAGTCATGATCTTGAATCGCTGGCCAAAAAAAATTGGTTATCATTCGACCATACACGTTCAATTGCTGCGAACGGCGGGAAATCGATAAATTCGGATCATCAGCAACACTTGCACTTGCAGCAGCAATATTTTCGACTGAGCGTGCATTACGATGATGCACAGGTCTTACGGCATCAGTAACGCTTCCACTTTCTTTAAATTTCTTCACAATTTTACCGATTGTTTGCGTAGTCGCTCGATTATGACGTTTGAATCATCACTTTTTTTTTTGTAAGTTTTAATAATTTTAACACGTTGTCCGATTGTTAAGCGATCCATTATCGTAAATGGCAAACATTCAACTAATATTATGACACTTCAAATGACAGCTGAGCTTGACAGGTGTCAAATGCCAGCGCTACCAACTTAAAACCACGAAATGAATGACCCTTTATAATCAGAATTGAATTTGTATTAAATAGTTTTTTGTGTGATAGTACATTGGCCGTTAGACTGCCAAGCCTTCGCACCAGCATATTTATATTGAAAATTTAAATGAAACAACAAACACTTGGGTGAGCTACCATTTGTAATAAATAAAGAAATTACGAATAACCACTTTTAAAGAGCACCAATATTAATACATTATAATTCATCACTTTTTAAAGCAAGACTATTACTCTACGAGAAAATTTATAAATACATTACTTTATAAGTGAAAGGTGGGAGGCCTGATGCGGAAGAATGATTCTCAGTATTTTTATTTGGGTCAACCTATGTTTGACATTCGAGTATACCGACCTAACCTGCATTACCGAGTAGGTATTTCTGTTTCGAACAAATGAACGATATGGCACAGTAACTAACCTGCATTTATACTACATCAATCATCGTATAAGAGTCAATGGTGAATTGATGGGCGGGACAACATTGAGTAATTGAAAAATGTCCTTAGTTTAAAAAAAAAAAAGTGAGCTATGTTCAGCAAATAACTTTAATTTTAAAATTATTTCTGCAAATCGTTTATTTTAAGATTGTTTTTCTACTTTCCCATCAACTATATTATAATATAGTCCTTATAGTTCTCTTCTTTAAGCATTAATACCTATATAGCTATAATTTGCATAATTTTAACGTTTCCATTAACAAAAAAAAAAATAATAAATAATCCTGACATTTAATTTTACCTTCTACTAATTTACGCAAATCATAGTCATAGTCTCATCGTTAAGAAAATACCCTCCTCTAATTAAAAGCACTATCTTTATAATGAACAACAACACTGTATACAGCAAAATTTTAATCACTCAAGCTACAAGGCTATAAACCTCAACAATAAGTTATATCGCAACAGAATTTAAAAAAAAAAAAAAAAAACGCTGAGCAAAATCTGTTGTTTATGTTTTAAATCTTCTTCCTTGACACAACAAACTTACCCTACAAACTTTGATATTGATTGAAATTTTACGCAATAATAAAGTAGATGCGCTGTCCCTGAAAGTAAATGGATAAGCTTCTGTTGCTAATTAACTAAAATTTAGTAAAGCAGTTTTCTTCTCTTCTTAAAAGCAAGCCAAAGAAACAACCAAAGTATATACGAGTCGAGTATATACATATATATATGTATATGTATATATTCCCATATCTTCATAATCTACTTAAGTTAAGCTCAAGTCAAATCAGAGATCCCGGTTGAATTGTCATCCGCAAAAACCAAACAGCGACATCCTCTATTCCAAGGAGGAGTATAAAGGAGGATCCTTAAAACAAAATTCCCTTGCAAATATAATAATTAGAGACGCTTGACAGCGGAGCATTGTATATTGTGCCCTCCTCGTCCTCCTAATTCTTTTAGTTTTATGGGTGCCTTTGTGCGTGTATGTATTTTAAATTAAAGAAGAAAAACCAAAAAAAAAAATACACAGAAAGATATTTAAACAACTCCGAGAATTCCAACCTCTTTCCACCCACAAAATATACAGTAAAACAGGGTTAAATTGTGTTAACAAGTTCTAATCATTTGCAAAGTCTAGAGAAACGAAGAAACAGCATTGAAGTGAGTAGTTGAAGTTGTAGCAGAAAAGTTGGAGACACACAGTAGGGCCGAGGTGAGAGAAACCTTATATTTCCAAATACGTAATTCTAATGATATGGTTTTCGTAAAATTATTTAAGCGAGGAATCCAGCTGTGAATTGCCACAAGTAAAACCTATAATGTCCTAAATTTGAAGAGAATAGCGTTATGCGCTCAAGCTTAATATGCTGATCGCGCAAAATTTTAGCTTTCATACAAAATTATCTAAAAAATATTAGCCAAGTCAAAATTAATTTTCTTGTTTCTTACTGTACATCAATTATATGTCAAATAGTCCAGGGTACTATTGTTTTTTTAATGTTCATTGAGAAAGAAATTTTGTTTATATTTTTGTCGACCATCAACAATTATTATAGGGTTGCCGCTATCTTGCATTAAAGTTGAATCGAAAAAAATTGAATCGAAGAGAACAAAAAATTAGCTGAACGCTTTCACTTCTTTTTTTTTGTTTTTCACCTCCACCATTTTCACCACAAAAATGACATTTGAATTTCTGATATGTCACAACTATTTTATTTAATCTATCTACTATCTATTTTATTTAAATATTTAATTTCTAACTAATCAAATGTTATGAAAAGCTCATAACATCACATTGGCCGTAATTAATCGGGTTAAGTCACAAAAAGATCTCTATTTCCCAAAATCGCAATGTTGGTCGGTTCCACTGTCCGTCATGTAGTCTTTATTACTGGTGTTCTACAGGGTGGCGCATAAGTAATGTTATGATCTATTTGATGAATATAAAATTTTTCTTTCTGATATTATAACCTTGGCATTTATTTAAGTTTAGATGGTTATGGTTATGGTTATATATTCACATCATGTTTTAAAGATAAATAGTATCTCTCAATTGGTGCCCATTGTTTGCTTCCACCTGAAGTGCTCTTTCCAGAGAATTTTCCATTACTTTTCAAATAATTTCAGGTCCCAGCGCCTACTAAAATTGTAGTGTTTTTTTGGCTACATTCTTTTTCCAAAAAAAAAATCACTACGTATAATCGCAATATATTCGTAAAACACTACAATTTCAAAATTTCAGAAATTAAAAATCCAGTATTAAAAATGATATCGCACATTGTGTTTGGCCCTTAAATTCGCCAGAAGCACTTTTTGTGTAAACGCTCCAAAATTAAATCAACGTCAAATTAACGGTTTTTAAAATGGAGTTTTTCGAACTTAAATTTAATGAAGGATAATTTGAGAAATAATTTGAATATTTTTTTTGTTATCTTTATTTTTATTATTTTTAAACTATTTATTTTAGTTCTTGAAACACTTAAAATGAAAGTTTAAATTATCGTTACCATGTTTTTGTTTTTTATCTTAACAAACTATGAGTAATTTTCAAGTAATCGACATTGTATACTACATTTTTAATTTGCGACTGCTACGCTACATTTTGAACCAGTTGGGGGGGGAGGGCCGAAACGCTGCCCAGCGCCCTCAATTCTTCTCGGATATTCGCCTTAAGCTGTTGCTTATTGGCATACGCCTTACTATTTAGTCGGGCGAACGCGATGGCCAGTTAAAATCAGAAAAACGTGATGTTGTCCGATTCTTGAAAACGCCAAGCATACTGAATGCGTTATATAGAAAAAGGGGTAAAGCAGCCCATAGATACTACACTTGTGTCTGCACCGGGCGGTGTACTGATACCGGTGTGGCGTGTGTGGCGAAATAAGACACTGATCCAAAAATCAAAAACTTTTGATTTTACTCGCTCCGTGTCTGACACCGATTCGGTGTGCGCACCAGCTCACACACAGCATACATTTCGGACACCCACACCGGTGCAGACACCAGTGTAGTGTCTATGGGCTGCTTAACTGCCATGAAATTCTTTGCAAAGACCGCCTAGATATCACCAACTGCTAAAAACGTCGTCGCCAAATGGAAGTTTCAGGGTTTCCTTGCACCCAAGCAATATTCACATAATTTCGAATTGCCGAGGTCTAATAGATTGCGGATAGCCCCTTGTTGCTGACAACTCTGGACTAATCGGTAAATTGTTGGTGCATTTCAATATGATCCTTGTGTCTGAATAATTGAATGTCGACTTTCAAAATTAAATTTAACAACTTTGGTTCTTTGTTCTGTGCTGAGGGTTTCCTTCATACTTTTCCCAATTTTTTCAAAGTCAATTTACGTACAAACAAAACATTTAATAATTAAATCGTAACGTTCTTTATGCCCCACCCTTTATTATTGTGTGATAGGTAAAAATTATAAGTACGTCATAATAAAACCAAAATATTTTGCGATTTCTTAAAGTTTTTATTCAAAAAACAAACCTATTCAGTGCAAATAAAATAATCTTTCACGTCACGGTCTTAGCCCTCTTTAAATCTTACCGAGTTTACCCTATTTATATTAAATTTATCCCCAAATGATATTCACATCATATATACGAACCATAGGAGGCGCTGCCATTTGGGTGGCTGGCTGCACAAACTGGTGACTTTAACGTACATACGTGTACAAATTGAAGGTTAATCATGATGTACACGAATGTATCAATGTCTACAGGGTGAATATTCAAATATATACAATATACATACATCATTATATTATTCTCCTAACTCGAATATAAATGACGTTATAAAATCATTTTCAAAGCTACCTCTTCTGGCACTTGATTTTTATTTGCATTCGCATACCAAAACTAGATACGCAGTCATCTGAAGATGTTCTTGACATTTGAAAGGATTTTTTTTTCTTTTATATAGTTATGTATGAGTATAACGTTCGTTTGGAAAGATAGGAATGTTGGTAGACTGCATTCCTTTTCATTTCAAATAAATCTCTTGAAAAGTAAATTTAACTCTATAAGTGCGAAAATTCCTCCTGTAAGGGTGTATCTATCCTTTTGGATGAAAATCTAATATTGGTGTCGTAATTAACAAAGCAGCAGTCACGACCTAGTATGTATTAAATTGAACATCATGAAGGAAGTATAGTCAAGTCACTACATAGTACATAGTCAGTGGTGGATTAGGAGGATTTGATGCCCTTTAAGCTCTTTTTTGAGATCTATGCTTGATACGCGTGAACTTGATTCTGAGCGAACCTTTGTCGGTGAATTTTGATTAGAAGTCCTTCAGAGTTAAAGTTAATAGTATTATTGAATATTTATACACAAAGGACAATTAAAATTTTAAAAATAAACCTGAGACACTCTCACGCCTGACCTTATTATTAAGTAAGTTCATTAATTGGTTATTTAGTTGCGATACTTTTAAATTTGTCGTTCAATGTTTTATATGTTTTTTGTTTGCTCCTTCGCTAAGTTCATATTAAGTTAGCAGAACACGACCTCACAAAGCACTAAAACCTTCTTATAGTTAATGGCAAAAATGGAAAAAACATAGAAGCATAGAACGACAAACTCGAAATTATCATAACTAAATAACGAATAATTAACGACAAATTATCAACTGCACCACTTTTCTATTATCAAATGTTGCTTCGCTAACTTGGCACTCACATTAAACGACAAACTTGAAATAATCACATCGAACTTTGATTCGCTAACTTGATATTCATGCTATATACATACACCCTTATTAATAAACTGAAATGAAGCATAAATTAAGTTTAAACAGTGAGTTAAGTGCAAAACCTTATCACTGTTTTAAAGTCTGCTTTGGTCTGTTTGAAGAAAATGCGAATAATAATAATTTTCAATCCGTTATTTTTCCCAACGTTTCGTTAGTATTCCTTACGTCTTCATAAATTAGATTAGTGTTTTGTTAATTAGAAGATAATTAAGCATTTTGTATTAATACATTTGGTAATCTGCATTTGTAGAAATTTCTTTTCCACTGAGATAGCTGCTGCTAATCTAGTTTGGCAGAATAATACGCACTAGTTTATGGTGTTTTCCCAGATGTAGGAGGAAATCTGGACCAAGTTTTTCCGATAAAATCGTGTATTTTATTGTCAAAGTTTTAATTTTCTTAAAACGCTGGCCTTAATTTTGATCTTACATAAATGAAGATACTATATAGGAGGGCTATAGAAGATCCGGCCATGGGAATCGTTGTTTGCTCGCCAGCCAAGGCACTATGCCTTTTCTCCTGTTTACAGTAAAGGAAGAAAATTTATTGCAATTAGAAGAGGGACCCATATAATTAACAGGAGAGATGCTGCTCTTGGTATGCTGCACTTAGTGAGTGGGTGTTTAATAGTCGATATAGCAGGGGCCCCTTAGTATGTTTACACCCCATGTGCAAATGGGTTGTTTAAGGTCATGAGCATGACGGAAATAAGGTGAAAGAATTGGAATAAGTTGGAATGTTTTTTGTTAATTGACTAAAAACTTTTGTAGTATTTCGCTAAAAGAATTTGCAGTTTTTTTTCTTTTTTTTTTAAATTTAAATTGGGATTTTAAAAGCGTGTTGTTTATTTAAAATGATGTGGAAAGAATGTTTCGGAAATGTTATGGTTGGTATTTTCTGTTTTTTATTTGTGTTTGCAAACTTTTTTACTTTCTAGGCGTATATTTAAGATAAAATGCTAAATATTTTATTTATTTATTTTTTTTGTCGTCACAAACAGACGACTTTGTAAAAGTTTATTCAGTAAAAAATCTAATGACTATTACAAGAACGATCTACCAACAATATTCTAGTACTTGATTTTTACTTTTGAAACTACATAATTCATTTGGGAAAAGGTAGTTGAAGTTTTCACAGTGGAATGTTTTTATAAAACTGGTTAAAAATTTGCCTTGGAACTTTCTTTGGTTTGGATTAACAATGAAAAAGTTTTCCTTTACATATCCAACAATAAGTTGGTAGATTAATTTGACTTGAAAGAATTTATTTATTTATTTTTTCTTTTACTATCGACTGGAAGATTTTAAAGATTTTTTAGATGATTATTAAATTTACTTTGGAGCAAACAGTTAAAATTAAAATCTTCATGGTCTGCTAACATCTTATTGTATTCAAACAATACATGTCTTGATGATTAATTCATTATTTAGTTGGAGGGCACTTTTTATTTTGTTTTTTTTTTAGTTTCACAATAAGAATAGTTCAATTAAATAACAAAAAGGTTATAAGCATCCTAAAAAAAAAAAAAACAAAGAAATTAATTCATGGGTCACATTTTTATCAACATTTTCATTTAAAGCTTTCATCCAAATTCGTCTTTCTATACAGCCAAAGTAAATATATACGCACGCCAAAATAACATCATGCATTAGAGAGTGTATTAGTCAAAATGCCATACGTACACGTTGTGTGTATGATTGAAGCGAAATCAAAACTTTTTGATGCCAAGAGTGGCATCAAGTTTTTGTCTAGTATGATCAAAATTTCGAATCCGCTTTTGCTTGCGATATACATACATACATATGTATGTATATGGCAATTGCTTCCGATACAAAGGTACTATATGGCAATTTATGGATTCGTAAAAAAATCGAACTCGAGATTTTAATCAATGTTGACATTACGATAATTGCGAAGTCGAAAAAAGTTGGTCTCGCAATTTTGTCTGTATGTCTGTCCTTTCAACTGCAGCCTAAACGGGTGGCTCGATTTTCTTTAAACTTGTTGCCTAACATTTTTTAGGACCAAAAATAAACGGTATCAGCCCTGGAATTTTTTTTAGCAAATTATGAAGATTTAATTTTTATCAAAAACGTGCCCACTACTTAAAGAAAAAATCAGTTCTTTTTTTACAAAAAGGCTACCATAAATGGTATTTCCCATTGAACCATTTTTTTTATTTGATTTTTGGTTTTCTCAAAAAGAGCTCAACTGATTTTGATTTTGGGTTCTTAGAAAAAGTTTTAAAATTTTTAATAATTCAATAAAGACTTGCTCCATTTTTATCAAACTTGGCATTTAGGAGTTTTTTTAAATTGTCTAGCTGATTTTAAATAAAGGTCATTCCTATGACCAAAAGTAACGGTACTTCCCACACAAGTTTTTAAAAACCGGTAAGGAAAATATAATTTTTCTCAAAAACGACTCCTACGATTCTGATTAAAATTTTTATGTGAGCTTATTTTAGTTATTTATTATTGAAAAAAAAAATATCTATCGATTAAAAATTGTATATCTCTCATAGAACCATTTTTCTGATTTTCAACTATCTTATCACCTGTTACATGGATTTTAATTAAAAATTTTAGAGAAGAACTTCTAATAATTCTATAAATAACATTTCATATCAAAATTTTCAAAAAAAAAAAACAAAATAATTTTTTGAAAATTTGATATTTCGAAGATGGGTAGTTGTTTTTTTTTTTAATTATTTTTTTAAACTCCGCATTAATAAATACTAAAAAATGGTGTACCAATTTTGTTTCTTAAAAATGTTTTCAAATATTTATATATAAAAAAATATTTTTTTATAAAATCCGCTCCAACGATTTTCAAAATTTTTTCTCATAAATTAAGATTTGTGTAAGAAATCAGATGGTGTACATCACGTTGGTGTCAAAACAATTTCAAAAGTTTTTTAATTAATTTATTTGATTTTCTAACAATTTTTCAGTCTAAAATGTAATTTTATTGCATATGTAGGTATGTGCAACAAGGTGCTAATTTCTTCATATTTATGTACTCACATAATACTACCTTAAACTAACTACGTTTTTGGCAGTCGGCATAAAATATAGGCTCCCATAACTAATTTCTTTTGAAATCAGATCAGAATGTAGGCAAATAAGGGCAAGTTCGTGCGACCCAGTCGCACGAGTTAATTAGGACTTGCTCAAGAAATCAGATGATATACATTGATTGCGTTTAAATATTCCTTAAATATTTTATTTCTAATTATGTTGATTTTTAACAATTTTTCACTTTAAATTTTAACTGTTGTTCACGATTTAAACAGGTGGCATTTAGTCTCCCATAACTATTTTTTAAATTAAATGAACAAAATCTTACAATATAATTAATTAGGGCTCAAGTACTCAACAGCGATTTGTTTTAATTATTGGGAACCACATAGAATTTCCCCAAAATCGCCGTAATTTTTTAATATTATCTTTAAAAAAAAATCTTAGATAAGTTAGTCCGAAATTGCAATTATTTTTATAATTATTAATTGCATCATAAAATAACCTCAAATACCTGACAAAACGGGAAAAGTTTATTTTTTTTGTTCTAAATAGATTATATTGGCACATCTTATCATCCTATTGCGCCACTAGTTCCTCTACAGAAGTTAAATTGAATATTTTAATTATAATATAACAAAGAATTATACGAATTAATTTGATAGGCAATTTTTTGTATCAGTTTAACTTTTATTACGCTATAGTCTATTCAATATCCTTTAAAATTGACAAACTCCATCAAAGGTTCACAATCACAGCAAAGTTAGAGTGTGAGGTGATTAAAAAAGTTCACCAAAAATTCTATGAGCTTAAGAAATTATAAATTCCGAAATAACTTCAATTTATCTTCCTTATTTTGAAATAATATAAGAAACCTTTTACTGTGCTTTACAAGTGAAAGAAAACCCTTACTCTGAAAGCAGTCCTATTTTTTTTATATTAAAAAGTAAAGCAAGTACTTACGTAGGCCCCAAATAAAATAGCTTTTCAAACTTTTCTTCTCAAAAAAAAAACAAAAAAAAACAAAAACAAAAATACAAAACCTTAAAACCGTACTTAAAACAAATGGCTTATTTACTTTCACTTAAAAGAGTAGAGTGCCTTTAAAAAATATTTTCCCTGAAATGCATTATTTCTACTTAACCTCACTTCTCTTCATGAACCCCACTACAATACTATGGCCACTTAGCCCAAACATACTCTAAGAAATTAAGCGTACAAGGTGCCTCTGTATCTGTATACCTCTATATAGCCGCTCAGTCGTGGTCTTGCAACCGACTCCAACACCCTGTCATCCGTTTATTTCCATTCCTAAATATTTGCCTCGTTTTTGGGTAGGAAAAATTATTGCTCATAACTTTTCTTAGCTTGCAAAGTTTTTGCCACAAAAATTACTTTTTGATTTTATTTTTTATTGTGTTATTTTTCATTTCCTTGCTCTTTTCCCAACCAAAGAAAAATAAAGTTAGCGAACTGAAGAACAAAAAAAATATTCCCAACGAATAAAACTTAAAATTGAAAATGTTTCTTTATGACTTCATGTGCTGTTTTGTAATCTTCTTTCAGAACTCGAGCACAGCAGTTTTCTAGAAGGGGACATTTTCTTGCGGTCAACACACCCCACTCTTCATCCATCAGCCTCATAGGACATTCTTTAGGGAGAAGAACGAGATCGACTTGGTCGGCAACGCGACGAGCAATAATCAGTCTTGTAACATGGAATCAATAATTCCTAGTGCTACTGTATTGAAGTCTACATAACAACTGCGTCTACATTCAACAGCACAACTGTAGCTTACTTTTGTGCATTCAATTGATGGTTTTGAACGATAATGGCCATCACAGATGCTGTCAGATGCTGTAGTATCGGTGTGGCGGTGCCACTACGACCACACAGCCATTATTAATATCCGCCGCAGGACCAACTTTTCGTAGAATTAATTGAACTTGGTCTTTGATCGACGAGCACGACGGCATTGGGAAAAACGAACGAAGTCAAAGTGCGGACGTTGGTAACACAGACCTCAACAAATCGAATCTATCCCCCCATATATAGCAAAACTTGTAAGGATAATGCCAGGAAGAATCCAATAGAAGTCCAAACAAGAGCACTAAAGAAAGACGGAAATCTAGGGTAGAGCAAGGCAATCATTTAATCATGAATAACATGAGTGAGAAACCCCCACCTCCTCAACCTCCTCCACCTCCTTTGCTAATGCAGCACAGTGCCCTGTCCCTGCCACCACCGCCTCCCTCACAAACAAACGATCAATACCAATATGAGCCAGCATATGTGACACTTGGAAAGTCTTCGAACAATAATAGCATCGCCATGGCGACAGCAGCGACGCCAACGGTGGCGTCCACAACAACGATGGCAATGACAATGACAACGTCTCCAAACGGTGACGAAGTTTCCAATTTGCTTAAGTATCAAAGTGGAATTGGTCTTGGCAGCGGCATAGTTGGTGTAACATCGGGCTTACCAGATGGCAATGTCCTTATCCTTGGGAAAAGCATGAACAATGCGAATCCGTCAATAGTCATGGGTGCCAGTGGTGGTGGTGGTGGTGGTTGTGTCGGTGTTGGTGGTATGGGCCACATGAGTTCCGGTGGAATTAGCGGTGGAAACATTGGAACCAGTAACACAAGTTGCAACAAAAACTCCACCATCGGTGGTGGTGTTAGCGGTGGCAGTAGTCGCAAAGCGAAACGGAAATGCTGTTCCTGCTTCGGAAGACCGTCAACGGCGAAGCCCATGTCATTTTGGACAGGCTTAATAACAAATTTGGGAATTTGTACATTACTCTTAGCGTATACACTTTTAGGTAAGTGCACAGTTGTTGTTCATGTTGTATTGTATTTGTGTATTATCTTGCATTCTGTGCTGTGTCATGTGTGTGTGCTTCCGTTTGTTTTTGTCTTCAATTTAAGTTGCTTTAGCTCGTAAGAAGATTTGGATGTCGATTTAGTGTGTGTGTTTTGTGGAAACTTTTGAAGCCAAAGTTTGAATAAAATCTTGTATACCCATAAACAATATTGGGCGTTGGGAATGAGAATGGGAATGGGATATGAAAACTTTATCTTATCCTCAAGGATATTGATGAAGCGGTGTTGAAAGTTTTCCTCTGTTTTCTTCGGAATAGTTTTCTAGCGATAGTAATGGGATTTGGGAACATCAGATGACTTCTTTTTTTTTTTTTTTTTTCCAAAGTGGGTATAAAAATCCAAGAACACACTCACTCACACTATCTACATATATAGATGAAGATGACTGAGTGGTTGATAAACAACATATTAAATGGAAACAAACAGTTTTCCGGGTCATGAGTTTGTGTGTCGTCTCAGTTGTGAGATAAAACATTTTTGACATGACTCTATGTAACTGTAGGTATATATAGTATAACACTATCATCCAGATAATGGTTTTGGTTGGCGATGAGGGATACGTAGTATGATCAGTGTGACAAAAGTAAATTGTTTTCTGTCAAAACAAACATAAATATTTCTGCCATGGGTGTCATCGATGTTGGAATTGAAAAGTATTTTGATCCTATTTTCTTGTTTCACAAATCCAAAAGTGTAATGTATGTTCACGAGAGAGATCAGTTGAGCGGAGACTTTTATCTGTTATAATAATCAATTAGGCACATCAAACTGCGTACTGCATAACGAAAACCAGAACGAAATTTTTTGGTTATGTTATCGTTGTGTCGTTTATGTACGGAATTTTTCGTTTTGCATCAGCAGCATACTAGGCTGTAGAAAAAATGTATTTGCTTTCTCTTTTCTTACTTAATATTTTCTGATGTTGACTCGTCTCTGTTTAACACATGCTTTCTTATGCAAAAGAATAACACGCGCTTAACACTCCGACTTATTTGGTGAATTTTGTGAGTACCGCTGCGCTGGCTGTGCTGTGGTGGATTAATTGAGTAGTACAGTTCTGTTAGATACTTAATGAGTTTCTGAATTTGACTCGTCTCTGTTCCCCTTTCTTTATTTGGTGTATTCTGTGTGTATCTCTTATCGCTGAGTTGCTGTTAAATAACAGCAGGGACTGTGAAATAACAGCAGGGGCTGTTAAAGAACAACAGTCTGTAGGCATTAATTGAGCTGATCAAATTTGCTACGGTTTAAAAAATTAAAGATTCAGTTGGGTGTTTTTAATGTTGAACATCAATATTTTCTATTTTTTTAATTCTGATACATAATTATTTATAGAAAATTTTATTTATTGATATTTGTGAATTTTTCAATTTATTTGGTTATTTATCGAACACATTGAAGGTCCTTGTTTTTTCGTCATATCGACGGTTAAATATGAATACCTCCTAACAAGCATTTTTTGTGAAAATCACTTTTTGATGTAGTTTCGTTAAGAAATTCCATCTGCATCGCTGAACGTATTCATTATATCGCCAGCAGCTGTCAAAACATTTTTATTGTCATTTTTGAATACTTCCTATCATCTTGGCGTTTTTGTTTTGAGAAAATATTCAGTTTTTTGTGTCTCCTGTAAAGTTTACAAAATGCGACATAGGAGGTATACATATTTAACCGTCGATATGTAGCATTAATTTTAATATTGCATTTGCCAAAAACGGTTTCTTCTATTATGTTTTAAGATCATTTTAAATTTACAAATTAATAATTTGAAGTTGGTATACCTATAAAAGACTGGCTTAGTTTGTTGTGGAAAGCAGATCTGCAATAAATTATTTAATTTTGGCTACATATTAATATGTTTTGGAAATTGGAATGCATTTAAATATTCAGGTAATTAATTCTTACATCGACATCATTTCAAATTATTCACGCCTCGCCACTGATACATTTATAATGAACTTATAAATTAAATGATTTTCCGCAATAGTACTAAAAATATAGATAGTTTTTCTATTTAAAATGGTATCAATATTAACGACGAAACAAATAAAAACAAATCCCTGTAGTAATAATCCTACATAAAAAAAGACTACAACCTCGAAAATCAGATTTCAAAAACTAAAAAAAGATACAATTTGGACGAAAACAGTGCCCTTCCAATTTTAAAATGTCAAATTTTAAAAGAAGCGATTCAGAAGCTTATCACTTTTTACAGTTGCATTCGAGTCAACGGTTCTTTCAGGCCATAATCGCTAGGATGGTGGGCAATGAGAAAGAAAGGAATTGAACTTTACTGACGGGGGTTTGACTTCAAGGAGATCTTTTGGAGTGTAGGGATCATCCCAGCCAAGACCCCGCAAAGTTAAGAGTAAAATTCTGCACTGGACGGCTTCAATGCGTTTAATGTGAACTTGATGTAATATTGACCAGACTTGGAAATCACATTCTGGGAGAGGTCTTACGAACATCATATAAAGGGATTTGGTATTATAGGGACAAGAGAATTCTTTTGACCACCGTTTTACCAAGCCGAGAGTTGAGTTGGCTTTGCTAATAATGCTGTCGTAGTAGGAGCGAACATTGGGTGTCACAAATAACTCCCAGGTTGCGAATTAAGGGTTTAATATTGTCTTTGGGACAAAAGAGGACGCTTTCAAGTGAAAGTAATAGTTTGACATTTCTTAATGCTTAGCTCAAGAAAGTTTTTTGACACCAAGTCGAAATGATATTTAAGTCTTTTTACAGCATAAGAGCGTCGTCAGTGGTGAAAATTTGCTTCGAAATCCTCATATCGTCAGTGTAAATCTCCAAGTCAGATTAGGGTAAAATCAGCTCAACATCATTTATAGTCAAAACAAAGATAAGTGTCCCAAATGGCTTCCCTGAGGTACTCTAGATAATGCAAGAATAGGTTTGGAGATACTCGCACTCAATACTGACGGTCAACTAAGTAGATATGACTTAATCCAAGAAGTCAATAAATAAAAAATTTTGTCAAACGCCTTCTTTACCTTCTTCTAAAAGAAACAGCGTCTTTGAAACGAATTCAGTTCAGTTTAGTTTTTGTGGATCGTCCTTTCAAGATCCCGTTTTGCTTAGAAGAAAAAGTTAATTTACATTGAAGAAACAACGACTCGTAAACTATACTTTCAAAAAGTTTAGGTATACAAGAGAGTTGGTCTGTAGTTGGAAATATCATTATTGCGGCATTTTTTGTGAACAGGGATAATGAAAGAATCTTTCCACATTTTTGGAAAAACACCACTATCAACAGAGAGGTTGAAGAGAGCGGTAAGAGGCTGTACTAACTTTTCAATACATTTTTTAAGAAAGATTGCTGGGAGACCATCAGGACCAGGGGAGTTCATTGTATTTACCAATAAAGACGGAGAAATGTTGATGTCAGTAAAAGAGTTATCGTAAAAATTTGTGTCGGAAACACATAAAGCTATCTCGTGTGGTGACTTGTGAAGTGTTGTTTACTGTCACCGACTGTACCAAAAATCAGTGTTTTTTTGTTGCAAACTAACATTTTTTGCTTTCGCCAATTACTTATTCTCTTCTCCGAGCTCTGTCTTCTCTTTCTCACAGAAAAATCGTGATATGGCGCAAGCCGAAAAAAGTACCTCACACGAGACAAATATGGATCTACGCATATGAAAATCATTAAAAAGATAGCGTAGCGATACATTACTCCACAACACCCCACTCGAGATAAGTGCGTGGTTCCGACTTTACTTACTTCTATATTATGTATTCAAAATAAATGAATGAATAAAATATTCCGGTTTATTTCACTATACGACCTAAAGATTTGTTTAATTATTCATTTTTCGTGACCTTTAATTCTTAATTCAATATATTTGTATCCTATTTATATCCTGTAGGCTTCAGGTCTTTCTTTCTTTATCTACTTTTGAAGCCTACAGAAATAGGATTCAAATATATTGAATAAAGATTTGTTTGTTTTTTTTTTTATAGAAAACTTTTCACTTAAACAAGTAACAAAAAAAAAGTCAAAATAATTCGTAAATATTACTTACCTTACCTATGTGTAACATTTAGTAATTCAGCTTTTTATTTATCAGATCTTAATTTAAATTTATTTATTCAGACAATATCCTTACACATTAAGATATATTATTCTCATGAAATAATAGCACAACCAGCAGAAATCAACACTTTAACTCTCCGCTCTCCGCAACCTCTATATACGCTTGGTTAAATTTGTCAACTTTTAAAAGTTATCAGCAAATAATAAATATCAATTTATCAACAAAAGAACTCAATCGTTCTTAAAACTTTTTAATGTTTCTTTTTCTTTTTTGTTTTCATGAACACGTCTTTGATAGGATTTTCTAAGAACTTCTACAAATATGTCAAAATGTTGTTGGGATGAGAGGATTTCATGAAATACAATAGACGTTTTCCCCCAGGGTTCCACTTGCAAAATATTTAAGTATCAAACAAAAAAGTACAAGCAAAAAACTATAAATCTTCTTAGACTGAAGTATTCATGTATAATATTCCATTCAGGATTCAGCACAATGAACAAATAGGAAAGAATATAAATATATGTACATATGTATATAACTTAACTAGTCTTCTTATTTTTAGAAAAATTAAATGTCAACTTAAGCTATAAAATAGAAGACATTATAATTATCTATATAGTATATATTACGAATTGTATAGCAAAGGGAAAATGGGAGAATATCTTGTGTGTCTGGTAATTGCCAAAATATTTATATAATGAAAATATAATCTATTTCATGTAATATGATTTTAATTATCATTAAACAACATGGATCCTCTTTCTCATAAAAACTAAAGTGTGATGTAAAGTATATTTAAAAAATATTAAAAAAAAATTTTTCAATATTTAGTTTAAATTATATACATATGTAAACGTTTTCTCAAAATAACTACAAGACCTAATTAACTATGATGTGAAATAATATCCAATAAAAAAGGCCATATTCGAAATTTAATGTTAAATATGTACATATTTCGCTTTCGAAAACAAAATAATCACAATTTGACTTTGTTTAAAGACATAGTGCCAAAAATTCATTTGGAAAACAAAGCAAATTTATTTCTTCTATCGTGAATTTATTTATTCAACTATTCAATTATTAGGGGTGGAATCCTGTAAGGTGATTTGCGATAGGTGAGAGTCACAATCAATCACAATAAAAATGTGATTGTCTTTTTCCAACAAATTTGAGGTTTCTGCCGCAGTACCACCAGAGTTACCACCAGCGTACAAAAATTTTACAAGTTTTTCTGAGTTCTATTTTTTTCAACAATTCATATGAATAAAAAAATAATCATTCCTGTTATCAAAAAAATTACTACATTCCAGAAGATGAAAAAAATATAAGAATTTTATCGCAAAGACGGATATCATTTCTATAATTTCGTTAGATTATTACAAATATTTGAAAAATTCACTAAGGCAACCATGTTTTTGACAAATGTCATGGGAAAGTAAATATTTAACTGAATGGAATTGAGTTAAATCACCTTACCAAGACGAAAAACTCAATGACAATCACATGTGACTATGGTTGATGTGACAATCACCTATCACATTAGCCGATTCCACCCCAAGATAAATAGGGCCTAGTTTTATGAAATTAAAAGACATGACATTAATACAAGGAATGTTAAAAATAACCCCATCTTATTTTTTAATTTCTTGTTTTAAAAAGTAGCTCTAAGGCTCGTTTTTAAGATAGCCTTCGTTTTATTAAAACTAATATTTCGCATTCTGGTCCAAAATAACTTTTTTCGTTGCAAAAATCATAACTTTTGAATGCGAGAACATATCGCTATAATTTTTCCAATGCTATAAAATAGTGATTTTAAAGAAAATTGCGTCACAGGGTGTTTCTTAATCATGGCCTGTAGTAAGATTTTCTGGGAAAAAGGAATTAACAGAAAAAGAAATTAAAGCAAAACATTAAAAACAGTTAAAATTTATCAAGTTTTGTTAAAAAGAAGTGTTTTTAAAAAACCAACTCACTTAAACATCTTGATGTAAAAAGAAATTCAAGAAAGGTATGTTTATCTTCAAAAGTGTAATTCTATTACATTTTATGTGTTGTCGTTTTTTTAATAATTTTTTTCTGTTTAAAGTCAATTTTTTTAGTAAACTGATGCGCCTTCTTCTCCCATAAACATTTTTCTTATCTCAACCCATCTCACACGATCTAGTTTTTTTTTTATCAAATCCCATCCGAATCACCCTGTATATATAATTAACACAACGTAATAATATCTGAATGGAATAAATTCAATTTAATTCAATTAGATAAAAAAGTGCGCATACGCCCGAGTGTACGCTTTAAGTCGTCATTCACATATTTTAAATTGTTATAACGTGGCTAAAGATTTAAATAGTACCTATATGGCAATGGTTTATTTATTCTACACATTATGGTCATTACATTTCTACACTTCATTGGTATACAACATTCAAAACTCAAAAAATACTCTTACTTTACAAGAGACTATAAATATCCTAAACGAGCATAATTGGAAAACATTAAGTACATTTTTGAAAGATATTTACAAGTATAGATTGTTATTAATAACAGAATTCTATTAAAATCAAAATCATAAATCTGAATATTCTTATTTATTTTTGTCAACCTGGCTGACGGCATAGCCATAGCATTTACCTAAATTCATAATATTATATAAAATTGTTGTAAATTAATGTAAATAAATGAATTACTTACATACTTACTAATTCAAACTTTTGTTTAAGCTTATCTTGATAACTCCTTTTCGACAATTGTGATTTGTTTTTGTAATTAAAATTTTATTTTTTTGTATAAATTGACATATTTTAGCGTTCCCGTATTTCTCTCCAATCCATGTTTCGGTTTTATATAAAATTTGGAAAAAGGTACTTCCAGGAGTTTCGAACAAAATTTTACGAAAAGGTAAACAAAAATTAAGAAAATATCCAGCAACTCGGTTTACAAAATTTATATCGACCTTATAAAAAAACAAAGGAAGGTAAGAATCTATTGCGTTTCAAAATTAAATATTAAAACATTTTATTTAAAATTTCTAAATCATCTAGGTAATAGCAATTTGGTTACTGAATTATTAAAATTTGTATTTTTCAATCTTTGGAGACAAAACAAACGTTTATTTTTCGAATTATTTAAATGAATTCTTGAACCTTTTGCAAAGAGAAACACAAAATATTTATGAAAGAATTCTATTAAATTATAGACTTACTTTTGGTATAAACAAATTGTTTTTTAAATGTTCATAAACTTTATTTTCAAATTTCAATAGAATACGTTTTTAATCGAAAATAGTTGATCTGATTTTGATAAAAAAAAAACTGTTTAAGTGTATAGACATCAGAACTATCCCAAAATATTGTTTTTGAATTAAAAAAAATTGAAAATTATTTCAAAAATGATTTTTAACAATATCTCAGTTGTTACCACCAAAAGTACCATTTAGGTGTAGAAACCGCTAAAGATAATCTAAATACAAAAATATAATTTGTACTAGAACAAGCACGATCTACGTTTTATTAAGAAACAATTTAAAAAAAAGTGAATATTATAACAGAACTTTTTTCATTTTATTTTCGACTTTCTTATTCATAATCTAAATTAATTTTTTTATAGATCAGCTGCTTAGTTACCCAATAAAATATTGCATATCAAAATTATTATTTTTTTTATTATGTTGGTTTTTAACTACTTTCCCTTTAAAAATCTTAGATCCATCCATTAACCTCTCTTAACAATACAATTTTTTAAATTCCCTTAACTTATTTATTTTATTTAAAATAATACCATTTAACGTTTTTTAAGTGGAACCCAATCCGTCTGTACCCTGATACACCCGATACTTTATTTATATGCGTTGTGATAGGTGTTGCTATTAAGATTTAAATAACATCATAAATATATTTAACATCAACGAAAGTCTACTTCTTGAAAAAAGTAGTCATAATATGTTTCTCTTTTATATGATTTTATACAAGTTAACCATATTAATTTACAAAAAAGGTAAAAATGCTACATTCTTATGACTTCATTCATGTGTTTCCCTTTTCCTAAATAGCTCCAAATATCACTGCCCTGAGTGTACGTAATTAAACGATCAAAAAGATTCAAATGCAAGTGGACAGTACATATATTTATTATTATATATTTATATATATTTATAAATTTAAATATAAATTTAAATAAATAAATTTTCGTTTCGCCTAAAGTGCGTACTAGGCTTTAAGCTTACCAAAACTATTTGATTAACTTTCCGCATCAAAATCCTTGGGGAATTTTAACCAAATTGTGTGAATCTATACTCCTACAAAACTTGACAGTTCATTAACCAAATCGTAAACTTATCCAAATGGTAAACTTATCTAGTGTTTTACATCATTGTCACGTCGCGTCAGAAATTCGGAAAATTGAAAAAAAGACGCGGCGTTACGACGAGAATTGCTTCATTATATATTATTTCATTTCATTGTTTTAAGTTCCTCATTAAGAGAGGAAAACAGTGAAGAGATCTTGTCACGTCGAACGTCTCGCTTTCTCGTCACATTGTGAATCAGGCATGAAGTTGACATTTTTTGTAGTTCTTGCGATTAAAATTATTTCTTAAAAAATGAAGAGACTCACCTAAAATATCCCAAGTTCCCCCCACACACAACTGAATGGTTCTCTTTTGAATATATAGTTCCCTTCTATACATAGATTTAAAGTTTATAATCTACAATCTACAGAAATTTTTACGAAAAAAGCATAGCTTTCAATTTTCCAATAATGTGGATTTTGCAATGCCATTTTTTTTTAATGTCCCTCCAATTATAATTCAAATGTAATAAAAAAGTTTTGTGTATCTTAAGATGTCTGTCTATAGGTAATGTAGATTAGATACATATGTATGTATGTATGTATTAATGTACAGTAGATTTGTCTCGTTTTGTTTTCAAACTCATTTAAAAAGTTATATTAATTCTTAAACATATTTGAGCCTTTTCAAAAACTTTACATGCAAGAATGTATAAAAAGGAAGGTATGTTAGTAAGCATAATTTTTTTTTTAAGCCGAATCAGGTCGCGATATATGTTTAGTACAGATATGTAATGTACATTATACACATAATGTCATATTTGTGGCATTTATTTTTGTATGAGGCGGACACGTTGCAAAAACTCAATTCAAAATAAAAACTTTTTTCTTTATGACAAAAAAAAAAAACAACGCAAAACATGAGCCACAAAAAAAGACATTTCCTTTAAGCTTTAGTTTATCCTTCAATGTCCATTGGTTGGTGAAACCATGAAGCATAACAGCTAGGTGAGGTACTTACTAAGGTTTTATTTTTAATGCATCAGAGAAACTTGGAGTACGTACACTCCGGATCTTGTGGTTAAATTCTCATCTTTGTAAATACCTTTACGTTAATTCCTTTTTCAAATGTCTCACAAATTAAATTTTAAATATTTTCTATGGGGGAAATATTGGGTTCATGTGACAAAAAATTCTAGGATTTAATCAAATATAGCAATACGACGATGATGGAGAAGTTCAAAAATATGTATTTTGTCATACCATTTTGGCGAAAAAAATATTTTTCCATAGCACTTAATAATTTAAGGATGCTGATCCATTCATTGTTGTTGCCTATTTTTTTGTATTCGATATTCGGGGGCTTCTGAATTTGATACGAAGTTTCAAAAATCAAAAAATCGGGAATTCGGTCAAATTTATGTTTGAAATTCCTTAAAATTTGTGACTGAATGTTGAAGTGTAGAGCTTCGTTATTTGAAAAATTCCAACAAAGTATTATTAACAATTAATATTAATTATTGTGAACATTATACAGAAAAAGGCAGAATTCAAAACCTTGTGCTATCGCATACAAAGTTTGTTATGTTTTATTTGATTTCTTCAACTTCAACCGTCGATATGTATGTACCACATTTAAAAAAAAGCAAGCCCAAAATATTTTGTGTTTACATAACGTTAAAACAAGTAATTTGTGCGCCATAGCTATTATTTAAGACCAAATTTGATTGATGCTGATAGAAAATTTAAAAGTTGCCAATTAAATTTTTTGTCTCAGAGATCATTTAAAAAAAAATACTTTAAGTTAGATAAAAAATTCTGACAGTTGACAGTTACCTATAGATAAAAAGATTAAGTTCGAACAATCTAGTAGTGCATTTTCTTTAAAACTGACATATGTATCCCGTGAGAAAACATTTGAAATATATGTGTGTACATTGTACATATAAAGGGTTTGACTTTGATCCAACATTAAATAATCAAACATTTTGATACATTTTTCGAATATAAAAAAATATGATTTCAAAAGCTTATAGTGAAATCTTTCATTATACGGGCAGACCCCTATTAGACGGCGGCATCAAGGTTATATGTTAGGCAGACATTCCCTTAACCGAATGCAGCCAAGGATGGAGTAGAAATAACTTAATTTAATTCAATTAGATGGACAGACTAATGTTTTTTTTAAATTTTCCTTAAGGTTTGAAAAATAATTCTTTATACTTGAACTTACTTGTTTACAAACACAATTTTACTTATGATATATAATTCTGGTCGTAGATGGGTTGGTGGTGACCTATGGATTCCATAGGTCTATATGGATTTTCTACAGGTTGTTGTATTCTGAGGTTTTCTTTATTTTTGTTTAACAAAATATCAGAAAAATAACACACATTGACTTTAAAATAAATTAAAGCTATGGAAACATTAACCCAAACAAAACTGATTACAAGAAAAAAAGCGAATAAAATCAATACGGTTGTCTGTATTCATGTTATGTTCTCGGGGTCAAGTCAATCGACAATGTTCATTTGAAGCAATACGAAAAATTAATTTTGCAGTCTTCAAAACATGTATTTCTAGATGAAGAAGTGTCTTAAGAAGAACCTATAATTTTACCTTATTTTACTTCCGAAACATAGACATTTGTAAGAAAATCGAAGTCTATAGATTTTGACCAAACATTGCATTATTAAAAAGAATTCAAAAATTTTAATTTTGCATTTTTATCTGTTCGACTATGTACATACATTATATAGCCTAAAGCAATAAATAGATTTTTATCAAACTTGATATATTACGTTTCCTTAGACTCCCTTGACACTTTTTTTCTTGAAAATGATTCAAAACTATTATATGTATTTAACTTACTAATCCGCGGAATTTTTCATCAATTATTAAAAATTGTTCCCGTACCCGTATGCATTACAACTTACTCTTATATTTATAGGACGTACCTAAATATGATGTAGGTACTTAAAAAAAATACACTTGTCACTTAACTCCTTTAACTACCTCTTTCCAATGCCCAGGGATGACACCTGTCTTTATAAACTTCAAAACTAAAATATTATCCATAAAAAAAATTGCCCTCCTTGACTACGTCCCTCTATAACACTTAAGCTACGATTAGACGGTCAATGATAATGGTCAACGCGTTGACTCTCTGACGTCACCAAAGAAACCATCAAAACACTGGCAGTGCACCGTCAACGTTCACCGTGTCAACGCATAAAATATTGACGATCACACGAATAACGCAAGTCCGTCAATGTTGTCCTAAAATGCGTTGACATGTAATATGTGTCAACGAGATTAGTCCCAATCAGTGTCAATGCGTTGACACGTAATCGTTGACGATCACACGACCTGGACACGTAATAAAAAATATAAATAATGAACGAAAAACAAAGTCAACGCCAGCTACGTTGACGCGGCAGAAAAGTGTGGTATGTCAACGATGGAACCTAGTCAACGCGTTGACGGGCAGCCCGAACAAATCTGTCAATGTGTCCTAAATGTTCTGATGGAGTGATTACACGGTTAACAAAAACAGTCAACGCGTTGACTCTTAAAAGCGTGTCATCTTAACTTTGCAATGACGATTACACGACTTGACAATTTTGAGACACAATTAAACGTCATTTTGACGTCAGAGAGTTAACGCGTTGACCATTTGCATTGACCGTCTAATCGTAGCTTTACAATTAACATATCTACCTTAATTTTAAAAAGTAAAATATTACTCGATACTAACTTTTAAAATTTAAATGGCACTTAGCGACCTCTCGGATCCCATCCCCCGGGCTACGTTCCTTCATACTCCCTGGCTACGAGCCCGCATATACATTATGGCACTCAGGGTTTTCTGACATATCCTGATGACACCTATCTAGAGAAACTTGGAAACTAAAACTCTCAATAAAAAATCGAATACACCCCTCTAAGTTAACAATCAAACGCTAAATTCACTGTCAACTTTGCCACCCACACCTTCTAGAAAAACTTAAAAAGTAAAATATTATAAACACATATGTATGTACATGCTTACTTTTTGAACAGATAATTTTTAAATGATTTTTTTCGAATTTTATTTTCAAAACTTTGAGTTTAAATATGATTTAATCAAAAACTGAGCACTAAAATAATATTGTAAGTGTTGCCGTTGTGTTTTTATATTCATTTTCTATTTTATAGTTTTTTTTTTTAAATTTGCCGCTCCCACCCAAACCCAAACGGGTGGACATATAGTGTGGGCCAATATCTTAAAATCGTTTTCATATAATGAATCAATTATTAAAAAAAAATATATGCTTTTGTCACAAAATTCACAATTTTTGAATTAAACCGACCCACTACATAGAAACTCTTCCGATTGGTTTATTTCGAAAACGGTTATTTTTTATGCGAAAAAAGTATGTTGATGTTTTTTCTAAGCTACATATTAGTCCTTGACATTTTTTCTGTACAACGGGAGTTCTTCCAGAAACACCATTTTTGTGGGCCTTTAACCCCCCATAAAATTGTTAGCGGCGCTCATATCCATGGGGACTTTCCACAGTTTATAAAGAACACAATGTGTTCAGGTGAAATATCAATCCCGAAAACTAGATGGCGCTCAATCTATTTCCTTTTGGCGTCCATTTAGTCTCCACAAAATATCCCAAAATTTCCCTCATCAAAACCTTCCTTTTAACTAACTTAATTTAGTTCTTTCTCTTTTTGTAATACCCATCTTAAAGGTAAGACCTATAATAAAGCTAAACTCAACCCAACACTTATACTCTTTTATTTTCCACTTGATTTTTTCCACTGAATCGGCACCCCAACATTGGTCCATACGAGCCAGATAAGTTTCAATCCCTGAAATTTATTGGAAAAATCAAGCAGAAATTATACTCACCCATCATCCCATCTAAATTATCGTCAAAAACCCGAAGATTATCAGGATAAAATTGGATTGCATCCCTACATCCAATAAACCCATCTCATCTCATCATCTCATCAACCCATCGAAACACATATCTACTCATAAAACATCAACCCAAGATTTCATCCAATCGCACCCAAGAATCCACACCAAACATTCAACACATTCATACGACCTTAACGAACCCCAAGAATCGTTAAAAAACTAATATCGCATCACCAACCGTCAACATCCAAAAAAATATACACCGCTACGCATCACCATCGAAATCTACCCAACGAAGAGAAATTGCACCAGATACACATTTTTTATCGACAATCATCATCACCATCATAAGCTCAGCTTAGCCAGAGCCAAGCTTCTAATCAATCACTTACGGTATGTACATTTATGTTGATGAGTGCATTGTATAATAAATTTGGTACAGTTTCTTTAAAATACCTATTCTCATTAGTTTACTTTTATTCTCGCGCGCGGTCACATTCCTTGAAAAGTTAAAGGAAAATCGAAAAAAATCACATGTTAAGTGTATTTTCAATTTCGTTTTTTATTAGTTAATTGTCATATTTAGACAATAAAAATCTATAAAACCTTTAAAATCGATATACATATATGAAAAATATAAAATATACGTTTTACCCTTTTCTTCCCAAATTACTTGCTTACAGAACACGTGTTTTACAGTTCGTAAAATATCAAAAAAAATACCCAAAATCGTGTTCTTTATCAATAAAATTTAAGTGCTTAATTCGTAAAAGCTAAAAAGTGAAAAAAAAAAAAAAACCATTAAAAGTACGAATTTTCATATATTACATATAATGTATATATAATTCTATTCAACCCTCAGTTATATTTTATGATTAATCCCTTAATCAATTAATTAAAAAAAAAAAATCATACCCACACTCGTGTTAAAAATTAAAAAAAAATTATTACAAGTTCTCTAAATCCATAAATCTTAAATTCAATTTCTTGATTAATCTTTTAATTAGTTAAAAAAAAAAAAAATACGCATACACGTAAACCATTTAAAAAAAGTGCGCAAGTGCATATTTATCATTCCCATTCATTTTCAATTAAATTCGTGTGATTAATCCCTAAGTTAAAAAAAAAAAAAAAAAATATACATACAAATTAAAAAAAAATAAATCCCTACAACAGAATAGACATACAGTGATACGAATTAATTGGAATACCTGCTCAGAATTTTAAACTTAAACCTAGCTCAAGAATTTTATTAATTTACAGGTGAGTCTCCTTTTGTATCATTCTTTCTTTGAGATATTTTACCTTTCCAATCAAGATCTTCTCAATCATTTTAATTCGAAGTGATAATAAGATTAATATTTACTCATTTTATTCTGTTAAATTCAATCACTTTTCATAAATTTATTTTGTTAATCCATTGTTTACAAAATGATTGCATTGGACGATTTTATTTTGGCTTCAGATCAATTGGTCGAATTCAATTCCGATTTTAAAAACAAACTTCCTACGGATCTTACAATCAGTTCTTTAGAAGCTAATAAAATTGAATTAAACAATCTTTGGATTGAAGTGAAGAAAAGTTATGCATTTTGTATTCGATCTAGTGAATGTACAGAAGACTCAGATAAATTAAAATCAGTTAAATCAAAATATAAAGTAGCTTCAGATACTTTCGTGAATTGTTTAAGTGATATCATCGATCTTGAAAGAAAATTATCAACAATTTTAAATGATAGTTTGAACGGTACTCCATCGAATCTCAAAGATAATTCAGCTCAGGTTATAAATAAATCGCAAAGTGAAGGGCTTTGTCTAAAGGTCCCTCCATGTGATACTGATGTTTTTTATGGTTCTTATCAAACATGGCCCTCCTTCAGAGACATGTTTACTGCAGTATATGTGAATCATCCTAAACTTTGTGCAGTGCAAAAGTTATATCACCTTCGGTCGAAAACTCGAGGTGAAGCAAACAACATTGTTACCAAATTTCCTCTTACGGATGAAAGTTTTAAGCTCGCGTGGGAAGCCCTTAAGGATCGCTATGAAAATACCCGCATTCTAGTGAATAGTCAGCTTAAGAATTTATTTAATTTACCACACGTTTCTCAAGAATCTAGTGAAGGTGTTAAAAGCATTCAAAGGCAAATTAATGATTCTCTTTCCGCACTCAAAGCTCATCAAATAGATACTTCAAATTGGGATTCTATTCTAGTTTATCTATGTTCAAGTCGATTACCTGACATTACTCTTTCGTTGTGGGAGCAATCTATCGAAAACCCAAGAAAAATTCCTTCATGGTCCGAGATGGATATCTTTTTAACCAATCGTTATCAAGTTTTAGAAACCGTTTCAGATATTCGCCTCAAACCCAAATCTAAGCCAACTTTCAATAAACCCCATGCACATTCACAAGCACATACATCTCAATCGGTTCGTGAAAGATCTCACCAAACTTATCACAACAAGCAAATTAACTTTACTTGTAAAATTTGTAATCAAAATCATCCCTTACGCTTTTGTAATAAGTTTTTACAAATGACAACTGACGAACGAATTAAAGCTGTCAAATCTAATAATTATTGTTCGAATTGTCTTGCAACTTCTCATCTCGAAAAAGATTGTAAGAGTTCATATACATGTATCCAATGTAAAGGACGTCATCATTCGCTTCTTCACCTTTTACCCATCACTCAATCACACTCAACGAATTTTAATCAAATCGCAGAACCCATTACAACCCTTGAACACTCGAATATACAGTCCACTCAAACCCAAGCTTCTACCTCTTCGCATTTACGATCATATCATACCAGCAATTTAAACCGCGTTTTACTAGCTACTGCGTTAGTTAATATTGAACATCATGGTATAACGTTTACTCTTCGTGCACTTTTAGACCCGGGGTCTGAAGTGACATTTATTTCCGAGGAAGCACAAAAGAAACTTCAACTTCCAATAAAATCGATTCAAGCTCAAATATCCGGTATAAATAATGTTATAACTGCTAATTCTTCGCAGCTTTGTTCTCTTCAACTCAGATCTAACCAAAATCCACAATTTAATCTCAATGTTAATGCTATAGTTCTGAAAACCCTTACTGGAGAATTGCCATCTTGCTATATAAATCTATCTGAGATATCAGAAATCGATTTTCCGTTAGCAGACCCAAACTTCCACCATAGCTCTAAAGTGGATCTCGTTCTTGGTGCTGACATTTATCCTTCTCTTATTCGAAGTGGTTTGAAACAAAACATTCTTGGTTCTTTGGTAGCACAAGATACAATTTTTGGATGGGTGCTATCAGGACCTCTTTCTCAACGACCCGTAAACTGCTTCTCGACTTTTCTCTCTTATGCAAGTGAGATCTCTTTAGATCAAGAAATTTCAAAATTTTGGGAAATCGAAGAGATTTTAGAACCCATGTCTTCTTCTCCTGAAGATGAAATATGTGAAAAGTTATTCTCAGAATCCATAAGCCGTGGTGCTGATGGTCGCTACACATGTAAGCTCCCTTTCAGGGATGAAGTTTCAACTCTAGGTTTATCTAGAGAACAAACATTAAAACAATATATCCGTACCGAAAATTCATTATCCAGGAATCCAGAATTTCACACCGAATATAACAACGTTCTCGAAGAATATCTTACCCTCAATCATATGAAAAAAGTAAACCCGTTCGAAATGCAACAAGATAATGAAATACGCTCTTACTATTTACCACATCACGCTGTAATAAAGCCGGAAAGCACAACAACAAAAACCCGCGTTGTATTTAATGCATCCAGCCCAACTACAAATGGTAAAAGTTTAAACGACATTCTCTTCACTGGCCCTAGCTTGCAATCAGATTTAATCTCATTGATACTAAACTGGCGTTTCTACAAATTTGTTTTCAACGCAGACGTAACAAAAATGTACCGTCAGATTTATGTTCATTCTGAACACACCCCATTTCAAAGAATCCTTTTTCGAAATTCAATAAATGAACCCATCGCCGATTATGAACTCCAAACCGTCACATTTGGTGTCAATTGTGCACCGTATTTAGCGATACGAACTCTAAAGCAGTTAGCAGAAGATGTTCAAACCCAGTTTCCGTTAGCCTCAGATATCATCCGAAATGAGTTTTACGTTGACGATGTTCTTTCCGGTTCCCATGACATTGAAACAGCAAAGCGTTGTCAGCAAGAGTTAGTGACTGCTTTAAACTCAGCTGGGTTCAATCTCCGGAAATGGACTTCAAATTGTTATGAACTTTTACATTCATTCCCTTCTGCTGACCTTTTAAGTCAAGATTTTTTAAAACTCGAAGAAAAATCTTGTGCTAAAATGTTAGGCATACAATGGAATGCCACAAATGATAATTTTGAATTTTCCTTAATTCCCGACTTTCAAGAAACCGACTCATCTCCAATCACAAAAAGAAAAGCTCTTTCGAAAATTGCAAAACTGTTTGACCCTGCTGGCTGGCTCGCTCCAGTTATTATCACAGCCAAGATTATAATGCAACAGATTTGGCGCGATGGCACGTCCTGGGACTCGCCTCTAAAGCCCCTAACGTGTCAGAATTGGAAGAATTTTGTAGCAACCCTTCCCGACATTCGGAACATCCAGGTTCCCCGATGGATTGGATATCATCCTTCCGTTTCCATTCAGCTACATGGATTTAGTGATTCTTCCGAGCGTGCCTACTGTGCTGCATTATATATCCGCGTAAACCATAACAATACTTTTTCTTCTCATCTCCTTTGTGCAAAAACAAAAGTCGCTCCCGTTAAGCAAATAACCCTGCCAAGGCTAGAGCTTTGCGCATCCGTATTGCTTTCAAAACTCATCAAGAAAATAGTTCCTCAACTCAAATATCCTATAGAAAATACTTTTCTATGGACAGATAGCTCCATCGTCCTCGCATGGTTAAGGAAACCCCCACACACTTGGAAAACTTTCGTGGGAAACAGAGTTTCTCAAATATCCCAAAATGTTTCTCAAACTATTTGGCAACATGTCCCAACTGCAGATAACCCAGCAGATCTTGCAACCAGAGGCTTAACCCCCTTTGAACTCCACAATAAGCAATTATGGTGGCATGGTCCTGCTTGGTTATCGCAACCACAACATTCATGGCCTAATTCCATTCCAAATAGTTTCGATGAAGATGATTTAGAAGCTCGCCCAGTTCAGTCTTATGCGACTATGCTTTCCCCAGACATAGAAGCAATTCTACGAAGATTTTCTTCTTGGAGTAGAATGATACGCGTTATGTGTTACGTTTTTAGATTCACTAGAAATTCAAGATCCCGTTTTCGAAATCTTTTCCATTATTCAGATTTTGCTTTATCCCGAGAAGAAATTTTAGATACGAAAACCCAAATAATTCGTTTAACCCAAAAACTTTATTTTCCCAACGAATACTCAGCCCTTTCTGAAAACAAAACGATTCCAAAGAAAAGTAATCTTTTGACTCTTAACCCATATTTAGACCCAGAAAAAGTAATGCGAATAAATGGAAGACTCGCTTCCTCTACTCTTTCATTCAACGAAAAATTCCCTATAATATTACCATATTATGGAACGTTTACAAAACTTTATGTGAACTTTGTTCATGACGTCACATTACACGGAGGTAATCAACTCGTTGTTCGAATGATTCGATCAGAGATTTGGATACCAAAACTCAAAAATTTAGTCAAAAACTGTATTAGTAAATGTAAAGTATGTAGAATTTACAAATCGAAAATGGCTAACCAAATAATGGCAGCTCTTCCCGTAGAAAGAACTCAACTTTCACTACCCTTTACAAATACCGGCATCGATTTTGCTGGCCCGTTTACGATAAAAAGTTTCGCCGCACGTAACTGTCGCATCTCAAAGGGTTATGTGTGCCTTTTTGTTTGTTTTGCCACAAAGGCAATTCATTTAGAACCCACAAGTGATCTCTCCACAGCCTCGTTTCTCGCAGCCCTTTCCCGTTTTATTGCTCGTCGTGGCCTCCCAAACACTATATTTTCCGATAACGGAACCAATTTTGTCGGCGCTAGCAAGGCCCTAGCTATTGATTTCAAACATTTTATAACCTCGTTTGCAAAAGATGTATCTGATAGATACCAACTTCAAGGTGTTACATGGAAGTTTATACCTCCTGGTGCCCCCCACATGGGCGGCTTGTGGGAAGCGGGTGTCAAAAGCTTCAAAACCCACTTCCGTAAAGTTGCCGGAGACAACAAATTCACCTTCGAAGAGTTTTCGACACTCCTCGCAAGAATTGAATCCTGTCTAAACTCTCGACCTCTCATACCCCTAACTGATAACTCTAACGATATTTTACCTTTGACCCCTGGTCATTTCCTCCGAGGAGCACCTCTTTTGGTTCCACCGGAATCCGACGTGACTTCTAGCTCTTTAAATATAAGCGATAGATGGAAAAAAGTAAAAATTCTTCACCACAACTTCTGCCTTCGATGGAAGGAAGAGTATCTTAAAGAGCTCCAGAAAAGGTACAAATGGAAACACTCAAAACGTGATATAGCTTTAAACGATCTAGTCGTAATCCGCGAAGAAAATGTATCTCCAAATCAATGGCGTTTAGGTCGCATCGTAAAACTGTATCCGGGTTCTGATGGCAAGGTTCGGGTAGCAGATGTTAAAACGCAGAACGGTGTTTTAAAACGTCCCATAGTTAAACTTTGCATTTTACTGGAAGATGAAACTGAAGATACACTTTGATTCGTTTAGGAATTAAGATTTAAAATATATTTTTAACAGAAATAAGAATTTATTTAACAATGCACAAATCTCCAAAAATGTATGTATTTGTAAACAAATTATTTTAAAACTCAAAATTGAATTATATTTATTATATTATCAACTTTTAAATTTAAATATTTATAAACATTCAAAAATTGTATATTCCTCTCCCATACTAACATATCCTTCCTAAGGAGTGAGTAGAACCCCTCTACACAAAAGGTTCTCCAACCCCAGTTAAATTTTCTTTTATACATGGACTGTTTTGCAGGAATCCTGCAAGGCGGCCGGCAATGTTCAGGTGAAATATCAATCCCGAAAACTAGATGGCGCTCAATCTATTTCCTTTTGGCGTCCATTTAGTCTCCACAAAATATCCCAAAATTTCCCTCATCAAAACCTTCCTTTTAACTAACTTAATTTAGTTCTTTCTCTTTTTGTAATACCCATCTTAAAGGTAAGACCTATAATAAAGCTAAACTCAACCCAACACTTATACTCTTTTATTTTCCACTTGATTTTTTCCACTGAATCGGCACCCCAACACAATGAGAAGGCTTTATACCAAAATCCAGCTTCCCGGCAATTATTTCCTAATTTTACTGTTTAAATTTATGGCTCTGAAAATTTAATCCAAATCGTTAGAGCCGTTTCCGAAAATTCAAGAAACAATAGCATAAGCGGATTTTATTAAAACCAATAATGTGGAGGTCACATTTGTATTGAATGCTGCTTAATTATTAGATATTTGTATTGTTGTATTGTTTAACATTTAAAATAGTTAATTAAAATTTATTAAATTCTTGTATCGAATACTTATATTATTTCCTATAACACAGTTTTCCTTTCCTGTTTTTTTTTCTTTTTAATGCATCTGTTTGTGTTTTTTTATTTCGTATTCTATAGGTACTCTTTTACTTTCTATACACTTTCTTCAAAACTCTTATTTCAGTGCATGAGTTGTAACAGAAGTTAATCCTACAAATTAAATGAACCCGAGTGAACCCAGAATTAACCAGATCAACCCAGGATTAACAGGATTAACTTTAACATGTCGTTTGTTGTTGTAAACTCTAGTTTTAGTTGTTAGTTGCTTATCTTTCTTTAAAAAAAAATTTTTCTAGGCTAAATCAATGCCTATAATGCTTATTTTACCTTAATCAAATAAACTACTGAAGATCCAAAAATCGGAATCCATTTCTTTTCGGAAAAAAATTGTTGGTTTTTCGTATTCGAATCAATTTCTGGTCAATTAAGAGAAATATAATTAATACAGGATGTTCGTGCCCTGCAAACACATTATACCTACCGAAATGTAACACATCAAATTCCACAATCGATTTCCAAAAAAGTAAAATGTTTTTTTGTTTTCCAACTTTAAACTATACCTGCAAAAAATGTTGTTATGTATTCCCCTCATATCATTGATTTTGGAAAACGAGACTTTTTCCACAGGTTCAAATTTATCTGTCACACGGGAAATGTAAATAAGCCTTAAATATATAAGCCGCAGGTATTAAAATCTTCTTGATAAACCAGTCGAATATGCAGACATCGCGATAATCAATCAAGTGAAGTGGAGTGTAGGGTAGGGTAGGTACAGCCAGCGTTTGGCAAAGTGAAACAATGGCCACTCTCATACACCCATCCCTAAGGCCTCGTAACGCATATATAGAGAGCGAGAGGATTTAATGGATGCAATTTCTTTTCAGGATTTTAGTGTCTCGCACATTATTTTATCCTTCCTTTCCTTCCTGGATGATTCTACTACCATCACGTAGCATGGTTTATTTATTTTTCCTTTTTTTTTTTTTTACTTGCAGGTTCATTCATATTCCTGACCATCGAGAACGAAGACTATTCACTGTTACATCATCAACAGAGGACATTGGCGTCAACTAAGCGGCAGAGTGGCAGCAATAGCCTTCCACCACAGCGACGTGTCGATAATTCCAGTATCACTGGCAGCAGTAGTAGTGGTAGTGGTAGTGGTAGTGGTAGTGTGGGCAATAGCGGTTTACTTTTGAATGGAATAAGTGATCCGCAATCAGCGATAGAGGCGGACACATATGACGTCCGCCAACGGACCATTGAGAATATCTGGGACATAACAGTCTCCTTGAATATCCTTTACAAGGAGAACTGGACAAAGTACGTACATATATGTATATCTACAGCTAACCGCATTTATATTAATATTGCTCAGCTCATACATATAGAAGGATAAGAATTTTCAGCTTTATTTGATTTGTTTTAAATTTCCATTATTTTCAGATTAGCAGCTTTGGAAATTGCAAAATTTCAAGACCAATTAATAAAGAGACTGAGCGAGGACGTAACCTTATCAAATCTAGATGGAAGTAGTCCAGCTACAGAGGCGGTTCTATTGTTGTCACATACCAGAGATGGCCAAAAGTATGAGTGGAATTTTGCCAAAGCATTTTTATACTCGCTTACAGTGTTAACGACCATTGGTAAGTTGATTCTGTGTGCAATGGCATATAGCAATGTTAGCGTTAAATGAAGGGCACATCTGGAACAGCTTAACATTGTGTCGTAACAAGAACTAGCGTTGTTGGCTTTACAGACAGATAGTGCTTGACTATACTCGTTGGTCGTTGATGAATGAGTGGATTAATTTTGAGGTTTGGTTGCTGCCTTTTGTGTGAATTCAAACACTTACTCTGAGGCAATGTGTGTGTGTGTGTGGATATCTACAAAAGGAATGTTTTTAAGTCTAGCAAATGGATCAACGTGAAAACATGACACAAAAGTCTGAAGGAACATATGCGATAAAGCAATGTGGTTACCGAGTATTTCAAAACAAAGAACTGCAAGTGTAAGGGGATATATATAATATGCCTTTAAATAATATCTAGATACTGAAGTAGATATACCCTTTTCATCTTACTGATTTAATCGGTTTTGCTACCAAATCAACTTGGTTTGGACATGGAAATGCTCTGTTTCAGTGATTATGTAGTCGGTGAAACAGTTAACAGGATGAACATCAAAGACAGTTCCCAAATGCCAGTCCAATTAATTTTCTTTGGATAGTCACTAAACAATTTTTTTTTTGGAACTAAACACATTTTTAGGACCCAAAATCAATTTTGAAGCTTTGAGATTAAAAAGTGTTGAAATGGTATTTTCAGTTTCGAAGTATACATATAAATAGAACTATAATCGTTGGAAACTTATTTAAATTTATATGAAACCAACGAAAAATAGCTTTCAAAATTGCCCAAAGCAGAAGTCAAGAATCATGCACTTGAGGCAAAGGAATTATCTTCTTTTTTTTTATTCCTATTTCACCAAAATTTCAAAATCTGTCAGCGTGTGAAACATTTGATTGACGGTTGATTTACCTGGGCTAAAGCGACACTGACAGGGGCGATCAGATTGTTGACAAAAGGATTTAAGCAATCACACAGTATAAATGTCAGAATTTAATATGCGATATTTAGATTTAAAAGTCTTATTGCTCTGTAGGATATTGCTCTCGTGGATGGAGCACACTTTAATGAGGTTGCATTCATCGATCATTATTTTATCCGATCATATTTTGCAGTCTGCTGTAAGTCTGCTTTGAATATTTCGGCTGGTAGTCCATCTGCACAAGCAGTGTTGTACGACTTAAGTTTAGATATCGCTAGCCGCTTTATTTTATGGACACAGGTTGGGTGGAGGGTAATTTTGACCATCAACATCCAAGTTAAAAGAATGTCTAACAGCGGAATGTTGGCTGTCTTCGCCGTTTAGGAGTCTAGAAAAGTGTTCTTTGTTCTTCCCACTCTCATCTCGTCAGGTTTTCTGTTGTAGCCTTGGGTACATTGTTTCACCCTTTTATAGAATTTCTAGACATCACCTCTGATGCTACCGCCGGCTTCTCGTGTTATCTCTTTTTCCTCCCGAGAAGATGGCGTTCCACACTTTTTTTGTCCGAAGAGCTCCGGGGCTTTACGCAGCTCTCTCAGCAGCTTCAACACACCATGTCTTCATCGATTTCAAAGTCATATATGATGGCGTCCATAAGGACAAATTTTATAGAGCCAGGTGGTATCTCGGGATTCCTACCAAACACGTCTAGGTACTTGGGCAGGATGCGATGGAGAAATCTTGCTGCTCTATCAAATTAGGAAAGAGCATCACCGATCCCTTCGATGTAGAGATAGGATTAACGCAAGGTGGTGAGTTGTCATGCAAACTCTTTAACATTGTTCTTGAAGCAGATGTACGTAACTTGCAAGTCAAAAACAGAAGTACAATTTTTCCACTCCACTATTACCTCACAAGATGACATCAGTGCAGATATCAAACAAAGAATCACTCTTGCCAATCGTTGTTTCTTTGGGCTAGTAAGGAATTTGAACAATAAAGCCATCTTACAAAGAACTAAGGAGACATTAAATAAGACCTTGATCATCCCGGTTCTGTTGTGTGGGAAAGAAACATGGATCTTATCAATAAAAGTTTGCTTAAGTGCTTTGAAAAAAAGATTCTTTGGGTGATGTGCGCAACTGAGGGCAGCTAGCTAAGAACCGAGCTGGCTGAAAGAGTTTGTTGGTTTGTTGGCCGTAGTCCATCGTGGACTGTAAGAGCCATCTTAAGTAAAGTAAAAGTTAGTATTTCACCAAAATTTGCATTCATTTAGGAACGAAGTAAACAGAACTTGACAATAAGTATGATAATCCGTGTTACACAATATTGGAGAATCATAACGCTTATTTCTTTTTTAGTTATTTTTTTAAAATACATTAAAATGCAATCAGTAAATTGCTGCGAACGCCAGGAAATCGAAAAAATCGAAAAATCATCAGCAACACTTGCACGTGCAGCAGCTCTAATTTTGACTGAGCGTGCATTACGATGATGCACACAGCACAGGCTTTACGATATCAGTAACGCTTCCATTTTCTTCACAATTTTACCGATTGCTTGCGTAGTCGGTCGATTATGAAGACTATAATCATCGCATAATGCGCGAAAAGTGGCTACGTTTGAATCACAACTTTTGTAGTAAGTTTTAATAATTTTAACGCGCTGTTCGACTGCTAAGCGATCCACTATCGTAAATGGTAAACATTCATCTAATATTATGACACTTCAAATGACAGCTGAGTTTGAGAGGTGTCAAATGCCAGCGCTATAAACTTGAAACCACGAAATTAATGACCCTTTATTATAATTGTGAAGTATGTTTTTGTTTTGGATTTTTATGCTTCTGACATGTTCGAAAGTCGGGACTGATAAGGTTATAAGGAAGTATTTTATAAAGCAGACAGAAGATCAAATTCACAGAATTCTTTATTACATTGTTTTAACTTTAAAATAAAATAAACTTAAAAATATATTTAAAACAATTGAATGTTAATAAATTAGTAAATTGTAAAGCTTTTAATATTAAAATAGAGCAGAGCCAGAGTTTTTAAAACAAAAAGCTTGTGTCTCTTTTTTAAGTTTATAGCGCTTAGAGGTTTGATTTATTTTATTGATGAAATGATGATGAAACCTTTTTTTATTTTTAAGAAACTGTAATTGTTTTCAAATTAAATCTTTTATTTAATGTAAATAATTCACATTATAAGAGTATTTTTTTCCCCTTAAGCATAAGCAAAATAAAAAATTAAGCCACCCCCGAGTCAAGTTAAAACAATTGAATTACCTAAGTGCAAAAAAGCTCTCTCAGCTAAATAACAATACAAAAAAAAAAAAAAGCATTATCATACTCTCTTGAACAAATTGTAGGTTGGCATCCCTACCCACCTACAATCAAATACTGTTTACAAAAAAAAGAAATAGCAATTTTTTATGTTCCCACATATCGATGTCCTATATATTATACCAACAAAGTTAGGTACTGCTGCCATAAAGTTACTCTATATTGAGCACATGCAAAGAAATTTTTTTGAAAATCCATTAGAATCGACCCACTAATCGAATTTTACTTTAGGAATCCCTAGCCAAACTCAAAATCCACCAACCGCTCTTTATCTTTATTACCTTCCATTACCGTGGCATGCCAATAAAATTAGCTGAAATAAATTCTATTCAATCCGGGATTCAGGACTCACACATTGCCGAACATATGTACATACATATACAAAGCACAGCAAACAACCGAGATTTAGAAGAGACAAAGTGAATTTCCATGCAAACAACAACAACAACTTTAATATTTTTAAAATAAATTTTCTATTTTCCCGAAATGAGAGTTGGAGGCGGAAGCGATGACGGTTTCGTCTCCACCCCTTGTTTGAAAATGTGTGTTTTTCCTGCAAATCCCATTAGCCGCTATTGTACTTTTCCTCTTTTCTTTCTTTTCGAATTTTCTAGGATACGGTAACATTGCTCCGAAAACCACGCTGGGTCGATTGGTAACATTAGCATACGCTATCCTGGGCATACCTCTAACTCTTGTATACCTCTCGAGCACGGGCGGTGTTCTGGCGAAAGTGGCTCGAGAAGTCTTTTCACGAGCCCTATGCTGCTGCCTGTGTTCGAATTGTGGTTACTGCTGCTACGACGAGAAACGGATGGCCGAAAAGGAGCGTCGCATGAAACGGAAGCGCCAGCAAGAGGAAATGCGCGCCCAGCAAAGTGCCATGAACGAACCGTTCTACGTGCGACCTGGTTCGCTGCACAACAATTTCCACTCGCCAGAGAAACAACAGCACCTAGTTGGTCATCATAACAACATGCTGCCAGATGTTGACTCGCTGAGTGCCTCGGATTCTAGGGGCTCCATGCATGGTCTTAGCATATTGGCTCCAATCCTGCTCTGCCTGTGCATGATGATCATCTACATAATGTTCGGGGCGGTAGTACTCTATCGGCTGGAGAATTGGCCCATTCTCGATGGGGTTTACTTTTGTTTTATGAGCTTATCGACAATTGGATTCGGTGACTTGGTGCCTGGCCTCAAGAAGGAGTCGACAGCAACGACGTGGTTCTGTTCGGTGTACATAATGTCAGGGATGGCTCTGACGGCGATGTGCTTTAATGTCTTGCACGAGGAGATTGTGCACAGAATCAAGGTGGTAGTTGAGTTCAACAAGAACTCTTCGCTAGAAAACGAAGATGGAACGACGACGCAAGGGTTTTACATGCCACCCTGACATTACGCAAAAAACACGAATCTCTATCACAGAAATCCCACCGAGGAGACTCTCGTGTCAGGTTAGTTTTATCTATCTATTTTGTATATACGAAAATTTTCCTATCCTATCATAATTTTGAATCTTCTTAAAATTGATGTTCCCGTTTTAGGTACACCAACCTCTATTGTGTTCAGCCAAGATCCAGACATGGGGCAAATGCATAGTCTCAAGGACTATGTGAATCACGAGTTAGTGCCAATTATGACAATGGATCCGAATAGTGCACCCAGCAATACGACACATCTGCTAAAGAGTAATGTCGTCTCGTTACCCCTAAACAATCTTATCTCACAAACAACAATGTCTGTGGGGATGGGTGGAGGTGGTGGTGGTGGTGCACAACAAAGTTCGCAACTAATGGATAGTTTACCACCACCATCACAAGCATCGACAGAGCCCCTACAGCCCCAACAACAGCAACAGCAGCAGCAGCAGCAACATCAACAACAACAACAGGTGCAATTGACTCTAACTGGAGTGTATACGTTAGCTGAAGAGCCAGAGCTGGAGGCTGAAGAGGAAGATGATGGGCAGGTTCAAGATAGAGCCACTTAAATGTTACTATAGGGGTTGAGATTCGAGTCAATCAGAGGTACCTAATATAGTGTAGGTATCTTTATCTGTCTATAAAGATTTTGGTGCGTAAAACGATGAACTTTCGACAGTTGAACTAAAATTTTGTTGGGATGTTTGCTTTTCTAAATGGTTAAATAAACACAATCTGCTTTTTACTTTGGATAATTAGGTTTATTTCAAAATTTAAGTTGTATGTACATACATATACATATATTTACTAGTATCAGTGTCCAAATCCAATCCCATTATTTTTTTTTTTGCATTCAGTGCAACACGACTGCGATTTTTAAGCTTCGATTCTCTTTTGCGTTCCATTCGGTTGCAAGGATGCTTTCAAACGCTGCGATTTTTAAAAGATGTTAACTTTGTTAAATGAAAAAGAAACATACATCCACACTTCTTGCTCCACTAATTGCTCAAACAATAAGAAAATGCACGAAGAAGAATTAGCGATAACTCTGCAATTTTTCCAACCTAAGCAATTTTGTCCACCCCGGCCAATTGCATCGTTTAAAAGCAGTCATAAATGCGTTAAGATTCGCCATGAGGCAGTGATTCCAAAACGGTGACAAGAAGCGTCACGTCATAGTTTAAACCCTAAACATTTTTAATCATTTTCACACAATTATGCAATGAATTGACATTTGACATTGACTTTCAACCAAAATGCTAAGTAAATACTTGAAACTTTAAGCCTGGCTGTACGCCCGGTGATTTGCAGCTTTTTTGATGCGACGAAAAAGTGCAGCTTACGTCTCGCGTGCGGTTGTCTATTGAAACACAGGCAGCGACACAACACATGACTCCATCACCACACGTGGTGTGGTTCCAACTCTACACACAATCTGCAAACAAGCCGCAAACAATCAAAGTACACGTCTATGATTATGACGAGAAGCTTTATGTGCAGATGGCCTAGTCAGCATCATGATTCTATCTACATATTTCTTGCCACTACATTCGTTCGCTCTCAAGCTTAATAAAAGTATTGCCTTGCTAGGGCAAGAGCGCAGAGCAGCATTTTGGTTTCAAAATTTTGTAAATATGTATTTTGTTGAAAGCTTTTGATTGCTATTAAACAAAATCCTATGTGAATGTTTATGTTATTTTATTTTTTTTATTTGAGGCGGCAAAATAAAAATTTTTGTAGGGCGGCAAAATTTCCTGGTTCGGCACCGCGTTTACCTACTAACTGTTTAAAAAATAGGATATTTTTTTAAGTGGTGTGTTTTTAAAACAAAAAATCAAACAATCTAAATATCATATACATATGACTTATGTATGTATATATGAACGATACGTAATATGATCTTTTCTTCAAAAACATGCTGTGCCGTTTGCCGCCCAACTGTTATGGTTTCCCTTTAGAAGCAAATATCCATTGATATCAGTCAATCGATTTACAAAATAAATTACCGAATATATATTTGAGTTTATCCCTTGAGCACAATTTTATCTTTCTACCCACATCCATCCATTCAAACAAGCATCTAAGAAGGGAAGTAGAAAAAACCACAGGCAAACAACAACCGCCCGCCCGCTAGGCACCGTAAAAAAAAAAAAAAAAAAAAAAACAGATATAAGTTCTAATTTATTCTGGATTTTTGAAGTCCCAACTGTTCAATGAGTGTTTTTTTCACAAGATAACTCTCTTTAGTCATTTGTTTAAAAAATGTTGGCAATGAAAGTTGAAAGGAGCACATTACATATACTTCTAAATCTCAATTTTTCACGCCCAAGGAAGACAAATATCTTATAGATAGGTACTATATAATATACATATAAATACAATAGTTAAAATAATGAAAAAGATTTAAGAAAAAAAATGTTTGTGTTACTTCGAATATTTTATAATAAACAAGTTTAGTATGTTAGTATTATCCTTGGTGTGAGATTTATATGAATTTTTAAAACATTACCCATGATTAAAGAGAAACATTCTGTTCCAGGATAATTTTATGACAGACTTTCAGCAAAAAGTAATGTTTATTTATCAGGAGACCATTATTATTTGTAAATAGAACGTTGATAAGCTGCCGAAGTTTATAATTTTAAAAAATTGAAAGCAGATGATATTTTACTAAGATTAAAAAGATGAATTACTTTACAATAATATAAAAATATAGTCTTCTTGCAAACAAAGTTTCACAGCAAATACCCGTAGTCGCATTAATCGAACTATTTTCAGTTATGAATTATTCACAATAACAACAGTCATACACAATCTAGCGCGCGTAGAAATGAACTAAGTGTGAGTCATATTCCTTTCTTTTAAAAGATCATTTTCCGCAATACACTATAGAGTTTGGGGTTACCATTGTTTGGCAAAATTAATTTGGCATTTCAGTGTTTCGATTTACTGTCTGAACACAATGGATATGAAGCTGCAACTGGAGCTGCAGCTGGATCAGCTGTCAAAACATTCAATACACACAAATAAAATGTTACGAACACAACGCAACTGCAGTTGGTGCTGCAAAAGTTCAATAAATTTTAACTTTTCACATGCAGCTCTTTTGACGTTTCAATTTGTGTGGCGATAACGTTTTTTAACTTTATGACGCTGATTACACGATTCGTTTTTTCGTTCGTTTCGTCTTTCGTCTTTTTGACAGGCACGTATCGTCGTGATTACATGGTTCTTTTTTACATTCGTGAAGACTGTTTCGTTATTTTTACGTTCAGAAACTTTGCGGTGGATTTATTGGAAAATAAACAGAAGTAATAATTAAAAATGTTTTTTAATCACTTCTTATTCATATCTACAGCTTATTTAAGTGTGAAAAATTGTTTTACAGCTCGAAATTAAAAGTTTATAAGTTCTTCGCACAATTCTCTGATTTTAGGGATGTGCGATTAAAGTGGTCGTTGTTAAAATCGATGAGAAAATTTATCGAACCTGAAACATCGATGTTTTTCGAAATCGATGTATTCCTTTCTTTTCTATTTTGATAGCCAAAATACTTTTAAATATACATCAAAACGTGTTTTTGACTTAAAGCCGTTTGTTTATGGTAGGTTAAATCTGTAATAAAGGTTCTGACTCTGGTTCTGATGATTGAAATTTCAAATTAAGGATTCATTTAATCGATTTTCTCCTCTAAGAAATTGCATTAAAATGATCTGTGCCTCCGTTCTGTAACTCACATCGATAAAATTAGTCGATAAATGATGAAAATTGAAACAAATCATGAGTTTTAATTTATTTTTCAACGTTTCTCGACCAATGTTATCGATGCGAGAATTACAGAACGTGCACAATACGATATTTGGAGCAAACTGTTCCACCTGTTAAACCTCCATCTCGATGGACCGTATAGTGCACAGACGTATAAATCAACGGATGGTATGTTAAAACTACTTTTTTAGACTTCTCCATGTTTACACGAAACCAATACTTACCCTATAGAACATGTAAAAAGAAATTAAAATTTCCACATCACATATTGTTTTATCGAGTACATTTTTAAATTTACGTGGTGTGAACATTTCATCGGGATGAAATCTTAAATGACCACGTAAATGAATTCTAAATTTTAAAAACGAAAATTGTATACAAAGAGAATTACTTTTTATAAAATGTGTACAGCAGAAAAGAGAAAGGAAAGTAGATATTAACATGATTGTGTATACCTTATTTGTAACCAGTAACTAGTGGGGAAGCCACTCTCTTTGCTGAGACCTTGCAAAACCCTTTGTAGCATGAAAAGTATTTATCAGCCAGGTTCTACATTTCACTTTCACTCGAAATGAAATTGAAGTCAATCTAATTTCAATTGATTTCAATTCTATTTCGAGTGAAAGTGAAATGTAATTAGAACCTGGCTGTATATTCCTCTCCCATGAAATAATCGATTTCCAAAATCCTTCCAAGAAAAATTTACTTTTATATTTAATATTTATAAGAGTGATGAGTTTTGTAGAAAGCACCCATAGTTGAAGTTGCTTTCTTTGCATTTGATTTACAGAAACCATTTTATTTGCATATTTTTAATTTTCTGTAGTCGATGTATTTAATTTTAAAATCGATATCTGATATCGATGATTTTTCTCTCAACTACGATTTTTGCTGACAACTTGCTATCGCTCATCTCTACCCTGTAGTCAAACCATAAACGTCAATGTTCAACCAGAAAAAATCTTCAAATTTTCATTCCTGCTTTCGTTACTTCATTCCCCCTACATTTCTACGCCCCTCACCTAAGCTGTCAAAAGCACGAAAGACGAAACGAACGAAAAAAAGACTCGTGTAATCAGCGTCTATGTCTTTTGAAATGGAAAAAAACACACCTAATGTCCTAGTTTAAACCCAGTCGTAATTCATTTTGAGCACTTTTGTTTCAGGACAAGGTGTTAACACTTCTGTGAAAAAATATCTTCTAACTATTGCCACAATTTGTGCTCAGTACCTACTTAATTGCGTGATGAAATGTTTTGATACCGATGTAAGTACTAATTTTTGGACTGGTAGCGGTACCTTAATAAGGACTCTGTGAAGATCTCGTAAGAAAATTAAGGTACATTGTACAATATACAGGTTATGACTGGAATACAATTAAGAGCAGAAGAAATTTTTGAATTTAACAACAAGTCTTTTGAAGCGCGAAATACATACCTACTTTTGGAGCTTATTAAAAAAGTATGTGAGTTAGATAATCAAAGCGTAAATGTTTTTCAGGGATATAATATGCAGTGTCATTTTGAGTGAAACAACAAACAATTGAGATAGCTATCATCAAGTATTTATAAAAATTTTACGAGTACCAGTCCATCGTCATCGATACATCCTATATTTAATATTATATTAAAAAGCTGAACACATTTTTATAAGTACTACATTTACAGTGCTTAACCATTCACAGTTCTGAACCAATAAAGCCATTGTAAAAGTAGTTATTTTTTTTATTTTATTTTATAATATATTTCTCAAAACTAATGAATTTATAGGCCATCAAAATTCCCACAAATTTTAAGTGTGAAACTAATAACTTTCAATGAGGTGCAAAATTTGAATTTTTAAAAAACTCAGACGATTAATTTACAATAATCGGTTTTATGTTATGATTCAAGAACTCACTGATCAAAAGATATTACAGACTAAATTATGTACAAACAACTGGATTTTTTTTTTAATATTGCTTACACGTTGGGGAGTAAAACAAAATCCTAATAAAGCCTATGTGATGAAGGATTTGAGATACCAACAAATTTTAATTTTCCTGTCGAAAAATTCAAGTTTCATTTTTATTTATCTAATTGTTTGTATTAAAAAAAAATAACAATATTTAATTTTGTACATTACTATAACTTGAATTATCCACAAACAAATCTTCCGACAAAAAAGTATTAATTTTTAAACAGAACCCGAATTTCATAATGCATAATATTAAAATAGTAGTATTGTAAATAGCTATCGCATTCAAGTAAGTTAAAAGTATATTTTTGTTTCTGTTTTGCAATAAACTTTTATACATTTATGAGGATATTACCAAATCAGTAGGTTAATAATATTATAAAAGAAAATGTTATAAAATTTAAGAAAGACATCTCATGCATTTAACATATCTTTAAAAATCATTTTATTTTGTAAAAGGAACTATGGTAAAAAAAAATAAAACCTATAGGTGTAAAACAAATCAACTGTCTTTTCTTAATTCTATATTTTTTCTGTAAATAGATTTTAAATTAACAAAACAAATATCGACTGAAATCATTTATGTTTAAGCATACATTTTAGATTTAAATATATAGTTAATTATAGTTATATATTATATAAATACATAAAACCAAAAATAATAATATAAATTAAATAACTTCACTTCTAAACTAGTTTTAATCAGCATTTAGTGATTATATTGTAGATAAAATATTTATTCTTACTGAAAATAATAATAATTGATAAATAAAATTATAAATTCTTTTACAATTTTTCTTTAACAATTAAATATTTCGAAATCCAGGTTTTTTGTTGGGGTACATTAATATTTATTCGATGGGCAGCGATTAAAAATAGTTTTGATATTTATTTTTGGTTGAACAATTTCATACTTAAATGTATGTACATATATGTATTACAATAATTTCTTCAGAAAGATAATACTGGGATATTATAAAAGTCTTTGCAATTTGTACAAAGGGTTGTTTACTATCTCTAAAACAAAAATAATTAAGTTAATATTCAGAACTATAATTTTGTATATGGTAATATTGTTAAAGCGTGTGTGTCATCGGGATTAAATATGCAAAGGCTTTACTGAATAAAAATTACACTGACAGTTTACAATCTGACATTTGGTTAAACTAATAAATAAATAAATCAAATTTCTATAAAAGCCTTGGCATCTGCTAACGCACTGTTTTCGACATGAAAAGTAATATTATTTCTGGCGAACTCGATAAATAGTAAAAAATTAAAATTTTATAGAATTTTTTTAAAACAATAAATTTTAATCGATTAAACTTGACAAATTACGCACACAATCGACAGAAAGTCTACTAGTCTCTTAAAATCAAATATAAAACCTAAATTTCGTCCGAACTGGTATGATGGGCCGAGGGACTTCAGTTTTTCGTCTTGTCAGTTGTCATATTCGCGGTTTGTGTGGAGGTACAGTATAGTTTATTTATTTCCAGTCCCACACAAGTGGGATGAGCGATCACATTTACTTCCTGAACACAGTAAAATGCTGCAACTGGAACTGTAACTTGAGATGCAACAGCTGTGAAAAAGTGTCGTACCACAAAAAGCTTCAATATTTTTTCCGGGTCTTTTTTTCTTCATACAAATTAAAACGTCAAAAGTGCTGCACGTGAGAAGTTGCAGCAACGTCTGCAGCACCGAATGCAGTTGCATTTTGTTCTGTTCTTACGTTAAATTTGTGTGTATTGAATATTTTGTGTTCAGGCAGTTATCGAATCCCTAAATTGGGAAAGAAATAGGAATTTGACATTTAATGTCTATATCCCTTCAAACAAAGGACTCCGCTTTGGATCCGCGCACGTAGTTAACAACGTATAAATGAATCCGTTAACGGATCCAAACATGGATCCTCAAAACTGCGTTTGACGGCTCAAATTAGTATGGAAATTAGAATCACTACGGACCCATTTTGTGCATGTATTGTGAGAGAGAGCGCTTACCATTTCACCATACTAGCGAGAACCGAAACCAAATAAACTCTAGAACGGATCGAAAAAACATTTTAACATTTTACAACCATAATACAAAATTTTAGTTTTATTTTCATTTGTTTTTTTTTTATTTTTCAAGTTTATTTTTTTCATTTTTGATTAACAAATTTTATCCTAAAGTAAATTTAAAAAATAATAAATAAAATGTATAGGTATACATAATGTGGTGATCATTTATGGTGTTGCAGATGCATTTGATGCATTTTGTTGGTGGATCCTCTCCTTTGAACAATGGAACAATTATGTGATCACTTGAATTCATAATTAAGTAATTCATTTTTGATTTTAAATTGTTTTTATTTCTGAACGGAATTTTTATTGAACTATTGCACTTGGCACTAACGTTTACACATTGAAATAAGATTGCTGTTTTTGTTGTTTTCTTTCTCTGTTTTCAGTAGCTAAATCGCTAGCGAATACTCCCTAGTATCTGTAATCGAATAAAAAATCTATTTTGTTTGTACTTTTTAGTACATTTTTTCGTTAAGATTACATAACTGAATCATGAATACAAATCTTCAAGTCTGAAGTTCCGCCATTTGTCAGTGTGAAACAACCAACAAAGATAACAGCTCTTGTGGCAGGGAAAATACACACTTTTTTATAGGCGTGACTAGTGAACATTGTGATTAGTCGTTGTATATTCATGTAAATATATTTGCTTGTATTGCATTGTTTTCCCTACAGCTAGAACTGTCAAATTAGGACAAATATAGCTTTTTGCCAAGCCCAATGAAAAGCCACATTATTTTAGTTTTCAACTACAAGAACAAGTACGCAGATTTTCGGTAAGAGAAGGGCAATACTATCATAAAAAGCACAAAACAAACTGATCGGTGTTGATAATTTTCTTTAAATATTTTTTCTTAAGTAATCGCTGCACCATTAGGTATGTTTAAAACGATGTTTTAAAAATGTAAATTTAAAAAAAATATATATGTATTTTTAGTGACAGAAAAATGAAACAAACAATTACTATAGATACAAAATTTGTTAGCTTAGTTCTGAAGTTTTTTACACAAAACAAAAACTAAATAAAATCTGTTAAATAATCGATAAATAAAATTAATTTTAATTGTATACATGTACCTATAAGTATTTATAATACAAAAAATAAATTAATTTAATTATACTTTTGGCTTATTTTGATTTATTTTGCTTCCCTTCTAGATTGATTGATTGATTGATGTCATTCTTAACTGTAAGCGAAAAGAAGTTTTTACCAACTTTCATTAGGGTATAGGAATTTTTTTCGGAAATTTTTGCAGGTAGGTACTATTTTATCTGTACCTACTATTATTTGTGTCCAAATGTTAATTTTTTAACAAAAAACCACAGACATAATTGTTACTTTACATCGTAATGAACTAAATTATCTTGGCAGACCCAGACATCATGATTAGCCACGTTTTTGCATTTAAATCAATATCATTGTTTTGTATTCAATATTTAAAATGCATTAATTCATTTAATTTTCCATTTAAATTCGTTAATTGAATCAATTTTTGCCTTTATTATCTAATAATTAAATATTTGTTTGTAAAATGTGCGGCCATTTTGGTGTTTACCAAATTTACTTTTCATAATCTAATGTTCAACTTGTTAAATTGCTGTAAATGTCATAATCTGTTTTTTTTTTTTTTGCTATATGTTTGCGCATACATATATGTATTTTTTGCTTGTTGTCAACAACTTGCAACCAGGCACGTAGCCAGAGGGGGGGCTTGAGGGGCTGAAGCCCCCCCCCCCCCCCCCGAAAGTCTAAAATAAAAACTAAAACTTTCTAATATACTAATATACAGTATTATTTCCTTTGTAGAGCTCTTCAAATGCATGTCAATAAGTCTTGAAGAAATAACGAGCAGAACGTGGGCGATGTCTTCGAAGGCATCAACACTTTTGGCAGCGGTCCAAAAAAGTGATTTCCTAGTAAGCCTCATTGTATGCGAAAAGCTGTTCAGTTTAACGCTGCCCTTATCAGTATTCCTACAGAACAAATCCTTAGATTTAGTTTCTGCAATCGGCCGCACCAAAGAAGTTCTGAATTCTCTTGAGAACATCAGAGAAAAAGCCGAAGATTTTTTCAGAGAGGCTTTTCAATCCGCATCTAAACTTGCCCAGGAATTATTTGAAGTTGAATTAAGAGCTCCAAGAACTTCATTGAAACCAACAACGCGTTCGAATCCAGAAACCTCTTCTACTGAATCCTATTTATGAGTGTCTGTATTGATTCCTTGCATAGATTCATTAATACAAAATCTTACGGACAGATTCATGATCAACGAAGACGTTCTACCATCGTTTCAAGCTCTTCTCCCAGGTTTTTCTGCAGTTGGGCGAGTCAAAGAAATGGAAAAAAATACATGTTACTTTGATAATGCAATTTCGTTGTCAGCTGTGAAAGCTGAATACATTCTCTGGTGCGAAAAAATATCGTCGATTGATCCTTCTATCGAAGTTTTAAAATTGCTTGATATACATATGTGACAAGACTTACTTTAGAGGTATAAACTTCTTGCTTACGGTTTTGGCCACGCTTCCAGTGACCACAGCTAGTGTTGAAAAACCTTTTCAACTACGAAAAGAATTAAATCAGTGTCCCGAAGCGTTATGGGGAATGCAAGATTAAGCTCACTTGCTATGATATCTGTTCATTCAGATATTAATGTGGATCCAGAAAAGGTGATTGATCTCATGTCAAAAAGAAAATCAAGACGTCTTCTGCTTTGAAAAAAATGTGTGAATAAAAAAATAATTTAAGTAGGTATATGTTCGTTTGAGTACATACAATTTAAAAACTAATAAAAATCAATAAATTAGAATATATATAGTTTTTTGCTTAAAGAATTCCTCGTAAAATTTGGAAGCAAGCCCCCCCCCCCCCCCCCCCCGAACCAAAATCCTGGCTACGGCACTGCTTGCAACAGAAATCTTTCTCTTTTCTTAATCAACCAGCAAGCAGTCAACACCTCTTTAGTAAATTGGTAATTATCATATAAATATTGTGTACCTAAACTAAATTAAAACGTTGCGGTGTTTTGTTATTTTTGTACTCGATTATACATACATAGATCAATTATTTTCAACCATTGTTTTTTCTTTGCCCCGACGCACGTGCCGTTTTTTCTCGCGCTCTTCTGAAGATTAAGACATTGAGTTGAGGCGACAAAAAAAAAATAGTGTAACGAAACGATTTTGTTGAACATCAGTAGTCGAATCTACGCTAATTTTATTCTTCAGACAACAACTACATATGTACATATGTATATTTTATTTATATTTTGTAAAAAAATGACTGAATTCCTAAACGCAAAACTTTCACAAACGATGCAATTACCCCTTACGATTTTTAAGGACTTTGCGGGGGACGTATGTGTTCGGCGGGGGTAGACAAAATTGCTGAAGTTGGACAAAATTGCACAGCTATCGCTCTTTGTTCTTTGTGTTTTTTCTTATTATTCATTATGTTTATTCTGTTTTTGAAATTTAATGGCAAATGTCAAAAGTTAGATGTCAAAAACGAATATATTGCCGATTTTATTGGATTTTGTATTTTATTTGGTGCGTTCAGAAAAATTAAATCTCATAGTTTTTTATTACTCAAAAGGTCAGCAAGCGAATCCAAGATGTTTTTCCACAAACAGAGTTTTGACAGCTAAACTGAGAAATTTGGCTGAGGAATCCTGTTGTGTTCATGTAACTAAGATTGCTGAGATCTCGGAGATAGCGATCTTATTTTCCTGAACATGCCTTTTGATATTGAAAAAAAAATAATATGGAAAAGAAAATTTGGACACATGACGCTATCGAGATACTGATTTCATTGTATGAAAGCAATGAACATTTATATTGTGTGACGAGTCAACATTTTATAAATGGAGTAAAAAAAGAAGACTCATATTTTAAAGTTTTATGTATGTGAGGTGAAAAAAATTATACCGGGAATAACAATGGAAAATGTAAAAGCCATAATACACAACCTGCGCACCATGTTCCAAAGAATAGGCTGGTTGAGACTTCAAAGAAAAGTGGAATGGGTGCAGATGAAATTTAAATCCCAAAGTTGTGTTATTATGACCATTTGGTATTATTAGGCGCAGTCAAATAAGGAAATCAAAAAGTAATTTGGATGTAGGATGAGGTTATTCAAAACTATATATATTTTTTAGTCCAATTGACACAACGGTTGATGCCGACGTAGAAAATTTTGAGTTGTTTGTCAAAAAACCCAAGGTATGATATTTCTTAGTCCAAAGACCAAAGCATTTTCTTCCAGTATCTTCTTATATGCCTCCTTGTTTATTTTACTAATAACTCGAGTCAAAACTTCCACACCACTTGAAGAGAAACATCCCCAGACTGTCACGGAACTACCTCCATGCTTGACGGTAGAAACCATACAGTTGGGTAGCATCCTTTGTTCAACGCTGCTTCGAACGAAAACCATAAGTTTTGCTAAATATCTCAACTCGGATTATCATCGCTCCATGAAACTCTAATAAAATCTTCTTTTGTCCACTCTAGCCGTTTCACCTTATTTTGTGGTCGAAGAAGGGGTTTTCGAACAGCAACTCGTCCAAATAGTCCAGCATCTCTTAGCCTCCGTTTGACCGTTATCAAGGACAGCAACGGAAGCAGATCTTTTTATAGTACCATATTGTGTTAAGGAATTTTGAGGAGAATCACTTTCAAAAGCTTTGATTTATCTAACCAGCTTTAGGATCAAATTCTTTAATATACTCCATCAAATACGATACGGTAAAAACTAGTCGGTTTCCAGATGCCTTGTTATGCGGTATAAAAATGTCACAACGAAGCTTTATATTATGGGATAGATTAAGCATGCGTATAATTTTTTGTTTCCATTTTTTGACACCACATTTCAGAAGTTTTGCTAAAATGCTGTTCATTAGATCTGTGATATCTCATATTCCTGAACTTGCATATTGTTGCTGAGAAAAATGTATAGGTCTTTCAAATAACTTTGAGACAAGATACTGACACCGTGTACTTGGAAGAGGTAAGATATTTTTTCGAGCGCAATCAGCATTCTTGTGACTTTTTCCAATAGAACTCGGTAAGTGATGGATTTACCCTATGCGCTGACTAAAAGTAGCCCGATAATATGTAGATGTCACAGAATAATAATTTTGTATGTCAACATTGCCATGTAATTTTCATAGGGTGCCATATGAAAAAATAGTAAAATGTCTCCGCCGCTAAATTTTAAGAGTATTTACGTGAATAGTTGTTTAATGCTGGTTGGAATAGTTATAGCTATAAAAGTGATTGATCCATTTTAAATGAAGATTCCTCCTGACCCAAGTGAAGATAGTTTTTGTTCCATTTATTTATTTATTTAGTTTGATAAAAAATTTTAAACTGAAATTTTTTGAAGCTAAAAATTTTAATTTTAAAAAATTGTTTATTAGGAATTCAAACCTCTTTTTACACATTAGTCGTGGTAGTAAAACTGTGAGAAAAAATTTAAGTTAATCGACAAAGAAAAGAATCATTCAGTTTCAGATTGATTCACTCAACAATCACTAAACTAATTAGATATGGTGATTTAGATGATTTATTATATAAAAAATTTTTACTAAACAGAAATACTCATATTGGTTCTTAATTCTATTTTACAAAATATTATGTTTGCATTTTATTTTATTTTATTTTATTTTATTTTATTTTATTTTATTTTATTTTATTTTACTTTATTTTATTTTATTTTATTTTATTTTATTTTATTTTATTTTATTTTATTTTATTTTATTTTATTTTATTTTATTTTATTTTATTTTATTTTATTTTATTTTATTTTATTTTATTTTATTTTATTTTATTTTATTTTATTTTATTTTATTTTATTTTATTTTATTTTATTTTATTTTATTTTATTTTATTTTATTTTATTTTATTTTATTTTATTTTATTTTATTTTATTTTATTTTATTTTATTTTATTTTATTTTATTTTATTTTATTTTATTTTATTTTATTTTATTTTATTTTATTTTATTTTATTTTATTTTATTTTATTTTATTTTGTTTTATTTTATTTTATTTTATTTTATTTTATTTTATAAAAATTATTTTAAAATTGTCTTCATGAATCCCCAGAGCAAGTTTTGAGAAATTTTTCGAAATGATTCACTGAAGAATATTGAAATAAAACGAAAATAAACTTAAAAATACAAAATGCCTTGATCAAATTAAAGCCAAAATGCCTTTCTTAAATACTTACACAATTATTTTGATAATAATTACAATAATTTTTTATAATAAGTTGAATTAGGAATGAGGAGAAGTTTACTGAGTGATATGAGCGTGGCATGCTAGTGGATAGAACTCCCGGAAAAAGGGTGGGAACTTGCTCATTCACCTCAATATCATCCATTACTGTAACAATCGATCAAAAAATCAAAAAAAAATTTGACTCATGTATTATAAATCGGACGGATGTTACCATTATAGGGCGCTGAGGTATTGCCAGCGTTGGTCTTACCCACCCTACCTTGGAGGTTGTGGACTATTTTGTTAACCTCCCCTTTTCTCTTCTCACCTTTAATTCACCTCAGTTCAGTTCATCCCACCGTTATACATCGCCGCCTTCAGCATCCCCTGGAAAAAAAATTAAAAAGCCATCAAGCTAACGCTTGAATGAAACACAAAAATTCGACGATAATGGTGCAATTTACAAACAATCAAATTTATTAAATTGGGGTATGTTCATGAAGAAAACAAATTTTTACAAAAAATTTGTAGAATATCTAAATACATAACAAAAAAAAGATAAGATTACCAGCCTAAACAAAAAAATACAAATCACGAATACTAGAGATTGACAAAAATTTGACTTAGTTTTAGTATTGAGGAATTTCGTACCTTCTGGTATTTACCCAGCTTCCGACGTGGATCGGTAAGATTTCGATCTCCAAAAAAAAAGGTTTGGCTTAGTTGCTCTAACGAATTTCCCTACCTATCTTGAGCTCAAGGGGGGTAGTATTCTCCGTGCACAGACGATCTGTAAAAATTAACCGGCGGAAACTAAATTAATTCCCGAAGGATTTGAGAAAAATTCCCAAAAAGATACCAATTTAACAAAAGGAAAGACTTATCACTAGATAGATAGATAGATATATAATTTTATTTCAAAGATAGGTTTTACAAAAACAAAGTTTATGCTGGTATAAAATTAATTTATACAATAACTTTAAGTTGCCTGTAACTATGAAAATTCGTTCACAATAAGGTTGCGATATTTTAGTGCAGCCTTTAAGAAATTATATAAGTTTGTGTAGCAGTTGCCATTTAGAACGTTAAGAAGCTGTGAGTGGGAGAGCACGTCATTACCAAGAAATTTTCTTCTGTACCCTTTAAAGACTGGACAGGTTGCGACGAAATGAAAGGTATTTTCTGATGCGTCCATGTTACAAATTGTACATATACCTTCAATGTCTCTCTGGAATGCTCTACCATTAAGATTAAGAAGTCCACAACGAGCTTTGAAGATGATGGAGATCATATCACGGGGGTTCGGGTCTTCAAAATAGTTTGGTACTATACATCAAGTTGCAATATTCATCGTGAAATTGGGATTGTGTGGCGTTGGTGGTATATCCGATCCAGTGTTTATCTCTGAGCTTTGAAAGAAGAATACTGTGTAGTTTATGCCATTCAAGCAAATTTATATCAAAAGAAAAATCCATCGACGATTCATGAAAAAGATTCAACCATTCTTTAGCCCAGAAGATTTTTCTATTCATAACAGCTTGAGATAAGATTCTGGGTAGTTCGGCATGAAGATCGTTTAGAAAGAGGACAAAGAGTAGAGAGCTTAGAACACAACCCTGGCGGACACCTTTATTGGTGGAGAAGAAATCCGACAAACTCGTGCCATCCCAAACAGCAGCAGTAGTATCTTGATAAAGAGACTTTATGATTGCGATCATCTTAGAAGAGATTCCCAGCGCCGATAGTTTGTATAATAAAGAATTTCTGTCAACATTATCGAAAGCAGCCTTAAGATCGATAATAAATGCATAGAGCTTCTTCTTTTGACTAAGTTGAAGCTGTAAAATACATGAAAGATTGTAAACTTGGTCCACAGTAGAGTAGTTACTTCTGTAAGCAGCTTGAAACTCATTTATGATGTTGTTTCTTTCCAACCAAGACGTCAATCTATTTAAGAGAACGGTGGTGAACACCTTATAAAGCGTGTCCAGAAAAGACAGTCCTTTATAGTTAGATACCACATTAGCATCTCCTTTCTTAAATAGCGGGTATATGATTGACATTTTGAATGACGAGGGTATGATTGCAGTTTCAAAAATTTCAGTAAACAACTTATGTATTTCCAAAACAAGAGCTGGACTCGCATTTTTATAAAATTCATAAGGTATTCCGTCCAAACCTGGAGTTTTAAAATCTTTTGAGGACGCGATTGCAGAATATATCTCGTGAGGCTCTATGAGGTAATCCAACTCAGTCACTCGATACTCAGGAAGAGCATATAAGATTGTAGCTATATCAGTTGATTGCGTTAACAAGTTTTTGAAATGCATTTTGAATTCGCTGGCTGTAACCACTGTTGGTTGACTATTTCTTGATAATAGGCTTTCTTTTTGGTTTTGCATAAATTCCTGTACTTTATGTTAGCATCATACTAGGTTTTTCTGCAGACATCAAGGTTAAATTTACGAAACGCTTTCAGATGTTTAAAAGTGGTTTTTCGGTCAAAAAAACAAGCCAAATCAAACCAAGGCTTTTTGGGCTCAAACTTAATTGTTTTTCGTGTATCAACCCCATATGCTTCATAGATACAACCTTTGACTGAACTGCAGCGACCATTAATAGAATCTGTTGATATTATTTTGGAAGGTACGAGCGACTCAAGTTTAGACTTGTAGGCGAGACATCTGTTTTCGGACCATTTTATACGCGGAAGGCTTCGGTGATTGTTATTTGTTTTCATTGCCGAAGAGCCTCTACTGCTTACAAAAGTGTATTCACCATCTTTATCGCCAAAACCTCTGCCATTAAGGATATAAGCACCAATGTCCTCAAGGAATTCTAAAAATTTGTTCCAGTTACTGTCACAGATTGCATCTTTGGAGCATCTAACTTCAACAACAGAAGATGGAGGAACCGAGTTGCAATCCACTGTTTCTTTTGCACCAGTTCTCACATTGAAATCCCCGCCAAGTATGAAATTGGTAGTGGCAAGATCCGAAAAGAAGTTTTTGAGGATCGTGAAGTCTCTGTTCCAATGGCTACAATTCAAATAGTATGGTACAAAATTCAAATGCACTCCAGAAAAACAGCCTTGAAGCATAATCATGTCATTAGTGGTCACAAACTTTAGTTGGTAGATGGGTTCGATGATTTTTTTGTATCCAAACAAACACCCACCGCTGGCTCTGCCGAAGTTGAGGGTTTTTGAAATTGAAATCCACTTTAGTTTAAAACCAGCAAAGTATTTTTCATAGTTTATAAAATTTTCGGAAAGTACAAACATTTCGAATAAAAAAAAAATTTGAAATTTACAAATATATTTAAAAAAATTACATATTAAAGATTTATTTACAAGACCAGCTATATTGTAAAACAAAACTTGACAGGCAATGGGTTGCTAATTATTATTTGTATTTTTATGTTTATTAGATGCTGCCACAGTGACAGAATAATCCGAATTGGATTTATTTAAAAGATTTGAAATGTACTCCTTGTCAGCTTCATTAAATGATGTAATGGTACCATCCTTGCTGCACTTGTAGCGACGTCCATCAACTAATAGGGCCCAATGCTTTATCTCAAGTTTAAGACGAGTATCAACGTTTGAAAGACATCTCTTCAAATGACGAAGATGGAAACTCTCTGATCGTTCATTCAACGTAAGGTCCTTATTAATCGATATCGATGTATTTTTCAAACGGATCGACGAAGATAAAACCGATTTAACATCATTTACACTTGCTAACTCAAAAACGTGAGATGAAGACCTTTGGTTGGAAGGTCCGATTTTCTTGACACTATTCATAGCAGCAGGTACTTGAAGGCTAACGTTGCACACTTGTTGAAATTCTTGTTTAGCGTCTTCCACAGTTTTAGCATTTAACCCTCTGACAATAATATTTAGCCTTTTAGAGTACTTCTCCGCTTCATCTATTCTTTTTTCAAGCATTATTTCACTACTTTTTAGCTTTTCTATTTCCTTCCTAAGTTGTTTGTTTTCCTCTTCGAGTGCTGTAACATGCTCAATAATACCACTTATATCATTCTTCGTGGCAATATCTTTCAATTTTATGTCTAAAAGCGCATCCATTTTAGATATAATTGCATCCATTAAATGTGCATTTGCCATTTCAGTGCTTAAACAATTTTTCTTCAATGCGAAAATTTCAACTTCCGGCGATGTCTCTCGTAACGATCTTTTTGACTTTAAATTTTCATTCATATGGTGAGTTAGTTTGCTTGTTGTATTTGATAGATAATAAACGGTTGTGACATAGGCTAGGATAACGATCTAGTAAGCTTTCGGTGTGGTGGTTTGGGTTGCTGTGGTGAGTTCTAGTAGTTTGACTCTCGTATTTGGTGAATTCTTGTAGTTAGTTGTTTGTTGATAACGTTTTTTTTAAAAAAACATATATAGCAGTTGAGAGGATAGTTGTAGAATCCACTCTTGCGGTGAATTAATTTAAGTATGTATTTGTTTAAATCTACACTTAAATACGATCTACTCACACAATGATGCACGTTGCAGTTCTGGATGTAGAAAAGCACTCAGCGCTGAACTTTGATTATTATTTGGTATTAACAATCTATTTCCTTACTTCAACGCACCCAAGCTCAAATTCAACTTTGCAAGATGGCCGCCAAATTCGTTCAAATGTCAACCGCCACAAACATTGCACCTACCAAATCCTTCAACCACGCCAAGAATCTTCCAAGAGCAAACACAAAGCACAACCACCCACTAGGCTATCCACTCATTTCCATCACTATTGCACCACGTAAATAAAATTATATTATATATTCGTATATACAATATAGATATATATATAAATAGGTATACGTTCCTTTTTTTTTATACTTAATTATGGAATATTATTCTAATATTTATCATCAGGACTACTTTGTTGGATAGTCAGTCCGTGATCGCCAAGTACCGCATTACCATATCAGCGAATAATTAATTTATTCACTTTTTACACCTCCATTATCAATTTAAATAATTTAGTGATAAAATAATTTTACTTAAATTATTTTTCTTTTTCAGATTTTAAAACAGTTCACTCACCAATTAAGTTTTTTTTTATTTTTTTTTACATTTTAATCAATCACAATTCTGATTACGGCAATAGTTTCCACCCTCTTCTTTAACGTAGGTACTCCCTGTAAGTTTTTTTTTATTATTTTAAGTTATTTCACATTTCATTCTTTAAGTTTCCTTTTTTTTTTTTTTTCTTTCAATTAACTTACTATTTTATTTTTCTCTCTCTTTTTTTATTATTTTAATAATATAAATTTCATTAATTTTTTTTTATGTTTTAAAAATAGGTATATATATATATATATATAATCACTTCTTTTAGAAAAAACTTTTCTTTAAAGAAATTAGCGCAAAATTTTAAACGATTTAGTACGATGTTAAAACCATTTTATCATAGTAAAAATGCTTTAACATCGTACTAAATCGTTTAAAATTTTGCGCTATTGTCTTTTTATGTATGTACATACGTAGGTATATTCGCCGAAGTTTAAAATTTAAACTTCCCGCCCTATAGGTTCGGCTGATAACACAACTATATCAGAACTCAGAAGACAGAATTACAAAATACTCATACTCGTTTCGTAATTCCGATCAATGGCTAAATCGTTTGATTTTAACCACCAATCAAAAACATTCGCAACATACATATGAAACGTTGCCCCTCTCATCATCACAATGATGTAATAAATTCTGTGTAAGTATGCCGGTGTAAACCAAATCAAATTTAGTACGATATCTAGCTTCTGAAACTAAAAGCATATCCTGTGGCGGCCATCATTCTTTTATTTTGTGAAACGCGAGACAGAAAATAACACACAAAAAATGTCAAAACAAGACAAAACCCCGAAGTGTGTCGATGGCGATGGCGACGCAGTGAAATTTTGGCCATAATAAATTTTGTATCTCTCCTCAAAAATTTGCCTAAAGTAATCCAGGTAACGACCGTAATATTAAATATATTTATATACAATAAATTTCTTTCTTTTCCCTTCACACAGAGAAATTTGCATCATGCTGTGCCATCAGCAACAACAACAGCGGCTGCAGCAACAGTGGCAGTAGGAACAACAAAAACGCAGATGCTCCAGGTACACTGTCGCAGTAAGTGTCGTCCCAATAGTGAGTAGGTATGCAGGAACACATAAATTACGTTACTAAATTCCCTTTTTTTCTAATTTCGCTTACAGGTGTCCACAAAAAAGTTGGTAAGGAAGTGTAAACTGTAAGCCTAGTACGCAGCTGAAGCGAAACGAAATTTTTTTAGGTCTCCAAATTAACAGCGAAAACGTAAACGAAAAGACTACGGACAAATACTTTTCCGCACACAATTAATGGTTCAGGCAAATAATTCAGTGCCAAAAAGGAACGGAGACTTCTGCAAATTATTTGCATTAATTATTGATTTCGCTCATTGAACAGTGTACTGCACTGCAAAATGTAGAGCAGAAGGAAATTTTTGGTTTATGATTTCGTTGTGTCTTTTTTGTCATTTCCATACAAAAAATTGCTGCAGATTTTTTTTAATTAATTAATTAATTTCCATATATGGAATTCCTTACAACTAAAGATTCGATTCTTGCATATTTTGCAAGGTTTCAAAAAGAATTTACACCGATTTGCACACACAGTAGCAGGATTTGAAATTTATAAAATCTCAAATTGAATTTTGCTGTGTTTTAAGAAGGCAAACTGTGTTTTTGGCTGCAATTAATTTTAATTATATGTAATAAATATTTGTGCGCTCTTTTTCAATAAACAAAAAAAATACATTTCGCGATTCAATGAATTAAGCTGTCAAGCACCACACACACAATCACAAAAAAAAATTCGATTCTTTACAGTTTACACATTCCTTTCAGAAACCGAAAAAATCAATTTTTTTGTTGAAAGGAATTCGTCATCAAAAATCTCTTGTACCTTTTCTGTAGCTTCCTTTTAAAGTAACAGTTGAACGCGAACTAGATACTGTTGGTCTTATTTATAAACGTTATCTAACTTTAGAAAAAAGTAATTGTATTAAAAAGAAAAAAGCAATAAAATTAAAAGTAGCGGTAAAAAAGTTTAAGACGTTAACGGAAATAACGGAAACTTCCCCCATATTTTCCAATATGCCAAACAGAAACAACCCTTATTCCATGCTGGAAGTAGCTCTCACTCTAACCATTTGCCTTCCCAGCAACATCTCCCTGACATGTCTCAACAAGAAATCACTAATGATCCAGTTCAACAACAAGTTCCACTGAAAAATGTGCTTCATCAACATTCGCAAATGTTGCAACAAAATGAATCTGTGAATACCCAAGTGTTCGAGAGTAATAACCCAAACTTTACTTTGGGTGGAAATTTCCCGCCTTTAACTACAATAAGCGCTAATGCATATCCAGCCAGCCCAGGCGCATTGCAGGCTGCTAGTAACCTATGCTCTATGCAAGCATCTGGAAACAGCAACCAGAACACTGTAAATCCCATTCTTATGGACGACATTAACGACGAAGATGACGAGGATGGGATCGAAGTAAGTTCCAAAAACTCCAAAGGCCCCAACGGCTCCAAAAGGAAGTGCTTGAGTCCTACTCAGCAATCAGTGCCAAAAAAAACGGATGTAACAAAAGGAACTAACAGATTCGAAATACTTTCGGATGAATTCTTCTTCAAAAAGGATACAGGAAATATATTAACGATGGAAGCTGAAACTGCATCAAAAAACAAAATAAGCATTTCTAACGTAAATGTAAGTAAAACTAATGATCCTGTTAATTTTAATAAAAAGAAATGGTGTCCTGTTTGTTATCCATATATTTAACGCAAATGCTAAAAAACTTAGTTCAGCTCTCAAGTCTGATACACGTAATTTGAATTATATGGTAGAAAATGTAAACAAAAACCATATAATGCTATATGTAGATGAGGTGAAGGCACATGATAAATTTTTAGAAATTATAAGAAAAAATAAGGAAGTAGAGGCTTACTCATTTACCCCAATTGAAAACAAGACAGTCAATCTTGTATTGAGAAGTCTAACTTCGGATTACACCGAAGAAGAAATACAAAATGAGCTGATACAACGCACCCCTCTAGATACTATAGATTCGGTTTCCAGATTTGAAACTTTAAGATCTCGAAATAAATTTACGTATGACCTCTTTTTAGTAAGGCTTAAACCTGATGCTTCGCCAGAAAGTGTCAACAATATTCGTTTTATCTTTCACACAAGAGTCTCTTGGGAAAAACCTAGGGGTAACAAGGGCCCTCTCCAATGCCGGAAATGTCAAAAGTTTGGGCATATGGCAAAAAATTGCGCCAGAAATTACAGGTGCGTAAAATGTAAGGAAGAGCATGACCCAGGAAAATGTAGTTTACAAGAAAGGACTGCCGATTCGTTGGCATATTGTGTTAATTGTGGTACGACAGGTCACCCTGCCAATTATAGGGGTTGTGAGTACCACAAAAAATATATGGAGAAAAGGAAAGAGATTATTAGGCAGGCACAAGAAAAGGGAGAATTTAGGAAACAATCGGTTTACAATACTGTTAATCAATCCAAGCTTGTCAGTAGCAACATAAGCTATGCTGATCAATTAAAGCAAGGACAAGAATGCTTTATTCAAAATCCTACTATACTCAGTCCTCTTCTCGTATTATGGGAAAAAATAATAAAATTTTTAGTGACTTCTTAAACCTCTCAAAAGATTTGTTTGGCACTGATATCTCGACCTTAGTATCCAGGGTAAAACAGTTTATGCAAAATATTAATAATGGAGACTCAATTGAGTCTAAAAGATTGGCTTATCTAGAACTCGTGGATAATTTGATTATAAACTCTTCCTACTAATGATGTACAAAATGATGACATTCAACGTTTCGTCATTAATAAATCATAGTCGGAGAATAGAATTACAAAACATTCTCCAGAAAAATAATATTCAATTTGCTTTCTTACAAGAATCACACCTTAATAATAATCAGAAGTGATGCATCTCCAGGAGTTGCAATTGCATTGGAAAAAAAATTTAACTATAAAATCATTAACACATCAACACTTTTTACCTTTCCCTCACTATTTTTATCAATAAACGTTCAAAGAGATGGCAGAGTTCACTCTCTTCTCATAGGGAGTGTTTACTTTCCATCTAATTCCTCGTTGAGAGTCATCCAAGAAGAATTGCAAAAAATTAATAATCTTTCCAATCAATATGGGGGAGCAATCATAGGTGGGGATCTTAATGCTAAAAACACAGCATGGGGAGATAGTAACGATAACTCCAACGGTAAGGGACTCTAAAGATGGCTTAACGACCCTAGCAATAACCTTACTCGCTTATGTGCTTCAAATCCAACATATATTATTGGCTCTTCCTTCCTAGACATTTCCTGGTGTCTAGTCACCTTTTAGATTACTTCAATTTAAACTTCTCAGTTTCAACTCTTCCAACTTTTTCGAACCATCTACCGCTATTGATTAATATCTACCTAAATAACACAGAAATTTACCTTTCAGAAGAAAAATCATATAAATCATTCAAAAATACCAATTGGCAAAATTTTAGAAACGACCTGGATGAAAAAATGCACATAAGATGTCCCTCCCCATATGTTAGTCTAACTAATGAGGATATAGAGTCTCATATTGCTTCCTTTAATGAAACTCTTCAACAAGTCATCGAATATCACTCTGCAAATATTATCCCTTCCATTAAGAAATATAAATCCCTACCTGAAAATATTAAACATCTCTTTAAAATTAAAGGTAAATGGCAAAAAAGACTTAAACAAATATACCATGCCAATTTTAACAGAACAAATTCAGTTTACAAGGAACTATCTTCGAGATTATCTCTTCTCAAAATCATTGTTAAGAAAGTCAACTTATGGTTGGCCGAACAGCTTCAGAACAAACTAAAATTAATTAAGCCCTACCCTCAAGCATTTAAAGAAATAAACAAACTTACAAGGAATAGAAAAAACCAACTATGTAATGTTTTAAAAGTTGGCGATGTCACTCACACTATAGAAAATGAGATTGTTTCCGCCTTTACAAACTACTACAAGGATCTTTACACTGAAAGAACCCCAGATTTTGACCCAGACTTGAGAAACCAAATTAACTCTGTTGTTAGACAAATATGGGAGAACCGTCCTCCAAGAATATTCAATTTCGACCTAGATAACCCGTCTCGAAACCCCCAATTTTCACAATATTAGGTATACAACATGTTCCGAAGTGAAGGAAGTTCTCAGAAATATAAACAACAAAAATCCTCTGGTATAGATAATATTAGTAATTTCATACTTAAAAAACTTTCGTCCGAAGCAATAGAATTTCTAACTATTATCTTTAATAATTGCTTAAACAATGGGTACTTCCCGAAAATATGGAAAACGGCCAAGATAATCCCGATCAGGAAGAATCCCGATAACCATGATATCTCCAATTTTAGACCTATATCATTGCTTTCAAATGTTGGCAAAATACTTGAAAGAGTAATAGTTAGGCAGATCGAAGACTTCATCGACGAAAGTTATGAATTTCTATCCGATTACCAATTTGGCTTTAGGAAGGGCCACTCTACGGTACATGCCCTCCTCAAGATTCATACCGACACCACTAATAATCTTAGAGAAAAAAGATGCTCAATCCTATGTACTCTAGACCTTTAAAAGGCCTTCGATAGTGTCAACTGGAATGGCCTACTCTTCAAACTATCACAGTTAGGTTTCCCAACCCATATAATTAACATGCTTTCCAGCTTCCTATCGGACAGGTTCTTCCTTATACAATTGCAACAATCAGCTTCGACTTTATCTGAAATGAAATGAGTACCGCAAGGTTCCATTTTAGGCCCAAAATTATATGATTATAACGTTTATGACTTCCCGCATGAATTACACAATCAGCTGGATGAACTTGATACATGCGTAATAGCACATGCTAATTACCCTCTAGCCTTATAGCGAGTTTTATTCACGAAAAGATTTGAACTTTTTGTAAAAAGATGTGTCCTTTTCTTATTTTAAGAGTTTCATTGCACGAAAAAGAGCAATTCTAGGTCAATTCTCAACACGAAAGAAGAGCTCTCTCATGGGGTGAGAGATTCGATCTGAATACACAGCTGTTTCTGTCAAATGAAAAATATATTGTTGTTTGTTGTGAATTTGTGTCGGCTGGTGCTAAATAAAAAAAAAAAATTATGGAGGAAGTTCATAATTTGGATTTCGTAAATTTTTTGGAGTTTTTCTTTGAATCGTCTTCATCATCCTCGTCATCTGATGATGAAGATATGTTTTTTCCAAATGACAGGGATGTCAAACTACTGAAAAAAGTTTCATTGAAAGTTTTGAAAGTTTCATTCATTGGTTTTGAGGTCAATTCTTTAAAATATGAATGAAACTCGCTATTAGTCAAAAAACACGTTAGTACTATTGAGGAATATTATAAAAAATGGGGAATAAAAATTAATATCCCAAAAACAGAATGTGTATGTGTCAGAAATGCGTCAGGGAAGGGTATGATTGGAGCAGTACGAGAAGCAAGAAAAGCATAAAATACCTGGGGGTAAATTTTAATTACCTACTAGAGTTCAACAATCATGCTAGAAACAACATAGCTAAGGCTACTAAAGTCTCAAATATTTTAGCCAGATTTCTCAAAAGTACTCACTTATCATCCAAAACGAAACTATTGTTTTATAAAACAATAATAAGACCCATATTAATCTATGCCTTCCCATGCTGGTTTTCATTCTCACCCACAGTGGGAAGAGAAATAGAAATTTTAGAGAGGAGAAATAATAAGACACTGCATTGCTAAAAACTTTAAAACACGACACAAGAGATACTCAAATGATTACGTATATCAAAAAGCTCAAATAACACCGATTTTAAAATATGCACTTACGTTATTGAAAAAAACTGTAACTAAAATGAGTTACAGCGAAAACGAGATTATCAAAGATACCTACGAATCACAACACCGGATTTCATGGGATGAATCCCCATACCCCTCCCCAATAGGTATAGAAGCTCAAGACCTTGACACACTAATTGGGGGAACTGAGTTAAGCCCACTTGTCCCAAGGTTATATCAAAAAAGCCTCCAGGGACAGAATCGTGGATAGATTGTGCCTTTACATAAAACCCATCGTTTCGTTGATTAAAAACTAATGTTTATATTAATTATCTTAAGAAAAATATACTTTATTGCATAAAAAAAAAAAAAAAATATACAAAAAAAACTAACAAGAGTAATCCCTTACAATAAAAACACCTACAGGTAGGGTTCCCAACCGTACTATAATATATAGTATTGTGCTATATTTCGGGTCTCTGTACTATATACTGCTGAAGAAATATATAGTACGAAAAAGTACTATATTTCAGTTTGATTTATCAATCATTTTGCAACATGTTAACAAATATCAAACACACTTTGATTGCACCTTAAGGTTCCATTTTATACATGTATCCGAATGAGACTAAGTCTTGCTGTCAAACGTCTATAGTTTTCGAATGTTTTAAAAATAAAAGTTTGTTTCAAATATGGAAAGTGGAAGCGACAGTGGAAGTTCGTCAAACTCCAGTGGTAAATTAACACCTAAAAAACGAAAGATACAAAAAAGTCTACAAAGACTACTACAAGACTACAACGCAATATTTATCTACAATTGAAAAAAGTGGAATTGGCCAGGTTTTCCAACCTTCTTTGTCGGTTTTTGTATGAATTGTCTCAATTCAAATCAATTGTTGACTGATTTTAATACTAAACGAAATTTTTACGAGAATAAAAAATATGAATGAGTTTAGCGACAGAAAAACAGACCAAAAAATTTAAAAAAATTCGAAAACAACTTACCAAATGTAATTTCTTTTCTACTCTCTATTTCTGCCACTTCTGCATTTACAGAAAGAATTTTTTTCAATTATGAATTCTAAATGGCGAGAAGAAACAAGCATCTCACTAATCAAAAATTAACTTTTAATCTACATAAATTTGAAAATTGATTGCGTTAAAGCCTATGACACATTTATTTTAAATACAAAATTGTTAAACGATGCTAAAAGCACAAAAAAATATAGATTTTATAAAAATAAACAATTACAAATAATATGTTTGGCCTTTTTTTAACCTTTTTATAAAATACTATATATTTTTGAAGAGTACTATATTTTTTATAGCTAATAGTGAAAAATACTATAATCGGTCGAAAAAAAGTTGGGAACCCTACCTACAGGTGTCATGTAGTTTCGAATTGAACCGAAAAATACTTTAAGGACTTATGGCCGGTTGCACCAAACGCTTTTAAATATTTAATGCTTCGTTAAATTTTAAAATGGCATTTATTGGTTGCACCAACCAATTTTAGTTTTAAAAGGCCGATAAACAAGCCAATAAACTAAAATGCCATTTTCCTCCAGATAAATTTTAAAAGCTAGTTTTAACGAAAATATCTACAAAATAAAAAAAATTTCACCTTTGACAGGACATATTTTGAAAGTTAAGCCTTAACTGCATTGGCCAATAAAGTGAAAAAGTACAAAAGTGAAAATTTTCAAACTCGTTTAAGGATAGTGTTTCTGACTGGGAAACTTATAAAAATGATGCAGAAAGCTTAAATTTCGTTTTAAAAAAAAGAAATGATGTGCTACTGAGTGGACGTGTGAGTGATAACGTGGCAACAATATCTTAAATTTCAAACGTTTTCTTTTAACGTACCAAGTTATTTTTCTGCTAAAAGAACTTTAAATATTTTTTCACAAATTTGTGTTACATTGATTAATATAAATGTCACTTTCATTATTTAAAATTGCAAAAATAAGTTAAATTATACCGCCTGATTATACCGATGATTATTAACTGCGTGTACTTAATTCTCTTAAATATTGAATAAGACTGCTCTTAATCCGAAATTCACATTCCAACATACAAAAATAAATATATAAAAAAAAAAAAAAAAAAAAAAAAAAAAAATCCAACACATCTGTATTTTAATTCTATACGTACTCATCTCTAACGCAACTGCGTTTGACTCTCATACACCTTTAAGGCTGGACATTACACAAGAACACCACCACATACCATCTTGTACCTTGTATGCATATGCCTAATAAAAGAAATAGAGAAGCTCTTTCGTCTTCTCCTGATCAACAACTGCAGCCCACCTCACCCGATCCCAAACAGGCAAAAAACACACACTTTACACCGAAACGCTCCATCATACACTTCTCTTCTCCAAATAACACCGCTATGCCACAGTCCAATGAAGCTCTTAAAAAACAAAGCAATTACATTATATCACTTCTTTCGGCAAAAATGGACGAAGTCGAGAAAAGAATAACAACCAAAATTGAAACCGACGTCTCCGCACTAAAGAAATCTATTGATGACGTCACTAGCCGAATAGGATTTTTGGAAACGAAACTTAGCGAAATTGATGTGATTAGAGAAGAAAACAAACTACTGAAAGAAGAATTAAAAAAACACGATGACGTACTCCAACAAATAATCGCACGCACTGATCATAATGAAGAAATGCAATTCTACAAACAAACACAGAGTGATGCTATCATCCATGGTTTGCCTTTAATAAAAAACGAGGATCTTAAATTAACTTTTGACCGTATGTGTAACACGATAGGAATGAAGCCAATGGTTATTCGGGACGTTTACCGACTGAAAGCAACAAATTCGACACCCAATCCATCCGTAATTATTAAATTTCATTCACCACGCGACAAAAGCACTACACTACGATCGATCGCTAACTACCGCTCTGTATCAAAAAAAGCACTTTGTCTTCGTGATTTTGGACTTTCTTCTGATAAGCAGGTGTTTGTACACGAATGTCTCACAGTAATGCGGGATATACACACGTCAAAATGTCTTCAAGCATGGGAGAGTGTATTAATGAAAATGCCACACGTATAGGTTGTGTGTATGCTTGAAGCAAAATCAAAACTTTTTGATTTTGCTTCAAGCATGTACAAAAGATTGGCATCATCGAAAAAAACTTACTAACACAGTCTCACATGCTTGATGGAGTGCTTGAACCGTGTATATGCCGCTTAAGGAATCGATTACTACTGCAGAGTGCAATAAAGATGAAAAATGATGGGAAACTGTTTTCGGCTTTTACTATGAGAGGTTTTGTTTACGTTAAAAAGAACCGCAACGATAAAGCTCTATTAGTGGAGAACAACGATGCATTGAATGTAATTGCCACTGAATCTCCTATGACAACAACTGGAACATTGATTAACCCAACAACTTAAGAAAAAAGAAAGTAAACAACATTTTTTTTTTTGCTTTGTTTTGATTTTTAACTTCATTTCACTTTTCTTTTATTAATTCTATTATTACCTATATTTTAACCTATATTTTCTTTTAGATTTATTTTATTTTTTCTTAAAACTTTTTTTATATATTTTTTTCTCTCTCTTTTTGTAAACATTAATGAATATTAATTTTGATAAATATAAATTCATCACTCTCATTGTCATCATCGTCTCTCTATTTTTTAAAAATCTTTTGAACTTGGTCATGCTGCTTCTAAATATGTTTTTCCGTTGGACAATTTTTTGGTCCTATCGCTTTTTTGTTTATAATAATGGCTAATTCTAATTATGATAATCGAAATCGGGAGTCCCTATTCGGGGATGAACATGGTTCTACGCGCTCTATGATACGAGTTTTAGGTGAGAAGTATGCTGGTCTAAAGGTCTGCCATATAAATGCCCAAAGTTTAATTCCTAAGATAGATGAATTTCGTTATTTGTTTGAACATTCAAATATTGATATAGTATGTGTTTGTGAAACTTGGTTCTCTCATGATAGTTTTTGTAACATGAATGGTTTTAATGTATTTCGCTTTGACAGAAGTGGTCGTAAAGGTGGGGGTGTTGCAATCTTTACTCGCAGAGACTTAAACTGCAAATTAATTCGCAAGTCCCCACCAGGTAGTGAAATCGAATATTTGTTCATTGAGATTAAGTGTAACAACAATAAAGTATTGCTAGGATCGGTATATCGCCCAAATCGGAATATTGAATTAACACCATTATTCTCAATATTAGACGAGCTAACCTTTGTGTCACCTTTTATAATTGTCGCGGGGGATTTCAACCATGATGTGCTACGAAGTTCAGAACTTGTGGAAAGAATGGGTTCACTTAATTTATTTCCTGTAAATATAGCTACTCCCACCCATTTTACAAGACATAGTAGTACTTTACTTGATATGTTTTTTGTAAGTCATAGTGAAAAGGTTCTTCTTTATGACCAACTCTCTGCAGCTTGCTTCTCTCATCACGATTTAATTTATCTTACATTCGAATGTTCACCTATGGTCTCTTCTTCAACTTACTGCTATAGAGACTTTAAAAATGCCAACAGGTGGCAGTTAGAAGCTGATTTGAATCGTATTGAGTGGTACCAAATATATCGCATGCCTTCTGTTGATGACCAAGTGTTATTTCTTCAAAACAATATTAATTATCTTTTTAACCTACATGTTCCAATTGTTACAAAACAATCTAGTAAGATAGAACAGCCCTGGTTTAACTACTACATTAAGAGTCAAATAAGAGAACGTAATTTAGCATATAACCGATGGAAGATTTTTAGGCTTGAAGCATTGCATAATGAATACAAAATTTTAAGAAATAGAGTCATATGTTTAATTCGTGAAGCTAAGCAACAATTTTATGCTCCTAAACTTGATCCTTCTTTAGCCAGAGAAAAACTGTGGAAGAATTTGAAAGAATTAGGTGTAGGTAAACAAATAAGTAACAAGACTCTATCTGTCGATTGTAACGATCTTAATAAAAGCTTTGTTACCTTAAACTCTTCAAGTTTTGAAACCCGAAGCTGTGATTTGACAGAAACGCTAAACGACCGTTTTTCTTTTACTGGTTTTGGCTTCTCACCTTTTAATGAGTACGATGTTCTAGAAAGTCTTTTAGCTATTAAGTCTAATTCTGTTGGAACTGATGGCATCCATCCGGTTTTTCTGAAAGCCATTCTCCCATATGTGGTCAAATACATAACTTATATCTTTAATAACATTTTAATGACTAGTACTTTCCCTTCAGCTTGGAAACAAGCGAAGATAATACCTGTTCCCAAAAATCGTGATGGTGATGATTATCGACCCATAGCCATATTGCCTTTTCTCTCGAAAGTTTTGGAGAGATTAATAAATTGCCAAATTAGAACTTTTCTAACAAACAATAAATTGATTTGTATGAATCAATCAGGCTTCCGGCCCAAGCACAGCTGTACTACGGCGTTAATTGACGTCGTTGAAAATATCAGAAAAAATCTGGATAATGATAAAGTGACTATATTAACGCTTCTAGACTTTTCAAAGGCATTTGATACCGTCAATCATTTTATTCTCTGTGAAAAACTTAAAAACCAATTCCATTTTTCGTTTCCATCAGTCAAGCTTATTCTTTCCTACCTAACCGGCAGAACTCAGGCAGTTTTCGCTAACAATGTTATGTCAACCTTTCTCCCTTTGCAGAGAGGTGTCCCACAGGGCTCTATTTTAGGCCCTCTGCTGTTCTCCATGTATATTAATGACCTTCCGTCAATCCCCCTGAATTCTTCTGTGCACATGTACGCAGATGACGTTCAATTGTACAATAGTTTTCATCTAGGTATGCTCGAGAATGGTGTGCATGAAGTTAATGAGGACTTGAATAATATTGTTATATGGTCCCGCAAAAACGATCTGTGTTTAAATCAAAAAAAAACTAAATGCTTAGTCATCTCTAGAACTATATGTGACACATCATATTTTCCTGAAATACAATTGAATAACTGTACTATCGAGTTCGTTGAATCTGTAAAAAATCTAGGGCTAATATTTAATAAAACACTAAGTTGGAACACTCATATTAATTTGACGTTGGGTAAGGTATATGGAGGCCTTCGATTGCTCTGGGCATCTTATCATATAACGCCCTTGAAAACTCGCTTAATATTGGCCAAAACGTTGATAGTGCCCCTTATGCTTTTCTGTTGCGAAGTATTTAGTAATTGTGACTTCGAACATAAACGAAAACTTAACGTTGCATTCAACAGTATTACGCGCTATGTTTATGGTCTTAGAAGATATGATCACATCTCTAGCTTTTCCAAGTCGATCTATGGCATTTCATTAGATAATCTATTCAAATTACGAACGTTAACCATGCTTCACAATATCATACAATCTCACCAGCCTGAATACTTATATAATAAAATTAATTTTACGCGCTCTGAAAGATCATGCGACCTTATTCCAGTGCGCTACAAATTCTTGGTATCTGAGCGGCAGTTTTATGTGCATTCTATTCGTTTATGGAACTCCCTCCCTCGCTCTGTTAGAGTTATAAGCAGCCCGACCTTGTTTGGAAGAAAGCTGAGAGAATTCTTCTCCTAGCTCTGTAGCTTTACGTTATGATGATGTTGTTGATGTGGTGATGGTGATGGTGATTGTGATGTTGATGAATTGTTAAATTAAATATTTCAGTTAATTTTTGATTTTCATACATAATATTTTAATTTTTTTTCTTAATATTGTTTGTTAACTTTTTTTTTTTAAATACAAAGCACATTTTTTGTAAAAATAGTATTAAGATACTGAAATTTGCTCTAGTTTATAAGATATTTTATCTTACAGAGTATAATTATACAATAAATAAATGAAATGAAATGAAAAATGAACTCTGTATATTCATTTTTACAAAATAACTGCGCTAGCGGGAAAAAAAAATATTTTCACTTTTTCAATTTTACAAAAAGTGGTCAATGTAGTTAAGGCTTTACTTACTACCAAGATTTCCAAATGTAGTTGCAGCAGTTGATTGTACTCACATTAGAATAGAATCACCAGATGGGGAAGTTTGACATATCTCATATTGCTATCTTACTTACGCGAGTGAAACTTTTTCGTTCAGTTTAAAAATCAGCTGACAAAAACCAGGGATGGTTCGCAAACAGCATTTTAGCTAAAATATCAGTGAAAGACATTGGTGCAACCCAATAAATTTATCAGGCTGATAAATTTTATAAGGATTTTAGCAAAAACTGGTTTTAGTGGATTTTGGTGCAACTGGCCATTAGCTTTATAATATATACTCATCAATAAAAGAACTAATTGTAACTTATAACCAACTGCTAACTTAATTAAGACAAAAATGTAAAATATAAGACTAATACATATAAGGGAGCAAAAAAAAAAAAAATCACCTATGTAAATAAAGAACCTAAGTTTGTTACTTGCAGCAGTACCAAACATAACCAAGAACTTGCTAAATCCAAACCATAACCATAGCCCACAAAAGCCTATTCTACATAAATAATTAAACAAAAAAAAAATATATGAAAAAAAAAGAAATGTTAAAAAATAATTAGAGTTAAAATCAATTCATTCAAATTAAAATAAACACATATCCTCCCAGCTGCTTCTACACATGTACCTGAGAATGTTGGACTCAATGAGTACAATCTTCCCATTAGTATTTAAGTAGCTAAACACCAAATGACACTAATGTCAGAAGCAACTTTCCACAATTGTTAGAGGAGCAATATATCAGTGAAAGACATTGGTGCAACCCAATAAATTTATCAGGCTGATAAATTTTATAAGGATTTTAGCAAAAACTGGTTTTAGTGGATTTTGGTGCAACTGGCCATTAGCTTTATAATATATACTCATCAATAAAAGAACTAATTGTAACTTATAACCAACTGCTAACTTAATTAAGACAAAAATGTAAAATATAAGACTAATACATATAAGGGAGCAAAAAAAAAAAAATCACCTATGTAAATAAAGAACCTAAGTTTGTTACTTGCAGCAGTACCAAACATAACCAAGAACTTGCTAAATCCAAACCATAACCATAGCCCACAAAAGCCTATTCTACATAAATAATTAAACAAAAAAAAAATATATGAAAAAAAAAAGAAATGTTAAAAAATAATTAGAGTTAAAATCAATTCATTCAAATTAAAATAAACACACATCCTCCCAGCTGCTTCTACACATGTACCTGAGAATGTTGGACTCAATGAGTACAATCTTCCCATTAGTATTTAAGTAGCTAAACACCAAATGACACTAATGTCAGAAGCAACTTTCCACAATTGTTAGAGGAGCAATAACAATTTCCAACAACCTGATAGAGACAAACTTACTAGCAATTTCCATAAAATGTAAAGCGAGAGCGCAAAATCATTAAACAGAATATTGTAGGGCCATACTATTCTAGCCCTAAGTTAATATAAGTAAGAAAGAGACAAATGTAAACATTGTAAAATTTAATAAGCCTCAATAAATATACATACATACATCCTGGCAAGACATAATCAAAATCAGCGAAGTGACATAAAAGAAAAAAAATTTTTTAATAAAATTGTAATCGCAAAGACCGGCAATACTTTATAGCCGCAGTATTTACTAAATATAAATCAAAAATGTATCTATCACTGTAAACCTCTATTAGTCTCAATAAATCAATTCAATTCAATTTTACATACAGATTGCAGGCGTTGTTTACTATAAATTGTTGTAATGTTTCCATACCTCGCAAGTGCTCGCGTAAACCTTCAACTCTATCAAGAAACCATATGTCGCGAGCTCTTAGAAATCCTTGAAAAATGTGATGGTTCCAAAATAATTGTCTTGGATGAAAATCTTGTCGGTTCGATTTACTTGATAGCCAGGCCCTCCCTCTTTTCCGAAAGAAATATTAGAATACAACACCTACGACCAGACACATTCTTTCCCAAAGATGTGAAAAACATCATATACATTACACGCCCCGAGTTAAAACATATGGATATTATTGCCAGTCACATCCATGCAGATTCTGCATCTAGCAACCGACTATACCATTTATATTTCGTGCCTCGAAAATCGTGCCTTTGCACAAAGCAACTCGAAAACAAAGGTGTCTACGGCAGTTTAACAAACATCGATAATCTTTCATGGATCTTTTTTCCAGTCGACAAAGACGTTCTATCTATGGAACTACCGAACAGCTTTAGAGATCTCGCTCTATACGGTGATTTGACATGTCTCTACCAGGCTGCCATTGGTTTGGTTCAGATACAAAAGATTTATGGTCGAATACCAAAGATTTATGGAAAGGGAAAGTTCGCGCAGAAAGTATGGGAACACGCCAAACTAATGGGAACCGAGGACAAAACAATGTTCAACTCCGGCAAGGGAGCAATCGACCAAATGATTATTCTCGATCGTGGCATAGATTTGATGAGTGTTCTAGCAACTCAACTCACATATGAAGGACTCATCGATGAGATATACTCGATTAATCAGAACAAAGTTTCGCTTCCAGGGAAAAATTTTGCCAAGTCTAATGATGATGCATCCCATGCAAATTTAGTTGCAGAACAAAAAGTTCTTTATTTGAATTCCAATGAGAAACTCTATGGTGAATTACGCGATAAGAACTTCAATGAAGTCGGTAAAATTCTCTCGAAGAGTGCCAAGGCAATAAGTTATGAAATGGAAACCAAAAACAATGAGAAATCTGTGCAGAATATGAAAATATTAGTTGACAGACTGCCAGAGCTTTTGAATCAAAAGAAATCCGTTGCCACTCATACAACTGTTGCTGAGTTGATAAGAGAATATTTGGATACTTATGAATTTGCCGATGACTTGTCTGCGGAACAAGAATTCATGGTTTGCGAAGATATCGATAAGCAGAGTGCTTACATTGAAGATTTGATAGCGAAAAAGTGCGATCTTCGAAACGTACTGCGTTTGATGTGTATTCAATGTGCGGCTGCTTCGGGATTTAAACAAAAGGTTGGTTAGATATTAAAGTCAAATTAACCATCTTAATATGATTTTATATCAGATTACCTGCATATGTGTTTTTTGCTTAAAAAAAATATGAAAACGGATATTTTGCAGACATATTAGTATCAAATGACGAGGATGAGAATTTTTATAAAAAAAGTTCTGTGTGCCATTAGAGATATTAGCGGAAAATTGTAAACGATTTAGTACGATGTTAAAGTTATTTTATCATAGTAAAAATGCTTTAACATCGTACTAAATCGTTTAAAACTTTGCGCTATTGTATGTATTATTAATAACTGTAAACTTATGAAAATACATATGTGCTCACATCGATCGATACCATCTCAGTAGTGTAACTTGCATGAGTGTACTTTCTGTACCTCGAGGGGTAAAGTAAATACGAAAATTAAAAACGTAAGAAATATAACATGTAATTATAATTTTGTAACGGGTACTCGAAAAAGATAATTAAATAGTTCCTTCACCCTGCTAATTCGTTTTTGCAGTTTATTTGATCTTTTATTCTTTTATTTTATTACAGGTTTTGGATTATTATAAGAGAGAATTAGTTCAAGTCTATGGTATTCAAACTCTCCTTACTATAAGCAATTTGGAAAAAACGGGTTTGTTGAAAACCCAAACTGAGAACCGACCATATGCTGTACTGAGAAAGGTAACTATGTAATTATTTTTGTTCATTTATAACGAAAGTTGTTTGATATTTTTAAAATAGTTTGATTAATTAATTCAATATTCCATAGTAAATTACTATTGTTTCTTTGGGAAAGTTTTCAGTATTTTTTATTATTAAGGATCCTTTTTTTCTAGAGCTGAGAGGGTATCTCGTATGAACCGATCGATTTCTTACGCCCAATTTCTTAAATTAGTTTTAACACTCCCTTCTTCTAGAATTAGTTCTGAAATTCTAATCCAAGTTAGCCAAGTCATTGTTTGTAATTCGTAAAACTACAAATTTCTGTAGGCGTTTTTTTAATCAATTTTGTTTGTCTCCTGAAAAATTACAAGTTGTTTGATATTAAATATTAATTCTTTACCGACAGTATTTGTTCTATCTTCCACCACTAAGTCCCAGTGAATTAAAAGTGCTTTCCAAAGAGACATTAAAATTCAGTAATATACTTACGCGATCTTCAAATTGTCTATATCTATCGCTTAACCCCACTATTCTAATTGTTGCATTAAAACGTGGCTGCTCTGCTTGGATCTATGAACTAAGCTATATCACATTATGACCATGTAAATGAAATTCTGTTTGTGTTTCCAAAATCCAAACTACTTAATTTGGTGAAAGTGTTTAGTAATTCAGCAAAAATTTTACAAGCAAATAACAAGTCATTTTTTTGTACAAACAATAACTAAATATTTATTTTCTTGTGTTATGTGTAAAAAATTTTGCTACGTTCTGTAGCTGTCGCATCGATAAAATTATTCGAAAAGCGTTAAAAAATGGAACAAAACTCATATAATTTGCTTCAATTTTTATCGTTTTATGACTAATTTTGTCGGTGCGAGAGTAACAGAACGTAGACACTGGCTACACACTCTCACCAAAACACAACTATTAAAAATGTATTCTTTTATGTTTTTCAGTCTTGCGTGTTAATTTTTTTTTAATTGATTTTAAACATCTCTATCTCTTATTTTGTATCTTCGGTTTAAATTTTCTAATCGAATTAAACTAAGTTCTAGACTTGAAACTTTAAACAAATGCGATGTCATCCAATTCTGAGCTATGTTCAAAATTTTAAGCCTCTAGCTCATCGGAAAGTTGGTTTAAAATCGATTGCAAAATTTGTACCAAACAGCCACGAAAGAAAGCGGTTAATAAAAACTTTTTAATAATATTCGAATACTTAATTTAAAAAAATATCATTATTAACAACACTACAGGAATTAAATAATAAAGAAAATATTCGAATTAATAAACTTATTTATTTTCATTTATGTTTTTTCAGACTTTGAACTTAACGGTGGACGATGTTGTTGAAGTAGATCCAAAGGACATCAGCTACGTTCATAGTTTTTACGCACCTTTAACCGTGCGAATTGTGGAACAAAGCTTAAAACCACTCGGCTGGCAATCTCTTAAAAGTTCCATAAATGTTTTACCAGGTAAAACATTTGAAGATTTTCAAGCACAATTAATTGGAATCAACGGACGTCAATCATCTACACCAAGTGAAGGATCTTCGCTAAATGTTCCTCGTATTGTATTGGTATTTTTTGTTGGCGGATGTACTTTTGCTGAGATATCAGCTCTTCGTTTTCTATCGCAACAAGAAGACAACAATGTTGAATTTGTAATTGCAACCACAAAACTTTTGAACAAGAATTCATTCCTAGACACTTTAATTGAATTTGCCTAAACGTTAACTTATATTATTTGCTATATTATAATAAATATTATTAACAGATATTAAAATATGTTACATATATGAATAAATAAATAATTTCTATTTGAAGAAGTATAACAGTATAGTTTAAGGAAGTGACAAAATAAATGCCAATTCATAAGAAGTTTATTTATAAAGGTGATATTGTTTATGCGGCCCTCATGACCAGGACCCTCTGTGGTACGCATACCTAAGGCTAACAAACAAGAAGACTGTTATAAATAGCATTACTTTGGTCACTCCCATATAAAACTTATTCTTTGTTTTGTTGCGAAATAAAGAACGCTTCCATGACAGATAAATGGGTTATGTCTACTTTTTCTATTTTTGCAATATTTAAATAAAAAAATATGGGTGATATTATAATTTAGTGGGATTTAAAAAAAACACTGTAAATTGTGAACTGGAACGAATGCGGTACTGCCTGGTTAGTGAACAGGCATGGGCTACTCCGGGTAGAGTTTGGAGAGTTGCGAATAGCTGAAAATTATGGCAAAATTAAAGTAATGTAAGAAGATAGAGAACAACGCATACAAAATGTATAAGAGTGACAAGACAAAACGAACATGGATGTTTGTCTTATTAGGTAATCGAATAAAACAAATCCCTTTCGAATGAGAGGTAATAGAAATAAAACACATTTAAGCTCTATAGAATGACGACCGTAGGACTTATGTAGTGGGTTGCGCACGAAAAAATTTAAGTGCTGCGAACTGAGCTAAAATTTCTATCAAACACTCCTCCTACCTGTCATAGTTACCATTAAGCCGTAGCTCAGGCCTATTAAGAGGCGGTTTGCCCGGCATGACTCCGGGGATCGGGTCATGCAGTGAGGGTGACTTCCCGGCGACAATGTAACACCAATCAGCGGATACGGACGGATTTACTGATGACGAACTAAGCAAACGAAATAAAGACCACGAACTTCGGATCTGTGCGTCGAACGCTTGGTTCCTAAACAGGCTAAGTGCAGCCGAACAATTGAACTGCTGCGAAGCAGTCATAATCGCCATCCAGAAAAATGCGATTGGATGAACGGGGCAAAAGAAAAGAAAAAAATTCGATATTTACTACGAAAATTGTTTCTGAGAATAAAGCCAGCGTCTGAATTTTTCGTTGGAGGTAGGCTTAGGAAAAAGTTCTAATCCTGTATTTCATTCCGAAAGTGAAAATTTTAGAAAACAAATATTTTGAATTCTCTATTCCTAGAGTGGATTTACAATGTCTTTAAAAACTCAAATTTTCCCTTTGTTTATTGTATTGTTTTTTTTTTATGAAATAATGCAAAACTCGAAAAAATGAGTCCGTAAGTGAAAAAAGTGCAAAATATTATTTTTTCATTTCTAGTTTTCAAGAGTAAAAATTCAAAGGCGGAACACTTTCGAAGAGGATTGATTTTCGAAGAAATGATACAATCGAGTTCCTTCGTGCAATCGAGCAATCGACTGTTTTCGATTCGATTTAATAAAATTGGGAACAATATGCGTAGAGATATTTCAACGGTTTCGTATCAAGGGTAAATTTGTCAAAATAAGCCTGAGCGCAAGCCCCCAGAGGAGAGATGATGACACCAAAGAAACGTTCTACAAGCTCCTGGACCAGACATATGAGCAGTGCCCTAGCTATGACATGTAACTGGTGCTAGGCGATTTTAAAGCTAAGCTAGGAAGAAAAAACATCTTTGGCCAGAAAGTCGAAAAACAAAGCCTACATGATACCATCTCAGAAAACGGATTCGGTCTGATCGACTTTGTTACGGGGCGAGACATTGTGGTAGCTAGTACGCATTTCTCACATCTTAAAATTTATAGGGGACAGACATATCTAGTATTAACCAAATTGCCCAAAGGCCCAAGACACTCCTCCAATGGAGCCAACATTGACTCGGAGCATTAATTCGTTGTATCCAATGTACGGCTACGGATATCCCCACACGTCAAAAAATGGAAATACCAGGTTTGTTCGATGTTAGCACCGGGGTGCACTGGGTCGCCCTGAACTCACTCTAAACGACGACGTTGGCCAACAATTCCATTCACCCGAACCCGACGAAGGTAAGATAGCTATATCTTAACTGAAGTCCAACAAAGATGCAGGAGCTGACGGCCCTGCTGCCTATGTTCAAAGCGGCTTTTTAGGACTATGCTCTAGTTCATCTGGTTAGAAGCAAAGACACCCTTGCATGTACATATAATGTGGAACCGGTTATTGTTAATTTTTATATTCACACATAATACTACCCTGAGCTAAATTAAAATATGGGATCCCATAAATAATTTATTTCTTTTTAATTCAGATGAAAAGGTTTACATTCAGACTATAAAGCCACAGGGTGATCGTACATAAGAGCCAGTACGTGCTTTTTATTTCATAACTGTTCTGTTTTCATCACTTTCAAAAAAATTTTAAGGTGCGACAAAGTAAAGACAATATTAGAATTGAAATAGTAGAAGAAAAACTTTTTAAATGAATTCTTAAATTTGATCTTTTGAAGGAATGAAAACATTATTACGTGATGTCTCATAATTATATTCACTTGAATTCTGTTTATCATGGGCTTTTATAAATTGATTTCTTATAAGGCAAGCAAAAAAACTATAGACCATAGCCGACTTCCAACTCTATCGTCTATTTGTTGAGATTTAATTCCTTCTTATTAAAAACATGGTTTTAAGTTTTTTTTTTGTCGATTAGAAAAAGTGATGTGGGCATTTTTTGGTACATGTAATGCATGTACTTATAAACATGTTTATTTATTTATTTAATCAAATTAATTTATGGATAAAAAACTATTTTTTTTATTTTTATGTTGGTTTTGTTTTTTTTTTTTTTTTTATTTTATAAATTCTACAAATTTATATAGGTTACTCTATAAATGATTGGTGTATGTATCTTTAGGATTTGTATTTTTTTTTTTAAATTATGCGTGTAATTGATTTTTTTTTAAATTTGGAATTTCAATTTTTTGATTTTGCTTCAGTAAATGATTTACCTTGAAGAAGTGGGTGTAACATGGGGTGTGATTTGTGTTTTTTTGTATCTTTTATTTAATTATATTTTATGCATGTGTTATATACGGGTTGTTATGGTTGTTGAATGTTTATTTTACTTAATTGAATTTTAACCTTTGAGTTTATGTTAATTTTTTTATTAATTAATTAATTTACTTAATTTAATTAAATAGATTTATTTTATTATTTTAACATTGAAGAAAGCGACTTTTGTATTCGATTTGCTTCAATGTCGTCTTTTAATTGGTTTTTACCATCACTAGAAATGCGGTAATTATTAGTGTTATAATTTGCATTAAAATTATTTACGTTTATATGCTATAGGGAGCCAGCCGGAAAACTTGTAGAGCTATTACTATGTGCTAAACTAATCATTGATCCTGATAAACTACCCTCTTCGTCTGGGTAAGTCTCCCTTGATACTTCGTTTATGGATAATGCACTGAAAGAAAAAAAATAAATTACGGACTGATGTTTTGGATCTCAACATAATGTACACAGTTTTCAAAAAAAAAAATAAGTTAAAGGCAACATTTAGAAAAAATACACTAAATTTGTGTATTACTGCTTTCTTGCTATGGTGAAGCGAAACACAGCTGATACTGAAACAATTGTATCAGCAACAACCCATCAACAAATGAATTTTTTTCTCGTTTGCTTCAAGTTTTCGCATCATTTGATATAAGTTTAAAATAGTGAACACGCTACAGAAAAAGTGATGCGTTTATAAACGTTTGACGATTGATCATTTGTAAAATTTTCTTAATTGCAAAAAATCTCTTCTTTGAATATGTTCAATGCACATGCATAAAATATCATCACCATAAAATTGATTTTGATTTGACGAATTCGAAAACGTCCTATATTTTAAAATTTTGAAAAAGGAATTCAATTTAAGTACTGCTAAAATGTTTTGATATCAGTTTGTTTATAAATATAAAAATTATCGAATGCACAGTTAAAAATTTCAAGATGACAAATCAATATCAATAATTATTTGTAAAGTTCTTGAGAGAATATAATTGTTAAAATTTTATTTTTACTGCAATTTATATGCATGCTTTTGGAACATTCGTTTTACGTCGACGGATAGAAGAATACGAAAATTCACGTGTACGTTTAGATCTGCAGTGATTCGCAGTGCAGTGCCCTCTATTCTCTTTACTCATTTGTCATGAAAATAAAATAGAACACTGTACTGAGAATCACTGCGTATTGCGTATTCCATCCATCCATATTCCATAATGGACATGTATAATTCATCCACCAAATGTAACATTTCATCTTTTGTTTCTGAAATATTTCTTCTTGGTCTGCGACGCATTTAAGAATAATATTAGTCGAGTTCGAGTTCACTCAACAGAAAGCACAAAATTCGTTCCCACCTTTAACATATCTTTTTGTTCATAATTGACATAAACATCTCACCTGAAGCCCAATGCAGCTGACTCTTCGTCAAACGATTCCAGCTCCTTGGCCTGCTTCTCATGCTTCATTCTAAGCCTTTCAGCTCTTTCTTGATTAAACTGCTGAAGTTCAGCTTCCATCTAATTATTAAATGTTTCGATTTATTACAATTTAAAAATAAATAATAAAATGTGCATTTTCTGACCTTGCTCTCAAGCAAACCTCGACGAACGCTAACGCGATTTTCAAGTTCTTTACGCTCTCTATCACGTTGCTCCTGGGCTTGTTTCTTATTTTTAATTTGATAAGCGGTCAGAACTTCTAGTTCATATTCCAACAATTCCTTTGTTCGTTGGCATTCAATTACTTGGCTTTCATCAAGTTTATAGCTCTGACTCTGGAACATGTCAGCAATGCTTTGTTCATACTGAAACAAGACATTAACAAAAACAAAATATATTCGGAATATAATTTTTACATAATGGTGTTTAGCGGTGAAACTTACTTGATCACCTAACAATGTTAATTTTCGGTGTTTCTCTTCTTTCAATTGCTTTATCACTTCTTTTTGATGCTCTTTAGCCGTCGTTTGGAGTATTTGAGCCTTATACCTTTTATATTGTTTTGTTTGAGTTTTACATGTCTCACGGAACTGTTTTCGTATTTGTAGTTCTTTTTGCTACAAAAACAACAATAAAATAAATTAAGTATAACTATTTACTACAATTTTCTTAAACTAGTAATTTTACCTTTAAACTCTTTGGATGCTGTCGTATTTCGAGGGCATGCTTTCTCACCAATTCCTTTCGGACTCTTTCCATATAGTCCTTTTGATTTTGTAGTTCTGTATCATGTTGTTTGTTAATCTAAGTGCAATTTATAATTTTATATTAATATCAAAATGTAGTGAAAATTTACAATAATACTGATACCGCAGCCCACTACCCTATTTTAAAAAAAATTATAAGTGTCTCTTTGCAAACAACGTTGACAATACTTTTATCCTAGCTAATCTTTTTATCGGAGAATATTTTTTTTAAAAACCCGATTTAAAAATGGTTGTGAATGTATAGCAATAACCAAAAGGTCATGTGCATTTAAAGTTTAAACTAGCAGAGGCTTTAACTGATTTTGAAGCAAGCACAAGCTTGTATTTGTATGCGCACAATATAAAACAATGATTTAAATATTATTTAAAACTGACTTATTAAAAAATAAATAGGGAAATTTCCCTAATAGACAAGTGTACTGCCACAAAGTATAGGCGCGTATCATACTTAGTTGTAGTATGAACTTTTTTAAATATTTTGAATTCTCAACCCACCCGCCGGCGGTAACACGCTTAAGTTGTCTTAATACAATTCAAATTACATTAATTGGTGGCAATAATAATTTCATTCTATACTTCACCTATGCATATTAACAAACCCCCCTTTTAACTTGATTTTTTGTTATGATGAAACTACCGTGCAGTTTCAAAATGGAGAACATGAGAGAAGACAGTTTTTATGCTCCAAAACTGTATGACATAAACATTTTTATCTGTGTAAAAAAAAAAAAAAAAACAGTTTCAACGGTACATATTTTTATGAAGGTTTGGAATAAAATATCAAATATTTCTAAAAACAACCTTTTAGTTGAGTTCACTTGGTCAACGAAATAATAACATCCTTTTTACGATTGATAAGTTTCAATTGATAGTTGATATATATTTATATTCGATTTAGAACTCAATTGATAAAAGTTTTGGTCATTGAGAATGATGCAGATGCAGACTACTGTGAATTCCAAGAAAATTATTTATTTATCAATAGTCTTAATAAATTGAGTTTTAAAATATAAAATTTCAATGTTTTTGAATTAATGATTGACAATCATAATAGGGGTGTAAGATAATAAAATAACAGTTGAGCTTAGTAAAAAAAAAAATGTTGCCTTCTTAGGGTAGTTTATTTTATGTCTGAAAAAACTGGTGAACATTGACTAAATCAAATTAACTATAAAAAAAGGAAATAAAATACACAATTAACAACATAATTCGGATGATGAAAGCCCCCCATGATGTAATACTTAGAAAAAAATATCTGCGACATCTTAAACTTATTATACCTTCCATATTATTTAAAGAAAAATCGACCAAGTCTTAATATTTACTGCTTTTCTCAAATAATTTCTTTTGGTTTCAGATTTTTAAGCTTTTTCAAACTGAAAAAGATAGCTTTTGTGGATACTTTTAATGCAGTGCATTGCTCTCTTTTCTATTCACCCATTTGTAGTGAAAAGAAAAGAGAACACTGTCCATGAGAATCAGTGCGGATCTACTTTTGCGTATTCGAGAAAATAGGAAATTTTCATTTTCATATTTATGCTACTTTATGTTCTAGTTCTTTTTTTACTACAATTTTGTTTTAATTATTTCAAAACAGTAGATACTTTCGCAAAAGCGCAAAAATCTGTTGTTTTTTGTGGATTTATCCCTCACCCGAAACGCGCAATAAAATTAATTCTCAAAAAAAGTCAAATTTGCTTTCTATTGTTCAAATGTATCTTTTATTTTTTACTTCTTGTCATAATAGTTACTTTTTCTTATCTAGCCTCAATCTACATGTCCCTGTCTTCATACAATAAGAAAAAGCATATTGTTCGATGAAAACAAAAAAAATCCGAAAAAATAAAGAATTATAAAACGATGACGTTAATATGAATAAAAAAAATGAAAATTTGTTTATACACGCATAAAATCAAAATCTAAGCCACAGAACTTGACTTAAAAATTGTATACAATATTTTATTATGTCCCCTTAAATAAAGTTCGATAGGAACTGTATACAATGGGCCCTATCGCGAACGACATTTCCCGGGAAATATTTCCCACGTTCGAAAAATTCGTATCGTGAATGGTGTTCGAAATTCCCCTCGGAATTTATTGCTATCGTAAACAATATTTCCATGGGAAATTTGTTGTAATTTCTCTGGAATTTTTTCCCATTTATTTTGGTGGAGAAATTAAGGCGAGACGGAGGAATTGAAACTTTTTTGATAAATAAACACAATTTTTAAATTTTATTATGGGACGAACTCAACAAATCAAATCAAAATAGAACCAGTATTATGGAAAAGAATACTATAGAGACTGGATTTACTACCTACAGGGTAAATAAGATTTGTCAAAATTTGGCCGAAATGCATCTTCATTTTGATTACCTTCTTGCAGCAAAAAACGAAAAATGCAAAACCAAGAAAAAGATCACTCAGTTTATATTTTTAGAAAAAATATAAATTTTTCTTTCTTTGCTCTTCCGCGGTTTGAATTTTGATCTATTCTGGACAAAGCTTTTCCTCGAAAATGTTAAGGAAGTTCGACAAAACTTCACAGAATGTTGACTGGGCAAGACCTCCATCGTGGTCCTTGCCGACTCCTCTTTGGTACCCACCTTCAGCAAAAAAAAACGCAGACATGCACTAAGCCTGACGATGTGTTGACACTGGACAGTGTTTTCAGATAGAGGAATTTTGTTCTTCTGCGAAATTTAACACCTTGTTCAAACGGAAAAATATAATTGGCAACATGAAAAATTCAATTATTTTGTTTGTTGTACCTTAGCAAGGTATCGAAGAGGACAATTTTATGCAATTTTATACAATTCAGTTGAAATGATCGCACCCAATATTTCTTTCTTCACATGGATGGGGAATTTGTTTGGCATATTTTGTTTTATTGTAAAGGGAATTTCAGCTTAAATTTAATTTTTTTTAATTATGATCCTCTGATAACACTGTACACAATTCGAAATTGATCTCCGAAAATAATTTTGTCTTTTGAATGTTGGTAGTTTTTTCCCTGGGAAAAATTTATTCCGAGGGAAGTTCACGATAACTAGAAATATTTCTTGGGAATGAAACTTTCCGTGGGAACTAAAATTTCCCGGGAGATCCCCGATAGGGCCCATTAAATAATGCATTTTATTTCTGTTCGTTAAAATAGTCAAGTGTAAAGTTCATATGCCTGTTTACTTTGTCATTGATATGACTACTCTATTCCTTTACAATACAAAACGAGTGGTATTTAGTTACAAAAGAAACTCTTGACACGATTATTTTCTTTTGAACTGTATACCTATTAAAATTAATAAATAAACATTTATACATACATAAGTACAAATTTACAAAAAAATAAATACCTTCAATTATTTATAGGGCAATTTATCATTTTGATGTGTAAACATCTATGCCGGCGGTAGGGTAAACCAAAAACGTGGCAATTTATGTGACACTTTACGTTGTGATCTTACACGTTACGACACATTGATGTAAATTAGATACGTTCAATATTGGGCACGATCGTTTGTACTTCAAACTAAATTGAAAGATCGAGTTGAGTTTGCGTTGAAATTTGGTTGACAGTTCGAACTCGTCGCGTTCTGTGATGTAAAACCAACACTTGAATATTTAATTTGTTGTTGACAAATCTTAACCGTGAGTCCCAGCACTCACACTGTCTTAAATAAATGAAGAGTTGTGAACTTTAAGGGATTGTCTCATCTAATGGATTAAAGAAACCGATACAAATGGGAGAAGGGATGTCCTCGCCTAAGTCAGTCCTTTCGGACGGGTTTTCCTCAAAAATTCATTTTTCGGATCCTTACCGAAGATAATCAGCCTTATTGTAAATTCCATCCGAACAACATCCCGCCCGGAAAATTTGACATTTATATTTTAACTTTTATCCTATTGTAAGTTTCAGTTTCACCCGAAATTCCGAAAATTTACTGGTTCGATTTGAAGGTACACCGATAGACATATACTAAAGTATAATTATTCCGGTTTGAAAAAAAATCACGTAACAGTTACTTTATATTGAAAAAAGTTGTGCCAAGAATGTATATATTCGGACTTGTTTCTAGCTCAGAAAATAGCAAAACATACAACGGTCGGAAGAAGTATTTTCGCAAAAAAATCACACACTTTTGTTTATATCAATGGATAGAAAAAATCTGAAAAAATGGTATAATAATCATTTCTTTGAAATTAAAAATTATGTATCAATAATTCTAGGACAGCAACAAAATTTGGAAGAAAAACTAAAAGGACTTTTAATTATTGGTTAGATTTTTGATACGAACAGGAAAAAAAATTACTTTGCATAATTTTGAACACTGAACTTAAATCAATCAAAGCCATATTTAACTTGAAAATATCTTGACAGAGCTGTTTCCTAGCTAGTTTCCAATTTTTGTATCATATGTATGTGTCAATTGGAATCTTATTTTTTTAACGATTGTTGAAATGTTAATAAATTTGTACTGAAATTTTCGAAAAATACACCCAAACAGGAGTCAACCTTCTAAAGACATAAAAATATGCACTTATGAATTTGATTATCAACCGAATTTGGAGAAAATTCTTCGAATGAATATCGTACTCCTACATCTATAAAAAGTTCTAAGAACTTATATGTATATAAGTCAATATATATATATATAATATATAAGTCAAAACAAATAATGAGAAAGTTTTACTTTGATTAGGGTGAAAATGTGGACAAAATCTAAGAGATGCGCGAAAAAACTTAAATGAGTAGTTACCTTCACCCTGAACGTACGAGTGTAGAAGAACTTGCGATATGCAAGTGTAATATTGTAATTAAAAATAAATACAAGACTTTCAAAATTAAAGAACAGGACTAAAAAAAAAAAAACGTTAGCTTACTTGATCTTCTCTTAAGTTATGTACACTCTTCTGTTGCCTATATTCTAGTTCTTGTGTTTTCTCGTGATGCTTTAATAGCATTGAGTGGGCTTGTTCTAACTGGAATTGCTTTTTGCTCAGTTCCTTTAAAGAAATATAAAACAATTATAATTCAAAACTCGAAGTCGAAATTATTTTGTTTCCTTACATCTCGCAGCAATTGATATTCTAACTCATGCAACATTATCATTCGCCTCCTTTTAAATTTCCTCATTTCTATGTCTATATACTGCTTCTGTACCCGCAAAAGCCGCTGTTCCTCTTGGGCCTCAGCTTGTTTCAAGTTGTCCTTTTGCGATTGTAGAGTCAAATCACGTTGGCGCTTTGGTGTCGACTCATCCATTGAAAGCTCACGTTTCCATCGCTCTTTGTTTGCTTTGTACTCTTTCTTTCGATTCAAGTCAAATGCTTTACGATCACCCTCCTGCTTCGAGGAAATATCTTTGTGAAGTTTTTTCTCGGCAACAGTATTTTGCTTAATACGCCGCTCCAATTCCTGCTGGTGTTTAACCTGCAACAAACAAATACAGTTTTAATATTCTTGTTTTTTTTTTTTTTTAATTTGGTTATAATTTTACCTCCAATCTTTCCAGTTCTCTTGTAAAATTATGTAACAGCATGTCATATTCCTTATCTAGGGCCGCTTTGTGTGCTTCCATTTCTACTTTACATTTTTCTTCCAGCTTAAGAAGGGCAGCTTGATGTTCACGACGCATTCGTTTATAACCAGACATTTGTTCATGCATTTCCTCCTTTAAATAAATTAAACGTTTACATAAAAAGTATATTAATACATATATTCTTATTATTTAATTAAAAACACCATATAAAATTTGACAGACAAAACTTTGTGCTCAAACAAAAACGCCCGTGACTTTTAAAAATTGTTCAAGTAGTGTATGTAATAATGAGGAAATTTCCTAATTTAATATGTTTCACCATAAAAAAAGAGTCCTTTCAATTACAAAAGTAATGCTCGATACATAAATAATAAGTTCAAAAGTAGCATTGAAGAAAAACTAATTTCAGTGATTTTATGTAATTCAACAAGAAGCTTCTTTTAGCGACAAATGTTTCAAACAAAAAAAAACTTTACAACCAATTTATTTTTGAAAAAGCTTTATTTGTAGGTAGATATGAAAATTTTAAAGTTTTCTTTTAGTGATATTTTCACTACATTTTGGGGTTTACTGGAAAAAGAATTACAACTCAGAACTTCTCATCAAAAAGGCTCATTTTTGTTATGACATCACTTCGTTTCTTGTAATGAAAAACACTGACTTCTTCCACTATTTTCACAAATGTTAGCAAAGTGAAATCTGTGTTACACAAACTACAAAAGAACGTTTACACCGATGGGTGTGTGAAGTGAATGGGTGTGGGGATTACCAAAACCAAAACATTAAATTTATGGAGATATGTTAGTAAATAAAATTAATGGCAAACATTTGTCTTCAAATGCAAAACGATTCTTCTGTTTGATATTGGAAATAGTAAAATGCAATTGATGGATCAAAGCTGCATTAAATTATACCAATTAAATTATTTCAATTATATTATATGTTGTTGATTCAATATAAAGCCTTTATTCGTCCGAAACTCGAGTACAATTCCCATATTTGGGCAGGTGCTCCAATAACCCACTTGAGTCTCTTGGACAGAATTCAAAAGAGAGCTCTAAAAATGATAGGCGACCGTAGTCTAACTGAAACATTTGTATCTCTAGAGCACCGCCGCAATGTTTCATGTCTATCATTATTTTACCGCTATTTCCATAAACAGTGCTCTAATGAAATAGCCAGTTGCATTCCTCCCCTCAAACTATTCAACCGTAATACCCGTACTTCTAGGAATGCGCATCAGTTTACCCTTGAGCCCAATTTTGGACGTACTGTCAAGTACAGAGATTATTTTTTTAGCCGCACTACACGAATGTGGAATGCTTTACCCGGCTCAGTGTTTCCCACTCATTTTAGTGTGCAGACATTCAAAACCAACGTGCATCGGTATCTCCTTTCCAATCCTATCCTACTTTCCTAATTGCTCGCACTGTGTTTAACATTATAAGGGTATTCATAACCCCTTGTGTGCACGCATAATATAAAAAAAAAAAAAAATGCATTTCCGGGTCTAACAGAACACAGTTAAATCTTGTATTCGCCATACCGTTTTCGTGGATTTGTTTATCGATAACAAATACAACATTTTAGAAAGAGCCCATGGTTTATCTCGTAAATATAACGGGACGTATTTTGTTCAGAATCGACACAAGTTTATTGAAATTTACCCTTAAATACATCTGTACTAACACAAAAGTTATTTATATATTTAATAAATATTTTTGATGTGTAAACATCTATATCGGCGGTAAATTAAAATAAAAACATGAACCTTACGTGTAATACTTTGCGTGTCACACATTACGTTGTAATTGGGTACGTTCAATACCATTGATGTTTAAGCATCTTAACCGTGAGTCCTCACACATTTTTTTTTACCACGGAGAAAATTTTTGAACTCAATATTATAATTACTGTTATACAACTTCATATGAACATGATTTAAATCAAGATTTCTTACATTTTAAGGCAAGTTCTATCGTTGGTACATATTCAGGTTTGGGACACACCACAGTAGCGACATTTAAGTTGCATAATCGATTTTTAAAATGTATGTGCATTTTATAAATTTCTGAATTGATCTTACGCTATTAGAAGCTCATGATTTACAGCTAATGCAGTTGTTATATTTTCAGAAACTAGCTGAAATTCACAAAGGACAACAAAGTATTAATTTGCTGATTGCAAAGATAATGATCACCTAGATTCTGTTATGAATCCAAATCAAGATATTAAATTTATTTGACTTTACTGGATTGGCTTCGCACATAAAAAATTAGTTATCAGATTGACAGTCCAAAAATATTTTAACAATGTCGAAAGAGATGTCCCGCTACGCGTATTTTAATGCTTAAATATCAATGCGATTTCTATTCAAACGAATGTAATTTCATAAATTGCCGTTTTCAATAACGAAAAATAGCAATTTAAAATGTTTGCTAGTAAATATATTCAACGTGTCTTTCCCAGAGCTAATATTATAAATTGCATGCAGGCTTGTGGAGGTGGACAACGCTATTTGTTTATGTTCATTCATATACATAAAATATAATCAAAAAACACATCAATATCCAAGTTAATATTCTTGGTGATTGTATTTATTATATTAATTAATTGTTGCTCATATCAAGCAACACCGAAACATTGCCAACTTGCTAGTCTAAATATAAATAAACTGCAACGTTCGTGTGTATTTTCTTATAAACTCAAGAACTACTCCACACGTTTTAATGAAAAAACAGCTTTCTGTCCCGTCTAAGCAAACTTTTCACACAGAATCAAGAACCGGAGACTGACTCCATCATTAATTCATCTGACTTATCATTACACAGCCTTTACTATAAGTGTTAAAAATATAATACGAAATAGTAAGAATTAGAAATTTTATGTGGCCGACTAATACAGGATTTATTATAAACAGGGTAAAGTAGGATTTAACTGATTAAGGGAAGAAAAAATATATTCTAAATGGTGCTGCTACTAATAGATATTCATACATATGTATGTATGTACATATAAGAAAGTTAAAAATTAATCAAAAAATTCTAGAAAATCTACAAATCAAGATATAACTGTTTCAAAGTTTAAAGTTGAAAATTGAAAAATAGATTGTTTAGAATTAATTAACCGTTAATAAAATAAAAGTTATATATAATTTAATGAGATCCATTTTATACTGCCGGAAAGCTAAATTATACATGTTGTGTTGAGGTTCAGGATAGCTTTCTTTTCAATAAAGAGAATGAGTGTTATTTTTGTATCCAAGAATCTGAGCTACCGATTTTGTTTGATATTATTAGTTTCTTTTTTATGCAATTCAATTTTATTTTACGTATAATAAACCTGCAAAAAAACACCTAATATCGCATTGAAATCGGAGAGCTAATGTTATTAGCAAGTGTTGCCTATTCTGCTATCCGATCCGATCGAATTTTTCCATTCACGTGAATTTCTCACAAATTATTCTTTAAACTCTTCAATCTTTTGAGTTCAAAGCTCTAACAATAATAATTATTTTTGAAGTTCTTGAGAAAATTTTGTTAAAATTTTATTTTTATCGCAATTTATTTGTTTTTTGAAACATTCGTTTTCCCCGACGACGGATAGCAGGATGTTAATTCTCGTTCGAGAATGGAATAAAATCCATTTTGTGGAGACACGATAGTCAATTTACACAAACATGCGTGTTCAATGGTCAAAGGATGCTTTTCCAGAAAGTTTTACGAAACAAATACTTATTATTAACCTATCATCAAAAGAAGTTCAATGCGTATTACCAAATATCACACAACATTAAATAAAGTACACGACTGGGTCGAATATATGTATGTACTTGCTCTTACCTCATGACGTTTACAAAAACTAATTAATTTAAGTTTATTGGTTCAATATTTAATCACTGATCTAAATGTGATTAACTTAACCCTAAAAAAGAAAACAAAAATGTAAACACATATTCTTGGACATCAGCTGTAAGTTGTCTAACACTCGTAACAGCAACAACAACTTAATATATACGATGGCGGTAAAAACGCGATCATTCGTTGGTTTCCAGGTGTAACGCGTTTACTCATTTTAATATTCGAGCAGTAAGTGATCGACCGAGCACACAACTTAACTGATCATGCGTTCAATAGGTTATTCATTATACAGTGCACTCCGCTGCAGAGAAACTAAATTCGTGACAGAAAGATGAGTGTGACAGCTAGTATTATTTTTTTTAATTTTTAGAAAAATATGTTTGTTGATATATGAATTGATTGATAAGTTTCAGCTCAAACTGATGGTTAATTTTGAATTGTAACTAATTTTATTTTTATGGTGTTCAGCGTCATCTTTCGATAAACTTGAAAACTTTTAATTTAAGTGCAATTCTCATTTCATAAATTTTTGCTCAATTGGACGGTTAGTTTTTGATTTCTATATTTTGGTGTTCAGCGCCACCTATCGAAACTTTTGTTAGATATTTTATTAAAAATAAATAAAAGAATGTCGTTTAATTTGTATATTCACTTTTATTAAAACGCAATAAGGACTTCTTCTCATAATGATCTCTAAGTGAATGATCTTTTGTCTCGTCGTCTCGTTCTTGTGTTTGTTCGTTTGTCTATGTATTCGTATGTATCTGTTTCTTAGTTCGTTAAGTGTAGTTCTGTTTGACGGCTCTATATTTATTGCCTTCATTCGGCCTCTCCTGACCGTTGTAGGTCCTCCAACAACTGAATACGCCTATCGACTTCATCTCTTCGCTCATAGCATTGATCATCGAATCCCAAAAATTCTGTCTCACTCTCTTCATCTTCGGATAAAGTTGATTCTTCAGGATTCATAGCATTGTAGTTCTTCATCTTATCAACAGCAATTACTCCTTCAAACGTTTTTTGGGATACTTGATGTCCGGGAATATCTGCTACTATATAGCGGTCATTTGGAAGCACCTTGGTGACTATATATGGTCCTCGATATTTTGCTTCTAATTTTCTGGATTGTCCCATTGCAGGAATTTCACGGGTTAGAAGTACCAGGTCACCAACATTGTATTTTTTCACACATCGTTTTGAGTTGTAACGTTTTTGTTGTATCTCTTGGTCTTGAAGTAAAACGGCACCATAGCCACGTGAGCTTGCGTCGATATGAACTTCGGTTAGCTTATCTGGATCATAGATTCTGAGAACAGGTTTGTCAGCTAACAACGACTTTAATAATTTAAACGCCTTGAATTGTGAAATTCCCATTTCAAATGTAACATCACCCCGCAACATGTCAGACAGCGGCGCAGCAACTAACGCAAAATTTTGGATGAAACGCCTAAAATAGCTACAGAGTCCGAGAAACGATTGAAGCTGCTTTTTATTTCTAGGCACTGGAAAATTATCGATGGCTTTTGTTTTTACATTATTAATCCCGATAGTTCCATCTTTGATGACAAATCCTAGGTATTCAACAGTGTCCAACAAAAAACCGCATTTGTCCAAACGAAGTTGCAACTTGTATAATTTCATTCGTTTGAGAACCTCCTTCAATATGTCGATATTCTCGTCGACAGATCTCGTAGCTATAAGTAGGTCATCTATATAAATTTGAACTTTTCTGGATCTGCAAAGGTCGCTGAAAACATGATGGATATTTCTTTGGAAAACAGCTGGGCTATTAGTCAAGCCAAAGGGCATCTTGACATACTCATACTGCCCATCAGGAACGACAAATGAAGTGTATTTTATGGAATTTTCCTCAACGTCAACGTGGTGAAAGCCATTTCGCAGATCTAAACAGGTGAAAACTGTACAGCCGTGAAGATTCGCAATAAGGTCATCTATGAGTGGCAGTGGAAAATGATCCCTCACTGTTTTTGCGTTCAGGGCTCTATAGTCGACACAAACCCTGATATCTCCAGTCTTCTTACGAACGATCACCACTGGACTTGTGTATTCTGATATACTAGGACGTATAACTCCTTTCTGCAGCAACTCATCAATGACTTTCGCCAACTCGTCTCGTTCAGTATAAGAAAGTCGTCGCGGTGTTGATGATATTGGAATGTTGTCTCTTATGTTAATCTTCATCTTGTAAGGTAAATCCAGAAATTCATTCACATTGTCGGCTAAATATTCGTCTCGAAGTAACTTTTGCATTTTGTTCACAAGATCTGGTCCAACTTTAGGGTTGACTCTAATTTCCACATCACTCGGCTCGACTTCTATTCGCATCAACTCAGACGCAAATGCTTCATATGACTGCTCGTTACTTTCGAAGACTAAACGTTCTCCATTAAAACTCCATCGAATTGTGTTCAAAAAGTCTTGTCCAAGGATGGCGTCATCTGTTATGGCATATGTTGGGACAATTACAAATTCCAGTTTGTATTCGTTTCCGTCGATTTGAACTTTGGTTTCGAATGCTGAATTGCATACCACTTTGGTTTGGTTTAGACCTACCAGTGAACAAGATATCGATTTGATGTTCACGACGCCTGCTAATACGCCTTCACGAATGAGATTTTTGCAACTTCCCGTATCTACCAAAGCGTTAATACTTTTCCCATCAATAACGACTAGCTTTCGATAATTATCAGAGGGAACGCCCAAGGAGAAAGTTTCATTCTGCTGAGTTACCAGAGCAGTGTTGCGACAGTATTTGGCGACGTGTCCGTAGCTTCGACATTTAAAGCAAAGTGGTTGACCATTCTTGTTTCGATCTGGAAGTCGTTGACTTTGTCTTCCACTTACTTCATTAGTTTGTTGTACAACTCTGTTCCTCGCCGCAAATTCACCATCTTGTCCCGACATCCACTGGCGCCTTCTGACACTGGCGTTTACTTTTTGTTTTTCTTGATATTGTTCACTACGGCCAAAGATATTTACATTTGCCGAATAACTCAACTGCATCACTGTGGTGTTCATCGTTTTAATCCATTCAGTAAAATCTCTCAGAGTCGGTTTATTGATTTGTTGTGCAACAATGTGAGATCCCCACTGTAATGCAATAAAAGGTGGTAACTTGTCAATAAAAATGGGCAATAATCCAGAGCACTGATTAACATCCATGCTTGCACATATAACACTGGAATATATTCCTCGAACGGCATTTGTATATTTAATAAACTCTGACCAGTCGTTTACTAATGGCAATTGCAATGCCTCATTACGGAAACATTGAGCTAACATCTCAGGTCGACCAAAGTTATCTTTCAATAACTCGATAATTTCTTCAGGGTCCTCACTTGACATTAACATGATGCGTACTGATTCAAAAGCTGGTCCGAAGAGTGCTTTTCGTATCCTTGCTATATTTTCTTGAGCTGAGAATCCGCACAACATAGTAGACTGCCTAAAATCTCTTATAAAAGTTAGCCACTCAAGGGTATTGCCACCAAATCGTGTCAGTTTGGTGCTCACTGACTGCCGGGCCAAAAGTTGTGACATTGTTGTTTGTAAGTCAGGGACATCAGGGGACTTAATTGAACCATGTGCAACCCACTCGGATACCCTTTCTTGCTTTTGTTTTGAATCTTCAGAAATTTCGCTCGCAGCTTCCTCCTCTTCGTCCTCGCTTAGTTCTAATTCAAGGAGTTTTCTTCTTAGTTCCAGCTTCAACAATTCCTTGCGGATGGAGTGCTTAGAACTCTTCGATGATTTTGATTTTTTCCGCGCTACTGCCGATTTAAATACTTCTGGTTGCGTCATGGTGCTTAATAATTCAATTAGTTTTGTCTTCAATGTGTCAATGTTCTCATCGACAACTTTAAAAATATTCCCCATTTGCTGCACCTCAATGTCGGAGAACGTGCCAAGAATTTGTCTGCACAAAATGTTGTCTTTTTCTGGATCATTCCAGCCTGTGAATTTAAGAATTTTTTGTACGATGTACTCACGTGAACCTTTGGAAGTTTTGAGAAAAAGTGCATTATAAATTTTTCCCAAGATCTCATCATCAACGCCTGAGATTTGATCCACGAAATCCGCAAATTTTGTTTGTAAATCCATATTTTGGGGTGGCGTCTTTCGCACTTCACAAGGGAGAATTTTTTGTTCGCGAATTGTTCTTTATTTTTCAATTTCTAATGAAAATAACTGGGTGAAAGGCTGAATTTGGATCCCACTTCTGAATTTTGTTAGATATTTTATTAAAAATAAATAAAAGAATGTCGTTTAATTTGTATATTCACTTTTATTAAAACGCAATAAGGACTTCTTCTCATAATGATCTCTAAGTGAATGATCTTTTGTCTCGTCGTCTCGTTCTTGTGTTTGTTCGTTTGTCTATGTATTCGTATGTATCTGTTTCTTAGTTCGTTAAGTGTAGTTCTGTTTGACGGCTCTATATTTATTGCCTTCACTTTATTTTTTTTTATTCACGTGCACATCCCACATAACGAAAAATATGTTATGTACGAATTAGCTCAAGCTGATGGTTGGTTATTGGCTTTTGAGAACGACGACTGGCTGATAACGACACAGCTGAATTTATCTATATTGTATCCTACCGGCTTGCATTCTAGTGTATGAGTTGGAATGGTCGAATTTCGGCCAATGGGCGATACTAGTATACATAATTTGCCGGTCAAACAATGAGTAGTCGTTTATGGAGTACATTTTTATTTCGATTTTAGCAGTGAGACGTGTGGAGAATAAGAACAATATAAATTTCAACTAAAGCATGCTATTATGAAAAAAAAAACTACAAAATTATGACAAATTTCTTTTCGGTCGAATAATGATTATTATTGAAACATGTTCATATTTGCAATTACTACAATTTCACGATAACAGTACAATTAATTCCAAATTTTATTGACATGTACTTGTTGTACTAAAAATCTGAAAAAATTAGGGAATTATTTTTTTTTTTCATTTGGATGTGATTTAGACTCATCCAAGATGAACTTTTTTTTAACGGCTAGATATTCGTCATGAAATCACTGTAAAATGAACTGAACTTAACAAAAATTGCGTATTGGTAAGGTCCTTACTAGTCAACTGATGAGTCCAAGTGAGATCGCCGGGACGAAACGCCAAAAGGCCGTTAAAAGCTGTTTTTAATCTATAGTCCCCTATCTCACGAACTGATGTTGATGCCTCTTAATTGACCGTTGTTAAAACTAAATTTCTCTTGTTTTACAAACAACAAGATTTCTTTATATAAATATAATGATCGATTGAATGGTTTAAGGAAGAACTACTATTATAAAAGCAGTTACGTCAGTTCGTGAGATGAGTGACGATATGTTACCTGTAGTAGCCCATTAAAGAATCCACAGCTATACATTTACATATATTTAAAATATATTTTACGTTGAGAATAATAACGTAACAAATTCAGTTTTGAGTTAGAACTTATAATAGAGTTCCCAAGTTATCAAACAATCAATCAACTTTATTAATACATACTCTCATTTTCATACATTTCCAAATTTTACTTAAAGGCTTTCACTTTTCAGATTTATGTTCGGACACGGCGCGACTTGTCTGCCTCTATATACAAAAAATGGTCACTAAAGTGCAGAGATTAATTTTTTTTAATCGATAGATTTTTTTTTTAAATTTAAGGAAATCATAAATATTAATTTTGAAAAATTGTTTACATTCCCAAAGATTTAAACATCAAATAGTAGATAGATGTTTGGGAAATAATTTTATTCCAAGAAATACACATCAGTTTCAGAATACGAATCGAATACATGTGAAGGCTACGTGGTTCTGGGTTGGATTCCATTAGCAAATAATAAATAAAAGCATTTCAATCCTTAATTATTTTACTACGTAATATCATTAAGGTTTGAATTTGTCTATATATCCTGCCCTAGCGAGGTATCCGTCGGAGCGGAAATTTTTTTGCAACGCACACTCTGTCGGAGGTTCAAATTACATTCGAGGTATCCTTCATCGGAAAAGAATACTAAACAAATACGACGACACGTCGGGTTTTTCTTGCATTAAATTAACCAGAAGCTCGATTTGCCTGGTTGTTGTTTTTTCGTTTGCTCCTCGGGGCTTAAAAAATAAAAAAATTCAAACAATAGTTCTAAAATTACTTTATTGACATGTTTTTTTTTAAATTCTTACATTTTTCAACACTTTACACAAATCTTAAAAAAGTTCCGCGAACTATTTGTGGCGGAGGATATCGGAAAAATAAATGTATGTATGCCGGTGTGCGTTGCATAATGTCGGAAAAATACCTCGAAGCAAATATCCTCCGATTCGTATAAAATCGGAGAATTTTCCTCTCCGACTAATACCTCCCTAGGGCCGATTATGTAAGGTTATTATCAAAACCGAACGGTATTATTCTTGCGAACAAAGAAATAGGTGTAAAACTTATAACTCAAACCCCTTTTACCAAAGAGAATAATGTTTAAAGCTGAAATGGTTTATGATTTATGAAATCTTTTGACAATGTACAGGGCTAACTGAAAACCAACAAAATCAAAGATGATATGATAATAATCGTTTATCAGCAAGCAATTATATAGCAAGAATAAATTCAAGTCAAACAAGGATAACCCAACTCTTTAACATCACATTCAACAAGAAAAAAAACAAACAGTTTTTTAAACCTAGTTTACAAAAAAAAAGAATATGAAACGAATGCAACCAATTTAATTAACGTACGTAGCAGACATCAGCGGCAGTTCGTTTAATTTGTAATCACTACAATCCAATATATATATATGTAATTTATAGGAGTTCTTTTTGTTTTACTTCTAGCATTTAGTAGCGTGTACGTTAGAAAAAATAACTTTGCTATAATACCGTGCAGTTACTACTGCCTCCACATAAAGCTGAACAAAGATACGGAAACTCCTAAAGATGGTTAAACAAAAAAAATACAGATAGAAAGTAAACAAAGGAGAAAACATCTTGTAAGGATCACAAGACTATCGCTACTTTAATAATGAACGTAAGCCTACAGAAACAAAAACTCACCTGCATATGTTCCTTCTGTTGCTTTGTAACAATACTTGTCGTTCGTATAGTTGCGAAATTGTTTGGCCCATGATCGTTTACTGCATTGGATATTGCTTGTTGTGATGAGGCAGCATAAACAGCTGCAGCTGCTGCTGGCGAATGCAAATAACGAGGTGCTTGCATCATCATACGATCGCCCTGACCACCACTCATCATTCCACAGGACGCTGGTGAGCCGCTTCCCCCACCACCAACTCCACTTCCGCCAGCATTACTATTATTTTGCATCACAGGTGCGGGCACAACCGATGTCGAATTAGTTGGTGTCACATTGTTATTCATATGCATCATATTTGGCAATGGTGGAAGATTACGATGCCTCGATGAATTCCTTGAGACGGCTCCTGCTACCGGCAGATTATGGTAATTAGGTGGAGGAGGTGCACCGTGGTTTGCTGCTGGTATTGAGTTTGATGAAGAGCTCTAAAACCAAACCAGAAAAGAATTGTGTTAGTAAAGTCAATATTCGACAGCTGAAAATGTTGGATTGCTGTACTACTTGACTACTGGCCGCTGACACACCAACGGAGTGTATAGAATGTTCTGATGTAATACTATTACTTTTGCTACTGTCGCCTCCAGCATGCTCGTCCTGTTGATCATCAGTATCACCGATTGTACTTTCAGTCTCTACATCTACCATTAGGATTTTCTTCATTTTGCGATAATTTAAGTTGTCTAACTCCCGTACGGCCGCCTTTGTCCGAGCGATAAGCTCAAGTAGGGCCGTTTCGGAGCGCTGTCTTGTTACAAATGAATGCGTCAGTAGTTTTGTTGATGACGGACGATCCGTTGGTAACTTTTTCAGACATAATTCAACAAAGTTACAAAATGTGTCCGACCAGCTTGGTGTCTAGAAATTTATAGGTAAATGATCAGATCAGAAATCTGTGTTTAAGTAAATTAAATGTTTCAAAATTAAATAAGTTTAAACTACATAAGTTTCTTTCTCGATTCTGATTTTAGCCTTGACCATCTTGCATATAAATATATCGTAAGCGACTAAATGTAAATTTAATAGAAAACGAATAACTAAATTATTTCTTGGGTGTTGAAACTAATCAGGCTTAGTGTTTGTTTGCAATCTGTGCAAATCTGCCAGTTTCTATGAATTTTAGAGTTTTGACTAAAATTCGTAGAAATACGCAGTTTATGTAAAAAATGTTAAATTCATTGAAATTCGCAGTTTGACAGTATGAGAAGAGAAATATTTTGTTAGCTTTAAGTTACATTGTTGTTGATAATATTCAATGCAGAAATGTGACATAATTGATTTATTAATCGTAAAAAATTATATAATGCGTTAATTGTTTAATTTTTTTTTTTTTTTTTTTGTCGCGCACGATAAATGGGGGTTTAAGGACTCGATTCTCAGATCTTACACCTTATTAGGTTAATATTCTTGGTTCATTATTTTCTTTAAGCTTCTTATAAATCAAAAAATATTGATTGATGCTGCGATAAAGTTCCCCGCTTTGAATATAAACGTATGTAAAAAGAGAATTATAACTTAAACTCGTAACAGTGTTAAGCCCATTTGCTGAAACGAGGATTAATTATATAAATTCAAAATGCCTAAATAAAAAGAAATAGACGTTGGTAGCTGAACATCTGGTTGGCATACTTTGTTTGTATCGGAAAATTGCTTATTAAATGTTTGTTTTTATATTTTTAGTAATCAAATTTATTTTGAACAAGTTGAATTTAAGATTGTTGTTTAAAAATTAAATGAAAGATATTTCATTGTCTTTTTCCAAACTTTTCGACAGTGGTGGCCGTCCTCTTAGGGGGAGTTCTTTATTTACAAAATAAAGATGTAATTATACAGCTTACATGAAAGTTTCTACAAATAACGAAATACAATATTGACAAAATATTAAAACAAAACTTAAAAACTCTGATGGAAATTTAATCCGACAAATCTCAAGTTTTGGATATGTGGCCAAAAACCATATATATTTTTTATCAGATCTGGTAGGGCCAAATAAAGTGAGTCGTCGATTATGCAAAAGTGGTAGCAATAATCATTTTTCAGTTGGCTTTATAATGCACAACTCTTAAGTTCAAAAGTTTTTGAAGCATTAAAAACCAAAAAAAATAAATATTTTTGCCTGTAGAGCTTGTCAAAATTGAAAAATTATTGTAGTGACAAACAAAATTATTATTTTTAGTTTTGAGTGTAAAAACTTATGACAGATTTAAAAAGAAAATTTTCTACTTGAATATTTACTACGCGACAAACTTATCTTATCTTCTGCGAACGTATATTCGCAATCCACAACATCAGCATTTCACAAACTGGCGAATAGAAAATTCACATAAATGTTTCTTAGTGACCACTCATTTGCAAGGCATTAATAGGCGTTTTTTAAAACTAAGAGCAACGCATTGAGCTGGCAGAAAAAAATAGTTTCTTTTCTTTTAGATCAGAGGTGGCTCGGAGCGTTCTCATTAAACTTAGAATAAAATGTAAAATGACCGAGCAAACGGAGTAAAAAACCAACTTCAAAAAATGTTCCTGCAATTTGACAAGCTACTTGTCATATTCAGTGTTCAAGTGTGTTTCATAATTAAATCGAAGAGCTCTGATCATACTTAATTTTATTTCGGAAACAATGTTATATATGTATATATACATACATATTATATGTTATATAATATAAAATGGGTATCCATTTCCTTACAGCAGTAGAACTTACCGAAAGTGTTGGGGATTCATTCTGTGCAATGTGATACAAAGCAGACATTGCGTTCATATTAAAATATGGCGGTTTTCTTTCGGCCAATTCAATGCAAGTTATACCAAGTGACCAAACGTCAACTTTTCCATCATATTGCCCTTCGTCCATAGCTAGTATGACTTCCGGCGCCATCCAATACGGTGTACCTACAAAACTATTTGCAGGACACTTAATGGCAGCACTACCAAAATCAGCAAGTTTAACAACACCATTGTCAGTTAGCAAGATGTTTCCCGCTTTGATGTCACGATGGATGCGTCCCAAACTATGTAAATAGCTCAGACCACTCAGTACACCACAACAAATCGCCGATATTTCTTCCTCATGTAATGGCTTTTTGTGGACTTCTATTATATCGGAAGCTGATCCGACGCAATACTCCATTACAAGCCATGCTGTTGACTCACGTAGGTAGCAACCCTTGTATTCGATGGTATTTGGGTGGCTCAGTTGGCCGAGGAATCTGAAAGTTTAAATATTTTAAGTCATCATCGTCAAATTAAAAGTATTTTTTTGTTTTCTACCGTATTTCTTTTAAGATGTCCTGCCATTTTTCCAGACTTTGTTTGCCCGTATATGACATCTTTTTGATGGCCACAATTTCTTTGGTAAGATTACATCGGGCGTAGTAAACTGCACCAAACGACCCATGGCCGATTTCACGAAGATCTTCAAATATCTTTTCGGGATCATGTTTGTAAAATAGATCAGCGATTTCTGGATCTTTAAGGCTACCAGGTCGTGCAGAAGGCATTGCTCATTATTTATATAGGTTTCTTTATTTTTTTTTTCACCTTAAATAAAAGAAAACTTTAAAAATATAAAATTAAACCAAAATGTTACCAAAATGCAATACCTATGCATTGAAAAGAAAAATTAGTTTAGTAACGAATTTGATTTTTCTAAATCTTTTAGTTAATGCAAATTATTATAAATACTTAGTGCTAAGGACGTATAATTAAACTAGTTTCAATTGAATTAATTAATGTAACTTATCAAACAATTAGGACGCTTCTGTGCTATTAATGTTCCCGATGTTTTTGGACTTTAAGGACTATCAGAATGGACCTGGGGAAGTACGTAAACACGTATGAAACGTATATTTGAATATAATTAACTAAGAAAGAAAGACCTGAAGCCCACAAATTTAGGATTCAACTATTTTTCATTATTTTGTCTATTGAAAATTACAAATCAAAAAAAAATTGAATAACCTGAGTGATTATGTTTCAGGAAATGATGGTTTACTATGGAAATGCAATCATGTTACAGAATACAATAGTCGTTCCACATGTTTTGTGTTGCTCAAGAAATTTGTTCGGGTGTTATTAAATGAAAGTTTGAAATATGTAGGTACCTACTTATAATTGTTATTACGTTGGCTATGTTTAGACACAAGGTTTTTTTAAATACTAAATACCTACTTCAAGCTGAAGTAAAATTATGTGATGATATCTGCACCTTGGTTTTAAAACGACCAATTTCCAATTCTTCATTTTTTGAAATCAACAATTTCTTTCTTTAAGTAAGTGGGTAAAAAAAAATTAAGAAAACTTCATAAAATTTTTCAAAAATGATTTTAGTATATTCCTCAATGTTCATGGAATTTATAAATAGTATTATTATTATTCTTAATTGTGAAGGTTGTCGAGTTCATTGTACTTCAAGAGGCGAACCCTCGGGCTAAGCGACGTATCTGAAAACTTTACAAATACGGTTTGTTCGGCCTTGTCCCCTGTAATATGCAAGTTACCATCCTAGTGTAGGCAATTGTTGGTTGAGGGTTAGAACCGGCACCTTAAATAAGTCTAGTTAGCAACAATCAATGAAGCTGCTAATTGTAATTCATTTCCAATCAAAACAATTAGATATTAAAAAATTAAAAGAAAAATATATCCTTACATTTATGTATGTAGGTAGGTACATCAATTAATCTTTCCTGTAAAATTTGTCCAAAAAATATACATATATGTACATCTAAAGTTATGTGCTTTTTTTCAGAACTACATCGATATTTTGCAAATTATGTATATTTTTCTTACCGCTTATTTGGTAAACAAAAATATCTTTCGGTTTTAAAAAGCATAGGTATTCGCTTATTCTTGTTGTGTACAACTATTTCTGTAATTTAAATAAACTCCCAGTTTTTACTTTCGCAGGTTTCCATCTAACAGTACCTAGCTATTTAGTGCCACTAGATTATTTTTTCTTCTAAGATTTCATGTTCAGCAATGCGCAGCGCAGGGATGAATTTTATTCACTTTATAATAATGATGGTGATGATGATGATGATGAAGGCAAGTTGGTTAGAAAAAAAGATAGAAAATACCGATTTCTTACAGATAAACAATTATTTGATGAAATATGGGCAAAGATCAAAATAAGGATTACCAACAACAATTACCTACGAAATTATGTATTTGATTAGGTTTGTATTTCATAACTAATTTAATTTTCTTGGGACTAAAAATCGAACAAGAACTAACTCATTTCCACTTAGATCATCTCACAAACTAGATAAGAAAAGATTAAGCGAAATCAAATGATTTAATCAACCAATTACTAAAAAAAACCACCTCAAATCCAGGAAATTAATGGCAAATAATGGAAAAAAATTCAATGTTTTCGACTGCCAAACAGTTTTTTATCATCTATTTTGGGTGTGGATTGGATACTACACTCATTTCTCGTTGTGTCGTACTCGTACGTAGACCTTCGTCTGTCGTCCGTCACTTTGTCGCTTATTTTTATTATCACAAATTGCTATTTTTTTATTTGCAAAACTATGGAATTATTGTTGGAATTTCGCGCAAAGGGTTTTTTCTCCTTGCTCTTTCGTCCCAGGACTGCGATGAAAGAAAAAAAATCAAATTTGGAATTCGAAAGGAGTTTCATATCTCGTAGGTTACTACAAAACAAATTTGGATTGATAAATTAGATTTTTGAACTGCTGCGTACACGCGATTAAGATAATAAAATATCCAAATGAAACACTGAAAAATTGATTCACTTACATTCCTTAAAAAAAACGGACCAAGAGCACAATGCAATTGCAACGAAAATTTTCCTATTTTAAAGTTAATATTATCGTGCTCTAAAATATTTCTACTTTATGTAGGTAGAGAAATTAATTAGACACATTAATTTCTAAGTTCGTTGGATTTACTTTTGTGTGTAAATCTTCGTGTTTCAGTTTTTTTTCGTAGGTTTTTAGGATTTTTCTTTTTTTGCTATGAGTCTACTTCTACTGATGGTGCTATGATGTCTTTCCTTCTCCAATCGACGGACGACATAAAACCATTTCCCTTTTTTCACCACACTTAATGCGAAGACATTTTTTTTTCGTGGTCTTGTGCTGCTCCTTACTGCAATGCAACGAACAAGTTTTTTTTTGTTTTTGGATAGATATTATAATCAATCACTTCACATTTTTGTCAAGGTGCAATTTTAATTAATTTTAATATTGAATACACTCTTGCATAGCGGCGAGCCAACACACTTGAAAGATATTGAAAAAAAATTCTTTAGGACAGAGGAATAATGGAAGAACTATTTTTTGGACACACACAAGACAGAAGAGAAGAGGCAAACTCCTTTTTTCACATTGGATATTTTCATGTCTATTTTATGCGCTCGAATGTGGTGGAGATGAATATATTTTGAGGGAGAAAAAGAAAATGGCGAAAAACATAGTGCAAAATCGCCTAGAAAGTAATGCCATTCTTCATCTTTGAATTCTTTTTCCTGCAACCAAATGTGATCTGTTCGCGTACTGTGAATTTGTGATATTTTTCACAATTTTTTTCTTTTCTTCTCAAAAATGAGAAGTAGTATGTCCCCTTTCATACGAGGAAACAAGTTGCTGCAGATTTTTTGACGTTTTCTTTTAATTTCAAATTTCCTTTACTTGATATCCTTCTCATCTGAAAGTTGGTGGAAACTCACCGTCGTATTTATATAAACCTATTCCTAAGTATGTATAACTTTGGACACCTGTCCTAGTCCAAAACCTTATTTATAATCACGTTCCATCGAGTGTCTAACTTAGACACTGAAATTGGTTGTCCAAACCTATTCTAAAGTGGGTACGTTCAATAAACAAAAAATTGAAAATAATCTTAAATGTTCATTGACCGTATCCAAATGCTCACGAAATTGACAGATTACAGGGATGTGAATAATTGTATGGGAACATTTGTAGGCCACTTTTGGAATGCGTTTATAAATAAGGAGATGTCCAACTATTTAGACAATGGCTAGCTGGACTATCTTGGTCTTATTTATAAACGTTGTCTAACTTTAAACAACTGTCCAACTTTGAAAAATGTGTTCAAAAACCTTGTTTAATGTTGTCTTACAGCTGCCTAACTTAGACACAAGAGTAGATTGTCTTAACCGTAAATAATGTGACATTTATTTTTATTAAGTAAAGCATATTTCCACCAATTTGAAAATAGTTAGACAGAGTCTAATTAGACAAAAATCTAATAAATACGACTGTCTAAATCTAAATCAACCTAATCGGTTCAATGGCGGTGCCCACCAAATCGCACGAAGTGAGCATTCACAGTCGTATTTATTAGATTTCCTTAGAACACTCTTGGACTTTCAGTTAAAAGAAAACGCCAATAAATCTCTTACAACATGTTTTTGCGTGTGAAAGAGGACTTACCACTTTGTATTGCAGCTCGTATTACATTTCTAATTCTTTTAATACAATATTTACATTATATAGTATTATAAAATACATTACAGTTGATTGCTTTAAGTTTTTAAATTGTTATTTGAGTCAAACACGGGGATATGTGCCGTGCTTAAAACGAGCCGTGTAATCAGGCACTAAGTGCATCGATATGGAAACGAAATTTCAATTCAAGCAGTAGTGTTTCGTTCTTATTTCTCGATTCGATATTCTCGTTCGTACAGTCAGTGCTGGCGAAAGTAATAATAGACAAATTTGTACTTCTATAGAAACCTCCGTATTACGTACTTCTCTTTCACATTTGTGTTAATATTTTTTTTTTTATTCTTTATTACGGATTACAATTACGGAATCCGATAACTAAGCTGCGGAAGGAATCAGACTTCTTACATTTCGTTTGTAAATAAAAATGTTAAAATTGAGTCTGTCTGTCTCCACAGCTCATTCATTAGATTCTGTAATCGGGATGATTGTCTTTTTATTGTATTGGTCTTGCCTCATATAATGCTGCTGTGATGCAGCTGCGGCTACGATAATTCCACCGAATATTAATTTCCACATAGCCCGCAAAGTTGTGCTTTTTGCGAATTCGTTGCTGTTTCAGAATGTATCTACCGTCAAAAAATGCAAATGCTGTCATAAAAACAAGGCTACATATTTGTATGTATGGCAAATAATATTAAAATTACATTAATTTGTTGCTGTTATATAAATGTTGGGGCGACTTTCTAAAACGGTAACCCGCGTTGAAACTTGATTTTTTTTACAGGTGTACAACATTTAAGTGTAAATAAATAAATAAAAACGAACAATAATTTTTCAATGTTTAGTCATTGTTTTGAAAAAAAAAAAAATATGAAAATATACAGATAACAATGGACCAGTCAAACGCCTGAACAGAAATCGCCGCTTGCATAAATACAGTGCCAGCACCCAGCATACGACGCCTAAACAGTTGTAATTGTAATTGTAATTTATTTATACGTTTTTTAACCCTGCTGCTTGGGTTTACTATATATGATTAGGGGTAGGTGCGAGGTTGGGTGTATCAAATTTCCCGCATTAATCAAAAGGATTTAATATTTTTCACATAAAAATCACAAAAAAACGACACATGACATCACTGACTCAAATAGAACTGTCGAAATGAGTAAACAATGCTTTTTCTGTGTAATTTGATGTGAAAATATGAAACTTTAAAATTAAATTAAAAATATAAAGAAGTGTTTCCTCACCTTAAAATTGATATATGTATTAGTTTAAATTCATTGTCTACCGAATAAATGTATCCGCGTGTTAAAATTCGGGTTACCGTTTTGGAAAGTAGAACCTAATTTGCAAAAAAACATGCCTATTGATCTATGAATTTTTTACACTTTGTACTAGGTACTATTTTTTTCAAAACAGTACTCTTTTTTTAGACTTGTGTACTACTTTCGAACATATCTCTTCGGCAACGCTGACAGTTTTGTTCTTGTTTTGCCCTCGCTCGCTCTCAATATTTTGATGAATTTAATTTCTGGTAGTCAAGTCAACATCGAGCAGTTTGGTTGCAACTTGCAATAGTATAGTAATTTCTGTAAAATAAAAATGGCGAAAGTAAATGGTGCTGGTGCTACGGCAATTGGATTAATAATATTTCTTTTTATTAATTACGGTTTTTGTGTTTCATTTGAATTTGAACAAAGTAAGTTCAATACACCTATTCTTCTTTAACAAACAAAATCTTAGTGCTTAGAAATCATAATTCAATTTGTGTCCTAATTACAATTTACAATCAACCAACAAAAAAGTGGAAACTAGAATTATAGGAAAAAAGTGGAAATGAATAAAGAAAATAATTAAAATGCTGCAATTTATAATTATTTGTGATATTTTAAGTTATAAAACACATGTTTAGAAAACGATGATTGTTGATTACATATAAAAAAAAGTAGCTAGAATATAGTACCTCCTAAGTTTTAATGACCTGATGACCGTCATCGTATCGTCTTCGTCGTTAAACCAAATTTGGACTAAATGTAATGAGAAGACTAGCATGTCGAATGGATTATACCTATATTTATAAAAAAAAAACACAATCCGGTATTTGTGTAAGGTTTCTATTCGCCTTTGATGCAACAAACTAAACACAATTTTTTAAATCATATTTTAATTACGAACTCAGAAAAGTCGCCGCTGGAGCGATGAATTACTTGGTGCTGGACAGCTAATAGTTAAAAGCGTATGATGTTCTAATGATTGGCTAAATTGCTTTGCATGTACCCCGATTGTATATATTATTTATAAATACCCTTTTATATACATATGTTATGTTATATACTCGTACACTGATCGCTGATACAGACTTGAAATGATTTTTAAATCGTTCTCTGGGGATAGCGATCGACCAGTTTTATTTCCTTGCTTCTTCATTATCGTCTTCATCTTCATCATCTTTTATAAGAACAAGTGCGAGACAACCTTCTCAATTTGTTGAATTATTTATGTTATTATTTATTTATTTTTGATGCTTATCTTTAAAACGTAATTCGTTTTCAACATTTAAGTATATATTTTCTTCCAACTTAATATTCAAACAGTTATTTTTGCTAGCTTAATATCCATACATTCATACATACGTAGATATCTGGAAAAAACATAAGTTAATTAATTAATACAATAAATGCCTATATGACTTATTATTGAGTTTTGTTTCTTCGCACAAAACTTTTTAAAGTCACATTAAGCAATATTTGTTGAAATTCAGATCGCTGAATAATTGGCCGAATAAATAATTTTTTACTTAAGGTTTTGTAAAAATAATAAATTAATTATCCGTGTAGCCGTATCGTCAAATAAGGTTGTTAAGACGAAATAAAATTCCTGGTTTTTGATAAATTGAACTTACGAGGAAGTAGTTTAAGATAGTTTATATCTAAGTAGGTACATCTACGCATGTCTTTATTAACTTATTACTAAGTTAACAAGAGTTTGGATAAGGTTTTATTTAAAATTCGTTTAATTAAAAAAAAAAAACAAAACTTCTAAAGTTAAGATACCATTACGGGCAATTGAGTTGCCTATTTTAAAAAAATCTGAGCTCAATTAATAAATGTATACAAATTTGGTCTTTATGGGCCATCGCACCCTATAGCAATTCAACCTGGTAAAATTGAAGATTGTAGAGTTTGAAGAGTTTGAAGAGTGGGAGAGTATATAGTTTCTTGTTACTTTCTTGTTTTGAGGGGAATAACAAAGTTTTTACGCTCAAATTGAACCTCTGACGCGTAGCACATAGAAGTTTTAGGCCGGCAATTCACGACACAAAATAACTGCGCAAACCGTCATTGGCACGTTCGGAAAAATGAGCTCTGTGCCTACGTTCTGTAACTTACATCGATAAAATTAGTCGAGAAATCATGGAAATTGAAACACATTATGAGTTTTAATTTATTTTTCAACGTTTCTCGACCAATGTTATCGATGTGGGAATTACAAAACTTGCACTGTACGATATTTGGAGCAAATCGGTCCACCTGTTTAACCTCTATCTCAATGGACCCTGTATAGCGCAAAGAGCGTAGAAATCAACGGACGGTATGGTAAAACTACTTTTTTAGACTTCTCCATGTTTACACGAAACCAATACTTCCCCTATAGAACATGTAAAAAGAAAAAAATTTCTACACTACGTATTGTTTTATCAAGTACATTTTTAAATTTACGTGGTGTGAACATTTTATCGGGATTAAATCTTAAATGACCACATTAATCCTTCCAGTGAAAAAGCGCAAAAAAAATGTACTTTCACATTTAATATTTATAAGAATGATGTTTTTTTTTTTAGAAAGCACACATATTTGAAGTTGCTTTCTTTACATTTTAGTTACGTAAACCATTTTATTTGCATATTTTGTAATTTTCTGTAGTCGATGTATTTAATCTTAAAATCGATGATTTTTCTCTCAACTACGATTTTTGCTGACAACTAGCTATCGCTCATCTCTACCCTGTTGTCAAACCATAAACGTCAATGTTCAACCAGAAAAAATCTTCAAATTTTGACTGCTTTTAAACGCTGCAATTACCCCCTCCAATTTTTAAACATGTAGGCGGGGGACGTATGCGGTGTCCGGGGTAGACAAAGTTGCAGAGGTTGAAATAATTGCAGAGTTATCGCTCTTTCTTCTTTCTTCTTTGTGCTTTTTCTTATTGTTTGAGACATAAGCGGAGTAAAGAATGAGGAGATATATTTCCTTCTCATTTAACAAAAATTGCAGGTATTAAAATTTGCAGCGTTTAAATGGATGCTGCAATCGGAAAGAAACTCATAAGAGAATTGCGGATAGAAATTGCAGTCGTCTAAAAGCAGTATTTCATTCCTACTTTCGTTACTTTATTCCCCCTACATTTCTACACCCCTCACCCAAGCTGTCAAAAGCACGAAAGACGGAACGAACGAAAAAAAGACTCGTCTAATCAGCGTCATTATGCTGAGGAATCCTGTTCATGTAACTGAGATTGCTGAGATCTCCGAGAAATCAGTTACCTGAACTCGCCTAATATTTTGTTGTAATTGTTTTTGTGGGCACTCGCACAGCGACTTCTGACACTATAAGTTTGACAACCTGTGCAATATATTACATTAGACGCGTTCCTTTACTTTGAAACTCTGTGATTTTCCAAAACTGCCCAAAAGTATGTTAAAGTTCATATTAAAAAAAAATAAAATGTGGATTTTTGGACAAAAAATCAGAGTTTCAAAGTAAATGAACGCACCTTTTATGTCAACCAAAGATTCGATTCTATTAAGAAATTTTTGGAAACAATGGTCAATGACTGCTTTTAGACGACTGCAATTTCTATCTGCAATTCTCTTTTGAGTTTCTTTCCGATTGCAGCATCCATTTAAACGCTGCAAATTTTAATACCTGCAATTTTTGTTAAATGAGAAGGAATATATCTCCTCACTCTTTACTCCGCTTATGTCTCAAACAACAAGAAAAAGCACAAAGAAGAAAGAGCGATAACTCTGCAATTATTTCAACCTCTGCAACTTTGTCTACCCCGGGCACCGCATACGTCCCCCGCCTACATGCTTAAAAATTGCAGGGTAATTGCAGATTTCAGAAAGAATTTTACACCGATTTGCACACGCACTAGCAAGGTTTGACATTTTTAAAATGTTAAATTGAATTTCACGGTGTTAAAATTTTAATGTTATATTAAATAAATACATTTCGCGATAACCACAATTATAAGTTTCGTTTTATTTAACAAATGATGTTATGTGCATAACAGCTACGTAGATAGCTGTTGCGGAGGGGATGACTTACCTAGTATTAAATCCAGCAAGTATTAAGTAAGCAACATACATATTTGATGAAACTCGACAGTTTTAATAAATTTATCTGCTGCTTTATCATTTTCGAATGAAGCATGTGTGAATAGCACCGAAAATCCTTTAAGCCCTCGATCAGTAACCCCCCCCCACCCTTATTTATGCCACTGGTACATAATATATTTATTTTCGTCAATGTGTTTTTAAAAATCGCAGTCTTTGATGTGAAATCACTCGATGAATTGTAATGCAGAAATGCACTAAAAAAAAAGTGGAAATGATTTTTTCGAAAACCGATCAACGTGTGATTCAGCTGTTCATGGGCAAAGAAAATGATTCTGGAATCTTTGCAAGAGAACACCATTTCATAAGAATTCTTACGTCGCATACAACACTGTTTTCATTAGAATTTGCATCGTTTTATTTTATCGGGGTAAGCCGTATGGGTTATTGGCGTTAGTAAAATACAGCTATTGTGTATATTTTATTTACCGAAGACTGTTATTAACTGTAATTTCCATAGAATCGTTTTTTTATTTAAAAATTTCCTGTGAACGGCTTAACTGATTTCGATCAAAATATATTTAGGTACAATTTATACAGGAGGTCCTTTTAAATTCAAATAACATTGCATTACAAAATACTTCCTTTTTATAACGAATTGAACTTGCAACGAAAATGTTACCTGTTACCTGTTACCTACTCGGCAACTTTCAGTGCAAGACTTCCCATTCCCATATTTGTTAGAGGTTACACAAACCGGTATAAATAAATACACTGTTCTGAACCATAATTAATTGCCTGAATCAAACACTTCCAAGCAAGGGATTATCGAAAAAGTAAAGTAGCAAAATATATTTAGATATATGTGCATACATATATACGTATATGTACATATATATATTTTTAAATGAAATAAAGTATACAAAAATAAATTTCAAAGGAATTGTTTTTTTTATTCCTTTTTTATTTAATAAATATGCAAATTAATTTGCAATCCACAATCCAAGCGGAATGTTGAAGAACAACTAAAAAGCACGAACTTAAATACATATGTACATTAGGGTGGTCCATTTTAATTTTTTTTATAAATTTTGGTGGACCACCCTAAAATATTGTTACATAGGTATGTTGTATTAACCATGTGAAATTTAAGCTTATTTACTCAAGGGCAACCTGGATCAACAACTCTAAACGTTTTGCTGTGAGTAACGTGAAGTTGGTATTGATCTTTTATACTGTGTTATAATATGTGTTTCTTTTTACGAAGCAGAAGAAGAAAAACAAACAATAAGAGAATTATCATTTTTGTTTCTTTTTACTACACCGTTACTTTTGTTTTACCGAACAAACCACCTCAAAAGATTCACTGGCGATCACCGGGACCTATCCATCATGCTCGTTGGTGGCTAAACTTTTAGTAACCTTCGCATTGTTTTCGGACAAGAGTAGAGAGTAGGCATGGAGGTTGAATTCAGCCCTCGTTTGATTCGTGGAAATTCTGCTTATTTATCAATTGATGCATCTTTGGGACTCTTTGCTTCCAAGGGGTCCTTGAAAACATTTTTAAATATAAGAGCCTCGTAATTTTTGCATCTACCCCCCAAAACTTGGAATGAAAATTTCGATTTTCTCGAAGTAAAAAATCGCATTAGGAATTTACGTGTAGTAAACGATACTGCGGAAAGAGGTGTTAAACTTATTGAAGAGTTTAATAAAGTTTTGACCAAGAATGAAGAAGAAAAGCAGTTTATCCTTTAGGTGGTTAACAAAACAGAAAAATGTTGTTACGTCCAAAAAAGCTTTAGTAGAAGTAGTTTATGTAAAATAAACCTTATTTTCCTTGTAATTTACTATTTTTTTTTGCATTATATTATAAATGAAAATATGAATATATTATGATGTGTTAAGACTTATTTTTGTTTTGTAATCAATCAACTTTTTATATAATTTAAAGCATTTCTTTAAGTATTAAAATATTTTTTTTACCTCATAAACGTGAACCACCCTAATGTACATTGTACGTATTATAATAATTTTTATTTTATTTTGTTGATTTAATAATAGCAATTGTTTTTTTTTTTAATAAAAAATAAATTGAATAAAAACTTTTTAAAGCGCACATTCTATTCGAACCTGGAAGAATTAGAATAACAAACAAAAAATCAACAAAATTATTAGTTGTAACAACCGATGTCTGTATATAGAAAATAGATCTTAAATCGGGACAACGATCTGAAACAGGGACAACGTAACATTTCAGACTGCCTCACCATTTCGTTTTTTCTTTTCAATATGTCAAGTTCGCTACTTCCATAACACGAGTTTGTGATTTGGCTAATACTTATAATAAAATACGATTTGATAATTTATAAGAAAAACACGTCTTTATTTTATGGAAAACACAGATAGATTGATTGATTAAAAAATTCAGTAGATATTAATTATTTGATACATTTGATATAAACATCTTGATTTATATAGTCAAAGTAAAACTTAGCAAAGTAGTTATTATATTATGTATTTAGTTTGCGTTGTTATATTTACAACATTACTTGGTATTCGGCTACAGCTTTTACTGCCAAATACTTCTGGCTGCACTCAACTACTTCTATTTTGTGGTCTAAGTAGTTCAAAGCACTTTAGTTATGTAGATACTGTACTGTATCCACGTATGAAAGAGACACCAAAATTATAGCGTTCCATTCTTCATCTATTGCGAAGTAAAGGGTATTTTTTTTAGAGGGAAAGAACTTTGAAATGGAATAAAACAAAGATAATTTTTTTAAATTGACATCAAACTTAATTTATTCGAAAGCTAATCTTCTGCCATTATAATTTAAATATGATTTCTGCATATGACCGCCACGGCTGGTTCGAACGTAGTCTAATCTGGAGGTCCAATTTTCGATGACTTTTTCCAACATTTGTGGTCGTATATCGGCAATAACGCGGCGAATGTTGTCCTCCAAGTGGTCAATCGTTTCGGGCTTATCGGCGTAGACTAGCGACTTCACATATCCCCGCAGAAAATAGTCAAGCAGCGTTAAATCGCACGATCTTGAAGGCCACTTCACGGGTCCGTAACGTGAAACTATGCGGTTACCAAACGTTTCCTTCAATAAATCAATTGTGGCACGAACTGTGTGGTATGTTGCACCGTCTTGTTGAAACCACAGCTCCTGCACATCATGGTTGTTCAATTGATGAACGAAAAAGTCAGTAATCATAGCTCTATAGCTGTCTGTCTCCATTGTCTGTAACGTTCTGGCCAGCATCGTTTTTAAAGAAGTACGGACAAATTATTCCACCAACCCATATAAAGCACACCGAATAGTCAGTTTTTGTGGATGTAACGAAGTCTCAACATACACTTGAGGATTATCATCACCCCAAATACGGCAGTTTTGTTTATTGACGTATCCATTCAAAGTGAGCTTCGTTGCTAAACAAAATTCGCTTATGAAAATTGGGATCAACGGCAATCTTGGTTTGGGCCCATTCACCGAATCTACGCCTTGCTAGGTGAACCTGTGGCTTTAATTCTTGAAATGCTAAACTAAACTTAAAATAAATCACTTGACAGCTGACAAAATGGCCGCCAGTTAAAATAGTGTTGCCAACTTAAAGTTCTATACCTCTAAAAAAAACACCCGTTACTAAAAAGTACTTTGCAGGACCCAATGGAACATCTACTATTCTTATTGGGCCTTACTAATAATCAAAAGCTAATGTCGACTATTAGTTAACTGAAAGGTTAAAACAAAGTGCTGAGCTTTAACAAAATGATACCAATAAACAATTTAACCCTTTCACTAACTAGTCTCCAGACTTTTGTTGAATCTATTACAAAATCTACTACAAATAAGAAACATAATTGAATGAACTGTCAGAATTTGCACCAAAGTTCAATGTTTTGTTTTCGTGCAAAAGCAAAAATATTTAAATCTGTTTTTTTTCCTATTTCTTTTTAAGAAGGTGATCTTCATAACATTTCTCAACAATCTGTCAGCAATTGTGTGAGAAAGTTCGTTAGAGCACTAGCTTAAAAAAAAGAACATTCATCAAGTTTTCAACAGATACTCGAAGCCTTCAAAGAATGAAGGAAAATTTTTTAAGAATTGCCATGTTCCCTCAGTGTATTGCAGCGGTAGACTGCACACACGTTAGAATTAAAAACCCGGGTGGCGATGGCGAGTTCGGTTCTCGCCATAGATGCCGAAAGAACTTTTATTCTTAATTAGTAACAAATTATGTGTTCACTGCACAGAAACAAGACCCACAGACACGACATAAATAAAAAAAAAAACAAATCAGGAACTGTCATAATTTGCTCTATACCTTCAAAGTTAAGTGTTGCCGTATTCTTTTTTAACAGCAAGTATTTTAGTATTTATATTACTTTAATTGATTTGAAGTATCGAAGTGACTTGACTTTTGAATTGTTTTTTAATTATGGCACCATTTCTTAAAAAGGAAACATATTCCTTATATTTTATTTTAATTTTTTTTTCAATTACAACGTACATATATATAGGTACCTGTTTAAGACTATTAAGCTTACGGCTGTTTACGAACGTTTACGACGACTTGTATGCTTTTATATTTTTTAATTTAGATTATTCGAAATTAATCGAAATTCCGATTTCGTCAAGTTCATATTCTATAATTGGTCCACAAAAATGATAATTTTGTTCAAACCAATATTGGAAATCTAAATATAAATACAATTTTCGGCTACCTGTTACACAAATGTAATTTCAATTTGGTTGATTGGTATTGGATTTCAAAATTGTATTCGGCACTTATATTTCTGTATGCTTACATAAACAAGATTTAACCAATACAATAGTAAAAAAAATCTTTAATCGATTCCCGTTCAGCACAAAAAAAAAACTTTTTAAATATACGTAATTATGTAAATATATAAAACGGAATCAAGAAATTAACCACGTAAAGTCCAAACGTACTAAATATTTATCAACAAATTAAATAATTTGTTTCTTAACACTACATAAACATACAAACAATAAATAAAGTACCTACTTCTAAATAAAGTAATTCTTTTCACAAAAAATCTGAAGAAAGAAACCAACCCTATTGAAATCAACCTTATAAATTGGGAATAGATTAAAATTTTAGTACCATGAGACAGCACAAAGGCAACACTCTTTATTAAGTGTTCGACTTTAAACATGGATTTCCATTTATTAAATTTTGACATATTGCTAACGACTAAACTGGAGGCTAATTTCGTTATTGGTATGCGGATTTTCTAAAATCTGAAGATTTTCGTTTAATCTTAACACTAAATTTGGTTATTAGTAAGGCCCATTGAGTTTTAAAATATTTTAAAATATTCAAGAATTCATCACGATAAAATAAAATGATGCGGATGTGAGTGTTGTATGCTCATTCCTTTTTTCCTTATGTTAGTTTATTTTTCATGTATGTAGATACTGGGCCTTACTAATAATCAAACGCTAATGTCGACTATTAGTTAACTGTAAGGTTAAAACAAAGTGCTGAGCTTTAACAAAATGCTACCAATAAACAATTTAACCCTTTCACTAACTAGTCTCCAGACTTTTGTTGAATCTATTACAAAATCTACTACAAATAAGAAACATAATTGAATGAACTGTCAGAATTTCCACCAAAGTTCAATGTTTTGTTTTCGTGCAAAAGCAAAAATATTTAAATCTGTTTTTTCATATTTCTTTTTAAGAAGGTGATCTTCATAACATTTCTCAACAATCTGTCAGCAATTGTGTGAGAAAGTTCGTTACAGCACTAGCTTCAAAAAAAGAACATTCATCAAGTTTTCAACAGATACTCGAAGCCTTCAAAGAAGGAAGCAAAATTTTTTTTAGAATTGCCATGTTCCCTCAGTGTATTGCAGCGGTAGACTGCACAGGCACACACGTTAAAATTAAAAACCCCAGGTGGCGAGTTCGGTTCTCGGCTTCTCGCCATAGATGCCGAAAGAAATTTTATTCTTAATTAGAAGTAAATTATGTGATCGCTGCACAGAAACAAGACCCACAGACACAACATAAATAAAAAAATAAAACAGATCAGGAACTGTCATAATTTGCTCTATACCTTCAAAGTTAAGTGTTGCCGTATTCTTTTTTAACAGCAAGTATTTTAGTATTTATAGTACTTTAATTGATTTGAAGTATCGGAGTGACTTGACTTTTGAATTGTTTTTTAATTATGGCACCATTTCTTAAAAAGGAAACATATTCCTTATATTTTATTTTAATATTTTTTATTTGCAACGTACATATAGGTACATACGTATATCTTATATATAGATACTTGTTTAAGACTATTAAGCTTACGGCTGTTTACGAACGTTTACGATGACTTTTAGGCTTTTATATTTATCAATTTGGATTATTCAAAATTAATCGAAATTATGATTTCGTCAAGTTCATATCCTATGATATGATAATTTTGTTCAAACAAATATTGGAAATCTAAATAGAAATACATTTTTCGGCTACCTGTGCCACAAATGTAATTTCAATTTGGTTGATTGGTTTTGGTTTTGAAAATTGTATTCGACACTTATATTTCTGTATGCTTGGATAAACAATATTTAACCAATACAATAGCAAAAAAAATCTTTAATAGATTCCCGTTCAGCTCAAAAAAAAACTTTTTAAATATACGTAATTATGTAAATATATAAAACGGAATCAAGAAATTAACCACGCACGTATTTAAAGTAAAGTCCAAACGTACTAAATATTTATCAACAAATTAAATAATTTGTTTCTGTTGCACTACATAAACATACAAACAATAAATAAAGTACCTACTTCTAAATAAAGTAATTCTTTTCAAAAAAAATCTGAAGAAAGAAACCAACCCTATTGAAATCAACCTTATAAAATGGGAATAGATTAAAGTATTAAATACAAATTTTAGTACCATGAGACAGCACAAAGGCAACACTTTTTATTAAGTGTTCGACTTTAAACATGGATTTCCACTTATTAAATTTTGACATATTGCTAACGACTAAACTGGAGGTTAATTTCGTTATTGGTATGCGGATTTTCTAAAATCTGAAGATTTTCGTTTAATCTTAACACTAAATTTGATTATTAGTAAGGCCCACTGTCTTTTTTCTTTACCCTACAATTTGCACTACCTTGCTATTTACAAACTGAAAAGCCATCTACTCGCCAGAGTAAAAACTAACCTAGATCCAATGTTGTTTTTGTATGACGTGTTAAAAGATAACCCAGACCCGTTGATAATAAAACGCGGCTAAGGTGTACTAGCGCAAGGGTGAAATTTCTTTGGGTTAATTAATTATTTGTAAAATAACTGTTGTAAATTAATTTAAATTATACAATAAAACCAACAATGAAAATAAATGTAGCAGCACAAGGTAAATATAATTTATTTGCGCAGTGTAATCGTCACATAATAAATTATTTATTATAAAAAAATACATATATAATTCTGCTTGACATAAACAAAGAAAATGATTTAGTGTAATCGTTACGTTTATGGCAATATAAACTCTTGCAAATTTTTCGAATCGATGAGTAGACGACTGAATATTTTCTAAATGTCAAGTCAAGCAAAGTAGGAATCATTGAATCATACTGATGCGTCGTTAGGGGCGTTTTTTCTTTTTTAGTTCAGAGTAGAGCTCTGAACACTCCAAACATACTCTGAGCGATCTCTGAACTGAGCGTGCTCTGCTCTGAGAGTCAAGATTTATTTAAAGAAACGCGCTTCACCAGCTGTCACTTTTTAATTTGTCATTCACAGTTGTTGTTTGTGTTCAGTTATTCAAGCAAAGTAGGAATCATTGAACATGCTCAAAGCGAAAAAAAGAAACAAAATTAGAGCTCTACATGCTCTGAGCTAAAAAAGAAGCACGATTTTTTTTGACAGTTCAGGCTCTGCTCTGAACTAAAAAAGAAAAACGCCCATTGCCAATTCACAAATGCAATAACTCCTGCGGTTCTTAATGCTTTTTTGTGATGGGTCTTACTCCCACTCAAAAAAAAAATAGTCGACTGGTGTTTTATTTTTCTTTATTTTGGAAAATATGACCCATTATTAATATTATTTTATTTTTATTTTATAAATCAGTAGTTACTCATATTCTAAACGCGTTCTACACATTTGTCCGATGTACTATTTTTTTTATTTTATCTGTAAAACAAAAACAAAGGAGCACTGACACTGAGTATTTCGATTTTTTTTTTTTTTTAGCGATAAAAATGGAAAAATGAGTAGCTACTTAGTAACAAAAAAATAAGGCTAATAGTTTTATTAGTCAGTAAAAAAAAGTGTATTCTCAAAGCCCTTCTTATCCGAGTTATTATTATAACGTTTACTAGAAATTGTGAATCACAAGAAAAACTTCATTTTGGAAAATGGAATTGCGAAACTTTTTTTGAAACTCCGAAAACGGGATTGAAAAAATGAAAAATTCGAGGTTTTAGTGAAAATTGACGTTACGATAATGGAGAAGTCTGAAAAATGGGTTTCGTCTGTGCTTCTGTGCTGTTATTTGAACTAGAGCATTACTACCTGAACCCAATAGAATAGATTACTGCAACTGGAGCTGGGACTAGAGCTGCAACAGCTGTGAAAAAGTGTCGTGCCATTTCTTACGTGCCCACAAAACACAGCTTTTTGTATATTTTAAAGAAAATAAAAAAAAAAAACAATTTACTTTTTTACTTCCGATATCTTTCTTTTAATTAACAATTTTGTTCGCGAAACAAATAAGCACAAAAAGTTTCAATATTGTTTTTATACGTGAAAAGTTAACAGGCAGTTAACAGGTGGATCGATTTGCTTTAACTCAAAAAGAATTTCATATTTTGCTAAATTATTTTTTGAAGATTTTCGGAAACATCCTGAAAAAAAAAAAAATGACATCGGTTTTGCCTATTAAAATGAGATACAGTGTTGGAAAAAATAATAGAAACAAGTGTCTTCATCATTTTCAATACACAATATTTTTTTAGCAATTAAGTTTTTTGTCGTTAGTCTTTCTATATTTTAATCGTACATTATAATGCTCTCAAATGGTAAAATTGTTTTGTGAAAACAACTTTTTGTTTTCACTTAACGATAAAAAGTTTGAGGTCAATGATGATTTCGCCTGGAAAAAATAATAGAAACAAGCTACTTTAACTGTTATTCTAACGTAAGGATCAGTTTTTTTTTAATGCAAATAGGCGTTTGAGTTTCTTTATTAGTTTGTCAGATGTTTTATTTTCGATACTAAACAAAATTTTAAAAAGTCATCTATAATTTTAATAAATATGGGTCGTGGATTACATTGTACTCATTCTGAACGCGAAGTGATGAAAAAACTAAGACAGGCTGGAAAAACGATGGATGAAATTGCCAAAAGCTTAAACTGTTCTAAGAAAAAAGTATTTACAGCTCTACATTCAAGCCCAAAAGAAGAAAAAAGAGGAAGAAAAAGAAAAACTTCTTCGCGTTTTGATACACTATTGGTAAGAATATGTAAGAAGAAACCATTTCTTTCTTCAAGAGAACTGAAAAATGAATTAAACGGACCAGTGACAGCAAGAACAATTAGGAACCGACTAATTGAAGCAGGTCTTCCTGGTAGAAGTCCAAGAAAAGTGCCGTGTTTGAGCAAGAAAAACATTATGCAAAGACTTGCTTTTGCAAACAAACACCTGCATCGTTCTAATTGGAATAACGTATTGTGGTCGGATGAAACAAAGATCAATTTGTTTGGTTCTGATGGAAAAATGTATGTGAGAAGGCCAAAGAACAAGGAATTTGACCCAAAATACACAAAGAAGACAGTGAAACACGGTGGTGGGAATATAATGATTTGGGGGTGCTTTTCAGCCTCTGGTGTAGGTCCAATATTTTGGATCAAAGATAAGATGTGCGCTGTGGATTACGTCCACATCTTAAATTCAGTCATGCTTCCATTTACTGAAGAGGAGATGCCAATTAAATGGGAGTTCATGCAAGATAATGACCCGAAGCACTCCTCCAAATTAGCTAAAACATACTTCCAACAAAACAAAATCAATGTTATGGAATGGCCATCACAATCCCCCGACCTAAACCCGATTGAGCACTTATGGGGTATCCTAAAGCGAAGGATCGGAGATTGCAAAGCCAAAAATAAAGATGAGTTGTGGTCGAAAATTCAAAGGGAATGGTACTCCATACCCGTGGAGACATGTGCCAAATTGGTGAATTCGATGGGGCGAAGAGTGGAAGCAGTTATTAAAAATAATGGTGCCACTACAAAATACTAAAAGAATTTGAAATACTTTTACCGTTAAGTTACCTTCTCGCTACAAAAAGAGTACCATTCTAATTTTGTTTCTATTATTTTTTCCAGGCTGAAACAACATAATAATCACAGTTCTACTTTTTATCAATATTTCTCATTATTATATTTAAAAAAAAATTGTTGCATTTAAGCAATAAATTATTAAAAATCTATCTGTGTAGTTTTAATTTTCCATCTCTTCACAAATACCTTTTTATGTGTTAAAAAGAATGAAGACGAAACCTGTTTCTATTATTTTTTCCATCACTGTATATATTAAATTTGATTGGGTGACAATTCCTGTAGAACCAGGAGACCTATATAGTGACATATTTATAACTCTCCGCCATTACTGTGTGGAAGTTATCTAGGGTTGCAATACGTCCCCTTTTTCATACAGCCTTATTGTGAGTTTCGCCCGAACAAAATTCCACCCGGAAAACTTGACTTTTCAGTTTGCGCCTATTGTGAGTTTCACCTGAAATTTCATGTTGTGGACATTCATTAATCATTTCGGGTGGAATGTAATGCCATTGAGAGTCTAAATGTTCACTTATTTTTTGCAGGCGAACGAAATTTCGTTCTGGCGAAACTCACAATAGCTTTTGAAATTCCGGGAGAACAAAAAATTTGAAGGTGAAATATATTTCGGGTGAAACTCATAATAATGCTAATATTGAAAACTATAATGTCCCCAAAAACTGAAAATGCGAAAGTAGGGCGCAAATGTTTTTTTCGCACATTTGCTATTTTAAGTTCCCCTTTTTTAAACAAATAAATAAATAAATAAAACCCGAGTTGGCTGAATAAAATTCTGTACCTACATATTCTCAATTCAATCTAGAATGTAGATCTAAATCTTCTTCAGAACTCTAAGGTAAATAAAATAAAAACAACTTCAATGTTTTATCGTCATTTTTTGTGTTGATGTTTTCAGTTTTCACTGTCAATTACAAATAAAACTGATAAACATTGAAATAAAATGTTGATTGCCCAACTCTTTTCCTCTACTATCACACAATCACCATGTCAACTAATTAGCATTTGATCCCCTCCTCTTCTCATACACAATTAAATGATAATTACGAAACTTATGAAAATAATCAGTGTATTTGTTATACCTACTGATTGGTGACGCATAAAAGATAAGATGACGAGACTATACTTGGGTACAAAAACTAAAAGCTAAATACAGTTCTTTTGTAAATTAAAAAAAAAAAATCATAAGAAACCATCGCAACAAGATACTGAAGTTTATTTTTTCTGTAGGAATCAATAATATTCTCTGTTAAGCATATGTTATGTGTATAAACATAAACATGGTGAAATATGTGCGGCAAATGACTGCATTTAGTTTAGTTTATTAACGCCAACTCACTCGATTAGTTAAAAACTTAAATCCGCATGTAAATTAATATAAATTCAATGTAAATACATCCGGAATTAAGTTTTAAATTAATATGGCAGTAAGACTTAAATTTTCATGGAATAATGTAAGAAAACATGGGCGCCAAACTTTAAGCAGTTTGATGTTAAGGTATAAGTATGAGTTGGACAGCTGTCCAAAGTTAATAATGATTTGGAGTGGTTTAAGTTAGGTTTGTTCGTGTACTTTCCGGACTAAAAATAGCAATATGTCAAATTTTGAGGAGTGGGGATAAAATTCTCTCAAAGAGGAGTGAAACTGTCCGAAAATACACGAACGCGTTGAACCAAAATACTTACCACTTTTTAAACGTCAACAAAAAGTAAACAAAGGCAAAAAAGTAAACACAGCGAAGACATTGAAATTTCCATCAAAAATTCATATTATTTATTAAATTTTATTACAAAAACAAATAAATTTGCGTTATAAATAGATATTTACAAATAAAAAATACACACTTAACAGGAACATCACGTACTTTTTTTTTTATCCAAAATTCGATGAACAAAAATCCACTGAAGCACAACACTGAACAAAAAAAAACACACACTCACAAGTACACCTCAAAAGTTTCTTTTATTATACATATTTAATTAATTTATTTATTTTTCGTCAAATTTTAATTGTTTTTAGTTAAAATGATTTAATATTTTTATATACGCCATTTTCTATTATTGTTGTTGTTCCTTTACTTTCAACAGAACTTGCCAGTTTGTGCCCAAAGAAATTTCTCGGGTAAAAACTGGCAAGAAGGGGAAGTAATTTTCTCTTTCATGAACGCTCTCTCCTGCCAGAAATTACACGAAATGTGCGTACGCGAACAGGTTTGGACTAAATCTGGTAGAAAATGGTAATTTTGGGTAGTTTCTGGCTAGTAGGCGAACGAACCTGTTATGTATGTATATAAAACTAGACTGTTACTTAGACAAAGCAATCCGATTCTGTATGGGCATTTACACACCCAAATGTCAGTGTGGGGCTGTCAAAAGTCAATTGTCAAACATTTCCATTTGGTCAACAATTTCCTTATCTTTAATTATTTCTAATGAAACATTCACTCCGGAATGAAGCCAAATACAATTATTGGTTTCTGCCATTAATTTCCTTTAATTTCACTTAGATAAATAAACGAACTTACTTCAAAACAAAAGCAACAGGCATATAACTTAAAAAGAAATCAAATTGCATTGGTAAAGCATTTCACCCTTTTTACACACCACTCTGCATACTTACCGGTGCAATACTATACTCGAAATACTGTGTCGGTATATTTCAATTTCACACGACCATAAAACCTTATCGACACTATGCATCGATACAGTGTTCCGCGGCGTTCTTAAAGAGTACGTATAGTGATTCATGTCTTTTTGACGTGTATTTTATGTTTACTTCACAAATGTCAATTGTCAATTGACATTTTCCACCATTTGCATCCGCTGACAACTTTTGCCCCACATTTTACATATTGTAACGTCCCACATTATTAAAAACTATATGTCGAGATTGGCACCACAAGGATTTTTAGAAGCATTTTCCTAGTATCCAAGGGTGAAATTTCTAGTGAGCCATAGTAGACGCAGTTCTCTTTATGTTTTACCAAAAACTTGCGTTATATGATTTTTCTAGCTTTAAGGTTCTATTGAAGCATATTCCCAAGTTTTTAGCTGTAATTACGATGTTATTATGATGGGAAAACAACTCACGTCCATATACAATTAACTACATATCTTTAAGGGATGACGAACAACTTATGTTTTTTATGGGATTTAAGGTAAAATCACAATTACCTGACCATAGTGAAACGATAAGGTTCTCATTTTCTTTTGAACACAATCCTCAATCAATTCAATTACACCTTTTCAGATCATCTGCAAATAGGTGACCATCACATTGATGTATTACTTCTCCCACACCCGACTTTGCCGGCAATCAAAAACAAATTGATTTCAAAATGTCAAAAATATGTAAACAAAAACATTTGTCAGTGCTTCCAACTTTCTTGTTTTATAAAGAAAATATATTTAACTTCCGTGTTCATAAATTAAACATTTTTTTCCAATTAAACTGTAGCTTTGTTGGGCAGGGTATGAATTTACCCCGGATATGCACTTACCCCACCTTACCTTACCTAAACATTTTAGTAGAAAAACAGAATTTTATCTCAAATACGTTATTTTGTTTGATTATAATACCTACATATGTACATAATATTCGTTTGCTCATTGAAAATATTTTCAATATGGCAACCGTGTTTTTGGCAAATGTGAATGAAAAGTGTTCGATAGAATTGATTTGAGTTGAATCGTATCATGCAGACGGGCAGCCGGATAACTCGGCGACAATTACAAAAAGATTCAACCTCTGATTGTTTTGGGGTTAAGAGAGAATTTGTTGTTTCTTATTTATTCAAGAATATTTGAAAATCATTCCATATGAAGAGTGGAATAAAAGAAATAATAGGTGCTTTCACTTTCAGTGCAAATGGCGTACCTATTCTCATTAATGACAGGTTCCTACTGGTGTTAATTATTTAAAAACAGCAAAAAAGACCACACTCTACAAGAAAAACAAAAATATAAACACATGTTAATTTAAATGTTTTTGATGAGATATCGCCGAACAACAACTAATTACCATTCTTTTTGTTTTAGCTTTGGTATTTTGTTTGGTACATTACATTCTGGATTATTCTATTCTATTCCTTAAATTTAGTAAACGAAAACACTCTTTGTCTCATCGAACATAAATTACCATAAAAATCCTTCATATATCATAGATTGTGCTACTTTATCGCTAAATGTGCGGTTTTTTATTTTGTAATTTCGTAATTTAAAATTTGATTTTTCGATATCTTGTATTTTTGTGGTTTTTTTCATATAATTCAATCGCAATTTGTCGTAAGAAAATTGATAAGGAAAATTAAAATAATTTATTCAGAAAACCTTACAAAAATACTTTTGTTCACCCATTTACGAGAAGTGCCAAAATGTGGTCAATGGGCGCCTTATTGTTCATCGAGCTAGATACTTAAGGAATTGTGGTTATAGCGATTCTTGTGTAGTTCTTTAAACCCTTGTAAGCTGCTGATGCGAAATGGAAATTACCATACGAACAATTTCGTTCTGCAGTACGCAGTAATGTTCCACTCTTTATTTGCTCTGAATTAATTGCCCAGACCATTAATACATATTGTGTGCGGAAAGATGGCATTTGAATTTTATTTGGTTTGTTTTTGTTGTTTCTTTTATTGTTATTTCATTGTGTGAATATTTTGCGTTTATTTTTGTTTTCTACTTGAGTTATATTATATATAGCTACTATGTACATTGTACATGGTACATACATACATACATACATATGTACATATAAGTATGCCAAGTTATGAATCGAAATCGAGATGTGATCAAACTTGACAAAAGATGATAGGGAAGAAGAAAATAGTGAATCTGCCAATTTTTTGCGTTTGTACGTCTGTCCTTCGGCTTTATCCTCAAAGGATGATTGGATTTTCTTTAAACTTGGTATATACCTAATCTTTTTTTCGATATTTTTTTCCTGTTAATTTTTTACGAATAAAAATAACGGTACTTACCCGCCATATAATTTTTTTAAGAAATTATCGTTAACAAATAAAATAGAGCTACACTTAAAGGCAACAAATTTTTAAAAAAGTAAAGTTCTAAAAAAATGGAATTTTGTTTGTTTTTTTTTTATTTTTAAAAAGCCTTTTTTGATGAAATTTGAATAAAAAACCGAAATCATTGTCAATTTTTCAATCAATTTTTTCCCCTCTATAAGGAATAATCACATAATAAAGCTCTACAAAATTTGAAGCAAATCGGCTTACCCGTTTGGGCTTTTCTGTAAGCAAATATTAGTACAATCTACCATATAATGGAACAAATTTTACATTTAGCCATTATTTACGTACCTATGTACATACATACATATCTATCAAAGGACCTTTTTTTTATTTTATCTATCACAAAAATAATCGATTTTAATCAAATTTTTGATACAAATGCTTCTAATAAGTTTCATTTTTATTGCATATCAATTAAAATAAAATGCACGAACTCTTATGTACGATCATAATGTGGTTTAAAAGTCTTAATATTTTTAATTTTATTAAATTTGATAAAAGAAACAAATTAGATATTTTATGCCAACTGCCAAAAACGTAATTTAGTTTAAGGATGTATTTTGTGAGTACATAATATAGCAACGTGTTACACATATGCATGGAACTTACAGTTTAAACTGAAAAATCAATATAATCAGAAGTTAGTTGAAATTTTGTTAACAACAAATCGTTGGAGCGGTTTGAAAAAAAAAAAAAAATAAAACATTTTAAAGAAAAAAGATTGGTACGCTATTCTTTAGCATTAATTAATACAGAGTTAAAAAAATCTATATATATAAAATAAAGTTTAGTTTTGTGTACGTTCGCAAAACAAAAAAAAACTATTTTTTTAACGCCCTCCGAAGCGGGCGGGGGTTTTGCTTAGTAATTTATAAAAAAAAAACATCTATACCCATTTTTTAAATACCGAATTTTCAAAAAATAATTTTGAAATTTTGGTGTGCAATATCTTTTAAACTTATTAGAAGCCCTTGTGTAAAAAATTTCATTAAAATCGGTTCAACTGATAATAATAAATAAGACATTCAAAACCAAAGAAATGGTTCCGTTAATAATCAATAATCAAAAAATCACATGAAAAATTTAATCAAAATCGTAGGAGTCATTTTTAAAGAAAAAATCAAAAAAAAAAAATTGAAACATTTTTTTATTTTATTGTAGGTATAAACAAAACTTTTGAAACTTAAATAAAAACATAATCAAAATAAGTTGAACCAGTTTTGAGAAAATCAAAGATCTAAAAAGTGAAAATCTTTTTTATTTGCAAAAACATGTTCGCATCTTTAAAAAAAAAAATAATTTAAAAGGCTTCAACTCTATAAAAAAATTCAGAAAAATGGTTATAAATGGTATTCAATAAGACAAAATCTATGGCGATAACCTTTTTCTGACTTGTATTTTGTTTAAAAAAGTTGTGGGCACGTTTTTCTCGGAATTCAACTGAGACCTGGCGAAATTATGAAGCTTAGGTTGAAACCAAACGATTAAGACTAAAAAATTCAAAATCGAACACCATTATACATATGTATATCGGAAGTTAAAAAGTTTTTTGTGCTCGAATCTATTTAAGGAAACAAAAACAAAAATTTCAATCGTACAAAATCCTCAAAAAAAATACCATCCAAAAAGATAAAATCGTCATGGAAATGCGCCTTATCGAATCTCAATTTCTCCGAAAATCTAAAATAAAAATAACAAAATAGAACAAAAATAAAAACTGCGTTCTGGATTTTTACCCACAGTGCGTTTGGTATGCGGGCTGGTCTGCCTAAGGTAGGTAGATAGGTACTGTTGTCTTAGAAAACTGGACTGACAAAAAGTTCAGAATTATGAAAATAAAACATTTCACCAATATTCCTAAAAAAAAATCCTAAGTTTTACCGGTAAATTCTAGAATTTCTACATTTCGGAGCTTTACAGTAACATAATACATATGTACATATAACAATTATAATGAATTCGCGTGCTCGATTCACTGCTTGCGTATCTTCTTTTAAGAAATTTCTCATGGGGATTTTTTTTCAAGATATTTTTTCTGGGTATTTTGTGATCTTTACTCGGTTTTCCCTTGGGGAATGTTAGGTCATAACTTTTGGGCAAAGATCACATTCTTCTTTAATGAAATTTGTACATCCATAATATTATATGCATATGAACACTTTTAAATTCTCCATTTAATTCAATTGACAAATGCATATAGTCGATTGATGATCGATAACGGCAATCGAATGCCTAAAATTCAAAACTTCTTCTGTTTGTAAAAACTACATTAAAAAACTAAGATAATTAAATTTCAAAGTTCCGTTATTTTTTTTTATATTTGTCTTTAGGACAAAAAATATGTGTAGTCACATACTCGTATTAATTTTATTTCAAATACGACAAATTTAGGCACCAATAATAAAATAAATCAACAGCTAAAATACAATTCTATTACGAAAGAAGAAGAACGTTTTGAGTATAAACTGTTTGTTTGTTTGTTTTTGTTTTACTAAGGTTTTGTAGTCTGTGAATCGTATTTGTTTTTCCTGGTGTAATTAAAGACTTGTCGTTGGCGCCCGTCGTCGTCGTTATAATAGTTTCTCTTCGCAATCGGCCATTTATATTATATTTGTGCTGATTAATCAAGCATTGTTTAAACTCTGCTAAGTGGAGTTATGGCCTTATGGGTCTTCAATTTGTCGTTTCAATGACCTATGGCAAAACGCAAGACAACTTCATACAGCTTATACCTATTTGCATATATAGACTTATACTTGCACCCTCAGTTTACTTTGCCAGTCTTTTGATGCGAGGTGCGGTAATGCCCCGTATTTTATAGGAATTCTACATCATTATCAATTTTCTAGGCTTGTTTTTGACCAATATGTTTGAGTTAAAAATAGTCGTTTATCGATTTAAACATTGTGGTAATATTTTACGCAGGTATTTAAGAACGCCTTTGAAATATAACAGTCCAGTGTGGGGTGTTCATGTTCATTATTTCAAGGACGCAAAGAGTACCAGTCATAGAAATTGTAAAGAGGTATAGTGATGGATAAATGGCCTGGCTAGGCTAGTAGTTGTGGTAGGTATTTATATGTATAAAAAAAACTATGTTGTTGAAATATATTTATTTTTTTTATTTCTATATGGCACGATGTGTACTGTTTAGTGAGTGTATTGCCTTTTGCTTAGCTGAGCAGAATTATATTCGTTTTGAATCGACGACGTCAATTTAAGTCGATATCGATTTATTTTATACATATCTTTACACATTGATATGAGCGGTCTTTTGAAGGAAAATGATTTCACCCCATTTCAATTGATTACTTGATATAAGTAGCTTTTATCATTATCTAAATTATATGTATATTTATATTTGTTTGTGATAAGGCTTAGCATTTCTGATTTTTAATCTATGTTTCTTTTTCTATAAAATACTCTGAAATACTTTCGCTTATGTATTTTGTATTATTTGATTTGGTGTCGGAAGTTTTTTTTATAATAAAATTGATCATGCTTCGACAAATTTCCTTAAATTATCTATAGCACGAACATACATAACACAAATTTACGCATTGATTTTTGTGTTGCTCGCAAGTAACGAGAGTCAATGGAGTGGAGTTGTTGTCGTTATTATTGTTCACAACTAGTTGTCTGTCAAAAAACAACCTTCGGTTAACAAGGTGACATTTGACAAAGTATTTTATACTATACAACTAAAAACCCATTTCAAAACCTAACCTAGTTCAAAATATTGATTTTTCAAAAAAAAATTCAAAAAATATTTGTTTTGGAAAATTTGTATATGCAATATTATTTCGACATAAAAGGACCTCCTGCATAAAATGTTTGATCGAAATATGTTAAAAGCATAAAATGTTTGATCGAAATCTGTTAAAAAATATAAAATAACCTAAAAATCTATTTTTGTAACCTTCAATTTTCTTAGCTAGAATATTTAATTAATTTAAGCAGAATTTTGTAGCATAACAAATCATAATGATTTTCGATTAACTCCTGTTTTTTGAAATTTCCAAAAAACAGGTTTTTAGTCACACTGTTCATATCGATCTAAACCTAGCTTTGGTAAGTTTTATACCTTTTAAGAAACTTCTAGAACATGGCAAATTTTTAAAAGTAAAAATTAGTATTGAGTCATACGAATTTTTTCAGGAAGCACTTTTAATGGTTAAAGTAAAAAAAATAGATTTGGTTAAAATATGCCAAATTTTGTTCAAAATTAATAGATAATACTATTAATTTCGAGCAAAATGGCGCAGGGAATCAAAAATTTAAATGCATAAAATTATAATTTTACCCAGTATTCGAGTGCAAAAATTAAAAAAAAAGAAAGAAAAACAGATCAATTATAAACGGAATGGACAAAAACCTGGCGACTCATTACGTAAAACGAAAACGATCGAACGATATCGTCTTGAAGAAAGCTATCTTTATTTTTATCTCTTTATGACATAAATAGGGACAGTGGCAACGATATTGTACGATCGTTTTAATTTTAGGTAAAGGCCCCTGGTTCAAAGTAGAGTTTTTTTTTAAATTTCAACAAACAGGAGTTTATCGATATATAGACAAGTTTCTGAGACCTGACTTATCACCAGTTTCAGTGTGGACCATTGATTACATTTGATCAAAGTGGAAAATAGGCGTATGATTAAAAAATCATCTTTTTTTCCTCTTAGGTTTGAAGGTTCTTTCCTTCGGCTACCCATTTAAAATTATTTACGCAACACCGCTGCACAATACACAAAATGCATTATGTATGACTTTCAACCTGATAACCATGCTCTAGACGCTGATACGATACGATTAAAAAAGGGAAGAGAAATTTCTATTTCAATGAAAGAAATATTTTTTCTTCGTCTGATGAAACATCAGCGATGGTCATTTAAGCATGCATTAATGTAGATCATATTTCATTTAAAAAAAAATGTATATAGCTATTAGCGTTAATGCAATCAATAAAAAAAGCAAAACGCAAAGTTAAGCTGTAATTGCGTTGTTACTCCGCGCCACCGCTCCCGGGCCAGCATAGCGTGTTCGGCAACTCGTTGTGTTCCTATACGTGTGATCTGATTACGAAGCACCAAGTTGTTCGGTAATCGAAAACCACACCAGGTAATTTTATTCAATGATGAAGTTGAAAGATAAATATATATGGATATGTGTAGGAAGCTACCAAAATTTGTACCGCGTGTTTGAAAATACTAAAATACTGACGAGTTAAATTCTAGCCATTTCATGACAAAAATAATAGGTTTATAAATATAACATCAGGTTTAGTAGGTTAGGTAGGTTTAGGAAACATATCAAAAGCATTATAATATAATTAATTTGGGAATGGTTAAATCTAGGTTTTAATAAACTCTATACCTTTCTCACCTATATCTTACTATCTTATTTATCGCCTTAACAGTGATTCTCTAGATGCAAATAGAGAATCACTGCACCTTTGTTGGCTTAAAACAATGGTGCAGTTGTATGCCTGAAGATTCAAATCGTAGCACAGTCAAGCAACAGTTACATTCCATTGTGTTCAATGATTAAAAAGTGTTTAAATGCTGTCCACCTAATTTTAAAATAAAACTATTTTGCTTACATATATTCCGTTAGTTTAGTTGATAAGAAATAAATCTACTTTTGTTCTGAGGCACGAAATAGCGCAGTTTTGGAATATTTTTAGAAATCATCTTCACAATTGCATAGTTTACCATATGTAATACTAACGCAATTTAAAATCAACTCAATTCAAATGAAATTGTGTACAAAACTTTGTTTTACGATAAAGTAAACAAACAGTTTTAAGTGAAGAAATTGAGTTTTCCCTTTCGCGGCTTTCGATGTACATCCGGTTTATTTTCTAAATTTAAAACGTCAAACGACATATGTATCAAATTTTACCGCGTTAATTTTTGATAGATTTTTTTGGTGTTTTGGTTCAACGAGGGGTTTTCATTTAAATAAATAAAATGTGTGTTCTTAAGTTCGGCATCGGCACATAATAGACATAATAGTTTGCATTTTTTCATTTAAATGATACCTAGTTTTATTTTTTATTTCAAAGTTAATGACAACAAATTTTATCCATACAACAATTTCAATTATAAAATTAGTCCTGATTTCCATCAGCTGTCAATTGACTGGAAATTTTCGATTCGGTATAGCTATTTGAACCCGATAATTGAACCGAGGCTGTCAAAAAGGTTAAATCGAATTGCGCAAAAAATGCGCTTTTTAATTTAATTCGCAATCAAACGAGCTGTGAGCAAATCCGATGTCAGTTTTGTGTTTACATCTGAAAATTATTTTGTTTTGACATGTCTAATTGTATTTTTTGTTTTGAACCGCATTAATAAAAAATTTTAAATATTTTTCCCAAAATAGAAGAATAAAATCTTGCGATGAAATCATTATACCTAAATACGTCATTGTAGCAAAGACATGCCAAACATCCCCTGCCTTTACGGATGATACAACAAAGTGTCTCACTTGTAGTTTGGTAATTTTTAAAAATTGAGTTCTTGAAATTGCATAATTTCAGGTCCAGTGGGAACAAATTTAAATCTTCATAGGGCCAATATCTTTACAAATCAATGGTGCTGAACTCATTCATTTGGAAAATCGAATTTCGTTCTCTTCTTTTGAAAAACGTATACTTACATGAAACTTTCTATGTCTCACTTCAACTTCATAAGAAAGAATGAACACTTGTATTTTTAAAGGTACATATTTCCGAAGTTAATTTACTGTCGTGCACTTGTGCAGTAGCACTACATACATTTTTAACCCATTACCTGGCACTGTACTCAATTGAGTATACAGTTTTTTTTTTTTTAATTTTAAATATTGTTTTTTTAAATTAAACCAAAACTATTATTCTTACTGTCGAGCAATGTATTTTTTCTGTTTATTGTAAAAGAACTCAGATATATTTAATGTAAAATTTATTAATTAAAATTTCACTGAAATTTCCTTGTAATTAAAAACACTATTTGTCTTTTTAAAACACTGCAAAATATGCAAGTTTTGTTTTGACAGAAAAAATTCGATTTTGTTTGGACACATTTTTAAACAGGATCAATTCTTTGTTTAAATATTTGTGTTCTTATTTCATGCTCAAAATTAGCCGCCAGCAAACCCTTTTTAAAGTGATGGAGATCTTAGGGTGAATCTTACAATGTACATACATACATATACTTGTCCCCGTTTAGAGTATTTTGCAACTCATAGGAAAATCTTTAACAATTCTAGCTTGTGAGCTTGATGTCGGTTCTTTGTCCTTTCCTATCATATTGAATTATCTGCTTGGCATGGAATGGATAAAGCGCAAATATACTACTGATGAAGGAAAAAATAACTTCAGGCAAGATAATAAAATGACTAAGTACCAATAAATTTAGTCTCGAGTAGAACATCTTGATACTGGGCTTTCCTTCGGTTAATGAGAGAAGTAGAAATACCTTTATACACCATAATATGGTGCAATTGCTAATTTTTCCGCTTGTATAAATAATAGGTATTAATACTAAAACAACAGCTGAAATTTGTATCCAATTTACCCCGTAAAATCTGAATCTAGCACGATTTTTTAAATTTGAAAGCAGTGCAAAGAGTCATCAAATAACATTTGTTGAATTTTTGCGCTATGTTTCGGCATTATTTTCAGTGCCAAAAATCATTAAGTAACTTGATGACTTTTTCCTCTATAAAATTTTAACATTGTGTACTTAGTGATACTTTAGTTTTGCATTTTAGAGGGTTTGAGTTATTTGTATCGCTTTAATGAGTTATTGTATCGATAAATATTATCAAAACTCACAACTTTGCATTTCATCGAAAGTGTACTTAGTGACTTTTTGCAATAAACCGACCATATCTTATTCTAAAGTATATGTGGTACAAATATACAAATAAGCAAAACCCGTTTAACCGGAGTAATAGAGTCTAATAAGCTTATAATTGTATGATTAAAAAAAAGTTTTGCCTCAGTTTCAAGCCTTAATTTTGCATAATATCCGTAAAATTTTGGAATTTGATAATACCTTTTCATTACATTCCTCTTTTTCAATTTGAAGATATTTTTTTTTACATTTCTTTTGACATTTGGCTTTAAAAAGTACAAGAGATTTAAGAAGAAATTTTTCGGCCGATTTAAATTGCATCTTGCAATTGGACTAGGCCAAACCATTTGCAAACTCTACTACTTAGCTTACCAAAATCACTTGCGTACATCTACACCCTTTGCCCATTTGAACTTTGAATCTCAAAGAACTTGACTATTTTATAAGGTAAATATTTTGCTTTTTCCAATCTAATATAACCTCTATTTTTATTTGCAGGAAATCTTTACGAAACGATATCAAATTTACCAACGTTTCCAAATTTAGATTCCCATTCGATAGTCAAATTAAGAGAAAAACGAGAAACGGATTCTAAAACACAATACCAGAGTGTACCACAAGATTCAAATGCACCATTACCAGATCAATCGAATAGTACTAGAACCAGTGTGGATGTTAAACAAGAACCACCAGGCAATGTAACTTTATTAACAACACCGACACCATCAATTATTATTCCGATAGATGTTAATCAGAAACATCTGCTTGGTGCCAATGGTACAGGCCAGAGGAAAGATTTTCCAGATAAATTGACTACAAATTCACCTGTTGTCTCCGAACCAATTCAGCTGGATCCACCTAAAAAGTCTGCTCTATTTCCCAAGAAAACTTTGTCAGGTGTTTCCGAAGTAATGACAGATTCTCCGGATAAATATATTGAAAATGTCGATGTACCTGAAAATGAGACTATAAGTGATATTGAAAAAAGGCATTTTACGGTCAATCAAACTTCGGTAAGTTTGTATCATAAATATGCATAATAAGTTATTAGACTATGGCACAAAATAATATTCTTTATTAATTTATTAGTTTTGTTAAGTAAAAAAAATGTAAAACCTGAAATTATATGAATTGGCTTAAAAGCATTTCGTTAAAATTTAATGAGAATAACTTTTAAACTTGCCCTTCAGGTAAAAGTATTTACTATCATAAATTTATTTAAACTTAACGATGATTTTATGAAAACTGATTATTTTGTTAATAGAATTTTGATAGTTATGTTAACTACATACATTTATTATGAAATTAAAAAGGTTGATATAATGTTGACGATTGAGAATGTTGAGGAACTGGTCACGGTTAATATTAATAGATAAATAATCTAAAGGAAGATTATCCTGCGGGACATAATGTGGTACCTGCTATAATTTTGAAAACCAGCTATATTAACTGCTGTATTTTAACTATCAATTCCACTGCGGTTAGTGTTAAATAGATCTGCCTATGAATCAATCAATATTGGATGAAAAAAATCGATTCGATGATAAATAATTTACATGTTAATTACAACAACTTATGCCAACGTCTTTAGCTAAATCCAGAGATTTCTCAGGGCTTAACTGTATTACCGGTACTGTATAGTTGTATTACCGGTACTGTATAGTAGATATAGTCGAGTTCTTTCACTTTCTAACGTGTTTAGAATCTTCTTATTTTTTTCAAGTTGATTTGGGAATGCATGTTAAGCCTCCATTATTCGAAAATCCCTACATCCGTTTTTTGATAATAACAAAATCTAAGCTCAAAATATATTTGTTATTATTTTTTTTTTCAGGACCATCATATATTTTACAATAGCACGATCTACGTAAGCAAGGGCCAAGCTGATGCCCTTTGGAATTCTTTCAAAAACATCACCCCAAATCCAATGCTTTCGACCTCGCATCGACGAGCAATGGTAAATATGCACCCATAAAAAAAAGATTCAAATTCATGTTTGTTTTGCATACTCAGACGGTAGAACTCAAATTCGACTTTCCATTCTATGGTAACCTAGTTAAAAATGTAACTGTTGCAACAGGAGGTTTTATCTACACCGGAGACTATGTTCATTCATGGTTAGCAGCGACCCAGTACATAGCACCACTGATGGCAAACTTTGACACGAGTCTATCCAATGATTCATACGTGAGAATTAGAGATAATGGTTGGTAGAACAGGGAGAATAAAGTACACATTCTTTAACATTTTATTGGATTATTATAGGCACAGCTTTTACGGTTATATGGGAAAAAGTTTCGTTACAAGATAAACAAGATGTTGGCAACTTTACATTCAGTACAACATTGCATAAAAATGGTGATATCGTTTTCGCCTATTACAATGTACCAATCCTAATTAATTCAATTCAAGATGACAAGCATCCAGTTAAAGTTGGTTTGTCCGATGCGTATATAATTGACAAAATTGTTTTCTGTAAGCATAACTGTGTTTTTTGTTTCAGTTTTAAAAATTTTAATAAATTTAAATTTTTTTACTTGTAGTTGCAAGAAGAAAAACTATCTATGAATATCATCGAGTGACTTTTGGTAGCGCAGAGATTACTAACTCAACGATTATCTATTTGAAAGCCCTAAAAACTTGCTTGTCTTATACCGACTGTGAATCATGCATAAATCATCAGACAGCTTTCGACGTGAGAATAAAATTTTTTTGCTAGGAAATTGTAATTTTATTAGATTAAATTTTTCTTATTATAGTGTTCGTGGTGTACAGGTTTAAATAAATGCTCAACAGGAACTGACAGAAAACGTCAAGAATGGCTTCATAAAGGTAATATTGCTTTATTTATTGATGTTATAGCTTGATCTTAAGATTATGTCCTATGTCCCCTTATATGAGTCGCGAGTCAGACGTTAGGGATATATTCGTATGAATATGAACTATGAGGTTCGAATACAATGAAATCTCAATTCATGAAATGTTTCGCATTTGATTTGAATGTAATTAGGCCCACAAATGGTTATGTCAAAAGTCACATTCGACAACATTTTTCGTGTCATCTTGTTTACAATCATATGATCATATCTACATATGAATTGGACTGCATATAAAAAAGAAGTAAGGATTTTTAACAAATAAAAATAATATAAATGACAAATATGAAGAACAAAATATGTACAATATATTTTAACAAAAAAGAAAAAAAAAGAGGAAGTATATTGAAAGAGAACTGTTAGTCCGAAAAAAACGAAGATGTTTTATCGAATTGTTATCAAAAGAGAAAGCGTATATATTTTTAGAGAAAGATGACTTGATGTGTTCTAGTTAATATTCGTTAAAAATAGAGTATTATTACGATTAACCAATCATCAGCTTATTTAAAATAGTAAAATTATAAATATATCAATAAAGAAAAAGGTACGCATACGTCACAGTGCACGGTTGTTTAGCAATCTGATCAGTTGAATCGATCAATATTCAAGGTTTGTTTTCACATTAATAATAGTTCAGGTCATAGGTAACGAATTCACTTTGAAATTTAACATTAAAATGCTCATTGAAGGCTTTAGCTCTGTTCATAGAACAATTTTTACTGTAGGTTTTAAATTAAAAACTTTTTTCATTTTCAGGTTGTGACAGAGGTACGATTAATGTTGCTAATTTATGTCCTGCCATTGGACAAAAGGGAAATAATGCTGCACAGGTTACAAATCAAACAATTATCGATCACAGTGAAAATAGCCATAATGGTGACTATTTCCCTGTTAAATCCAGCGATGAAAATCCCGAAACTCAATACACTTCTCAGTCTGAATTTTCCGTAAACAAGGCTGCAACAAGTTTCTCAAGCGCAGATGGAGGACATGTTCACAGTATGGGTGTTGTAGTAGGATTTATAGTTCCCATTTGTTTGGTTGTCATTTTACTGGTTTGGGTTCTATACGCATATCGTAACCCACACACAAAAAGTGGTCAGCTTTTGATTCAGGTAAGTTATAATTCTAAATTTTCCCTAAGAAACATTTTGCGAAAAGGAAATCGTAAAAGAAAAACCAACCGAATAAAACGTTTTTCTAACTCTTTCATGCAGACCAAACATCTTCAGGTTTGTATTTGTGTAGAAAATTAGGATTTTGATTGAATGCAATTGGTTGTTTGCGAGTTAATAATACCTGAAAGCCACTAAAAAGTTAGAATAAAAAAATAAAAACTTCTCATTTGTTTATAATTTCCTCGTTGCCCATGTTTTAATACTTTAACAATTGTTGTATGGTTTCTTATTTTGTTTTTGCTAGTTATATTTTTTTATAATGTTCGTCTTTTTTTCGTATTCCTGGAATACTCATTTTCAAATTTAAATTTAAAAATAAACCAACATGCCTCACCCAAATCAAAGTTCTTTTAAGTTTAATGAGATCAAATTTTTGGTTTGGTGGCACAACAAAATTGGTTCTCGAACCAGCCCACAGACAAGTAAAATCAAATCGAAAATAGTAATGTTCTAATGACTGAAATATTTGCGAACAGATTTTTCGGCTAAGAAAGAAAATTGAGATATTTCTAAATCAAAAAAATGTTAATCGAAGAAAAAATAACTATAACTCAAGTCTATAAACTTGGTGGCGTTCGATACATACATATATACAATTCTTATATAACTAATCTTACCAAAAAGATAATTTAATCCTCTTGCGTAATAACAAAAAAAAATCAAACATAAAAATAAAAAGTTAGTTAAAAAATTTTTGTCATCGCAGCCTCAATTTATTTCGTTTTTCAACCAAAATTCTGGCTTTTTAGTGGCACAGCAGTCTCCTTTATTGTAGTTTGATTCATCCATCATTAAAATTTGATTATTCATCATAGATTCGTTTGGTAATTAGCGAAGGGCCTGAAGAGTTCAACCTTAAAATGCAATTATGTTTTTTTATTAATCTCATCCGTCATTTCAATTTGATTTTTCATCATAAATCCGTTTGGTATATAGTGTAGTGCCTGAAGAATTTTAAAATCCAATAATCTTTTTGAATTATAAAAGTCAAAGTATTAAAAGTCTGCTTAATTTTTTGTTGCTTTTAATTTTTTTTTACTTGCGTTGGTGCTACATGTTTGTAATGGATGTCTTTCATTAGTGAAAGAAATATTACTCGACCTTATAAAAGCGGATACCATATTTCTGATCTGTCTCCATGGTGCGTTCCATATAATATAGTTAATCAAAATAAAAAAAAGTACATAGAATAGTTTGTTTCTTTAAAGAATCAAAAAATTTCGAAAAAACACATAATTTTCTAGTTAGCTTATAAATGTTGCAAACATAACTTCTCAAAGTAAATCTGTTAAATACTCAAAAACAACAATGTTCATTGATATTTTTAACCTGCTTAGCAATTTGTTATCTTTTATAGTACTTATGTGCCAATATGGTATACTAATTAAATAAAAATAAATATATTTTTAATGGATAAATCTTGAGTATACCTTAGAAAACAAATCCAAAAAGTTTTATGAAAATTAGTTCAAAGTGATTTCGAATTTTTTCGAAATTTTTGTATTTCAAGCACTTAAGGCAATGCACTGTTATATAAGTAGAAGTCTCCACAATCATTTATACTCATTAAATTTACACATTTATTTTAACATTAAATATATTTATGTATAAATATAATTTCAGTACCGTCCAAGTCAATGGACATGGAGACGAGGGGAAGCCAGATACACAGCTGCTACTATACATATGTAAACTTGAAAAACAAACATCATCAAATTTGTATGTATTGTCCTTATCATGGAATCCAATTTCACGGGTCCGTAAATAAACAAATATTACCAGTAAATAAATATTACCTGAACGATGGACATGAGCAAATTTAGTCAAATATTTAATGACTACTTTATCGATCAGGGGACAAATTTCACGTATGCTAAAGACACCCGGATTCCACGATAACTCATTAAGGTGAAAGTGAGATGCTGTCCTAAAAATATTTTCTGATCTGTTCAGAAATTAAATATTTTAACACTAAAAATTTATTTAAAAGTCAAGCATTAATTTTAATTAAATTTTTTAAATATTTTCTTTGTTCAAATTTTAACCATTTTTATGTTTCAAAATTTGTAAAAATAATTTTGCCAGCCCTTCAATCAAATTATAAGTTTAACCAAACCAAACCTAAAAAATCGGGCGCATAGCAAACCTTAATTAATAAGAAAAAATAGATAAGTAGTGAAATAAGTTTTCATGTAGGAATTATATTTTTAAAAATTATTGTTTTTTTTTTTTGTAAAATATTTTTAGCGCATGTTTGTTTTTACGTCAATTTTATTGTTTTGTATTTAATTTTTTTTTTGTGATTTAATAAATTTACATATGTATTTTTTTTTATTTATATACATTCATAGTTTCAGATTTAAATATTTATACTTACTATCGTATCGTATCATTCAAACCTTCAATATCGTGGTGCTCTAACGATATTAGTTTACGTTTAAAACATGAGCTTTTGACGGCAAGTATAAATTCACACGGTGTCGATCCTGCCAATAGAAAAAACTTGAATTCAATAAAAAAAACTGGTATTTGTCGTGGGAGCCACTTGGGCAAAATCAGTATTTTTTTATATACAACGCGCCAGGAAAAAATGGCATGTTTTTGGAAAGTTTAATCAAGACTCACAGTCTTGATCTGCCAAATCAAGAAACCAAAGAGAAAAAGGATACATTTTAGTTTTTAAATAAAGAATTTAATATAAGTGGAAAGTTTAATCAAGACTGTGAGTCTTGATTAAACTTTTCACTTATATTAAATTCTTAATCAAGACTGTGAGTCTTGATTAAACTTTCCACTTATATTAAATTTTTTATTTAAAAACTAAAATGTATCCTTTTTCTCCTTGGTTTCTTGATTTGGCAGATCTCCAAAGAAATGATGAGAAACTCAAAAAAATTAATCCATAAGTGAAAAAATTATTCAGTCCTATTTCGACTTTCACCCGAACAACATTTCCTCCGGAAAATTTGACATTTCACTTTAGAATTCCGGGCGAATAAAAAATTTTAAGGTGATATATTTTTCGGAATAATACTATTTTTTTTTGTATTTCGAAAGTTTTAGAAAGTTTTACAATTCAAAAGCGAACAAAAAGCACTTTCGAATAGAATTGATTTTAGGAAGGAAATACAGAGTAGGGCCCCCGTTATTACAATCCAAACCAAAACCACAAAAATATCTGTAGAAAAAAGGGCGAGGGGAAGTGTGGGAATATTTCCAGAAAACCTTTCCCAAAAATGGTGCTTTGATGACAAATCTTCTCAATCTGGACAAAAAAAAGTATAACATCCATTCAATTCGTGGAAATTCAAAATAAAAACAACAGATGTGCAGATATTTTTGGTTGAAATCAAATTAAATTGGCAAATTATTTGGCCGTTGCATAGCTTTCAACAAATAAAAAATTAATTAATAGTACGATGATTATACATTAGGGTGGCCCTTATGTAGAGAACCCACAGATAAAATAGTTCGTAAAATCCTTCAATAAATTTATCATCTTCTTCGTTTCCTTCTTCACGTTCAGCATTTTAAACTTCACTTATTTTATTGAGTATCCAAATTTTTCATTTTAAATAAGTTTTCGCGCCCTTATATCTCATACAAATTAAATTACGTTACGAAAAAGCATAGTCAAAATTACAACACCAAAGTAAGTACTGTTTTTGTGTTATTTATCAAACGTTCGAGTCGCTGACCAATACAAAATAACAGACTAAAGGCAAATTTTAGCACCATTTGCCTACATACATAAGTACGTAAGTTAGAGTCTTTTATATCATTGGTTATTATTCGCATAATTTTGAAATTTGTTGCTGTGCAAATAAATTTACTTTCGTTTGTCCGTTAAGAATTTTCTTGTTAAGGTTTAAGCAAACTTAAGCGGAGACTTTAACATTACACATAATATTACAAAGATTTTTTTCCGGAAAAATAAGTAGCTTTTCTATAGATAATCGGTATTCTGTATATGAAAATGACACCCATTTTCATCCATCAGCTTTAGTTTTTAAGCTTCATCTTCTCTGTCGTCAGTTTCTATGTGGCAAGGAACTGCCAGAGATATTCGTGGTACAAGATCTTGAGCTAGACTTGTTATGAAAGTTGATCGTTTGGCAGATGGAACATCCATTCATTGGGGTTATTTGAGCTAATACCATTTACATTAAGGCAAAACAAAAAAAAACAATTGTCATGGTGATTTTTTGGTGCTCGCCAGATCATTGGGGTTTTGAGCTTCAAAGAACGTCTTGTTCCACTTGACCATTGTCGCAAACTAACAAGATAGTCTTGACAACAGTTTTATAGGCACTCACAGCTTGTTTAAATTACAAATTTGCACTTTAAAGTTATCAAAATAAGTTTGTTTTTACGAATCATGTAACTGTTTTTATAAAATTTTTAACACATGTTTACCAAAAATGTATCAAAAACACTGTGGGTTATTTAAGCAACTACATAACTGATGTCAACACTGTACCAAACTGTAAAATGTTCGATTACTCTCACTAAAATACATTGAAGTTGTGTACGAAAAACAAAAGCTGATTAGTTAAACTGGACGTTAGATTCTATTTTCCAGTTCAGAACATAAGAGAAAAATAAAAAAGAAATCTGGAAAATTTTAAAACGTTTAATATTGATTCTTTATTTGACTTCTTTTATTGATTTGAATTACTTTATACATTCAGTTTCATTTAAATTTAACTCTTATTATTTTGACTTTAGAAAATATTCACTGAAATATAAAATTAACGTATTTTTATATATTTTACATTAGTATTATGTAGGTATTTCATAATAATTTAAAGAGCTAGTTATTTTCATATGTAATTAAAAGGAATGATTGTCAGCTTTAAGCATGCGATGTTCGCAAAACAAAAATTTAATCGCTGGCCTGACAATCAAACTTTTGTAGGCATTTATGCATATTTATACAAAAGGAACAATCACCGAAAAACAAATGAAAATTGTCTTGTGTTTAAGAAAAGATATATTTATTAAATGATCAATTAGTGATTCCCAAGCCTTATACAAAAAAAAATAATAAAAAAAAACGAAAATCAATTTAAAATTTAAACATTTTGTACTCAATTTTAATACATAATGTTTGTAAACATCAAAAATAAATTAAATTAAGAAAAAATGTGTCTATTATATGTATATCAAAAAAATTACCCATGCAAATGTATGTATAATTTTCTATTATTCCCTCCATAAAACCATTAAGAATGTTTTTTTCTTTTTTCTTAACTGTAGGTATAAAATAATTTCAACACCGCTATTAATTTAATAAACATAAATAAATTAATGAAAGATAAAGTTAACTTTGTATTGTTCCCTCATAGAAACGTTTATTATATGTATATGTATATGAAGGAATATAATTATATGTATGTATAGTTTAAAATGAAAATCAGTTTAGATATACATTTTTTTGTGTTTTGTTTTTTAATTAAATATAAGTTCGTTTTTTGCAATACAAAATACCGACCGGATAAAGTGGACTCATTAATAAAGTAAGAAATATGAAATTGTAGTATTCTTTTTAAAACTTATTTTGAAAGGGGAATCGGTAGGTATATAAGTATGCATTATAGGCTTTTTTAAATCAATCAAATCAAAATCACATTGATTGTCTGTAGTTAAGGTGATTCAACTCAATTCAATTGAATAGGTGTGTTCAGGAAAATGAGATCTCAGAGATATCAGCTATCTCAGTTACATGAACAGGATTCCTCAGGCTCAGTAGAAAATACTGCTGCAAGTGCAAGTGTTGCTGATGATCGGATTTATCGATTTCCCGGCGTTCGCAGTAATTAACCGATTTTTTTTGGCCGGCGATTGAAGATCATGACTTGGACGATATTTGTGGTTCCAACAAGATGGGGCAACAAACCACACAACACGGCCAATTATTACTTTATTGTGTGAGAAGTTTCCTGGTCGCGGAATTTCACGTTTTGGCGACGTCAATTGGCCACCAAGATCATGAGATTGGACACCGTTTAAATTTTTTTCTGAGGGGCTACGCAAAAGACCGTGTTTACGCGAATAATCCCCGAACTCTAGACGCAATAAAACCGACATTACTCAAGTTATATTGTCGAGAAATGGCGAAAAAGTCGTTAAAAATTACCTCAAAAGAATCGCATGTTGCGAATCTTTCCGAGGCGGCCATTTGAATGTTATTGTTTTTGACACTTAATGGCAAAGTCCAAACTTTATAATGAAATCAAATTTTCATCAAAAATATATCTGTGTGTGTTTTATTTAGCTTTACTTTCGAAGCCGATAAATGAATGACCCTTTATCCGGATGTATTTTTTTACCTACATTGAATTTGTATAATTTACATCCGCATTTAAGTTTTAATCTGGATGAATCGAGTAAATAAGAGACCGTAAGGGTCGTATTTATCAACATTGCACAGCGGTCCAAGTGTTGTTGTAATTGTTGTCTAGAGTTATTTAACTTAGACAACATAATCGGTTCTCTAAGTCTTGAATAATGTGACATTTTATTAAATTAAATAAAGCATGTTTCGAAAACTGAAGTCTAACTAGTAAAAAATCTAATAAATACGACTGTAGCAGTCTTATTTATTAACCCATTCCAAAATCCAAAGTATGTCTAACTTTGGCTGTCCAACTCCAAACCGAAGATACTAAATTATAAAGATATGAATACTACTGCAGACATTTTTCAATTGCCTATAAGCAATAACTGTCAAATTTTTACAATTTGTTGTTTAAACACCAAAAGACGCTCAAACAAATTTGAACTGAAATTCTCTAGAACGAATGTTTAGTACCCGGGTCGTGCATTCGATAACCCAGTATTTTTTAGAGACAAAAAGCCTTCGCGTGAGATTCTTACTCATATTTACGACCACTCCCGCTACATTTGCCTATATAAGAAAAAGAATTAAATCTTTGGTTGAAAGGAATTCCACATAAATTTTACTTGAACCCAAAACGTGTTCAGTGGCTGTCATCAATTTTGACAGTTGTGTTAAATGTCAAACGGATAGAATTTATTTGTATGATAAAAATATAAATACAAATAACTTTAAACTCGAAAAATAAATCTCTTATAAAAGAAGAGACAAGTAATAAAACTAAAATGAGCAACCCACAAGATGAACTGTGCCCTCCACCAGCAGAAGACGATGAGCTTACATTACCGAGAGCAAGTATATACAAAATTATAAAAGAGCTTGTGAGTAAATAAACTTATAACAACTTTACGTATAGCCATTACCAAAAAATCTTTCGCTCCAGGTTCCTTCGATTCGAGTTGCTAATGAAAGCCGAGAATTGATACTGAACTGCTGCACAGAATTCATACATCTCATTAGTTCAGAAGCAAATGAAGTTTGCAACCAACGAAACAAGAAAACCATCAATGCGGATCATGTTTTAGAGGCACTTGACCGTCTGGGTTTCAGGGACTATAAACACGAAGCAGAAGCTGTTTTGAATAATTGCAAAGAAGTTGCCGCCAAACGCAGACGACAAAGCACAAGACTTGAACATTTAGGAATTCCTGAGGAGGAGCTGCTGAGACAACAGCAAGAACTTTTTGCGAAGGCAAGGGAAGAACAGGCCAGAGAGGAACAAGCTCAGTGGATAAGTTTGCAGGCCACCGCTGTCCAACATAGTGCTGAATTAATGCACAAACAAATGAAGGCAGCACAAGGAACCCCAGAAGATGATGATGACGAGGATGATTACTAACCATGTGCAATGAGACTTGGTTTTTTTTATTAAATACAAAATTCAATCTATTTCCTATAAATTATTTGTTTCTTTCACTTTACTAGAATTTGTAATTTGTAACAAATAGTTTTTATTTTATCAATGTGACAAAAATTACCAGCTACTATTAATGTTGGCGCACCACCAAAAACCTATTTCTTTTCACGAAAATCTTGATATTTTCGGACTAAAACCATCGATAAAATACATTAAAAAACCATCGCCGATAAGTAGGTATGCCATCTTCACTTCCCCTTTATTAACTTTATTTGACAACCTCCGAAAATGTGTGTACCTACCAAAATATTATTTTTCCTTTGCCCAGAATATTCAGGCCCACAATTTCAGTAACTATAATATCCTCTCCACCCTTACTGTCATTTGATTAAGAACCCTACTAAATTCCTCCACATTTATTCGCCAAAAGCTACGAGCTGTATATCAATAAATTGGAATAAAATATTCGTTATAATATTCAGCCCCTTCTAAAACCAATTTGGATTGCAGTTTTTTTAAAACGTGAAAAACGTTTGATTGAGAGGTAATTTTTTAATACAACTTGTAATAGTAGGTATCTGAAAATTCTTTCAAATATCTTTCCAATACATGTACCCTCTCTTAGAAATCCTTGAAATTAATGAGTTTGGCATAATAGTTTGCTATTTTAATTAACTAAAGTCAGGTGCAAGAATTTCTCGGAGGAACAAATATAAGGTCCAGGGTTGATTCCGATGTACATACAATGATGTGTAAAATATTGCATCTAAACTACATTTCGCATTCTATTTAAAATATTAATCCTCAATTCCAGTTTAGTAATGAGAAACAAAACAACGAAAAACTAACATTTTAGTTTGAATTTGTTACGGGTTTGAGCATGAGTTTTGCGTAGAATATAATAAACGTCATGAGAATACCACGTCGAAGTCAGCCGGCGCACTTTCGATTTTCGTAAAAAAAACAATGTCAGGCGATGTATCTCTAATTGCTCATCACATTTATGCAATAAAATAATTGCTCACTCTTTCCGTTGTTTTTTAAAAAATATAAACAAATTCCACTTTGTATGGAAACTTCCAATGCCCATATCTCTGTAACCAAGTACAATTCCATAATATAATTGGGCTTAAATAATTGCTCATCTCGCAATTGAATTTGCTCAGCCAAAATTTTTATTTTAAAACCTCCCATTAATTAATAAATCAATAATTAAAATTTTAGTCAATGGACTAGTTACATAATACAAGTAACTCTTATAACATATTAACCACCCAAATTTTTAATTAAGTATAGCCCGTAGGAAGGCCAGCCGACTGAGTTGAGAGTGGTCGCCGGTTCAAATCTCAACTATAACTGCTTTTTTTTTTTTTTTTTTTTTTTAAAGCATATATCCAATACATTTTCAAAATACATAAATAAGATCAAAATAAAAACTAATATCATGCTAACAAAACTTAACGATTAAGCGAAATTGCTGAAAACATACCAAAGTGCACCTACATGCCCATACTAAAATGGCTATAACTTTGTAACCAGAGTGAATTTTGAGCTGAAAATAGTTTTAAATAATTGTTCATGTCAAAATTCAATTTGCTCAGGCAAAATTATAATTTGCTCACCTCTGGTTAAATAAAAAACCGACGATTAAGTGAAATTGCTTAAAACATACCAAAGTGCACCTACATGCCCATACTAAAATGGCTATAACTTTGTAACCAGAGTGAATTTTGAGCTGAAAATAGTTTTAAATAATTGTTCATGTCAAAATTCAATTTGCTCAGGCAAAATTATAATTTGCTCACCTCTGGTTAATTAAAAAATCGACGATTAAGTGAAATTGTTTAAAACATACCTAAGTGCACATGCCCTTACTAAAATAGCGATATCTTTGTAACCAGAGTGAATTTTGAGCTGAAAATAGTTTTAAATAATTGCTCAACTCAAAATTCAATTTGCTCAGGCAAAATTATAATTTGCTCACCTCTGGTTAAATAAAAAACCGACGATTAAGTGAAATTGCTTAAAACATACCAAAGTGCACCTACATGCCCATACTAAAATGGCTATAACTTTGTAACCAGAGTGAATTTTGAGCTGAAAATAGTTTTAAATAATTGTTCATGTCAAAATTCAATTTGCTCAGGCAAAATTATAATTTGCTCACCTCTGGTTAAATAAAAAACCGACGATTAAGCGAAATTGATAAAAACATACCAAAGTGCACCTACATGCCCATACTAAAATGGCTATAACTTTGTAACCAGAGTGAATTTTGAGCTGAAAATAGTTTTAAATAATTGTTCATGTCAAAATTCAATTTGCTCAGGCAAAATTATAATTTGCTCACCTCTGGTTAATTAAAAAATCGACGATTAAGTGAAATTGTTTAAAACATACCTAAGTGCACATGCCCTTACTAAAATAGCGATATCTTTGTAACCAGAGTGAATTTTGAGCTGAAAATAGTTTTAAATAATTGCTCAACTCAAAATTCAATTTGCTCAGGCAAAATTATAATTTGCTCACCTCTGGTTAAATAAAAAACCGACGATTAAGTGAAATTGCTTAAAACATACCAAAGTGCACCTACATGCCCATACTAAAATGGCTATAACTTTGTAACCAGAGTGAATTTTGAGCTGAAAATAGTTTTAAATAATTGTTCATGTCAAAATTCAATTTGCTCAGGCAAAATTATAATTTGCTCACCTCTGGTTAATTAAAAAATCGACGATTAAGTGAAATTGTTTAAAACATACCTAAGTGCACATGCCCTTACTAAAATAGCGATATCTTTGTAACCAGAGTGAATTTTGAGCTGAAAATAGTTTTAAATAATTGCTCAACTCAAAATTCAATTTGCTCAGGCAAAATTATAATTTGCTCACCTCTGGTTAAATAAAAAACCGACGATTAAGTGAAATTGCTTAAAACATACCAAAGTGCACCTACATGCCCATACTAAAATGGCTATAACTTTGTAACCAGAGTGAATTTTGAGCTGAAAATAGTTTTAAATAATTGTTCATGTCAAAATTCAATTTGCTCAGGCAAAATTATAATTTGCTCACCTCTGGTTAATTAAAAAATCGACGATTAAGTGAAATTGTTTAAAACATACCTAAGTGCACATGCCCTTACTAAAATAGCGATATCTTTGTAACCAGAGTGAATTTTGAGCTGAAAATAGTTTTAAATAATTGCTCAACTCAAAATTCAATTTGCTCAGGCAAAATTATAATTTGCTCACCTCTGGTTAAATAAAAAACCGACGATTAAGTGAAATTGCTTAAAACATACCAAAGTGCACCTACATGCCCATACTAAAATGGCTATAACTTTGTAACCAGAGTGAATTTTGAGCTGAAAATAGTTTTAAATAATTGTTCATGTCAAAATTCAATTTGCTCAGGCAAAATTATAATTTGCTCACCTCTGGTTAAATAAAAAACCGACGATTAAGCGAAATTGATAAAAACATACCAAAGTGCACCTACATGCCCATACTAAAATGGCTATAACTTTGTAACCAGAGTGAATTTTGAGCTGAAAATAGTTTTAAATAATTGTTCATGTCAAAATTCAATTTGCTCAGGCAAAATTATAATTTGCTCACCTCTGGTTAATTAAAAAATCGACGATTAAGTGAAATTGTTTAAAACATACCTAAGTGCACATGCCCTTACTAAAATAGCGATATCTTTGTAACCAGAGTGAATTTTGAGCTGAAAATAGTTTTAAATAATTGCTCAACTCAAAATTCAATTTGCTCAGGCAAAATTATAATTTGCTCACCTCTGGTTAAATAAAAAACCGACGATTAAGTGAAATTGCTTAAAACATACCAAAGTGCACCTACATGCCCATACTAAAATGGCTATAACTTTGTAACCAGAGTGAATTTTGAGCTGAAAATAGTTTTAAATAATTGTTCATGTCAAAATTCAATTTGCTCAGGCAAAATTATAATTTGCTCACCTCTGGTTAATTAAAAAATCGACGATTAAGTGAAATTGTTTAAAACATACCTAAGTGCACATGCCCTTACTAAAATAGCGATATCTTTGTAACCAGAGTGAATTTTGAGCTGAAAATAGTTTTAAATAATTGCTCAACTCAAAATTCAATTTGCTCAGGCAAAATTATAATTTGCTCACCTCTGGTTAAATAAAAAACCGACGATTAAGTGAAATTGCTTAAAACATACCAAAGTGCACCTACATGCCCATACTAAAATGGCTATAACTTTGTAACCAGAGTGAATTTTGAGCTGAAAATAGTTTTAAATAATTGTTCATGTCAAAATTCAATTTGCTCAGGCAAAATTATAATTTGCTCACCTCTGGTTAATTAAAAAATCGACGATTAAGTGAAATTGTTTAAAACATACCTAAGTGCACATGCCCTTACTAAAATAGCGATATCTTTGTAACCAGAGTGAATTTTGAGCTGAAAATAGTTTTAAATAATTGCTCAACTCAAAATTCAATTTGCTCAGGCAAAATTATAATTTGCTCACCTCTGGTTAAATAAAAAACCGACGATTAAGTGAAATTGCTTAAAACATACCAAAGTGCACCTACATGCCCATACTAAAATGGCTATAACTTTGTAACCAGAGTGAATTCTGAGCTGAAAATAGTTTTAAATAATTGTTCATGTCAAAATTCAATTTGCTCAGGCAAAATTATAATTTGCTCACCTCTGGTTAATTAAAAAATCGACGATTAAGTGAAATTGTTTAAAACATACCTAAGTGCACATGCCCTTACTAAAATAGCGATATCTTTGTAACCAGAGTGAATTTTGAGCTGAAAATAGTTTTAAATAATTGCTCAACTCAAAATTCAATTTGCTCAGGCAAAATTATAATTTGCTCACCTCTGGTTAAATAAAAAACCGACGATTAAGTGAAATTGCTTAAAACATACCAAAGTGCACCTACATGCCCATACTAAAATGGCTATAACTTTGTAACCAGAGTGAATTTTGAGCTGAAAATAGTTTTAAATAATTGTTCATGTCAAAATTCAATTTGCTCAGGCAAAATTATAATTTGCTCACCTCTGGTTAATTAAAAAATCGACGATTAAGTGAAATTGCTTAAAACATACCTAAGTGCACATGCCCTTACTAAAATGGCGATATCTTTGTAACCAGAGTGAATTTTGAGCTGAAAATAGTTTTAAATAATTACTCAACTCAAAATTCAATTTGCTCAGGCAAAATTATAATTTGCTCACCTCTGGTTAAATAAAAAACCGACGATTAAGCGAAATTGATAAAAACATACCAAAGTGCACCTACATGCCCATACTAAAATCGCAATATCTTTGTAATCAGAGTGAATTTTGAGCTGAAAATAGTTTTATATAATTGCTCAACTCAAAATTCAATTTGCTATCCAAACGAAAAAACAGATCATTGTAGTGATAAATATTGCCCATATATTTTTTTCTGTACACTACTGTCGCCATTGGAAAATTATAATTGCCATCTACCCGTCAAAGTAAAAACTAATTTTTGGAAGGAAGTCATAAGGGTGTGTGTCCAAAGCGGATTTGTAAATAAAGTGGCTAAGACTGCTTTTAAACGCTGCAAATATGCTGCAATTACCCTTGCAATTTTTAAGCATGTAGGCGGGGGACGTATGCGGTGTCCGGGGTAGACAAAGTTGCAGAGGTTGAAATAATTGCAGAGTTATCACTCTTTATTCTTTCTGCTTTTCCTTATTATTTAGTTTCCATTTTGAGCGCGAACATGCATGTGCGCGCACTCTCATATTAATCTATACGACTCAAAATTAAAACCAAAAATGTTTAGTTAGATGTGTGCGCCTGGCGGTGGCGATCACGATAACTTTTAACAACAACATAACAATTATTGAACCCTATAGGCAGATCGTATTTTTCTGAACTTCCCGTCACACAATATATTGCGTTGGATGTGTGCAAGTTTATTAATCGCATTTTTATTGCGCGATAAAAGTTATCGTGATCGCCACCGCCAGGCGCGTACATTCAATTAAACAGTTTCGAAACAGTTTTATTTTGAACCCTACAGGCAGATATCATTTTTCTGAACTGCCCGCCACACAATATATTGCGTTGGATGTGTGCAAGTTTATTAATCGCATTTTTATTGCGCGATAAAAGTTATCGTGATCGCCACCGCCAGGCGCGTACATTCAATTAAACAGTTTCGAAACAGTTTTATTTTGAACCCTACAGGCAGATATCATTTTTCTGAACTGCCCGCCACACAATATATTGCGTTGGATGTGTGCAAGTTTATTAATCGCATTTTTATTGCGCGATAAAAGTTATCGTGATCGCCACCGCCAGGCGCGTACATTCAATTAAACAGTTTCGAAACAGTTTTATTTTGAACCCTACAGGCAGATATCATTTTTCTGAACTGCCCGCCACACAATATATTGCGTTGGATGTGTGCAAGTTTATTAATCGCATTTTTATTGCGCGATAAAAGTTATCGTGATCGCCACCGCCAGGCGCGTACATTCAATTAAACAGTTTCGAAACAGTTTTATTTTGAACCCTACAGGCAGATATCATTTTTCTGAACTGCCCGCCACACAATATATTGCGTTGGATGTGTGCAAGTTTATTAATCGCATCTTTATTGCGCGGTAAAAGTTATCGTGATCGCCACCGCCAGGCGCGTACTTGCAATGAAACAGTTTCGAAACAGTTTTATTTTGAACCCTACAGGCAGATATCATTTTTCTGAACTGCCCGCCACACAATATATTGCGTTGGATGTGTGCAAGTTTATTAATCGCATCTTTATTGCGCGGTAGAAGTTATCGTGATCGCCACCGCCAGGCGCGCACATCTAACTAAACATTTTTGGTTTTAATTTTTTTAATTTTGAGTCGTATAGATTAATATGAGAGTGCGCGCACATGCATGTTCGCGCTCAAAATGGAAACTAAATAATAAGGAAAAGCAGAAAGAATAAAGAGTGATAACTCTGCAATTATTTCAATCTTAGACTGCTTTTAGACGACTGCAATTTCTATCCGCAATTCCGTTTTGAGTTTCTTTCCGATTGCAGCATCCATTTAAACGCTGCAAATTTTAATACCTGCAATTTTTGTTAAATGAGAAGGAAATAATATCTCGTCACTCTTTACTCCGCTTATGTCTCAAACAATAAGAAAAAGCACAAAGAAGAAAGAGCGATAACTCTGCAATTATTTCAACCTCTGCAACTTTGTCTACCCCGGACACCGCATACGTCCCCCGCCTACATGCTTAAAAATTGCAAGGGTAATTGCAGCATATTTGCAGCGTTTAAAAGCAGTCTTAGCCACTTTATTTACAAATCCGCTTTGGACACACACCCTTATGACTTCCTTCCAAAAATTAGTTTTTACTTTGACGGGTAGATGGCAATTATAATTTTCCAATGGCGACAGTAGTGTACAGAAAAAAATATATGGGCAATATTTATCACTACAATGATCTGTTTTTTCGTTTGGATAGCAAATTGAATTTTGAGTTGAGCAATTATATAAAACTATTTTCAGCTCAAAATTCACTCTGGTTACAAAGTTATAGCCATTTTAGTATGGGCATGTAGGTGCACTTTGGTATGTTTTTATCAATTTCGCTTAATCGTCGGTTTTTTATTTAACCAGAGGTGAGCAAATTATAATTTTGCCTGAGCAAATTGAATTTTGAGTTGAGCAATTATTTAAAACTATTTTCAGCTCAAAATTCACTCTGGTTACAAAGTTATAGCCATTTTAGTATGGGCATGTAGGTGCACTTTGGTATGTTTTAAGCAATTTCACTTAATCGTCGGTTTTTTATTTAACCAGAGGTGAGCAAATTATAATTTTGCCTGAGCAAATTGAATTTTGAGTTGAGCAATTATTTAAAACTATTTTCAGCTCAAAATTCACTCTGGTTACAAAGATATCGCTATTTTAGTAAGGGCATGTGCACTTAGGTATGTTTTAAACAATTTCACTTAATCGTCGATTTTTTAATTAACCAGAGGTGAGCAAATTATAATTTTGCCTGAGCAAATTGAATTTTGACATGAACAATTATTTAAAACTATTTTCAGCTCAAAATTCACTCTGATTACAAAGTTATAGCCATTTTAGTATGGGCATGTAGGTGCACTTTGGTATGTTTTAAGCAATTTCACTTAATCGTCGGTTTTTTATTTAACCAGAGGTGAGCAAATTATAATTTTGCCTGAGCAAATTGAATTTTGACATGAACAATTATTTAAAACTATTTTCAGCTCAAAATTCACTCTGGTTACAAAGTTATAGCCATTTTAGTATGGGCATGTAGGTGCACTTTGGTATGTTTTAAGCAATTTCACTTAATCGTCGGTTTTTTATTTAACCAGAGGTGAGCAAATTATAATTTTGCCTGAGCAAATTGAATTTTGACATGAACAATTATTTAAAACTATTTTCAGCTCAAAATTCACTCTGGTTACAAAGTTATAGCCATTTTAGTATGGGCATGTAGGTGCACTTTGGTATGTTTTAAGCAATTTCACTTAATCGTCGGTTTTTTATTTAACCAGAGGTGAGCAAATTATAATTTTGCCTGAGCAAATTGAATTTTGACATGAACAATTATTTAAAACTATTTTCAGCTCAAAATTCACTCTGGTTACAAAGTTATAGCCATTTTAGTATGGGCATGTAGGTGCACTTTGGTATGTTTTCAGCAATTTCGCTTAATCGTTAAGTTTTGTTAGCATGATATTAGTTTTTATTTTGATCTTATTTATGTATTTTGAAAATGTATTGGATATATGCTTTAAAAAAAAAAAAAAAAAAAAAAAGCAGTTATAGTTGAGATTTGAACCGGCGACCACTCTCAACTCAGTCGGCTGGCCTTCCTACGGGCTATACTTAATTAAAAATTTGGGTGGTTAATATGTTATAAGAGTTACTTGTATTATGTAACTAGTCCATTGACTAAAATTTTAATTATTGATTTATTAATTAATGGGAGGTTTTAAAATAAAAATTTTGGCTGAGCAAATTCAATTGCGAGATGAGCAATTATTTAAGCCCAATTCCATTATGGAATTGTACTTGGTTACAGAGATATGGGCATTGGAAGTTTCCATACAAAGTGGAATTTGTTTATATTTTTTAAAAAACAACGGAAAGAGTGAGCAATTATTTTATTGCATAAATGTGATGAGCAATTAGAGATACATCGCCTGACATTGTTTTTTTTACGAAAATCGAAAGTGCGCCGGCTGACTTCGACGTGGTCATGAGAATATTGTTATAGAAGTTCAATCATTTCTCGCGCCAAGTATGAAATACCTTCGGTGTAATGTACCTATAGCTAAAAATTCCGCCCAGTATTGAAATCACAGTTACCATGAAAAAAACTATGGATCATAGAAATAGATCCGATTCAAAGAAAGAGATCTTATCCATATTTGTACTTAATAAAATGCAGCTTATTATTTCTGTTCTTCAACTATCCGGTTGAGTTGAACTAATAGAATTATTATATAATATTATTGTAAATGTGCATTTGAGTTTATTATCTTTTTTGTATATACTAAACACAGCGGCGGCTCAAAATCTTCCATGCTGTTTTAAAACGAAAAGATATAAGATGAGCAGTCAACAATTCTGCCGTTTTTATACTTTTTAACATTATACCATTGAAAACATTATTTGGTTGCTACGACACTTGGCTTTTATTTTGTTAGGGGTATTTTTTGAAAATACCCAATAGCTACACGTCTGTTGATTAATTTTAAAAATGTCACATCCATACTCGAAATTCGCAAGATATTTTTGAAAAAATATTTGAGGCCAGATCGTGGAAGATCACATAGAACTTCTTCATATACATACATACATACATACAGTCCGTACCATTTGGATAGCCTCAGTCATGTTTATTTTTCAATTTACTGTGTTTGGTACTTCTTTGAGGTCTTCTTGGAAAATGTGTATTGAGTGGCAAGGTAGGACATGGTTAGTGGTATTAAGAGAAGTTTTGACTAATTTCTAAACGTTAAAGGAATTTTCTCATCTAATTTGGTTTCCAGTCACTAAAATGTGTATTATTTTTTGTAAGATTAGAACCCTCACAGTCAGCAATATTCTGCTATCCGATCCAATCGAATTTTTCGATTCACATGAATTGTTCACTAATATAGTAGAATTATAAACCAATTGATGAATTTTGTTTAAAGAAAATAATATGTATGTAGAGAATAACTCTGTAGTTAACAAAATTATTTTAGTACTTTTACCTAAAATGACTTTACTTTTCTTGTCCGACGTTTCGTTCATGTCTGTGGACATCATCCGGTGGCAATGGATTCTGTATTTAAACATTGATTAATTGGTTACAAATTTCTTACAAACATCAAAAAACAATAATAATAACTTACACTTATTATTCCACATTGTTTTTTAAATCATACTTCTTTGTGCATGTTACTTGTCAATTTTACGTTGTACTTTGCAGTTCACTATATTGTTGTTTTAAAAAATTTAGATTTTTACTTTATCTTTATGTTTTCATTTGACCTAAAGCCCATTTTTATAACACAAATCGTTAACAAAAGGTTATAACCATCAACAGCTTTCGTGTTTGAAAATCCCACACATTTTTAATGAGAGTAGGGTGGTCATGATCTCTTAAAATCCTGGAAGTAGTAGTTATATTGATCCAGTCCTTGTAAGTTGAACTTTTTTCAACTTAAAAGATCATTTTCTACCAATCGTTTGGCTGGATGCTACCATCAGCGTTCAAGGCATGTGGTATCTTGCTAAATTTAGCCGTTATAGTTTGCGCGCATTGTTAAACGGAGGTTTTTTCTTCGGCTTTAAGTGCTTTAGGTTCCGGCACTTCTGATAAGTAGTCACTCGGCGAACTTCTAACCTAGCTCCGTGTATTATTTTATTCAGAGAGTGGTTGGAATTGGAAGCTTATCATATCATATTTATTATTTTCGCCATTATTTATATTTATAAGAGACAAGAAAAGATATATCCTTTGTAGTTTTTGCGTTCTGTTGCGAAATAAAAATAAAAATTGCTTACCCAATTGGGGCTTCGATCAATTTTCTAATCTATAAAACGTTTGTTTCTGAAATGCCTCTATTTAGGTAATTTCTGTAGCTGTTAATGAATTTTGTCTGTCAATTTAAATGTTCGAAATAAAAAAAAAAAAAAAAACAACTGTTTTATCATTACCTGATAATTTTCGATACCTATGCTGACAAATTATAGCTTACATTACAATGTATAATAAAACCAATCGAGGCTATTCTAATGTTACAAACAAAATACTCGTTTTACTGACTGCAAACAAGTATGGACTCCCTTCTATGAAATTCATAAAAGCCGAATTGAATCAATACAACATAAATTCATTCGCTTTGCTCTGAAATCTTCCTTGGGCCGATCCGTTTAACCTTCCACCATATGAACATCGGATCCAGCTTCTGCAGGTCCAAACATTATACCAAAGGCGTGTTAATAACGACATATTCAGCCCTATCACGAATTCCATCGTAATCGGAAACTTGTAACGAATCCAAAAAAAAACTATCACAGATTACATCGTAGTGGAAAATCTCATACAAATTGTCATTACGAACGGATTCGGTGATAGTTTTTTTCGGGATTCGGAAAAGTTTCCGATTACGATGGAATTCATGATAGGGCAGATTGTTTGCTCACCAACTCATTAATGGTCATCTTGACGCTCCTGATTTGTTAGCCTATATTGGCATAAATTACCGTGGAGGATCTCACCACCTGCGAAGATTTGAACTTTTACATGTAGATTTTCATAGAACTAACTACGGCTTACATGAGCCTCTTAACCGAATGCGCAAACTTTTTAACTTAAATGCTTCCTCTGTTGATTTTAACATGAGTAAAATGGCGTTTCGAACCAGTGCTCCTCGGTCGTGATTGTTTTTACTTTGACAACAGATACCATTGTTCTGTATAATTCTGTATTATTGTTTACTTGTATTATTATATTGTTTAATTTTGTTACTATTTATATGTTTAGATTTGTATTTGCATGTGTTATTAGTTTGAATTATTTTTACTAACCACTAACACATGCACTTATGATGAGACTCTGATTGTAGCTTGCAGCTTGCTCTAAGCTCACTACAACAAAGAATTCTGAAGTGTAAAAAAAAAAAAAAAAAAAAATAACCTCAGAAAATTTAATTAACTTAAAGAAATTTATTAAAAAATACTCTTAATTTCAGAGAGCGTTGTCTTACCTTGTTTTTAAATATCCTTTTCAACGAAGTATCAAAAATCACTTTAAGAAAGCTAAAGGCTGAGGCTTGGCTACTCAAATGTTACTGTATTGTATGTATGTATGTTTAATCACCACAGCCTTATTTTGACCATAGAAGAAACATTAATATTAACTACACTATTATTTTGGTTATTTTACTATTTTTTTGTTTTCATTTTCTGTTTGTTTATTTTAGATTATAAATATAATATAGATAGATTCAATTATGTTCTTTTTTTTATTGCACATTGAAATGAAACGGTATATTAAGTTAAAATAGCGAATTTATACACAATTTTGTTCATAGTTTATTTTTTTAGTCGATATTATTTTTATCGAAATATGTATTTTAGGTTACTTTTTCCATTACTTCATAGAATCTCAAATATTTTGAAATAATTTTAAAATCGTATTTAAAGTTCACAACTACATACATACTTGACTAGCCAATAAATATCTAATTTTTGCATTTTTTAATAACATGAGTTGAATTTTATTTCATAAATTTTAAATTTTCAATATAAAACATCATTTTCTAATGGCGATAAATAAAACAACTACATTAATTGCCAATGGAGTAAAATATTTAACGTAAATTGATCTTGATACAAACAAAATATGATGATTATAATTATTTATCAAGTTCTTTTTCCTTATTATCAAAAGCTGTCACCCAGAACTTACGAGACCCCAATCTCATTTCAATGTTAACTATTTTTTAGGGATTAACATAAATGGGATCGATTTTGTTGCAATTCTTGTTGGTTCTAGTAAACTTTAAGTTTTTACAAGTATTGATCATTTGACGAGAAGTTATGTTTCGCTGGGAAATTTTAAAACGATTATAGAATTCAGGATTCTTTTTGGCCGATAATCAATTCGACTTAATGTAGTTATTTTCGAAAATCTCCAATTCGTTCTGAATGTAATTAGCCTTATTGCGTAGCAACTTGATTTGCTTTTGATTAGCCTCCAAAATGGCAAGTGAGGTTTCGATTCCCTTGAGTTCTTCATTCATGTCGGTTGTGGCGTTGTCAATAACACGACATAAACGTGCAAATGTACTTGAAAGCTCTCTAGAAAAAAAAAAAGAATTAATATTGTTTTGTAAAACAAGAATCCGAATCGACTTGTAATTTTCAACTTACTGCTGCACTTGGTGACTGCAATTGGCAGAAGTCAAATCTACAATCATTTTTAATTTTTTTGTTGCGTGACGCACATATTGGCTCTTGAATGCGCGCTCCTTGGCCGAACTTGTCCAGGACAAACGTTCATAAAGGTATATACAACCATACAGGGCACCAACACCCACAAGAACACGCCATCCTATGGTTTTAAGCATCTATAAAAGAATTTACCATATAACAATTATTCAATAACATAAGTTCCAGATAGTCACTTACAATTCCTGCTACAACTAGCCCACCAACTGTTCCTTGTGAACCGATAGAAGCAACCGCAAAACGTGAAATCATGGACAATTGTTCTTGTGTTATTCCACCAGCGTTTGTTGGCATAAGACATAATGGTGTTTCTGAAGCCGGTGATACAGGCGACAGCATATTCTGTAAAGAGATTTAATGAAAAAGAAAAAAGTTCCCCAAATTAAAAAAAAAATTGCATGGGTATATTCAAGCTATATTTAATTTTAAGTAAAATGGAATTAAATTTTATATTTATATAAATGACTTAAAAGTAATGGACGTATATTTAACAAAAATATTCGAACCTTTAAAATATAAAGTACTTACACTATTGTGTCTATTTGAGGTTATTGCAGGAACTTTTTTATTGAGTCCTTTTGCTTTTCCTGTAAATCTTTGTATCATGGCAGTGATGCCCCATGAGAACTTAAATTCAAGATCTTCTTGGAAGTCAGCGCAAAGATTTTGACAATTCAATGAGTAAAGCATTTCAAAAGGTTGAGATCGTGTCACAACTTTCGTTTGAACAACAAGTGCTTCACTGGGAACAAGTGCGTGCATACGGTCTGAAAAAAGAAAAATGTAAAAAATTGCATAAAATAAAAAATTTTGTATTGTTTACAATTTTTGTTTCTGTTTATCAAAAAATAACTTTAGATTTTTTCTAATTGCTACACAAATAGTCCAGTATCCTTATCGCCTGAGAGGAAGAGACCTTGCGTCAGAACCGGTAGTTCTGATTTTTTGCTGAGTTGTTTATGAAATTAGCTTTAAGAATGATCGCGCTTTCTTCAATTTTTGGCAATTTTAACTCTGATGGGCAAATATTCGATTATATCTAAGCTTTTCTTCTACGTTAAAGTAACACTTGGTCTCTTATGTTGCAAGTTTCCTAAACTACAGTTTTTTTTCAAAATTTAGCAATAATAAATTTATAATAAGAAGTAGTAGATGCATCTATACCAGTGCAGAATTTTAATATTTTGTTTTAATATTCAATACTCTAATCGATTTTTAGTCAAAATCTTAAAACCATATGCTTAAATGTCTTTCAGTTTTTGAAACAATTAAAAATGGAAAAAATAAGTTCTCCTTTACTTGAAGAACATTGTTTAACTTGGTCTAACTCTTATTTAAAAAAAACTTGTTGAAATAAATGTGTTAAGCTTTATCGTCCACTCTCTTAAACACTTTTAAATCCTTCCTAAGACGTATCTAATCAAAAATGAGATAGTGTCCCTCATTGAATTACTCTATACCACAATTTTTATCAAACTCAACCGAGAGGGACCCTTCTTCATCTCTCTATGAGTGTAAATAAAAAAAATTAAAAAAGACGACCAGGCTGTACCGTAATTTTCCCAAAGAGTTTCTCGATAAATGTAAACAAGCTACTGAACCAGGAACAAAGTATTTGTTTTATTTCTTTGTTCTTTTTTTTCTTCCAAGTGCAAGTATTACGGGAAAATTATTTTACGGGAGTAGTAATGCAACTTTTGACAAAAACCAGACTTAAAACAAGATCTTATATTCAAAATTCTTAAAATCCTTGTCTCTACATGTGAGAAAATAATATTTCAATTTGAAGCCCTATTCTTTAGAGATAATTAAAAAGGCAAATAAATGTGATATACAGCAAAAAAAGGTATAAAAACTTTCTATGAATTCCAGAAATTGAAAAAGAAACTCCCATTTTTACCTGTCATTTCACGTTGAGCAGTTTCAACATTCATTGCCAAAGCCATCGATAATCTTGCACGCAAATTTGACCCAAGTCCAGCTTCAACATGCCCATTCAATTCCTTTTTATATATATTCAAAACCAATGGCTCGGTATGGAACGGCATATTGAACTCGTCGATAAGAACGCCGAGACGCCAAATTTCCTCATTGAGAGCCTTTGAAACTTTTTGTTCAACCTCTTCAACCATTTTATGAATTTTTAACTTCATCTCTCTTGTCACTTGCATCATTTGAGTCTCTGTTCCCTGAATTCGATCTGTTATCATTTTTTTCTGGTCAATTTTTTGGTTCCTGAAAGAATTTGCTCGATCGTAGATATCGTCTAACATTTGGCGCATTTCAGTGGAAACATTTTTTCCACGTGAACTGTGCTGTTCGAATTTCGTTTTCACTGCACTCTTCGATATACATTCTTCAAATTTACGTTCGAAATCTTGAAACTCAAAATAACGATTTTGAAAACCTTCAGCAATAGCACCCATATGAGCTGGATTACCCTTAGCTTCTTCAAGACGGGCCTGCAATAAATAGAGGTTAATACTTTGATTCTAGCAACTTAAAAACAATTTTACCTGAAGAGTTTCCCTGGCTGAAACAAAGAATACGCGTTCAGCTGCCTCTTTTTCAGTGCACACCTTGAGTTCTTTGGTCAGAAAATCAATGCATCTTTCTGTATGTTGAGATTTAACCTATAAAGGAAAACGTAAATTTACAACGATTTTTAGAAAAATAAGTACGTCATGTACATATGTAAACAAAAATCCCTAACAGCAAATAATAAATAAACGATGCGATGCTTGGTAGTATGAAAGGTTAGCCGTTAAATTACCTTTTCTAGATCCTGTTTACATAACAACCAACAAGGATTAAATGAACGGAAGAAACATAAAAATTGTATAATTTGTCTACAAAATTTGAAAGAACATACAAATATAAGCATAACAAGTTAAACCTTACCGATTCTTGACATTCTGGTTCGTTTGCTGATGCATCCCAGCGGTTGTTCAAAACAAAAACATTGGGCTTGGAGAGTTTTTTGGAAACTGTGTGGAAGAACGATTTCTCCGCAAGTGTCATTGTGGATTCAGCATTAAGCACTAAAACAAACACATCAGCATTTAAGCAGTGATTGTCAATCCAATCGTCGAGATTAGGTGATACATCAACTCCGGGCGAGTCCATAAAAACGACGTCGTCTCGTAAAAGGCTGCACCTTTCGCGGGGCCAAAATATCCGCACCAGTGAGCTCTCGCTGAGTTTTTCCTGACACAAAGCGTTTGCTAGTTGTTTTATATTCTGTAAATACAAAATTGAGCATTCCATATGTTTCAAATTAAATATGAACATAAAATATATTTTAAACTATTTCAGACAAATCTTATGGATATTTTTAGCCGAATTGTTTGTCAAATTCTTTATTTAAAGCTCTGTTTCCCTTTTTTCCCTTAAGTTTAATAACATACGCCTCTTTTTTCACTCGGCCATTCGTGCGGACATCAAAGAAAATCAATAGGATCTGTATTCTAGTAGAGCGAACAAAAAGAAACTAGTTTGGTTTGCGCAACATATTTTATTCGAGCGTCTTACTTCCATGAAGCGCGGAAGGTTAGCAAAACTATGCCAGCACGAGTTGATTTTTGACGTGCGAATTTTTCCTTGCGGCGACCTGTTGTTTATTTATTTTTCGTCTGTCAATCGCAATAATGAAAAAAAAATGTTCCGAATTTTTTGGAATGCTTTGAAAAGCATTATTGTTTGTGGAACCCACGGGAACAAGACTGTTTGTCGAGATTTATAAATGAACCGAATTATAAATCGCATGCGATTTCAGTCACCTGTGCAAAATGATGTTGTGCGCATAGTCGCACCCAAGGAAGCGACTGGCCGCAAGACAAAAATCGACTCGTGAAATTTTAGCATTTCACATGATATGCAAAAAGATATACAAAATTATTTATTTCTATTTGAACTTAGTATTATTTTAATAAAACCGATAAGAGAGAAGTTGTCCCGCAATTTTGTCGGTCTGTATGTATCTATTGAAATTTTGTTTAAGCTCCAAAAATAATAAAACCTGCCATTCAATCGTTATATAAGAGGTTATTTATCTCAAAATTTAAGTCAAAACAATATTGCATACCCAAATTTTCAAAATAAAAATTTTTTTGATTTTAATTTTTTTTTTTTTCATAAATTCATATTTTTTAAGAATTTAGAACTACGTTCTTTAGTTTGAGCTCAAAAACCTTTTAGCAGTTGTTTAAGTTCCTTTAGCAATTTAAAGAAACAATTCATGCTTCTTTTCAATTTGTTATTTTATAATATAAAATCTTTAAAATTATAAGTCACTTGAATCACACGAGCAAGTTCGTGTGAACCCATCGTGTATTTTATTTTTTGTATATTTTTATTCATTTGTATATTTAGTTTTATTAATTTATGTAACACACATTATACTATTTAAAGTATAAAAGGACTAATATATAAATTATACATAAGTATTACTCTTTTTTTGCAAAATTACGGGCGATTCCTAATATTTCTAAAAACAATCAAATTTAATTCAAAAAAAGTTAATTTTCAAATAAAAATTACGGTTTTATCGGCTTAAATAATTTCTCAACTGTTCCGTCTCTTCCAAGAACATTGTTTTGAATTAGATTAGAACAATCACATTACATTTACTTTGAAGCTAAATAATTTCGAGGGAGAAAATGCAGCCTTGGGCCTTGTTGCTATTCTATTTTAAAGTAAAGCACACAACTGGATCGCTCTGGTGGTTCAAGTATACAAAATGATGACGATATATCTTATATTAATTACAAAAGGCCATACTTTTAAATACAAATTGAAAGACCCTTAACCTGATAGTTTTTTTTAATTAATCTTACTTAAATATAAAAAAAATATATACACTAACTTACCACAACATTGAGCTTTTCATCGCTTCCTTCCTTGACCAAATATGCTTCTTGATCATCGCTGCCTTCCACCTGACAGAAACAATTTGTCGTATGTCCAATTCCACTCGGTAATATTTTTTCCCTTAACATTGCATTTATCACGGAACTTTTTCCGTTTGATGTTCGTCCAAAGAAAGCTACTTTCATGTGGTCTCGAGACAAAACTTCTCTGATTGCTGCAATCTTGTGTACGTAGCTGTGAAACAGTTCTCTTTCCGATTTATCAACAACATCCACATCTTCCGGGAGAACTGCAAGATCAAGATAAGTAGTGTTGCTTAATTAAAAATATATTCCACATCTAACAAAAATTAGTATTACTATCAATAAATTGTGTAGTTTCCAGAACATATTCCTCAATTTCACCATATATGTCATTGATTTTCTTTTTAGCCCTCACGAATATCTGAAGTGGGGATTTTTCAAGAGAAGCAGCGTTTTGCAAGGAACGAGCATTTGTGTCGATCGATGAAGCCGTATTGCCGTCGTGTCCGATTACCATTGAAAGTGTGCGATTCAAATATGCCGCCATTATTTTTTATTTAAAGTTAACAATTAATCAGGTTGTTTGATCTTTTGTTTTTTGTTTAAATTTTTGTATCAGAGATGATAAGGATGGAAACAAAAACTCAACAAAATATTCGGATAAAAATTATAACAGTAAATAAATATTATAGAAAATTATAACTTTTCATTAAAAATATATGTAAATTGTTTGCGCTTAAGAAAAAACTGAGCGACTGAACTGAAATTAAAAAATAAATTTAAAAAATTAATATAAAAAAAAATATATAACAAAAATAATTTGACATTAAAATAGTGTTTTAAATATTTTTAAGCAGAGTTGTTTTGTAGTAAATAAATACAATAATTCAATAAAAGTTCCATTGACCTCAACTTCAAATTGCGTATCGTCCAGTTCCGACAGTGGACTTATCAGTCAGATGGTGGCGTACCTTAGAACACTTTGGAGTTGAGGTCACTTCAAATTTAACTTCTTTATCTTCGTAAATAAATATAGGTATAAATTCCACCAACAAGGTGGAAGGGAACCTTGTCCAGAATGGACTGCAGCGCCTCCTTAAGTAGGTAATAGCGGGAGCGCTTAGTGCTTCAGATAAAACATTTTTTCAGGTTTTTATATGGGAATGTTATTAGTTTGCTAATCTTTTGAAAGACATACTATTAGTTATCTCCCAAAACAACTTTAATCTAAACTAAACATTTCTTAAATCAAAAAATGATAATAAACACCTAAATAATAAAAACAATACAAGCTCGTATAATGATATTGTTGGATTAATCGGAGCTTCAGCTCTCAAATGCGAGGTTATGATTTTCAAATAAGGTGCAAATTTAAAGATTTAAGCTCAAGTTGTTAGATATTCATATTGCTTACTTCAAAGAATAGGGCATTTGTTTAATAACAGCACAACCGATTGGATTTATTTTGGAGTTTATGTACATTGCGCTGGTGTTTTTATTTCATTTTTTTACATAATTCGATATAAGCAAATAAAAGAAACAATAACAATTTGTTTTAATGAAAAATAATTCTATATTGCAGTCATGAGACTACGTCAATTTTAAAACCAAACACTATTCTTGATGTCAGCGTTTTTCATTTTACTGGGAATAGATTAATACGCAACACGAACTCATTGATTAGAATCATAAATTAAGAAGCAACAAAACAATAATGAAATAAAAAATACATACAATTTACTTTTTACAATGTATCTTTTTATTAAAAAAAAAATCAAACTCATCTAACCTGATCGATTTCCGTCATTTTTATTAAACCAACTTAAGCATCAATTTTAGATAAATTGTTGCTTTCAGATATCAATGCTGCTTTAAATTTGTAAATATTTTTCTGAGAAAAAAAGTTTAAATTAGTTTATTTTGATATTGTGTTTTTAATAATTTTTTTTTTAATAAATACTAATCTATTTCGCACTAGTTTGATTAATGATGTAACAACAAGAAAATCTACCGACGAGCAACGAGAACGACGTTCTTTTGACATTTAAAAGTGGTGAAAAATTGGTGAGAACCTTCGATGCGGTTGTTCAGGGTTGTTCATTCATCTACCGACGGAAAACGAGAACGAGGTTCCTTGACAAATATTTGTTTGGTAAGTCCTCTTTCACACGAGGAAAAATGCTGGGGATTTTTTTGCCGTTTTCTATCAATTACCTTAAAAATCTCTTGTACCTTTCACTCGTGGAAACAAAATTGTAAAAATTTTCTGTAGTTCCCTTTTTTTTTGCATGAACTCTCAAAAAACTCAAAATTTGTGCCTACATTCTATGACTGCCTTTTTCAACGATAAAATTTCCCCTTGCGATTTTTAAGACTGCTTTTAGACGACTGCAATTTCTATCCGCAATTCTCTTTTGAGTTTCTTTCCGATTGCAGCATCCATTTAAACGCTGCAAATTTTAATACCTGCAATTTTTGTTAAATAAGAAGGATAATATATCTCCTCACTCTTTACTCCGCTTATGTCTCAAACAATAAGAAAAAGCACAAAGAAGAAAGAGCGATAACTCTGCAATTATTTCAACCTCAGCAACTTTGTCTACCCCGGACACCGCATACGTCCCCCGGCAACATGCTTAAAAATTGCAAGGGTAATTGCAGCATATTTGCGGCGTTTAAAAGCAGTCTAAGCACGTAGACGGGTGACGTATTGTGTTGGCCCTTGGCCGGGGTAGACTGAGGGTTGGAAATAATTGCAGAGTTATCGCTGATTCTTCTTTGTGCTTTTTCTTACTGTTTGAGAAATGAGTGGAGTTAGGAGTGTGGATATAATCTTTTTCATTTAACTCCTATTAAAATCGCACAGTCGTATTTATTAGATTTCTTCAGAACACTCTTGGACAGTTGTGCAGCTAGCTATATGTCTAAATAGTTGGACACACGTCGTATTTATTAGATTTCCTTAGAACATTCTTGGACAGTTGTCCAGCTAGCCATATGTCTAAATAGTTGGACACACGTCGTATTTATTAGATTTCCTTAGAACACTCTTGGACAGTTGTCCAGCTAGCCATTGTCTAAATAGTTGGACATCTCCTTATTTATAAACGCATTCCCACAGTGGCCTACAAATGTTCTCAATCACATCCCTGTAATCTGTCAATTTCGTGAGCATTTGGCTACGTTCAATGAACATTTCGTTCATTTGAAGATTATTTTTCAATTTTTTGTTCATTGAACCACACTCGATGGAACATGATTATAAATAAGGTTTTGTACTTGGACAGTTGTCCAAAGTTAGACATACTTTGGAATGGGTTTATAAATACGACTGTCGGATTTCGGAAACAAGTGGTCTTATTTATAAACGTTGTCTAACTTGTCTTGTCAAGTTGTCTTATAGTTGCCTAACTTAGACACAAGGGTAGATTGTCTTAACCGTGAATGTGATATTTATTTTTATTAAATAAAGCATATTTCCACCAATTTGAAAATAATTAGACACAGTCGTATTTATTAGATTTTTGTCTACTTAGACACTGTCTAACTATTTTCAAATTGGTGGAAATACGCTTTATTTAATAAAAATAAATATCACATTATTCACGGTTAAGACAATCTACTCTTGTGTCTAAGTTAGGCAGCTATAAGACAACAATAAACAAGGTTTATGAACACATTCTCCATAGTTGGACAGTTGTCTAAAGTTAGACAACGTTTATAAATAAGACCAACAGTGTCTAAGTAGACAAAAATCTAATAAATACGACTGAAGATTTCCATAATCTCGTCGCATAGATCAAACTACACAGTATCGTTATTTTGTTTGCATGAGTATAGTTTCTTTACATATATGGTAGCTACACTACTAAAATGATTTGCCTAACTTAATAGCCGATTGCATTTGAGAGGTACAGATGATTTTAGAAAAACGTTGAAGAATCTCCAGAAACTTATTTCATTGTGTGAAAGGAAACAAACTCTGGATAACAATCCGAACGCATCCATTAAAAACAATGAATATATACCCTTACGTATGTACTAAAATCTGGAAAGCTATTGGAAATTATTTAACGGTGAAATTCCAAATGTCTCTTTTTACCGTGTGCATTTGTGTTTCAATTTTCAAATATAAAATATTTTGATACGGACGGTCACAGTTATTTGATCAATGTTGCATTATTTTTGGTAAGAAAAACTAATAAATTATTTCAGTTAGATAAGCAAGAAAATATAAAGCTAAATAAACCTATAACTTCTCTTTAATAATTAAGAAATAAAAATAATTTTCCACAAGGCAGCAAATTTTGTGTTACATTGTGCGTCGTTAGAATAACTAAAAACAATGGAGGACATAAAAGATATCGATCTCGATGTGCTTGTGCAAAAAATGCATTTTTTGTGTCCAAATTTGCCGCATAACGCAGAATTTAATAACCAGCTGCGTGCAAAACTTGAAGAACAAATTAAAGAGAAAATTCCAAAAGTGGAGCTTGAACAATTGGACCTAAAATATATTATACAGAATGTTAAGAATTCTTTGTCCGAGTTTCAAAAACGGATTGACGAGTCGGTTGCCCAACAACAATTGAGACGAACCACACGCGTGCGAAAAAATATATCTCAGGACTCGTCCTCATTTATAAATCTTAATCCAAGATGTTCACGTAGTAAACTTGCCTCGTCCTCGCCATCGACCTCGACCAAAGCGGATACGGAGACAATTTGTTCCACAAGTAAATGTTGTCATCAATCTGAATCTGACCTTGTTGCATTGGTGCAGGTTGAAAGCTTGCCGGTATCAGCCTCTACGAATCTTGTCACAATTTTCGTTCCTACGATTTTGCAAGAGAAACTACATAGTGTCAAGTACAAAATCTCTATTGACTTGAACCACCTTGACATGACAAAGAAAATTCTAGATTTGAATCTTTCACAACTTGAATCTAACCTTAAAGAAAACACCGTAAAAGCAACAGGCAGCGGAGAAAGTCAAGAATGCAAGCTGACTTATGAAATAAAGGATGACAACGATGCGCTGCTGGTTAAAGGACAAACTCAATCCATTGTTAAAAATAGTCCCCAAGTTGAGGTTAAGGTCCCCAAAGAATCTGAATCACAAACTTCTGTTGAGTCAGTGGTGTGCATTATTAAAGAAAAAGAAGATGAAATGCCAACTACGACCAAAAAAGGTGGTCCGAAACGAAAATGCCCAAAACCACCAAACGGTCCGCCTAAAAAGCGCGGCCGCAAGCCGGGGTCGAAAAACAAATCCAAACCTGAAAAGAGTGAGCTTGCCAAATACGTAGAAATGTTTGAGTGTAACGGGAACAGTCCTTCGTCGGCTGTTTCACAAATTGTTACTTCGACGACGCAGAATTGGGACATTTTGCCGGATCAAACGGCACAAATTGCATACTTTATGAACGGAGAATGGACAACTTTGAGCAATTCATCAAACAACATTCCACCAACGATGGTAACAACTACAAACGGAAGTCTGGGAGATTCAGCGGAAAATGAAAATTTCATTCCTTTTGATGATTTTGTAAGTAATTTATCAATCTACATATTACAATACAATACTAATATATTTTTTAACTTAAATGTTTAATTTTAAAACAGCTTTAAGCTAAAACAAAAAAGCCTAAAAGGTGACAACATATTTTATAGATTTTTGAAATTTGTTTAGTTTAAGTTGAAGACAATTTAAGTAGTTATTGATAATCCCAATATTAAAATTGTGTTTTAATTTATAATTTCAGGTAAACTTTATTGATAATCAATCGCTTGATATTGGAAATAATGTTATAGCAAGAGTTTTGGACGGAACTGCGGATAATCAGGAGGTATCACTTAACATGCAACAACATAATGTAATAAATCTCGGTGTTGAGAATAATCAACCATCTAAAGGTGACACAAATGCTCAAGCTATCCAATTTGATATTTCAACCAAAAAAAACGTTGAAAATATAACAACGCCTGGAAATAGTCCAATTAATACGAGTGCCAATTCCAAAGAAATAAATCGAAATGTTTTGGATTTGACGAAGACTCAAGAGAGTAATAATGTCATCTTTAGCACCTGCCGTAGTATGCCATCCCTAGATATTGAAGAAGGAGACTTATTTTGTTCTACTCCACAGAGGGTCAAAATTTCAGATGGAATTATTGCTTTTAGTATGAAGCCAAATGGGGCCACAATGTCTGACCATAATCAACATGGAGATACTATAAAAGATTTTAATTTTGAAAGTGATAAAAGAGAAACATTGCAATCGACTAATGATTCTTCAGGTATCGCCGATATTTCAAAGAATACGCCATCTAAAGTTAACAAGGGAGGAGTTGTAAAAGAAATGTCTTTACTTGAAATTGAAAATGATTTTGATGACTCTCTTTTGGATTTTGAAAATTGTTTGGATGATGACCTACTGTCGCTTGCCCCGTCATCTTGCTTTAAGTAAGTTTATTATTTTAAAATTATGATTGCATTTTTAAAATAGGGTGGTTCAAACGAAATCAGCTATCGTTTTTTTTTTTCTTGAAACCATGCAAATTTGAGTGATTAAGGTTCTAAGATATTGCGATGGGGTTCTTAACGTTAAAATTAATCTCATATTTTAAGATCCTTTTCTTAGAGCATAGCTTGCTTGAAAGATACGTTCACAATGTAAAACACATGATTCTGTAAACCGATTTTTTTTTCAAATAGCGTGTTCCTTCTAAGCGCAATCTACTGTAGTCAAAAGGCGCGGGCGGAGCTCCAAGATTCTAATTCCGTGAAAAACGGAAACCAATTCATAAGCTCGTGTTGTGTTTATTCGTACAATATTCCGGAAAAACATAATATTTTAAGATAAAAGAAATAATTTGATATAACTGTCATTATTATGAAAAAAACTTTCTTTTTCTAGCTCTCCTATTGATGATCGCTTTGCTGATTCAAACTTTTTAAATGTTGAACAACCCGAACTTGAACCTTGCAGTACCAGTTCCATTTCACTCACAGTTCCTGCACCCAGAAGCCATCTCGAAAAAAGTTTGCTCACTCCTCACGAGGATGAAGTTAATCCAGCATTAAAAAATTTTAAAATACCTAAAGTTAAACTACTTCGCGAAATATCACCAACTGACGTTTCACCCGAAAAACTTTCTGATGTCAAACTCCCGCTTCGATCTAAAGACACAGAAACAACAACCAATGCCCGTGTTTTATCTCCATTTTTATTAACAAGTCCAAAAACTCAAACTCCCAATATTTCTATGAACATTAGTAGTGTGAGTGGAGTGGCTCCTCAAATAATGTCGGGTCTTGAAATATCGAAAATATTTGGTTCTCTGTGCTACAATTTCTTGGCCGATATGTGCTTCGAGAATACTTGTAAATTTAGTCACCAATTATTAGACCTTGGTATTATTTCAATATCTGTAAGCCTGCTTCGCAATGAGGTATTGAATTCAGCCTACAAATTTATCTGGCGCCATTATAAGTTGTTCAAGTTCTACTTTCCTTTATTCTGTGAAGAATATGGACGTCGTAATATGCGCCGGAAGCTTTCGACCATGGTTGACGATTGTCAATTACAACCGAAATGTTTATCATTTCTTAAAAACATCTACATTACTTTAGTCGGATGTGGATTCAGTAAGGTAAATGCCTGCCGTTTCGTTTTAAATAAAGTTGGAGACAGATCTCACATGGCAATCAATATTCTGCTGGAAATAATTATTGAATCTGATGCCCAAATGTTTGCTTCTACAATAGAAGAGTTTTCGACCGTTGAAGGATATAAGTTTTCAATGAAGAACATCAATGAGTTAGCAACGATTTGTTTGCGCTCTGGTAGCGCTGAACTTGTACCTGCTCTCATAAAATGTTTAATTAATGTTGACCAGACTGAATTTTTAACGATGCGATCACCTGAACTGATACAATTGTTGGAAATGATTAAAAGCAGTGGTGGAGTGTAAATTGTAAGTTTCTATGTAAAGTTATTGGATTGGACTCAACGATGACGTGTGCCCTTTTAAGGTATGTGTACCTTGAGTGGAAAAGGTATTTCATTTCATATATAAATATTTTCCTCGATGAGAACGTATTATTTATTTTTATTTCTAAAATGAATTCAAATAAAAATGTATTATTTTTTTAACTTTGCAAGGGCAATATTGTGCGTGTTTTTTTCTATTTTATTTTCAATAAAGATTGATGAATTTCATTTCTGAAATTGTTTGTGTCTTTAATTTTACTATATTATATATCTCATGTTAGAATCATTGAGTTGAGTTACAGCGAATAATTTTTAAATTGCGATATATGTAAAACACGGGAAATTAAGCATTTGTAAAAAATCGAATTCTATATTTTGATCAAATTTAGCATTGCAGTGATAGAAAAAAGGGCACAATTCCTTTTTGTAGTGTCTGTTTTTTGGCGACTTCAAATTAAATATTAACTTTTAACGGCCTTAAGTCCAAAAAAAAAGGTGTTTCGTCAGTAAGATTTCACTTGGGTGATATTTTTCAGTTCCTTTAAAATGATAGAAACAATTAAATTAGTTGGTATCAATTTAATATGCTTACAAATTTTTGATGGGCGACCCATTTAGTAGCCGAGTCGTTGACAAATTAAAATTAACAAACAAAATTCTATTGACTTTTCAGTAATATATTAAATTGATAAAAGCTTGGGAATAAATAAGTCATATCATACGGTTTTAACTTAATATAAAGTCGATTTAAATCCGGATTAAAGTTTTAGACTGGATTAATCGAGTGAATAATATGGCAGTTAAACAGAAAATGGATGATTTGGTCTGCAACTAGTAGAATGAAGGGAGCCTTTTCTTGCACGTATTTTATACAAATGACAGTTTTTGGCGAACAGGAAACTCAATTTAAAATGGATCAAATTTATTATTAAATACTAACTGAGACAATTAAACAGGCTATGTATTATTATGTTTAGCACTTAAATGCAGTTTAAATAAGTAGCTTGGGATACGTGGAATCTTTTAGATTCCCGCTCTTTCGAATGCAGTGAGTTGATGACCCAATCGCTCTTCTTTTGCTTTACGCTCAGAGCTAATCTTTTTCGAATAAGTGTACCGGTTGAGGAATGTTTGAACATCAATTTTTCCGTTTAAAAAATGCTCTACATGTTTTTCACAATCAGTATCTGAATTGGAAGCAGCTATCTGAAGAAGTTCCTTGAAATTAAAATTAAAAATATAAGATTTTTAAATTAAAATGTTTATTATTCTACTTACTCTTATATGTTGTGGAGCAAATTCTTCAGATTTCTTTATATACTTGAGGTTCAGTTGATCACATTTTTCGCCTAGATTTTTTAAGGCTGCAACATCGTCATTCAACTTGAGTTTCAGATCACTTAAGTGTGATTCTTTCGATTCATTTTCTCCTTAATTAAAAAAAGAAAAGAAATATATTTATTTTTTTTTTTACTTAAGGATTATTGATAATACTTGATATTTTTTCAACTTGGTTGATCATTGAATCCAATTCTTCGTTAAGATGCTGAACAACTGACATCTCTTCGATAAAATCGTCAAAGAATTCTGGATCCGTATCCAACTTCTTGAGTTCATCTAAAGACATATTTGATAAGTTCGGGAGATCATAATCGTTCTTTAAGGTTGTTTTGAAATTATCTAATGGTGAACCATCGTTGCTGCTAACTGTAGATGCATTTGGACTAACTTCATTTGTTGGTAAAAGTGGCGGAGGATACTTTTCAAATTCTCTTATAATGGCTTGAACTACTCGGCCCAAATCGGAGTGCTGAGAGTACTGTTGATAAAATTAAATAAACATACATACATAAGTGAGAACAGATATACTGCTATTATTAAAATATAGCTACATAAATACATTTCACTTAAAAATTGTAACTTGACGTAAATATTAATAAAGAATTACGAAGAATTTTGAATAATTCGAATTTTGAATAAATTCGTTTTAAATTGAAATCTTGGTACAAAAAGGTCTATTTCATCGTTACAAAGAATGTCACTAATAACACTATATATTCTACGCCTTGGCTCAAGAGTTGGCATTCCTAGCAACAAACATGTACTATTGTAGTTAAGATTGCTATCGCCAGTCAAAGAAAAAACACAATTATGTATTCTAGCAACGGACAAACAAAGGAACAAAACAAGGCTTAAGTGTATACGGATCTTTAAAATCAGAAGAATTTCTCTTACGAAACCATAGCATTAGAAAATATATATAATTATACGTTAGCTTATAATCAAATATAGCGCCTAAGTCCTTTATTTCATTAATAATGTAGTCGATGATTATATTATTCGATAAACGGTTGTAAGTTAAACAGAGCACTTAGATAAATTTAAAAACTGATCATTTTTCTTGGACCAATCCTCAAAATTGTTTATATCATTTTGAAATGAAAGAAAATCATTTGTATTTATTTACTTGTTTATGATTTTAAACACTTTAATATCATCATTAAATAATAAACCTTTGGAAACGGATAATACTGATGGAAAATCATCTATACAAATATCAAATATCGGTGGACCCAAATGACTTCCTTTAGGAACACTGACTATTGATTTCTATCAATCAGGTAAGAATAAAACCATTTTTAGTAAGTTTCCATACAAACCGTAGGCTTTTAATTTTTTAATTCAAATTTAGCGATTTACCCTAGCTTTCACAAAATCAGTGTACACTACATCTATTTGACATCGCTTTTCTAATGCTTTGAAACATTGGTTGGAAAAGTAATCCAAGTTTGTGGTAGTTGACCACCCAACCCACAAAAAAAAAACCCATGTTGGGAATTAGAAATGTGATATTTTGTAATATATATAATTATTCTTTTCAAATTTTGAATCTTGGGAATAACGGTTATTTTACTTATTGCTCGACAGTTCAAGACATTTATTTTATCTCTAGATCTATCGGGTTGATATAATGAAGTGCAGTAGAAATATCTTCTGTCACAATGCAATTTACAGCAATCTGTCATTGGCAAAAAAAAACTCCCGTCGAATTGTATAAATTTCATACACGCACAATATTTTCATTCTTTTGTTTTTGCTTACGCAATCCAGCCGTACCCATTCGTTCTCAGTGCAAGAAGAAACAATTTCTGCCCACCCCCTTTGCCTTGTTTGAGGTAAATTAATAAGCATAGGTAATGAGCTTGCCAAAGAAAAATATTATTTCATGTTTCTTATAGATTACCAAAAATTTACTAAACATTTCATGTCTACCTGAGTTCCACTTTTAAAATTACAGTGCAGAGATCAATTGAAGAAGCATTCTTTAAAATCGCTGTATCTTCGGACTAAGCAGAGAGAGGCAAGGAAGGACTAAGCGCCATCTAAATTAAAGTCAAGAAAATTAACTATAGATTTGTAAATTTGACAAAATGTCGATTGGATGAAGTGCTTCGACCCATTATTGTTTTTTCGAGGTATTGTCAGTTCGCACTACTGGGTCGCATAACACATACAAAATAAATAAATTGGTCGGCGCGAAAGCTCGTATAGAAGCAGGGACTAGTGACTTACAACTCTCAACCATTCCTGTGTGCGTGTTATTGGCAGGAATAGATGGCACCTACAATTTTCTGCCGAATCCGAACGGCTAGGGTGAGAAGCACTTGTTCATGACAAGAGATACTCTTGAAGTATTTGTAAATTCCTCGCAAGAGGCAGTAACCCGTGAAAAACATTTCTGTTTTTTTTTTTTAGGTGGCATAGGCTGGGGATCGGACCCAAGACCTTCGGCGTAACAGTCCAACGCACTAACCATTACGCCACAGGCTACTACTTCGCATAACACATAATTAACAGAATTATTTTGACTTCATCGACGATGTTGTTCAAAGTTATCAAACCGAACGCTAAACAGAGGTTAATTTCTCCTACTGAAAGTTATGATAATTATGACTTAATAAATTTATTAGTAGTACATACGTTTAGCAATCCAGGAGCATTTTCAACGTCAGATCCATTTGAATTAACCCAATGATGTTGTACTAGTGGAGATATAACTATTTTAGGTTTTTCAGTGGGAAAGTTCGTACCGAGTTGGACATTTAAATGAAAAATACGACCACCTGATTCAAATCTGATGGTGTAATCTTCGTTTTCGCTTATTTCAAGTACACTTAAAGTAAAAATAGATTTTTTAATTGTTTTTAATAAAATTTTGCATTTAGCAGGCTGAAAACAAAACTAGAAGCCCAGGCACTCACTTATCATTAAAAATCTTTAGCGTGTCGATTTGTCTTTTGCGAAAATCCGAATCGTAGCTCTTATTGTACTGCCTGGGAAGCATCTCATTGCATTCGACTTGAGTTATGGAGTATTTTTTAAGTTGCAATTAATTAGATCGATCAAGTTATTTTTTCGAGGTATCTTATTTTAAAATTCAAAGAGGGATATGAAAAAAATTCATTTGTATTTTTTGAAATTATATTATGCAAAAACTGAAGTAAACAAAAAAACAAAAACTACTTTGACAGTTCATATGAGGTACCAAAAAAGTCTCCCTTACGACGGAGACTTGGGCGGATTCAATGAATTACATCTGTCATCTGAATTTTCAGAATTCTGAATTTATGTCGTTGAACGCAAAAAACATCTGAAATTTAAGTAAAAAATCATTGTGTCAAATTCTTGCATTTACTTATAGGATTTGCATTGAATCGAAATAAAATAAAACTTTCATTATATTCGTAAATTAAGCATTCATTATGAGGATGATATTATATGAAAAATGTAACTAAATCAGCAAACGATTTTATAAATTTCCTTAAAAGTGTTTGCATAGAATACCATAAATTATTTAGTTTTGTTTTTCAAATATTTTTATTGAGTTGTATGACCAACAAAATAATACAAAACTATCCAAATTTCAATATACAAAATTTTTTGAAAAACTCACTACAATATTCATTGAAATAAATATTTAATTTACATGACCAAAACATAAAAAAAACACCAACCACAGTGAAAATTATAAAGTTCAACTTTATGTGTAGTACTTCAGCCGCTTTAACATTTCCCCACCACAAACAACTTTCATCTGAATTTTCAGATGAGAATTTCTTTTTAAAATTAAAGTATTTTTCGGACTTACAGCGACAATTTTATTTTTTTTCATAAAAGTTTATGAAATCACTCGACGTTTCGACAAGGTCCCACTTGTAGTGGTCACGAGTTGACTGATAATAAACTTTTATGAAATAAAATAAAATTGTCGCGGTAAGTCCGAAAAATACTTTAATTTTAAAATGTTAGAAAGCCGCGAATACCGTAGTTTAAAACTTAAAAGAGAATTTCTTGTCTGAAAATTCAGATGAAACGTAACTAAAAGTCACTAAAAGTCATCTAACTTTTTATGACAGCTGGACAATCAGAAGCTCTAAAAATTCAGAATTCTGAATTGTATGGATACACTATCCAGTATATAATAGAGATCAGTGGTATTTCAGTGTGTATTTCACCTGGAGACGAAGATCCAGTGTGTTCACAGCTGATCATCTTTAATCAAGGATTATTTCAGTTATATCATCGAATGGAAATGGTAACCAAGGTTTACCAAGGAATTTAAAATTTGAGTTGTCCATCATGAAAATCGCTAATCACCTGATTTTTATCGATAATCGATTAGCACCACTTACTTAGAACCTGTGAAAGTCATAGTACAGATTTAATTCCCACTATGAACAAACTGGTCCTAAATTCGTTATTATAGAACGTTTAATTAGAAGTAATTTCGTTGAAAATTTCCAAATTAGATTCCATTTCCAAATTACCTCATTTTCCATACAAATTCAGTAGGAAATTACGTTAAAACTTTGTGTAGCATCAAAACAATAGAAAGACAGCTGTCAAACAAAATTAGTAAATTTGAAGTGAAAACACTTTTTCCGTAATTTGCGAAATTACCTCTATTTATTTCGGACAAAGATTATCCAAAAAGATGCACCGGAATTAAATCCACTCCCATTTTTACTGGATTATATTTTTTTTTCAAAGTACGTAAATATATGTGTATAGAATGTCAGAACTGCCCCCACACAATTTTGAAGTTCCTACATCAATGTGACAATGCGAAACAAACAACAACAAAAAAAGCAGCCCTAGTTGTAGAGAACACAAATACGTTTTCAAAGGTGCGACTAACATTGTGATTTGTAGTTGTATACATGTATAGTCGTATTTATTAGATTTTTGTCTACTTAGACAATGTCTAACTATTTTCAAATTGGTGGAAATATGCTTTATTCAATAAAAATAAATATCACGTTATTCACGGTTAAGAAAATCTAACTTTTGTGTCTAAGTTAGGCAGCTATAAGACAACGATAAACAATTTTTTTGAGCACATTTTCCAAAGTTGGACAGTTGTCTAAAGTTAGACAACGTTTATAAATAAGACCAGTAAAGTATATTTGTTTGCATGGAATTGTTTTCCTTCAATTTAGAAAGGATAGTTTTTAGTTGCGCTTTATTTTTCTCTAGATCCAATCAAGATCCAGATCATGAAAATAGAATAACTCTGCAATTATTTCAACCTCAGCAACTTTGTTTACCCCGGCCACCGCCTACGTGCTTAAAAATCGCAGAGGGTAATTGCAGCGTTTAAAAGCAGTCTTAGTTGCATCGTTTAAAAGTAGTATAGGTAAAATCCCAGTATTTCACGTTTTATCAACAGAGGTGTGAAGATGAACACGCCCAATTAACGCATCCCTTTATATATATATATTTGTTTTACACTACTAAACGGAAAGTTGGAAATGTCAACTGTACCGCCAAAATATATATATATCAGCATATAATTTTGTTCAACATTTCAGCAACGCGATCAAAATTTCCAAACAACTTAATATATTTTTTTAAAGTAAATTTAATGCTATGAATACTGAAATGGATAAAGAATGTTACTTATGCAAATCTAAAGAAAAAGATGAAGTCAAATTTGGTGAATTTATGACCCGTGGAAAAATTTCTGTGCATTATTTTTGTTTGGTATGGCATCTAGGAACACCTACATTGATTTTTATTATGTATATTTTGTAACAAGATAAATTCCCTTAATTAAGCTTCTGAGTTCAAATCTTATGCAAAATGGACAAGATAACGAAGGTTTGCTGGGATTTCTACCGAAAGATATTCAAGATGAAGCACACAGAGTCAGGCCCTTGGTACGATATTAAATTTAAAAAAAAATTATATATATTTATGTACATCTTTTCGTGTAATAGATCTGTTGCTATTGCCAGAAACCCAGCGCTAACATTTCCTGCTGTGCCTCTAGATGTTACAAGTCATTCCACCTTACTTGTGGAGACAAAAACAGTACGGAACACAATTTTGTAGGAACGTTCAAGTCTTTCTGTCATCGCCATGTCAAGGGGAAAAAGGTCACTCAACCTCTCCCGGACGATAAATGCTGCATTTGCTATGATAATATACTGGGTCCGGGTAAGAGGTTCGACACTGTTAATATGATCAGAGCTCCTTGTTGTAAAAATGGCTGGTTCCATAAATATTGCTTGGCTGCGTTTGCAAAGACTGCTGGTTACTTCTTTAAATGTCCTCTTTGCAATGACTCCAAAAAGTTTCGACAACGCTTGGCCTACAAAAGTATTTTCATTCCAGACAGGTAAGTTTTTAGAAAATAAAAACCTTACAATTATTGGCGAGGCTATTATTTCGAAATTCTGCAAATTCTCTTTTGTGTGGTTTAATTAGACAAGATTGTTCCAGATTAATTTTGTTTTCTAACTTCTTACATTAATCATGTGCTGCCCTTTTCTGCTCTGATCTACGAACCGAACAAATTTCTATGTTTGTGTAAATGGATTTCCTCATCGATACTACTGAAAAAATAGACCGACAAATTAGATTCAAAAGAACAATAATTCTCGATTTAAAAGCAGATTTTTCAAATTTCCGTAAAAAACGACATTAGAAAACTTGTTCAAAAGTGAATTATTGTTCCAAAATCAAATAAAATACGCATACATTTTTTCTTTTTAGAATTTAAAAATAAATAGGAGACGCCTTATTCGAATTATAGCCGATCTATAAAACATTGGAAATTAAGAACATTTTTTAATGTTAAATCCGTTTTTTTGTCGTTATGCAAATAGAACCGGTTTGGTAATGTTTGAATTCAAATAACCAAATTCCTACATGAACAAATAATTAGGTAGCATAATGAACCCTTGCGTGATTAGTAACCTTATCTTCGGGACCAATCTATTTTCGCACTCTACAATAACTAAAGTACTTAAAGATCTTGACATATGTACGTACACACATATACAGATGGTATAGCATTGGTTTTCAAAAACGTTTTCTTTTTCGTTTGCGAAACCAATGCGTACGCTTTAGTATTCTTTTCTTCAAAGAACTTTCCAGTTGAATAACACCATTTTTCGAACCAATTTATAAAAGTGGCGAATTTGTTTATAATAAAAATTTTACAATTGAAATAAATCAGGTAAACGGAAGACTTACCATAATTTAAAAAAGCATTTAACAGCCTTAAGTCCATAAAAACTTTTATCCCGGTTTCTTCACTTAAAACACTAATGTCCCTTTTATCCAAGTTCATGAAAAAACTGTTCAATCGGTAGTTTAAGAAATATATTGAAGAACGAAAGGTTTATGACATTAAATTCCTAAAAAATTAAATTCAACATTTGAAAAAAAAAAAAAATGAAATCTTAATATTTGAGTTCACACACATTTGTGCAAGTAATACAAATTTTCTATTACACAAGAAGAAGAACATTTTGCGAGTCGGAGTGTACAAAATTTGATCGGTCCGATAGTTTATACTTTAAAGGGTCCGATCGGATTCTGAATCAAAATTTTTAAGTGATCACTAATCACACAAAAACTTTCTATTCGACCACATTTTATAGATAAGTTGATAAGTATGATCTATACCAAGTCATCTCTTATGTTTAGATATCGCTAGCCGCACTTTATAAAAGTTGGGTTTACGAAAATTTTTAACATCATCATACAAGTTGAATGGAGTGTTACTGCGGAATATTGGCTATCTTCATCGTTTAGCAGTCTAGAAAAGTGTTTTTTTCAGACCCTCACCGACTGTGTATCAACTACTACATTTCCTCTCTAATTTTGGCAGGCCTCTGTCAGGGCCTTGTTGGCTTGAGTATATCGTTTAACCTTTGATAGAACTTGCGAACATCAACCCTGCAACTACAACCCTCAATAAACTCGACCGGCATTTCTCGTGCTCTCTTTTTCATCCCAAGAAGTCGTTTGATTTTTTCGGCAAAAACATGTACACTAGACGTATAGACGAACAGACAGAAGGTATGTCGAAAACAAACTTTTTTGGATGTTCCATCATCGTAATGCTAGGTTTGATAAAAACCACGATATTTTTTACATGAAATTAATACTTGCCCTATAGAGCAAAGAAAAATAATCCTTGAAAATGCAATGAAATATCACTATTGATCCAAAATTTATTTTTTTAGAGATGCTGCGTGGGAGTTGGAACCGAATGCTTTTGCTGAACTTCTCGAAAGACCAAATACATGTGTTGCTAAAAATTGCTGCGCTGAAGGCGGACGAAAATCGTTAACCAAACGAAATGAGTTTCTCTTTTGCTCTGCGTGTGGTTCTGTTGCAATTCATCGTCTGTGTATGACAGTTCAAGTAGAGAATTTCTATTGCGACGAATGTGCATCGATCACTGCTGCAATAGAAGGTTCATCTTATGTCAACATAACCCCCAGTCAACAAAATAATAATGACAATGGAGAAGAAGACGAAGAAATTGATGTTGGTGACGATTTCGATGTTAGTTCTTTTAACAATTTTGAAAGTCAGATTGCTAATGGACAAGTTGATGAAGATGAAACAATTATGCCTATGGAAATAGGAAAAATGATATCTATATCCAATGGTGATTCAAATAATAACAAGGCCGACTGTAACTTTTCAAATGAAGACACTGATGACGTTGACGAAATGATTAAGCCCTTAGGAATTTTAAAAACAAATACATATAAAATCATTGACGACATTCAATGTGAAGAGGAAGTAAAGAGTGATGTTGCTTTAAGTCGAAATTCTCTCAAACGAACCAATTGCATTCTTTCTTATGAGAATTCTTCCACATCTTGCAAACGACAAAAACGTACACCATCTAGTGAAATGGAAAGTCTTTTTGATAGTGGAGCAGAAAGTGATCGTTCGGGCAGTAGTGTGTACAAATGCAATAGCAAGAGCTCATTAGAAACTTCAACAAGTGATTTTTCCGAAAAATCTGCCCTTAAAGTCGTTGTTCGTGTGAAAAAGACTAACAATTTTGAAATAGAAAGAAGAGTCAACCGAAGGTTCATATCCTTGAACAATGGTGAAAAAGAAAATAATAGTATCGTCAAAAGGAGCCTTTCAGAGGGAATGGAATTATCTTTCAATTTTTCGGAAAAAGAAAAAGATTGTGAAACTAAAGCAGCTAAAAAAGAAAAACACATCTTCGAAGGTGACCATGAACAAACTTTGGACTTGAAAATAGAAATACTTAATAATGAGGAGGAAAATTCTCTACCAGTTAATCAAATACACGTCCCTTGTTTAAACGAAAAATTTTATACATCCTCAACTAACGATACTGTGACAAGTAAAAAGATTGATGATTCTAATTTGGTTGCTACAACACCGAAAACATCACCTATGCGTCTAAGAAGCCAATCAGCAGACATTTCAAAAAGACCACCACGTGTCGAGCGTAGAAGAAGTAGTATACAAAGTTCATTCGTGACACCTATTCAGGAGGACACTGAAATTTACAGAACTAAAAGACCGAGTGAGTCGCTAGAATCATCATCTATCAAACGTAGTCGTGTGGATTCCTTGTCTGACAAAGAGCATGAAAATAATATGACCATATTGTATGAGGATGAGAACAACTATGCTCGTAAACAACCAACGGGGCTTAAGAGGCGTTCATCTAGAGGAAGATCGCCGCTGAGTGCAAATCTCTGTGATGTATACGCATACGCTACTCTCCCTTACGTAAAAAAGATCAATGCACAAAAAGTTGGTATGTTGTTTCTTCTAGTTTTTTTAAATACAATAATTTTTGTATTTTTTTTTATTTTGGTGATAGATGGAATTTTTAATTACAGATAAAAATGTTGCAATTGAAGATTCCATCGATATGCAACGAAATTTGCCTGAAATTGGAAACATTTTTAGCAAAAGTAAGTAACTTATTATATTTCTATAAATTTGTATTAACTCAATTAATTTTTTCAATGTATGCATATTTAACTTTGAAATTATATTATTATTATTATTATTATTATTATTATTTATTTACACGTAATTGAAATGACATGCAAATAAGATAACTGGTGTTGTACTAAATAAATGCCAATCGACTGGATTGTCAGGGATCGAAAAATTGTTCAGAAACTCTGAAAATGTGAAAGCTATCAGGGAACATTTTTTCTCATTTTGCTAAATCTTTTCTAGTGTTCTTTAATTTAAAAGTAGAAACTGTTGGGATATTGCTTGGAATTAAAAAAATAAACAATGGGAGGTTAATAAATTGGGTGGCGCCATAGTTCGTTTAGAACCAGGGCCTAGTGACTTACAACTCGCAATCATTCCTTTGTGCGTATTATTGGTAGAAATGGGGGGACCTGCCTGCCAAATTCGAACAGCTAAAGTGAGAAGAACGGATATATATTTGGAGAATTTAACAATCCTTCACAAGAGGCAGTAACACGTGAAAAACATTTCAGTTTTTTTTTTTGGGTGGCATAGACTGGGAATCGAATAAGTTGTGAAATGTTGTTAATTTTAACCCCGTTGATGAATAAATGGCGGTCGGTATGAAGTATCTTTGCTTATATGTCATCTACCTGAGTATTTGATAGAAAAGATTACCAATGTATTAGTTGGAAGGCACAAAAATAGCCTATGATGTAGTAGAAGCAAACTTAACTTCTGTTACTGCTGCAATCCATTGTTTTCAGTCAGTTATACATTTTGAGCAAAACTAGACTTGTGAACAAATTAAGTTGTTTTTATTCAGTAGTAGTTTTGTTCGTACCAAGTCTCCCTTTTCGCTCGCTGCTGCGTCTTAGGTGCCTCTTCTACAATACGAATATCTAATTCATAATTATTAAACATTTTATTCTTTTCCTCCGGTAATAGACTAAATTAAATGCAAGGCTGGATCACACTTAGTTGTAAAATTAGGAAATATACCATTTGGAAATTATAGCTATTTCCCAACTGCCACGCCGATCACCAGATTCCTTTCGAAAATCGAAAATAATAAAAATGTTTTTTTTTTTTTTCAAGAAAATTTCCCCTCCCACTTGAACAGGAGGAAATAGACCCCGCCCTCTTCTACCATATTTTTTTCTTCTCTTGACCTTGCCTTTTGTCACATCCTATGCAAAACTGTATTACCTTTGATATTTGAACGATCATATTCAACCTTATTGTGAGTTTTACCCAAAAAAAATTCACCTACATTTTTTTGTTCGCCCGGAATTTTAAAAGCTATTGTGAGTTTCGCTCGCCTACTAAAAAAATGATGCTATCAATGGAATTACATTCCGCCGGAAACGAATTTACACAATAAGGGGAATTTTTCGGACATGAAATTTCGGGTGAAACTCACAATAGGCGAAAAGTGAAATGTTACATTTTCCGGGTAGAATGCTGTTCCGTTGAAACTGGTATTTTTTTTAATTTTAAATTTTCCCAAAAACTTAAAGCCATTGAACAATCTAGTCAGTAAGTATAACATTTTTGTTTTTGTTTTTAATTTCGATTTTAAAAATTAATGTTAAAAAACTACTCATTTAATTACAGCAATTTACTATTTGATTTACATAAAACAATTTATTTTACTTACAGACAAACCAAACATTCCACAGTCTAAAAGCTTGGAGCCAGCCAAATCGGAAGTCAAAGGAATGGTAACAGACGATGTAAAAACTGATGAAAACAAGCACACCTCAGGAACAAGTTGCAATACCTATGAAATTTTTTTTGCGACAGATAAATCGAAAACACCAAAAACCAAGATTAAACGCATTCCCTCACAAAAATCTCCGGTAATTTGTTTAAATACAAATTTTTAATTTTTAATACTTTTAAATATTTGTTTCTTTCATTCCAGAAAGGAATAATATCTATTCTACCAACTAATCAGACAAAAATTGAATCGTTCTTCAAGAGAATTTAAATTAATTAATAATTTAAATAAATTAAAGGAAATAAAATAAAATAAAATATCGGATAAGTTTTGAGAATATGTATTAATTTAAGTTTATATAGGTTAGTTATTGTTGCTATTTTTTAATTGGTTATTTTTATTTTGTTTCTCGATTAAAACTAAAAATGAGAGTAATGTAAGAATAAATCCCACAATCTTTTGTAGATATACATACATACATATATACAATTTTATTTTTTTTTCTGTTTTTGCTTAGATGCATTGTATGTATATGAATTTTCAAAAAAGCTTAAATAAATATTATATTACTGTAATATTTCTTTGAATTTTTGACGTTCAATCACGCTCAAACGCCTGGATAGATTCTAACGAAATTTGACATACCTACATATGTAAGTATATAATGCACATGTACATTATATGAGGAAATAAGGGTTAAAAGGATATAATAGAATATATACAACTGTACTTTATTATACATACATCTAAACAGTAATGTCGGAAATTCAAGGCACTTTTTGCTTCTTAATTTCAGTCTTGTTAACTGTATTAAATTATGAAATTAAGTTCGACCACTTTTCAAGTGTAGCAACTTATCCGTTTGGCATTTACGATCTGTGAGTTATTCGAAAAAAAACTTTTTCAAATCCCGAAACAAACTATCCCCGAATCCGACAATTTGTATGAGATTTTCTACTACGAAGAAATCTGTGATATTGTAACAAGTTTCCGATTACCATAGAATTCGTGAGAGGTCTGGTTTACATTTTCCTTCATCATATACCTATAATATACCTATTGGTTTTAAACAAAAAATGGAAACGTTGAAAACGATCCGCAGCGCTTTAAATGACCCAGCCACCTGAGTGGCTCTCCACCATTTATGAAGACAGTATCAAAAATCACTCGGAGAATACTTTACTCGAAACAACCTAAAGGGTTCTCATCAACCTCTGAGAGGGTCAATGTCTGCATACCATCATACTTAGCAGGGTCTCTTTTATGTGGCCGAGAGATGGCTGAGGATACATGAGCCAATGCTTCAAATTTTCTACTAACAAGGAAAGGGACCTTTTGTTGGCAACCACCAATAATTGATACATTGGGTTTAACTAACGTGTTTCTAACTTTTTTGAAACAACTTTTTCAAGAATATCTGCTTTAGTTATTTCTTGGAAGTTTGGCTTTTTATATTTTGTAGCAGAAAAACACCTTTCAATAATGAAGCCTCAAGTTCGCGCCGTTCTTGAAGACAACCTTAGCAAGCGTACGAGAAGATTTTAATTAACTATGAACAAACATGGAGAACAATTATTAAGTGCGGTTTTAACAAACAAACAATATTCCAATATTTGATTGCCAATATAAGACTCAGCTAATAATTGGTACATATGTCAATCATTGATAAAAGTGACAATTTTTGGAATGATTGGCACCGTGTCAATCATTAGCTTGCAAGCAAGCAAATCATTCCGGTACCATCCCGATCCTAGTCGTTGGACATGAATTTAAATTACAGATTTTGAAATTAGACAAGACCTTATAGTCTAGTTATTAAAGACATTTGACTCAATCGCCGGAAAGCTGGATTTTGGTATCATTACTTAAAATCATCATAAACGAAAGTTTAAAGAATATTTCAAATAACAAGAGGGCTGCTGCTTATCTCATCCAAGTACTTCATAATAGAAGGATATCCGTCAGATTTTCTATTGCTATTAACAAATTTCCAAAAAATTTTCGGATCAATAAGACAAAAAAGAACGCATTTGGCCATATAATTATCATAGAGGATTCTACATAATGATTGGAACTCATTATACAACCAGAGATAACTGTTGTGATCATCCCGTTCATTAGACACTTTTCCATGCTGTGTTCCTTAAGTTACGAAGACTACGGAGCTGGTAGGTGTACCAGGGAGGACTTGTTAGAGACGAATATCTTGATTTTTTGACGGATACAGACGAAATGAAGCTTTAAATTCGGAATATTTGTTGGGCTTGCCAAGCACAGGCGCGGCGCCTCAGCAAATTTCAACCCTTTGACATAAGTGGTTCCTGATATAAAGGACTTCAAAAATCGGTAAAACTGTAACTGACTCATCTACTCACTTGCTCACTGACAGATCACCAAAATAATGGAGCACTTCCCGACACCGCAGAATATTGTCATTTTGCATAACGGTAGTAGTCCATTGAAATGTTACATTGATCTCGCAACAAAGTAATTTTATTTTTATATGTAGGGTGCATCAGTGTGAGTATATAAAATTATTTTCGGGGTTGTAACTCCCCCCCCCCCCCCGATTTGGCGGATTGTGGTGTTAAAGTGTATTTTTCTGAAGTCGGCTAATTTTTTCCATACAAAATAAAATTCAAGGAAGACACTTGTACCATGAATGTCTCTTCTGACGTCCCGGCGGAAATAAAGCCCGTTGGTCTTATTTCCCAAAATAAAAGGAAATAACAGACGCAGGCTTCTTTTCCTTTTTGAAATGGAGAGAAAAACTGTGGGCTTAAATTCCTTTTTCTTATAGGTTTCAATTCGAAGAATTGATTCATTTTCATTCACTAAAAAACAAAGAAAAGATTTTGGACTTTTTCAACAATTTTCTTGTATAGCATTATCTTGGGTCGTCAGGCAGGCACCAATGTCAACAGGTTTCTTGGCCAACAGTATAAAGTTAAAGTAAAGTACATATTATATGAATTATCGAATCACATTTTAAGTCTGGGTTTTAATAACAATTCAAAAAGGCAATAACTCCCGCGGGTCTTAATGCTTTTTTGTGGTGAGTCTTATTGCCACTTTAAAAAAGAAAAAAAAAAAAAAACCCGCAGGTGTTATTTATTTTGGAAATAGAACCCACGTGCTTTATTTCCATGGGTCTTACACTGCACTTCGTCTGTCATCCCTGTCAAACTAGCATTAAGCGCTCTTCAGGATTTTTGTTCGTAGTATGCGCCTAATTAAAGGTCGATAAAATAAATAAGAATCCTCGCCCACTAAGGTTGGCATATTTATGTGTTTTATTTTTTCTCATCATTTTATTTACCGATATTTATTTTCTACTACATTATCATTTTCTCTATTTTAGTTTTAATTTTATCAGAAAATACAGTGAATTGTTTTTATTTGTTTATTAAATTGTATCCATTCACATTTATATTTAAATAATATTTACTTTGTAATAATAAACATCAGTATTTTCTTCTAAACTATTTTTGTTTTTTGTTGTGTATTATTTTTGTTATTTTTTTTTGTATATTTATAATTTTAATTGTTATCTTTCTTTATATGTATATAAAAAAACATAACCTGCGAAATATTTTCTTTTATCTAGTTTTTTTTTATTTTTCTTAAATTGTTGCTGTTTGTATTTAATTAAAGAATCTTAATAACTAAACGAGAAATATATTTATATATATGTATATATGTACATATATATATATATATATATATATACATATATATTATATACTATCTATACTATATTATAATACTATCTATATATGTATATGTTTTTTTTGTTTATTTTTTTTTTTTAAATAAAATAGGTACAAACAATAAACAAGTATTAAAATAAAACACTATAACTGAATAAAGAAATACATATTTAATGATAAATTGTTAATTTTTTCATATTGACAATTTAAAATAAAAAAAAGAAGAAAACGTGATGAAGCATTACAAGCAGCACATTAAAAATTTTGATAACTCTACACAACTTGCTTATTATTAGTAAATTATAAGTAGATAAGATTTTACAAAGAATACCATTTGCCTCTGGCCCTGCGTAGTGTAACAAAATGACATTTATAAACTTGTGTGTTTTATTTTGCTTTTGAAATACTTAAAGGAAGTAAAAACAAATATAAATACATAGAATGGATTTTAAATTTTTACCTTAATTTCCAATTATAGCAAATTAGAAAACAAAAGTAATAGATCCAGTCCTATAATATCATAATCGGAATTCTTCTACGAATCCTGTAAAAACTAAACCGGATCCTATTTGTAATAGACATTACTCTATAGTTTTTTTTTTTTTTTTAATCCGTGTTGGACTTCCGATTACGACCGATACTGTGAAAAAGGTGATTTGCTTCAACATTTATTTTGCCATTTTTTTTTTTATATATATATTTCTGAAAACTTATTAACTAAAAAGACACTAAAACATTATTTTATATTTAATTTATTTTTTACTCCATATACATAATATTTATGTAAACCTATAATGATTTTTGTTTATTTTTTTCAGTAAGATTTTGTTATATTTAAAACATTTTTCTTTTGTATATTTTTAAATATTGCTGACAATAGTCTCCCGAGTAACGGAGTACAGCAGGACATAGTATGTGTATTTTTTTTTGCAATGTGTGGTATGAATTTTTTTTAAATGTATCCATAATATTTTTTATTTTAATATCTACTCAAATTTAAAGTTTATATATAATTTTGTTAATTTATACATCGTCAAAAAAAGATTTTTCTTATCGGCGGCGGTAGCTATTCTTATAACATTTTTATTTAAATATTCATATATTTTAATGTTATTTTTTTCAATTTTTAGTAACCGTACCTACTGTCTTACTAAAAAAACTAATTTTAATTAAACTTTAGTTTTGAAATTGTTTGTTTTTTATTTTTTTTTTAAAGAACAGAAGCAAACAGCTACTATTTTTTGTTTTGCCATCATTTATTGATACACGTAAAAGGATTTAATTCATATTATTTTTCTTGCAAATAGTATATAATGTTTTTTTTAATTAGTTAAAATTTTTTATTTTAATTAATAATATTTCGCTAATGGGAAAGGGAGACTTTTTAATTTTTTGTATATGCATGTGGACAATGTTTTGTTGTTTTTGTTATGCGTTTTGTTTTTGTGTGTAAATAACTTTATATATTTATATAATATATGCATTTTATCGAAAAATGAATGAGACAGTGATGGTGGTTGAACCGTAATTTCTTTTGTTTTTTTTTTCATTTTTACTTGTATCTTTAAGGAGGAAAAACAAAAAAATTGGTGCACTTTTTTTAAATTAATTTTTATTTAATTTGATTTTTTTTTTGTTTTTTAGCTTTGAAAAAATCGTTTTGAAGTTTATATTCAATTTTTGATTTGTTGGTTGGTTTTTAGTACTTTAATAGTATTTATAATAGTTGCTTTTATCAATAGTAATAATAATAATTTTAATGTAATAATAATATAAATTTTATTAATATTTTCTGTTATAATCATTATAATAACTATTATTGTATTATAATCATGTGAATTTAGCCCTAATGAAGCTTGCTAACCCATTGTCGTCGCTGTTTGTTGTATTTGTGTACTTCCCACTGCTCCCGGTGATGTTGTAGCTGCTGCTGCTCCAGTTGTTGTTGAAGCTGCCGCGACTTGACTATTATTTGCAGTTCCTTCGGCTGGTTGGGACTGTGTTGATGATGATGACCCAATAGCAGCAGAACTAGTTGCTGCTGATGATGAATTACCACCACCAGATGCTGATGAGCCACCGGCACCACCAACGTTCGATGCTTGGTTGCCTGTAAGCATTTGAAGAAATATAATTTAGAACACGAAAACAATTAAGAATAATTAAACGAAATGGTAAGCATTGCTAATTAGTATACATTGATTAAAATAATTTCCGACCAGTTAGTATGCCAAGTAAACTACTACACTTAAGTAAAAAAAAACTATTTTTGTCCCAACGTGCTAAATTAATTTGTTGTTTTAATTACACTAGGGTATGCAATCTCTCGAAGAATTAGGGCTTATTTCATATGGGCGACCACCTCTCAGTTCTTAATATAATTTGGAATGGAGATAACCAATACTTTGTTTATCTGCTCAAGTAACAGCTCTTCAACGGTCTTGTAAAATGATCTATGATGTACAATTTAAATTTACTATATACAAACATTTTGAAACCAGTGGTAAGCGAAAAAGTTTTTCGATTGGAATAATAGTTTTGCTAGTAAAGCACTTTATACAATACCTAAAGCTGTTCCTTAATTAATTTTGTGTAACACTGTAGAAATCCAAGGTGAAAACGATTCTTTAATTAATAAATTTAGAACTATGGAAAAAGGTTGACACTGTCAAGTTTGGGAAAACTACTATTCATTAAACTAAAATAATCTAGTATAAATCGTTCCCGCTTCGAGAATTGCCAGAAGATTAGTTAGAATGGTTGATTAAAGATTGCGGTAAAATATATGACAAGCTTGCAGCGGCATACACATCTTTTCCTTTTGCCATGTCCGAGCAGAAAAAAATTAAAAAAATACTTTATATTTTCTAGAACGGTAAGTTTTCTTTCGAATGTTTCCAAGATATGATATTTTTTTTAAATCTAATGTTTGCTCCAACTTGAAATTTATCTCCAAAATTGATTACCAAGTACTTTCGATAATCTTAAATAATTTAATAGTTCTTTCTATTTTTGAAAAAAAACTATGTTTAATTCCCGTTGTAAGAAAGTCTTCAGTAGTGGTTTCTGAAGCAAAAATAAACGAAATAAAAACCTTTAGTTGTTTAAGAGTTATAATTTTTGCTAACATAAAAGCCGTCATGAAGCATGGGAGTTTGGGGAAAAAATTGGTAATTTTTATCATTCTTTCTGCATTTTGTATGATTAGAGTCAATAACGATTCCTCCAAGAAGAAAACAAGGATAAGAAAGTTTCAAAGTTAGTTTTGGAGAGAATAAGTGGGAAATGGAAATGGTTTTTTTCAATTAATTGCATCATCTTAACTGTTGATCAGTTAAGCCCAAAATTCTTAATAAAATTAGACCAAATATATGAACAAATACTATCACACATAAAAAAATAAGTTCTTTCAAATGTATAACGGATTTATTTGTATAGTTTTATTTTTATATTGAATCCTTAGTCACTGAGCCTAAAATTGGTAGAACCTGCACCTGCCGATGAAATTTTTAAGAAGTCTTCATTACTATCAGAATTACGAGGGAAAACTGAGCTTTTCCAATATAACCTAATCAAAAGGATACATTTTATTTTTTACGAAATAGTGTCAGATTTGAGGACTCAGTTTTAATAATAATCAAAAGTGGATAAATTTAAGACTCAGTAATTCAAAGTTCTGGTTTAAGACCTTAAATCCGCTGAAGGTTTTATAAACGGGTCTAAGTGTTGAATTCTACGGCAAAGGTTGTATTACCCGATAATTTTGAAATATTAAACTATTTTAAAAATATATTTTACCAGCAGTAATTAATACTTAATTTTGAGTCTAAAAGGTTGTCAACACCACCAGACAAAGTGCTTGCCACTTCCAAACCATGCCCTAACTCTTTTTTAATGTAGCTGGCAATAATGCTAGCATTAATTAATGAGTTCTTCCATTAAACTTTTTAAAATTAAAAAAAAAAACAAAGGATTTTTAAGCAGGTATTCATATTTATTAACAAGAATCAATTAAAATAATTCGCTTTCCTTGTGAATACCTATTTCTATGTGCCAGAATGTATGTATAAATGTATCTTTTGCAATTATTTACTTGGTATAATTAATTTATGATCTTTTCAAGTTTTGTCTTTGTTAATGCACTGCAAAAATCAAAACAACATTAAACAAACCTTCTTCTAAAACATCACTGTCAAAGAAAGAAAATACAAATTTAAATTATATATTTTGGGCATTGCGTGTATTTTATTTTTATAAAGGCAATTTCATTATAATAATTATTATAATTAAAATCATCATTAATATACAAGTCATTTTATTCAAATCGAAAATACCTTGAATAATTTTTTATTTAAATTCACATTTTCTTTCAAATATTAAACAAAAAACAGGTCTCATTATTATAATTATTGCTTTACATTTTATAAAAAAAATTTATATTTTTGTTTTTATTTTTATTACATTAAAATTTTATAAATAATTATTTGATTAAAAGTTTTTTGAGTTAACTACATTATTTTATAAAAAAACAAAAAGTTTAAATTACAGGGAGATGCTTCTATCTCGGTTTGTTTTTTTTTGTCAAATCAATTTTAATGTTAAATAGATATTAAGATTTATACAATAAAATAAAGCAAGACTGTAATTTCGTAATGCCAACTACATATCTGCAAAGAATAGAAAGTAGAACAAAATAAAAAATGGGAAAACAACAAAAACATTAAAGAAAAGGTAAAGTAGTAATGATTCCAGTTAGTAGAGTAAAATTAAAAATATTTTAAACAAGAAATCCTCTACATCGGATTCCGCTATCGCCAAAAAGATTACTTTTTGTGCAGGTTAGGTTCGATTTCTAGCCTCTCCCACCTTAAACAATTTTAATTTTCACGGCTACTTCCTCTTGAAAGTATCTAAGTGACAAATCCTCCAAGAGTATCTTTTGTCATGCATCTCACCTAAGCCTTTTGGATTCGACAGCAAATTGAAAGCTCCCTTAATTTATTAATTTATGCCACCTAACAACAAGCACACAACAGCAATGGTTGAGAGTTGTAAGACACAAATTAATTGTATGTTTTCTTGTGTATTTTGTTTATATTTGTTGTCTTTTTTCTTTACATTAGTGACACTATTTGGAAACATAACAAGATAAACCATCTGCTAGAGTTGGGCTATGAAACGCGTTGTTATTTTAATATTTTTTTTCTCACCAAGTGTTGGTTGTTTCATTGAAACAATATTCAATTGTTTCATTGAAACAATATTCAATATTAATATGATGGAACGAAAGCTTGGCAGCCTTACAGCGAGTGTGTTATCACACAAAAACCTATTTTCATTTTTTTTAATTTTTAAACCTGAATTTATATTAAAATAAAGTTTTGTGAAGAAGTGAAAATAAATATTTTAAAACCGAGTTCTGATTCCTTACGAATCCCAATCATAACGAGATCCGCTTTGGAGTCCTTTAAACAAAACAGGCCTTTTCCGCTTAAAATGTTTGATGACGGTTTAAATGCTATTCACCGTTGGGGATTACGCACACAATTCCTTGTTTTACCGAACTATGAATGTTTTCACTTTTTTTTAATGCGATAGCGAAATACGTTCAGATATATATTAGATAAACTATAATATGTTAAAAAAAGCAAAAATCTACATTCAACAACAAAGAACAAAAATATAATTTACAATACGCAGTAAATATCTTACCTGTTGATTGCGTGGTTGCTCCTGGCGTTCCGGCGCCACTTGATGGGTTTGAATTTGAGCCAGAAGCTGTTGCAGCGCCAGATCCTGATCGATTTGAAGCATCATGTTGCCGTTGTGGCAACAATTGTGGGATTAAGCTTGGTTGTATTGAAAGTTCTGGATGGCAAAGCATTGATGAATATGTTAAACGAAAAGTTAAAATTTTTACATACCGTGTTCAGTGAAATTAAATAATGGGGGGAATTCCCGCCCATTCGGTAAGACTTGAGGACCCTCACGCAATTCATTAAAGAAAGGATGTGCGCAAGCCTTAAGAGGCGTTATTCTGGCGCTAGGCGTGTATTCAAGTAGTTCCGATACTAGACTTATAGCTTCTGGAGGTGTTCGGATGCGGAATACCTAGAAGAAATTAACAAAAAAAGGAACAGTTAAAGTTGTGTATAATATAAAAAAAAATATTTTGTGTATGACTTTCATTGAATTGGTTTGATATAAGGATTAAATATGAATGAAGTGTAAGGTTAATAACCTAAAGTATTTGGGTCAATCCATAAGTAAACGGGCAAATAATCATATCTTTGATAAAAATTTATATATTTTAGCCATTTACATATTTAATGTTCTTCATAATTTCCCGATTCTATTTATTGACAAGGTTCTCTATAGAAAAGAATTGTACAGGCTGTCCGCGGAGTTACGAAATGCTACTTTTTCCCCACTTCACTTTCTTCAAAAACACTGTCTTGCCGATGCAGTAACGGTATTTTTAGTTAGGCCGGGACTTGAGCTTGGAATGCCTTCTTTTCGCTCGAATAGCAGTTATAAAACGATTATTTATTACGTCAACACTGAGTCCTGGGAGTGTATCATCTTTTTAACGTTTATTTATACACTTCGATTGGTCGCTTGACTTTTGCGACCATTGTCATCTTAAAAATATAAATTACATTTCAATGTTGCTTTGCACTTTCGGGTTCACTTGAAAATAGTCGGCGACACATTTTAACGGATTCGATATACAGCCGATTTCACGTTTTATACCTCTTTAGCAATGTTTGCCCGTTTACTTAATGAATGACCCTCATATGTTAATCAAAAATAAAACTGGACAAATACATTTCTTAAGTGACAAAAAAAACCATTAGATTAACGCATAAAACGTGAATTAAATCCTTTCTGAAACCTTAGCAGAAGGGTTAACTTTAAAGCATGATTGTAAAATTTATACAGCAAACGGCTTGCCACAAATGCATACAAAAATAACTGGCCATTCAAAAATAATGCCAAAGAGAAGGCTACAACAGATTAGGTGAATTGAACAAGGTCTATTCTTCTGAGTAAAACGAAGATGTGTTTCTGCTACGCATTAGACGATTTTTCGATTCTAATACATTTATTTGATAGTTCTGAAACGATTTTGGAAAACAATTGCAGAGGTGGTGTAACTTGTTCAATTATTGTATTGAAATGAAAAGTGTGAAGTGGTTATTGATTTGAGCAGATAATAACTTTTTGACCCATCTGCAGTGACATTCAGTTTATTAATAGATCTGGCACAGTTCTAAGGTGAAAATCGCATTTTATTATTTTGAAATGTTGCTTTTGCATGATGAACACTGAGGATTTTTGTGCATCAAATGTTTCCTTAAAAGATTCATTCATATAAAATTGCTTAAAGGAAAATGTGCACTTTTTTTGGGATGTATTAGTGTAATAATGTTTGGATCATTAAAATCATTTTAAAGTACTACAATTGTTTGGTTTGATTGAAAATATTTTAAAAAGCTGTTAACGCGAAGTGATAACCAATTACAAAAAAAAAGAGTTTAAAATGGCATTTTTAACGGACCAGTTTAATACAATGATAACATTTTTGTTACCAATCATATCAAATCCAAGTACTCACACAAGCTATTAGGAAGAATAACTGCCTGAAGAGTTTGAGCAGTTTGAGCAGTTTGAATATTTAGAGCAACTAAGCTTAAATATTTTCAAATCATTTGATACAGCATGCAAATTGGTTAAACTCAACAAATTCAAATAATTACCAAACATCTACACCCGGGTTATTTGAATAAGAAATACTTTTTTTTGTCAATGACTTAAAAAAAAATGAGCTGAAAATTATTTATTAAGTCGGTCGTCGAAGTACAAAGGTTTTGGTAAACCGCTTTTGAACTTTTTTATGTTGCGGAAACAAGCTTATACGTTTTCAAAACTATTTGATGTCCTTAATCAGAAACCGATCTCAAAATTCCTCAATTGGCTCAAAGCTAAATTGCAAAAGTTAAAAAAAAAACCTTTTAATGGGTTATAGTTATGCTACAAAACGAATTTATCACCCCTATTAAGATTACCAATTATTTTCAATTACAGTTAATCATTATTCAAAATCGATATTAAACAACGCAGTTGACAAAAGTCTTGATAGTTCAGAATGGTGGACCGAGTGAATTACAAGGAAATTGGTATTATTACGGAATAGTTGATCAGTTTTATGATAAATTGAGTTTTACTGTACCAAATTTCAATATTTGTCAACTATCAATTAGAAATTGATAATCATAAGAATGGTGAATTTGTTTTGTACTCAAAATTAATTAAGATTTTGTATAATACACTCATTACTCTTGGAAAAATACTTCCTAGAAATGTATGAGTTCTGCATATTAATGATGAACTGTTCGGGGAGATCGGACAAAGACTATCTAACAATTAACTTTCTGATTTCTGAAATGAAATAAATATTCAAAATTTTCTTTAACTTATATATTAGTTTATCTCGAATTCAAATTCAGGACATCACAAACCTTCGAAAAAGTATGATCTGTTTTTGACAACCAAAATTGTATTGAACTCTTTTATTATTAGCCGTACCGACACTAATATGATATGCTCAAACATACTCTAGGTCATTGCAATCTCATATGCTCAAAGCTATTTACCAAGCGGACAACTTTTCTTCTGCTTTTTAGCCATTGGCCAAAAACTAAGGAATGAAATGTTTAAGTTTCCTTATTCAAATGGCCCGAATGTATAAAAAAAAAAATAAAATAAAAAAAAAACAATTAATATTAGTTAATAAATTATTGATGATGGTTTTCTTTTTCCTTAGGTTGTTTTCCTTACTCTCCAGCGTTGTTTTTGATTTAAGGCATTTGGAAATAGACTACATTCAAGAAGTGACTGTAAAAAGTTTTTATTTTTTAATTTAATTTGAATTTACTTAATTGCACCTTTGGCAAATGTTCAATGAAATCACATGAAATGAAAATTTAAACAATTAAATAAAGCACACATGCAGTGCCTTGATAATAATAGTCAGATGTGAGCTTCTAAACTCAAACCCAATTCGATAAAAAAAAATTATTGAAACAGAATGCAATAATGTTTATCAAAGGGATATTGTTTGAATTACCTTTTGCCATGGATGACTTTTAATTCGGGGAAATTTGAATTCCGTATAATTTGGATTCATTTCATGAATTTGCTCTCGTGTTGGTGTGCCCAATACCTTGATCACTTCGACCAATTGATCGACACCAGAATCACCAGGGAATATTGGCTGTCCCAAAAGCAACTCAGCGAGTACACAACCGGCACTCCACACATCTATAAATAAATAAATATTAAATAAATAGTTATTGCATAATTTACATACATGGTGACCATCCTTTTTATTTGTAAGACCTTTTTGTTTGGTTGGAACTAGGAAATTAAAAACGCATAGTAGAACCGGAAAATTAGTAACAAAATACATATCGTCGTTGCTACTGCCAAAAGCCGTATAGTCGTCTAATTTAGAATTTTTCAAAATATAATCAAGAAAAACCTGGGCTTCAGGATTCAATTATTATTGATTTGAAAATGCCACGAAACTGCTTGGGTGGGTTACAAATCTAGAAATCAACTGTGGACTTATAACTCACCCTTATGACCAGAAGTCCACAAAAAGTGGGTCAATATTCCATAATTTTAGAAAGGAAATGGGTCATAACTCAACAAATATGTTCTGGATTTTTTTTTAAATCATACTCATAGTACTGTAACTGTATATTAAGTAAACTGTTGACATTTTATTCTTTCGACTCCACCCTAAGCGGAGCAACGGAGTTGCGTGAGCGACACAGTGGACTTAAAAAGGGAGTTAAAATCGTTTGAACCCGCAAAGCCACTAGTTTCCCCAAAAAAATGCGTCAGGCACATCAACCCGCTTAAAAAAGCAAAATTGTTTTTAATAATAATAAAATTAACGGTGGATTTCTAGCCCACTAAGGTGGGTTAAAAATCCACAATAGATTTGTGTACTTTTAACCCACCTTAGTGGTTCAAAAATTCATTATGGACTTTTGGCCTTTGGACTTATGACCCTGCGCCGTTTTTTCTTTCGGACGTTTCTAAGAATTTCGGCAGATGTGTTAATGTTTATCTCTTCTTGTGCAAAACGTATTTCGTATAACGTAGTATTCTAACAATACTTTTTTATGAAAAGTCTATCAGTGTTGACAACTTTCGATATTTTTGATTTTTTCTTTAAAATATCCCATGTAAAAAAATATGGTCACCATAAATAATATAATATACTGTATAAAAAAAGTAAATAAACAGTAAAACATATGTATACAAAAAATATTTACCAATTTTTGTGGTATAATTAATTGCGCCAAATATCAACTCGGGTGCGCGATAATACCTAGAGCATATGTACGAAACATTCGGTTCGCCATGCAGCAATTGTTTAGCGCTGCCAAAGTCGCAAAGTTTAAGCACAGCCGTTTCTGGGTCCAGCAATAAATTTTGTGGTTTAATATCACGATGACAAATACCCAAAGAATGTATGTATGCCAAACTTCTGAATAATTGATACATATAAAGCTGAAAAAGAAAAATAAACACGTGTTTACAGAAAAATCAAATAAAGAAAATTACAAAAAAAACTTACCCTGATAAAATGAATTGGTATCGTTTGTTTAGTTTTAGCATACTGACGAGCAACTTTATATACGGTTTCCGGTATGTATTCGAGTACTAAATTCAAAAATACTTCATCCCGCTGAAAGATAAGATTGCAAAAAGAATATGATGAGTGAACATTGTCCTTTGAATTATTTTACAACTAGGTGTTTAAATTATTATTATCTTTTTTTTTTATTTTGGATGAAGAAATGAATTTTAATAAAATATAAAACTATTTTCTGAAAATGTAATTTTTATCCTATAAAAGTATCCCTACAAAAATGCAAACAAAAAACGAAAACGAACAAGCATTTTACGAGATCAAAATAAAGGTTATCTCATCAAAAAGCAAATTATGTATAGGTACATCGAAGGAATACGCAATAATTAATACCATCTCAAAAATAAAAACAAATTTATATTATGTATATCAAAACAACATTGAAACAACAATACTTATGTGATAAACAAAAAAAAAATCATCAAATCAAATAATATTGGTTTATTTTTATATGAAGAATTTATATTTTTTTTTCATGCTGACACTAAAAAATATGTTACCTACATTATGTTCTTTTTGATTTTTATTCCACTGTTAGGATCTGAGATTTCAGAACATATACATGGAAAAAAATATGTTTTTTAGAAACAAAATTATAAATTCTTTTAAACCCACTGCTGTTTTTCTTTTAAAATCAGATATTAATTTTGTATTCTTTTCTTAAATTTTTTACTTAATCAGCTTTTTTAACTTAAAATCACTCAATAATTATTAAATAGTATGCTTGTACTGAAACTTGCGCTTTCTTAAAAGATGTTTTATATAATTGTGTTAGTTGATTGCCACCAATAAATAGAAAAAAAGAAATACTTTGTTTTTTTTTTTTTTAGTAGTATCATTCAATTTGTAGTTTGATGGTTTACTATGCACAAAACCAAGTGTTTTAATTTTTCTTCTACTTAGACCCTTAACATGAGGAGATTTTGCATCTGAAAACTTTCAGTTTTTATGAAGGCACGAAGTATGAGAAGTTTTGTTAACACTCCGGTCAACAATTTGAGATTTCTTTGATTTAAAAAAATCTGTGTAATAGAAGTTTTGATTGATGTAATATAAATCTCTAACGTATCGTCTGGTATCAAATCCCATCCTATTGCACCTAAAAGAAAAATATTTTTTTCTCGGTGGTACTGCGTCTTGGAAGAAAGCCACAAATCCTCCAAGAGTATCTATTTTCATAATGTAGTGCCTCTTTTCGTAGTCGTTCGGATTCGGCAGCAAATTCATTCCAGGAGTGTGAGTCATAAGGCTCTGGTTCTCTCTAGAGCGAGAACCAGTCGCGCTGCTTATTAATTTATTTATTATTTTTATAATGCAAAACTGGACGGGTAAAGTTTGATTATGATTTTGTTTAAAAATTCTTCTTATTGTTTTTTTTTTTGTATCAATAATTAATTAATAAATTATTGATCAAAAGACCCGAATACAAATAAGATAAGTCTTAATTAAACATTATAAATTGGTTAAAAATATTGCAAACAATCTTGGACGATTGGCATGGTTCTTTATCATCAATTTGAAGGTAACGTAACGGTGCCTAAAGTGCACAAGTTATTCTTTGTCGACAATAACGATCGCTTAACGTATCAGTCAATGCTTTTTAGGGAAAAATAGAAATGCGCAAAATATTAAACGATTTAGTACCTGTTAAAGCCATTTTGTCATAGTAAAAATGCTTTAACATCGTACTAAATCGATTAAAATTTTGCGCTAATGTCTTTAACTTAAAAAATTCCTTCTGGTAGGTTTATACTAAAGTTCCGCATTTTTTATTTACATCACCATATTTTTTCTGAAAACTTTTTAATACAAACACTTAATGTGGCATAAACAGAAAAATAAATACAAAAAATCCTTGTTATATTGTTTGTGTTTTTATGGCATCGGAAAATATTTAACTTCTGAAAATAAACACCTTGTTATATTAATTTTACTGTAATGTGTTAAATGAAATATATTTTTCACTTTTTGAGATGGAATAAATCAACATTACAAATGCGAATCTTGTAAAACATGCAAATCCCAACTTGTGCACGATTATTTTATTTCGTTTCCATCGAGGCACAAACTCACTAATGAGAATGTATAAATTATGTGCTTTTTCAATTTTTTTTTTTGACAAAACCTTGGCCATTACATTGCCTGTTTTTTTTTAAACTTTTTTTTTTCTTAAATAAATTAAATAAAAATATTTTAAAATATGTGGACAATGTAAATTCATAAATAATTATGTACTTTACAATTTAGCCTTTTGTATGGATGGAAAATTAAAACCAAACAACATGGTAATGTGTGTGAAATAAGTTAAGGAAAATTAAAATGTACGGGTGAATTGTATTATTAATTGAAAAATAGCTACCTGTGGTTTAAGCACCCCCGCAAATATTCCCAAATCGATGGGAAATTCGGCTAACTGATGGCCGATAGTAATATGTGTATTTTTTTTAAAACATATACATAGATGTATAGTGGATTTTTTTATTTTTAAATAATTACAAACGAAATATAAGAAAAAACGTAAAATTTCATTAACAAAACATGTATCCAAAATAAAAATAAAAAAAATGTATCTCATGTATATGATGTTTTTTTTTAATTCACCCATATCACATTATAAATATAAAACCCGAAGTAATCGAAAGGAAGTAAATCGTAATGGAAAGAACTATGAATATCAAAATCAGAGGGGGTGAGTTGTTGATGTTGGTTGTGATTGAGATTGAATACCTTTTAAGGAGTTTTCATTTATAAATTATAATTTAAAAAATTATATCAGTAAAATTGATTTTACATACAAAATTTATCAATAAATATATTTTTTACCCAATGGAATGCAAAATGTCACAATTTGGGTTTGAATAATCTAAATTAAAAATAAAGTGATTTTTTAAAACGGAAAACCCCATTTTTGAATTCAGTGTGATTCGTACGGCAAATATGAAGTTCAATTAGGACATTTTGCTCATGGTGTAGTTTACGAAAATATTATTATAAAAAAAGGTTCTGATATGTGTAACTGTCAGATCACTAGAATCATTAGCGCAAAATTTTAAACGATTTAGTACAATGTTAAAGCCATTTTATCATAGTAAAAATGCTTTAACATCGTACTAAATCGTTTAAAATTTTGCGCTATTGTGTTTAATCCTAGATAAAGCATACAGTGAACAGCCTAAATCCTTGACAGGGAATAGATGAAGAATGTTTTTTTTCTCTTTCTCATAAATACAGAGTTTCTGGACAGTCATTTCAATATATCGACGGTCAGAATGTTTGATCGCGTAAGTCGAAAGATAAATATAAAATAATCAGAAAATATCAGAGCCAACTACTTATTTGCATGAGAAAAGCCTTTTTGACAATTCAAAATGTTTTGCTTCGTATGAGAAAGTTATTGATTATGTACTTTGATAGAAAAAGAAAGAAGAACAAATTCACAAGAAGGTTGGATACTCTATTGACAGATCTTCCTTCAGAAAATCCACTGATGTTGATAATCTTACTGTAAGTAGAAGATTAATCATTTCACTAAGTCTATTTTCAGTGCAGTTGCGATTGCAGCTGTGTCGATAGTGCCTTCTATGTCTAGTTAAATGACCTTAATACATTCGTTATGGTGGAGGCAATATTTAATTGTTCGTACTTGTATGTTTTCCATAAATCGTTCAAAAGTTCTGAGACAGACTAATCGAGTCTGTTCACTGATTTGTTTAAAATTTTTTGGGTGGTATAGCAATTGCGTGTAATTTTAATTCAATTCATGCCTTCCAAAATAATTTCAAAAATTTTCGTTTCTCAAATTAAACGAATGATTTTGTGATAGGGTGATCTTTTTAATGTTCTGTTGATATTATCATTATTACGAAGTATCTTATTCATTTGTAAGTTTATATTTTTGTTTTATTATTCTGTTTAGGTTTGTTTTGCTTTTTGATGCGATTTCTCAAAAAAAAAAATGTATATAAATAAATCATAAAATTGTACACTGTACTTCAAGGAATTGTATCCAATAAAACTTTGTAGTGCCAAAATGATTTTAAGAAATAAAAAAAAAGTAATTGGTGAAAATCATTTCAGCAATGCTTGCTATAACTAGAATACACTTCTTTTGATTTTTATATAATTATTATATAAAACTGATTATTGTTTTTAAATGCATGCAACTGAGAAATAGAAATAGGCAAAAGAAAGTATAACAAAACTAACAAATAATAATATTTCACATTTTCTTACCTTTTCACCACTCGAGTAAAAAAAATACAATAACTTCACAATATTACAGTGTTCCAATTTCCTCATTATCTGCAACTCCCGATTCTGAAAAGAGCAATTTTAATTAGTTATTCTTATATATGTAAATAAATGCTAGTGTTGGTGTTGTATTCCGACCAAGAGCGTTTCAGTTTCACTTTCGAGATGAGTTGTAAAAATGTAGGCGTTAATGTGTGTTCCAAAAGAATTATTAATTTAATGAAAACATTATGTTTATAAATTAACCGTTTATTGGCATATATGGTATATACGTAGTTATTTTTAATGAAAAAAAACTAAAAAAATGTGTCGCTAAACTTAATTGTTTTACACGTGGTCACTTTCAATTTTTTTTTTTTGCATACAAATGTCTGAAAAACGGATTGTTATTTAAAATGTTTTTGCACAAAACAATGTCAATGCCGTGGTATAAACTTTCTTGTTTTGGGATCGTTCCACAGCTCCGAGATTTTAAATGTCGAACTTTTTTTTGCACAAAAATGCCTCCCATAAGAAAAAATAGTATTTGCTTTTAGTTGAGGAGCTGTAATACTGCAATTTTCTAACAATTTTACTCTAATTGAATTTTTTTGAACTAAAATTGTTAGAAATTCGCAGTTTTATTTCTCCTGCAAAAAGTTGTAGTTTTTAATAAAAAAGAATATTTTTATGTTCTCCATACAATACAGTGACATTATTCAGCTTTTATTTAATCTACTTTTGACTCTCCTGAAAAGTGAGTTCTTTTTAGCTGTGTTCTTCCTGTTGTAACTGATATGTATTTTAGAATATCACTTCAAAATGAAAGTGAAACGCTGTCATGACACCATAACAGATTTTAAATTTTAATCAATAAGTCGTCTTACCTTAAAACGTCTATCTTGTAAAACTTTTTTAATTGCTACCAGTTCTCCGGTATCGCATAATTTAGCTTGAAAAACAACTCCAAAACTTCCATTGCCAATAACTTTTGTGTCTGTATATGAAACTTCTTGTACACGATCAGTGCCTTGTCCAGGTGTGGCAACAACTGTAGTAATTTTCGAACCATCTCTGCCTATAATTTTACAATAATTAATAAAAAATGTTTCTTTAATAAATACGACAAGAACCAGTCGGATACAAGAGTTACACGTTTAAGCATTAAGTTAAAAATATAGTTAAAAATAAAATAAAGATCTATTGGAAGCTAGCAATATTTTTAGTCATGAATGAAACAATTAAATAAAAAAGAAATCAACAAATCTTAAGGGAAGGGAATTAAGGTTTCTTGTGTTTGATTTTATGTTCGAATTCTCGTTTAGATTCAATTTTATAAATTAACAACGCCCAACAATTTTTCGGAGTTAACAATGATATGTACAAACTTGTTTGTATTAGAGAGTATTTTGGTATTTCCTCTGTGGGGCAATCGTCGATAATTCTGCTTCAAAAATAAGATTTACATTCCATAATTTATAATGTTTAGTCCGGAGTCTCATTGTTGAAAAACGTTGAATGTCACCTGCTTGGAAGACGCAAGACTATGTATGCTGAAGATTGCTAAAATAAGTGACATCTTCAGAAAGGTTACAGGTTTAGGAACTTAAGGAGTTAAAAAAATAAAAAGTTTTGTGTCCTTAGCAAAAAGGATCAGCTTTAGAGCAAATTTAGCAATGAAAATAAATATAACAAATATTAAAAAAAAAATAGTTAATCCGCCAAAATCGATGAATTAAAATCTTGTCCCGGCGATGAATTTCGTTTGAAGATCTGAAGCTTATTTATGTAAAAAATAAAAAATTTCAGCCAACAAAATTTGGCCAATTTTTCAAGGTCGAAAGCATCGATTAAGTTTATAGAAAAGCAAACCGAAGCACTCATTTTATTCATTCACGAAATAAAAGTAGACTAAGGTAATTGGTAATGATAAGAAACAAGCAATGTTAACTTTTGAATTAATGAGATTTCATAAATAGTTATGTACTCATGTACAAACATGAGTAAATACAACATATACAAATTGATCTACAATAATTTATCTACTAAATACAATACCTTCAGCTGGTATTCCATTTAATTTCTCTTTCGTTTTATCTATTTCCTTTGGAATGGAAAGAGCAACACTATGTTCCGGCCAGAGATCTTGTAATTTGCCGATAAGTTGTTTCATATCTGAATATAATATATGTATGTATATAATTTTATAGGTTATGTATACAGATCTTTTTGTTAAAGCCCCAGACGTATTTTTAAATTTAATGAAAGTTTTAATCATTTTTGAAACATTATGACACAAATACATATATTTGGATTACGTTTTATCAAAAGAATTAGAGTGTATTTTGTTTTATTTTGTTTGTGTTTATATTTAGAAGAGGAAGAAGTCAACAAGTTAGATGATACAACTCATTAATTTCAATAAATTGACTATATTCCGCTAAGGAAGGTCTAATTTCTAATGTTCACTAATGTTTATGTAATAACTCAAATTGTTTGAATTATTTTCCAGTAGGTATAGAGGATTTTCAGTTGATCTAATTTTGGTTCTAACTATTAAGCAAATATTTATTCAAAAAAAATCCTTGATGAAGCACTATCACTTTATTCATTCAAATCTCAAAAATAAGAAAAAAAAAAAAATCAACGACGAAATCTCGTAACCTTATTCAATTAGAATATAATTAGTGCCAATTCGTAAATAAAAATGTGTAACACAATGTAATTCAATTGAATGTCGTTCCCTTGTAAATCGTGTCAATTAAGAACAACAAAAGATTTGTCTTGGAATATAAATTGACAATAAATATGATTTATTTAATCAAAGGGCAATAGACTTTTATATAATTGGAAATAAGGTTTTCTTTTAATGAAATTAAAAGGGCTATTTTAATTCAATTAGAACAGAACAATTAGTTCTATTTGAGACCAGTTGTTTGGTTTATTTTTTATAACAGTGAATTTTGTATCCAATTTAAATATAATAAACATACATACATATGTATATGACATTTATGAAATAATCGATCCGCCCCTTAAATTCATCTTTCAACTAATTAAGCTGAGTTTTAGTGAAGGGCTTTGTTTTGACATTTTAGACACATCCTAACACTGTTTAATTTTTCTTGTAATTGCCTCATAGAAGTAAGAATATAGCAGTTCAAAAAAATCTCTGAAGTAGTAACCTACTCATACTGACAAGTACAGAGATTCTTTCTTTAAACGCATTACAAATGTCGATTCTTCTTTGACATTTTGTGAAGTAAACAGATATAGAATACACGTCAACAAGACATGAATCATTAAATCATCCTAAAACCGCAAAATAATTGAAATTTGCAACCGGTAACAATTTTTGCGCCACCTTGTATAAATTAAAAATCAAAACTACATACAAAATTTAATCTTTAAGTTTTCCCTTTACATTTTTTGTTTAATTTAACTGCGGTTTTAGTTCTACTTGATGAGTTTTTTTTTTATATCTGAGAGTAAACATCCATTTTAATTCAGTTTTTTTTTCGATTCATTATTTTTCAATAGTTTACATCAAACAAATATCTAAGTGAATAACCAAATAATATATTTTCAACAGATTGCTATCAAAAAATTTCATATACATACCTAACTGAAATTAATGTTTCGTGTGTATAAACAATGGAATTAAAAATAGAAACAAAGAAAACATCGTATGTTATGGTGTGTTCATGCGATATCATTTAAAATTAGATTAAGTAGAATTTATGTTTCTGCAGAAGCATGAAGAAAATTATCAGTTGGCTATTCTACAAGGTGAATCATAAATATTAAGTGCCGTTTCTTATAGCCTTTTTAATAACAATACTAAGTTTCATAAACTGTCCTTGAACGGACAAAACATTTTGAAATGGAAAATATTAATATTATGGCAATTGATTCATAGTGTCAACAAAGGTAACAAAAATATTTTTGAAAATAAAAATCCAATTAAAACTTTATTCAAAAAGATTTAAATTCTTAATTATTAAAGCTGAAATCTTTTGTACATGAATTAAATTTATTGGAGTGAAATAAAATTTCCCACTTCATCTGAGAAGTTATCTAATACATTTGTACTGCGTTTCCACCAACCACTAAACAGAGATTTACTGTAGATCTTCTTCAAATAGTTCAATAGTTTGTCCAAATTTTACAAGTTCAAAATTACAATATTCAAAATGATTTATCACCGTTTGACAGTCTTGTACAAGTTTGACCTTCTTTTACACAAAAGTGACATTTTATAAAAAAGAGGTTCAATATGCGTTTGTTAGATCTTTGCCAAGTTTTCTCTCTCTGAGTATATTCTCTCTTTCTTTCAAAGTTTGACAGGTTTACAAATTTTTCTTAAAAACTTTACCGAAGAGACCTATTGTTTGACCGAAATCAAAGATATTGTCAAATTAATTTTTAATCTCATGTTTAAACAGTTTAAATCCAACTAAAATAAAGGAAATTAACTTTCGGTGGGAATAAAGTAACACAACGGTAATGGATACTGTAACTTAACCAAGTATCCTTTCAAATTCTGAATACGTTAATGATTGCTCAGGTTTTATTGTATTAGAATATTGTGTGCCTAATTTATAAAATCTTGATTATCAGCGTCACACCGATATCTAAGTTTATTTTTTAAAATTCATTAAATCATTTCTTTGGAAAAGTCTGACGGACTCTGTAAGAAGCTTATCAAAATTTTTAATGAACTTATATTTTCTATTTTTGAAAGAAAATCAAGCATCATACCGTGATTTGAACTGAGACGTTATTGTTGAATTTTTAGGCCATGGCATAAGTTCAAAAAGTTTTTTGTTTTTTTTTAATAATACATACGTTGTCTCTTTAATTCATACATATATGTATGTGTATGTCACAATAACTTGATTCCACCAAAAAAGAGATCAGTTTTGTTAGTTGCAGAGATAAGAGTTTAAATTTATTTTAATAAAAACAATTAAAGAAGTTCAATATTAAACAATGAAAAGCTGTTTATCGTGCATAATAAGATAGCAACTCAACATTATACTGTTTAGTTTTTATCTTAAACTATATCTTGATAAACAGGTTAATTTAATGTCATTTATAAAGCTCTCTCTAGACTTGTGTGAAAAGAATACCTATACTTTGTAGAAAAATATAACGTACCTACTTTTAAACTTAATTTTGGTAAAACATTGAAAGTTCAAAAATTTCAAATTGTAATATTGTCTGATAAGTGTACCTATTGTTAAAAGTTAAAACCTATTTAAACCTCTCATATAGTAGGCTTATTTTTTTGCAAGCCTGGGGGAATTGGACGAAAAAACGACCATGGGGATTAGCGACGCCATCACAGAAACAAAATGGAGTTTTCATACAAACTATCGATAACAAGTATAAGTATATAATTCACGCCGCGCCGGTAACTCAGTTTTTCTGTGCGCTTAAGTTTAGCGCGGAGAATTCTCTGGGTTTAGCTAAGCCCAGAGGGAATTAGTTATTGCTGCATTTAACATGGTGATTGTTTAGCACCGACGTCGTTTTTTTCATCCAATTCCTCCAGGGCTTGCAAGAAAACACGCTTAATGTTAACTTCATATCTCACTCGTTACTACGGAAGGGAAAAAAAGAAACCCACAGCATGAGGTTTTTCAAATATCAACTTCAGACTTGTACGAATCAGTAAAGTGATTGGAATTAGAATCTCTAACTTTAAAAAAAATGATTTCCGAAATTTAAAAGTTATTTACTTTTTGGTTAACCAAAAATTTGTCTTCTCATCACGAATGTCAAAATACGATAATTGCCTTCATCGATCGTTTGGCAGACAAACGTTGAAAACTCATCGAAAAAGGAAGTTGATTTATCGGTACTATTATTGTATAAAGATTATTTAATAGTGAAATTTAGTTAAAATGTGTGGATTTTTCTAACAGAGAAAGTTTGTAAATGTTTGTTTTACTTTAGTTTATCAAAACTTAGTGCTAATACGCGCACTTGATAAACTAAAGTAAAACAAACATTTACATTAAATCAATATATTTATATGTTTTTAAATTCGCTAAATTGTATGTATGTATTACACGGTCAGACTATTTAAGTCAAGATCAAGTGACAGCACAGAGCAAGACTATAAAGAAAATAACTTTCACTTCAAAGGAACTCTCAAGATCTCAAAAAAGTTATTTTTAGATCTGGTGCTAGTGCAGTATATTCAACGCATAATAATATAATTTAACGTAATCCAAACATTTAATTTCGTTTTGCTTGTTTAAATTAATTTTAAATTTTGTTTTTGTCTAGAGATTGTATTCATTAAGGACATTTTTTGGTAAGGACGTTAGAAAAAAAAAAAAACATTATTACTTGAATCCGAGTAACTTTTTGATCGTGATCGTACGATTTTAACATTTTTCGACGATGTTGATGTCGATGATGCATTGGAATCGGTTTTATCGGAATCACATTTTAATCTATCACTAGCACGTCGTCTAAGTCTTGTTTTTTTAACTTCTTGCTCCAGCATTATATCGTCTGTAGCGTCCTCATCATCACCATCATTATTATCAAATGATCTAAGTATTGAATTTTTACGTTCTGTATCGGGCTCACTACCGTCATCGTTCTTCTTTTTTTTTCGCCGAATTTTTATAACTTTCTTTAAACGACCCGTTTTTAACACTTTGAAACTGGAATGGATACGGGTTGTAAAAAAAAAAAAAAAACAAAAATAGAAAATATAATTTTTTTTCCTATTTAAACTATAAATCCAGAATGATTTAAAAGCTTTTAAAAAGAGAAGGGATGATTCTCTAGAAATGACCGAGAGATAGAAAAAACACCGAACTAATACGACCCCGTTTTAGTAGAGGATCAATCATGAACTAATTAAAATTTGCGCATTTCATGTGTTCAAGAATATAGTGCGACATAGAATTTAAAAAAAAATGTACTTTAAGAACACTAAGATGAGAAAAAAGAAATAAAAGTATTGATTGATTTTGGTTTTTTTGTTTTTGTATATTTGTATCTCTTCTTTCGATAAATTTTCTTATCGTGATGATTTCTCGGCCCTCACCGTCTCTAATATACATACATAGCTAAAGGTAAATACTTCGAGTCTTATCTAATTAATACAAAAACAATTGATTGTTATAGACGACGACGATGTTGAATGCAATTTTATTTTTGTAATTAAAATTAAAATCTCAAGCGCATCACCAAGAATTGGCATTTAAGAAATGATGATGCACACGATTCACACGCAAGGATGGCGAAAAATAAATATCACACATACACACACTGTATTTTTGTTGACCTTGGCATTTTTCTAATTTATTATGATATCCGTTTCCGGATGCCGATGCATCCGATATGAGACCGCCGGATGAGATAAAGTTGTCATAAAAATGTACAGCTGTTTTGATATTTAGTACACTTGGAGAAAATGGCAATGTTAGAAAATAAAACAGTCCGGACTAGCAAGGTTTTCACATTGAATTTATATTGCATATTTCTTTTATTATTTATTTTTATTTTTTTTATTTATTATATTAGTTTGTATATAATTAATAAAATTAGTTGAAAATTAACTTAATACAAAAAGAGTTACCTGAGTTTTAAATTATAGTTACTGTTCGTCGTTACTGCAAGTAACTTACAGTCGTGTAATGTTATTTTATTTACAATTTTATATTACAAGAAATTAATTTTTCTATCTTTTTGCACTTCTAATAATTGCAGACTAGTAAAATTAAACTTTCAATAAAAAAAATCCATAGTGGAGAGCTTTATTTTTATGTTTTAGGAATTTTGTAAAAAGTATCCTCTACCATAATTCAGTTTTGATAAGTTTTTTAAGTTTCGCCTTTAATTTTTCTGTTTTTTATTTAGTTAATTATATAAATTATAATTATCTGGTTTTTATTATTATTATAAATTATTGATTTTCATTCCCTGTCGATTTTTAAAATTTCAATTAAATTCAAGTCAATTGCAAAGAAGAAGACATGTTTCGTAAATCTATTTATTACAAGGAATTCTAAAAATTTTGTTTTAACATCATTTAAACAATATATCATTTAAAATGTTTAGAAAAGCAAACAGAAGATAAATGAATAAACAAATAAAAGTTAAAACAAAAACCTAATAAAAACGATAGCTTAACAAAAAAAAAAGACAGAAGTACATACTATAATAAATTTTTATCTTAGAGGTTTCGATTTATAAATAGATAAATTACCTGCAATAAATATTTCTTGTCTGCACTCTTAATTAAATTGAGAGCATAATAGTTCAACAGCTTTGAGTATGAGTAGTATTCGTATGTATAGGTATGTATGTACTTGGTAGAGCAAGGTCAACAATTAGTGTTTTTAGTCTTTAATTAAAGAGAATTTGTCCATTTGTTAAAAATTATATATTTAAATAAAACATACAGCTGCTAAAAGCACTTTTAAATTAAGATTGCTTCGTTAAATTTAGAAAATAAACGAACTATTTTTTTCTAGTAAAAATTTAATGGTGAATTTTAACGAAAATTCAAATGAAAAAAATATGAAATTTAGAAAAGATTACAGATTGTAGAGTTGATGGAGGAAAATTAAGAAGCACCCAAAGGAATCTGTCCAAAGCCTGTCCTTACAAAATTATCGATTACATTTTCTTTTTCATCATAATTGCCGACAAAAATAAAAAAACAATTTCACAAGGGACATTTCGTTTCAAAATTCTTGTTTCTCAATAAAAAAACAGCAAATAACTTTTTAAAATTTTTATTTTAATAGGAATTTTCTACCGCACCAATATTTGATACATTTATCAACGAAGAATTGGTTGTTGATCGAAAAATTGATGGGTATCAATATTTTTTGACAAACTTAATGCCAAATTTATCAAAAGAACTATTCACAATAGATCTAAAATCGTGTTGATATTTTGATAATTATAATGGTATGTGATTTTGTTTTTAGAATTCTACAACAACTAAGTTACATTGGACAGAAGTGATTAAACCAATTTGTACAGAATGCGTTTCTTAACAAAATGGCATCAAAATGTCGATTTCGACTAAAATTGGATGCGAGGAGCCGACGATTTGACATCTCTGGTAATTCTGTTTCACTTGCAGTTGATATTTTTCGTTCAGTTTTAAAAGCATATAATAAAATGCAGGGTTATCTAGCAAACAGAAAACTCCATTTTAGCTAAAAAAAATCTGTGAAGAAGATTGGTGAAATCTAGATAAATTTAATCTCCCAATAAATGTACGCCTTTTGAAAAAATCTGCTGTAAAAGTGCAACTGGACAATAGTCAGTTAGATACATACATATAATAAATAAAAATTACAAGATGTATTACTTTTTAGAGTTTAAAATCATGTACATTACATAATAATATATTAGCCGAATTTGGGGGAGAAAATGTAGCTAGCTCAGACAACATTTTACCATGTGAACATTGAACAATAACAAAATAGTAATACTTTGTTATTGTTTGTACACAAACAAATAATTTGTTATTGTTTGCGTCTAAAAGTTGCTTTACACTTTCACCAAAACACGACTATTTTAAATAATCGTTGATAAGTCACAGCTGAAAGCCACAAAGCTTTAACCTTGATCCATAAAAACAAATAATATGTATCTACGACCTAGTCGAGCAGTTTATTCTTTTTTTTTTTCGGAAGAATCTCAAGATCATTTTCCTATAATCTAATTTAAAAGAAAATGGCACATAAAACAATTTAAATTAGATTTTTTTTTGTTTGCTAGGTAAACATACGAAGAACGTGATAAATAACAGGTCAGTCTATTTTGCTTTCAAATCTATCTAAATCTATCTAGATATGTATAAAATCTTTTTTAGATGTTTTTTTTTATAATGAAGCAACAAATGATTTTTGTGGAAAGTCATTTTCGTTTTTTCTACAAAGGTGCCAGTGCAAAATAAATTGCTTGGCGCTTCTCATTATCTGTGTTGATTGAATTAAACTGTTTTTGTTCTTTTTTTAATTAACAAAATACAATTTTTATTTTATAAAAATAGAAATTGTGTTATTAATTTTAATTTTAATTTTATTTAATATGTTTAGGATATTAAAAAATATTACTATGTGTGAAATAAAGATTTGACAAAATGTAATTCTGTTAAAAGAAATATATAATGTGCAGTGGCGTTGAATCTGTTAAAGCAAGTGAATTTTAATTGCCTAAAGGTCTCCATCGTGGAAAACTCAAGCATTTGCCTCCTTGTAAAAACAGCCGAAATAATGTAAATTTGACATCGGGAAAAGAATGAATTGTTTTTTTTTTTTTAAATTAATTGCATCATCTTCACTGACCATTAAGCCCAAATTTTTAATACAATTATAGAAATTCATTTTGTTCGTAGCAGATTTGTTATTTTTCTTGCATTACGTTACATTGCGATGTTTTAAGTTGAGTACCAATAGATAAATTATGCAGAACTGTATATTAACGCTGTTTAAAGGCGCACTAAATATTAAATAGTTTGCATTTTTTTATTTGACTTCTAAATAGATCTAAATGTGTTCTTTTTTATTACTTCTGAATTAAGACAAAGTTTCGAACATAGGTTTGTTCTTCTTTAGGTCTAATCTTTTTCATTTTTTAGGAGTAAAGGATGAAAAAGAACGTAACTACGTTGAAAGTGTTCAGTTTGTGGCATCGTATTTATAGGAGAATCGTATTGAGCTCAAAAAATTATAGGGGCTCAGGATTGTGTGCTCTTGCATAAACATAAATCACTACGTTCCGTTGTCTTTTTTCCTCAAATCTTAAACATTTTTGAATTTTATTTTGGTGTCAGTTTTATTTGAACACAATGCCTAAGTGTTGAATTATTTAAAATTTCTTTCAAGTTGATTGTTACTTTTGAATTCATAAGAATTTCAAATATTTAAAGCAATTTTTCTACCGACTCTTTGCAAATTCCAAAAACTTTTTTTTTTGTTATTGCGTTAAAGGCTTATATTTAAAACCCTATTAGCCAGACTATAAATTTAACATTAATCGATTACACATGTTCATGCAAGAAAAATCTTATAAGACAGTTTGTTTACATTTTGTAAATATCTAAAGTAAATTTAATTTCTTATTTACATATGTATATATGTAAATACATACGTACTGTACATAGATCTAAATAAAGCACTTATATTTAGCTTTAAGATACTTCATTAGCAAGTAGTAACATTTTTTCATTTGAGAAAAATGTTCACACTCTGTATTTTGAATTAAAAAAAAAATAAACAAATAATGAAATAAATGATCTAAAGAATCAGAATATACTACATAAATTTGCATTTTGAATTTAAAAATAAAACTTCGATTTAACACTTTAACCATAATTTGATTAACATGAAAAAGTGAATGAAGTGGAAAATATACAAACAAAATATTGATAAACCGTCTTTAATAGATAGGTATGTACATAATATATGTACTTAGAATAAAAAAAATAAATGATGTTAAAAGAAATTATTTTAGAAACGACGAGGAACGAGTAAACAACATTTAGTGCACAAATATTTTTGTTGAGATCTTGCAATTTAATGTTGTTTACACTTGTTTTACTGAAAATCTTATCTTGTTTTCATTTCTAATACATAAGTATAATATAATTCATTGCAATATATTAAAAAATAATATATAACGCTAATAAACAAATTTAATAAAGAATCGTGCAATGGAAATTAATAAAATAATTTAATATGAATTATTCTATTTGTGAGATCATCTTAATAATATAATGTAATTGATTATATATATATATTATTTAAAAACTTAAATAGAATAAAGTTTGATATAATAATAAAATAAACAAATTTTTAAATCAAACAAATTTAACCGGTTTTCTGTTGTTGAAATTATTGTCGGAGGTTCATATTTGAATGCAAAAGTAAACTAACTAAAATTATGTGAATCTAAAGATCTTCGTTAACAACACAAATATTATGATGTTGAAAGAGGGGACAAGCGTGTAATTTAAGACTTTTCGGATACCAAAAGCTTTTATTTAAAGTTGAAATAATAATAAGTTGTTTGAAGTACAGTGGATATACATGTTGTATTTAGATTTAGGAATTTAAAAGCAAGTTTAAAGAAATCATAATGATTTGATTATACCCATCTTCAATTTGAAATACTGAGGTTAGAACATTTGACAGACGATGGTGTAGTCCCATGCGACTGTAGACAAATGATAGTTTAAGTATAGTTTATGTTTCCTTGCGAAAAATAAAATTACATGCACAAATTTATAAATCATCGAAATTCCACCAAAATTTGTTATGCATCAAATATTTAGATAATGAAATTATGTTTCTAATCCATCAGTTTATTTGACTAAGGCAAGTTTAGCACTCTTCCAAAGCAAATAGTTTTGGCCTATTTCATTAGGTATGAAATATAATACAAAAAATAAAATACGAAGAAAATTGTCTAATTAATTTTTGACAGCTACGCGTTGCGCGTGCAGTATTTATCAATTCCTTAATGTTTTGTTCTAATATACATATGTACATATAAACACATAATACATAAATAGACATACATATTCATATATGCTTTAAAACAAAATTCTAATTCTTCATTATTTTCTTTCTTAGAATTGTATCTATTTTGTTTGGACTTAGTTAAAAAAAAAGGGATTGAGGAAGAAAAATAAACAAAATAATAGAACAGACTCAGATAAACGACATGATCGTAAACACGTCACTCAATCATTCTATATTTTTGCTTTTTAATGCTCTTAACTTTATAAAGGAACAAAGTCAAATAACAAATATTTGACTTATAAACAAATGTGTTAGCTCAAGTTGCCAAACCAACACAAAAAAAAGAGAAAAGAAACTTCACAAATTTTATTTCTTTTTTGCAGGCAGTCAAAACTCAGATTCGAATAACCCTGAGAGTTTTTTATAATCATTAAATTGAACAGTTTTTAAAACGAAATTAAATGTTCATATTTTAACTCTATTTACCTTTTTTAAGTAGTACGACATTGGTCAGTTTTTTTTTTATTTTATGATAAAATTTTAAACTGATAGTAAATATAAATAAACAAAAAAAAAAGGAAATTATTTTTAGCAAAATAATTAAGTGCGGGATAAAAATTGCGATGTCAAATAGCGAAATGAAATGATGATTTAAAGAAATAATTATACAGCGAAACAAAAACTTGGCAAACAAAAGTTGCGAAAAAAAAATTGAATGCGAAATAAATAAGTCTCTGGACAAGAAATTGCGAAATAAAATAAAAAATAAATTTGGTGACACGACAGCTCGTGAAAAACCATTGATTAGTGAAACACAACCATTCCTATATGACTTTTCGTCGGTTAGAATGGCAGGGACCTAAAATTTCCTGTTGAATCTGAATGGCTAAAGCGAGAAATACTTTTTCTTGACAAGAAATACTCCTGTGGTATAAAATTCGGTCAAAATAATGCTGTGCGATTGCTTTAAATAAAAAAAAAAAAATAAGGAATCTAATTTCGGCAAAGAAAAACCCAAACCATTAAAAATATGCAATTTGCCAGTAGAGAATGCGATTGACCTTTCAAAAAGTCAAATGAACAATTACAAATAGTTGAAGATACTCCATTTAAAGATGCCAGAACTTCTCTACAATCTGATAGTCAGCTGTTTTCTTCAACAAAATAAAGTGTTAAAACCCGCACACATATGCATACATTTGGTATAGGCGCACTTGTTAAGGTTGTTTTTTTTTTTACATGACCAATCATAGACTAGACACAAAATGAAATTACAAAAATAACATTGTAAACACGTGAGGATTGATCTATAAGCACTCTTCACGTCCGAAAGTAAAGTTAACGAAAACTTGACGAAAAGTAGCGAACCATAATTATCCATACCATAATTAAAATCAAAATAAAATAAAAAAAAAATAATGCAAATTGTTTTTGTAAGTTTAAGCGAAGGCTTCCTTTCGATTTTATTTGATTTCAAATAAATTTGTCAGAAACCAATAAAACAACAATTGATGACTTTTAAAAGAAAATTTAAAATTCAATTAAAAGTTCAAGAGTGATCTCAACTTTTTATTAAATTACCTACATAATATTAAATCGATCGACTTTCTAATATCCTTAATCTTCGATTTTCGAACATTTCATAATTCAACTGTCAAAGCGGGAACGTAATGAACTGTCAAATCAAATTAGAAAAATCTTGGAACATCTTAAAAGTTGTTACAAATTCTTTTATGAAACTTTTACCAGTTGCAACACTAACAACAGTTGAATAAGAAATGGAAGCACTATAGAAATTTTGTGTGGTTTTAGTTAACAATTATAAGACTTTAAGAGAAAATTTTTCAATGTGTGGGAATTTCGTATGTATGTACATTCGTATAGGTATTTTATTTCGACTACTTTATGATCACTGCTTAAATGTGTATTAAAAAGTTGCGATATCACAGTGTTAGTTCTGTTGTTTTTTGATTTATTTTTATTTCAGTTAACTATTAGAACTTGAATTAGCAAAATGTCTACCATAATATTAAATGACGCGAACGGGAATTTCATTTTATCATGAAAACATACCTTTTGTCCTTTTCTTACACATAAACAGTTGATAAACCATTTCATATAAGCACCGTAATACATTCAGTTGCATTTGACTGACAAATCTCAAGACAAATCCACTTCACTATATAAATCAAATTTGAAAGAAAATAAAACTATGTCAACAAGAAAGAGCAATAAAAGTTGCTTCAAAAAAATCGAACTGATCTAGTTACAGCGCACCATTTGACTGTTTTTTTTTTTTTGTCTGACAATACAGTTGAAAATCTGCGTCACAATATAAGGTGTTTATTACTTTTCAATTAGACAGAGTTTTATAATAAAGAGCGTGTGATAAAATGTGCTTATTCATCGTTCCCATGCGAAAGAGACGTGAATATTATTATCATACGTAATATTATTTACTGTTGATATTATGTTGGTTTTTGAATAAAACAGAAAAAAGACAATTTATCGGAATATAGCAATAGTTATATTTACTTACTCAGTTGACTTAAGAAGGGAAGCGTTTTCATTATTATTCGGTTTTTTTTTTCAATGAAAAGATTCAGTCTGCAGGTGTTATGTTTTGCATAAAAAATTTCTTATACAAAATGTGTTTAATAGAATTATGAAAACAAAAAGAAAATGAAATGTCTTTTGATATTTTGTTGTTACTTCAAATAATTTAAAACTTCAAGTGCTTTCTTGAGTGGTTACAAAGCTTTCGTTGTCGATAAAGTTTGCCCATTTTCGATAAAAATAGTACTTGAAAAGACTGTTCATTTATTATTTTTAAAAAGTATGCCAATCTGTCACTATAATTTTCCAATTTACTTTCATTTTATTTCTAGTCTGACATTAGCGGAGTTCACATTCATGACGTGTCGCCTGTCACAAGTCGTTTTTAGCGTTCACATTCAACGATTGTCGTACCGACTTCATTTGAAAATAAATTTTCAAAGAGCGAAAATAGAGGGAATTTCATTATTCGCATCCCTAGTGCATTAATTTCATTGGTTTTCACTTTCGTTTTACTATTTTACACGCATTTCAACTTCAACCCATTCTCTTTCAATCTTCCGAAAAAAAAATAGAAAGAAGATGTAAAGTAAAATTTTCGGTCGTCCGACTAGAGTTCACATTTGCCTCTACTGGCCATGAACGATGCCCAATATAACAACCACAATCCAATCAACAATCTGATTTGTATCGATACGTAGCTAAATGGACATACATGTTTGTGACTCCATTGTTTTTTTTATTTCTAGATACGTCCATAATCGGGAGCCGAATTAGTTACCGATTCAGTAAGCAAGTAATACGTTACTAAATTATTTGCACTTTACATTACTTCTTAAGGTATCGAAATATCGGTTTTTGACACTTGCTTGTCAGTTAACACTTCTGTATTTTCATTAGATAGATGCTAAGAAGTTGAGAAGCAGTAGTAGATAGCACAACTCACCAATTTGGTGAAAAAAAATTCCCGAACCCTTAATTAAATAAAGCTATGGACAACAGGCAAGCAAATAAGAAGTGACAAACAAAAATTGTTTTAAATGTACTACAAATATTCTAGTACAATAAAATTATAATCGATACGTGATACCATCACCCCAATGCTTTTATTCGATAGATCGATAACGCAAGACACTTAAAACTTTCTTGAAGGCGTAATTCGTCCTCTGATTATGATAAATTTCTCAAAATTATAGCGAAGCAACTATCAAAGTAGAGCTAAATTATGGTTAGCTATCAATTTTGTTTATTCGTTAAGTAGTAAACTTACTATATTACCGTTAAAATGAACATTTCATAACACGTCTGTATAGTGTCCAATAAACAGCAAAAGTTAAGATTAAAGAAAATATGAAAACTTCTAAAGGAGCTGACGTTAATTTACTGTTTTTGGTAAAATTGTTGGTAAAACAACGTCATATTTTTTTGACGTGTGACGTGTGTTTGTGTAAATTTTCTAATGTCTTATCTTAGTTTTAATACAAAATAGATGCTGAATAAATAACATTTAATTTTTATTTACTTTTGAATATCAACAATCTACATTTAATTTTATTATTCTATTCTCATCTTCATCATCATCTTTACACTTAATGTTTGTTATTAAATCCATGAAAAGTTTCAGCTTTAAAATTAAACAAGTTAAAATAACCAAGGAATTTTTTTCTTCTAAGTACGAAATGAAAGTTTATTAGAAATGATCAATTAACAATACTTTGCAAAATATATAATTAATCCATTTGACTGCACTTTATTTGTTTATTTAATGCAACAATATTATATTTATTTATAAACAAAATTTTAAAATTTTCCAAATATATATCACTTTGAGTGTGATAAGATTACAAAACCTATAGTAAAAGGTTATCATGCGCGTCATTGCATGTTAAATGATAACTCTATAAGAGATAATTTTATATAATTGCAATTAAAAGAAATAAAAACAAATGTCATAAATACAAAAAATTACTTATTACTACGTCAGTTTTTTTTTATTGTTAAAAATAAAAAAATCCTCACTTAAAATAAAGACGAGAAGAGATTTTCATTTCAATATACTTTTTTATATCTGAGACTATTTTTAGGAGCTCTAAGTGTCATTTTCAGTAAATGGGGCTCGTTGTTAATTAATATATCTCTTACTTAATTTACGAATATTTTTTTTTTTTTTTTTTTTTGTTTTCGTTAAAGAGGCGTGGTAAACAACAACACATTCTGAAATTCTTTTGACATCACAATCATGTGATTCTTTTTGTTAAATGTCGAAAAATAAAAACAAAATAGTATTTAGAATTTACTAAGCTAATATGTACGGTACACAATGAGTGGATCAATAAGAATAAGACAACAGAAAAAAGTTTGTGAACTGTTATGTCAAAAAATTACATCACATTAAAAATGTAAATCTATACCATAAAGAAGGTTTATTGAATATATGTATATCCTAGCCTTTATACTAAACTTCATTTTTGCGATATCGATTTTGCAGCTATTTAGAAGCAATTCGGAAGTTCCACCATACGCCAGTGTGAAACAACCGAAATAGAAAAAAAATCAATAGTTTGACAGCTCTTGTTCGATAGAAAATAAACATTTTTCTCAAAAGCTCAACTAGAGAAGAGGACATTGTAATTCGTCGTTGAATATGTAATTATTTTTGTTTGTATTACATTGTTATATCTTGAGTTAGAACTGTCAAATTATAAAGAGAAAAGACAAAGATAGTTTTTGGAAAAGAACAATTATGGAAGAGCACAATTATGAAGCATAATTAAAGCTGACAATTTCTGATTAGCCCAAGTGTGTGAAAACCTAAAGCATTACTCTGAGACTAGTAGAAAGGACAAAATTTAACCGACTCAACTCATCGTCCCTAAATGTAAAGGTGAAAATCAGTCCAACAGGAAATAGACGTCAAACCATTTCTGCATTTATTCATTTATTGACATGGAGATGGTAAGGAAAATAAACTGAAATGGAAATTTTCAAGGATAAGCGGATTTAATGGGATGAATTATTGCTTGTGAAACCTTAAAGGAAATTATTAAGTTTGTTCTAGTTTACAAGGATTTTAATAAATGTTTTTTGTTAGGTAGTATCAAACTAAATGTTTTTTCTGTAACAAAAAACTCCAGTCGAACACGTCTAAGAAAGTGACAGTTCATGGAAATACTAAGTAAACATACCTTTTTTGTAAATGTCAAAGCATTAAATGGAGAAAATATGGAAGGTAATTAAAAGATATTGTCATTTGAATTTTAACTTTAAAAAAGTGTTAAAAAGATAATACGATGCTAAACTCGTTTAAAGTTTGGAAAATCCTCTTACATACTTAAAATATTTTAACATCGAACAAAACTATGTTTTATAGTGGTATTGCATTTATTTTAAATCTTGCAATTAAAAATACCTTAGGTCTTACAAGCATACATTTCAAATTATTTTATTTGTATTATACTAATTTTAGCGGTACAAGTCATTTTCAATTATACACCCAAAGTTATGCTATATGAGTAAAATCTGTAGATTTGTATTTACTGTTCTACTACATTGGTAATTTTAAACAAGAAATCTTAGCTGAAATTCCAAACCATTAGAATGTCGTTGTTTTGGTTGTTTTCTTGCGTTAGTTGCGAAAATATGTTTTAGTAAATTTCACGAAAAAACACTTCTAGTATTCCAATAGATCTGTTATTATTGTTAAATTTATATTTTGTTTTTTTTTTTTTTTAAATAACATTTATATAATGTATAACTCTTGCGTCTTACCTTGGTCCGTTTGTAAAATAAGTGAATTGTCATTACCGGTTGCACACTTACCTGAAAAAAAATTATAGAAATTATTAATATGATATTTTTACCGCTAATAACTCTACTCCAATTACAGAACCTATCGAAATCGGCATTCTGCAACGCAAACTAAAAAAAGCTATCAAACCTTCTTAATGCAAATTGGTATGATATTCTTCAAATGGTATGAATATTGGTGACTATTGCGTATAGAATTTCGATTTCGATGGATCCTGTGATAGATATATGCATATAATTAAAAAAAAAAACATATCAATGAATTTTAAAAGTTTCTGAGCATTACAATTATTACTAAAACAAAAAAAAAAAAAAAACCTACCCAAAATATTACGAAATTTTGAAAAGACCTTTGTCCAGCTAACACAAGATGACGTTTTATTACTGTTCGTCAATTTCTCCGACTCATCACAATTATTGTCACTTTCTTCAGCTTCATCGTCTCCTCCTTCGTCCTTAGATATTCTACTCTTAAAACTACTTTCACTTAAGTGTCTATTATCACAATTTAGTTTTTCTTTATCATCATCTTGACAATCCTCTTCGTCATTATTATCGGCTGTTACAACAACACAAGGAACATTATTTGTTTTAGAAGCTAATTTATTGGTCTTCTTTTTCTTTTGTTTTCTTATCGCCCTCTGGCGCTCTTTACGTGCGTATTTCTCACGCAACTTTGGACTACCAAATTCATCCAAATAATACATTGTATCCTGTAGGCCATCTTTTTTATTGATCAATTTCGCATTGATCATAGGCTCGTCGGCATTCTTAAAAATCGGAAAGAACACATCAATGTAATCGGCCTTTTGGAAGCCTTCTCTAACTGCTTGCCCTTGAACTGTAGCATTATCAGCAGCAGTGGCTCCTTGCTTGTCTTTCAAATAATTGTTAGTGAAAGTATCAAAGTTTGTATCGTCGTCCTCCAGGACGACTTCATCAATTTTATCCTCCACAACTACTGCTGCAGTGATCGTATTCGTCCTTAATTTTGATGTTAGTCTTAAAGGAACAGCAGCAGCTCTGACTGCATCGATGGTGTCTTCCCCAGTTACATATCCTTCCTTTACAGGTGGCAGCAATTCTAAATCTACGGGAAGGATACTGCTTATACACTCTGACACCTTGCCTGACGAAGTTCCTGAAGAGGAGCTCGTTCCTAGGGATTCTGTTGATGACGAAACCGTCGATGATCGTCCTGTTCGACATTTTAAATCGTTCTCACTGCCACCACAATTTACATCAGCAACACTATCAATGCCACTGTCTTGTGACAGAAGTTTATAGGGCAATCGTAGAGTACTGCATCTTTGCGGACGTAAACTCAACGATCCAGACGTACTACGAGTGTGTAGACTTTGGCTGGATGTTTTTCGGGTAATGACCCCACTGTCGGCAGAGCAGCCGAATTGCGGTTGACCAATAGTAGATGAGGAGAAGTTCTCGCTCAAGGGAATTCTAATTGGTACCGTTAGTGCTGGTGTTGTTTCCATCAGAATTGTTTTCATGCACTTGATTTTGTTTTAAATTTATTTTTTTTTATTTATTTATATTATTATAAAGTGTTTGGGATATTAACACTTTTTTGAACATTTATTTAAAATTAAATTATTAATCCTTATTTTTTTCCACTTGCGATAAATTTCCCTTTTTTCAAGCATTACCACATTACAATTTTAAATTGCTAAAACAAACAAAAGAAAAATTTGGGTTAGAAGAATTTTGAGTAAATTGTGTGTGAACTCAACATCTCCGAAGCCATGTAGTATTTAGTTGAATTTGTATTTTTTAAATATTTCTATTTTTTTTGTTTAATGTTTTATTACGATACTATTGCACAAGCAAAATATTTGTCTGCCTATTCGCTTATAATGAACCAAATGAACTGAGTTAAATGAAAGTGGTGCGTTGTTTTTAGTGTGTTCTTATGAGGGGACAGAGAATAAGAGCGAAAGTAATTTTCTTTGATATAAAAGTGGGGGTGCGGCGCTAAGTTTATCAACACCACCCAGTTGCGATCAGCGCTGTCGCTCAGAAAGAAGAAACGAAACAACTTAGGGAAGTTATTTTGAGTCAGGGGTGTATATAACACTGTTTTAAGTATTTTTCTGTACTAATTGTTGGATACTGAATTGTTCTATCAGATATCTATAGGTGTTTATACATATATATTTAATAAAATTCTATCACTAAAGTGTGAAAATTAGCATGGGTTTCGTCTACCTTCTATCAGGGAGTTATTATACAAGTAAACTATATATTAAAGGAAACGTGTGTCTCTATACAAGAAAATTAATACTATATACATATAAGAGAAATTAACACCTTTTGGGAGCAAGTATAAATTTTAACTGCAAAAAACTGGATTTACTATAAAAATATGTTATCAAAAATGTTCGCTAGTCAGTTGATTTCGGAATTGCAGTGGCAATGTTTTGTTCCGATTTCTTTCGTATTCGTTGCGAAACGATACACACATAACATAGCTACGAAGAACTTTGCGATAAGGATATAGGTATATATTGTCTATTAGGGTGATCGATCCACCATTTGCCTTTTTTTTGTTCATTTTGGACTCTTCTTAGAATTAAGTTTTCCCTGGTACAAAAAATATTACAAATTTTTTATTTTTTTTAAATAATATTATAGTTGCGAGCATAAATTGTATGCAAAAAATGTAATATGTATTTGGAATTAATTTTTAAATATATTTTTCAGATTCGTATACGTTTGATGATTTTTTTGCTAAAAATTTGCATTACTTTTATTTTCTTTAGTCATAAGTTTTAAAGTGCTCCTAATACTGATTAAATGAAGCTTTATTTCATGTTAAATCAATAAAATGATAAGCTCTTTCTTCAATTAAAGCGAAATTTACCAAAACTGCTTTAATTTTCTTCAATATTGTTCTATATGAAAGTTATAATTATAACTATAACAACTATAAAATGTGGTCATAGAAGTGATCTAGGAGTGATTATGGTAGTACTGACAAATCTAAAGCACGGGTCCTCAATACTATGACAGCGTATAGAACGAATACTCTTTAATACAAAATTCGACAGCACTGTTTACATCAGCACCAAATTCTGCTGCTAGACGAAAACACAATAATTTCGTCATTTTTGCTCATTGGTGGCCCAAGTTATTTTTGGATCAAAAATAAATTTATAAATAGACGGACAAAACGCAAATAAAATACTGCAGAAAATTCCAATTTGTTTATAAATATTTTCAGAGAAAAAGGAATAAAACTTAAATATGTATTGCATTTAAGTTTCTTCTTTGTGCTTCATCCTTTGTACATATGTATATCATCTATAAAGATTTAGCTAAGGGATGTTTTTTTTTATTTTATAGGAAATTTAAATAAGAATGAGAACGATGTTTTTCCTAAAAAAAAAGAAAAATGTTTTATCGTGGTAATTGAAGACTGGGATAGCGAACTCTCTTCTCGGGCACGCGAACACGATGAGAGCTATTTTAGTTTGACTCACAAATGACATTGAATAGGCTGTTTGATTTATTCTTTTTGAAGTTATTGAATGTTTCGATATGTTGGATATGGGACTAGCGCAGTATTAATTTCTTACTGCCAATCGATCAATATTATGTCTAATTTAACTGTTACATGAAAAATGTATCGATTTTGTATTTTAAGTTAATAACAACATTGTCAACAACTACTGGTAATTTAAAGCATTTTCAAATTTTCTCTTTAAAAAAAATTAAACAAAACGGAAACAAAAAGTGTCAAATATTTTAATGCTACGGGAAATTTTCAGTTCATTTATGAGGGACAAGGTATAATTCTTTTGATAAACGGAAAAAATAAATGCCTTAGTAAACAACGAATTTAAATTTCAACTTAGTCTGAATTCAAATCTATCCCAAAAAATCAGTAGTATCTAAAAAACTATCAATGTGAATTCTGAATTACAACAAATGTTTATTTGTGGCTTACACGGTGAGGGTAGATATTCTTCGCTATTTGTTTTTAATTAATTACATATCATAGAAGATTATTTCATAAAAACAATCCACTTCTATAATCATGGTTTTAATAGTATCCAGTTCACGATTGAAACACACGGACTAACGTTGTCGTCGCGACGACACGAAACGTCACACCAAACACATTTCAAGAATAGTTCAATGATGTATCTGACCAAAGTGTCAAAGCTAGCTATGTTAAGTCACAATAACAAAATTATGAAATTAAGTTACAGTGATTGCGATGAATTTATTAAATTTGATTTAATAAATAAAAAGAATTGACTTCACGCATTTCTATTATTAAGGATCACCGAATTTCATTCTTTTGTGCCAGAAAATAAATAAAAAAAAAAACTGCCAACTTATTTCTTTCGCATCGTGGCGCATTTGATATTCTTTAAAAAAAAAACACAAAAAGTAGGTCTAGGACGTTTGTTGACTGGCGTCATTCTCTTAAACTACATATATTTGTTAAGATTGAATAGACAAATACAGAAGCGGATTTATAAGCTTGCACACACTAAGGAACCGTTAACGAAAAGCATTCACTTAATAAATAAGTAATGTTATTTAAATTTCACTGAAAATGCCGACAAATATAATATTTCCTAATTTAATTTAGAAATAGATTATGTTATGTTTTTTTTTTTTAATTAATTTGGAGAATCATAACAAAAAGCAAAAACTTACACAGAAACAATTTTAGTTTTTGGGAAATGTTTTTGAAATTCATAAAAACCAAGATTCCACATATACCTAACTATCGAGTTAAGACCAGAAACCTTCGTAAATTCCCCATTTGTTAAAATTGTTATTTTTCATTCCGTGTCGATAAATAGATACGAATTGCAACAACAACTCAATTGGTTGTGTTTGTTTTGTTTTGACATCTCGATGATGTTAAAAAATCTTTGATTCAACTCACCAGTTTTTCACTACAAAAATGGCGGTTGTCGGGGATGTGTTTGAAAAATAGGTATTCAATGGTGGACACAGAATATATTGACTAACAGTATTAAGATAAGAATACATATTTAGGCAAAGCTCTTTTTTTTTTTAATTTTGCCCTCTTTAATTATGCCGGCCTAGTTGTCTGCTTATACATAGTCCATCCGTTATTGAAAAAATAACACTCAGAAGTTATTTTTAAAATTTTTTTTAACTGATCGTCTCAAATGTTATGTACATACAATCATATGTATATCGTATATATTGTACTTATTAAACACAATACAAATTAAAATGTGTTAATAAATTAAAAAAAAAATTATGTACACACATTCAATTTGTGAAGTAATGTTTCAACGTAAATTGTTGTTTATTTATAGTTTATAAAGAAAATTAAAATAGAATTTTAGATAAATCGAGATAAATGTACCTAAGGTAAAATTATTTGTAGAAAAAATAAACGCCTTCTGTTTTACCTGCTTAATTATAAAAACGAAAATAGTACAATTTTATTCTCGCACATTTAGTCAGATATTATATATGTATGTACATTATAGAAAAATCTAATTTTGACAAAACAAATTATATAATAATAAATTATGAAAACCTCAGCCTATTCCTTGAAGAAGAAGAACTTTCGCTTCATAAAGAAAAAAATATTTATAATAAAATCCTTGAATTTTTGTATTATATATGTATGTATATCATGTTAAATGTAAGTAAATTTAATTTGGGTCTGCCCTTCAATAGTGCGTATGACAATGACAGAACATACAAAAGCTTGCGTGATTAGCTAATATAAAAAAGTTGATTTATTTATTAGGTGTTTTTTTCGTATTTTCTTAAAGTAAACAATTGAGTTGGTAAATTATGACATGGCAATTGGACACAAGTAATTATTTTTAGTTAAACAAAATTTAAGACACTTTTTTCATGCAATAAAAAAAATCAAAATATACATCTAAACGTAAAAAACATACATACAATAGGATTTAAATTTTATCAAAATCAGTTCAAAGGTTTATAAGGTACAAAGTGATTCATATTATCCTTTTGTTCCCATTAAAAAAAAAAACCTTCGTTGAAATATGGTTTATCTAAATCAGAATTTTTACTTGCTCTATTTAAAATCGCAAGAAGCTTCATGCCTGATTCACAATGTGACAAGAAAGCGAGACGTCGACATGACAATATCTCTTCACAGTTTTCCTCTCTTAATGACGAACTTAAAACAATGAAATAACACATAATTAAGTATTTCTCGTCGTTACGTCACGTCTGTTTTTCAATTTTTCGACGTGACGTGATGACGAGAAATGCTTTAATATGTATTATTTCGTTGTTTTAAATTCGTGATTAAGAGAGAATATCTGCAAAGAGATCTCGTCACGTCAACGTCATCACAAACTGCAAGTGTGTTATCACACAAAAACCCCTTAATAATAAATACGTTTCTATCGGGAAATTTTAAAATTAAAAAAATCAAGAAGTGATATTATTATCTTGCAGCCATTTTAGCCCGCTCTCAAAATGATGATTGAAGATAAAATTACTCAGAACGCTTTAAAGATACCGCCCGGCTTAATACATATGTATGTATATCAATTAATTACTTTTTTTTTATTTCCATACCGTTATCAATAATTAATTAAATTTGTTAACAATACTCGTATGACCATACGAACCTGGGTCGTATCTTTTTGTGTCCAGGATATACATACATCAAATAAAGAAAGAGTAAATAATTCACAATCACATTATTAATTATTCATTGAGAAAAGACTTAATTATTAAGATACTGAAATCTTATATGCCAAATAATTTGATTGAGAATATAAAATGAGAAAAAAATGTTTTCATTAAAAAATAAATACATATAATAATATATAAAATTAAATATCACAAGACCTTGAATTAGTTCATCGCACACTGAAACTTTTAACCTATCGTCAACCATATAAATGTACATATAAACAGACATCTGGGTGCGCTATTAAGTTAATGTTTCTAGCTGATCATTTTTAATTGCTTTACCTAGTTGATTTTTAAATGACGTGCTTTTTTGGCTACTCAAGTTTTTTTTATATATATTTTGATTTGTTGGACTTCAAGAGGTAAGATTACAGCTTGAAATCAGATCAACAATAAAAAAAAACCAAGTACTTCTTATTAATCGATTGCTTGATCTTTCAATTAGTTAATGTTTGCAATTATAATTATTTTTATTTTACTTCCGATCCGATCTGTGAAGTAAATAATATAAAATTTGCACTTTTAGTTTCCTATTTACGTTCGTATACGAGCATAGATCAATCTGGCATTGAGAAAAAAAAACTTGAGTTTGTTAGATCGATACACACATCGACCTTATGGAGTTCATTTACTGGAACTCATTAGTTTAGCTTGAGTGACGTTGGAAAATGTGTTCGATATAAATATAGTTTTATAGGAAAAGAATTTGTTTATACTTTTGAAATTAATAAAACATGTACATTATACATAACTATTGTTTCAATTCAATTCCGCTTTATTTTAAGCCAATTAAATATTATAAATCTAATGTACTTATTCATTTTATTCAATAATTGCAAGAATAAGATTGTGATTCTTTTTAAATATATTTTACCCATTTCTTTTAATACTTTAAATAGACAACGTTGTTTGCATACAAAAATATATTGTTAAGTTTCAGCGCAATTGGATTTTTATTGTATATATATACAATATGTTGTAAGCGCGATCTATCAGAAAAATTTAAAAAATTTGATTAATGTATATTTCTCACTTTATAAGGAATATATTGAGCAAGTTATAGCTCAATCGAATTGTTAACTTTTTGCTTATTTCGATATTTTGGTGTTCAGCGCCATCTATCGAAAAACATGAAATCTTTTTATTTACATAGAATTTTTTTTAACAACAATAATATTGTGTTAGCTCAGCTCAGCTGGTTAGTTTTTAAACATTTTTTATAAATATAAATTTTAATTAAAAAATATATATGTAAATTGTATTTATAAATATGTATAAATTTTTAGAAGATAACTAGGGTTTTTCTTTTTTAACTCAGAGTAGGGGCTGAGTTATCATATATTTCGTGTTTATTTTGTAGTTCGAAGCTTCGAATTACTGTACCATTTTTGGTTCAAATCATGACCAAAACAATTGTTGCGAGAAAAAGAAAATACTTAAAGAAAGATATGACAAATGATGGTGACAATGACAACTAAAAAGGATAAAAGGGTCCATTGATGTTAATGGATGAAACGAATAGGAGTGACTTAATGGAAACTTTGTTTTGTTTCGACACTTTTAATTCACGCGAATTTATTTATAAAGAAAATTTTGGGAAAAGACAAACTTCAAAAAACAATAGGTTTGTTCGATGTTTCCTGACATAATTCCCACTGGGTACATATCCGCGCATTTCAAAGAAATGTCAAAAAGCTTTATTTTATGATTGGTATGTTTATGCTGGATTTACACGACTTTGTCACAAAACGGGTAAAAAATCCATCCATACATTTACAAGTCATATAATGGCACTCTGAAGACAGAATAAGACAAAAAATAATGAGCAAATTAAATAATTTTGTCTTATATTTTTACATAATTTGCAAAAAAGTCTCAGCATTATTATTTGCTCCATCCCCATCCAAACGAGAAAACTGAGTTTCCAGCTGCTTTCAGTGTTTAAGAGTGGAATCAAGGAAATGGAACAAAAATCGTTAAGATCAAAGATTTTTTTGAAATTCCTTTTCACACTTTAACGTAGTGTGCACCGAGTTTTTAAAGACTTGAGTACCTACTTCTACTACCTTTTTATTTCTATTTTTGTCATCAATATTTGCAGAGTACAACAATATCTTCTCTTTTGAAATTAAATTGATTCAAAATAGGGCAATGCAAAGAAAAATCTACAATGCCAACCTCGAACTAGCCTATTATTGACAACTGATGTTGTGTTTTAGCTTTGCGTTTGGAGCATGCGTTGCCTATAGATCGCTTCTCATAAGAATGTGTGCATTTAATAGAGCTATCAATTACATGCGTTGACGCAATGCAAGCAACGAATTCTATGGTTTGGCTCCTTAAATGTTTGTGTGTTTGAAAAAAAAAAAAAACTAAGAGCGTTCCTGATTTCCTTCAGATCAAGGCTCTCGGCATGTTCGACCTGTGTTCAGGTTTTTGCATATGACTATGCTATTTGTGGAAATATAATCCCTATCATTAATTTTTGTTTTTTTTTCAATAAAATCATATTTTCTGTGAAAGCAGAATATTTATATTTGTCGCAGTATTACGTATGTAAAAATAAATGAAGCTCAGTAAAATTTTATAAGGAACTTTCAGCGAACATCATCAATTTAAATCCAGGTTAATATTATATATTTTTTTAAATTATTAACGACTCGCATTCATTCACTCACTTCGAATGGGACATGAATTGATATTTTGTTTACGTTTTCATTTTTAATTAATACAAAAAATATGAAACCAAATAAAAGATAGCACACCATCAATCACATACTAGCGTACATTTATAATGAATTTTATTTTCAAAAATAAAAACAAAAATGGAACCATTTTAGCTCTGGCGTCAAGCAGACCATGAATAGAAACAAAACAAAAAACAAAACAAATAAATAGGTATACAGTGTATCTGTAAATATGCACGTCCATTGAAGTGAACATTTATCATAAGTTTAGCTCAATCCTTTGTACGCAGAAATACATCAATATAAAAACCTTTTTTTGAATTTTACATAAGCACGACTTGGTATGTAAATATCTATGTTTGTATGTGATATTTTTTTTAATAAATCTATTATAAATGTTGTAAAACTTTATCTAGAAATTTTCAATTGAACCAAAATCATCAAGCGGTTTAAAGAAGAAGCTTTCTTTTTTTTTTAAATATGGTCACCTTAGCGTATGTCCATACTGAATGATTTGCGTTTTTCTTAACTCGAAGAAACTCAAACTGGAAAACTAATTTATTTACAATTCGCATTGTTGTAGGTATACAAATGTCCTCTTTTAAATGAATGTCCAATCATCGTTGTGCATGACAAAGGCAACATACAATATGGCATTTCGATAATAGTGGAATTTGAGTGGAGCTGCGTGCTTTGCATAATTTAATTAAAAAAGAAGAGAAAAAAAAATACATTTCAATTTTCCATAAAGAAGAGGGATTTACCCTCAACCGTTTTTTTTTTTTTTTTATTTAAAGTAAGTTTCTTGAGTTTGAATGGCAATGACGTGATAACGGCGGCGACGGATAGCCGGACGTCCAATATGATGCTGAAATATTTATGTACTGCATTTTTATTGATATATACATAGGTTTGCATGTCAGAAAATGTATTCATTAACAAGAATAAGAAATTTCATATTTATAATGGTCCTTTAATAAAAACGTTTACAGCGTCTAGATTTTTTGCATGTACTTAAAAATCGCTTATTTTATTTTAAATAATAAAAAATTAATAAGAACGTTTGTGGAAGTTTTATTATCTCAGAAAATATAGCAAGAAATTGGAGCTATCTTTTTGAGGAAGTCTATTTTTTTGAAGTCCTTAAGAATTAGTCAATGCTTGTCAAAAATTATACAGATAATTTCAAACAATCCAATTAACATATTCTAAAGAATAAAGTAAATTTTTTAGATTTTTTTGAATAAAAATATAATTTTTGCAACCCAATCTAAAAAAGATCGGTAACGTATTTATTAAGTAGGAAAAAGTTAAAAAAGGTTTCTTCAACATGTTTGCCTTAACTTGATCTAGAAACTAGTTGAACTTCTCGTATTTATTAATTTTTTTTAAATAACAATAAGTGTTGTTTGTACAAGGTACCTATATAATATACGATAAACAAAATGCAATTATCCAATAAATCATGCACAAATTCACAAAAAAAAAAAAAAAACAAACAAAAATTCCTGAGTTTTATTTCCAAAAATAAAACCGGTACTTAATCACAAACCTGCAGCATGCCACTTTATTAGGGATTTTTTTTTTCAACGCGTGCAATAAAACCAGATTAATAATATTTGCGTGTGCGTCATAAGTTCCTAAGTTCATGGTATTTCATGTGCTATTTCACAATAAAAAAAAAATAATAATAATTGACCACTGATTTGTATATTCAAATATAAAAAAAAATATGTCTCATCTGAATTGTTTTCTATTTTTGAGTCAGTGTAGTTGGTGATTAGTGAAATCGGAATGAAACAGCATTTTTGCTCTCGTAAGAGAAGTTACCTACTAATATTTTGTCAGAGAAAATTTTTGATGAGAGAAGCTAGATTTAAGAGATAAATGATCATGATATAAATATTGATCGATATAATGTACATACATATATGAACAATATAAAATAAACTTATCTCTCACGATTTATCAAAAAAACGAGTCAGGAGGGGCTTGTCTTCATAAAAGATTCTTTCAACTTTTTTTATAAGCCATTAAATTTGCTGAGTTTTGGGGAATTTTTTTCTCGATACATGGTATCTCTTTAAACACCCATATATAAATAATTTGTATTTTATTTGTATGTGTGTGTATATTCGTTACCTACATATTTTTTTTACTTTTATACCCGACAACCTTATTAATAGTCATTTATTGTTGGTGAAACAAAAAATCAACTTAAATTATTTCGACCAGCTTTTTTTTTCTTTGGGTGACACATAGCGAGAGTTTTATTTGATTAAAACTACTTATAATGTCAATAAGTCGGTGAAGGAAAAAGCAGAGCAACGCTACGTGGCGTATGAGGTACAAAAAGAGAAGGTCGAATGTTGGTTTGGTATATAGGTATAATGAAGTTGCCGGCAAATATTGCATCATTCATTTTTCATTGTTTAATATTTTTTTCTTAAAATAAAAATAAAGAAAGAGTCATGAGGAATTCTTATCTGATTTGAAACAATTTTTGGAAAAAAAAAAACAAATATAGATTTTTTTTAATACAAGTCACGTGCAACTAGATAATGTATAGGCTTTAATTAAACACGAAGATTCAGACTCTTGTTTCCAGTCTGCTCTTCCCCAAGATTCATTGTTTTTTTTTGTAAGCGCTGAATTAATTATTGTTATTATTAACATGGTCTGGCTTATAAAATATTAAACTAATTAAAAAATTTGATGGCGCGACAGCTTTTGGAAAACCACGTGACCAATAATTCTCAAAAAAAAAAATTGTTTAAGTTTTCCTTGACTGATTTCAAAATTCTCTGACTTTCCCCCACATTCCTTGGCCAATTTTTCTTTTCCCTGATTTTCCTGTTGGCAACTATGTATTGGTAAATTCCAATAAAACGCCAAAAAATTTACCTATTTTTGTTTTGCGTGTCCTCACAGTGACAGCGTATACTTATTTAATGGAAGCTTTTTCGATATTCCAATGGGGGAACTCTTTTAAAATATTGTAGATTAATTTAGACATTGAGTATTGTGACCTTTTTTTTTTATCTAGAAGCCTTCTGAACCCTTCGGAATGACAATCTGAAAATAATGGAAAATGCTTCTGGCTAGGAAAATAATTTTTTATTTCGTTCCAAATATCACTTAAAAATTCTTAAACCGCATCTTCTGTAATTATAACAAAATTTAAACAATTTCGGATTTTTGTAGACATTTTTAAATCCATCAGGAACGGAGCCATCCTTTGGAGTGACAGTTATGGTTTGACATAATTAAGAATTAACTACATATATTTTGAATATTTGTTTGACGTATATTCACTACAAAATGTCACAGGAAATTGCTTAACTCATTGTTTCTCAAACGATATTGAGTTTCTTTTGGATGACAAATATCAAAGAAAACATTCATCTGTCAGTACAAAGCAATCTTTAACCGAAAATATTTTTCACTCACAACAGTGACATCTTCATCTTATAAGATTTCAAAATTGTTCGCTTATTTTTGTGTTCACTTTCTTTGCTGACTTATTTATCGACACTTTTGGTTTTGTTGTTTTTTATTGACAGATATTTTTAAACAGGCTTTTCAATATGGATTGGTACATTTTGACAGTTCATAGCGGCCATGTTGTTTTAATGTAGAGCGCTCGCTAAATTAAATGATATGTAAACAATAAACAGGGTAGCGGATGCCGCGGCGGCCATTTGAACGATGTCTTTGAATATAAAATAAAACTTCAAACAATCGTCTGGCATGCCATTATTTTGTGCGTTGCAGTATAAAAATCCAGCCAATCATTTGACCTTTATTAAAAACCATATAACCTTGAAGATCCGATCATTAAAACTCATATTATTGGCTTCGTACAGTAACATTACCAAATATATGTAGGTTTCGGAAATTTTCCATAAAAACGGATTCTCTCCACTGAAGCTTGTCGATGTCAAGTATAGACAATAATTCTTGTTTAAGTTTTCTTATAATGTTATATGGGGTGTCGTCATTTCCATCTTCAGTTGGTCGGTTTTTCTGCCCATCCCAAACTCTGCTTTTAAGAATCTTCACATTCAAAAAAAGTTAATTTCAAATGAATTATAAGTACGTGCGTCAAAGTCGTGCACTTTATTTTTCCTCATCAACAAACCCATACTTTTGTACTTATACTATGGTAACACTCATTAGATCAATTGCAATGTGTATCTTGTGTTAACAATTTTTTTTAGGTGTGTTAAGGAGTCAAAGTAATGTTTGCACGGTACAAACGTTAATTTCCATTTGAAAATCAATGTTTTAAACCCAACAACTATGAATTTAATTTCTAGAATTGGTTTCTGCAAAACCTCGATACTATACAACTTTCAGGTAATGACAAGATGTTATGGCAGAAAAGGGCGAAAACCTTTTCCAACTTTATCCATTCATATATCAGTATTTTGCATAAAGCATGATACTAACCACTCGGAGTGCCGGAACACATATACGACATAAAGTGTACAAACATACTTACATAAAATGAAATAAACAATTATTATAATCAAGAGGCTTGGTAACATTTGATTAAATTTGTCGATTTTATAAATAATGGTGTACTTCAATTTTGATCAAGTTTAGAATCCACTTTTATTATATTTGATAACTCATCGCAAATAAAAAAAAATTAAGAAACGAAAAATAATCAAGAACAATAAATTTTGTACATGTGGGTTTTTATCGAACGATTGTTTACAGTTTAGAAACAAGTCGATAATTGTTTGGAATTTAATGTTACGAAAATTTAAGCGCTTATTTGACCCAATATTGTGTTATTTTTCATTATAATAAAGTTGTTTTTTAATTATATTCCCAATTAGACGGGGAATTGAGTAAGATTAACGATTGTAGGCGTGCCCATAACATACCAATGAAGAAAATTGATTTTTAAAGAAAAAGTGGCAACACTGTACAAAATAGGATACTAACCCGAACGATTTTGTTTGACAATTCGACTCATATAGTAAATTCAATAAGATCATTAGGCTTCTTGAACTGTATTTATTTAACATTGAATTATACAAAATTTTAAAGTTGAATTCTTTTTAATCAATTAAAACAAAAATTATTTCTACGTCGTACTTGGTTGTATATTTAATCACTGTAAGAACCTGTATTTTTATAAAAAAAAATATCAACCTTAGAGCAATTAGTTTTGTTTGTTTTAATTAAATTAAAAAGGTGTGGTATATTCTACATATGGAATTGTGTACCTATAAATTTTGAGAAATTTTTGTCACGTAAAAAATTCTAGTGCCACATAATACCCTGCTTTTAAGTAGCTTTGCTTCACCACCCAACATATAATTTCTGATTTTAGTTCTATTTTTTGGGCAAGCTCACCGCTCTTCCAAGTTCAATAAGATTATTGCAAAATCTCAAAGCAATTACAAACACAAAATAAGAGAATTACAAATCGGGATTGGGACCTATTGTAAATCTTGATGGAGTTTGTTTCTTTCGAAAATGTTTCTGCTATCGTGAATCTCCCACGCAATAAATTTCTCTCGAACTAAAAGCTAAATTCCCCTGGAAAATGTATTCAAGATAGATTCCAAGAAAATATTTCGAGCATCATTCACGTTTCCAATTTCCGAAGTAAAGAAACTTTCTCAGAGATTTTTTGGTCACGATTACCCTCAATTGAAGATTGAATCACTAGATTTTGGAACGCATGTTAATGCATAAGATCTCCCAAAAAGTTCTTTCATAGAGATTTCATTATAAGTTTTTAAGCGTAAAATATTTTTTTAAGACTCGTTATTTACATGCAAACATTCAGGTGACTAAAAATGTTTTATCGCAAATGTATACATATTCACCCTTATTCCGTTAGACGTTTTATAAAAACGCCAGTAAAACGACAGGGCTCCAGAAGCGTTACTTAGCGTTTAGGTAAAACTAAAAACATTAAAACGATAGCCGTTTTACTAAAACTCCATTTCGTGTCGTTTTCGAAAAATGCCTTACGAAATAAGGGTGATTGTTACTTGCACAATATAAATATTTGTAAATTTCACAGACAGGTAGAGAAACTTTGCAAAATGTGATTTAGCCTAAGCATAAAAAAACGATACTAATTTTAACTGTATAAAAGTAGTTTCAGCAAAAGATGACTTAAAATTATCTCTGGCTCTCCACTACCCAATTTACATGACGAAAGTAAATTATTTGAATGTTCTACAATTCGTTCAAAATGCTTATTGTGAATTTGAATTTCGAAAATGAAAATTGATGTTCTAAATTTCGGTTTATTCAATTTTCTGAACATATTTTGTGTATGCTTTGTGAATTATTTGTAAAATTAGTGTAGTTCCAATCAGTTTTATAATTCTTGGTGCACAACTTTATATTGTATTAGATTTTTCTCGTAAAATTGTTTCTTTAATTTTTTCTCTACAGTTTCCTTTTTTTTCCTTTAAAAAGTGCCAATAATGTTGCATCTATTTTCATCCGCAGAGTAATTTCACTTTTCAAAACAATTACAAATAGATATCAATTTTGACAGTTTCATGTAATAGCGAAAATTTCGAAAACTAACGAGCTACAGAACATAGAATTTCATTTTGAGTGCGAAATTCAAAATTTATTGAACATGCTTGAGACATTAAGAAAAAATCCTAATAACTGGGGGATTTTCGACGTTTTCTGAAGACGCATCATTTGAAGTGTATTGGATGTTAGCAGTTATTTGAATCTTTTGTAGAATCAAATCACTAACTCTTGGAATGTACTATGAAAGTACAGCATTACGAAGAAGCATTTTAATAAAAATCACCAGAAGTGACTAATTTTGGTTTCAATTTAAACCACCGAACTGAAGTCGTCTTGATTTCTCTTTTAGTTTTTTTTTTTTTAAACAAACAGGATTCATTCAAGGGTATTTTATTTATTGACCTTTAATAATAATTCATGTTTCCGTTTATTATATTTACTTTCGCAGAATGTAACCAGTTCTGCTATCGTTCGTCGCATCACACACTCACTATTCATATGTTTAAACAGAAACACATGTGCAGAGTTTGAAGCGTAAACAGAGGAGACAAGTTCTTATTTTGATGTAATTCAATAAAAGATCGATCTGCAATGTGATTGGATACAAGTTTATCAGTTAAAATAGATAAAATTTTATTAGGGTTTGAGTTTCGATTTTTGTAATAGGCTATGTGTCATTTCGATGTACTGACACTGAGTAAAATGAGATTATTTTTATATTTTTGTTTTTAATAGTTTTTTTTTCCAATTATAAATGAATTTTAAAAAGCCAAGCCCAATTTTTTTTCCTCAAGTCATGATTTGAATTGCTTAAAATTTTTTGAAGGCTTTTAAATTACGCATTATCGAAACTAAATTTTTCTAATAATGAGAACTTCTAGCTCGTAATGTAATACAAAATTTTATAGTATAGATTAGGGTGATCAAAAAAACGACTTTCTCGAAATTCAACCGGGACCGTGCAAAATTTGAAACTTAGATTGATAAGGCCAAAAACTTTAAAATCGAATACCATTAAGAGGTCGCTACCAGCGTTTCGCTTTATTTGTAGCTACATACATGGAATGGTCATGAAAAATTTTTCACTATAAAATGTTAGTTTAATTATTTTTTAAGCTCTGTTAATAAAAAAAAAATGGTGCAAAATAAAAATCAATTTCGAATAGGGTGACCCAAAAATTAATTCAAAGTAGAGGTTTTTCTAAATTAAAAAAAGTACAGTATGATATGAGTACATTATGATATGAGTACAGTATGATATGAGTTATTTCTATACATCACGGTTATAGTGTTTTTTTTTTTTGAAAATATTGTTTTAAAAAAAATTAAGCAAGAAATTAACTTTGGGGCAGGTTCTTTGTCAGTGGAATGCGTTTTCGGTGTAACCAGACCTAATTTAAAGTCAACACCAAGTCTCTGATCCCTTGCGGTTTTTATTATCTAGACGCTTACTTGTTTGGTATAACTAAACAAAAAAAGAAATATAAAAATTGTATTACAAAAATTAATTTTCTAACTGAATATTCAGAAAGAAACTACATGAAATTACGAACAATCCTTGAAAAATTCATGCTATTATCTCCAAAAATCGAAAAGTTAAATGTTAAACTTTTCGATTTTTTGAGATAATAGCATGAAATTTTGAAAATAATTCAGATTTTCAAGCAAAATTATTAGAAAAAACGTTGTTTCGACCTCTCAATGGAGTTCGATTTTGAAGTTTTTGGTCTAAATCAATTGGATTCAATCTAAGCTTCATAATATTTCCCAGTCCCGGTTGAATTTCGAAAAAGGCGTTATTTTTTAAAATCACTTTAGTACAGATAGGTCTCACGAAATAAGGATCTTCCTAAATTCACCTTATAAAATACAGGCAAAGGTTTCCAATTCCTAAGAAGTATTTCTCGCCACTGACGATGTGCGACTGTCAAGTTCATTTCTTTGTAACCATCGGTATTCTAATTGGAGTTCAAATCAAGTTTGTGAATTTCTTACCAGGATTCATTATTCAAATCGCAATGGATCAATAGTGCTGATAACCATTTGAATATCCGAAGAATAAAGGCGGCTTTAAACAATCGAAAATTAAAGCTACATGGCGCTATTAAATTACAACACAATGCAACATCTTTTGAACATCAATTTAATAAAAATATATTAACATGTTGGCAACAAAGTGAAAAAGTAGATTTGTTGTGTTGTTAGGTGGTCCGATTATCTAATCAGTTTTCTTTATATGTACAAGTAATTGCAAGGCAACATTATCTTTGAACTTTCCGCTTGTTTTGATTTATATACTATGTACAATATACCTACATAATATATCATCTGATTCTGTATTATAAATTGAAAAGATTAACGAAATAAAACAAGATAATTTCATCATAGATAGGTATAAAGTGCATTTAAAAATGTACTAGAATAATCTTTGAAAAATAAATAGACGCAACAAAATTTTCCAGGTTAGATAATCACTATATAATTTATATATATTTTTTATATTTGTAGAAAGATTTAAGACGTGGGAAAAATTATTTTGTGGCTAATAGGTTTTTTAAGTGCATCACAATCTTAAATTGAAGTTAGGAATTTATTTTCTGTATCGTAGGTACTCTTTTTATTAAAGTTAAAATCACAAAATATGCGTTTTATGTTTTTAATACCTACCATTTTTACTCCAAATGTCACTTTGAAAATAACAAATGTGAAAATGGTAGGTATGTTTGATTGAAACATACAGTGAAACTGTCACTGTTTTAGGCGTGTTCAGCTGGAGTTTATAACGAAAAAATAGGTAAAAAATATTTAAAGCTAAGAACATTTTAGTAAAGTGCTTCAAAGTTAGAAAACTGTTAAATAGTGTCACGCTATAATATATCAACATCAGGCTATTTAAAATTTCTTTTTATTTGACAGCATTGGTATGACAGGTTCAATCTTGTTTTAAAGTTTCACACAAATCTGTTGGCTAATCTATTTTGAAAACAAAGATTTTTAGTGATTGTTTTAACCACACAATTTGTATAAGTTATAATTTTAAATCTCTCCAAATTATTACATTATCTTCTATTTAAAAAGAAACTACCCCGCACACACATATTTATAACTCAATCTATATTATAATCAATTTAAACCGATCGATCTCTTCCGGTGGTGCACGAAAATAAAAAAAAAATAAAATGAATTTTCCCCACTTTTGGATTCTTATAAGGGGAACTTGATCATTAAAATTTGCCAACATTTCGCGGCAAATGAACCTTGCCGAGGTGGTCGCCTGAAATAATATCACCACACATATCTCATCCATCAGACAGACGCCGCCGCCGCCGCTGTCGGTCGTTGTCGCGACATGTGAATCTAAATTGCGACATCATCGCACAAAGCTACAACTGCTCCCATTTTACGTGAACCCCTAAGGCATTTCATCCCGTCCATCCACCATATCGGTGTGCCTAAACAAAAAAAAAAATCCCAAACCAAAAAACCCCATTGCTGCCACACCGCCACAATGCACCGCACAAAATATCATCCATCCATTGGTATGCCTTACGAATGCGCGTGTAAGTTGGCGCATAAACGGGGGCAGTCACTGCCGCTCGCAACTCAACGCACATTCCCAAAGTAAGTAATCCATCGTTTCTTCGTAACACTAGCGCCTAACAGTGTTTGGCAGATTTTGTATCTTTTCTTTTTGGTTGAATTTTTGTACGCGAGTTGTTTTTTATTTTTGTTCGTTTCTCAAAAAAAAAAGAAACATTTTTTACTTTTTTTCAATGAAACAAAAAATAATAAAAAAAAAAAATACGAAGAATGATAAAGCAACATGGAAAGAAGAAAAAAAATGTAGGAGTTTAAAATAAGACTGGTTTCGAATTTTCATCCTAAGTTTAAGCGAGGGAAAGAGACAGGAAACGAAGATACTTCAAGAGTGAAAGAAAGAAAATACGCTTGCAGAAAATTTTCCATTGATGAGTTTTTTTTGTTGGTTCAACGTAAAAAAAAATAATATGTATGTTGGTTGGTGGTGAAAACTGAAAACATGCTTCGGAGAGTTTGTTCACACGTCGAATGCATTTGTTTTGCATTTCATTACTTAAGCAATTTTGGTAGATAATTTATATATGTATTTTTTTGCGTATGACTATTTACCAATTGAACGTGCGGTTTCTTTTCTTTTCAGCTGATTTTGTAGAAAAAAAATTAATTGTATAAATCCAAATAAAATCTCTTAAATTGATTATGTAAGAGTGCACTTAAAACAGTAAAACACTTAAACACACAAAAATATAATAAAACTTCACTTAAAAAAATTTTCTATTTTAATTCTTTTTTTTTTTTGATAATTTTAATATTTCAACTTATTTTATTTTTAAATTTTTGGCTTATACACCACATGCGCATCAGACTGCTTAAAGTATGATCGGCGACGGCGACTACAACGACGATACTGAATTAAAAAATATAAAATTAACTTGACTTGAATTGACTGGCGTGTCTAACGTTTCGTTGTCCGAACTCTGAAGTGATACTAAATTGCTGGAAAAGAAACACTGATTGTAGAGCCTCCGCCGCCATTAATATGTTGTGCTCTTGGTGGCTGGTGAATGGTGTGGTGTTGCTGGTGTATATGGAGATTTCTGCTGGTAGGTAGCATAAACTGGTGCTCGTGGTACTTGTCCGGACAGTGCCGCATTGGATTTGTTAGGCGCCTAAGTCTTGGAATCATATATTAAATGAAAAGCCTTACAGATAAGGGTTAATTGATTTCGTGTGTGCGTTTTAACTATGAATGCCTTGATTTAAGAAAAGCCGAAAAATAGCCACCTGTATTTTAATTAAACGTGAAGAATATTTTGTTTAGGATTTTGGCTTGCAAACAGTCAGAGTAAGTATTCTTAGTCTTGCCGAAAGAAAAAGTGCGAAAAAGATTGACTAAGAATTGAGCGAATAAATTAGCAATCGTTTTTTAGTGCTCCGAGCGGGAATTGAAACAAACAAAAAACACTAAAAATGAATTTTATTGACAATTATGACAGCCAATTTGACTCTTAAAATGCACCTCAAACGCTCTCAAATTGCGAACGATAGTTGTCGAGTTACGTAAAGCAAATCATGGACGATCTCGTCGACGATTATTGTTTAGAAAATTACGGAATGACTCCCAAGGTAAAAAAAAATTAATAAAAAAAACAAAATGCACCTATTTTATTTAAATAAATAATTGAAAAATTTCATAATGGTTTAGGTTGAACATCTGAACAGGTCTCAATAGTGACAGTTCGTAAAAAAAATAGACAAACACAACAGCTTAGAACACTTTACAGCAGTATTGTCTGCACTTGCTTTTTAGGTAAAACAAGTTAGAACAGCTTTCTGAAAACTTTCAAATTCTGCTGTTGAGCGATATATTTATTATTTTAATTTGTGTGTTTGTAAAGGTTCTTGCAAACAGAGGGTCAATATTTATAGCGACGACGAATCTTGTCAAAAATATATTTACATGGGTGATAAATGAGAGTACCCAGTACCCACACCAACAAGATAATGCGTTTAAGCGAATTTCATGTAAAATATATTCACCGGGCGAAAGTTTCGTCATCGTTCCGAATGTTTCGCGCTGGTTGGTAATACTTCGTTACTTTGGTCAAATCGCTCAAAATATCGTGATATCTCGCAAACGTTAACTGGCTAATTAAAAAAGCACTCATTACAACGAAATATACGCTTTCTAGAACGGATACAGATAAATATCGGACGTCACACCTCCCAACCAAAACGCAAATATAAGTGAACTTACTACTTGGAGAAGTAAAACGAAGAATTCCGTTTAGGAAGAATAACCAGAAACGAATGCAAACAATTTTCATAAACTCCGATTTACAAATAGAAGTCTGTTTAAGAAAACGGAAAGCTGAAGAAAAACAGATCAATCTCGAACTAGACTAAACTAAGGTCGTCTAAAGAGTAATGCAACTGCCAGGGAACTCAAAGAAGAAAGACGGGCGCAGAGCAAATAGAAATGTCACTTTATCACGAAAATTTATATTCTTGTAGTATTTGTCACTTCCTAGCAAGAGGCAGTTCTCTAAAAAAAGGCATTTTCTTCTTCTGTTGACATAAAGTATTAAGGTGATTTAAAATTATTTTTATTTTGCTACTGCTTTTGATGTTTAATCTAAGGTTGAACTTTGCACCACCTAGCTATTTTTGCTCACGCAAAACTCTTCATATAAAACCTAAAAATATAAACAAATTAGTCCGGCCCTGTATATATGTACATATGATTGGTTTAAGCTTGTTAAATGTTGTCCGATGAGAAATTTTAAGTCTCTTTATCGTCATCATATTTTTTTTTATCCAATCGGAATTAAATTCAAGAGAGAATTAAAATATACTGAGTTAGTGTTAATGGCACACAATACATTTTAGACTGTGAGCGCTGCCACTGCCGTCGCCGCCACCGCCGCACCCAATAAGTATTTAACGAACGGAAATAAGCGCTTCATTCTAGAAAATGTCAAAGTAAATATGTGCGGCGAGCGTACAGGGTGCAACAAAAATGAAAATTCGCATAAGTGTGACACAACCACACAATTCCAAAAATTTCTTGTTTGTTTTGCAGATGATAACGAATGGATGAAAATTCAATGAATGAATTTGAAAATGGATACATACATATATATCCCTAAAAATAAGCTAATTAGGTATTATGCTTTAATGATTTTGTTGGTTTCTTTATCAGTCTAATAATGTACCGTAGGTTAGGTTGAGGTCAATTCATCAGATCACACATGTGGAATTTAGCGACAGACATTTTATTCAAAGTCATAAAGATAATAAAACAACAAAAAAAACTGTTAGAAACTGGATTTTTTCAAGTGTAGGTGTATTCGGTGTTCGATGTTGGCGATTGAATTGAGACTTCAATCTCTTATTTATTATAATCGAGTTGTTTTTATACAAGTCATGTGACTGACACATGCCATACTAGATGCTGCAGAAATTTGAATAAATTTACATATTTTAACAGTAGAAATTAAAAGTATTGCACCTTGCAGCAGTTGATAAAAAATCGTAAATTGAAGATTATAACTTGAAAGATCGAACCATATTTGAAAATCTCCATAATGCAGCAATTCCATTCAGCAAGTTCATCAAGAATTCGTCACTAATGTGTTGTTCTCAATGTGTCGACACTTCTGTTAAGGTAAGCATTAAAAGAAAAAGTTGTGAAGAAAAATAAACCCAAATAAAAGCTGTTTTTTTTTTAAAGATAATGGGCCTTACTAATAACCAATCATGTCGACGACTATTAGTAAGATGCAAGGATAAAATAAAATGTGTAGCTTAAATTGAACCCTACTAATAACCAATTTAACCTTCTCGTTAACAAATCCTCAAACTTTCCTTGAATCTACTACAATTTACAAAAGATTAAACAATCGCGGTACAGACAAAACAAATACAAAAAACCCAAGCACGGTTAAGTATTGCCGTATCCTTTTTTACCAGAAACTATTTCAGTACTAACAGTACGTGAATTGATTTAAAGTGTCCGTACGATTTTTATTTTATTTACCATTTTTTGTTTGGTTTTTGCAACATATATATGTACATAATCCATATAAGTAAGGAATTCCATGAAAAATAAATCAGTGTTGTTTCTAAATAAAACAGAGAATTTTTTGTTGCCCGCGCCCGCGCCCGCGCCCCCGGCCCAAGCTCTGTTTGAACATAAAAAATCAAACGATCTCTCAACTAGTTATTACATATAAGTAAATATAAAAAAAACACTGTTTTCACATAAAATATCTGAAGAATAAAACCAAACCATGAATATAAAATAGAAATCAGCAAATAATATAAAAGTGAATTTAAGTCTACCTAGTACATATTTACGTACTATAAAAAAGGACACCCGACAACACTTGCATTAAAATGCCATTTCATTTGTTTAGTGTACAGCTTTAAACATGGATTTCCGTGTATTAAATTTAAACGTCCTGCTAGTTACTAACCTGGAGATTAAATTCGTTATTAGGGTGTGATTTTTCTGAAATCTGAAGATTTTCGTTTAACTATTAACTAAATTTGGTTATTAGTAAGGCGCAATATGAATTGCAGTTTTATTTCAGAAGCAGAGCAGGTATCTGTTCATATTTTCAACACTCAAATGCTTAAACAGTCGGCCAAGAGAGTTTGAGAATGTAACCGTAGTTATCAAAGAAAAATTCGGCTTCCGAAAAGTAGTTAGATGATTAATTTACCTTTAGTTAGTAGCTGATTAGTTGTGATAATTTCGAAATTGTGCTTCAATGTTTTCTATGTTTTTCGCTGCTTTGCTAAGTTGTGATATCCAGTTAGTGAAGCATCCCCAAAAAGCGGTAACAACTTCTTCTTAAAGTGAATGGTTTATTGTTTAATAATTTGCCGTTAGTTAGTCTTAATTAGTTGTGATAATTTCAATTTGATCATTCTACACAAGAAGTAGAAAAGAAATGTTTTGGAACGGTTTATTGCTTAATAATTTGCAGTTGCATTGTAGTAGTCCGTTTCGTAATGGTTAGTGTATAGGACTGTTACGCCGAAGGTTTGGGGTTCAATTCCCAGCCTATGCCACGTTAAAAAAAAATGTTTTCACGAATTACTGCTTCTTGCAAGGAATTGACAAATCCTCTATGTCATGAAAAAGTGCTTCTCCCCTTATTCGTTTAAATTAGGTAGAAACTTAAAGCTCCTTTTCATTCCTGTTTGTTTAAATTTCGGCACCAATTATATCCAAAAAGCTCGAGTAAAACTGCATACAAACAATCGGGAATTTTTGTTAAATATTTATGTAGAAATGATACAGGAGGTTTTGTTAAGAATCAACGTAATTTAAATTTCGACTTTTATGCAAATGAGTCAATAAAATTTGTAATCTTCTGCATTTAAAATATTATTGTTTGGCATCTCCAGCGCATCTTTTGACAAAGACGTTAAGATTTACGAATAATGCTCCAAAAGTAGCTTTATTATATTCTTTCTATGGAGCCTCATTATGATAAATGACCATATTTATTTTCGATAGAATTGTCATCGGGTGACTGTGCTAGCCAATATAATGCAACCACATCATTTTGGTTTCTCAACTTATTCTTTGTTTGTTTTATATCAACTTTTAATAATAATTTTAAATATATGAAATAAACGTTATTATTAAGAAAGATTAGAAGGATAGGAATTTTTTTTGACACATTGGACTGAACAATGTGAATTTATTATCTTATGAAGTTCCACGGATGACGCCCAGTTGAAGGTGGGGGAATATAAAAGAGAATGCTGCCTGGAGTGGGTCTCGAGACAATGACGCCATTGTCACCTGTTTTGACTTTATCATCAACGAAAAAATATTTGAAAACACCGTTTCGCAGTGAGGTAGGTCTTATTGGATTTGATGTGCTTTAAATCAATTTCAAGAAACAACTGATTATTCTTAAAATATAGAAAAATATAATTAAGATTTTTCTCTATAATTACTTCCATGTTTTTTTATTATATAAAATTGCTCTTAAGCTGAATCGGTTACTCATAAAGGTAAAATATTATATACTTTAGGGATTTACTTAAAGAAATACTTTGGAGATACTTTTGGATTTAACAAATTTACAGAATCCAAATATGAACTCCTAAAAATTTTATTAAAAAAAACAGTTTTGTTGTGGATATGTTGCTTACTGCAATTTTCATGTGTTGTAAATTGGTCAATTTGTGAAAATGCATATAAACACTATAAACTATAAAAACTCACTAGTCAACTGATGAGTCCAAGTGAGATCGCCCGAACGAAATGCCAAAAATTTGTTTGGACTTAAGACCGTTGAAAGCTATTTTGAATCGAAATATAATCAAAAACTTCACGTCACCTTTAAATTAAGATTAAGTAACCTTTGACGCATTCAAATATTTTGTGATCATGAATTAATCATTCGAATTTTTTGTTTTGGTATTTTGTGTCATTTATTTATTGTTCTGTCTCATTTTCTTTGAGACACTTTGAAAAGCATTCACAATCAAATATTGTTTGATAAAAATAGGGAATTTATGGGGATGTTTTCGATTTGTCGTTCAGAAAATTTTTCTGAACCTTCAGAATTCCGATTCTTCTTTTTCTAAAAAAAATATTTCTGGATTTTACTTCAGAATCGAAATCAGACTGAACGAATAATCGAAAACGTAAAAAAAAAAACAATCACCGGGAAATAATTAAATATTTTTTTTTAAAAGAATTTTTATCCTCTGCAATCCTAATCAGTAAAGATCCTTAATATAAGACAACAAATATTTTAACGATGCACAGAGTATTTTTTTCCAAATGTAACCTACTCTTAAAGTAGAAATCATAAAATTTTTTAGTTTATTAAAAAAATGTCAAATTAATATTGGAATTTGGTTAATGATTTGACAATAACAGAAAAATAACTGTATAATTTGGCGTAGGTATTAGAAGAATGTTAATTCAAACGTCATATATTATATATTTTTTTTAACATTACATTTTCCGATGTTTTGAATCCTTCGGTGGAATAAGACACTTTGATACTTTACAGAGTTCTTCCAGGTTATTAATCAAAAATGCTAAAAAATCACTTATTGTCCCAGCAAAAAATAGAATGTCCTAGTTGATAAATTCGATTCATGAAGAACCAGGGCCTATACAATATACATACAATTCAATTTGAACCAGGGCCTAGTGATTTACAACTCTCAACCTATTCTATGTGCGTGTTGAGGGAAGGAATATATTTGTGTGCGGGGATTTCGATGACTTTTGGAAAAACACTCATTGAAACATTCTTTTTTGATTTCGATTTTCGCGAAAATTAAACGTCTTCATGCCCGCGAATTTAACACTAATTTAATATTCCTACGTAGTGTGATCGTCAACGTTTAACGTGTCAACACGTTGACACCGAAGCGTAAAAATCACGTTGACACACAATATTACACGTCAACATGTTTTGGGATAAAATTGACTGACTTTTGCGTCATTCGTGTGATCATCAATGTTTTTTGCGTTGTGACATTGACAGTTGAACGTTGACAGTTGACTGGTGAATTTATTTGTGACATTAGAGATTCAACGGTAATCCGTGCGCTTAATAGTAGCTTGAGGATTTGGTACGGAGATCCTCCACCATTTCAGTCGTTTGTTGATCAATACAAAAGATTTATTTCTTCATATTTGATTTCAAGAATTTCGAGATATCAGTTTGAAAGAAAACCAAAGTCCAAGACATTTAAATAATCATATAACGGAATAAAATAAACAGAACAAAAAATCACCCTGAATTATCATAATATCCGCTGTTAATAACTGAAGAACTACTACTTACTTCTACTTCACAAAAGTGTTTGTTAAGTGCGTGAACATACGTGAAAAAATAAGTTAAGTCGAATACAAAACTTTGTACAGTTAGAATATTTTTCGATTGATCGCTATAAATATAAAAATATTCAAATTGATTGCAATGAATCACCCTGTAAATTGCCGCCTATCATATTATTTATTTATTTTGATCTTGTAATCTGCATTGTTATATCTATATGACCTACATTTAATATTTAATTACACATACATATCTCCTTGCACAGTATTCGATGAAGTCGATGAACACATTTTCCATTGTCTAACTTTTATTTACAGTCTTACACTTCACTTTGTAGGTACATTACAGTACAGTACATGTATTTATTATTGTTCTTTTACTTTTTTCACTTACCGCTATAGGTAACTTATTTCAAACATAAACAAAATGACCTAGGTACTTGAACAAAACTAATGCAACGAAGAGTTTAATCAACAAATTTCCGCTCGGCTTTATAGAAAAAAAAAATAGTATCTACACAAATCTAGAGCTTAAGAATTTCTTATCATCTTTTGAACTCGAATTCTTTCGAATTCTTAACAAAGATTGGAAAAACATTATTTGAATTGCTATGTCTGGTATCTTTGTTCCAGTTTAAGTGACATTATTTTATTTTCATTAATTAGATAGTTGGGGCTCTGAAAGCTTAAACATTTTTGTGTTATTTTGTATTCATACTCACAGTTTTATTTAGTTAAATTTATAAGTTTAATTGAATTTTATGCATGAAATCAATATTTAAAATATATAATAATAAAAATAAAGTTAAATAAACGTCTGAGTTCCATTACGATAACTAAGGATCATGTGATTTCAAAAACAAATTAATTTAATTAACAATTAATTATAAAAGCTTAAAAAACGATTTAAATTTTTGATAATTGATTTGTTCACACATTTTGATATTACATAATGTATTAATACAGTTATTTTAGAACGAACAAACAAAATTTTTGGTAATCTTAATTCGAGTAAAACTATACATAATTCGCAGGGTCATTTATTTACTCGGGCAAACCTCACTTATATAGAGTTGATTTTGTGAAGTTTTCGTTTTGCGACAACTATACCTCATAACATCTGATCCTCACTAAAAAGCAACATTTGAGATTAGGCTTTAATTTTTTTTTGTTGGTACTACCGAATGACTTTTTCTTAAACTAAATAAACTGAAAATATACATTATCTTGCATTTTGGTGGTGGTAAAATTCTATTTAATCGGACACATTGTTCCTGTGAATGTGATCTACCAAAATTCATCATTCTACAGCAATCGAAAGTGCTCCAAATAATTAATAACAATTCTCAGAATGTGGGCGGATACTACGCCCTCTGAATGGAAATCTAAAGCTTTCGATTTTATCCTTCGTATGCACCACAAGACCTACTGCTGTGCTATTAAAAACAGGGTTCGTAAAATATCGCTCCCGAATCATAAAATACGGATCTTTATCATTCTTTACCGATCTTCTCACGAACCATAAAAAATATAGTTCGCGAACGATAAAATGTTCGATCTATAAAAATTTATAGTTCTCTCACGAACGAACTACATATATCCATTTTTTTCTGTATTTCGTTCGTGAGAGATCGGAAAAATAAAATTCAGGTAGAATATGGTTCGCTCGCGATAAGGATCCGAAAAGATTCGTAAAAAGAATCATTCGTCATCAAGTATCCATTCAGTGCGGATGTGAATTGATTTATTTTTTAAATGATTTTTGTTTAAATGGGGAAAGTAAAAACATTTGAGTAAGATAAATATTTTTCTTGTAATGAAGAAGTAGGTGGCGAATCAACTTGTTTAATTTGTGAAAAAACAATTTAAAGAAAAAGTGACAGGAAACATAGAAAAGCACTATACAACAATACATAGTGTTAATATTAATGATACGGGGGTTAATAAACAACCATCAGGAACTGGAAGTGTGTCAGTTCGAGAAGGAAAGAGTAAATCGGTCTTAATTGACATGGAGAAGAGTGATTTTTAAATGTTGTGTGGGATTAGTTACGATAAAAAATATCCCTATTAACTGTAATACATATATGATATTTATATCAAATCTAAAATGACATTTTTTTCTTATTCAAACGGTTCGTGAATGGATCTTCAATAGTTCCCACGTGATAAGTTCGCGAGCGAACCATATTTTACAGATCGCAACAGATATGATTGGTTCGCGAAAACGAATTTTATTTTAAAGGAACCAAAAAATAAGATTCGCGATCAAATCAAAAATAAAATTCCCTTGCGAATTTTCCAAGAGAGAGATCGAATCATATTTTATCGTTCTTCGAACCTTGATTAAAAACATACCTTTCCGCTTTCATCCCATATTTAAGTCTCACCGCTGCTGTACCGCATACCCTAGTACATGAGAAACAGCGACGAGGATACAACAAAAAAAAAAAAAAGAAAACTTCGAAATCTGTTGTCTCCTCGAGTTTGTTCCTGCAAGAGTGCCAGAACCGTTGCACTACCGTGACCTTTGATACGTTTTCGAAATATTGATACAAATTCCAAGAATTCTTAACCCACTGTTAGGTGTGAGGGGAATTTCGGCACCAAATTTGGTTTTATTGGTAGTTTTTACTTTTTTTACAAACAAACTTTATTTACTAGGCTATCATCAGTTCAAATTATATACGCGTTCCTTTACTTTGAAACTCTGTGATTTTCTGGTCAAAACTACAAATTTTATTTTATTTTTTATATGAACCTTGCCAGAGGTTTGTGTAGTTTTGGACAGAAAATCACATAGTTTCAGAGTAAAGAAACGCACATTATCTGTCTCCCCTAAAGTCAGACTTTTAGAAAAAGTGATTAAGCGTAGTTTGTTTCGAGCTGACAATTGTTTAAGTATTCATATGAACAGTCTAGGCATTATAGACTTTTACCCCGGAACCCGTTTCAAAAAAAAAAACATTGAAATCCATATTTTTTTGTTGAAGATTTTTGTGTTCAGTTTTCCTTTTGCTATCAAAAAGCTTCTTCATTTCATCATTATAATGAAAGTATCTATAGAAAGCAAATTAAAACACCATTAGAGGGTAATTTTCAATTAAAAAAACAGAATAAAAGTTTTTATTCATGATGTCACAAATTCAAATAAAATTATTAATCCTCAGTTTAACCGGGCGGACTGCGATTTTTAATGACTGAACAGAAACATTTTTTGTCAATTGAGTTATTCCTATGAGGAAGTGCGACCTAAGCCCAGTCGTGTTTATTTAAATCTTACTTTTGAACTCATTATGTCCCACATTAATTTGTGAGAGCATTTAAGCTTTTTCAATCTTTGCTGATTATTATTTTTTAATTAAACAATAAATTGCTCGAATCAAAATATCATAACAGACAGGAAGAAGAAGATAAGTATGTACATATAAATTAAACAGTGAATAAGTATGTTTACATTGCTTGTCATTACTTTACAAGCACAACATTATGTTCATGCCATTTATTAAACCATTATAATTGCTTTTAATTTACCATAAATCCAGCGCGGAATGAAAACAAAATTCAACACTGATACATTAATCATGATGAAACTTTAACGAATTCTATGCATTAGGAATGTTTACACAGCTTGATAGCATTTTCTTTTTGTTTGTTTTTAGAGAATAAAATTGCTTTCGTGTCTCATCCTAAAACTATACATCAACAATCGGCAAAAAAAAAATGAACAGTAAATGAGCATTTTCGAAAAAGCTCTCTAGATAAATACATAGCTAAAAATGAAAACAACAACCAACAAAAATACCCAGTAATACGAACACTTATAAAAATCGACATTGGTATTGACTCGGTGTTGCCGCAGGCGTGGAAAAAATATCATACTATATTTAAAGATTTTTAAACAGTAGGTATAACTGAAAAGACAAATATTATTACTGAGTCGGTCAGTAAAAACGTGCATAGTAATATTTTTAATCAAAATTTAAATTAATATTGTGGCATTTGCATTTAATTAAATAATCGTTGAGATATCTACATATGGATATGTAAATCCTATGCTATGTTTGTATGTTGTACGATATCTTTTATTCAAGCAAGATTTCAACAACCACCTTACCATTTTCAGAAACTTGTACACTTACTTTCCTTAAATCTCATTTGCTTAGAAATTCTACGAAAATACCCCTGATTTTTTTGATAAAATTCTTCGTTTTGTTTTAAGGGAAACAAATCGGAAATGTCTGGAGCAGTTCCATGAATTTTAGGGTTTTGTTCCTATATTTAACAATAAAATATAAAATGCATGACTAGATCCGAAAAAAACTCTTGGTTCAGATTTCAAGAATTGATATCTTGAAGATGTTTTTGAATTCTTGATGTGGGATTAAACATATGTACATATGTATTTAGATATCGGTTTTTTTTTTGACACCAGATTTTGGTGTTCATGATAACGATTTGATTGATTTTTACCATTTGGTGATATTATTGTAATAATTGTTTAATTTTTTGTTTTTATCGATTCAACAATTATTTTAAAATATGTAATAAAGGTTCAATAAAATAAGAAAATTACGTATACGCCCGAGTGTATCATTAGCCGTGTTTGCGTAAGACGACTCAACTCACTAAGTCTTATAGTACACAAACTATTAGTTAATGCTTTTTAATTTAGATGTTTTTTTTGTTTAGACAAATGTGAGTTGTGCGATGAATACTTTGAAACTACTTACATACGTATATATATATGTAAATGTACAAAAAAAGCTTTGTTATACAAAATTGGTTCCGCATGGTATTTTTTTTTTGAAAAGCTTTTACTAGATATATGGTTAACATAATTCTCACGAAAACTCAACCATTTCCAAACATCGTTATTCCAAAATGAGGCTATTGTTTCACAAAATGTATGCTCTGTTAGGATGTTCTGAACTACCTGAAACGGAAAAGTGATGTTAAATGAGATCTGCTCTATTCTTAACTGTTCAATGAGACTGTCTAGAACAGTTAGAATAAGATTTTCTCTGAACCAAATTAAAAACTGTCAAAATAAGGTGTTGAATTTTTTTTCCAATGATAAATGCATTCTTGAAAAAATTGTTCTTCATTTTTGTTGCAACTTAGGTATCTACCTAGACATTTTTCGTTTTAAGTTATTCTGACGTTGAAAGGGGGTTCGAATGATAAAATATCCGCATTAGAAGCTGTTAAGCTTTTCAAGATACCATAAGAACGTCTTTTTGAACGAAACAACAAGAACTTGATTGCGCCACCACCATGTTTTCAAAGGCTGGAGTTCTAACTAATTAACAGGTATCGGGTCAATTATCAGACTTCTTTAATGATACTTAGTCTATTGTTCATTTTTATTGAAAAAAAAATGTCTGCCGTCACTGGAGTTTAAAAATAGAATGAACATCTTCAGAAGAATTATGCAATACCCATGGAACTTTTGAAGCTACGGGTCAGGTTCATTCCAATTTAGGTTTGTATGCAGATGATCGCACCTATCTATCTTCGTATTTTGTATAATGTTAAGTTTTTGCTTAAAACCTTCAATATATAAATGAGTAAAGTGGTCTTGATATTTATGTTAAATTAATGAAAAAACTTTACAATGTAATTTAGAAATAGGAGTATTAAAAAAAAGATAAAAAGATCAACAATCACATATTATAAATTCGAGGCGCATTGACAAGACAACATATTGGTATTCATCTCTTATGCGCAGTTACCGCATATACTTTCAGTTAATTTAAGTACATATTATATACATAGTTCGGCAACAGTTTCAGTAATTTCCTAATTATAAGTTTTATTTTCAACAAGTAGAAACCATTTCAAATTAAATCAACCGTTAATAAAGTCTAAGGCATGCTTTAGTATGTTAATGATCTTTTAATAAAACCAACAAAGAATTAAAGAAAATTAAAACAAACAATACAAAAAGTATAAAATAGCCCACTATCCAGTTAAGTACCCTGGTTCGATGAGTTCCCCTGTCACTTTGTAATTTCTACAACATTCTCTCTCGCTTGCGGATAGTTTTTGAAATGCAAAAAAGAAAATGTTTTTTATGCTTTGTGTAAATAGAGCTTTTTGTAGAAAATTTTACTTATAGAACCTAAAGTACCTGGCCATGTTATAAGAGGCACCGCAGATTTTATGCAAAATAATAATATTGATGCATATTCAATATTCATAGTTATATTTTAAACCCAAGTCTAACTGAACCAGAGTTTAAATTAAATACCCAGGTTAAACACAGCTGTTATTCATAAAGCAGGTCTAAGATTCTACGACAATTTCTCTTCAATCTATCAAAAAAATTACTGACCGCGAAATTATAAGCAGCTACTTTCTTGCTATTTTGTTTTTATGCCTTTGGTAACTTTTTTTTTTCAATAAATTACCCAAAACAGAGTTTTTTCTATCAATTTTGACAGAATATTTAATGTTTGTGGATGATAAACTTCCAGATATTGGCAAGTCTTTATTTAATGGTTGATTTTCAATATATGTACATATCAATAATAGTTGTTTCTTTTTCGAATCGATATCTCTTATAAAAATTATCTTCGGTCATTTCAAAGGTATCTATGCGGTTCATGTAGCGGTTTTGCCTTCTATTTATTAATAAAATCAATTGACATTTCAATTTTTATTAAAAACACTTAAATCAAGTTACTCGCGCTAAAAAAATTTTCAATTATGTATGTATGTGGTACATATATCTTTTTGTTTTTTTATTATTTGACGTTTAATATTGTTAAAAACAGCACATTAGCCGTGTTTATCTCCAGGTTATCGTTGATTTCTAAAAAATGTAGCTTCATCACTAAAAAAATAATCCACAGTGCGCCTAATAATATGATTAGGGTATATTATTTTAACTAGAGCATGTAAGACGTCTTCGGAAATATTACGAAAGATGGGACATCAAAGTCCAAATCGAAATTGGCTTGCTTAAGAAGAAGACGAAAAAAATAATTACAATTAAATTATTAGAAGAAATAATAGAACTGCCAAAACTGTCAGTCTTGTTTAGTTAATTTTTTTTAGCGATATTTAAGTGATTTCAATAAAAATTTTGTTTTGTTGTGTTATGTTATGGCTATACCAAAACACTTTTTTCTGTTTATTATTTTACATATATAAATTCATTATTTTCTTTTCACATGACTTTTTAATATTGATTTAATTATTATTTTATTAAAATTCAATGGCGCAAAATTTTAGACGATGTTAAAACATTTTTAGTGTGATGCTAAGTTAAAAAACAGCATTTTTTAAATGTTAAACGAGTTAGCATCGTGCTATCTTTTTAACATTTTATTAAAGTTAAAATCGCCAGATGATTTTGTATGATCATACTAACTACAAATGTCACTTTGACAATTAATAATGTTAATATGGTATGTTTCCTCAATTGTTTTTACGAAGTGTCACTTTTTTAGGCGTGTTCAGTTGAAGTTTATTAAGAAAATAGATTAGACTAGTAAAAAAAAAATTAAAACTTAAAAAATTTTCATAAACAGCTTTAAAGTTTATAAATTGTTAATTAATAACATTGTGCTGTTTAAAATTTTGAGCCATTAAATTTTACTCAGTTTAATTTAATTATTATTCTCATGTTTGATGCAATTGGGAATGAAATTTTCTTAAAAATGTTCAACATTCGAAAAGGTATTAACTGATGTGAATAACACGCACGACACGATGTTTAGCTTTCCTCAATATTGACACTATTTGGCTGAATTTCTCCTTGTTAGTTAAGGAATTAACTTGTATTGAATAACGTAATTATGATGATTATTAGTTTTAGCTCTGTTGAATTAGTGGAATACTAGCATATTTTTAAAATAATTTATGGTTTTGCTCTTTTTTGTAATGCTCAGAAACTTACCTGCGTTAAATTTTATGAATCAAAAGAATTTAAGAACTTACCTGAAAGAAAAAAAAATAATAAAAGATTTAATTAAGTAATTTTGTTTAATTGTGTGACAAAATTAAATAATAATTTATTTATATAAGAAAATATTAAAAGAAATCGAAGCTAATTAAAAATAACTCTGGCCTGAAAAATTTAAACATGTTTCGAAAACCTCAAAACGATCTCAGAATTATTGCTATGGTTTGCTAAACATTTGGATGTGAAAGTCTAAAAAATGTTTTAGCGTTCTACCTACTGACACACAGCACCTTTTTTAGTTTGAATAAACAAATATTCCCAATATCACCCCTATTAATAAACTCATATCAAATATTATCTTTAATCAGGGAATCAATTGATGTTAAATAGCTTATTCAGACAATATTCCTTGAGCGATTCTCGATTTAGGTAAAATTGATCGTTAGCAGGCACTTCAATGTTCGTCACAAGTAAAATTGATACATTGACGAAACACAAAATTATTTTGATTTTCGTCAATGTTTAATGACAAAATATTTACGGTGTGTAGTGCGTCAATTTTACCTGAATTTATCTGATTGTAAACGGTTAATTTTGTGCAAGAAGTCTAGTTTGCGACAGTGTTCTCGGATTTTTTAAATAAGTTTTATTAACACTTATCAAGAGAATAAATGCCTTTAAAGTTTATGAAAATGAAAAATTTTCAAATGTTCATTGAAAGTCAATGTTACCTGACAAGTAAAGTTGTTGGTATATAGGGCCCAAAATTTAAATTTAAATTTTAAAATGTTGCTTGCTTTATCACCATCTGATTCATCTGGAGAAGATGTATTGTCAACGCTTTCAGCACATAAGGGTCTTAATAAAAATAATCTTTGCGGTCAGCTTTTCTGAGAGCTTAATTTACCTCTGATCGTGGATTGGCAAGTTATTTTTGGCCAAATCAGAATGTTGTGTGACGACAATGACATCTGTTGATTTTTATTTAAATTCATTCTGACACACATATGTAATTGTATAAAAAAGATGCATAGAAAACAAAACAACTGTGCGTCAAATTGCCATTATTTTTGTCAAATGTTTTCAGCACAATATTAACACGATACCTGTATAATGGTAAAATTAAATATCGCTGTCACAAATTGGGATTTTGATTATGTCATTAATGGAAAGAAATTTCATGAATTGAGTAACGTATCGATTGGCTTATAAAAGCGGTATTCATGCAACGAAATAAATTAAATTAAATTAAATTAATTAAATGATCAGATCGATTGTAAAACAAACAGTACTCTTATCACAACGTAAATAGTTATAATTATAACCATCTCTCCTTTTCTTATGTTCGTTTATTTTCAATGCAACTTGTTCTTCTAGAAAATTCATAATTAAGGTTTTTATGGAAACCGAAATGAGGCTAAATGTTGAAATATTGTCACTTGAAGGCATCGTGTTAACACAAATTTCGAAGGCGAAATATTATTCTCGTGGCAAGTCAAAGACATCTGGACAGACAAAAATGTATTATTTTCAATGTCCTCAGGAATACGAAATCTATAAACTCAAAACAAAAAAAATGACTCATTAAAATGCTGATATCTCAAACGAAGAATTTCGTATTTTCTTCATTTTCGAAAATGAATATGTATATATGTACAATGTACATATGTATGTATGCATGTATGAAAAGTTTTTGTGCTGCACATCATACCTATACACCAACAAATTTAAATGTCAAGATATTTATCTAATCTTATAAAAAGGTGTGTTCAGAGAATAAAATCGCACAGTAGGTATATCAAAGCCATTGCCTTTCTTAACGTTATGGGTAAAAAAGCCAAAAATACACTTCAGTCATAATCTCACATATTTTGGAAAATTGCCAACACACGGTATAAGCAAAATTGTTTTTCAAAACGTTTATGTTATTGTCATATTGGTTTAACAGTGGAGTATTTGGTTTAAATAATTGTAAAATTTATTTTTTGCTGATAAACTGAGCCAAGTGGAGCGGTGGGGCGCAGAGGTCATACAAAATGTTTCCTATTTGATTACATATTAATTTTTTTTTAAAAGGGTTACACTCAATAATGAACGCTCGACCCCTTTTAGATACCGCTAATTATTAAATTAAAAAATAACTATTTAATGCGTGAAACATGTAAGCACCGAAAATTTTATTGAAAGTCAATTCCCTTATACAAACATCCCACTGTGATTGTCTCAAAAACAAGACATTTATTTTCTGACAATTATCTTAATCACGCAAAAAAAAGAAAATTCAAATTAATTGAGTTTAATATTTTACTGAAGAATAAAAATAATATTTTTCTATGCCTTTTAGTTTAAAATAGAAAACTATTTTATTTATTCATAAGATGAATCGTTTAATATTATTTATATTTTGGAAAGGCGAACTAAAACGAAATTCCCTTAGAATATTCATTAAATAATCTCAATTTTTGTTTCTTTTTGAATTAAGAAGTATTTATTTTAACTGAAAATATTATTACATTCCTAACTCTTTGCGATAAGTAATATATGTAGTTGTAATACAATCGACGAAAACTCAAAACTATAGCAAATAATCAAAAATCGTGCAGTCTGAGTTATTGTTTTAAATGGCAGTCGTGAACTTCAGGTAAAATATAATAAAGTCGCCAACAGTGTCGCAAGCTTTAGTGAGACGGATCTGGGAGAAGATTTTCGGTTGTTTGTAAATATTTTGAAAAAATAAGCATTTTATCGAAAAAGTCAAAATTTAGGTACAATTAATTTCATCTTACAAAAAAAATTATGGTATTAGTAGCAATACTATAGGAGATTCGGAAGGTGGAAATTTCAATATTGAAAGGGCATTTTTTTGTGGTACAAATTTAATTATATTGTTTCGCGATTAAATTCATTCAAACGACTTGAGGGCGGAGGATTTGTTTGTATGGTTAGAATTTTTTAATATTGTATTTTTATTTTTGAAAATATTGTAAAGATTTAAACGAAATTTTAAAGAAGAGGATTAATACTTTCAGAAATCGTTATTTTGATAAAAAAAAATAGCCTCGCGTTGTTACTTAACCTCATTTTTACAGGGGAATATCTCGAATTATTCCGATCATCAAAAACCTTCGCAAAAGTATATATTCTATTTCAAAGTAGAAAAATTCTGCCGACCAGTGATTTGAATATAATCGCCCATGTTCTACGTCTTGAAGGAAATCGAATTGAAATCGATTTTCTATCTCGAACTCGAAATAAAATTCTATGTTTTACAATTCATTCGTTTCCGAATATTTCGCAAATACTTCGAATTGTCAAAATTGAAAGTGTATCTACTTTTAATTGTTTTAAAAATTGAAATTGTATACTACTATTGTTATTAGTGTGACAAATTTCTGAGATGTTCTTCATAAAGCTTTTTGAATTGTGTTTATAGATTAATAAATTAGATTTTCCTGACGTAGCGTGAGTAACTAAATATAAATTATTCTAATGATTTTTTTTATTTTTATATATTCGTATGCTTTTATTATGTTCTCTACTAAAATAATCAGCTTTATTGTGAGTTTCACCCGAACAACATTCCACCTGGAAAATTTGACATTTCACTTTTCGCCTATTGTGAGCTTCACTCGAAATATGATGTTCGAAAAATCTCCCTTATTGTGAACTTTCATTTCGGGTGGAATTTTATGCTAGTGACAGCTTAAGTTTTCACTTATTTTTATTAGGCGAACAAAATTTCGTTCGGGCGAAACTCACAATAGGTTTTAAAATTCCGGACAAACAAAAAATTTCAAGGTCAAATATGTTTATTTCGGGAGAAACACAATAAGGCTTAATAACAATAAATACTAGAAAGAACAAAAATATGGCACATTTATGCACCAAGAAACACAAAACAAACTGCACTTGTAATAATTTCTCAAATAATTCAGAAAGCTTAAACAAAGTTAATGGAATACGTTCAGATGAAATGAACCGAAACGCAGAACATCAATTTTCATTTTTGAAATTCCAATAAGAAATTGGTATATAAATGCACAATAAGTGTAATGCAGAACATCTTAATATTTACTTATTTATTTATTTGAAATAAGCTAATTATTATCTAGCGAACAATATTTTCTTAAAACTATACATATAAAAAATTTGATACATCAGAAGTATTAATTAATAATTTATGGTTGACGTTATATAATTTCAACATATTATTTAGTGGTGAACTTTCTTCGTAGTTGGTATGATAGTGCGTTAAATAAATAGGGTCAGGTAGACCTCTTAGATTCCGCTTTGGAACATTAAAATGAAATCGAGACAAAAGGTTCAAAGCATCAATTTGACCGTCAATAAGTTTAACAATAAAAACAAAACATAAATAGAACGTCTACTATCTAGACTAGGTAAGTCAATAAGTTTGAGCCTGTTATCATAAGAAGGAAGATTCAAGGGATTCTGCCATGCCAAACCTCTGAGAGCAAATTTCAAAAATCTGTTCGATTCTGATTTTATGGCAAGTATAATAGGGAGACCACACCTGGCAGGTATATTCTATGATGGGTCTAACAAATGAAATAAACAGTTGTGTGATAACGTTGGCGTCGGAAAACTGACGTGATTCTCTTTTAATCCATCCTAATATTGAATTAGCCTTATTGCAAATCATATTAATATGTTGCGTGAAACAAAACACCAAGTATAGACACTTAATTCACATTTAAGAAATTAATGCCATTAAATTTGTACTCAAGGCAGAAAATTTATTATCTTACATTTGTCGATGTTTAAATACAAACAATTGCGTGCACACCAGTTATAGCTTTTCACAGTCAAGATTATTAGAAATGTTTTTAAATAAGTTGACATCATCTGCATAGATAAGACATTCCGAGTATTTTAAAACTAATGGAAGATCATTTATGAATAATATAAATAGAATTGGGCCCAAATGGCTTCCTTGGGGAACTCCCGAGTTTACAATTAAACTTTTTGAATGATGTCCATTAAAGTTTACAATATATGATCTGTCAAGCAAGTACGATTTGAGCCAAGCGATGAATTTAATGTTGAAGCCAAGCTTATTCATTTTTTGAAGCAAAACATGATGAGAAAGTTTATCAAATGCCTTACTAAAATCTGTAAGTACGCAATCAATGGTGGTATGACCAGCGATGTGATGTAACAGCAAAATGTCAAGATCATACAATGTACATTATTTTGTGAGGTATTTTCTATGAAATGAAGCCAAGATTCATTTGGCCGGTGAAGTAATTTTGTTTGTTTTCTCCTATATGAGGCCTTTTTCTATTACAAAAAAAAAATTATGTTTCAGTTCGAAAAGTTATCGCTAACTTTGCTCGCTTTATTGTGAACAAAAAGTAAAAAGATTCAGCTATATACAAAATATCTCCTAACCTTTCAATTATTCCAGGTTCCCATTCCTATGAAAAGAATAAGTTTTTCTTTGCTTCTTTAGCAAGAGCTATCGGGCGAATGTGCTATACACAATACCTTATCGGTGTATTTAAAATGAATTCAAAGAAAAGGTTTCACAGCATACATAGGTATAACTGTACATATGTAATATACAAAAATAGAAAAAACTTCACTTTCAGGGTCAAGTTCTCTCAAATGTTATTAATGGCTTGAATATTGTTTCTTCGCAAGAATCTCTCTCTTAACACACATTAAAGATTTATACTCACACCACCCACAGACTCGTCTATTGAAGAAACACATAGTTGTCGTGTTCTTTTATTACATAATGATAAATGTACTTTAACCAAAAACAAAATAAAATAATAAAAAATAGCTTTTTCCATGCTAGCCAAGCGATTGCAAACACAATACTCAACTGACTGGCAACCCGGTTGTTGTTTGTCGATACCCTCACACAAAGCTGCATGAAAGTAACCTCCTCGTTACGTCATGCCATATCCAACTAAAACAATCATTAAAAAGAAATGAAATGCAAAACAAAACTCAAAAAGGAATATCTAACACATAAGGCCAAATGATGACAAAGTTTTCATAACTCGGCATTTTCTTTTTCAATACCAAATGAAGACAGAGGACTAATTCAAAGGAATAATAACCTAGCGCCAGCAGCGCACATTCTACTGAACTTACAACCAAGAGAATAGTGTTGAAAGCCTTTTTTGTGTGATTTGGCTTTTGCTGTATATTCTTTGTGTCATATTTCCTGATAGCCCTTATCCAACATACCTGGCCTAAGAGATGAGCAAACACAAAGGGATGTTATAGGTATAATGTGTGGCTTATGAGTGTGGTCGTGGTGGCATCCATTATAAATCGAGTATATTTATGAACACTTTTAGTTTTCCTTTGACACTTGTAATTATTTCATTTATAACTGTTTTGTGGAGGTACTTTTAGTTTTACTTTAATATTTTATTATCAACGTGTTTTACTAGACCCGAGTTTAAGAATTTTTAAATCCGAGTTCCTATATTTTAATCAACGATCACTAAAAACATATACATATTTATGGGCAGGTTTCAACTATTAGATATAAGTAAAAGGCAGAGGAAGGATCAGTAAGTTATTATGTATATTTGTCATTTCTGAGGGAAGTTGGCAACAGCTGTATGTTTTTTGGACGTGAATATAGGTACACTTTAAACAAAAGTATACAATAAAACGCATTTAAAAAGTATTATAAAGCTTTGGCAGCAATAATATATCCAAGACATTCAATGTCATTTCAGCTGTCACCTGTTTTAAAAATATTAATACGTAATTCCATTCTCTATTGGTAATACGGAACAACACGTCTGGTTTCGATTAGAATAAGCAGGCTGAGTTCCAAAACATCAAACAAAAAGTTTTGATGCGGTAGCATTACACTATTCATGCGCATCTGGAACGCATCCTCTGTTGCATCAGTTTGACATTTTGAAAAGCATTTTGTTCAGCTTAAAGAAAAGAAGCTGTTAGATGCATCTTAGTAAAACGAAAACCGTAATAAAGGTGAATAACAAACAATAATGCGTTTGCTGTTCACTTAATGTGACGTTTCGAATGTGTTTAGAAACTTATGATGACTTTCGGAATTCATGATTTTGCATCAAATACGCATCTAATGTGTTTTGGAACTCAGTCGAACTGTCATTCTGATAAGGCACAATGGTGAGATCGAGGACTAATCATGCAGAGGTTTCATCAAAAATATTAACAAGTGCCGACAAAACCTACATTATTATTATTCACACATAATTTCCAATAAAACAAAATTAAAAATTCTTTACGAAATTTGTGTTGTTTTCTTGTAAATCAATCAATCAATCCGTCTTATTGAAACACCCTTTAAATAAAAAACGATGATTTTGTGTAAAAAAAGAAGTTCAAGAAGAGATAAAGAACCAGCAGTTCGAATAAGGTATACTTATAAGACTAATTCAAACGAAAGAAGTATTTTTAAAAACTTTTAATAAATATGCATTTAAATCGGGTTTTTCAATAAGAGCGCTACAAAAGTTTTTTAAATAAAACAAAAACGGTTTTGGATATCTTTATTCCTGTGAAAGTACGTTCGATGCCATTATGTATGGAACTCGATTTCTTTTGCATGGCCACCACGGGCACGCTTGCAGAAGTCCAGACGCTGAACCCAATTTTCGACGGTTTTCAAGCATAAATCGGCCGATACTGCTGCAATTTCACGTTCGATATTCGTAAGAAGTTCATTAATCGTCGCTGGCTTGTTGGCATAGACCATAGACTTGACGTAGCCCCACAGGAAATAGTCTAACGGCGTCAAATCGCACGACCAAGGCGGCCAAGCGACTGGACCATTTCGTTAGATAACACGTTCTCCAAACTTGGTTTCCAATAAATTGATTGTGACATTCGCTGTGTGGCTTGTGGCGCCGTCCTGTTGGAACCACATGTCCTCCAAGTCCATATCATCCAATTGGGGCCAAAAATATTCGGTTATCATTGAACGGTAGCGATCCCCATTCACAGTAACGTGCCGTTCTTGATCATCACGGAAGAAGTACGGCCCAATGACGCCGCCGGCCCATAAACCACACCAAACCGTAATTTTTTCGGGATGCAATGATGACTCATGGAGTACGTGTGGATTGCTGCCTGACCAATACCGCATATTTTGTTTATTGACGAAGCCATTCAGCCAGAAATGAGCCTCATCGCTGAAGATGATTTTTCGATGAAAATCCGCTCTTAACGTTGAGGCCACTGACTCCGAATTTCGGTAGTAAATTTAAATAATTTCGACTCGTTGTTGGCTCGTATGTCTTTCCATCATGAAATGGCAAACCTTACTGAAGAGAAATGTCAAAAGAGCGGCAAGAAATATGGCGTCGTTTGCTGTCCCTGTTGCTCTACTTTTGTAGCGTCCCTGTTGAAAAACCCTTTATTTTTCCTGGAATTGGTCACCAGCGCCTTGGCCTCTAAGGCGGCACGATCCTTACACACGGTGGATATGAAAAAGGAATTGATTAAGAACAAAGTTGGTTTATCAATCACAAACCGGTTGCAGTATGCTACCCTTCAAACATTTTAAGATTTTCGATTCTGTTGCCTTAAAGTTAATTCACAATTAAATTTGTGGCATTGCTTTTTGGACTTTAACCTTAACCTTAAAAAAAAAAATTGAGTGAACATTTTAGTAGAATTTTTTCAAATATTAGAAATTTTTTTGGCAGAAAAATTCAGATGAAACTCCCAAAGACAGTGATATCGTCTACGAAAATGAAAATAATAAGGGTAGTGGAGCATGAAAATTTTGCCGCCCTAGGGAAATTGTTGTTATACCGCCTCAAATGAAAAAATGAAGAATAAAACGGCAACATTAACATTTACATAGGGTTTTATTTAATAACAATCAAAGGCTTTCGACAATACAAATGTTTACACTAAAATGCTGCTCTGAGCGATTTATTTTTCGCAAATCTTGTAGCGTTTTTTTGTCTGCTTAAATGCGATTCAGCATATTTTTTTTTCAATTCAAATAGTTGCAAGACCGGTTAATCCCTCTTGAGTCATTGTTGAGCGGAGATAAGTTTTTATAAGCTTAAGTTAAGCTTCACCTGATGCAACACTTATAGGATACGTTTAAAGTTTCTTAAATGTTGTTAATACATTTTAAGCAAGAGTTGTGAAGTTTAATAGCTTAAAATTAACAAAGATTTGAAATTGACAATAGCAGAAGTTTGGTTGAATATATTAATTTCATTCAAGAGATCTTTAGTTATATACATAATATCCTTTTTAACTTCGTTGTCAAAGATTGCTTCAAGTTATTTGCTTTTAACTCTACCTACTTTGCAATATCGAAATGAAATCCGAAATTTTTGGCTAAGAAATTGCTACTGCGCAAAGAGCCAATTGAGAGAAGATAGCGTAACATCGGTAACGTAAAAAATTAAATCAATATTCATATTCATAACAGCGGCTCATCGAAACGGACACAATGAAACCTACTTGAATGTTTATTTCCGTAGCAATGTTTACAGCGTTCTTGTATAATATAATGTTTCAAACAAAGATTTCTGAAAGTACTGTCGCAATTTGCTTCAAATTACCTGTTTTGCCTACAGGCAGGTTCCGCACCGGGTGAAGGTGAAAAAAATTCAATAATATTGACGAAATTCTTACAGGCATAATATAGTAGTTAATAGTATTCTTATAAAGTTCAATTAAAATACTTAGAGACCTGATTTCATTAACATCGTATCTTACAAATAGAATTTTGAAACCTTATCTTCTATAACTGCTCTGCATTGCATAGATATATAGAATTTAACCATACAAACCGCATTACAACATTAGCTAAAATTATTTATCACTGGCCTAATCATTTTCAACCTAAAAAAGAACAAGCATGGCTGTGGGCTTTTAATTAGCTTCTACTGAAAAAACCGCAGACATTTTTTTTTTCTTCGAAAATATAAAAAATATAAATATGTACACATTTTATAATTTACATAAATATACAACATAAATTTATATTTAAAAAAAATACTCACTGCTTATTTTCATACCACCCAAAACTAAGTTGGGTGGATTTTTATTGCCCTCAGCGAATGAGGTTGTCCTTGGACGCCCACTCATATCGTCGTCGTCTTCGGCGTTCTTTTTACTACTACTACTGCCACTGGTAGATGAAATCGTGTGCGATGCCGTATTTGTTGTTTAAAAAAAAACTAAATTATTTAAATAGTCCTTTTGCAGTGAATGTGTCACTGCTGCACGATGACGCTGACGACGATGATGAGCTAATACAACAAGACCGATGTCCTTTCTATGGGTAGCGTAGCTATTAATGTATAGGTGTTTCTAAAAGTCCGCAGAACGAACCTTCTTCGCTTATTACTTAGTTGAAGTTGTCTTTGAGTCTCTCTAAGGAAGCGCTTTATTTAATTTCCTTTTTTTTAATTTTAACACTACACAGTTTACACAAAATAAAATAAAAAAAATAAACTAAATTAGTAAACACTTAATTAATCATTGTTTAATGTTTTATTTAAGATTTTCACTTATTTTTTTATAATTACACACTAGAAATTAGTATGTATATGCAATTTAATTATAAAACAAAATTAATTTAATTTTTGTATTTTTTTTTTTTAATAAGTTCTGCGTGCTGAGAATCTTAAATATGGAAAATGGACGTTAGAGAGAAAGTGTTCTTCTGATTAGATTTATTAATTTTATATCTTGATTGAACAATTATAATTTTATTAAATTTGAATGCTAAATCGATTTAAAGTTTACTATGAACTTGTCCTCATTTGAAGGAGATCCATACAGGAAGATAAGGTGTCTGACTGTAAAGAGAAAACAAAATATTATTAATAAATACATGGTTAGGTTGTTATGAAATTAAAAACTTTAATTTTTTGTTGCTAATTTCATTCAAATAGGGACACACTCAGAAAATAGATACATACACACATAAATATTATATAAGCTGTTTTAACTGACAAAACATTTCTGAACTCATCATATCCGCGTTATGTATTCTTGGTGCTAGCTTGAAAAAAAAAAGAAAAAAAGAAGTGCCACAAGAAATACACTCCGCAACGGACAGGCTATTTTGAATTTGTAAGAAATTTTTAACTTATACGATAAAGTCGCTAACATTTTAGGGTTATGTGTGTGAATGTTATACCTAACCGAAAAATGGAATGAATCATTACATCGTTTTGGTGAAAGTAAAGTTGTTGCTCTAGATATTTCAAAAGCTTTCGATAGGGTTTGGCATCCAGCTCTTTTATCAAAGTTGTGTGCTTTTGGTATCGATGAATTACTTCTCGGTGGATTAGCGACTATCTTTCTGACCGTTCAATTCAAGTTGTTTTGGATGGTTTTAAGTCTGAAGTTCAAAAAATAAATGCTGGTGTGCCTCAAGGCTCCGTTCTGTCTCCGACCTTATTTCTCATTTTCATTAACGATCTCTTATCTGAAACTGCTAATCCACTCAATTGTTTCGCTGATGACAGTACCCTCAGCTTTTCATACTTGTTTACTGACTCACACCCGTCTTCTTCGAGCATTGATTTGCAACGAGAGAGTATGATTAACTCGCTAAATTCCGACTTAAACAACATTGTTATATGGGGTGTCAATAATCATTTGGAATTTAGTGCTGCCAAGACCCAAAGCTGTTTACTGTCGTTAAAACGAAATATTCCTCCCCTAACATTATCCATGAATGATACATCGATCGAGGAGACTGAAAAACTTTTCATTCTTGGTGTGTATGTCCATAACCAACCACCTTCTGTGGAATGACCACATATTAGATACTGCTAAAAATGCAGCGAAATGTTAGGTTTTCTCAGTAGATGTACAAACTTTTTATTCCCCCTCCGATCTGGCAACAATTTATAAGGCGTTCATACGTCCAAAACTAGAGTAAAACTCTCATATTTGGTCTGGAGGGTCTAAAACGTGACTAACTCTCCTAGACAGTGTCCAGAAAAGAGCCTTAAGGCTGATAGGTGATAGGTCAATCTCGGAAACTTTCGACTCGTTGGAACACTGTAGAAATGTCTCTTGCCTCGAATTGTTTTACCGCTACTTTTTTGGTCAGTGCTCTAGAGAAATAGCCGGATGCATTCCTCCCCTGAGACAATTTTCCCGTAATACCCGCTCCGCCAGGAATGCCCATCGTTATACCCTTGAGCCAAACTTCGGTCGTACCGTCAAGTACAGAGAGGAGCCGCTTAGAAGTCAATTCAATTAAGAAGTTCAGAGAAGAATATTAAGAACAGTTTTTCAGTGGAGATTTACGGAATAAATGGGACTTAAGTTTCTCATATTGGCACTTTATGCTCTGTTTCAATAAGTCTGAACAAGTGTCACTTAAATGGCCAATATTGAAGTATTAAGTTACACTCATTCAGGTAAGTGTGCACTGTGCATAAGTCTCCCATATTGGGCGCTTACTCCGACTTGGAATTCGCTGTTCAGAATGAATTAATAGTATACGTCTTTAAAAGTATGGAAGACATAAGTTTAAGACATCTCTTAATTTAAATTCGGCAACTATTGAAAGGGAAATAAATAGACAAAATATTTTGAGCTTACAAGGAGAAATTTGAAGAGGCAATACAATTGTATTGAGTTTATTGAGAAAATAGATTTAGTATGATTATAATTAAAGTGTTTCAAAAAAAATTTACTGAAGCTAGAAAATTGTTAAACAGTACCATGCTAATTTAAAAATTAAAAATTATTTCTATGACTTGAGAAAGGAAGTACAGACAAGGATATACTGTGTGATGAACTACTCAACTTTGACGAAAAACGGAAGTAGACAAAAAATTTCGTCCATTCTATCAGGGCGAAGTGAAGATAGTTATATGTATATCTTAACCTAGGTTCAATAAAGCTGCTGGAGCTTACGACCTTGCTGACGAATTATTCAAAGTGGCAGGAGATATTTTTGGTCAGGAGAATACGCCCACTCCGGTCCTGTAAATCTCTGAGTGCACTCTAAGTGCAGCAATGGAAGACCGAAGCTAGCAGGTGGTTTAAAGGCAAAACCATTGGTTAGTTGATAAATCTGACCCGTAATGCTGTACTGAATCACGACCAGAATATCTGAAATCATTTCTTTATTAATTTATTCATCAATCAGAGAACGATTTCCCTCACCGACTAATATATATTTTCTTAATAGAAAAAATAATGAAATCATACCGATTATGATTTCTCATCTTCCGGTATTTAAATTATTTATAAAACGCATATGAGTATTAGGATTACAATTTTTTTATGAAGATGAACACGTTCGTCTTCATATCTACCTTCATCTATACCTACCTACATTATAACATCTTTTTAAATCCGCATAATGTGAAGATTTCCTATCTCTATTTGGTAATTATATTTATAAATTCCCAATTTTTTGCAGAACACTCGCATGAAGAGACATGTAGCTGGCTGTAAGACAGCACTACTTCCCACACAACCAGTGACACTATGGCTTTATTGCGAGAACAATTCTGTAAACAGTTAATTGCAGCACGCATTAGACTTCTGAATTGGCCGCCTAGATCATGTGATTTAACGTCATTTGCCAAATACCGAAATACCAAATACTCAAAATGCTCAAACGCGTCGTCAAAAATTGTAACTTCAGAACGGATAAAGTCAGACGTGCGTTGTTATAGTTAACATTTTTATTTTAAAATAAATGTAAAGAATGTTTTTTTTTTTTTCATAACCAAGATTACCCAGTTAATTGATTTTTCTTTAAAAAAAAGTACCCCTGAATGAATCACCCATTAATTCATTAACAAAAATAACTACTAAAGTTCTGTACCAAAAAGTAAAGCACTCGTAAGTGATCGTATAAAGACTTTATCGCCTGGACACACATACATAAATACATACGTAAAAAGTCTTGACAAAGAAGGTTCCTAATATTATATTTTAAGCCTATATAGTACGATTTTTTTCGCTCTAACAAATAATAAACAAAGATTCATTTCCCTCATAGCGTTATTCAAGTGATTTTCGAAAATACGGCCAAATTGCATCTTTTTCCAAGTGCTCGAACTCAATTCAGAGTACTACATTATCTGTAGGCTAACAATAACCCCATTTATAAAACTTGACCATGACTGCATAATACTTAATTCGATGCCAACGTATTTTTTTACAACGAGCACTTCGAGCTGCACTATTTATTCATTTCAATTGCAAAGATTTTAATTTACATTTTCAAAAATGATTATGTATTCCCAATATTCAATAATTAGACAATGAGGAACTACCTATTGCCTAGACAACTAAAACTTAAATAAACCGAATATATAACTATCTATAACTAATCAAGTGACACCACATTTTTTTTTTAACAAAACCATGACTACAACACAGTCGTCAACCCCAATACTTGACCCAATTATATTAATATAAACCCCAAAACGACGGGATACAATGTAGAATAAAAAAAAAAAACTATATTTAAACGCATGAGAATTTACCTTCTCAGGAAACACAAAAACCTACTTTTCTGCCAAAAAGCTTCATGATGTGAATGACAGAGAATGAATATTGATGATGGTTCATTCGGAAAGAGAAAGATAAAGCAAAGTATCTACTTTAACACAGAGACATGATGAACAGACCATGTGTATTTTTTCAACACACCTGCACACCAACAATTCAGTATACATAAGTAATGTAGATGTATACATATGTATTACAGCAATATATAGTTAGGGTGACCAGACCTTGCGCTCTTTATTTTATTAAAATTTTCAGATATATATCCAAGCTAAACCATTACACTTCTATCTATATACAAATACATACATAATTACTTTTTGCGATTGGATTGAGTACCTAAGCAGATTGGCTTGTAATTGCAACTGAAATAATCATTTTTCGTGAAATATACTTCAAAAACTACAGTGGTGTTAATAGACAAAAAAAGTTGGTCACATGTCATGAATGAATATTTTTTAAAATCTGAAATGAAAACCATTACATCAGTAAAAGGTCCTACACACCGTCAATATTACTTAAACAAGTCTTAATTTAGATAACATTAATCGTAATTAGGCACTGCAATGTTCGTCATAAGTAATATTAGGCGTATTTTTTGCAACTCCATACGGCGTGGACAGAAAAAACGATATCGGGACTAACAAAGTCTTCACAGCAAACAAGCCCATCACTGCCACAAAAAGTCATCGCTACCCTTTCAGCCTGTGGCAACAATGTTAAACAAAAACTAATCAGGCATGCCACATTACCATAAAATGAAAATTATTCCCTTTAATGAAATAAAATTAAATAAAAATATTACGAAGAACTTAGGTTCAAGTCATTGGTAGGCAAACAAAATAAATTCCATGACAATGGTCGAAATTATTTCATTCGATGACTCAGAAAATTTGACATTTCTATACAAACTATCGATAGCAAAACAATAATTATTAACGGTAATACAGTTTATATCTGGACTAAATTTAAGTCCCGAAAATTATGAGATTTACATCCACATTCTACTAAAAGTTCGCTTGAATTTTCGTATTCTGCTATCCGTTAGAGGAAATTACGATAAACTTCAACAGTTAGATTTTTACAGTTAGTTTCTGCAAAGAACTTCCAAAATAATATGTCGGTTTTACACTAAAATAAAACCGATATTATTTGCCGCAAAACACACAGCGTCGTTGTTGAAGAAGCTGATGCGTACTCGCCTTTAAATTTCTACTAATCTTACCAATTCTGTTGCAATATCTGAAATATAGACGGAGCTGTTGTAGATGTCAAACTCACCAGCTGCGCCATCGCGGCCATTTCCTCATAGTGTCTTCACCAGCAAGGTACTTGCTCCGACGCTGTGTGTTTTGCGGCAAATAATATCGGTTTTATTTTAGTGTAAAACCGACATATTATTTACCTACTGAAACACACAGCGTCGTTGTTGAAGACCTGTCTGTTATCTGCTGGTGTTTGCTCACAACGCTATGATGAATGTTTTATTTTTTTTTTTTTTTTTTAAATAATAATTCAACTAATTACAAATAAAGAAATTCATTTATAGTAACTCAAAAGTCTCCAAGACTATAATATAATAATATAACATAACTTAACATTTTATAATTATATTGGCTTAAAGTTTTTAAAAAGAAAAGGTGAACTGAGATTAATATCTGAACTTATCTCTCTACAGTAATGCTTTCGGAACGTATTCTCTGCACTCCAGTTTCCTCTTGCTAAAATGTCATCTAATGGTTGGTTTTCAAGCCAACCCAATGAAGCAACCGCTGCTCTGAAACTTCCTGGTGAAGCACCAACGCCCGCATCTTTCAAGACAGTGCGAATCCAGCTTCCGATTACTGTTCTTGATGCCGGCTTTACCGGTCCATTAATGGTTATGAACAAGCTATCTAAGTTGCTATCGAGAGCTCTCCTAGCTTGAGAGAGTCTAATCAACTGTTTTATCCAGAAAACAGGACAGACATTCTTATTTTCATGGCAAATTAACTGCCAACTAGACTGCCTGTGTTTGGCTGAATCAGTTTTTGATCCGAATGAGGGATGCAAAATTATATCTCCATCCTTCTCTATGTAATTATCGCATGATATTTTCAAAAGTGTGAGGTCATGAACTCTTCTACCTGACGCCAAAAGTAGAATGGAAGCTGTTCGCCTCGAGGCCTCAAATAAATTTTCGTTTTTAAACTCATTCTCTGCTAACCAATTAAACACACTCCTTGGATCCCATATGGGTGGTTTCTCAGCAGGTGGTTGAGAAGAACAGATAGCTCTCAAAATACGCCGTACAAAAAAGTCTTTTGGTAGACTATCAACTAAAGCTGGATCACAAAAAGTTGCAATAGCAGACTTGTGGACAAGGATGGTACTAGAAGCATACTTTTCCTTTAGGTAGAGATTGGCCAAATATCTCGCTAAGCTAGATCCATTAGGAGCTCTAGGATTGATACCATTCATTTCGCACCAAAGTAGCCATCTCTTTATTGCAGGGGAATAGGTTTTAAGTGTAGAATCTCTCCAACCTTTACTCAATAAATTCTTTTCTTCGGCAGACCAATCTACTAACTGGCTTCCCCAGCCCCAACTATCCATACTTTCAGGATTAAATTGTCTACCTGTGAAGGAGGCTGGCCAGTTGTTATATCTATTAACACCTTCCGCAGGTTCTGAATTACAAAGGGGGGCTCCAGCGCCCGAGCTCTGAGGTCGGACATCCAGAAGACCTGGTCCCACTCTGGTGCCACAATTAGATACTTTCCCCGAGATTTGTTTAAGTGTGCTAGAACTCTTGGCATTAAGTTGGGCGGTGGGAAAATCCAACCTAGGCAATGATCCCAAATCCGGCTGAAAGCATTTATATATGCTGCGGCCTGATCTTTGCAGTCTATCGATACATAGTTGTCGAGAACTGCTGCTTCTTTTGAAGCAAAAAGATCTATCTCTGGACTTCCCCATTTTTTGAAAACTTCCGCAGTTGCTTGGGGTAGAAGATGCCATTCCGGTGTCGGACGACCTCTTGACAGTCTGTCGGCTATTCCGTTGTACCTTCCCGGAAGATAAAAGGCGGATATTGTTATATTGAGTCGATCGACAAGATGAAGAAGTTGATATGTCAAGCTTAGAAGGTTCACTGATCTTGTGCCTCCTTCTTTCCGTATGTAAGCAATCAAAGTTCGATTGTCTGACTGCAGAAGAATATGTGCGTCTTTCAGAACTGATGCCTGCTTGTTTATTGCCATAAAAACGGCATACATTTCTTTTAAATTGCAATGCCATTTTTTCTGACCTTTCGACCATTGACCTGATAAGACTGTTTCGTTCAGTTGAGCACCCCACCCCGTATCTGAAGCATCCGTTGCCAGAAAATGTGTCACTTCTTTCTTGTGTATTATCTCGACCTTCGTTAATGCTTGGAGCCACCAATCTATCTCTTTCAGAGCCCTCCGAGGGATGAAGAGTCTTTGTCTCGGACGTTTGTTGTACTGCCTTGAAAAAATCTGAAGGTAACGAGAATGGAGTCGACCTCTGGGTACAACAAAACTGGCGAAATTTAATTGGCCCAGTATCTGCTGCAATCGATGAAGATGGCAAAACTTTAAATTTGACATTACCTGAAGGGAAGATCGAATCTTCTCCACTTTTTTGGCTGGTAGGAACATAATATTTTTGAAAGTATTCCAAGTAATTCCAAGGTACTCCAATTCCTGATTTGGAATAAGGACTGATTTTTTGAAATTTATCTTCCAGCCAAGTTCTTCTAAAATTCGAACGGTTTCCGCAACCTGTGTTTCTAGTTTGGAGGAGTCCTGATTTACTAAAAGGAAGTCGTCCAAATAAACCAAAACTCGCATACCTCTCTTGCGTAGGATCTCCGCGATCCAGCAAGTTAGTGCTGAAAACACTCTTGGAGCCGAAGCAAGTCCGAATGGCAGACAAGTCAGTTGAAGGAGCTCTTCCCTGTATACCAATCTTAAGAAACGTCGATGGCTCTCTGCTATTGGCACATGGAAATACGCTTGCGAAATATCCACTTTTATCATCCAATCTCTTGGTTGCAAAAACTCTGGAATCGTGGAGTGAGAAATTAGTTTGAATGTTTTTACATTCACGTAAGAATTTAGGGCTCGAAGGTCGAAAATAGGACGAAGACCTCCATCCGACTTCTTTATTAAGAACATTTTTGAAAGGAAACTTGGTCCAACTTCCGAAGGAGGTTCTAAGATTTTTAATTTTTTCATCTCTAAAATCTGCATGTCCATTTTGTCTGAAAATGCTGTTGCAAACTTGATCCGAGTTGCTCTTGATGGGAAGGTTAAATGGGGTTTTTTGCAAAACGAGATTCTTGTTCCTGAAATAGTTTTTAAAATAAAAGAGTTTGCACCCAGATCCTTCCAGCTTTCTTGGTAAGCTTGCAACTGACCTCCTCTGAAAGTTGAATTTGAATCATTTATTGTCTCTGTCGTATTCTTTGGAACGAAAGGAAGAATTAGACTTTCTACCTTGGCCCTTATTTGAGTTGTTTGCCTTCTGGTCTTTATGACTATATTTGTAATGCTTTCGAGAACTAAATCTACTATCTACTGCGTTTCTTCTACTCTGGATGTGGACTAGTTTTGGAGTAAAAGTCTTCTTTTCTCTAACTTGAGACGAAATACTAAGCCATGACTGTACTCCACCCAATGACTGTATTAAAGCAGACAATTCCTGTTTATCGAACAGGTTCTCAGCACTAGGATTAACACCTCTAAGAGCGATTTGGACGTTTTTATTGGCTATTTCACCAACTAGCCTTTCTCTCCGCACCTCAATGCATTCTGCCCTCTTGCCACAGACCACCTGAAGTGCCAATTCAGAGATCTTATAAGAAGCAGACGAAGATCCAAATAGTGAAGTGAATTGTTCATAAAGTGTATTTGGGTTCAATTCATTCGGTGATTTAAACGCCCAATCAATAATAGACTGCAAACCGGATTTGAGTAATGCCTTTTGTTCCAATAATGCATTAGACAATGCGGCCATTACCTGCTCTGTGGAAGCAAGGAAATCTTTGCCCTTATTAAGGGTACATAACTCATCGTTTACTTTTAGTTCCACAAAACCCGGGGTTGCAGCTAATGATTTTATAGCTTTAGAATACCTCACGCTCCTCCATGTAGGCAAACCAAAGTGCTGCAATTGCACTAACTCTTTCAGATTTTCTCTTTTAGCTGGCTGAACTAAATTAGAATCGCATTCCGTATGCAACTCACCCAGGTCTAAAGTTCTCCGCGAACTTTCTGGATTATGTAAAAAGGAGGAGGTACTCGGCTGGTTGGGTGTCATAATGTCCTGTGGTAAAAGCATACTTACATACTGCGAAAGTTGACAAACCTGGTCCGTTAGATCATTTATCCGTTGATCCATAGAAGAAACGTGTCCGGACATGTTTTTCTTTCTTTTATTTGGAGGAGGTGAAGTGACGCCTTCACTTTCGGATGAAGACGGTGACGATTCCGACCGGTCGCTCCTCTTTCTCGAATGCTCGTCATCACTGATATTATCCTTAGCTTCGCTCATAATAAACGATAATTTAAACGGGAAAAATACTTTGAAAATTTTCACTTGATCAAAAGCTTTATCCTTAGCACGACCGTACAATTATTGAGTACACAACGCTATGTGGAAATGGCCGCGATGGCGCAGCTGGTGAGTTTGACATCTACAACAGCTCCGTCTATATTTCAGATATTGCAACAGAATTGGTAAGATTAGTAGAAATTTAAAGGCGAGTACGCATCAGCTTCTTCAACAACGACGCTGTGTGTTTCAGTAGGTAAATAATAATAATGAATAAATTACTATAAAATAATAATTATTGATAAAACTTTTTGAACTCAAAAGATGGAATGATTTAAAGAATAAGTTGTGACAAATTAAGTGAACAATTCACGTTAATCGAAAAATTCGATCGGTTCGGATAGCAGAATAGAGCTGTTAGCTAAATATTGAATATCCATATTGACTTAAGTTGTTGTTGTATTTACGTGTAAATCGCTTTGCTTCGATGTCTTTTTTGTTCGTCCAATTCTTCATGGACTTGCAAAAAAACACGCCTATTGATACTTTGACGAAACATAAAATTATTTTGATTGTCTTCAATTTTCATGACAAATGTTTGTTTTACAGCACCTAACCAACAATTCCCTTACACAATTGTCAAATTTCATTGATACGTGTGGAGGCTGTTTTTCATAAATTTTACCTGATAAAAAATCTGTCAATAAAACTTAACAAGTAACTTGCCCAGTTGGCTCAGTTTTGAAAATGTACAGAAATACCGTTTGAAAATATGTTCTGATATTGAAATTTCTATCTGCGATGTAACTACTCGGTGTACACACAAGAACTTAATGCTTTCCTAATAAAGTAAAGAGATTTAAAAGTAAAATTAAATTGTATTTCTTTCTACTTTAGAAAACATGACCACCGCTACATAGCCAAAGCTAGCAAAAGAGCATTACTTAAACCCCCCCATAACTGGAACATTGTCTGCTGTCTTCTCCTGTTTATGCAACATTATTTCCGCATTGTATTTTGTAAACAAATTCTTCTTTGCTAGTATATAAAATATACACAACTCCCCAAGGTAAACATACATACATATACAATGCATTAGATTCTCTTTTTTATAAGTAGTGATTTTTTTTTAATTTTATAAATTTCTATAGAATGCATTTCTGATCGGTCAAACTTAAAATTAATAAGCAAATTTCGAAAGGCAACAATTTTACATTTACATTATAGACATGCGCGCCGAACTTCCGACCGACAAGTAGAGTTTTATTTATTATGGTAATCTAACAGCGAGCTATAAATAAAGTTTTATATTAAAGATACTACTAGAGCACTCCATTGTTTCGTGCGGGACATTTGTTTTTGCACTCAATGACAAACTGTTATCTGGTTTTATTATTAATTTATATTTACAAAAATGTGTGTAAAATATTTGACTGAATTACAGCTTTTGTTTAATTTCATTAAAAAAAAATAGGCAATGTCACCGCGAATATACATAAGACTTAAATATTAAAATATTTAAAAAAGCAAAGACGTTGGTATTTCCTTAAGACCAGTTTTGAAATACTTGGAATAATTTCGACACAATCTTAATTTTTAAAGTTCTAACTTATTGAAATAAATTGAATGTCGTGAAGTAGACTAAGTTCTAATGCAAATTATAGTATAAACATTGAGATATAGGAAAGGGAACTTTGAGGCATAAAATTATACATTGCTTAGTACAATAAGGGCTTTAACCGGGGAATACATGTAAACGAACGTTTGCCCACTTAATTGATTAATAGATTTTTTTTTACCCTTGGACCATAGTTACTATCAACACGAAAACATTATCCATCCTGAAAGCTTATTCAGGTAAACAGCAATAAAATTTTACAGCAAGTTCATAGAAATGCACGATTCAAACGTTTTTCAAGATCATACAAATTAAAGGGTGTTTTTTTTTAGAGGTATAGAACTTTGAAATGGAATAAAGATGATTTTTTTAAATTGACATGAAGTTTACTTTATTCGAAAGATAATCTTCTGGCATTATAATTTAAATATGATTTCTGGCATATGACCGCCACGGCTCGGACGTAGTCTAATCTGGAGGTCCAATTTTCGATGACTTTATAAAAAGCCAGAAAAATAGACAAAAATTCTACCAAAAACAACATTTTTCTTGTCCTCAATTTTAAAGAAACACGTGAATGCGATTTTCCTATTTTTTTTTCTTAGGGTATTTTTTTTCTCTTAGTTTTTTTGACAAATCTTTCCTTTAAAAAGTTATTTGGTCGAAAAACTCTGTGAAAAAAGGTTTTACACGTTTACATCGCTTCAATGTTCATCTGAGCCCGAAAATATCAATATTATAGAGATTTTCATGTATTTTGATTTGTTGTACGCCAAAAATTACTAAAAAATAAAACAAACTCAATAACCATTCTAGTATGAATTTTTTCCCCTTTTTTTAAATTTAGCCTGATATTAAAGATTCGATTGTTATAGGTTGAAGGCCAAAAATATTGATCGATTACTGATTAAAAATTTATTTATAACCAATTTTTTCTAGAGAAGTTGAGCTAAAAACTGAATAAGCAAACAAAAAATTTATGAATTTAAAACAAAATATAAGAGGAATCATTCTATTAACTTTATTTTTTGATTGAATGTAGATTATTACCCAAAATCTCTTCGAGATCATAATCATTCATCGTTATCGTTCCTTAGACTGCTTTTTTAAATTTTTAACATATGTATGTACATAAAGGGTGGGCCATCTAGTGGTTTCTTTTTAAACCATAGGTTATTCTGACACTTAGGAGCTGTTTCCCGATCGAAATCTTGACAGGAGTCAATATCATATCTCCGCGGAACGAAATAAGTCGCTTCACGCTTGAACAACGTTGGGAAATATTGAAAACTATTTCCAAAGTGAGTGCTGTGTAGCCCAAACAGTGTTTCCTTTTTTTAAAGAGGCGCATTTTCATCTCGGAGGCTACGTTAACAAACAAAATTGCCGCATCTGGGGCTCGGAAAACCACGTTATTATCGAGAAGCCAATGCATCAGAGAGTGACAGTGTTTCGGTCAACAGTGGGAGTTACAGAGTCATCTTAACCGACTTATATTTTACTAAAATTGAAGACATGAATTTGGACGACCTCTGGTTCATGCAGAATGGCGCGCCATGCCACACAGCCCTTGCCACAATTTATCTTTTGATCAGCCGTCTTGGTGATGTTAATTGGCCGCCTCTGAGCTGCGATTTGATCCCTTTGGACTTTTTTTATAGGGAACCGTGAGGGACCAATGTTATGCTAGCAATCCGGAAACGATTCAAGCACTTAAGGCCAATATCATCTAAGCTAAGCAATCCGTGAGCTACAGTCCGAAACCATCAACAAGGTCTTGGAAAATTTGAGTGACAGAATGCGCTACTGCGAAGCCAGCCGAGACAGCCACTTGAACTATGTTGTGTTCCATAATTAATAGGAATGTTTGCTCTTACTAATAAAGCCATAATACAGGAAAAAAAATTAATTTTGTTCATTTTATTACATTTAAAAAAAGAAACTTGTATTTGGCCCACCTAAACAAAACAATCACTGTTTTAGAAGTATTTGAATGACATATTAAGTTTCAACAAGCAATAAAATAAATACTTTTGTTCGTGTAATATAAATTTCGTCAATTCCTCCAGTCACCGCGTCTTATAAAAAATTTTTAACTTGAAAATGAGTCGGATTTTCCGCAGAGAAAAAAATATCTCTAAACCAAACTTGAAATTGAAAGGGTTTTTTTTATGTGATAAGACATTTGCTGTTAGGTTGTCAAGCTTATCCATCAACCATGAAATTATTAAACAAATAAAATCTGTACAAATTTTGTATTATATTATTTTATATTAAGTGAATTTTAGGTCACCCTTGAATACAAAAGAACACGCTACACGTCAAACTTTTTAACGAATTATTAATTAATTTGCAAAATTCTGTTTTGTTTTAACGAAATGAGAAATAGATATGTACAATTGTACATACATACAATATAAATACAAATGTGCATATATAGTGTTGGTCTGTTCACAGATGTCAGATCTATTTATTAAAATAAATTTTCAACACAATGAAACCTTATCTACCGGACTATTAGTTCAACGTATAAAAACGTACACTGAACCACAAAAGGAAGTAGCACAATAAAATAATGCAATCAAACAGATATGGATGTAGCTAAATCTTATATTATGTCTTATTCAAAATACAATGATAACGTTTACCTACTTCTGATAAATGAGAAATAATTTCTCAAACTAATAGGCTTATTCTCATTTTGAATGCAAATTTTAAATAATAATACAGAAAATGAATACGAAAATACAGTATGCGTTTTTACATTGTTTTGTAATTAAATTAAGATTAAGTTTCGAGAATTTAACAAAGCTAATGAAATAATGTTGATGTTTCTTCTTTTGTACATTATGTACAGTACATACCTCTGTATAATTTTTTTAAATTATTATTGTTGTTTTTTTCTTTTCATAAAAATAGTTTAATACTATAATAGTAAGTGCACAACAATATTTATACATAGACATTGTAGGTATGTATAATGAAGATTTATATAAGAAAATAAAACACTGAGGTAATTTTAAAATTTTTCTTTTTTTTAAGGCTTTAACGCTTTTCATTAAAAATTTCAATTTGAAATTGTATTTGTTTATTTTCGATTTTGAATGAAAAAGGTAAAAAAAAACAAAAATCTGTTAAAAGAAAATTCCGGAATTGATGAAATCTTAAAAAATGGAAAGTGTTTATTACGAAAAAAAGAGAAACAATGTTATCTCTAAACAGTTGATTTTAAATCTATAAGTTACACAGTTGTGTATTGTGAAATAAAGACTAAAATATGTTTCGCAATTCAAGACAAGGTTTAAAAGGACAGCTAAATAGAATAACTTTTAAAATTAATTGATGGATTCCACCTTACCGGTCGTTATTGTAAAACAAATAATACAAACAAAAAGATAATTCACGTTTCTTGGCTAATTTATCCAAGTAGGTTGATTAAAGAGTTATTTTTGCCAGCGAATATGTGTATAGATAAAAAAAAGCAAAAGCATTTTTTGTTAAGATTTGCTACTCAATATGAATCAGAATTAAATTGTCAAATTGTCAAATTGATATTTAAGTTCGTTAATTAATTTTTGATCAAAGTTTTAATTAATTTCTGAATTAAAAGAAAACTAATAGGGTGTAAGAGTTTATCCTCCAAATATGCATAAATAACACACTACTTCTCTGTCATTTTTGGAGAAGAATATCGTGGATTTTAAACGATAATCCATATTTTTTAAATTTTTAAAATCGAATCACGCAATTATACAGTCTTTTGCAAGCGGTGCTAAACCTGGATTTGACAGAATAAAAACATATTATTTACAAGCAATAATTTCAAAAGATTGACATTTTTATTCTTTGCGCAAATGTTAACACATTATTATTTAATATTGTTTTCGATGGAAGTGGAGTGCAGCTTGAATTTGTGTACCGCAAATTGTTGATTATATTTTTTAACGGTCAAACTTTGGCTATAGATCAAGTAACATAGTACATATATGGCTCATTTTCATTAATAATGGTCGTCTCCTATTCATCAATTTCTTTGTAAAGTCAAAACACCAATTTTGATCGAACTTAGTAAGCTCATAATATAGAATTAAATACATTGCATACCACATCTGATAAAGTTTAATTATAAATCAAATAGTCAACCGTAAATTCGTAACTCCAAAAGCAAAGAATAATTTAAATGCATTCAATATGACTGGGTTTCGATGTTTGATAAATATAAAGTTTTACCGAAATTTCCCAGTTTTGCTGTTCGAAACTGAAGCAAAAATATTTTGGATTCACTTGCTAACTTTTTAACGAACCATAATTTATGGGATCTCATCTTTTGAACTAGCAAAATCTATTTTGGTTTTTTTAATTATTAAATTTAGTATGTTTGTACTTACATACATAGCTACACAGTAATTACATTTTCAAATTGTTACACTTTGACATAAATCAAGAAAACAAACCTACGCAACAATTTATAATACCTATCATACAAAAGCAATGTCGAACAAAAAGAAAACGAAATTATAATATTCTCCAATTTTAAATTCAGCTGAAACCCACATTAATCTCTTTAGGTCAATCGATTCAAAAGTTACAGATTCTCTTCAAGTACCTATTCCTATTGTATGAACTACTTGATTCCTATATTCATATTATGTACATACACAAATACGATTATGTATCTCCTTGTGTAAGTGTATCCTTAAAAATTAAGTTAAAAAAAAGCTATGCGACAAGAGAAAAAAAAACATACACGTGGATCGGTGTGAAGTAATAAGCTATCGTTCCAAAGAAAAATGAAAAGAAAGTGCGCGTTATAGACAATAATTAGAGAGGTGAATCTTTTTCCAGATACTGCAATGAACTGCATCATGAACACATCCAAGGGCACATTATAACTTAAGTAATAAAATGAAAACAAAAGCACACAAATTATTAAATTGGGTCAACAGCTATTTAAATACGTTTTTAACTGACTTTAAGATATTGTGTTATGGAAAATGATTTTCCTCTGTGAGAATATGCTTAACCTGAAAGCGAAAAAAAACCATTGGCACACAAACCGAAAAAAAAACTTGGCAACCCTATTCGAACTGGGGTGGGGCTGAGAACTTACTAACCGAAATGCGAAAGTTTCCCCTTGCTGCCGCTTTCCGCTTTCCTGAGCGATATTTCATTTAATTTTTTAAAAGGAAAAAATGGTTCTCTCAATTTCCTAAAGAAAACTCAATTTGCTGACATTTTTCCTGCGGATCCTTTACAAGCATTTCACTTTACAATACGAGACCGACAAAGAAAATGACTCGAAAAAAAACAACGAACGTTTATCAGCTCTGATGTGCCAACACTAATGATTTTAAGTTGTGCGCAGTAGCCGGAAAATTCAAATGAACACGATTCTTTTTGCAGGATATTTGTCGACTTTTCTAATTTGTCATTTTATTTTTTTTTTCAAGAAAGAATTAAAAATAAATGTATTTTATTTTTCATAAATAAATTTTGAGATCCACACACTCTGACTCCGATATTTCGAATTTCATCGATTTCGGTAGGATTGATTCATTTTCAGCTTTTCTTTAATTTATTTTTGTGAAAGCCACCAATACGACGGACACTTTTGTAATTGGAATTAAATGACGTTATTTTTGAAAATATATTCAAATAAAATTAATTTTAAGTACAAACACAAATTAATTGCAGAAAATTTTCTAATTTAATAGCTGATTTTCCAGCTGCGGACGAAAAACACTTTTAACTGTACGCTGCGCGACCAAGGGGGGTTGACGACCTGAATCTCGTGAATTTTCTTTTCGAATCCTTAATTTAACGAACATTTTATGGGACATTTCTATCAAGTGGGTTATTTATTAATTTAGCACTCGAGATAAATAACATTTTTCGTATTTTTTTTTTTTATTTTTGTATCGATACCGCTCGATGACAGTCGGATATACATTTTGTCGTCATCATCATCATGGTTTCGGTTGATGCAGTACCATGAAACGAATTGAATTTTCGCTCTCTGGGAAATTCTAAATGGCATATTTTAGAGAGTCGAAACAACGAGGATGCGCACTACGCTGCAGTAAAGTTATTTAATATATCGGAATGTGCCCTCCCTTCCTTAAAGTACCAGAGTTATACCATGCTGTTAGACATATGAATTGCTATAGCAATAGGAATATGGTTGTTGTTGTTGTTCGCTTTTAAGGGAAACCACTTTTTGAGCAGCAATATTTTGAATATATGCAATGGGATAATTTTATTTGGAACAAAGTGTTATTTACACTCTAAGGTTATTTTACGCGACCGTTGTGAGCTTTTAAAACGATAGATAGTATATTTTAATAATTCCTTTTGCTTTTAAGAATCGAAAGTGATATAAATGATAAATAATTTTGCAGAAGAGTATGTGGCATAGAAGTGCTGCCATAAAAGGTTGACTAATTTGTTTATTTATATAGAATTATTGTTCATTAACCTCATTCTTGTTGTAAAAGACATAGTCAGCGGGCAGCGGCGGTCAACCCACATGAATAGCAAACAAACACAGTATGATCGCGTGAATGAAATCTATTCGGTTTTATAAACTCTAGACAAGCGAGAAATTTTATGTTCTTATAGATCGCCATCGCATGATGGGTTGATTGATGGTATTGAAATGAGAAATAAGAAAATGAATAGTAAAATTGCAGATAGATGTTTATGTCGTAAGTTTAGGTATACGTACTCTATAGGTAACTGTTTTGGCATTTTAGTACCAACCTTATCCCGACCACCTACATACATAAGATAGCATACCTTCCTACCATTTTTAGATTTCGAATTGTTGGAAAAAAAGTTTTAAAAAAGTGGTTAATAAAAACTGGTTCTATAGAAAGAAGCTAAGTGTTTTGGAAACATTATTTTCTAACAAAATAAAAACCATAGGCATCTCCAAAAGTATAAATTTTGTTTTTCTTCAAAACTCTTAGAACCATTTTCCATCAAAAAATAAGCGTTTCTTTGTTATTGATGAGCTATACCACTATTGTATAACCGTTGGTATACAAAAAAAACACAAAAAAAAAAAAAACAAAATAACGTACATTTTTCAAAACATGTCTATTTCCATTATAAATATTTAGTCAAAATCCTGGAACTCATTCATTATAAAATTTCAATAAGCATATTAAAGCCTATCAGTCGTATTTATTAGATTTTTGTCCACTTAGACACTATTTAACTATTTTCAAATTGACGGAAATGTGCTTTATTTAATAAAAATAAATATCACATTATTCACTGTTAGGACAATCTACTCTTGTGTCTAAGTTAGGCAGCTATAAGACACTAATAAACTAGGTTTTTGAACACATTTTCAAAAGTTGGACAGAATTGTCTAAAGTTAGACTATGAACAAGACGACTTCTCCTAAGATGTGCAAGTGGAAGGAAAAAAAAATCACAAAAACGAAGCTAATAAAACATATGTATAGGTAGTTCAATTTTTGATTCTGTAGGAGAATTCAAGAAGAAAAGTAATTTTTGTTCAAAAAAAAAAAAAAATATTCATATCCAGAAAAATATGTAGGTATCCGTTCAAAATATTACCAAATACCTATATGTACCTTCATCATATACATAATAGTTATAATATGCGTCGTTGTCTTTAACATGATCAGAGATCGAAAATAGAATGATTGACCTTTATTTCCAATCGATTTATCACTAATAAATATTATAATGGCTTGACCTGGCATTTATTTTTATGAATACCTACATTATTTAGGTCTTAAGTTTAGATTAAATTTTTATTCCCAAAAATTAAAAAAATATAATAATTAAATAATACATAAATGCATTCATTTCAGTCCAAAAAGGAATAAAAAAGATTATTTTAAAATATTAAAATTTACTGAAAGTAAATTCTCAAGAGTTTTTGTTGTAATGGAAAGCGTAAACAAAACCATATCAAAAATGTATTGATTGATTTTTAAATAAATCAAAGAATATCGGTATTTTAGAGGCAAATACGGTTGCACTAAACAAAATGTTCAATGCCTAGTTACATTTTTGGTAGTTCTTCGCTTTCTCGTTGCTTAATACTTTTAACATAAATATAAGGTTCAAAGTATGACAGTCCGATGATAGAAACGAACTTTTAGCAGTTGCATTTGCTACAAAAAAGTTTCAGGCGGTAGGTACCCCAATTGACTTAAATGTCCATGGCTGGTTGAATTAGTTTTAATTTTAATGCAACACCCATTTTAACTTAGTAGAAAATATTATCAAAGTCAATGAAATTATAATGGGAGATTTATTTAGAGGTAAGAAATCGATCTTATCGGGCATCTGACCATAACTGCGGCTAGCATGGTCTATTCTGATATTTGCGAAGGGATAACAATGATAACGGCTAGTGAGCAATCAGCTGGATTTCATCACTGACCTATAATAAGTTCTTTGCTTTAAATTTCAGAAAGTTCACCATAAAATTTGCTTAGCTCAAACATCCACATCTTTTCCTAGAAGATGGATGAAAAACAATAAGATTGTTATGCCATTTTTAAGAAATTGTTAATGTTGGTACCTAGGTACTTTACCCTAAGATGAAACTTAAATATTCAAGTTTCACATAACAAACAACTCATGTGACAGTTGACGCTAAGAAAATGTAGAATATTAGCGTGTAACTTGAACTTTAATTTTTAAGTTTCGTATCTGTAAATAGGCCTATGACGTATTGAAATATTTTTAAGAATATTAAATACCTACCTAGAACTTTTTTGAAGAACGTGTAATGCCGTATTAAGAGCTTGTATCTGGAGGCTTTTTTAGGAATCGGTGAAGCTCTTAGCGAAAATTCTGAAAGACAGCTCTATGGTAGGTACCGTGGACGTATTAGTATGCCTTTAATAGTTAGTAGATAAACATAGGTACCTAATAACATAATGTTGTGAAAAAGCGAATTTACGTTTTTTTTGTTTTTGGTAGCGTTGAAAATATTAAAATATATCGGCAACGATTCTCAAAGACCCAAATAATGTTTAACAACGAAACCTTAAAAATTACAATCAAAGATTGATTCGAAACACATACCAAACCCCATTTGAAATTTATTCATGACTTTGACGATTTGGGAAATATTTTAAAAAATATGTGATAGATCTTTCACAAACTGCAAGTAATTTCGCTTGAAAGAGCGATTCTTTTTATGGCAGGGTCAACTGCAAAAATGGTACCTCAATCATACATACCTATAATCATAGAACGATTTTTCTTCCCTTATTGGAAACTCTAAATGGGTAAAATCTAGCCTAGGTGTTAAAATTCCAATTTGTTTGCCCATTTTTTAATTGTTTTTTTTTTTTTCTTTTTTTGTTAATAGGTATAGGGTGATGTCGTGTAAGGTCAGCCCCCTCCAGTAGTCAGCCACTTCGTTATAAAATACAGCAAAATAGTAACGGTTTTCGTTTATTTACCATAAAATATTTTTTTTCTAAAAGCCTAACTTATCTTCTGCCTGGATGCAAAATTTTGTGCCAATGGCGCTGCTTGTTTTCTTGTTAAAAATGCAAGTTTGCTTCAAGTTTTTCTAAGTGTCGATTGTGTGATTTTTTGTTAAATTAAAATTAGCAGAAGTGTTTTGGAAAAAGAACTATAACTACCAAAATATTGAAGTTTACTATTTTATATGATTATTTATAGGTTATTTATAGTTTAATTTACACTTTTTTAACTAAAAATATTATAAAATATTGTTAAATAGGTATTTACAAGGGGGGCTGCTTTCTGGAGACTACATTTTTTTAATTCCCCTAAAGTCAGCCTCCCCCGGCTGACTACTGAAAATCACTTTTTGTTTTTTTTTTTTAACCTGAGTATGCAAAGTCAATGATATTATTATTCTCTTTTAATTTTTGACAGAAGAATATAAAAAAAAACCTTAGTTTCAGTAGTCAGCCTCCCCCGGCTGACTGTTAATTTGAAGGTAGAATGGACGGCTGACTTCAGAAGACACATTTTCTATGGTCAGCCGCTTATATTATACACTTTATTGGGGGCTGACTACTGGATACTTCAAGTGGCTGACTAATGGAACTTAAGGGGCTGACTACGCAAGAATCACACTTTCATCTCAATAAAGTTAAATAATTTGTTTTGGGTAGAAAATTAACTAAAAACGCTTAAAATTTTATAATCTACACATTCCCAATAATCAGATAATCTAAATACTCTATTCCGCAATTGAATATTTGATTTTTAAGGACCAGTTGAACATAAAAAAAAAGTTAAAGGGCCGACTACTGGTGCCATCACCCTACCTACTTATGTATATCAAACGATAATAGATAACGATAGGAACTTTACCAGGAATTTTGTTATTTAGGTAAATAGTAGAATTTTAGTCATGTTTTTAATATAAGTTATCTATTGGTGGATAACCAGCCAGTAAGGCTTTGAAATCCAATAGATGATTTTTGGGCTGGGTCCACCGTTTTACCAACTATTCTAATTCAAGTGTAGAATGGTAGGTAATCTTAAAATACATCATTTCAACATGGTTGGTAGAATATGGCCGATATAGCCCTATGAAGTTCATTTGTAACACCGGAACTCTACATCTATCATTCCTAGTCGAATCAACAAAATCAACATTTTGAATGCACTCAAAGATTCAATCGGTATATACCTACATAGGTAACCTCAGAATTTAATTAATTTTTTTAAGGATAGAATATAAATCCCAAAAAAATAATTGCACACATTGAAGCGATAAAAAACATATATGGTAGGTATGACCTAAATATGAATTCTAAGTAATGCGTAGGTGGAGAAAATGAAGTTTCATATAAACTCAATCGGTCGTCAAAAATAATACTGTTTTATCGATCTGGTATGAGTTCTTTCTCAATCCACGACACAACAATATTAAATTAATGATCGTTATAAAACTGTTTTAATTGGCAAAGTCAGTTTTTTCTATTAATTAGTTGAGTGCACCTTTTGCGAGGCGTCATCGTCGTTATCGAGGGCGAAGCACCATTTGAACAACGCTTATGCATTTGCTTTCTAATTAATTATTAAGCTATTTTTAATTTTCACTTCGATTTAATTATTTCAAATGCCCTTTGATTGACTGACACTGAAACTGGAGGGCACAATGCAAATTTTTTCGACAAATTCAATTCATTTGCAGAAAATAATTAATTTTATGAGAAAAAAAAAGTGCAAATGAATTTTTGTCTAATCTGAAAACAAGGACAACTATATTCTGTTCCACCATATAATCATCGCGCACTTCGATTCTCGAATCATCTGCCTGCGACGGACAGGAAGATATTAACTGACATGACATACCTACACAAAAAAGATTAAAACCTTATACAAAAGTAACAAAGAAAATATAATTTGATAAGAATTACTTGTGAACAAATGATAAAAGTGATTTATAAACAAAAAATGGAAAGAAAGAAGCAGTTCTAGGCATTAGTTTTTCAATCAAAAGTTGTCGCCACATAGAAGCTGAGGAGTACGACCCCATAAACTTTTAACCACTGCACATATCACTGCATCTCACTCTATATTGGGTTCTCCTTCAAGAAAAGCGATATTCGAAACTTTTCTTCAAACGTCATACTTCTTTTTCGTTCTCACTACAGAACAAAGTTTATGTAAACGAAGAAAAAAGTATCTGCACTAAATTTAATTCTTTATTACCATGCATTCATACCCAACCACAAGTAAATTTTTTCTAAGCAATCAAGAATAAGAGGAAAATCCTTTTTCAATTTTATTTTATATCCAAAGAAAGGGTGTAGAGCACAAAATGAACTTCGAGTATCGCAATAGCAGCGCACCATCCGCACACGCACACACCACTAAGGAAAAACCACACACTACCACAACTGCAATAGCACTTTCATTTTATTTATCGAGAAAAAAAGATTTTTTCCACTTCAGGTGCAATTTAGATTTTTTGTCACAAAGCATTTCAGATAAAATAAAACAACATATTTTACGCCAATTACTGAATCAAATAAACATTTAGAATGAAATTAGCAACACTTTTTTTTCAATAGAAACTGCTTATGTTCCTCTTTTCTACAATCTACACGACGAGTTCTTTCTTTCGGTTTTTACTTTTTTCGTGTAGTACAGCAGCAGCAGAGGAAGAATTTTTTCTTTCGATGTTTTCACTAACAAAATTAACACTTGAATTACCCGTAATTCTGACGAACAACGAACCGGAATTCAACGTCGGGACAATCTCGCTTAGATTAATCTTGTTTAATTGTGGATTTTTTGCTTGGAGAACACGAAGATCATTAGGAAATTAAAAAAAAATTAAACGCAGAGCCAGCACATAGATAAAATATGAGACCCACAGAGAGAGCAAAAATCAACTTCTACTTCGATATTTTGTAATATGGCTGCCACCACAGGCATTGACCGTCATTGTAGCCAACTTAAAGGCGAGAATGAAATGAATATAAATGAATTCAGGTAAATTTTCATCGCACTGGAGCGCATGACTTTGGGATGCGTGGGTATACGGCAGAATTATAGCACTGTCAGTTGAAATGAATTTTGTATGCTAAAATGAATAGTAACTATAACAGGGATGGTATAGGAATGACGAGATTTGTTTTATTACTAGGGCAGTTCAGATCACTGAGATCGCACAGTCTACAACAATCTCAGTTTCGTGAACAGCATCCCTCAGACAAAAATTATCAGTTCTGTTTTGGAATGATCAGATTTAGTCCCTGTTTACACAGTTGTTTTACTAAAAGGGTATCCAGTGAGACAGGTAGATGTTATATGCGTATAAACGAGAAGGATTTTGGGATGAAGTCTACCGTCCTCGTGTCTACGCAACCATAAATATCACTGGAAGCGCCATTACGTAAAACGACTGTCTAAACATCCACTTATGAGCGCTCATAAAAATTCACTAGCCTAGTTCAGAATTGTATCCAAAGTGATAACGGCGAAACACAGCTGATAGAAAACAGTTGTTGCCAAGAAAAAAATCTCAACCTATCCCAATTCTGGTAAAATCATCTATCTTAAGAGAAATAATGTCAACAAAACTGAATTTGCGTTCAGAAACAATATACATACATCCGTATGTCAAGCACTGATCTCTATATACACTGCATAGTGGATATCCTAAAGTGTATAACAGTTTTTGTGAGGCGATTTTAAAATTTTTTGACGGGATACCGGCCTCGACCTCACGTATCTCGCTCTATAAAAACGAAAAACTAGATAGAAGATATTTGCCGTAATTGAGCATTTATTTGATGTCAGCAATTTCTTTTAATTGATGGTGTCGCTTTCTTGCGTGGATTCATTTCGTTAATATATTATTAAAGTGCTTTGAAATACTTTGACCACAGAGTAGAAGTAGTTGACTGCAGCTGTGGTTGCTTACAAATAGTAAATTAAAATTTAAAAATAAAAAAAAAATAATATTTTTTATTAAATAAAACAAAAAAAAAACACTTTTTTATGAGTTTCCGGGGGAGAGTATGATAACTGTGGCGCCAAGAAATGAAAGGCATAATACTGAATTGTAGATATTACCGTTATTTTTTAATGATTTTTTTTCATTTTTAGTACTTTTTTCATAAAATAGCCCCTCCCGCCCAAACGGGGGGAGATAGACCCCCCCTCCCATAGTAAAAAATGCTTGTATTAAAGTGTTCTACAAAAAAACGTTATCATTTCTTGTCGCCACGGTTATTATACTCTTCCCATTGGTTTCGTTTTTTGAACAATGTACTTTTTACCTTTTTTCGTGCACTTATAATGCCCCTATAGTGCACCGTGATGTACTTAGATATATGTACATGCATAGAACTATTTCAAATACTATAACTTATAAAAATGTAATGTAAAATGGGTTGAGTTTCGATTGCCAGTAGCGTATGACAACGCACTAACCATTACGTAATAGGCTAAGCGGAAGCGTATCTATGCAAATTTATTTGAAGCGTTTCAGTAGACTAGCACATTCCTGCCTCTTTCGAGGAAGCGAAAAAACCTACAAGGTATCTCTTGTCAACGGCCGGTGTACAAAAGGGATTGTTAAAAATAGGGCATTTTCCAACCTAAATCCAGATTAATTTCCTTAACTTTGTTGTTGAGTAATTTACACAATTTAAATTTTAAAGTTAGCCAACATTTATAAATACGACTGATAATATATAATTACCTTTTTGTCAATAATAACAAAGAATAAGGATTATTTACTATTAAATGAGTTTTAAAATTTTAATTATTTGCAGAGATTCTGTTTTATTTTTATGCAACAGCGGCTAAAATGACGTCTGTGAAGTTTGCATAACAATTTTCACCTAGCCTAACGGGACCTTAACAGGAATTTGCAGTTTTTTTTGTATTTCTATTCCGGATTTTGCAGTTCACCAATTAGTCGGTGTGACCCCCTGTACTGCTAACTTCACTATGTAGTTAGCAGTACATGATGTTTTTTTAACAACCACGAAAGCTAGGAATTCGGAGTAGGGCTTCAAATTTGCAGTTAAAAAAAAAAAAAATTGAAGTCATCAGCTAGAAAAAAATTTCATAAAATATCGTTAAGTTCAAAGTGAAGTTAGCAGTACATGGTGTTTTTTCGACAACTAGACATGCTATCAATTTGAAATAGGTATCCAAATTTGCAGTTCAAGAAAAAAAATTACCAAGGTTTTGAAGTCCTCATTTAAGAAAAAAGAACACAAAATTCATATTGTATGGCCGACTTCAATTTAAAGTTAACATGAAAGTCCATTTCTCAGCAACCACGTAAGGTAGGAATTTGCAGAATTTTTTTTTCTTAAATGAGGACTTCAAATTTTTGGTAATTTGTTTTTCTGGAACTGCAACGATTTGTCGTGGTAGTAAACTTGATATTTGTCTCCCTGTCTATTCGAGATTCTCTTGCTTGCGTAAATTAAAACCACAAAGCCCCATTTGTTGTCTAATAAATTATATATTAATTTTATCCTTTTTTATTCATAATACAATTAATTAATATAATTTAATTATACATAAATTATTCGCAATTACAACAAGACTCACAATGCATAATGTGCTACCTCGTGAACCTACTAATATAATATGTACTTAGTAGCAATAATAATAAAATCATGCTCTGACAATGACAAAAAAACAACTGAAACTGTTAATTATATTGTTTTGTTTTACTTTTTGATTTATGAATATACATATGTATAAACATTACGTAATGTTCTAAAAATCTATGTTACAGTGAATGGTTTTAATTTATTTATTTGTTGTGTATATAATGATTTTCCCATCTTAATTCTATTATTTCATTATAGAAATATAAAGTTTCATTTTCATTTTTATTTTGTTTAGCTTTTAACAGTTAATGGATATTTTTTTTTCTAACGTTATTGCTGGAAATTATTATTTTTAGTTGACTGCATCAAAAAATTTCCCATGTTTGGTTGCAGTAATTTATTACTAAATTGCACTATGTATCTGATTTTTCAATTTCAATTTTTTGTGTTGTTGTAAGCATGTCTAATTAAATTTTTGATTTTTACTGTAAACAGTATTTTATGCCAATTAATTGTTTAAGAAATACCTAATGGGTACAAATATTTTTCAGTATAATGTGTATTTTCTTTTATTTTTGATTTTATTGAGCTCCAATATTATTTTTATATCAACTCTGGATAAGAAGCCGATGTAGTTAAATATTTCAAAATTATGATTTATAATATTTTAGTATTTCAAATGATGGATTTTAAAATCAAAAGATATACATAAACATAACACCTAACTAAAACGTGTGAAGAATCTAGATTTTTGTATTTAAATTAAGCAAACTGTCCTACTGTACCTACGTCACAGAATTTAATGTAGGCCAAGTTAAAGATAGAAGATATTTATTCCATTTAATATTTTAAGGCCTCCGATGTGTGCTTTAATATAATTGTAATAAATGTACATTAAATGGCAAAAATCTTTGGCGGACTATAATAGGCTTTTATTCAAATAGCCATTAAATAAAAGCTGTACTTACTTACACGATACACATTGATACATTTTTCAAAAATTAAACAGGTTTCAAAATAGTTCTTGGAATTTTCTTCCAAAAGCTTATGCTGTCAGAACATCTTAAATTTTCCTTCCTATAATAGCCAACTCAAACTTATTGATATATTGAGAGTTAAGAGATGTTCGTATATTTATGTTTTTGGAAGTGACTAGACAAGTTTAAATTATAAATTTTTTAAAAATTAGTTTTGAATATCTCTTTTGTCAGTTAATGGTTCTGCTCGAAATATTCAAGTTTATTTTTATTTTATTTAATAAAAAAAAATTTTAATTTCTTCAGCCAGGCTATAATCGTTAACTAAAATAAAAATTAAGGTTTTTGATTTTCGCAATCATGCAGATATTCATTAATAAGCGATCGAGCTTTGTCGTGTGTAAATTTTTTTGTAGGAAAATTAATGAAAACTAATATATGAAGAAATAAAAGGAAACAAACTGTCTACCGATCTATTCACCCATCAGTATGTACATCGATAAACAACTTAAATGGCGAAAATTAATTTTTTTGAAATTCCATTATGTAGGAATTCAAATTTTTGTTTCAGCTCTTCTATAAAAAGCATCTCATTTTAATAAGATGAGATTAGAGAAATGCCAATTCATAACAGTTAATAGCCATTGAAAGTGAGTGTGCATCAACGCGACTTGAAAATAAAAATCATCGGCGGGAGGCTTTGGTTCTGCGGAGTACCTTTATAAACAATACAGCTAAAAATCGGTGTATTTCTTTATTCACTTCCTTTTCATTAACTTCTATACTAAGCCATTTTATAGTGTTTAACTAAAAGAGCAACTATCTAATCATGAACTTTATATCGTGCTAGCGACGAGATGCTACAAAAATACCCAACACAGATAGACTTCTGGACAAATCGTTACAAAATATTGAATCCATTATAGTTTTGTTTGGCCAATTGATACGCGTTAATTTTATATTAAAGTTTTTTTTTTGTGTAATGCGTTTCGCCCAGATACGAGACAGTAAGCTTTACTACTCTTCTAAGTTATTTTAGGAAAGACACCATCATCTACATTCTAAGCTCACTGGTGTATCTGGATCGGGTGAAACGCATTTGGAGTAAAGATCTTAAAAAAACTCCCCATTTAAATGTTTTATTAAATTATTTCAATTAATCTTAAGCGAATTAATATACAGTTTTTTTAATTATGTAATTAGGAAAATCGTTGAAGAATTTAATTCGTTACGAAAAACATACATATTGTGTTAAGACCTTTACTCTACTATTTACTTTATTTAAAAAAAAAAAAACAAAATTGTAAAACAAGTTTATTTTTGCCAATAATACATAATAAAAGTGAAATAAAAGTCTGTAGTCATCTCCGTAGTAACATAACAATAAGAGGTAAGAAAATACACACTCATAAGCTATGTGTTTAGTGTGCGCTATCTAATGAGCACCTACAAGGTACAAACTCTTGTGTTATCAACTGGATAGGTTATTTTGGTTAAAGAACACGAACGTGGCAATTTATGAAAACCTCATAAATGTATATGTACGTTGAAGACAGTTCACATTTCTGTTTGTCAGTAGATTTAATTAATGAATTTAAAAACAAAATTGTAACAATTATTGTTTAAAAATTTTTTTATTATTAATTTTAAAACAATCAAGCTATATTTCCTTCCCTATCTCACGAACTAACCCAACTGTTTTTTTTACATTTTACCAATTCAAGGTGTTGTTTCTTCTTTAAATGATGTTTGTCTTTATTGTATTGTAAAATAAAGCATTTACATTTTTGAATTAAATGATCCAATAAATGGTTTAAAGAGGAACCATAAATAAAAAATCGAAGCTTGATTCACAGCTCTTATGTGGTGTTTATATTTTACTTCGATATGCGATTGTTTGATGTGTAAACGTAGGGTTTTACTAAAAGCGGGGGTAGAGTGAACTAAAATCGTGTGCCTTATGTGTAGCACGTTACGTACACGGTGCGATACGTAAACCGTAATCTGGCACTCGGGCGAACGTTTATGTTTACTCATTTTTGTCAGTCCCAGCACTCACACATTTTTTATTTTATTAAGAGCCGAAGATACAGTCGATGATTTGCTTTGCTCACATCTCAAATCGTTTATCCCGTTTCGAATATAAACATCCCTTAATAAGAAACTTCTTCTTTCTACATTTTAAGATGAAATTTTTTTTTGGGGCATATTGATATCCCAAAAAATAAACTTCTATATTACTACTTATTTTTGGGAAATCAGAATAAAAACATTCGCGCACGTGAGTTTTTTAAAGCTTTAATTTTACGTTACATGAGTCAGATAAAAGCTGCTTGTTATTGAATCTGCGAATTTTAGTGTTCATTTCTTTATCCTAGCCAAATATTGAGTCAAGAAGTTTAACGACGAAATGAAAGCAAATTCATTTTCCATATAAAATTATTTGTTTTGCCGCTCCAAAACAGAAAGAAAGAAAGAAAAATGTTTGCAAGAGTTTAAATCGATAGCCTTTTAAAACAAAAAATGATATATTCGTCAAACAGTACAGTACCTACTATTGAAAAAATACAAAATCGTTCAGAAAATTTAGACAACAACCGGCAAATAAAATAATTTAAGGTTTAAATTTTCATGACAAAACTAAGTCAACATAATATAAAATAAAACAAATCCAATTCCAACAATTATAAATAAATATATTAAATATTCAAACGAAAAACATACATAATTATAATGTATACAATATTTAAAGAAATAAGCTTAAACAATAGTAATAAAATGTATAAAAGTCAAATAAATATGTTCACTCCGTGATAATATTTTTGGATAATTCTTTTTTCTGTTTTTGTATAGATTTTATCATTTTATGTATAATTTTTCATATAAAAAAGATATGTAATATCCCACCTAGAATATTAGTTAGCTAAATAAAACCAATAAATAAGTCGAAACTATTTGGTCAATTTTGTTAAAGGATTATACATATTATATATTATATTGGTATATAAATTTTGTAATGCATACTTTTGTTGTTTCATGGTTTTTGATTTTCTTTTAAAGATTCATTATTTTTTGTGTGTTCTTGGTTCTGGTAAATGTAGTTTTTTATGTTAGTACTTTTCAGTTTTGTTGTGTTTCGCTCTAAAGTTTAATAACCCTAAAACTTTAAACTACTCTTATCTTAAGTTAATAAAAAAAAAAAAACGGTATAAGAAAATAATATGTAGATTTTTTGTAATCAATTATACAACTTAATTGCTACTCCTTGTGACATTGTCATGCTTATTTGGCATCTTTAGCAAACGTTTTGTGCGGAACTCATATGCTCGTCGACAGAACATAACTAGTTCTGGATTTGTGCTTTCTGGTACCGCTCGTGGGTTAAAGAAATTGGGCCTTTTTGGTACGATCGTAACGTCTTGGATATCTTCTTCGGCGGCCCGTAATCTACGACGGTATCTGGTTAAAAATAAAAAAAAAATCAATTAGATAAAGTTTTTCATTTAAGAAAGAGGTACATATGGAGCAATTTGCATTGAATGATGAGTACTTACCTACAATACTCTCTAAACACCAAGACATAGCACTTGTCTTCTATACATGCCACAGAATTGTGATCGCGGTGGCGGGATGCATAAACCTCATCAGGGCAATCGTTTCTTAAACGACCCTGTTCGGTATGTTCCGGCCTATAATACCATAGTAGTGACATCATCATTTCTCCTAAAATTTTGTTTTAAATTAAAAAGGATAAATTAGTATTAAAAATGATCGAATGTTCAAACATTGACATACCATCTTCAGGATTCTCCCATAAATAGGCAACTTTAGCAACATATGGCAATTCATTATCTTCATTGGCCTTTAGCAGCACACAATCTCTAGGTCGGATAATATCCCCCTCAGAATGACGCATAGCAGGATAACAAGTTCGTATAACGTGTGGATCATCGCTCTGGAAAAAAGCAACAGAGTAGTTAGTTGGCAGGTTCTAATGATTCGGTTGAGAGGAAAAAAAAAACTTAACCGCTAAAATTTGAGTTCTTAAAAGGATTTCCCATTGGGAAAATTAATTTATTTTTGTTCAGTTAATTTCTGTTTATTTTTTCGAATGACAGTTCATGTAGGTATATGATTTCATATTTGAAAAAAATAACTTACATTTAGAAAAACAGCACCTTGGAATGGCTCACCCTCCCAACGCCAGCCGTTATTCCATTTCGGCACTACATCAGGTCTCGTAGGTTGAATAGTTTCATCGACCTCAATCGAAATGGAATGTTTATGCTTGGGTCTCTTACGACACCCAAATTTCGATCGCGAACGTATTCTCTTCATTGTTCCATTATGTCTTATGTACCGTGGTATTGCCGGACGCAAAAATACAAATTCAGAAGGCGGAAGATGTGGTACTGAGATAGTAGCGGCATTCGAACTCAATGGTATCGAATCTGTTGTAGCCTCATCGTGTAAGGTCTCCGAACTTGCTGCGGGAGCATTGCCAAGTGGACTTTTTGAAAAATCGTTATTATTCGCTTCTGAAGAATTGTTATTATTCGTAACCATAGTCCCATCATGATCTACGTTAATAATTCGATTTTGATCAACAAAATCACATTCGGATAACAGGGCGGGTGTTATGGAATTCTCTGGTTGATTCATCGATAATAATTTCACCTTGTTGCTCTTTCTATTTACTGTAAAGGACTTGTATTTTTTGTGCAGTTTAGACTTCTCTGATCCTGATGAAGTCGAAGAGAATTTGTTAGCTTTGGTTGAGGTAGATGAAGAGCATTCGAATCGCTCTGCTCTGAGCAACGATTTAGATGGTTTCTTAGTTTCTGACTTCGAACGCGCCTCTGATGTTTTAGATTTTTTTACTTTGCGTCCAACTGTTGGACATGAAGATGTAAAATGGGTTTCTGGTTCAGAGAAATACCCTCTTGCGACCAATTCATTGGAAGTCTCATGGGTATTCACTATTGATCGATTGCCATTGAGTAACAGTGACTGTTTTAATTTTTCTTTTCTAGCCGCATGACGCCTTTCAATACGCTGAGCTAATGCCGCTATTCGCTTCTTTTCTCTAATCTTTTCCCTTCTTTGCTCAATTGCGATCAGTTTTTTTTTCCTTATTCGAAGGCTCTTCTTTTGCTGATCCGTAAGTACAAGTTTACGTTTACGAACGACGCTGTTTCTTGAGGACTTTTTGAACTTGCCGAAACGATTACGTTTTTCAATCTTTCGACTGAGGCACAAATAGGACTTGGGTTCGGTTTGTTTGATGAGACTTTTATAGCTGTTTGGTGGAGATTTCTTACATTGATTCTTGTGGAATTCGAGAATTTTTATGCGCTGCTTTGGCCCATCCACTGAGGGACTTGTAATTTCAATATCATCATCTATAACCGATTCTGGGCTGGAAATTTTCACATCATCAGACGTTTCTAATTCTGTTTTGATTTTATTCAAATATTCCTTGTCATCGATGGTACGGGGCAAAGCTATTGACAATTCATCATCTCTTTCTGTTTTGATTTTTTCTGATTTGATTTTGGTTTCCAGTATCAAAGGGACAGTTGCTTCGCTTTTGTGATCAATGTTTTTGTTGTTGTTGGAATGGGGATGACTAGACAAGTTAAGTGCCGGGTCATTTGTTTCAGGTGGCTGGGAGGCAGGTTGTTGTGGTTGCACTGGATTTTGTTGAATCTGTTGTAATCGCACTGGATTATGCTTGGCAGCTGACCCAGCATAGACCATTTCTCGGGCCATAGTTTTTCCTATTCGCGCCTTCCTGCCAACTACAAGTTGTGTAGGCAGAGAATTTTTAGGAGAAGCCGGCGACACCGTGAGATCGAAAGCCTCAATGGTGCAAACGACATCACTATTGACAGTATCCAATTTTTCGGACTCCTTTTCGAGCGTCACTGCCTCTTCGATTGGTTTTTCATAAGCTAAAGGCGGTGTAGGTGGCTGTATGACATCCTCCTCATACTGACTGCTCTTCGAATCTACATCTAAGTCCTCAGACTTAAGCTCGGACTTCAAAGGTTTTAAAAGTTCAATTTCGTCACACGATTGCACATGATGATGATGCAAAAGCGTATGATGATGTGGATGGTGTAGAAAGTGGTGATGGGCGTTGGTGGCAGCACCGCCATCCAAACCGACACTTCCATCTGTCGCCACGACCAATTGTTGATGAATTGTATTGCTGGTATTATTTGTAACTGGGCCTCTACTGATATTCAACTGTTGTTGCTGGTTGCTACTGTTGTTAGCATTTACAATTCCACTACTGTTAAGCATAGCTGACACGGGTAGCATATTGTTGCTATTGCTCTTCGAATTCGGAGTCAAAGCCGATTTGCTGATCGCGCTGTCGGCTGCGCTGACTATATTCGCTGAAACTGCTGGTGCCATTGCTGCTGCTGTAGCAACTGTAGGATTGCTGATGGTGCTGTTGATAGTTGCTTCGGTATTGTTGGTATTGTTGCTGCTGCTGGTGTTGCTACCAATATGAGGCCCAGTATGGACGTTTTTTGGACACGACTGTTGCATTGGACATGGACATTGTGGTGGATATTCTAAGAATATACAGAAATATAAAATTAATTGATAAATAAAATTTGCGATTGCAACAAATTTTTTGGATTAAAAGTGAACATTAAAGTAAGACAATCAATAAGATGCTTTTAAATGAGACCCGAGTTTCTAAGCTAGGACTATCATCTAGTCCCAAACGAATGCTTTTAGAGTTTCTTATATCCGTGGTGCACTTAAAAAACAAGCATTTAATTCCCTATACAATTTCTTTTTGTCTTTTAAATGTCTTTTTTATTAACGATCACTCTTATTTTTTTATTTAAAAAAAATAATATTACTTAATTTTTGGCTACGCTAGTGACTCATATAATGTACTTATGTATTTAAATGTATGCGAAAAACCATACTTTTCCTTACCCATATAGGGGCTGCGGGTGTAGCATTGACCCCCACCGCCCGGACTATAGCCCGAATAGTAACCCGGCGGACCTGGATAGTGTTCCAAATGTTGCGTATGTGCCGCTCCTGGTCCTGCTGGAACCAGTTGTGTACCAGACGGTGGTCCTGATGGTGACGGTTGACCTCCAGGAGGTGGAGACTGTTCATAAATATCAGATGGTGGTGGTGGTCCCGAATGCGGTCCTGGTTGGTAATACGGTGGATAACGCCTGTATGATGGAGGAGGCGGAGCACTTTGATATACTTTGGCTGGGAAATATGGTTGATAGGGTGGCGAATAGCACATCGCCTCACCCGGATAGGGAGAATAATAATTGGGAGGATATGCCGACGTATAATGCATTTGATGCATTGATCGTGGATATGGTGGCGCTCCCTGATGAGCGGCTGCTGCGGCTGCTGCAGCAGCTGCTGCCGCGGCGGCAGCTTGTTGATGTAATTGCTGTTGCTGGTGTTGGCTTTGTTGCTGCGAAGCAACACTTGGCGATTGAGGAGTACCCTGTTGCTGAGATGGGTAGCGGAATGTTGCCAAATCACCACCGGTTATGAGAACATCACTATCTGAGCTCTCAATTGTCGATGTAGACGAGGGTAACGGTGGTAATTGACTTCGATCTGGATCAGAATCAAGTGGTGTGGGAATTTGTTTGCTTTTTGTTCCAATTGGTGGATGAATTGATGTTTGTTGTTGAGATGTTTGCGGTGGTACTGCAGATACTGGTTGTAATACGTGTGGTGAAATTAATGGACCAGCCGGTTGGTAATAACCTGGATAAAAAAAAAGAAAGATTAGATGTAGCAAATATATTTGTAGGTAATTATGTTAAGTTATTGTTAAAGAATATATTTCATACTTTTTAATCATTATAATTAAGGCACTGTAACAAGAAGCTCGTTTTATGAGCCCCTCGAATTACAAACATTTATTCTAAAGTAATGCATACCTATCCTTACCCTCACACTCATATTTTAAAATAAATTTCATAAAACGAATCTGAATCGTTTTCACAAGCAAGAATCCGTAAAATTTTTTGAATTTGGAGGCTTTGAAACACTAATGAAACAACGTTAATTTTGAGACCTATTTCATTTTCGTTCTAAATTAATGACAATTTAAACTGAAATTTTACAATTTGTCCGTAAAAAAGACACCTGAAATAAGACATGCCGAAAACATTTAATTTTTTTCACGTAGTAATACCGCGGAAATGTTGCAAATTGGGTAGAGTAAAAAAATGAATCGAATCCGGAAGGTATGTAGGTATTTACCAAGTTAATTTCTTTTTGTACCTCTTTTTAGTCTCCCCTGTACACAACTTTTCCGCGGTTTTATGGCTTAAAAAAAAAAAACAAAATTTAAGTTCTTTGGCCCAGCCTTACCTTTAGTCCTCTTGCTCATCACCAATCAATTCGTCTTGCAGTTGCCCATGTCCTATCAATCGAAAAAGTGTTGGCTAAGATTGCACCCATTTCAATATCTATTTTTTTTTATCCCTCGCATTAACGAACATTTCGGGGCTTTATTTCATATTTATGTACATTTAAAGCATCTTTAATATCCAACAATTATATAAATTGGAATATAGACAATATAAAGTAGTTCTTGATCAAGCCAATTGAGAAACGTAACATAACAGCGTACAAAGCTTGTTAGACAGACGAAGACAACAAAGTCAACAGGTTTGGTGGTAGCTCTCTTCTAGAATATCTTACGCCAACCAAACAGCTGTTTACGAAGTTACCGAAAATCTTTCTATTTTGAACATAAAAAAAAACGAAGATTCCACATATAAACTGAACTCCGAATTCAACTTATTTAATGACAATAATTACTATCTACATTATACAATACAATGCAATTTATGCAACACAATCAAAAAGGAATTCTATCTTCCGCATCGCAAAATGAAAAGCCTTTGAGGTGCCTATAACTGCCACTTCCAAACAAGTTGCCATACTTATTCGGGCACATTCTACAACCAATTCCTCTGCCACCTGCTTTTCTTGATATACTTGCATGACACTGCTGGAGGCTTGGGCAGCATGCATCTTAAGCCTGTAGAGCAGACAAAAAATATTGGAAACTTAAAAAAAAAAAGGAGAAACCATGGCATGGACCAAGGGGATAAATAGAATGTTTAAAACGAGAAAGGCTCGATCGTGTGGTCGAAATGAGTTATTTTTACGTAATGTAATCGGGTAATTTCGATAAATGCAGTAAAAAAATTAATTTGGGGGAAAAGTAAATGAAAAAAAAAAAAAAAAAAATAAAACTCCAGGGCAGTAGAAGTTAGTTTATTTGAAAAAATACAACAACGAGAAATAAATAGCTGTACCTACTTGCACTGAGAAAAAGAAACATTAATGAGGGCGTTGAAAGCGGGCATTTGCACCGACTACGACTCTTGCACACAGTAATAAAATATTTTCTTAATTCCAATTTTGGGAGTGTATTACCAACGGCACCGTTTAGTGTTTTAACACAAAATCATCATTCTATTTCAACATTTTAATCTAAGTTTAAAACATTATAAAAGTTGTCATCCCTCCACCAAATAACAGAGAAGTTTCAGTCTCGTTGAATTGAATGAATTTCTGTTTTCTAGTGCATCTTAATTTCAAAAAATATGCACAAGAAAGTTACAAAACTTTAACGAAATCAGAAGTACGCACAAAATCGAATTTTTCGTTTTATTAAAAAACGACGACATTAAAAAATAGGTGAAAAACCCAAAAATAAGGCTACTTAAAAAAAACTCAAAAGGCTTTCTCTGTTATCTAAAACCTTAAACTCAGTTTTCTTACAATCATATGTAGCATGTTTTTTTTTTCAGTATATTTTTTGTCTGACGCAAACATCTGTTGCTTTGGATTTTTTGATAACTTTTTAAGCTTCGGTATTGGGCCCAGACTTTCGCTTTGCAGTCTGTAGCAACAAAATTTAAGAGGGGAAGTTAATATCAAAACAAACCAAGTGGTTTTATGTCCCTTTAATTTTGAAATAAATTCTCGCTTAACCCTAGTTTGTACATACATCATACATGGAAGCGACGTGAAATTTTCATATAACAAAAACTTTTGTACGAGTCTGGAATTGTCACCCAAATACCAACACTTCACTGAAGAGGATTGTTGTAAGCTTTTGTGGTCTAGTCATTTGAAACAATAATATTGAAGTAAATGAAGCAAATGCCAGGACAAGCATTTTTGAACTTTTAAAACAAATCATTATTTTTAAATATATGCAGTTGTTTAGTTATCCTGGTATTATTTTTCAGTTGGAGAAAATACAGAAACCAGAATGCGTGATACAAACTGTTAAACACGTTGGCATTATGACACAGGAAACATGCAAAGAAGTTATAGAACATACTTATTTTCACATTATTGTAATTGTCAAAGTGACATTTGGAGTAAGTTTTGAGTTAGTTATAAGAGTTTGATTCACGAAAAGATTTGCTCTTTCTGTCAAAAGATGTGTCCTTTTCTTATTTTAGTAGTTTTATTGCAAGAAAAAGAGCAATTCTAGGTTAATTCTCAACACGAAAGAAGTGCTCTCTGATAGATTCGATCTGAATACACAGCTTTTTCTGTCAAACGTCAAATGAAAAATATTTTGTTTTTTGTTGTGAACTCGTGTCGGCTAGTGCTAAATTAAAAACTACTGAAAAAAGTTTAATTGAAAAGAGCAATTCTTCAAAATTTTAATGAAACTCGCTATTAGTATTAGATATGTACATATGTAGGTATTTTGTGATTTTGTTCAACTTTATTGTACATATAATAGCGTCACCTAGAAACTATTTTTATTAGCATCCACGGTTTATATTATACATATGTACATGTGCGAATAACCTATATTTTCGACATTCAAACTTGAATAACTTTTTTTGCAAATATCGGATTGCTGGGGATTTTTTTTTAAATTTTAATAATGAATCAAGGGATTTTAGAAATTTGCAGCCCTAATTTTTTTTTCTATTTTTCTGCAGTACTCAAGCTTCTGTTTATTTTGTTTGTGCGACCCATTCTTGAGTACGGCTGTGTGATCTGGGCACCTCACTACTCTATTCACAAATCAAGGCTTGAATCAGTTCAGCGAAGGTTTTTGCGATTCTGTCTCCGTTTTCTTCCTTGGTCCCAGGAAACAGCACTTCGCTTGTATGTATATTCATAGGTTGGTTGGTTTTAATAAATCTTCCATCACTTGAAAACCATCGAAAATATATCCAATTCTGTTTCATTACTGGTTTATTAAATGGAAAGATTTCATCTTCGTCAGTTCTTTTAGCCACACAAGCTTAAGATTACGGCAACCTTTGTGCCAAATTTTTAGTAGGTCAAACTATGGTGCTAATAGTCCTTTGAATCAATTGATTGCAGTATATAAAAAATTTTAGTACGATGTTAAAGCAAATTTACTATGATAAAATGGCCTTAACATCGTACTAAATCGTTTAAAATTTTGCGCTTATGTTTTTAAGAGCAATAGATTATAACTAGATTTAAGATATAATTATGTAACGTTAGCATTTAACGGTCTCCAATAAATAAATAAACATGCAGTGTACAGCAGCGAAGCGCGTAACAGCTTGTAGCTTATCCCAATAAAGCCCGTTTTGAAATATTTATGAAGACTACGATAACCGAGTCTTGTTTAAAAAAATTTTTGAAAAATATTGACGTTAATCAATAGTCATCATTTTCTTTATAAAAAAAAAAAAAAACATTTTCAGTCGATATTAAAAAAAGTTACTTAAGTATAGAAAACAAACAGAAGCCCTTTTCACAAATGATGAAGGTCATAAAATCAGTTTGAAGTAACAGTTTACGTTTCTAAGATCTCACTAAGCAAACTTCTGTCAGCTTCACTGAGGAGAAACCTGAACAAGATTCCTCCACTAGAAGTCGAAAGCACTCTCCATCTCTTTTTTTTTTTATAATTTGCAACAAAAAGTAATTGAGCAAGTGAATCCAAAAAATATATCATATATATACTTATCAGCTTTTTGACAGCAAAAGTGAGGATTCTCACTGAGGAATTACGTTCAGCTTTCTGGTTTTGTTGAGATCTTAAAACTGGCTAAGTGAAATAAAATTGCGTTGTCAAAGCTGACAAATCAACAAGAGCGAAGTGTCATAAATAATAATATACCTGTTTTTTTAACAAGTTTCTCAAAATTAAGTTTTTCTTATGTGTTGTGACAGAAAATTGTGAAATTCGCAAGAAATTTCACGTTTCCAAACAGACCTAATATGCCTGTTTGCGTAATGTCAAAAACTATGAATTTTAGTCGAAACTTCTTCAAAGTTCATATAAAAAATAAAATTCGTAAAAATTTGCAGTTTTCAGAAGTTAACGAAATAATAACAGTACCTACCAATCATGTAGTTTTTACTCAGTTGTGCTGAATTTTTTACCACTATAACTGAACGATTTTTGCAGTAATTACTTTTTCATTCCAGTCTATTTAGGATTCCCATACCATGCGAAAAATAAATAGTGAAAAGTGAAAATTTGTTGCACACAAATAAAATTAATTTCTTTTTCTAGTCCTTATATTTACTCTAAATAAATTTAGCACTATAATGAATCCTTATGTAAAAGCAAACATTTTATTTGACATAAGAACGGTTAATTATGTTTTAAGCGTACCTTTCAATTAAGCTAACTTAGTTATATTCGTAATAGATCTGTGATAATATAAAAAAAAAATATAAAGTTCATATAAACGGACTCGACTGTGTTATTATTTTTACTTGATATGTAGTCAAGTTTTGGTTTTGTGTAAAAAAAAAATCGAAGTTTTAATTAAACTTATAGCATTAAGGAGTCAAAAAACAAGTCGAACCCGACTACGACGGACGTCCGGTTGTCTGTGCGTCTGTACGACCAACGACCACTGTAGGTACATCGAGCTAGCTAGATTCTAAATTCCTTAGAGGAGAAGTTCGAATTTTTGTTTTAGCTCTAACGGGTAGCCGCCATATAAATAAAATATTTTTTTTTTGTCTTCAAAATTTCTCAAAAACGGCTTCAACGATTTTAATTCATTTTTGAGAACGGAGTGTCAATTTATAACTCTTGTAACAGTTTAATCGCTACCTATTAAAAGTGTGAGTGCCTTAAAAAAGGTCTGGGTACAGGTACTTAAGGTAAAATAAACTGTTAAAAATTGATATATCCCGAGTCACTTTTAATTTTGAATGCGATTGCAATAAGATTACGTATATTTAAAAAAAAAATAAGATACTGGAAATAGAGTTTTATAAGGATTCCTTTTTGAAATCTCGTTCATCTAAATAGTATAATTAATATTACATTTGAAAATTGTACACGTAATAAATAAAATCAAAGAATAATCCATTTTTGTATACTTTGTCTTTTGATATATTATAACGTTACTGAACCGTTACCATAAATTTGCAATATTTTATAATGTTCGTGCGATTCGGTCGTGCTTTTTTATATTTATTTGCAATTGGTGAAAATCTCTATGGATATTTTCGTTGTCTTGTTTGAGACCACAGACATTCGTTTCGCATCAGCAGCGTACTAGGCTTCCAAACAAAAGTAAATCAAACTTAAACGTATGTACAATTATGTACATATATATGTACAGGGTGGGCCAAATACTTTCTTTTAAAAAATGCAATAATATGAACAAAATTTAATTCTTTCCCTGTATTATGGCTTTATTAGTAAGAGCAAACATTCCCATTAATTATGGAACACAACGTCGTCGTTCAAGTGGCTGCCTAGCTGGCTTCGCAGTAGCGCATTCGTAGCGCATTCTGTCACTCCAATTTTCCAAGACCTTGTTGACATCCTGCATGGATCAGAGGTCGTCCAAATCCATGTCTTCAATTTCAGTAAAAAAAAAAGTTGGTTAACATGGCGCTATAACGCCCACCTCTGACCGAAACGTTTCCGAAGAAAAATGGTCCAATGATGCCACCACTCCACAATCCGCACCAAACTGTTACTCTCTGTGGATGCGTTGGCTTCTCGACAATAACGTGCGGGTTTTCCGAGCCCTAAATGCGGCAATTTTGTTTGTTAACGTAGCCGCCGAGATGAAAATGCGCCTCTTTTCAAAAAACGCACTGTTTGGGCTACACATAGCACTCACTTTGGAAATAAGTTTTCAATATTTCCCAACGTTGTTCAAGCGTGAAGCGACTCATTTCGTTCCGCGGAGGTATGATATTGACTTCTGTCAAGATTTCGAGAAATAGCTCTAAGTGTCAAAATAACCTATGGTTTAAAAAGAAACCACTAGATGGCCCACCCGTTACTCGTCTGTTCATAAGTATTGGACAATATGAGTACTTTTAATTAATATGATTGCATGAAAGAATCACGGCTACTAACTGAACTTATTTATGTGGATTGTAGATAGGTATATTTAAAAAGATAAGTACATTTATAAATAAAATTTTGGTCTAAATTGTTGAGTTATGCCTTGAAAGATACAAACTTAAAAACTATTTATCGCGTAGGCACATACAAAAATCTAATTGCAAAAGTCAACCTACTTACATATAAATGCGAGTCGCGAAAAGGGATGGAGGATATAGCTATAGCTACCATTAAACAAAAAATAAAATAAGCCTATGGGCACACCAGGAATAAATACTGCGGTGAATATTATTGCATCTCAAAGATAACATTGTAAAGATTTATGTTGCTGGCAAAAGACTATCTTTGCTACGGTCGATCTGGAATCAACACAACGCGCAAGCACACCTCTTAGCTATTGATTTCATTTCAACGCAACACGCTAATAACGTGTATCTACTACGTTTTGAAATAAATCAATTCAATTGCGGAAGTGTCTATTTTTTATGCTAATGGACCGCGATTTATTTGCTCGCACTTTGGACAACTAACTATACGAGTAGGTATACCTATACGTTGAGCGACCATGGCGACGAAGTCTATGAGACAGAGGTAAGGATTAAGGTGCCTCCATCGAGCATTTGGCGCTTCATTGGTGATTTTATATTATATAGTATAGCTGTATGGTGGGCATGAGTTGACGACTTTGCAGTTAGATGAGAGGTTGTTGGAGTGAAGTTGTTTAGCTCTTAGAAGAAGTGGGAACACATGCAGGATGCACGTTAATTTTCAAATATTTGGAAAGCAAATATGTGTGCACCAAAGTGTGCGTATCGATAATGAAATCACGGAAATCATTCTGCATCGCTTAAAAAGTGGAGTTTTAGCTGAATGGGAGATACAATATAATATTTTACAGGAAACCAGAGACCGTTTTAGAGAAAACCAGAATTAAAAGATTTGATAGTTGTTATATGAAAAATCTAATCATAAGATCTAGCCAATTCGCGAATGTATCTAATCTGAAAAAGAAGTTTATTGATGAAATGTTTCAAAAACAAGCTCAAAAATATTCTTTTAAATCAGTAATCAGTGCGCCTAAATATATTGATATCTAATGTGCTCTGATTGGTTGTTTGATCAATGCATTAAAGCCGATTGGAAAATATCTTCGATTCAAGTGAATCTTCATTCAACTTGCTTCACATTGTTTTTAAAAATCTTCTGTTTTTTTAGTGCAAACCTTAATCGATCTTTATTTGAAATTTACCAAGAAAATCTAATTCTTTAAATTTAATTTTTATCAAAAAATATTAACATTTTGAAGCAATCGTTTCCTTCCGACGGATAGCAGAATTTCATGCGAACGTTAATTTCTTTATTTTAAAAGATTTTTAATTTCCTGGGGTGACCAATTTCGTTTCGAGAATCGAAACAAATCATTTAATTATAAATATTATATAAATTTTTTTATTATAAACGGGAAGAAGTGCTGGGTGGTGGGGAAACATCAATTAAGTATTTATAACTTGAGACTCTTAGAAACAAAAAATCTTGTTTGCTATAAAATTTATTTTTCAGCAAATGAGAGTGTGAATGTTTTTGTTACCCATCCCATCAAGTGAAAACAATCAATCATTCAATTTCTTTCTTGTACAGAGAAAGATTTTCTCGGGGAACGAAATACAAGAGTATATAGGAATCTTGATTTTTTATCATACTTGAAAGAGTGCTAATATTTCGGGACTGGTAAAACCTGCAATTATGGAAAACGTAAATTTATCAATACCTCCGAAACTATTAGTTTTTAGTTTTAGCGGGAACGTAAAAAACCATTGATTTAAAATGAATAAATAAATTTGGTGACGCTTCTGCTCGTTGGTGCTAGAATCTTATTGGACTCATTTTGTATATTTTCTTTTTATTTTGAAAACAATTTGCTTTTCTGAACCAAAATAAGGCACAACGTTCAGGTTAGTTTTCAAAGCAGCGAATCTTAGTACTTAAAATTTAAACGTTGGTTGTATGGTCTCATTTGGCATGCGGTATTTTAAAGTTTTATTTTATTTATTTATTTCCTTCCATCATTAATGATGTTAATAATAAAATTATTTATATCTTAACGGTATCTCTTCCTTTGGGAAAAATAATGCAAGCATTATATGAAATTAATCTCAAATTCATTTGAACTCACTTTTGACTTAGCAACAGTTTAAAAATTACTATGAATACAGCCACAAAGATCTATTATTAGTTATTGACTCGATTTTTTTTGAAACAAGTATAAAAATGGAATTGTTCTACCTGTAGGTATATCGCACTTTAAAATTGAGTGAGTTTCACTCAATTTTTATTATTTTATTTTTCGCATAAGAAAGGGAAATGTAAACTAGGTTTTAACCGACGAATCTATATACACTCTAAAGAAATCACATCTGCCATTCGTTCATTCGTTTTCCATCCTGTCATAGGTATATTCTTTGCATTCCTTCCCCCATGCCAATTTACTTATTTTATTAGCGACGCACGTTCGTCATTTATCGTATAACTCTAAATTCTTTTATTTCTTTGTACTAATGGCAAAGAATTCCTGTATTTTATACCACACATTCACACAATTAAAGCTCAAAATTAAAAACGTGTCTTAACTGAAGAAGAGGAGAAAAAAAAAAACATTTATATAAAAAATAGCAACTTAAATTCTTCTATATTTACACTCTGTAAATGACTTTCACGGAGAGTCAGAGTCGCAAATTCCCCCATTACTACATAACTTTGAGGAGTCCCGTTTGCTGGTTGGAAATAAATTGAAAAAGAAGAATTACGTAGTTGGTGCCTACCTAATTAGTTCAGCTTAAAATTGCCTCATGCAGAAGTTGCTAAACGAAATAGGTGAAAAATAATAATCAGATCGCAGCAGGTTAAATTGTGTGATTTCATACAAAAAGCAAAAACACAATGCAAGAACAATTTCAGTATTTTTATGTTATAATATACATAACATACATTTTCGTCGAGAAGCCAATGCATCCACAGGGAGTGACAGTTTGGTGCGGATTGTTGAGTGGTGGCATCATTGGACCATTTTTCTTCGAAAATGAGGCTGGGAACAGTGTTTCGGTCAACGGTTGGCATTTCATATCCATGTTAACCGACATATTTTTTTTTTCTTCTGAAATTGAAGACATGGATTTGGATGACTGCTGGTTCATGCAGAATGGCGAGCCATGCCACACAGCCCATGCTGCAATCGATCTTTTGCGCACCAAATTCCCAAATCTTGTTATCAGCCGTCTTGGCGATGTCAATTGGCCGTCTATGAGCTGCGATTTGACCCCTTTGGACTTTTTTTCGTGGGGAACCGTAAAGGACCTATGTTATGCTAACAATCTGGAAACATTCAAGCACTTAAGGCCAATATCATCTAAGCAATCCCTGAGCTACAGCCCGAAACCATGAACAAGGTCTTCGAAAATTGGAGTGACAGATTGCGCTACTGCGATGCCAGCCGAGGCAGCCAATTGAACGATGTTGTGTTCCATAATTAATGTGAATGTTTGCTTCTACTAATAAAGCCATAATACATGGACAAAAATTAATTTTGTTCATTTTAATGCATTTTAAAAAAGAAACTTGTATTTGTGTTAAGGAGCAGGGTCCTCCAGGTTATAAAAATTGACAATTGTGACAGGTGACAATTTGTTTAGTTATAAGTTGACAATTGTCTGACCCATACATAACAACAGTAACAACTTTCTAACGTTGTCAGAAAATATGTGACAGTTGTCACGTTTACGGAACAACAAAAAAATTGTCATGCCAGTGAATTGTCAAAAATTTTCCGAGAGTTGTCATAAATTTTCTGAAAAATTTGTACCGATAATTTATTTATGAGTCAAACAAAATCATAAATAAATACTTTTGTCAGTATGTATTTACTTTATAATATGTAATATTGTGACAGTCAATTTGGTTTAGGCCAATTGTTGGCAATGAAGTGACCAATGTTTTATAAATTTTGTTCAAGTGAAAGTGATCACAATTCTCAGTTGGAGATTTATGTTATGAGCAATTTAACAATCCTATTAATAAACTGAAATGGAACATGAATTATCTTTCAATCGGAGAGCTAAGTGCAAAATCTTATAAATAAGACAAAATTGAAGTTAATTCAATGTAGGTTATTAACTAATTTACCCAAGTAGGTGGATTAACGAATAAACAAGTTAAAAATAAATAGAAAATAAAAGCTCGTTAATTACAAACTCAAATGAGAGAGTATGTGTGCAAAAGTTCATACTTTATGAGATACCTAATGTTTGCTAACTAAATAATACTCTTTTATGACAGCAAAGTTCTTAGCGGTAGATTTTCGCTAAGATTTTCGTTTATTGTTGTTTATTAATTTACAGCCTATCAGTGCTGCAAAATGTATTTGTGTCGGTAAATATCGACTAATATCATGCGTCTTAGAAAGGTACGACAGCATCTAACTGATGAGTCCAACTGTCGTGTCTGGGCGAAACGCATATATATATTGGACAATTAGGTCGCAAAAAAACTTCCAATTGAATTTTATTTAATATATTTAATATACAAAAACAATATTTTTTATTGTTTTGGTTTTTCTTCTTCGTATGTTGTTTATTAATAAATATTTTAATTCGTGAATTAAATAATTTTTGATTAACTTTTTAGTTGATTTGTTATTTAGAATATTTTTTTTTTAATTCTTAGTCAACGTTAAATTTAGGGTTTCTGTAAGAATTTAAATTTGGTGTTTGCACTACACAATAAAATTTTTTTAAAATCAATATTATCCAACGATGAAGATTATACGAGGAAAGTATGTAGGTATTAGGTCATTGAATAAAAAAAAATAACTTTGTGTCTTACCACTTTTTCTAAAATGTTGTTCGCACCAATCAGTCAATGCTTCGCACTTACCTGAAAATATATAAAAAAATATAGGTATTAGAAATTAATATAAATTTTAAAAATTTACAATTTTTTTTTAAAACACCACCAACCCTTTCGTTATAAGAATACAATTTTGTTGAATGCTTTTAAAATTGTAATAAAATAATTTCAAGTTCAGTTAAGGTAAAAGTTCATCTATTCATGTATGATAGATATGGTCCTTAATAATTAAGGTATGTTCATATGTATGTGTATTTTATATATAAAAATAAAATGTTACTTAATGCGCTAAAACTCAAAATAATTGGCACGAAATATAAAGTCACGTAGATTAAAAGTTTTATAGTTTTTCGACAGTAGGAAAAATGTAAAATTTATAGTCAAGATTCATTAACTATCCGATTGAAATAAAACTTATATTGAATAATACATTTGTAATGAAGCAGAATGTAAACCAAAAATGTTCAAGTTTTCTAATAGATGGCGTTGAACATTAAAATAAGCCAAAAACTAAAAAAATAACCTAAAGATTGAGATTGATTAATTTCGAATGAAGTGAGAAGTTCACATAAAAGTTTTAAATGTTTCCGATAGATGGCGCTTGATACCAATATCTAAAATAATGCTAGAAATAAAAAAAAACTACCCGATTGAACTAAAACTAGGTGAGAAGTGCCTATAAATCAAATAGCTTATAACTCAAAATATAACCATCAAGCTTCACTCATATTGACAGTTGTTGCATGTGGCATGCTCACGGGTTGGCAAGCCATCACATTGAGCTTTCGACCGTGTTCATTTAATTTTATTTCAATATTTAAATAAAAACATTTTTTTTAAATCAAAAATATAAACGAATAAAATACATAGACACATAAAAATAAATAAAACAAATTAGATACTATCACAATTTTGCGCAAATAAGAATTAACAATTTTACTAGCGGTCACAAGCAAACTGTCTGTCACTAATTTAATTTCTCTGCAGCAGAGTGAACTGGGTATAATATTTTAAGAAACAACATTTGTTTATGAGTCTTTTTAAACAATTCTAAGCCACTTTACAGTCATTGACAATTTGTTATGAAAAATGTGCGTTTTTTTTCGAAAATCAATTTTTTTTAGTTTATTAGTCGTAGTTTTATTATGAAGTCGTAGGTAAATTGTTTGGCTTTAGGTTGTCAATATTGAACACAAATGGAATTAAAATTAAATTTGCTTCGAATTTCCTTATACAAAAACATATTCCAATGTTTAATTTGAATTTTCAAAGTCTTATTTTTCTCGATGTACAAGGGATGTACGGTACAATAAGGTTTTCCTCCGTTAGAAAAACAAGATAATGTAAGTAGTTTACAATCACTTTTAATGAAGATTAAGTTGGAATGTACACAAACTCCAACCTATATTTATATTTATTAAAGAGGGATAAACAAAGAGTTGAATTTTCTTGCAAAACTTAAAAAGTCGACGCCTGTTCTTCCGTCAAATTATTCTTAACTCACTTCATAATTATAATTGACTTAAAGAAGTAAACACAAAAAAAAAAAAAAAAATAAACAACAAAAAAATAATAAATGTAAATAGGTACGTTCGCATCAAAACATCAACACACAAATCGTTAACGGCTGTTTTCACCTCTAAATGAAGCATAATACATTACTTCCTGAAGTTGACGGCTGCTCAACAGCATTTATTCGCACCAAGAAAAGAAATTAGCTTTATAGTTAAGTATCCCAGCTTTTGGTTTGAACTTATAGTTTGTGTTCCTCCATTATTATTAAAGTATTTTAAAAAGATAGGAGGTATGTTGTTTGAGGATGATGTTTCTTAATGACCCAAGAGCCAAGACGAAGTTATCATCAGAGCCATGCGATACGTAAAGCATGAGAAAAATAAAAATAAATGGTATAATTACAGTGGAAACTCTCTTAATCGGAGGGTACAGGTATAATCTTTTTGTCCGTCTTATAGGGAGAAGGTTAGGAAAACGAAATATCATAGATTTTAATGTACGATATCCTCAAGAATTTGTTTTAGAGAAATAAAATTTTCAATTTGTTAAAAACGTATTTACTTATTTACGAATTTAATAACATTAAACAATTTATTTCTAAAATTGTTCTTGTCCGCGTTCAAGTTAAAGGAAAATTTATTTGCAAATAATGGAGCTGTCTGTAATGGGAGATTTCACTGTAGTTAAAGTGTTTTAAGGAAATAACCTTTTCCTACAAAATTCTAAGAGTGGCGGATAGTAGAAGCGTAATCTGGCAAATGACTTTTTTTACTTTTGTTTTAAAGTAGGTTAGGTTGGAAATTGTTGAAAAATGGTACCTATACCCACGATGAAAACGTTTATGTGTCTCATCTGTCATTAAAATGGTGGAACGACATGGACGATTGCACAGAATGAGCACTACGTTCTCGGTTACATTTTGTAGATATATGTATATTTTACTTTCTTTTTGTTTGTATTTCATTCAACTGTAACCAATTCAAAGTTTTGGCATAAAAAGGTTCGATTATATGGTTCATTGCATATAGAAGCGAGTAATAATAATTACAATACGGTAAAGAGGTTTTTTCCTGACACTTCTAGCTGAGAAAAATATTTACAATTGATCATCAGAATTCATTAGGCGGTGTCTAAATGTAAGCTAAATGTCTGTCTATTAATGGGAACTTGATAAAATGAGCTGTTGTATTAGACATAGACCCTAATTGCATAGCGTTCGATGCGACAAAAGTAGGTCGTATCAAAAAGCTACATATATTTATATGTTGTTGTAATTTCTTATGAAAATATAACTTATGACTGAAAACCACAAGTACGTCCATTAAAATAATTTATTGCGATCGTTATTTTTTAATCGCAACGGCTGAAAACGAAATTATTTTATTTGCGTGGTTGAGTTAACACTAGAAACACATTTTTTCAGTGAATCCATTAACTAATTTAAGTGCACGGTTTGGTCAACTAACTCAGGTTTACCTTAGAACTACAAAACTGAGCTCTAAACAATAAGTTGGACCATTGTTACAAATTGAAATGAAAATTTCAAAACTTAATTTTAAGAATATAAGGCCTTCTGCACAGAAAACGTCTCGTCATAGACGCGTACTTCAATTATTTGCGACTTGTGCGCGGATTGTATGTAGCTCATGTGTGTTTGTTTCTATAGACAACAGGATCACCCAACACAAGCTGCAAATCACCGGGCGTACAGCACTGGCACTGGTACAGCCGGCAAGCGTACAGTTTGAAGTATTTGCTTAGCATTTTGGTGAAAGATCAATGTGAAATGCCAAAATCGTGTGAAATTGATTGAAAATGTTCATTGTTTTATATATGACGTGACGCTGAAGTCCAGCATTAGTGGAATCGTCCCGGTGCATAGTGAATCTTGTAGGCATCTATGACTAGAAGACTTGTGTGCAGAAGGCCTAATTCTACTACTTTGACAACCAACTAGAGATATGCATAGATATTTCGTTGTCGATTTTTTAAATAAAATATATCGAATATCATTTTAGCGAAAAGTTTCAGTGAAATAAGTTAGGTTAGGATGGGCATGATTAAGTTCCCACCTATCCATGCGACCAAAAAAAAAATAAAGTTCATTATTTATTTAACATAACTCGGTGCCATAAGACTTACTCGCTCTTAAACAAATATGTATAACTACATTATAGATTTATTATATTATTACATATTATTATACAAACAAGGTAAAAGTGTCAAAACAAGCTCATTACCATTTACCTATGTATTAGAATTCCTATTCACGATATCGTGCCACAAAAATCATTTAGAAAATGCTTTGGGACATTATTCTTGTTGTCTCGAATGACGATATGAAATATTCATAAGGTTTTGTTTTTTTATAATCCTTCAAAAAACCATAGTCCCGTAAAATATTTATCTCGAAAAAAATCATGCATACATAAGTATGAATTTTTATTCTTTGATTAAGGGGCGGCTTTCGCGCGATTTTATGTTTTTTGTTTCAATATTTCCCACCTATTGATGCGTTCTTGCCATTATAATTGATGTAAATGATTTTACCTCTCAAACCCAAAATTTCCACAAAGTATAATATGTTCATTTTGAATTTCTGAATTTTGATTAAAAGGGATTTAAATTTTTGATCTTTTGATTTTTAAGGCATTCATACGCCACACGCATATTTATTGATTCATTCTTCCCTTCTATATGAATTACTGCAACACACTTTTGTCGCATATAAATGCACTTAATGCATACATATTTATATTTGAATCTTTATCTAAATCGATTCATTGCCAACCAGCAAGGCAGCGCGCGACGATGCATATGCCGCGATGTGCATTCTTTCAACAAAGTTTTACACCCATCTATCAACAATATTGTTCAATTTAGTGGCTCTCTAAGAGAAATACAGCCATGTTTTTTACTTGTCCATCAAGCCTCAAGACCCATAAATATTCAAATAATTCTGCGATGCGCTATCTAACCAACCATCAAGCAAAAGGTAACGTAAAAAAACGTGAAAAAAGTTGAGTTGAGTGATAAGTGTTCTTATATTCGTAGCGTTCACTGTGAAAGTAGGTGTTTTTTTTTTTTTTTTCTTTTTATCGAAATGAAGTTCGTGAGACACAACACCACCAATCCATTGTGTGACAATCGTTTTTGCTCTGATGCGTGACAAATTATTGACAGGTACTAGGTAGACAGAAAGCGAACCCCCTATATGATGCCGTAAAATTATCATCAAACCAGAAGCATAGGGGAATAAATGGTGTTAGGTATAATCGTGAACTTATTATGCGGACTATGGGTTGAGCATGAATGACAGCCTCGTTGCTAAAAAAAAAAATAGGTTCGATCATCATAATAGTCTGGAAGGTTGAGATGCATTTTGACCTTTAAGTAGAAACTAAACACTAACTTGTACAGTTAGCCATTGTCTAAATAGCTGGACATCTCCTTATTTATAAAAAGGCTGCAAAAGTCGTCTAAACATGTCCTTAAAATATTCACGACATATATGTACCTGTAAGCTGTCAACTAATTACGAATGAATAAATGAATTTAAGTGAACTTTTGAGATACGTTCTAAGAACATTTCATTCATTTCAAGATATTATGTACATATGTATGTGTATGTTCGTCTCCAAACGTTCGCACAATCTTAATCCGATTGAGTTAAAAGTTTAAAAATTTGTTATAATTAAAACTGCCCGCTATTATCATAAATATAAGAGTTTTCTCTCGATTTAGTTGTCTTAATAAAATGCAAATCCAATTTTTTAAAACATTCAAAATAGACTATCATTTGCAACACTATGTCACAAACTATATAATAAAAAGGACTTTGTATATAAAAAAGTAAACGAGAAGAATCCACCTATATTTTCAAAAAAAAAAAACAAATCATGAAAGGATGATTAATGTGCATCAGAAGGGCGACGACAATCAAAACCATATCGTTTATTATTAGCTAATTTGTATGCAACAACTATGAAGCTTACGATTGATTGATGCTAAATTCAGAATAAATTGAGGGAATATTTGCAAAATTAATATTAATATAGAAAAAGAGAGAATAATGTTAAAAAATCCATGTGACAGGATTGCTAATGAAAATTTGTCTGACTGTCAGAGGATTTTTTTTGCGTGTAGAATTTGTTTACAATATAATCACAAATAATTATTTATATAATATAAATATGAAAACAGGTTATTTGTGTTTTTTGATTTGTAAAGGTGTGTTCAGACAAAAATAAACATTTTAATTCTATTTTCGTTAAATAAATATTTTGTGTTAAAATAATTTTGTACCAATTTTAATATGTTTTAAACTAAAATCCAATTCAATATGTTTAATTGTATCACCCTGATTAATAACCTTAAAAATAAAAAAATGCTTAATTATCTTCTAATTCACAAATCAACTAAAATGTTGATCAAAACTTAATCCACTAATTCAAATATTTACCTATTAATAAACAATTAAATGCTAATTGACGTTAAGTAGCAAATCTTAACGAAAATCTTTTAGGTATATTTAACAATAATTCTGCTGTCGCCAAAAAGAATTACAGTGAAACCTCCTATTGCGGACAATTCCCTTAAGCGGACAATTCTCTTGGGCGGACATTGAAAATTGAAACAATATATGTAGCTCAGAGTGTGTTCGTTGTGCATGTCACCAAATGTCACTATTTGTGATTAAAGGGATTTTGTTTCTGCAGCTGTGGTCTGTTTTCGTATCTTGTTTCTTGTGTAACTATATTATTATTTTTTCCGTTGAACGGACAAAAGTGTTGCGGGCGTCGTTGTCCGTCTAAGGGAGGTTGGACTGTATTTTGTCTGCACACACTTTATGCAAAGGGTGTACTTTTTCATAATCAGTTCCTCATTTAGCGTTTGTTTATTTTTATTTATTGTTGGCAAAAATATCATAGGTGTTTCTAACTTATTTATACTCGTTAATTCACATTTAAGTAATATAAATTATTTTTTGGATTGTTTTAATGATAAGATTTTGCATTAACTTCCATGATTAAAAATGATTCATATCTGATTTGAGTTTATTAATAAGGGTGTAATGGTGTATGTGTTTCTTAAGCTTTAAGACAAGATTATTTAAAGTAATTTGCTTTAATTTTATTTTTTAATTTCTTTTCTTATTTTTTTTTTATAATTCCACGATGATTTCATAAACATTTAACAACGAAATCAATTATTTATTTTTTTGTCAGTTCAATGTGACATTCTATGAATATTTTGGAAGAATCTAGAACAATTGAATTTATATACATATGTATATACAGGGTGGTGCAAAAGTAATTACCGGGTGCAAAAATTGTCACCGGTTGCAAATGGCGGCAAATGTCAATTCTACATTGACATTTGTGAAGTAGGTAAACAAACACAAAATATAAAAGACATGAATGCCTTAAAAAAACGGAAGTAATTTTTTCGATTTTGACATTTGCCGCGATTTGCAAAGCTAAACACTTTAGCACACGGTGATTAATTTTGCGCCACCCAAAAAGAGATCTTATCTTAACACAGTCTTTTTCGGAACGCTTTGTTGAAATACTTTAAATACAATAAGTTGCATACAAATCTCATGAAAACACGGCTTAAGTAACCAAAAATTGTACCTACCGAATACATAACCGCGACGAACACTTGAACGACGTCATATTCCAAATTTAATGACAGAATATTATTTCAAATTAAAAAAAAAATAAACATCTCACACACAACTTGCTTTATTCACATTCACTTCTTTATTGAAAGAATCTCTTGATCTAATTATATATAGAGGACCCACAAAACAAATCAGAATTTATATAACTCATAGCTTTTCTATCGAAATATACTTGTTTATCATTAAATATATGTACTAGTATTTGTATCTTTTATGATTGCTATAGATCTTATTAATGTCAAACGGCTCTTTTCAAACCACCCAAACTCCGTGACATCTGACTCAAACTTCCTAATCAAAACTTACACTTTCCTAGAAAGACACCACATGTATCCAAACTCTAAATTTGGGCTTGAGTTATCGAGTGATTTAACAATTTGTTAGAAATTTGTCCGATGAGTAAAAATTAATAAATTCTATTCATATTAGATTTAAAATGAGTATACGAATACCCAGCATGTATTTATTTACTTAAAGATTGAATGCACATTGAAACGTTCAATCCGTTATCATTGAAAAAATTATTTGAATATGTAACGAAAAAAATGCATGATGTTTTAATTTTGCAAATAGTTGCCATTTTGAACACGGTGTATCTCTAAACTTTAAACCTTTATAGTACCTAGTTGTAAACCTAAAGAATTTGTTGCACTATTGTTGGCACGATTTAAACATCATATATTAAAACCCCTCAATTACCAATGCTATTTGCAAACAAAAACCCATAAAAACATATGCCAAAAATATTGTAGACCATTGAAAAGCAAAAATAAAAAAAAACCAAAACCAAACATTTACCTCGGCCCAAAAGATGTGCTGCATACAACATTTCACGATAGTGATGCATCGGATGATGATGTAGCTGCGGATGATGCAATAGGGTGAATGACTGTGCCAAATTGGCAGTCATTGCACTACCACCAGCATCATTCGGAACACTACCGTACGTGGCAGCTATCGGCCCTGTGCTTCTTCCCAGTTGGAAGCCATCAATTCTCATGACATCCGTAACACTCCCTGCATCTTCCGCTGAGGGATATGCCATCGCCAACGACGACAACGACGACGATGACAACGGAGGGCCTGATGACAAAGATGACAGTGATGATGATGACGATGCAGACAGGACACTTGCCGTTGGAGATAATGACGATACGGACGAAAGTGTTTCACAAGTACTGCTCCCGGTGCTTCCAACACTTGAACTTCGCTGAGGTGGGGTTTTGTGGCTTATGTTGCTAGTGCTGTTTCTGCTATTGCAGTAATTGCTCTGCAAACGGCTCAAGCGGGTGTCCGTTTTAGCTGTAGCCTTTTTTATTTGCTGCTGCCCTCCAACAACTGTCAATGCTGCTGCTGCTGCTGCTGATGGCATTTTCAGAATGAAACTTGAAGTGGTCTTGGATTTTGATTTAATCGCATTTGTTGGCGGTTGCCCACGATAGAATTCGTAGTATTCGCAAACTTCACAGCAGAATTTCATTTCTATTCTTTTTTCTTTTATAACAACGTGATGGCTTGAAAGTATTGGATTGCGTAGAAATATAGGGTATATGTGAAACGAAACGTTGCAAATTCGAAGTGTTTACGAAGTGATGGCAAAAAAGTCACCTAAAAAAAAAGTAAGATAGCAAACACGACAGGGATGATATACATATTCCATCAAGAGATCTAAACGCTTACACATTAAAAATAATGCCGAAGGAACTTTTAATAACAAATGGCCCTGAAAAAGTGATTGTTTGCTTAGGTACCTAATTCAAAAGTTTAACCTAAATTAGTACTAATTTTTTATTAAATCTGAAATTCTACAAGTGCCAAATTTTTGTTATCATATTTTGACATTTTCCTTCAAATTGTGATCAGATTAATTTTATCCTACTTTCGTCCAAATTTGGTTGAAATGATCTCATTTTGAAACTTTTATGGTAAAAATAAGAACATCTATACCGAAAGGTAGAGTGACAAAAAAAACATGGCGATTTCTTGCGACTGTGTTGCTGTGCATTTAACCCTTCCGTTACGTTTCGTTTATTGGGTACGTTCAGTAACTAAACGTTGATTGTTTATATATGAAATCGAAAGGTCCAGTTCAGTTTGGGTTGAAATTTGGTTGGTTTTCCAACTAAAGGTTCGCATCACAGAACGCTTTACTTTACCAGATTTTGCATCATTTTCAAAAATATCAAAATCAAATTTTTGGTAATTTCGTGTTTTGCCAATTTTGAAAAAAAAACAAAATTTACGCAGCTTCTTAGGGAATGAGAAAAATGAAAAAAATAACCCCAAAATAACACAGAAAAAAAATGTATATACTACTTTGCTTTTAACAACTCTCCCGATTGAAACAATAGTTTCGGAGATATTTTATATGTATGTACTAAAAAGTAATAAAAAATAATTAATTACCGTCATATGCCTGACATTTTTATTTTTTTTTTAATTTAATTATTAATATTAGAATATACATATTCTAGAATGGCGTCCAAATTAATTAAGTATTTAATTAATTTGAACAAAACTGCTACGTGCAAGGATATTGTGTTATTCGCTTCAAGATTATTTATTATTGCTTTGACTTCACATGTTTTTCACAGTGAAGTTTGATTGTGATAAGAAATGTATCATGTGAACCAGTTTTGATAGAAAAATATTGAATTGATCTGGGAGTGAATTAAAAAAAAATCTATCATAACACAATGTCACAGAACAAAAATTGGGCTTTGGGTCTTAGTACCTCAAATGTAAATTATACAACTTAAAGGGCTATTTCAAATCCTTATAAAAGAACTGCTATAGTTATTGGTAAGGCATAGATTATTTTATTAATTTTTAAAGCTTGAAATTTGGTGAACTTTCAAACTTTCTTTGCGAATATCCCACATATGGTTTACTTTATTAGCGAATATTCCACAAATCTCAAATGATCATGAAAAAATGGATTACAAATTTTCTATGGCTGACCAATTTCTGAAATTAGTTGATCTTTTTTTGGCCAATTACTAACCTTTTTAGACAGTCATACCTACTTTTATTTGCGAATATTTCATATACTAGGTGGTAAGATCCCGGAGTCCTAGAATTGACCCCTGGCAAAAGCTTTTCTAATAGCTCTCTCCCTAGTAATAAGGACGTTTACTTCATCTTAAATTTGGAAACTACGTTATTGGTATATTGTAAATGAACTGCAATATATTTTTTCTATATTTTATCATATTAGTTCAAAGAAGTTCATAATTGTAAAAACTCGAAAAAAATGAAAAACTGAGTTTACAAAAACTTTAAGTTATGGTTGATAAGTGTTAAGTTACTTCAATTCATAAACATTGAAAGTAAATAAATATTCAGTCAGAAATATGAAAACAAAATTACTCCGATATGATGATGGTTAAATCAAATTTATATATCATTAAAACTATACACCAACATATGTTTATAAATACATTTATATAAATTGTATTGGTCACCTTATAACTTGAATAAAAGCTTATGGATAAATCAAATGAACAAGCTATATAACATTACTCAATTTGTCAAAGTCAAACTAAAAGTGTCATAAATTATTAATTGATTGGCTGGTTTTCTTGCTAATATATAGATTAAGTGCAAGAAATGGAGATTTATAAATGATGATATACATATAAAATTTCCATTTAAAAAAGATATCAATATTCAGGGTCGTGTGCAAATAATTAATTTGGCTGTCATCAATAAACATTCTAAAATCCTTACTGCTGCACATAAATACAGAAGAGCTAAAGCATTATAAATTATTTAAAATTGCAAAGACAAAAATAAAAAAACAAAAACGTGTTTTGTTATTTTCTGTCAAAACGGGAATGTAAATTAGTTTGCAATTGACAGCACAGTTAAAAATCCTGAGAAAGGATAATTAGGTATAGGAACATATGCACATTTTTGTCGACATGTTTTTATTTAAAAAAAAAAAAATGCAAGACGGGGTGGCAAAAAATTAGTCTTATAGTTGAAGTGGCTTAGAAATTTAAATATTTGTTATTTTAAAAATTGAACGTTATCAATAAAAAAACTAAATCGTTTTTTTTTCTTTTTACGCGAATAACTCGGCGGAACATGTTTCGATTTGCATGGGGATTTTTTTTGTTGAGACAGGTAAACACACTAAGGAGTCGAAAATTAGAAAATTTGGACGGAAAATGGTAAACCCGAAATTGCATACTTTCAGGGTGGCGAAATATGGAAACTCCATTTTGTAAGGAAAGGAGATAATCATATCTATTATGGAATATGCAATACGGGACCCTCAGTAAAGTCCTCTCTTACCCGTTTGTCGTGAAAAGAAAACAGAACATTGTACTGTGACATGATTCTAGGGAATGACGGAAAAAGCTAATTTTGTGTAAGTCTAACAGTGTAACACTGTCAGACTGCTTCATTTGTGTAAAAAAAAATATTGGAGCGTGCCGAAAAACTCATTGTAAAGGGTTGCTTGAAGCCCCTATAAATTTTATTTTTATTTTTTAAATGATAAAATTGATAAAAAATTCAGTGCGAACCAATTCTAGTTTAATATAGAAATTCCATTTTTTTTTCACATACATATAATATGCTTTCTACAAGCATTTTGTTGGTTAATTTAAAATATGAAAATATATATGCATATGTGCATATATCTATAGGTACTTAAATAAATGAGTGTATATTTAAAAATAGTTTTCTTAAATATATTTCTCCGAATAAGCATTTTGCATCAATCGATTTTTTTTCAAATTCTGTAAACAAATTCTTAAAATTCAAAAATACTTTTATTTTAAATAAGATTTATTGTTATGACGCATTTGCCATCAACACAAGTTGCATCATAGTTTACAGAAAAAAGAAACTTTTTACAAATTATATTAATTCTTCTTTATGTCATCAACCCCACCCACCACCGCAGTAAATCGCACAGAATTTTGCAATCTTTTACGTCACTTAAGTCATAATCCACCAGAAGAACTTTAACGATAAGGCATTTAAATAAACACAACCCCTCTGTGAACATTATGATGATTGTTTTGTAAAACTTGCAACCCTCCTTTTTGCAATATATGTACCTATACTTTGTAGTTATTACGTATAAAATTGACAAGAAAACACCGGTAGACATCAAAGTAACAGCAGGGAGAAAATTTTGTTATGGCAGCAATGAAAGCAACACAAAAAATAACAAACGTGACACAGCATTTACGTCAGCAGATGTATAAGGTATTTCAATTAAGTGGGCGTATATTGTATCTAGAAGCTGATGCATAAAACAAATTTTTATATATTTGGCATATTGATTTCATAATAAAATGATGATGATGATATTATTATGATAACTGACTCTATCTATAATAGCAGCTACAGAAATGACATATACTTTATATTGAATGAATAATAATTAAGTTTTGTCTACCGTAATAGGTTAAGGCATAAAGAATTCAATTGATTGAAAATATATAAAGTATATATGTTGTATATATTTTTATTTGAAATAGATTAATGTTAAATTAATGTGTATGTGAACAATAATGATGAATTAGATTTAATGATTCTTTATAACTTTTGTTACTATTTAATTTTATTGATTTTTTTTTAAATAGTTTTTCTACTGAATTTAATTTTTTGATGAAAATAATAATAATAATAAAAAAAATGGTTTATACAGGGTGTCCGCCGGGAAGGTATACTACTTTGTTTTGCCGCCATTTTGGTAAACATTAGTCTTGACAGTTCATATTTGGCAGTGGTGAAGTAGACACGTGGCAAATTTATTATGGAAAAATATTCGATAAACCAACGTGTTTTAATCGTTAAAATCATCAATCGTCATTTATCAATCATCGATTACTGTGACGATGAGAAAGTTACGTGAAATTTTTGGGAGTAACAACGTTCCAACAAAACGCACTATTTATCGTGTAGTGAATGATTTCGAAGAAAGAAGGTCTGTAGTTGATAGGCTTAACCATGGACCACAACGTACTGCAAGATCGGCTGAAAACATTAATGCTGCTCAAGGAAGTGTTCAAAACAATCCATCAACCTCATTTCGAAGCCGTGCTCAGGAGCTTGGTCTTCAAAGAACAACTTTGGCCACAATTTTGCACAATGATTTGCATTTGTTTCCATTTAAGATTCAGTTGACACAAGAGCTTCTTCCACAAGACCATTTACGCCGCCGTGCATATGCCAATAGGATGTTTCTGTGAGACCTCTTTCCACAACAGGTTATTTCAAGAAATGGTGATGTTGATTGGCCTCTACGGTCGCCTGATTTGACTGCTCCGGACTTCTTTTTGTGGGGATATCTGAAAAGCAAGGTTTATGCAAACAAACCAGAAACGCTTGAGCAACTCAAACAAAATATTCGTGATGAAATTAATGAAATACCGCGTGAAATGTGTGAGAATGTAATGAAAAATGTGCTCAAAAGGGCTCGCATTTGTGAGACTAACAGAGGCGGACATTTACCTGATGTTGTATTCCATACATAATTACCGACATTAAATAAAACATTTATCAATATAGGATCCATTCTCTTTCATTTAATCAAAAATTATTAACAAACAAAGTAGTATACCTTCCCAGCGGACACCCTGTATTTTGTTATGAATAAAAGCAATTAGCATGCTTTTTATAACTGGCAGCGACAAAAAATGAAAACTAGCGAAAACTTTAAAAAAAATAATAAAAAAAATCATACAAAATGAAAGTTGATAAAAAAAGCATTCGAAAGTCGAGGTCCTCATGAGGACTATTCAAGAATTAAGAGGAATAGCAAGAGAGAGCAATCGTCAATATGATAATTGTTAAATCGAACGATATAGTTTAATGGCTCTACTAATTACATAATACAAATGTTTTATCTCTTTAACTTGTTTTGAACGTAAAACTGACGTAGGAAAACTGTCAATTTTGAGAAATTTTTATGAAACTTGATAAAATTTGGTAGACAAAAATTATTTTTAATACAAAAATATGAAATCAATAACAAACAAATTATTGTGAAACATTTTGGACTTGATTTTATAAATTTCGAACATTTCTGCATATCATTCTAATGTAAAAGTACACATTTCCAATATAAATTTGACTGAATTTCTGAATTAACCAGTGTTTTTTTTAAAGAATTTTTGAATTTTCGAACCATATTCTGGCCTGAATTGTGAAGCTCCCATATCAAATACAAAGCCCTCAAATCATTAAGTGTGGTTAAACTTAATTCATTAATTTCGTCCAGAATTGTCGTGATGGGAAGTTATTTTTGTTGTCAAAATTCAACAAATGGAGCACTGTCTGATATACCGTCCGTCACCGCCCGTGCCCATCTACCAACATTAACTATTAACTAAATCCTTTCTTGCATTGCAACGCCGACTATCGAATATTTATCAATCTACAAAATTTAATGTATGTACATACATACATATGTAGGAGGACTTTAATTAATTACATGATTAAGTTTCAAGAGATTTTGATTACAAAATTTCAACTTTCTAGGGAAGTAAAGTGAGTAGAAATCTCAGATATAAGAGAAATGGCCGCAGCATTAGGCGGATTTCAAAAAAAAAAAAAAAAAACTTACACATGTCATGGTTTTGGAACTAGTTATAGATTTATTATGAATTTTCATTCTTCTAAGGAGTAAGGATGTAATTAGGTATTTGATTAGCTGCGTAATTAAATTATTAAGAGTGCACTTTTGCTTTCCCACGATAACCACGCTCAATGAACCTTGATGCGAAACGTTCGGAATGAGTACAAAAGTGCAATCTTAATAATTTAATTACGCAGCTAATGGGAAACCAAGTACCTAATCACTTCTAAGGATGTTTTATAAGGATTCTATTTTAATATAAGAAACATGGGCGTATTGGTGGGCGGGACAAATAATACATGTCATGTTTTTACTTTGAAGAGAGCTGAAATACAAAACTTCAACTATAAGGAGTATCAAAACTAAAATATGATAAAAGTTGTGAATTTTATTTAATTTTAGATTGATATCAATTGATATTTGACAATCGTAGAGGCGATTGTCTAAATTCTTATTCAAAGTGATGAAATTAAAATCTTTAGTAAATAACAAGTGACTAACTAAATATTTATGAGGTTATAAAAATTATTTTTTCTCAAATCAAATGTCTTTTTAATGATTTTGTAAAATATGAAGCTTTGTAAGCTATTTTTATTCAATACTCTTCCATATTGTCAAATAAATTTATATTAGAAGATTAATTTATATAAAAACCAATCCAATAACTGCTAATATACATACATATATTCAAACCTACACAATGCTATCCTGTGGGGAAAAAAGAGAAACCTCGATAGTAAATCGACCAGCAGCGTTTGAATGCCGCATTGTTAAGGATGTCTTCCTGCCTGCCTGCCTGCGAGCATTGCTATTGTCGATAGCGGAATATAAAGCCAAAAGAGACAAAAGCATAGCCTGCAACAAAGGCATATTCTCATTGTACTGAGAAAAACGGCTGTGTGACTTCAAGATAAATTGCCATAAGTATTTTCTCCTTTCTGCTTCCGAATGAACATCTATTGATATCCCTTCTTGCAGCCGCCTTCGCCGCCGCGCCGCGCCCCGTAAGCATCTTCTTCTCTACAAAGAGACACTAAGCGCCAGGAGTAAATTAATTTTCGATTTTTCATTATTCGTAATTCTTTTATGCGCCAGCGTTTTAAAGTGATGAGGGTGTAGGCGTATAGGGTGTAATTGAATACCAATCAGTGTTTAATATATTGTTGATTCAGTTCCGCCCAACCCAATTCATCGATTTTGGCTTTTCCTAATGTTTGATTTTATTTTTGTTTTAAATCTTGGCAAACTCTCAATTTTGTGTATTAATTTTTGAAAAACCATGCAATGTGAATCTGACAGTGACAATAAAATAAAATTGAAAAAAATAAAAATAAATCTCAACTGGCACAACTGCATTTGGCATTATCAGGCATGAGATCTGACAATGCAGTAACACTGGTGTTGTCGTTGTCGTCGTGTGTCCCGTGTTTGACCAGGTTGGGTTCCTATACCTATATGTATGCTCTCCATCGTATGTGGCTTCATATACTTATATTTGTATGTAGGTAATACCTCGGGTAGAATGGTTGTGACAGCCTGAGCCAGGCTAAAACATTCGTGTCGGAGTCGTATTTCATCTTTTGAGGTCCTATCAATGTATTGTTTGTACGTATGTGCTGCCGAGTCGTGTCATGTGAGTAACCTTTCAATGGAACGGCAAATAGAGAGATAGAGCTTTATCGCCTGTATATATCGAAAGTCATGGAAGTGTGTTGTATATGTATGTATTTGATTGCGATTTCTTTTTGACAATTTGACAACCATGAAAATGTGTTAACATATTTTCCGGTTTCATTTCCTAACACCGTATGATACGGAATGAAAGTTTGAAACTTTAATTTTAGAGAGGGTTGGTATCCTACGTATAAGACGATCTCGGACTAGACTTAAAGATATTTGACAGATAACCGAAGTGTGTAAAAAAAAATTTTCTTTTTTGGTGTTGGTATACCTAGCGTTACCATTTGTCCGGATTTTCTAGGACATGTACTCTTTTCGGCCTACGGAGAGAGCGTCCGTTATAGTTTTTCTTAATTGTCCGGGATTGTCCTCTAATTCACACTCAAATTATTTGTTTAGTATTCTTTATTTAATACTTATTCTTAAAATTAACTACTACTACTAACTACTCGAATTAAAGAAACAAACAGAACTAGTAATTGAGAAAAGAAAATTCAAAACGAAGAGAATTTTTGAGCTGTCAAACTTCAAAATAATTTTTACGCCACTATGTCAATTGGATTTGCGCTCTTTTCAAATGAATTATTTTGATTATCATTTGCTGAATTTAAATTTTGATAACTACATTCATCACAACAGTTCTGACAAGGTGTACCTAACCTAACTGTCGACCTTAAAGAGGTTAGTTAAAGAAGAATTTTTTAGGAGCATCTGAAAAAAAGACATTCTTAAAAAGGTGTTTGTGTTCTAGGGGAGAGTACGATAACTTAGGCGCCAAAAATTGATAACGGTAAAACTTGTATGAAATAATTATTCTCTGAAAAATTTAATTGTGGACAAAAATGCAAACAAACGTGGCACACCCTAATTAGGTACAGAGTTTTCCTTAAAAAATCATGAAAAAAACATACTTTTTTTTACAGAATCTTCGAAGACCTCCTTCTTGGATTAAATGCCTACCCAATGACGAATAAAAATATAGCAAGAGTGTCATAGTGGAATTATTCCCACGGCAAGGGTTAAGGCTTTTGAAAGGATGAACCATCACGTCAAGAGCCTCAAGTTCTTGTATAATAAACGCGAAGAGATCACCTCATAAAACTGCCCAAGATGATCCAATTAGAGAACTTTCGAACTTGGATATTTATATCTCTGGGAATAATATATCTACGCCTTAATATTTATTTCCATCGGATCATCCTCCTTTTGTTTGCTTCATCTAATGTGATTTTTTTTTTGCTGAAAGGTATAACTGGAATGCTATACTGCGTTTGTAATTCTGCATTCTCCAGCAACAGAAGCATAAAGGCAGCACTGCAGCAGCGTTCACTGAAGTTGTAATGGTGGTACTTCATCAGAAGAGTTGCTTCAACAAGAAGCAAACTCACGTCAGATGCTAGACACAGAAAGCATCTATCTTAATGGTGAAACATAACTTCCAATCGTGCACATTCCAACTGCAGCAACAGTTCTTCGTCGATGATCTTCGATGGCGGTATCTCTTTGCGACATAAAAAAAAAGTGTGGGATTGGTCGATGGCCCAAGCGATTAACTATACTATACATGCACCACAGCGTAAATACATCGTATAGATACACTTGTATCTTTTTTTTTTTATTTTCTACTTATATCTGGAAATGGAAGTCGCAGCACGTATCTAATTCGTGTATTGACAGCGGCAGCTACTTAAAATTCACTACAAACACTTACTGCGGTGTACCTACTCAGGGTTTGGAGAGAATAAAAAAAAAAAAAATAGAAATAAAAAATCTAAGCTCACCATGATTACGAGCGATAATTGCAATCGTTGGCGGCTCGCAAACACGCGCCTTATAATTTTGATTTCTTGATAAAATACCATCGCCGCCGCGCCACAACTACCGTTCGACGTTATCGTTACCCCCACTGTCCCACCCCGTTGTTGTTCTTTATACCTATTTGCTGCTGAAACTCTCTGAAAAATTATTGGCAATTAAAATTAAAACTGCGCATTGGCTTCTTGACGATGAAGCTATATAGTGCTGATGACGTTTAGTTGTAGTGATAGTGGCAGCGGCATGCGATTGTGTCAAGTAGGTATAGTTGTTAGTTTTGAATACAAAAAAAAAAGCCTTACAAATTTCACAGCCTCACATTGGGAAAGAATAGACGCATAAAAATTAAATTAAAATTGTGATTTAATTTTTTAGTAATAATTTTCTTTTTCAATTTTGGTGACTGTATCCATGCATCGTCAAAATATGAAAGAAGTTGTGTTCATTAAATATAAATTGGTAATTTGTTCGTACTCGCATAACTTGGCTGAAAACCATCGATTTTCATGAGGATTTTTTTGTTAGATTCGTATTGAACCAAATAATGACACTACAGAGCCGAATATTGGAAATTTTTACCGGAAAAGTTGGAGATTTCTAAAAGCCGAAAAACCCGAAACTGCATACTTTCAGTGGTGATTTTTTTCTTTTAATTTTGTAAATTTTTAACTGTACGAAGTATGTACGGGCCAGATAGTTATTTGCATAAAAATATACTTATGTAAGTGCAATTTTTGTATGGAAATTTATTTCACACAAAAGGAGTGGCAGGATTTAATTTTCAAATTAAAAAAAAATAGTAGAAAAGTGTTTTTATTGTTTTACAGAATTTTTTATTAAAATACCCTTCGATTCTTAACTTAATTCTTATTTCTAATAAATCTGCCTCTGCGTTACTATAATACAACTGTTCTTTAGTATAATACTAGTTTTCTACATTAGTTTTACTTTGCAAAATACAAGTGGAAATTTCGCAAACAGATCTATGTACATTTTTAAATTTATCGCGGCTTTGTCATGTTTTACGCACATTTAAAATATAAATTAAACAATTATGAACGTATATTTTTCAACATCTAAAAAAAAAAATATTATGACTTGCCCCACTGTGAGCCACACACTACACAGTACTTATAACAAAACACATCTATCTGTTGATTCGCGTACTGCATCGAAATTTTTGATTTTATATTGCTAGAATCTATATAGTGTATTGTACGAGTATAATGCGTGAGTTGTCTGATGGGTTAATGAGTAAATAGCATCTAGGTTGGTTACCATATTTGGGTTGACTTATAACTATGAACCATGGCACTAAGTACGCTGCTGTGCAGTGCGTGCTGCTATAGAAAGGTAGGTAGGACGATTATGGTGATGGCAAGAATTGTGCGTGAGAAGAATATTATAAATGGTTTTATTAAGTTTAATATCAGCGGCGATATATATTAAAATAAAAAATATTTTATGATGACAGATGTTTAATAAGATATGGGTAAAAAAAGGCGTGAAATTTAAAGAATTTATTTTGTAAAGTAATAGTCATGTGCGCGTGAGTTTAGTTAATGGTTTTGATAGGGGGGTAAATGATTGTCCTTGACAGAAGATTTTTATCCATGAACTGATATTTAACATACTTCCATACCTACATTATGCTATGTAATATGAAGTACTTCATAAATAAATGTGGTTTTTTGAAGGAGTTCTTTAAATTTTAATATAAATTTTGTTTAAATAAATTTGAGGATATAACGCTATCTATTGGTGATTACATTTTCTTGAGTGAAAAACTAGCCAATTGTAAATTTCGTAGTGTTTGTCAGTAGTTGTCAGTCTCCTTGTCATATAAAATTGAATTTTTAAATATCGCCACCATCAACTCCTGAAAGTATGCAATCTTGGGTTTTAACTTTATGGCTTTTCCATTTGTTCGCGCGTATTGTGCCTGATTCAGCGCAACGCGGACTCAATCCATTGCGCGGGTAGTCACAATGCGCGCGATTAGCTCTAATCGCATTGTGTTTCCTCCACAAACAAATGCAACCCAGTATTTCATAATACTTGTTTTGCCATCTTTTGTGGAGGCCTTTAAATTGTCAATAGACATTTGATAAAATGTTTCATTCAGCCAGGTTCTACATTTCACTTTCACTCGAAATAGAATTAAAATCAATTGAAATTAGATTGACTTTATTTTCATTTCGAGCGAAAGTGAAATGTAGAACCTGGCTGATTATCTTTAAAAGTTGAAAGTTTCACGTTTAAATTAAATATCTCACTATACTTAAAACTAAATAAAAATTGTAGAACTTAAAATTAACTTAAATTAATAAAAGAAACGAAAATTTGTCTTGAAAAATATCTATGTTGGATTCCTCATTCTCGCTTGAGAAGAAATTTTATGTTGGACAACTCTTGGCTTGGCTGTTTCGTTGATGAATTTGTTGGTGGTGACCGCCGCCGTGCACGAGACTTTTTTAACGACAAAATCCTGTTTTTTGTACGGAAATTCAGTAACGTGTTGCTGCTTGCCGGTTGGTGGTTGCTGGGATAAGTTTGCTCTGCATAAACTTTTGGCCTTTTCTGTGCCGAACACTATTTTTTTTTTAATTAAATTGAACGAAAATAGAATAAGCACCACTAAATAAGAGTCTGATAATCGGCCTGGCAGTCGTGAAGTAGCTTTAACTTCAGCCTATTAAAACCATAAAAAAGCAATACCTCAATAAGCAATAACTCAAAAATTAGCCAAATTTCTCAAAAATCGACAAAATCTTATTTCCGTAGTGTAATTTTTTTTACAAAAACCTGAAAGGCAGTTTTTCTACTATCAGTGCATCAAAAAGAAAATAAAGGAATTAAACTGGAAATATAAAAAAAAATTAACTAGAAATCAAGCTGTATCACAGAAAAAGAATTAACAATGTTCGGAGACTAAGAAGAACCAAGCCTTCAGAACTGGAGTAGAATCAGCTGAGGTTAGTAAAATTGGTTGTCAATTTGTTGATTATCATTTTGATGACAACTGTTTCTGTCCTATCTATATAGTTAGATAAAAACGGAAAACAATCGTCAAAGACGATTAATGCCTCACACAATATAATACTGCAACTGGAACTGGAGCTTGAGCTGCAACAGCTTTGAAAAAGTGTCGTATGTATATACTATTTTTTATGAGCCCACAATGCAGCTTTGTACAGTATATTTTAAAGAAAAGAAACAATCACGAGTTTATTATTCAGTTTATGTTTTTCTTTTAAATTATTTTTTTCGCGAAACAAATAAGCCCAAAAAGCTTCAATATTTTTTGTCGGATTTTTTTCATACAAATTGATGCGTCAAAAGTGTTGTAAGTGAAAAGTTGGTAAACTCTTGCAGAACTGACTGCAGCTCCGTTGTGTTGGGATCGTAATATTGAATTAATGTGTACTGAATATTTTGACCAACTATTCCAGCTACAGCTCCGTCTCCATTTTGTTCAGGCAGTTAGAATTACGCGATACCTCGCGCGCCTGATGTTCAAATAACTAAGGAAAGAAATTAAAACCTTGAACTTCCTGCAATGCGATTTTAAATTAAGAAAAAATAGTCATCTGATGTTTTTTTTTTTTATAGATAAGTCTTGTCTTTGTTTCCCGCTGACTTTCGTGCGGGAAGAGTCTGACACCAGCAGAGATGAATTTTTTTTACAAACTTCCTTGAAATCTCTAGAAAATCAGCAAGACCTAATTTTTATATCGAAGTCCTTTAACATTAAAGTTCTTAGGTTCATTAAACATTAAATCATAGCTGCAAAATAAACACATCTATGTATTTCTGTTATAGATATAAAATTTTACAGAAAAAATAAACACAAAAGTACTTAATGCAAAAGATTAACATCAAAATATTTGCACTACGGCTTTTTAAATGCTTTTCCTGCAATCATATTTTTTTTGCTGCCTAATATTTGCTCTGGAGAATGCAATTCACCCTTTTCAACTTTTTGGAACAATCTTTTTCACTAAAGTGAAAAAAAATAAAACAAAGGATATAAAAAAAGTACATAAATGTATGTATATATGTATGTATATACAATTTTTTCACAAAACATGCTGGCCAACAGAAATGAATATTTTTTTTTTTCACCCACAAAAAGTCGGTGGTGGTGAAGTGCCGTTTAATTTATATTTTCCGGTGTAAAGTGCAGATACGAGGAAAACCAGCTTTTTCCTCTTTGATGCGAATATTTATTATGTGTTAACTGTAAAGTTACGTTGTACATGTACTTGTACCTATAGTAGTATTTCCTTTTTTTGGGGGGATAGTCAGTCAGTCATATATGATGATATGGTCCAAAGGCCAGGTTTTGTGGTCTTATTTTCTTTGTGAAAATGTAATCCACTTTTCTATATACATAAATATAGTGTGATGGTGACCAAAGAAGTGCGAATGTAATTTAAGCTGTTGTATGAATTTACTATGTGATGGCAGTAGGTGAAAGGAAAACACAACAAAATGAGTTTAAAACTTACCTCTACTTAAATGTAAATACAAATGTAGTATGTAATTGTAATGTTACAATTTTTATTGTAGGTATTTTGGAGTATTTGATAAAAGTGGATAGAAACGATAGGTAGAACTTAAAATTTATAGAAATATTATTTCTGATTTTTGAAAAAAATATCATATCATTCAAAATAATTTTAAAGATCAATTTAAAGGTCACTTCGAGTCGAGCAATAGGTAATTCCTTTGATATTATAACGATGCGTTCGGCTTCGCATAGATTTTTTCTTCATTTTTAGCATTTTAAAAAGTGAAAATAAATAATAATATTGGGACTTCAAACAGGCCTTTGCAATGAATTTTTTAGCACGCTTCCATAATTTTTATAAACAATTGTTTTAGTCCGATAGGATAACGCCATCTGTTGGCGATCCCATTTTCGTGAGGAACAAATTAAATCAATCAGCCATGACGTTTCTGAGATCTCACTGAACACACTTCCGTCAGCTCCAATGAGAAGAAGAAGGAGAAACCTCAACGAAATTTCTCCGCTTGAAGTTAAAAGCACTCTCTACCGTTTTTTTATAATTTGATCAAATTCGGCAAAAGATAATTGAGCAAACAAAACTAAAAAATATCAGTTTCAGCTTTTTGACAGCAAAAGCGAGGAATCTCACTGCGGAATTATATTCAGATTTCTGAGATTGCTGAGATCTTAGTGAGCCCGAGATACCTGAACTAGCATAAAGTATTATTTCTTGTCCATACAATGAAATTTTCCAATATCGCCTGAAAGTATGCAATTTCGGGTCTTCACGATTTTTCACCTCTTCGGGTTGAAATTTAAAATTTTCGGCTCCGTAATGTCTTTAATTAATTTAATACGAATCCAAAAAAATCCCCATGCAAATCGGATGATTTTGCGCCGAGTTATGCTCGCACAAACATAAAACCAATTGAAATTTGAGACGAATTTTTGTATAATAACACACTCACAGTTAGGCTGCCAAGCTTTCGCATCATCATATTAATATTGAAGGTTTGAATGAATAACAAACACTTCGATGAGCTTCCACAAAGTGCTTACAGCTATTTCACGACTGCCACGCCTATCATCAGACTCCTTTTAGTGACGCTTGGTCTTTTGGTGAATTTGATTTGAAAAAATGTTTGCCGTCACTGAGAGGCGAACCAAACCAAGCTGACTTCAGATAGCCATATGCACTACGCATTGCGCTATCGAAGTCACGTGATCAGGTGTATCTCAATTTAGGTTTTATTGCTTGACAACTGAATTTGAATCAACCAGCATTTCTTACAAGCCACACACACGTCGTTTGCCAATTCATTTTTATATATATTTATATTCTCATAATTAATAGTCATAAAAATACAATAAAAGCCGTTTTTTAATATATCATAATTCATTCATATACATAGATCACCAAAAACATACATAAAAACAACAACAAAAAACGAGATCCTACTCTAAGTCGGGGTAATGTTTTATGATATATATAAAACAACAATTGCCAACAACAACCAATAAAGACAAAAAATTGGAATAGCAACATTTCTTTTTTTAAGGCAATTTTAATTTGTAAAAAATATTTTGGAAATAAGTTAAAAACTTGTTTGAGCAATTGAAATTCCTCATGTTTCACATTTTCTCTAATTATCTCTTTTTTAGTATCAAATATTAAAATGTAGTAATTAAAACTTAATTTATTAAAAAAAACTGATAACAATTTTCTTCAATTAAATTGTTAAATATCAATTTTCAATATTTTAATAAATATCAATAATTGGTAAAAATTCCTTTTCATATGCACTTTCTAAATGCATGTCTTAACTTAAAATTAAGATCAAATGGCTCAATGATACGTCTCTTATTCTTTACGAAATTCCTAATTGTTTATTGAAATAAATAATTTGAACGAAATTACATAGTTTCAAAATTGTGGATTTAATAAAATAAAATTTTTACCAAAAAGCATATACATAACTAGCAACAAAAATATTATCTCATTTGCAAATCATTACCTAAAATAATACAAAAAAAGTAACACAACTTCTTCTGGTATAACAAACGGAAAGTTAGCATCCGTTCCGTAGCAAAAGCTAAGCTCGAATCCAATTAGCTTTACCATTTTTCTCAAAAACCATAAAATTCCTTACGATTTCTCTGCTAAGAAAATTAAAAAAAAAAAAAAAAACAATCTCGCGGTCGTATTTTGTTAGCTAGCTAGGGCCATTTTATGATATATAGAAAACGTCTTAAATTGAGCTACAAAATCTATTACAATTTTTATTTTCTAAAAACTCAATCAAGTTCATCTATATCTAAGCGGAAGACATTAGGGTTTCTAACCCACGTTCTAAGAGCGCATAATGTAGATTTTCATGAACTCCCTTTGAAACACGTTCGAGATACATATGTAGTTGTTTCTGTAGGTAATAACTGAATTTATATTTAAACTAAAATATAATCTTTTAAAATTGTACCAACTTCTCAGAAATATAATCTTCAACCATTCTACTGTCCGCAACCTTTCTGGGGTGTGTACTCAATACTTAAAAACGAAACGGTGCAATATAGCAACTCCATGTATATCTATATAGACTTAAATTAAAAACAAAAAATTACTAATTTTTTTTAAAAGGGCCCCCAAATACTTAATTCCGGCCCTGTTCATTTATGTTTTCACATCGATTTAGGTGACTAGTGGCAAACGGCTCGGCACGATGCGCGATCCTAAGTTGAACTGAGAACATGCAAAAAAAAAAAAACAACATACATTTAAAATAGGATTCGGCTGCTGCTTGCTGCACCACCAACAAAGTAGACATGCAACAAGCGCACACAAAACTCCCAGAACCTCGTCGCAGCTCGTTTGCTGGCCCGCACATCGTCATCATAGTCGTCGTGACCATAAAATTCAAAAGTATCTTGTTAAATTCGAAACCGAAATCAGATGAAGCTGCATCAACCAACCGCTACTTCACTACTTCACCGACAGAGTCATTGCATTTCATTTTCATTTGATGTTGGATTGTAATAGAGAGATGGCTGGTTTAGCTGATGCCTGATGGTTTGGTTATGAAGCTACACGGTTGTTCGAATCCAATGCACTTCGCCTTTCGCTTCATTTTATGCAGTTGGACGTGCCACTGCTGCTGCTGTTGCTGTGATCATGGTCTATTGCGTCTCTGGTATATAGGTAAGGTATACTCGTAAAAGATCCTGTTGAAGACCAGGCCAGGCCACAACTATAGGTAGGTAGGTATAGAGGTATAGTGCATAATTTGATTTTCTTTGTTGTTGTTGTAAATTTTCACTCTGTGCCTCGTGAAAATTTTGTGCTTAAGAAAACTTTCTCCTTTCACTGTTGCATTGCACAAACTACTTAAAATTAACTATCTTGACAGCAAAAACTCGCGGAATATATGTCGGTACGTGTGCGATAAGTTGAACCCAATTGACGTGAAGCGCAAATGCGGGCAGGTTTTATATGCGCTTTGCGGGTGCAGGGAATCTACATAACATCTTCGCTCATAAGTCTTCTATATTAAATGGCATTATGGTGTGGAAATGACAGGGGCATGAAATATACAGACAGCAACATTAAACAAAATCACTGCTGTCAATATAAATATTTTTGTATATGTTAAATTTGCCTATGCATGGTTTTTGGAGTTTTAAAGGACAAGAAAATTATGTTTTTTAAGTCTTTAAATTAAAATCCATTTGCTATGGTACATTGAAAATATTTTGCCTTAATCACAATGCAATGAGTAAGTATATAATGGCCAGAAAGTCTGCATTATGTACCTACCTACTCTGACTGAGTTGAAATTTTGTTTTGATGGCAACACGCAGATTGAGACATTTGCGGGAAATTAATTAACATAAACCTTAAAAAAATTAAAAGCTTACAAATTCTATGCATGAAATAAAAAATGAGAAATTTTTAATAGAAAATACCTAAAATAGCAAATTGAAAATAATGAAATGCGAAAAAATAAACTATACACATCTACTAATAAACGAAATAACTTAATGCGAAATGAATAAATGCGAGATGATTTCGCGAAACAATAAACTAGCAAAATAAAAAAGAAATGCGAAACAGATATTAAAAGCGGAATTTTATTTAATTTTTTGTCACACGAAATGAGATGCGAAACAATAATAAGCAAAGTAATACAATGCATAATGTAAGATATAATTGCGATGTGAAATATAATTTTTTAATTTTACAAAACCGAAATAAAAACAACAAAAATTAAATGCAAAATAGTTAAATTGCAGTACTAGAAATTGCGAAGTAAAACCAGCTAATCGAATGGCAGTAACACTATACAAAGTAAATAATGCGAAATAGATAATAAAAGCAAAATTATAAGTAGAGTGACAAAACAATGAAATGCGTTTATTTCGCAAGAAATTAAAAGCGAAGTAATAAAATGCAAAGGAAAAAAAATGCGATGTGAAATATGCGAAATGATTAATTATAAACTTGTCAAGCGAAAAAAAGCTCAATGCGAAATAGTTAAATTAAAAGACTACAAATCGGGAATTAATCATTGCGAAGTGAAAAAAATAATACTATAGAAAATAAAAAATTATTACGAAATACTTGGGTCAAGCAATAATGCAAAATATAGAAATTACAGGAAATTAAATGCGAAATAATAAAAAGCGAAATAAAAGAAATCGAAATAATTAAATACAAGGCAAAAATTGCGAAAAAAATAATGCGAAGTGACTATTTTCCGAAACAATATCCTAGGAAAATAAAAACTTGAAAAACGAAAAAAAAAATGGTTCGCCATTTTTTAGTATTTATTAATGCGGAGTTTAAAAATTAATTCTGAAAAGAAATCTTCTACTCATTTTCGAAATATCGAATTTTCAAAAAATAATTTTGAATTTTTTTTTAAATACGAAGCTCTTGTGCAAATGAGATATTCGAAAATTAAAAAATTATATTTATTTTTTTTCCAATAATATATGTATGTACATAGTAGATCGTACTAATATTAGTTCACATAAAAATTTTATTAAAAATCGTAGGAGCCGTTTTTAGGAAAAATGGAGATTTTCCTTTTCGATTTTTTAACACTTGTATGGGAGGAGTTACCGTTAATTTTGGTCATAGGAATAATTTTTATTAAAAAAATGCTAAAAAAATGCTGGTTGCCAAGTTTAGTAAAATTCGACCAGGTCATTTTCGAATTATAAAGTTCTCAAAAAAAAAATTTCAAAATTTTTTTTTTTTGTTAAATCAAAAAAAAAAAAATAAAAACTTATTAAAGATTTTTTATAAAAAAATTGGTTCACATCAGTGAACCGTTTTTGAAAAAATCGAAAATAAAAAAATGCTTCTATGGGAGGTATCACGTATAACCATTTTTCTGACATTTTTTTAAATAAATATAATGGTAGCCTTTCTGTAAAAAAATTACTGAATTAAAAAAAAAAGTTGCGGGCACGTTTTTGAGGAAAATAAGATAAGTACCGTTATTTTTGTCTTAAAAAAAAATGAAAAAAAAGGAGGGATTATCTCAAAAACCGATTAGTACCAAGTTTAAAGAAAATCGACCTACCCGTTAAGGCTGAAGACGAAAGGACAGGCCAGAATAGACAGACAAAACATTTCGTAGTTTGTCATAGTTGCATAATATTCTATTTCAGTTAATTTAACAATGATATTCGAATAAAATCAAAGTATTTTTGTGGACATTAATATTCTAAATTCGGTCTAAAAAAACGCAATTATTTTTTTTTATTATATTTTTCAGTGTAGAAATAAAATTAAGTAAAATTAAAACATTATAAATACAAAGTAATCGCTGTTATAGTAAATGTCATGGTCTGGCTTGAAAATGAGATTCAAATGTGCGGAAAATGACATTTGAGTTTATAAGGTTTGTTTTTGTTGTCTCTTTGATTGTGTCGTTCATTTTAAATTATTTTTTTTTTTTTTTGGAAATTGGGTTAAAATCCCCATTAATTTTTTTCGACTGTGTTTTTGCATTTCGATGCTTTGTCGAAGGCCACAGGCAAATTTCACCAAAGAATGCTTAAATTGACTTGTTAAATATAGACCAATGTGTTGATATTGGTCGCTGAAACTTTAATTGGACTTCTATGCTTTTTTTTTAATATTACTTACATACATGCATATTATATTCTTATCAATTGATATCAAAATTTAGTTAGTTTGTTCCTATGAATCATTAACCGTTATCACGATTCAATTAAATTAATTGTTAAAAGTTGAAAAAGAAGTATTTTTTAGCACATTTTTGATAGTATCAAATCTTATCTATTTTGTCTTTAACTGTTTTCTTAAAATAGAGTTGCAAATCAAGAAACAAAACAAATTGTTCAGGTGTCATTTGCGTATACATATAAGCTTCGTATTTATTTCATTTATCTCATTTAAAAAAAGTTTTCTTTTAACTTTTATTTGTATTTGAAAGACCTTAAAGAATATTGTAGTTTTTTTTTTTGAGTACATTTTTCTATGAGTATTAATATAGGAAGCATTTTTTTATCTCTTAATAAATTTATGTACTTTTGTATGAAGTGTTTTATGATCGTGAGAGAGATCAAATAAGAATCTGTGTATCTGTGTAGTTGGAATAATGTTTCGAGGTGTTATTTTATAGTTTTGGTGATTCTGTATACACTCTTGGTCATGTGAATAGTTTCAACTTTTTCAACAAATAGTTGAGTACCTATACAATTTTAGTTTAAGAGAAATGTTGTAAAAAAAAATTGCTGGATAGTATATGGTAGGCGCACCAATTGTACAAGTATTTGTTTACAACAAGGCCTGTTTTTTTGTTATTGTTGCTACATGATGGAACTTCAAATTGTTAAAAGTTTTTCGGAAGATCTGTTCGATGTGTTAATCGAAACAGATACCTCGATTCTCCGATATCTAACATATTGGAGAAAAATTTATTCCGAACGGATAACTCGATAGGGCTGAATAAACGCATATAAACTGAAAGTACATAATGTAAATTATATATGCATATACATACATATAAGTCACAATCTAGTTTTAAAATTTAAACCATCAATAATTTGGCTTAAGCTTAACTTATAGGCAGTTTAAAAAACATAGTATATTCTTTTCTTCAAATAACTTAAAATGTTTCAAAATATTTGTTTGAACAAATTTTTGCTGGGTACAAGAGTACAATAAACGTTAATCATTACGATGATAGTTAAGAGAATAACCCAGAACCCATTCAAATGATTGAGAGTGTGTAGTGTATTAAAAAAGTTCAATGACTGTCTTCTCTATTAAATCTTAATAAAATTTTATATGTGTTTCCTTTACGCCAACAATATTTTGCACATTGAAAATGTTTTCAAGTCGACTATATTTTTATTAAATATTCTCTTTGAGTAGATAAATTTATATTTGCATAATAAAGCACGCCTCCAAAACATTTTAAAACTACAAAAAAAACATTCCTACAAATTATAGTTCGCGAAGTAGCTTTGCTCTTTTAATTTCAAGCATACAACTTTTAAAGATTTATATGTTAATTTATTTTTTTAAACCCTGACAATTAATAATAAAAGTAGTGTCGAAAATATTATATAAATTTTTATATTATTCAATCAATATACCCAATTTCATATTTAAAAGCTAAAATTATTGACATTTATAGATCAATGATTTAACTACAATTTTACTTCCTAGACTATATAAGATTATTTTTTGAAGCAATCAATGATGGAGCCCGGTCGTTTTTTTTTTTTAAGAACCTCGACTCTTTGGCGCTGCCTATGTTTTCTGGTTTAAACGCCTAATGATAATGAAAAAAATTCAACTTTGTTGATGACAATCATACCAAAACGATTTCTTTAACACCGTCAGCAGGTTATGAGACAACTAATTAAATTACTGACTGCCTTCTTTATTGACCTCCCGTGAATATATTTACCAGCCCGCATTTGTGAATTTAATCAAAGCTGCCGATTGAAATAAAGCTTACAATTAACTTCCATGTTAAAGATATTTTGATTCATATTAGCAATGTGGGAATAAATTTTAAATATTTAAAAAAAAATCAAAACAGGGTAAAATTAGGGGAAGAATACATTTTGTTAAGTTATATAAGTCTACCTAGATTTCGAAGGTTCATAAAATATCTTTTTCATGAAAATCGTCTGTTTCAAAATAAAATTACTTTTTTATTGTAAGTTTGCAGCGTCCATATAATTTCAATTAAAAAGATAACTAACCTTTTTTGCTTTGCAATAAAAGTTTTAGAAATAACTTCACCACACACTAAAAACACATATTTACATGCAATGCATTAAATAAGTTAAAACACATAGATTGTGTTATGTAAGTCACAAAAAAATGACATTTGAGTCACAAAAAAAGGAGTTAGCATACGACCTTATGTTTCCAAGGGAAGGTTTATTTTCCAAAAACAATTGTTTGAAAACGAATACAGGAATAAAAATACATCTGCGAACCTGACAATATATTTTGCTACTATATTTATTTTTAACTTAAGTACAAGCTACATTGTAGTAAGCTACATACATAGATATATCCGTTCTTTTATACATACGTAGAACTAGCTTTATCAGTCGAAACTGTTTTCTAGAGTTGATTTATAATTTCCTTAAACGAATAGGGGGCGACTGAGAGTAAAGTATTTTTCATTAGAAACAAAAAACAGATTCTTGATTTTTTTTACATTATCAAAATTCTGTACTTAGTAACATGGTTTGAAAAAAAAAAAATTGATATACAGGGTAAATATCAAGCAGAGTTTTGATCGAGTATTTTTTTTGTTCTGGTGCTGTGGAAGTAAATTGAATTATTTACCAGTTGTAATAAATAAGAATGATTTTAAAGGCACTGGCGACGTTTTGGTTGCACTAGAATAACCTATCTAATATCGTTTTCCTTTCAAAAGATAAACAATCGATCCCTGTGAGAGATTTTGATCCCGAATTGTTTTCGTTTTCCTTTCAACCAACACAAAAAAATCGATCTCTTCTAAATTGGGCTCAAAATTTCTGATCCCGATTTTAAGAGGAATTTACACGAACACAAAAAATTGCACTTGCACACACATAACAGTAAAGTGACATTTATTTTAAAATTTCACGTTTGGGAAATTGTTGTGTTAAGAAGATTTGTGAAAAATCAAATTATTAAATATATGTATTTAAATATGAATAACTATGTATGTATGTATATGAATTTGAAGCATGACGATTGATGAATAAAATCACTGTATGTACGCTGCTGGTGAACTGCCAAATGCATCTATCTACTGGAATTTTATATTGGCCAATGAATATCGACTTCCTGACCTCTCGAATATAAGGAAAGTAACGTCACCGTCACGGTCGTTGCTTCAGCAATTCCACCTTCAGGGGTGCCTACTCCGAAAGAAAAGTGTGTTTCTAATACATGACACAAATGACAGCATGAAATTGCATCACAAATTCCAGGCTGAATCATAAGTTGATTTCGAAGTTCAGAATTCACAGTTCAGAAAATAATTAAAATGTATGCAGTGATGGTATATGAAGAAAATAAAATTCCTGCTAAAGTTAAAAAAAATATCCTCATTTCTATTTTATTTTGGATTGATATTTTAGACTCCTCTTACAAGTTGTTTTTTTTTTTACGATTGATTTTGGGTTTACACAATTGAAAAGTGCCAATAATTTGTTTAATTTTTGCTTTATCATTTATGACTTTAGCGTTTAAGTAGTCGCAAATCTGCCTGTGGTAGGTCATTTATTTATTTGAACCTTTAAATTCTTACGGTAAACATTTTTTATATCCTTATATCATAAGAAAATGATAATTGCAACTGACGTTTAATTCATCATGTGATTGTGGATTTACACGATTTGAAATTTTGAAAATACCCACCTACTTGAAGGAATTTTTCCCTACCCATACTATCAAGAAAATAAGGCCGAATTGGACATGCCCCACACAAAATTACAAAAAAAAAAAAAAAAAAACAATTCCATTTTGTTTTTCTTTTGCCACGGAAAATCCGAAATCCCGGATAAAAGTTCCAAATGGCTGTTTTTAAAGGCTGGAGTTATAGTTATTTCACGACTGGATACATATTTTATTATATTGCATTTATCAACGTTCAAAAGAAAAATTAAATTGTTTTAGTGGTTTTATTTAATTTTTGAATTTCTATTAATATATGATAATTTATTTTAAAAAAAATCTTAAATATTAATTATGAGAAAAAATTTATTAAGAAAAAAGTAAAAGGTTCAAATACTTACAAACGATTCATTGTTATAAGGTTCAATTGAAAGTAATTTCATGTTTTATTTATTAAATTTAATGTATGCGTTACTTTGTACTTAAAAAAAAGGGAAAAATAAAAAGCAATGAGTCTCAAGTTGTTTGAAAATATCTACATATGTATGTATATTGTATTTAAATGTATGCATTTAATATGAAACAAAAACTGCCAGATGAATTTCTTCACGAATTCAAAGTTATCTTTTGTGAATGGTACCTCCCTTCATTACAACAATGCTTATTGCAAATTAAGTCATAAAACGAAGATAAGTTAAAAGGTAACCCTACATATGAAATGTCTTGGGTAACAAATAAAAATGTATTTGTGTGACACACAAAAAGGTTAACTAACAGAAAAAAAAATCAATTTAAGAAAAAAAAAATGACGGAGATACATCTAACGAGCTTAAATAGATTAAGATATTTTTATTTACATAACCGGTGAAGGGTTAACATAAGGTTAACCAGATCGAAATCAATGACGTAAATGATGGTTTCATTAATTATACAAAGTACCTACCTACCTACATTTTTTAGATATACATAATTTTTTTTCCTGAATTGAAATTATATACAAGCTCAGAGCTTTGGAAATTTATTTATTTATTTTAATTTTAATGAATAGCTAAAACACAGTAAGATACATACATTACATATCTTATAAAATAATTTTTAATTGCATTTCTATAGGGACAAAATTCAAGAAAATATTTCTTTATTATAAAAAGTAAATATTCACATTTAATGAATTTGAATTAAAAAACAAAACAGACAAATACAAAAGGTAGTATTTGTCTGTTCTGGGTAGTTTAAAAAAAAACATATTTTTCTTTTAATTAAGCTACGCTTTTAGCTTTTATGAAAAGATAAAACAAAAAAGTGCTCAAATATTTATATTTATGTTTCGCAATTTTTTTTAATAAATACTATATCTACAAGGTTTAATTGGGCTTCCTGAAAGTTCTTATGATGGATATTAAATATTATTTCAATCTTTTTAGCTTTAAACGAGAGCTTTGTTGAAATATAAATTTAGCTTTATATAACTGTTATAAATTATGGGCACATTTTTTGATATAAATAAACAGATATAGTGACATACAAATAGCATTAGATTGTTTTACTATTCCTTATAACCGATGGATAAACTATCTAAATCAATCTTTTTAATTGAGTCCCTAATTTATCTTTTAGTAGACATATGAAGATATATATGCACCTATAGCTAACATGCTTAGCTAAAAAAAACTAAAGGTTTTTAAAATGAAACAACTAAAACGAAAAATTAAAAAAAAAAATAAAACTGGAAGTAACACTTGTCTAGCCGGTAACCGATAAAATACCAAAGACTATATTATATACATACCTACGTACAATATCACCTTGTGTGAGGGTCATTGTTAATAATGAGACAGCTAATGCGTGGTCGGCATATATTTTTGGATTTAAACATGTGTATATATAAAATACATATAAAAATATATATATGAATACGCCGACATCGAACGTTAAGTAATAAAGAATTCGGTTTATGGTTAAAATCAAAAGAAAAGAATATTGATAGCACGTTTTGAATAATAACTTTTCTATTAAAGTTTATTTTTCTATTAGTCTTTCAAGACACAATGTTTATTGCTCTTTCCATTCTCAATTATTAGGATTCTCTCGTAGATATTGAAATAATGTTAGGTGTTTTTTTTTTTATTCGATCTTATATAAAGAGGTGAATCACCTGCTGAAGGTGTTACTCGTATAGAAAATTTAGTTTTAATGAATAAAAAATAAAAATCGATTCAATTCAATTATTTTTTTCCATAGATATTAATATATTTTTCATTATATATGTATATATAAGGCCCATAAGAAAATGACATGTTATAAATTTTGATAAATATTCATTTATCGTGCAAAATTGGTCGTAACAAAAGTATATCTGAGCATCGTCTCCGCAAAAGGTGGAAAGTAACATTGGAGCACACACTAGGAAGATCTTTAATATATAGGCAAAATAAAATTGGTCCTAATATTGATTCCTGGGGTACTCTAGTTAACAAATCTATAAAATCAGAGGATTTCCCATCATGATGGTTTAAGCTCGTTGATGGTTACAATTAAATAAGTAATATTTTTTATAAAAAGACTTCTTTTTATTAAATGTTTTTGTTAGAAAAATGGTAATAAAAATATTACCTTCAATAGAACCATTTTTTTAAATTTCTATTTTCTTAAAACCAATTCATCTGATTTCGATCAATTTTTTTAAAGGTATGTATACATATCAACATTTTTGAAATTTTTTTTTTTGGATTTATAAAATATCGCTCACCGCCTGCAATAATGGCACAAGGCCAAAAAATTGAAATTTGAACTGTGGACGCCATTATGATTAAAATTAAACCTTTTACATTTCTTTAATATCGGAACATTGATACTTCTTCTCAATTACGAAAGATGGAGATAGTGTCATTATGGTTTCGAAAATGGCGCTTAAAGACTTTCGATGTACATTGCTTAATGCAATAATGACACTTTCCAAAAAAAAAGGCGGATGCCGACCACTTTTGAATCCCGCAAAAAAAGTTATAAGTAAGTAATGCTTTTCACATCAAAATGGCAAATCCGTGTCAGGATAGCATTATATAAATCGCTTGTATCTCGAAACTGAAAAAAATGCGTTGTGCCATTATTGCAGGCGGTGAGCGATATGTTTCAATTTTTTTTTTGAAAACCATTTCTCAAATCTATAGCCTTAGAAAACAGTTCAATTTAAAAAAAAAAAAACAATAGCAGAGTTTGAATATTGAATTTATTTTCTGTTAAATTTTAAGAAATGAAAATAATACGATACAGTAAAACCCGCTTAAGAGAAAAACCAGCTTATCTGAAAAAAACTTTTTTTTATTCCCGAGTATTTTTCGATCAAAACAATCCGCTTAAGTGAAAAACCCGCTTACTTGAAACATTTAGGTAAATTTTATATTTTTCGTTGAAAAAAACTCTTTTAAATGAACAAAAAATTGAATCGAACAGAACAGAAAATTTGCTGAACGCTTTCACTTCTTTTTTAATTTTTCACCTCCACCATTTTTACCACAAAAATGACATTTGAATTTCTGATATGTCATAACCATTTTATTGAATCTATCTATTATCTATTTTATTTAAATTTTTTTCTAGGAAACTCCAAAAGATAAATTCAATTTTTTCTAGCTTTAAATTTTCGCTACATGGAATTTTTAAATCCGCTTAAGTGAATTTTTTTTTCACTTATCCAGACTCCACTTCAGTGAATTTTTTTTTTTCACTTAAGCGGGGTTCGGTTGAGTTCCCGATTAAGCTCGGTTAAAAACCCGCTTAAGTGAAAGAAATACTGTGACATTTTGCCGTTTCTCTTCAGCGGGTTTCTACTGAATTTCTATGGGGGCTATTTTCATAAGCTGTATAGTCTTGTTGGTATGATTTGCTATTATGTATAATTTTTCTTCTGTAGACCCCAAACTAGAAACTCAATTCAATTACAATTAATTTTAATAATTTTTATTACAATATTTTTAAAAACTATTTTTTTTTTATTTTTACCTTTTTGTTATTGGTTTCAAATTAGGTGTTTTTTTATATATGTATTTAAAAAAAGTGAATATAAAATTACCACAAATTGTATTATTATTTAACATAATTAAAAGTTATACATAGTTATTTTAGTAATTCAAAGAACGGATTTAATTGGTTGTTTACATTTAATGAAATGTTATAATATTATTTATAAAATATTAAAAAATCCAACACCCATTTTGATAAAAAATTAAAACTAACTAAAACTTTTATTCAAATTTAATTCATAGACAACTCACACGTTTAGTAACAAATCTTAACAAAAATCTACTACAATCAATAAGAACTCTGCTATACCCAAAGAGTTTTAATTGTATGTACTGTGGGCACATTTTGTCACGTGATTGAAAACTTCGAGGCTTGAAAATTACATTTGTGTCCTGATGGATTACCAGGTTTCGAAGCATTTCAATAGGATAATTACAGAATTTTCCTTATAGGTTATACATATGTTTTATTCTTCTTTTCAAAAGAAGCACAAAGTTCGGAATTATTAACTTAAAATAGATATTAGTGGCATCAATCGAAATACAAATCATTTGAGAAATGTACAAACTGAATGATAATAATTCTTTTGAAATAAATGTAAATAAATCAGAGATCAATTGAATAGTTATTTATTTTTACTTAATTTAACTTACAGCTGTAGAATTTACTTTTATTTTAAAATGAAGATTTTAGCCTTCAACGAAGAAGATAAAGTGCGACAAAAATACAAGTTAGGTGAAAAGTAGGTGTCTAAAATGTTTTTAAGGCAGACAAATTTATTGGACTGTTTTATTTATTAATGTCTTAATTTAAAAAAAAAAAATGCTTAAATCCCCGTTGTCTGTAAGAAATAATTCAATTCCATCAGTAATTTATTTACTTTGAATGAAATGATAATAAATTTAATTTAGAAATAAATTTTTTACTTAAAATGTGCATGGTGTGATTATGCGAAACCTTTCTGAAACGTCACATTGAATAATATATGAAATTATTCATCAACAATATAAATACATATGTATGTATATCGTTTACTATACATAGTTGTAAGAATGTCTAAATTTTATAATAGTTACAATTTGATGCAAATCTTTTGTACTAGAACCAGACGTTTGTAATAAAAGATTAGTGCCACAGTCCATTATTATTATATATTTGATGAATATTGTAAAGTACAATACCCAGAGGCCGCAGAGCTAAAGCATTTATTTGTTTTTATACGAGAATAATATGTGATGTGATTTTAACTCATAAATAAAAGAAGTGTGTTACATAAAAACTAGGGTATAGAGCGTATATCTAAATGAACATACGTACATAGGTACCTACTGATCCTAAGACTGGATTTAACGATTTATTATGCGCACATGACATGTTTCTGGGTCGTTTAGTTTTGTGTTTATATTTATGCTTATAAATACATAGAACAGATTTAACAAAATGCTTTAACATGAAATAGATGCATGTGAGTTGGATTGTTTTTTTTTTTTTAAATGCAATTGTAGAGTATGGAGAGTTTGAAAATATTACTTTATGCATCTTTTTTTCAGTTTCAGTTTAATACAAAATTTCTTATAATATTACTTTTTAAACTTTTATACGCATAGGGATGTATTTGTTTTCTGATTTTTTTAGAAAGCTAAAAATTGTCTTAAGAAGAAACGCATTGATTCCGAGCTTTTGTTTGTTTCTACTTTGAAAAGTAGTAGCATCAAAACAACATTATACTTAAGGGTGTTTGTTACAACCTGAGACTTGGTAATGCGTTTTAATTTACACCCAGTGAATTTTTGATTATTATTATTATTGGTTATTAGAAAAAAATGTATTTAACATTTGCTAGATAATGTCAAACAACTGCTGGGTGCTAAGTTTAATATAAATCGGTCTAGTCGTTTTCGAATTATGTTCTCAAAAAAAAAAAAAATCCAAAAAAATTTTTTTTTTAATTTTGGTACACATTATTTTTAAAATTGTTGTAAATATTTTCTATAAAAAAATTGATCAAAATCATTTGAACCATTTTTGAGAAAATCGAAAATTAAGAAAATGGTTTTATGGGAGGTACCGTTTAAAACTATTTTTCCGAAATTTTTTTCTTATAAAATGGTAGCATTTTTGTAAAAAAAAATTACTATAAAAAAAAAATGAAAAACACGTGTTGGGGAAACGACTAAAAAAACGCTAGGTTTAAAACAAATCGATCCACCCGTTTAGGCTACAGCCGAAAGGGCAGACAGACAGAATTGCGAGACCCACTTTTTTCGACTTCGCTACCATCGTATAATATCATTTTTTGATCAAAATCTCGAGTCCGATTTTTTTACGAATCCATAAATTGCCATATAGCACCCATGTATCGTATTTAAATGTATATCAATTGCGGAAATCTCTGACATCTCGCAAACTTAAACTGGTTAAAAATAAAAATCTCAAAAATTCTGCCATCATTTTAACTTTTTCTTACAATAAGAAGAAGAACAAGAGATAGAATATTGAGTCGACAAACAGAATTCGAATATGAACATCGTCATACGATTCACCGAATATTTCGCGATAAGTCGATATTCTATGAATTAAATCTCACTGAAGATACTCGGAATCAGGAAAAATATAAAAGTTTATAATGTTTAATTTAAATTTGCATTTCTGGGCTGTAGCTAAATAATAGCTAATAAAGCACGCCTTTTATATTATTCAACAAACGAAATTTCGTTTTAAATCAATTAAAAATAACTTGTTAGGTGGGAAGTTAAATACAGAATATCAATAAATTTTATTAGATTTCACTATAATTTTTTTGTGCATAACCCATTATATCGATACATATATTCGCCGAAACGAGTTTATTTTTGATTAAATACAAAGTATACATAGGTACATACATACATACATAAATAATGAATTTCCGAAAAAAAAAAAAATAAATTAATGGTCCATTGATGAAATTCGGCATAAATGTTTATTTCTCATGAAAACCAAGAATCATTCTGTAAATAACTAAGTATGGTTAAAAGGATTTTTTTTCGAAGAAAAACTTGACAAAAATAGTTAAAATATCAAGAATTGTGGTTCCAAGAATTATAAGAGTATATAAAAATATATATAGGTTTTTTTAGAGGGGGTAGTATTTTTCTTGTTTTATATATAATTCAATTCCATTTTATTAAGACACTTAGAATTTTGTATAATGTAATCTATTATGAAAATTAAATTAATTTATAAATTTAAACTTGATCAACAGAATTTAATAGTAAATATGAATGTGTACGCTTGCTACCGGCAATACTAATTGAACTTAGCTTCTTTTGAGCATCTAATATTATAATTTTTAAAAATATTATTTAAACTAAGCTTTTTAAGCTTTTTGGTCAAAAAATATCGACTCTTTTCTAATGAAAAATCTCAATAAAGATCAATATTGTCAGGATTGAGATTTTTGGAGCTTGGAAATCAACACAGCAGTGAGCAATTACATATACCCTGAAACAATGATTGAAAAAAAATTCCGATATAGATAAAGGCGCAGCAACTCTGAATTTGGTTTTTGGAAAAAGCATAAAGCATGTCTTTGTTTTTATCCTATTTTTAATGAAAATAGGTATACCACAATAAAAAAATACCAGACAAAATAAAATGCATGACTGGATCGCAAGAACTTGTTGTTATATACATACATTAACAGTCACACTGTGGTTTTAAAGTGTTGAATATTTTAGGTTTAAACTCATTTTAAAAGAAATAAATACATTTTTCTTTAATAAATATTTATTTATGAAAAAAAAATTGTCGGAGCGGTTTTTTTTTTTTTAATAATTTGTATACCTACATAAGATTTTTAAGACAACAAATTGGTATACTATTTTTTATTGTCTGGTTAATGCGGGGTTAAGAAATTAATTAAAAAACAAATCATCTATCCATTTTCAGAAATAATTTTGAAAATTTTGTAAAATGCCCATTTATTTTTTTTGAAAATTATGTTAGAAGCTTTTATATGAAAAAAAAAATTATTAAAATTGGTAGTTCGATGCCTAATGAGATACCTAGTCAAATACAAAAAAAAAATATTCAGTGAGAGATACCGTACATAATGGATTAATGTAAAATTTGTAACAATAATTATGGTGGATCATTTATGAAACACAAACAAAATTTATCAAAATCGGAAGAGCCGTTTTTGAGAAAAACATTATTTTCCTTAATGTTTTTTAAACATTTGTATAGTAGGTAGGTAAATACCGTTAGTTTTGGTTATAAATATAATAATTACTTTTAATCTGCTAGATAATGTTAAAAAAAGGTCCTGTATTCCAATTTTTATAAAAATCGAGCAAGTCGATTTTGAATTTTTTAAATTTTTTAACTTTTTTTAAAAATCCAAAAAAAAAAAATGATTAAAATCAATTGAATCGTTTTTGAAAAAATCAAAAAATGTTGGTGTGAAACCAACGCAATGTACACCATATGATTTCTTACAAAAATCTCAATTTATGAGAAACAAATTTTTAAAATCGTTGGAGCGGTTTTAAAAAAAAATATATTTTTTTATATGTACATATTGTATGTATTGTATATACAATTTTGAAAACATTTTTAAGAACAAAAAAATTGGTATCTACGCTATTTTTTAATGTTAATTAATGCGGAGTTTAAAAATTAATTTTGAAAAAAATCATCTACCCATTTTCGAAATATCGAATTTTCACAAAATTATTTTGAATTTTTTTTTTACATCCAAAATTTGTTTTTTTTGAAAATTTTGATACGCGTTTGTATGGGAGGTACCGTTGTTTTTGGCTATAAGAATAATTTGTATTTAAAATGTCAAAAAACTGCTGGGTGCCAAGTCGTTTCCGAATTATTAAGTTCTCAAAAAAAATGTTTAAACTTTTTAAAAATCAAAATAAAAAAAATGTAAACTTTTTAAAAATCCAAAAAAAAAGTTTAAACTTTTTAAAAATCCAAAAAAAAAAAAATTTAATTTTTGAAAAATTCTCAATAAAAAAAATTATCAAATTCAGTTGAACCAGTTTTGTGAAAATCGAAAATCAAAAAAATTGTTCTATGGGAAGTACCATTTATAACCATTTTTTTTAAAGGTAGCCTTTTTGTAAAAAAAACTTACTGCATTTAAAAAAAAAAAGTTGTGCGGGCACGTTTTTGAGAAAACTAAGAATTTAATATTTTAATGTCAACTTTGATCAAAATCTCGAGTTCCAAAAATAGTCATAAAAGAGAATGTAATTTTTAGATAGATAGATAGATTTTTATTTCGTTATAAGTATTACAATGGATTGTTACCGCACATTTTACATTTAAGAGATTCGATACAATATGTATATCTTTCAACTAGAATATTATTTTTTAAGGGCTTTTTTAAGGACATTTTTTTATTTTAACAATAAATTTGGAGGAAACACGAAAAAACCTCCATTAGAAAAAAAAAAAAAAAAAATTTACAAGATTTAAATTACTTAAGATAAATTAAAACTAATGACTAGAGAGAAAAAAAAATAGATTTTATACTATAAATTGACATTGAAGAGAGAATTAATAAATTTAGAATTAATTTAAATAAATTAACATTTAGATAACAAAAATATAAAATTAAATTAACAGCAATAAATATATATTTAAGACAATTTAGAAAGAAAAAAAAATAATCTAACAAACAAAAATAATATAAAACTAAATACATAAATAAATTGATAAACAATTTAATAAATAAATAGACAAATAAATAAATAAATAAATAAATAAATAATTAAATAAATAAATAAATAAATAAATAAATAAATAAATAAATAAATAAATAAATAAATAAATAGATAAGTAAATAAATAAATAAATAAATAAATAAATAAATTAATAATAAATAACTAAGTAAATAAGTAAACAAATAAATAAATAAGTTAATATTAATATTAAATACAATTAAACAAAAAAAAAAACGAAAATGTGATCATAGGTTGTTTATCCTGAACAATTAGGTATACAACAATTAGTTATTATTAAGTTGGCTTATGAGAACATTTTCAGCAAGATCTAACCGATTTAAAAATGAAATTGTTAATTTTTGAATTCTCTGCGAAATCAATTCAACATTCGCTCTTTCATGGAGATCGGAAGTCGAGTGATGCCAAGGAAGGTCAAGCATCATTTTTAAGATTTTATTTTGAGATATCTGCAACTTTTTCATATGACATTTAGCTACATTTTTCCAAACGGGACAACCATACAAAAGAATTGCTTGAAAAATAACTTTGAGAATTATTATTTTATTTTCGTTTGACAGTAAAGACTTTCTATTAATGAAAGGGAATAGCATTTTTATAGCTATGTTAACTTTTTTTATTGTTTGGGTTATATGGTGGTTGAAAGTTAATTTGGCGTCAAGGTGAATGCCGAGATATTTAACTTGACGTTCCCAAGAAACAACTTTTCCAAGGATTTGTAATTGGTTGCTTGGAAGATAACAAGCTTTTCTTTTTCGCGTGAAAAAGATGGCTTGCATCTTATCAGCATTTAATTTAATTTTCCATTGGTTATAATATTGTTCCAATATTCTAATCGCATTGTTTAGGTTCGTCTCAATGTTAAGACCAAACTCATGCGATGAGAATATGGCTGTGTCGTCAGCAAAAATTGCTGCTTCACAATTTATTATTTTAGGAAAGTCAGATGTGTATAAGTTATATAAAATTGGCCCAAGGACTGAACCTTGAGGTACACCATAACTAAAACATATCAATTCAGAGACACCACTATTAACATGAACTTTAAAACATCTACCTGACAAGAAACTTTGTACAATTTTACACAGATACGACGGAAAATTCAGTGATAACAATTTATATATCATGCCATCGTGCCAGACAGAATCAAATGCTTTTTCGATGTCTAATAAGATCATTCCTGTGGATCTTCCTTCAGCTCGATTACTTTTAACATGGTTAGTTATTCGGAGCACTTGATGCGAAGTGCTGTGAAATCTTCTGAAACCAAATTGTTCATCTGGATATAAACTACCATTTTGTATAATTCTAAGAATTTTTTCTTTAATTATTTTTTCATAAACTTTGCTGATATTGCTGAGCAAACTTATTGGCCTATAACTTTCAGCCCTTACCGAAGGTTTGCCCGCTTTTAAAATTGGCACAACTTTAGCTATTTTCCAGGCATCAGGAAAGTATTGCATTTTGATACATGCATTTATTACGAAAGTAAGGAATAGAATTCCGATCTTAGGTAATTTTTTTAAATAAATGTTTCTAATTTGGTCAAGACCACCTGTTTTCCTGACTTGTAGATTGTGAACAATTTCTGCTACATCCTCTGGAGTTGTGAAACTATTTTCAGGTATTTCGACGGTGCTATGGTTTAAATTTAGTACAGTATAATCTACTAAGCGGTTTGTTGCAACATTACCAAGGTTTTGTGATACCGTATGATTTTTAGAGAAGTTAAGTGCAAGTGCATTTGCTTTCTCCAAATCAGTAAAAAAAGTGTTTGTGTCCGTTTTTAGGAAAGGAACCTGTCTATGTTTGTTCTTCACAATTTTAACAATATTCCAAAAAGGCTTCGCGTTTTTTTGTAGAGTACATAATTTGTTGTTCCAATCATTATTTCTTTTGATTTGCAATTCTTTAGCGATAACACTATTTAGGTATGAAACATTATCTCGAAAAACAGGCTGACGGTATCTTTGCCAATTTTTTTTTTGGATGTTTCTATTTTTAATAACTTCCAAAATATGAGAGGGAAGATATGTAGAACAGTTTTTTTTCACAGCTTTTGGGACGCATTCGTCAACAGAGCTTATGATGTCCTGGGTAAAGTTTTGAACAATACTGTCAACATCATCCTTCCTTAAAACTCTTTCTAAATCGGTAGAAGTATTTCTAAGCTTTCTCTTCATATTTGATCGAAAACGTGACCAGTTAGCATTTTTAAGATCTTGGTAATATAGTGGTTTTTTTTCCCCTGACCAAAGAAGACGACTAAGTACAGGATTATGATCGGAGCTGAGCTCATTTAAAGTAATTGGTGAAGTTAATTTATTAGAAATATTTGTAACAAAAATATCAAGGACAGCTGGACATCCACGAGAACTTGCAGGAAAATAAGTAGGACTAGGAGGAAACAAAATAGATACAGGCAACGTTGCAGACAGATTAGACAAAACATTTCCGTAGGAATTTGCTCTATTACAACCCCAGTCTCTATGTTTGCAGTTTAAATCTCCACCAATTAAAAATTCACCTCTGATTGCGAAAAGTTTTCTCAAGTCATGATTCAAGCATAATCTTTTGTAACTAGATGTTGAACCACCCGGAAAGTAAACACAATATATTTTGATTGTCCTAAAATTTCGTAATTTGATCTCAATTCCAATATTTTCTACCAATTGAGTTCGAATGACCGGCAAAAGCGAATGTTGAATTGATTTACGGATAAGAATTGCAACTCCTCCACCTTGGCTTTCAGCTCTATCAACTCGATAGCACTTAAAATCAGGTGTGGATAAATGTAAATCATTGTCAAGCCAGGTTTCTGTCACTAAGGCTATGTCAATGTCATGGGTATTTAAAAAGGAGAAAAATTCTAAACATTTGTTTCGAATACTTCTAGCATTCCAAGTTATTATTTTTATATATCTATCTACCATATTACTTATCATGACTATACAAAAACTTAGTGGCTAAATGTGCGATAACATTAAACTGGTCTATCTTTGTCTTACAAGTTGACAATTTAGTAATCATTTCCATTGCCAAAGAATTAAGTTCTTCGACGGAAAAAAGCTTTTCGTTGTTGTTTACATCAGTATGGATGCTGTTGACATTTGGAGCGAGAGAATGAGCCTCCAATATATTTGAACGATGAGTATTATTTACATTAACACTCTGCATATTAACAGGGTGTCCATGTCCACCTCCACGCTGTGGTTGTGGGAGCGACGGAAAGTCTACCATAGAGGTAAATGAAACTTGTCTCTGAGAAACGGGATGAAGAGCAGCTTGTGATGCTGCTGCTGATCGCAAAGATTGTGCTGTGTGGAGAGTTCTTGGTTGAGAGGAGAATGTTCTCTTCGCTGATTTACTTTTTATTTCGAGGTACTTTGCTCTATTGCCGCACGTGATATCAGTAGCTTTGTGATTTTCATTGCAATTTGCACATTTATGCTTTGAAACATTGTCGCATTCGGCAGTCTTATGCGAACCGGCACAGTTGGCGCAGTAAGTTCTAATATGGCAATTTCTTTCGCCGTGACCAAACATTTGGCAATTATGACATTGTGTCAATTTGCCTTTAAGCTTTCGTTGAAAGCTCCAATTTACCTGAGTATGGAAAATCGAGCGATAATTTTTTTTGAGTTCATTTAATTTTATAGATCCGTTTTGAAGCGAAATTAAATAAAAAGTATCTGTATATTGTTCATATTTTTTTGTTATAGCTTTAATTTCGGTACACATGAGACCAATGCTAGTGAGTTCAGTTTTAAGTGTGTTGATATTAATTTCTCCTAACCCATAGAGAATCACTTTGAAAGCTCTAGCGCTTTTCAGATCATGCGAGAAAAATTGACAGTTCTCATCTTTTAATTTAGCGAGCACTTTGTGATAAGATTCTAATAATTCACAATTTATTTTTATCCCGATGGATAGTTTTTTAATACAATAGTTTGTAACATCTAAGGATTTCATCATTTGGTGAACATAATCACAAGACTTTTGCAATAGCTTAATTGGTGGCACATAATTTTTTTTTTCACTTGGCGAGATAATGTCGTCCATTTCTTCAATATCATCTTCAGTTTCAACCTGACACTGCAGAGGATTCCAATATTTGGAGTCTTTCCAATTATTAGAATCCTTGTTTTTTTTTTTATTTAAATTATTCATACTGGGACAAAGTTTTTTATCCGAGGACAGTAAAGTGTCCTCGGGATTGGGCGATCTTACACGTTTAGGAATGATTGTTGTAATTATAATCAATACACGAGCGAGATAAAGACGTCTTACACAGCTTAAAGCTCCGAATAGACTGAATGTAATTTTTTGTAAATAACATTCTGCTTCGTATCGCAACTTGGACGTTATTATTCGCGTTACTTTCGAGTTGGAGAACTACTCATGAGTACTTATGCTTGACATTTTATTGGAACGCAAAAAATTGATTTCCCTACAAATATGTACATCATCTACATATGTATATGAGAACATGAGAGCACGAGTAGTTGGTAGTACTATAAAGATTACCGTTTGTATCTACTTATGAGTACTTAGCCACTTCCGGAACCAAAAATGCACATGTGAATTAAAAATAAAAAAAATCTTAAAAATTAAATATTTCCATAATATGTTATATATCCGGCAACAAATGATAAATATTTATGCATGGTGTTATTTGTATTCCGGGAATTGTAGGTATATCTATACAAATTTTGTTGTTGTTTTTTTATTAATAAATTTGCAATTTAAAAAAAGTATCGGGACGTAAATTATTCCACATATACATTATATACAAGTTAACATTATTATGTATATTCAATTCCGGTCTATCGTTTTTTTTTTTTTTTTTTTTTTTGTATGCGCATGCAAATTTTACTCTTTAGCGATACCTACATATACATATACCCCTACTATATATGTAGGTAGGTACCTATAACATGTGGTTTCCTTGGAATGCATAGTGCTTTTTTCCGTCTTCGTCGCCCACTGAAGGATATAAAGAATATTTATTTATTATTGCAATGACACACCCTTGACTATAATTGAAAATCAATTAATTCAACAAGCATATTATAAGCCATAAAAACAATGTACCCAGACTGGGGAAACCATTAAAACAATATTTCATTCAAGACACGCTGAAGAGCACGTGTAACAAACAGATATGTATACTTGTTGAAAACTATGTACATATGTACCTAATATTGAAATAATATTATAATCCAGTAAACTCGATATTAATACAAAGATGATAATAATAATAAAAGTGAAAATATAATTATCAAGAGTCGTAAACTGAAGTTCATTGATTGGGAACTTTTGTTTCACTTAAGGAGAATTTTCCATTTTACTTTTGGATGAAACTCTATGATGGTAAAGGAATAACACTTAAATTATTCTTTTCAAATCTCAGACTATCCTTAACTTCATGATATTAATGATATCATACACTGAAACCTTCCTTGTACAGCGGACAGCGACGTACGCAACACTTTAGCCCATCCAAGGGGCAAAAATAAAAAAAAATAGTTATAACGGGTAGGCCATTCCAGTGGTTTCTTTTTAAATCATAGTTTATTTTGACAGTTGTTTCCCGCTCGAAATCTTGACAGAAAGTAAGTATCATACCTCCGCGGAACGGAATGAGTCGCTTAACGTTTGAACAACGTTGGGAAATATTGAAAACTTATTTCCAAAGTATGCGCTGTGTACTGTAGCCCAAACAGTGCGTTTTTTGAAAAGAAGTTTTGGCCGAAATAAAGCACCCACCCACATACTGAACGCAGGTTTGAACCAAAAGTTTGTGAGACTGGTATGCTAGTGGACAACTCTGATGGTTTCTGCCGCCGTACGGTGCGCACAGACGAGAATGGCTGCTGCAGCCGGAGTGTGAGACTCAATTCACGAACATGTTAACCGACTTTTTTTCACTGAAATTCAAGACATGGATTTGGACGACTTCTGGTTCATGCAGGATGGCGCGCCATGCCACAATTGATCTTTTGCTCACCAAATCGTGTTATCAGCCGTCTTGGCAATGTCAATTGGACGCCTCGTGACGTTGACGTTTTTATATCATTTTTACTCAAATTTCTAACAGTTCTTTTATAAATTCAAAAAATTATTTAAAAAATATTGAAACATGGACAGGAAAACGTCCATCGCGTCAACTAGTTAAAAAAATCATTAAAAAATTTTTTTTTTTTATTTTTCTTTAGTTTATTTTTTATAATTTCGTGAAAGAATATCACTGCAATAATAAGTAATAGAAAAAAATTGACAAAGAATATAAATAAAGGACCCACTTCCACGCATCTCATTAAAAAAAATGAAATAAAAAGTCAAGTTCCTTTTTAATTACATTTTAAATCGACAAGGTGTTAAAACAATAGACATCCAGACGTCTGTTTCTTAACAAATAAGAAAAACACTTCGCACTGAAAAGCCAGCCAACACAACTTTAATGTGCAGATGTGACCATTATCTTTATGCAAAAGTCAAATTCCGTCCATTGTAAGGAAAGTGGGAAATTATACACTCACCAAAAACAGGATGGATTTAAATCAAATGCATAATATGCCGATTTTTTAAAAATGATCTTGGTGTCACTCAACTTATTTTAAAATTAAGACATTTTTAATAATAATGATAACGAATATAAGTGATTTTGTTCATTTAAAATTATATAGAATGTAGACATACATATATGTATGTATGAACAAAGTACATAAGTATTATAGATAATGTCAAAAATGTAATGTGTTGACGGCTAAATATTTCCTAACGTTAGAAAAATATTCTTAAAAAAGTCAAGGTAATTTTCAAGGAGGAATTCAATCGTTTGACTTTGATTTTGACTTTGACAATGACATCAAGTTAATTTCAAGGTCAACTTAAAAAAAAAATAGAAACACATCAGCAATCGATACACTACTTAGGTTACAGCTAAATTTTGACCTTGAAAGTCTAAGGTCTAAGGTCAATAACAAAGAGTAGAATCCTTTCACTTTCACAAGACAAACTTTACTTAAAAATCTAAAAAAAAAATCTCTCGGTGTAAGAATATTATCCTCGTCTAATTTCCAATGACCACTGTTCTCCAACCACATTACAAAAACTAGAAAATTTGAATTTTTTTCCACTCACCAGGTAGTAACAACTGCCATACACAAAACAACTAAAATAACAAAAGCACCTGTGTTTTCTTTCAGTTTCGCTATCCTCTGGCTCTTGTAATTAAATATGGTCTTTGTGTGTGTGTGAATAGGTATTTTCATTTGGTTTTTCAATGCAAATTATACGTGATAATAAAATAATTGCTTTTACCCAAAAATATAAAGACGACTATTTCAATTTCTGTTGTTCGCAACAACTGATGGTTTAATGGTTGGTAGGTTAGGTATAACCAAAATTTTATTGCTACTCGTATAGTTGTAGCTGCCTGCTGTTTGTTTATCTTTCTGGTGCCACAAAATCGGCCACATTGTGTATAGCATGCGCTATCTCGTCCTTTTAACAACAGATAATAACAGGGAAGTTTATGCCGGTTTGTCGGTCGTCGTCGGCCGGGTGGTGTGTTAAGATAGTAGCCGCATCATATCATTGTAATGTTGTATGCAGTCGCTAAAGGGATATTAATGATGGCACCTGCTATTGTATTTAGTATTGAATTGTAATTTATGTTGAGCCATCTTAGGCGGGTGATCATAACAAAAAAATGTGTTAGAAAAGCGGATGTCTTTAGAAAATTTAAAAAATGTCCAATTAATATTTCAAATTCGCCGCATGCATCAGGTTTTTTAATGTCCTTATTATAGAGGTTATTTTATTTAATTGATTGGCTGCAAAGTTTGAAGACCAACAAATAATTAATTTTCAATTTATTGTTCTTATACGAAGCAACAAATCTAGCGAACTGATTGAAGGACATTTTTTCGAATTCAAATAAGGCCTCAAGAGGTTTTTTGAAAAAATTCCTTTGGTTGGGCAAAAGGCTATCAAAAAGCTTGAGTTGAAATTATTCAGGACTGATTCCTTTTACCGTCAAATAAATGCTGTATATTTTCAATGGTTATCCACTTTATAACTTTGAACCACAAATTTAACACCAATCGAAAAACTAAAAAAGTAGTAAAATATTTTTTAAGAAAATATACCCCACGCACTTTTAGTTCTGAAAAATCAAGGTTAAAATTTTTACACTCCTTTATTTTGTTGTTCAGGGTTACATGGCAAAAATATTGGTTTTAAATATATTACTTTTTAAAAGGTTAACATTTCACGCACAGCTTGTAAATCAAGCGATTTTATAGAACAAAAATTAAAAAAAAATACATCAAAAGTTAAAAATACTGGTTTTTCAATTTTTACTCTTAAATGGCTAAGCTATGGAAAAATAATTTATGCACATTTTATAGATTGATTATATACTATTTTCGACAAAAAATATTAAAATACTTTTTATCATACGAGCCATCAGTTACAAGATATTCATATTTCAAAATATCGGAAATATAGGTTTTTCGCACACAACTCTTAAATGGTAGCAGGTATATTTTATATATTTTTGTTGTCACAAAATTACCCTTAACAAAAAAGCATCAAAATTTTCCCTTAAGCAATCATTCAAAAGACAATAATATTATTTTAAAAAAAATCGATTAAATGTCAAAAATACTGGTTTTTTGTTTTTAACTCGTTCAAATGGAGATTTTAATAAAAATAATTTTTGCTTAAACCTACATTAAAATTGTAATATTTACTGTATATGTACATACCTATTGTAGAATATTGTAACAGTTTTTTCTTTACGAAGTACAGTTACAAGACATTACGATTTGCTACTTTAAAAATGGCCCAAATTTTAGTTCTCGAAAAATAGAAAAAAACTGGTCTTTTTAAAATAATGAAATTCTTCAAATTATAACTACTTAAGAAAAATAATGACTTCGTATAAAGGTATTTGACCCCTTTATCTACAGGCAAAAAAAATCATAAAATTTACCCATAAAGAGTTTTATGCGAAAAACCTACATTTTCAACACTTCGCTTGTTTGAAGTAGCAAAACCTTATATAAACGATAACTTGTATGAAAAAAAAATGTATAATAGTTTTTGTTAATAATTTATAAAATTAACACAAATTATTTTTTAATGTCTTCCCTATTTAAAAGAAAATTTTGAAAAACCAGTATTTTAAATTTTAACCATTTTTATTAAAAATAACATTAACATGTTTAGATTTTAGATTTAGATTTTTATTTATTGTAGCTGAATTATTACATTATTTTTTCATTAAACCTATATTGCACAATTTACAGAGATTTGATATGGAGCTACCTTACTACTGAAAAATTTATAACAATGTTTTTAAATATTACCTAGATAAATAATTGATTGAAGGAAAAGCTACAGAAAAAAAAACCTTCTTTTAAAAGTTGAGATAGAGAGAAGAGGAGGAAATGGAAAAAAAACCTCCATCAAATCAGTGACTTTTTACAAAAAATGTACAGTACATATATATGTATATTGTATATATAACAAAATTAAATAAATAAATAAATTAACAAATGAATAAATAACAAAATTTAGTAAATAAATGAATAAACAAATACATAATTTAACAAATTAATAAATAAACAAATAAATTAATAAAATAATATATACATAAGAAAATAAGTAAGTAAATAAATAATTTCGAAAACAATCGCCGTTTGGGAGTTAAACCTGAAAAACCGATATTTTCGACATTTTTAACCTTTTTTTTAGTATTACCATATCTTCTAAAAGATTAATCTTTAGAAGAAAAGTGATATGATCGCATGATCTACAAGTATTGCAAGAAGTAATTTTCTCCAATGTTTAAAAATTATTTGCGTAAAACCGATATTTTTGACATGTTACCTTGAATGTTCCAATGATCTTTCTGCTTGAAGATTGACGAAACATAAATTCACAAATGATCCAAAATTCAAATATAGCCATCAAATGATTAATTGACGTATTATTTGACGTTTTGGACAATGATTGCTGCATTAGATCAAAGAAGGCACAATAGGTAGATATGTATAGGTACTTGTAAAAACCCTATAATTATTATGCAAAATATGAAAAAATATATCTATAATCATTTGCTGTCATCGAAAAGTCGTATAATCTTCTACTTCTTCTTATTCAACATAATTGCGTTTGACTGCGAAGTATTTTTGCAATTTGTAAGTAATGCAGCTAACTGAACTCATTGAAGACATCGCGTCGCGTCGCATCGTCGATCGCAATGAAGAACGAAACAATTTTTTAAAGAAATTCCCAGTCACATGAATATACGAGCAATGCAAAGGAAACAAACATCACACGAGAACAAAAGTTATCGCTAAAAAAAAATTATAAGGGGAATACAGAAAAATAAACCTAAACCTGTCTTCCTTTTGTTGAAGTCTTACTCCTTATATTTTAGTATAAAAATGTATACAGAACAGATAGGTACTTATACCCTATGATAGACGTTTATTTCTTTCCGCACGGTGATTTCACAAACAGCGGGTCGAGTTCTGCTGCCCTTTGTTGGTGTCTTCTCTTCACTATCGCTATACCACTCACTATATAGGTACATATGCCACTAAAAGTGCATCCGTTTGTGTTCTTTGGAACTTCTTCAAAATATTCTTTGATTCTCAGGCATAGTCCGTGTCTAGTTGAAGACAAGCTAAGTTTAAACTTATTCTTGTGTGTGAATGCAGAATGGGCTTCAACATCAATACTGTGTGCTTCTTTATATGGCCTGGCTAATGGTATACGCATCGATGATGATGATGATATAGATAAGTTAAGAACCTGCATAAGGATGGGGCTGGCTGATGGAGGAACTATATATAATAACTCTGGCCTTGGTTGGCAAACACCTTGCATATGTACTGTATAACATTCGATTCGCCTTGGAAAACCATTATTTTCAAACCAAACCGACTGCAACTATGTATGTAGGTACTCGTATGCCAGTCGGTGCTGGCTGTTATGTCAGACATCTTGTGCTGAGTGTTCGTCATTTTGATGATGCGACAGCGTTAAAGATAGAAGGGGGAGGGGCTTTGAATTCCCTTTTGCTCTTTTTTCGACCCACAGAGTGTAAATACCGACTATTTATTTAAAGCATCGTGGAAATTGTGTTTAGCACATATTCATGTTGTATTACTTCTTTCGGGTTTATTATTTGTGGGAATTTGATCGAGAACTTGCTTATGGCTTTTTTTTTTTGAATTAATGGTTGTTTGCATTTTTGAAATAGCAAGTGTCAAAGATACATATATAAGTATACTTGAATAAATTATGAAAACAAAACTTTTGACTTTTACCATATTTACCATCAGTAAGTTCTAGAATTACAACATTTCGAATTTGTACAGTAACATCATAAAGAACTGTTTACTACATTGAGGTGTACATCAACCAAGAGCCTAAATGGATGGAAAATCAGTAGGTACAGAAAATTAGAGGATAAATTTGAATTTAGTATTAAGTCTATCCTGGTTGTAGGTTTTAAGACCGGAACGCAGACTCTTCGAAACAACAGTGAAGATAATCCAGTCACCGAAGCAAAGGGAATACTTTATGTATTCAAGGAACATCTTGGACCAAGAATGATAGGACAAGAAGAGAACTCAATCCGTCAACGATCCACTTCCACCACCCAGTATAGAAGAGGTAGAATTATTTAACTATTGAGATAAGTTTAAGAAAAACGAGGGCACCAGTTTTGATGGATTGGTTAACTACCAGTGGTTTTTCTAATTTACGGACAGAATGCTTTGAAATGGTACAAGCACAGATAATAAACTATACAGATGTAGCATCCCCATAGAAAAAAATGTCCCAATTTTTTTTTACAACAGGCAGACGATCAACAGGCAAGAAAGCTCTTTGCCTGTTAATCGTAAAGCACAGAAAGAAAGCTATTTGTCTTTTGCAAAAAGTTCTCTCTTGCGTGCTCGCTCATTTGTTTTCCCTCTTGCTCTGTTATTCAGGATATAGGAATGAATGGGGAAAATCAGCAACGATCGAGAGGAAGGCGAAAGACAATGCGATGATGTTTTTTTTTTACTGTGTTGTATATGTACGTTTTTTTTTTTAAGGTCGTCTGAGGCTGACGACAAAGAAAAAAAAAGTATATGAACTCTTTTTCTTCTTTGCATTGATCCATGGATATTGGATATATTTTCTTTAGGTGGGTAGGTAGAGATTTTTTTGAGTGGTGGAGGATATTTTTTTAATGACGGAAAAAATATCTTCTTTTTTTTCGGTTGTTGTAAGGTTTCTTATGAATAATGGTTATGAATGAGCGTGGAGTTTGTAGTTTTGTACTCTATTCTAGATTCGTTAGATCGGAGTATTTTTTGATTAAATAGCTAAATATCATTTTATTTAGATAATCATTTTCCAGTTTCTTATACCAACAAATTTATTTCTGGGGATTATTAATACATTTCTGTATTAAACAATTATAAAATAATTTGAAAATATGATATTATTATAAAATATTTAAATTTGATCTGATAGGTAGGTTAGGTAGGTATACATACATACCTACAAATAAAAAATAATTAGGTACGAAAAATAACTGCGTAGACGTAGGTATGTTAAAGAAAATGTTATTAGGTCCCAAATTAGGTACCTACATTAAATTGGATATTATTGTAAATATTGATTTTTATATTTTATATTTTGTATTTGTGTTATTTGTAATTTTGAATTTTTTTAAAAAGGGTAATTCGGTCAAGATGCGACATAAAACGAAGAACTTTTTTAAGAAGTTTAAGACCAGATAAGAAAAAAAAACTTATGGGACGGAGGTTCTATTTTCACCGGTTTAAGAGGAATGAGCAATTCACTAAGAATTTTTTTTTATTTTTTAAAAACAACGGTCAAAGAACACGCTTTCTTAAAGTCAGGAATTCGTTTGAGTAATTTTCAAATCAAGTTTTTTTTTAACACAGATAGACATATAAAAAAGAGGTTGGGTGCTACCCACACCACACTGGTAACTTAACTTCCCATTGGTGCCCGTGGCAATTGGACACCCAATGTTATTTTGTTATAAGGAAATTCCTAATTCAAAATCTTAAAAGACCTTATCAAATTTTCAATATGCGATCAAGTGAAAACAAACAGTTTTCAACTGTTTAAGTTGTATTTTTGGCAAATGTTTTTGCTTAAAAAAAAAACTATCAACTTAATTTTTTAACAAACCCCACCATTTCATAGCTACAGCATTTTGTGTAAAATAAAATTATTCCGTAGACGATAGCTTTGTTTGTTTACGAGATTTTTTTTTAGTGGTTTGAGTTTGAAAATTTGTTGATTTAAAAAAAAAAGGCCAATTAAATAATCCTACAAATCTTATCAGTTATTGACTAAGTTACTATATATAGAATAAAATTGGCCCGGCTTCTAAGCTGGTGTTTGTTTTCAAAATATTCGAGCTAAAAAACGTTTTTCAAAGATTTTTAGTATTTTCTTGTAGTTTTTTTGCTTAAAAAAATTGATTTTTTTTTTTTATTTATATCAGTAACCAAATTATGGCATCGTGTATAGAATAAAATTATCCCGTTTGTTCTCAAAATATTACAACCGAAACACGTTTTTCACAAAATTTTAGCATGTTTTTGATCTAAATTAAATACAAACTGAAACTGCGAAAAATATATATATCCATTGCATTTACTGATTGACAGCGAAGCTAGTACATTAAAAGTGATTAAAAGTTCGAAATTTTAAGTGATTTTGTTTTGTTTTGTTTTGAGTGATTCAAATAAAATAATATTTTAACTGATTTTTTCTTTACCTATACATACAAATATCTCATTACCAGTTGAACCAATTTTAATGAAATTTTTTATACAAAAGCTACTAATAAGTTTAAAAAATATTCCATATCAACATTTTTTGGATTTAAAAAAAAAATTAATTCAATTTAATTCGATATTTCGAAAATAGGTGGATCATTTTATTCAAAATTAATGTTTAACTCTGCATAAAAAAGTACTAAAAATTGGCGTACCAATTTTTTTTTTCTTAAAAACATATTTAAAATCTTGTAAGTATATAAAAAATTATTTTTTTTTTTTAAATTACTCCAACGATTTTTTTTAAATTTGTTCTCATAAATTGAAATTTGTGTAAGAAATCACTTGGTGTACATTGCATTTGTGTTAAAAATTATTTCAGATATTTTTTAATCAATTTATTTCTAATTTTATTGATTTTTTTAAACTTTATTCAGTCTAAACTGTAAAGTTCATGCATATGTGCGAAGTGCTAGACAGCACGGTGCTATATTGTTCATATTAATGTACTTACATAATACTTTCTTACACTAGACTATATTTTTGGCAGGTGGCATAAAATATAATCTCCAATAACTAATAAATTTCGTTTATCAAATGAAAAGTTTTAAAAATTATTAAGACTTTAAAACCACAGTGTGATCGTACATAAGAGCAAGTTCTGGTGACCTAATGTTGTAAGACATTATCATATTAAAAATCGAAATATTTTTTTATAAGTATCTATACATATAGGTACAAAGTATAGAGCAAAATTGTGCAGCTTATGCTTCTTCCTAAACTTCAAACCTACCTTTACTAAAACCCCCTATTAAATCCCCAAAATTAAAAATCAACAAAAATTAACCTCAACAAATAAATATTTGGTGACGTGAAATAACACCAAACGAAATAAGACCAAATTCTAATTTTTCGTTTTTGAAAACGTAATAAGACCAAATTCGGAGTTTGGCCTTATTTCAATAAACAAATCGAAATAAAGTCAATTTGGCGTTATTTGGCGTTTTCGTTAAATCTTCTGCAAAAACACAACAAAAAAAGGAATAAAAAGACATACATCCACACATTTACTTATAATACATTTATTTATAATAAACACAAAACAAATAGGAGTTAATGAATGATTATACAAAAAATTAAATTGTAATCTCAAAAATGTACCTATATAAAGTACAAAAAATAGTATAAGCATTTAGTCAAGAAATAATATTTAATATTTAATATTTAATAAACGAATTTCTAAATTTTAACAAAATATATTTCAGCAAAATATAGTTGTCGAATTTTGTACAATTTGCCTGCAAATGTTCTATTAGCTAGTTTTTAAATCAAGTGAAATAATGCATAGTTTTTGAAAAAATTGGTTTTGAACTCAAAATTTGGGGAAAAAAAACATGAAAAAAGTTTAATGTGTAGTTTTTCAGGAAAGTTAAGTTATATATATTATTTTTTTTTTCTAAAATTCGTTGCTCTAATTAATTTCTAATCAAAAACTGAAAACTATATGATTTTTTGTCTTTTAATTCTTGAGAAAAATAAAAATTACTGAAAATATTTTTTTATGAGATTTTTGTTTTTTTGCTTGCTTACATAAATATAGTGCTTTAGCAACCAGCATTACGACGTATAAACACACTATAGGATTTGGTGTAGGTGCGAGGTTGGGTGTATGTAAAATTGTAAAGTTTCAATTATTTTTTACACAATTATGATCAATTTGGCCTTATTTCCATTATCGAAGCAAAATAAAGCCGAAAAAAACTAAAATTTGGTTTTATTTCTATTTTGAAAGCGTAATAGTGCCAAAAATTATCTATTTTTTTAAATTTTGTCTTGTTTCTTGTTTTGAAAACGAAATAAGACCAAATTTCAAATTTGGTTTTACTTCGTTTGGCGTTATTTCACGTCACCTAAATATTTTTCAAAACAACATCAAACTAAAATAAATATAAATTAAAATAAAATTTACAAATTTACAAATTTACCTTAATCAAACATCACCCTGATATATGGCGAATAATGAATTGAATCTTGGCAATATCTAATCGATCTTCCATCAAATCTAGAAGAAAATAATTGCAAATATGCAAAATCAATAGCTAACCGACTTCCACTTAACTACTCTCATTAAATGTATTAAAAATAATACATAATTCAAAAAACGTTTTCTCTGTGCAAACTGATATAAAATTTCCTTAAATGAAAAAATCAAAAAATCAATTTCAATATTTTTTAAACAATATGCATAAATAATGAAGCACACATATGTAAATATAAATCTTACGACGATTTTCATCTTCGATTTGAAAACCGCATACCAGACTCGGATTTTTGCATTTACTTTCAATAGAAAGTCACAAATTGACCTGCGGTAGCACATAGCAAGTAAGGATCATGAAAACAAAAACAATAAACACACGATTCTTAAAAAGAGTCACCCAAACAGGTTTTTTCGGTTCGTTTTTTCTCATAGCTCTTGAAGGGGTAGAAGCAATAAAAAAAAACAAGAACAAAATTGTGCCTTTTTTTCTGTCTGTAGCTCTCCCATATGTTAGAGTAGTAGAGAGAATAAATTGAAATGTTGTCCCATCTGAAAGAAGTTGAACTTTTAAGAAAGCTTTTTTTTTGGACGAATTTCGTTTTCATGGACATCTTTTCCCATATGGATGCTACATCTGTATAATTTATTATCTGTGGTACAAGCATCAAATCATCAACCAAGTATGGAAGGAAGTAAGAAGCATCCCCGGATGACTGGACTATTAGCTCCGCACCCCATTTTAAAACATTAAACAAAAAGTAAATCCTTCTAAGAAATATCGAGAGGCATATTTCTGCTAAACGTTACATATAAGTTCCCATCCAACGTCTAAGGCCGTTCAGCAAAACTTTAATCGGCATGCACCAGTGAAGCTTCCGGCTAACTGCCTGAACACAATAAAATGCTGGAACTGAAACTGGAGCTGAAGATGCAACAGCTGTGAAAAAGTGTCCTATATGTGCTATTTTTACAGTGCCCAAAATGCTGTTTTTTGTTTATTTTAAAGAAAAACAAACAATCACGGGCTTATTATTATTTTTTTTTTTATTTCCGATAATTTTCTTTTAATTAATAATATATTTCGCGAAACAACCACAAAAAGCTTCAATATTTTTTTCCGACTCTTTTTTCCTTCATACAAACTAAAACATCAAAGAGCTGCACGTGAAAAGTTAAAAGTTGGTGAACTCTTGCAGCACTGACTGCAGTTGCGTTGTGTTGTGTTCATAACATTTGAATTTGTGTGTATTGAATATTTTGACAGGTATTCTAGCCGCAGCTCCGTATCCATTGTGTTCAGGCAGTAAAGATAAAATCTTCACACTGAGGAAAATCTTAGAAAAGAAAAAACAATTCTAAGTTAAGACAAAAAGTACGCACACCACGCCACGGAAGAGCGTTGTGTAATCCCATTTTAAACGTCAAAACCAAGTGAAATCTATTAGAAAATGTGTATGAACCCTACTCTTAGAGGGATCAACTCAAAAGTGTTAGCGGTATGCCAAAGAAAGCGTCCACTCTTCATCCTCAACTGAATAATGGACTTAAGGCCATTAAAAGCTATTTTAATTAATAATTCAAAAAATTAAATTAAAAAGTATTTACTCTTTTACTTGGATGATTTATTTCAGTACTTCAGTAGTGAGTTTGTGAATATTATAAAACAAACCTTCGTAAAAAAATTATTTTTAACAAGATTTTCAAAAACATAATAAATTGCAGTTGGTTTTACATATATTAAATCCTTTTGTAATCTCAGCTTTAATAAAACACAGAGAATCCTCACAAAAAGTAATTCCTATACACATACTATGTACATTTTACAACTCAGATAACTCTTCCGTTATAACTAAAAAAAAAAAAATTTAAAATACAGTCAATAAAAAAATAATTTGTAAAAGGCTGAACTTTTTATTTTGTTGTTCCTCAAATTCTAAAAAGCTTGCACAAATTATTCTCCTTCCAACACTATCCTTTAATAATTTCGTTGAAAATTTCAAAAGTCAATTCCAAATCATCACATTACTACCAATACAAATTCACATTTAGAAATAAAAGGTCAGTTATAGCGATGAGGGAAAAAAAAACAGGGAAAATTTCCAAATATTTACTATGTTTCATTCGATTTGAAACGCCAAGATGCAATTTTTCAACAATAATTTTATTTTTAAAAATGCATTTATTTGTTTTTCCGACGCAAATTAAATTTTCGCGCCACAGCTGATTGTCATTTCAAACAAAAAGGAACAAATCGTTCCAATGACATGAGTCGCAATTTCTATTTGTTCCATTGACAGAATTGTAAACAAAAAATTTTATCGTATGCATTTGAAAACGCAAAAATTTTGCGGTGTGTTCGTCAAATGAAATATTTTTTCCTGTTCGTTATAAAGGACCACCAGGAAAAATATATTCAGTATCATGATGTTTCAACTTTTTCTGATTGCGTTTTTCTGATTGCTATAACTGGCCCTTAGGGGAAAAAATATATCAGTTGATAAAATTTTCGGTATTGAAAAGCATACGAACAAATTTTTCGTCCACAATTCTGTGAGTGGGATGAGCAGAAATCGGAACTTGAATCACGATTTGTGCCATTTTTTGAATGTATCCAAAAATTTATGAAATTGACAGATTACAGAGATGTCATGGAGTTTCTATTTCTATTCTATTGAACAATGGTTACGATGTTCTTCTTCTATTAAATTTCGAAAATGAAAGTGACAAGTGAATATGACAAGGGCAACTGGAAACCATTCCAAAAAATTGTATGACGTTTAATATACTGTATGACGTATAATATACTGGAATCGCGTCGTATAAAAGTTGTGAGAATACTTTTCTTCATTCGTTTTTGACTTCGTGTAAACAAATGACCAGCATAAACAAAAACCATCTGTTTATGTTTTGATTGAGTTAATAATTTTTAGATGTATTTAACGGGTGATTTTTTAAGAGGTTTAGAACTTTAAAAAAAAACACAAAAAATTCGAAAAAATGAATGAAATATTTATTTGAATCGATAGTTTGAACCTTGCAATTTAATGTTTAAAGATAATTTCATGCAAATGTTGACCGCGGCTGCGTCTCAGGTAGCCCATCCGCTGAGTCCAATTTTGGCATACTCTTTCACACATATCGGCCGGTATCTCACGAATGAATGCATGGATGTTGGCTTCCAGTGCGTCAATCGAAGCGGGCTTGTCCCTATAGACATTAGCCTTGACATACCCCCACAAAAAATAATCTAATGGTGTCAAATCGCACGATCTAGGCGGCCAATTGACCGGCCCGAAACGTGAAATTAACTGTTCACCAAACTCGCCTCGCAATTGCGCCATTGTTTCGCGTGCTGTGTGGCATGTGGCACCGTCTTGTTGAAACCACATATCATGCAAGTCAAGAACTTCCATTTCGGGCAAAAAAAGTTTGTTATCATCGCTCGGTAGCGTTCACCATTGACAGTAACGCTGCGATTCACATCATCTTTGAAGAAATATGGCCCAACCATAAACCGCACCAAACAGTGGCTTTTTCGGGATGCATTGGTAGCTGTTGCAATGCTTCTGGCTGATCTTCACTCCAAATGCGGCAATTTTGATTATTTACGTACCCATTCAACCAAAAATGAGCCTCATTGCTGAACACAATTTTTCGATAAACAACATTTCGAACCGAGCACGAATTTTGATAGTAAAATTCAATAATTTGCAAGCGTTGTTCATTTGTAAGACGATCCATGGTTAAATTGCAAACCAAACTGAAGCTGTTTGACAGTGACACAAGGTACTAAACACACGTCAGCTGTCAAAACCAGTGTTGCCAAAACCAAACCAGCTTAAAAATCACCCGTTATAACTCAAGCAATATGAAGTTTTTAAAAATATTATTTTACCCTAATAGACGCAAAAGTTAGAATGTTAGATACATTTTTTTTGTCAGTGAAGATCCAAAATAGTATAAAATGGAAAGGAAATACATTCAAATATTATACTAATTATGTTAATATAATAGCGATTTTAACGATTTTTAATTTCTATTTTTTAATAATTTTGCATTTCGGCGACAGCTAATTTTGACACGCATACCAACTTTGCGAAGTGAAGTGAATTATAACGTTTTATTCGGACTTGCATTACTGTGCTACCTAAAGGTTCCCAATAAAAAACGCCTAGTGAATACGAATTTTTATATGTATTAACCAAGTGCATGCCATATTCGTCCCGAATGGAATTATCAAATAAAATAAAATGTTTCACATTTTCATGTATCTAAGGTTATTTTTTGGTTCCATCGGTTAATCTTAATTTATGAGTTGAGAGCAACATATCTATAACTGAACTATATATCGACGGATAAAGTGCAGAACCTCGTAAGAGTCGTAAGTCGTTTTGCATGTTTAAAAAAAAAAAAAAATCTGAGGTTTTTATTTCTTTTTGTTTAAATGTTCAGAACATTTGTTTTGCATTAATAATATTTTTGTTGAAATTTTCTACTTACTTCAACCATCGTTATATGTATATAGTATGTATATGATTTTTTTAAGAAACAAACTAAAAAAATTAAAAAAAGCAGACAGCAATTTAAAAGAAAAATCTAATCAAATAAATAAAATTTCAACTAAAAAGGATAGGAACTATATGTGCATCTACTGTATACCTATACTTGACAATTATACTAAATATTAAAAGTTCCCCCGCCATTAATCATAAAATTCTTTTTAAGAAAAGATTAATATTAAATATATAAATTATACAAACATTTTAATACTGGTAATCCAAATTTAATCCACATGTTGTATCCTTATTGTTTTATTTGTGATTTTTCTCATTAAATGAGAATCCATAAAAAAAATTATTAACAAAAAAAAAACAAAAAAAAATAATAATAATCCTTGAGCGACCGCGGTTAACTTGATGTTTATTTAAATATTTATTGTGTAAAAAAAAACGTTTGAAATTAAATTCTTTTGTTATTTTTTTCGACTTAAAGCCGAATTATAGGCACATCAGGAAAGACAAAAACAATCACTTTTTTATAATTACGGTATAATATTTTTTGTTTAAGACAACTGTAGGTAGATTTAATCTTTTTCTTTTTTCACTTTATCTCTCTCTCATTTTTTATTTTTATTAAGAATACAAATGCAATTTTTCTAAATTACCACTCTCGTTTTAATTTAGAATCACTGGTATTTAGATACACAAACGAATGATGGTCAATCATCAACTTATAATGCTTTTACGGAGGTCATCTAATTACATTATATATAACCTTCCGGGGCTATGATGGAATTTTTTCAACGAATCCTGGGAAAAAGAAAGAAATACAAAAAAAAAAAATAATGAATTAGTGATAAAATATTTGATGAGAGCTTAATGTCGTTTGCGGAGTGTTGATGATGGTTTGTCATGACTTCGAGTTGATAATTTCAAAGTTTTAATATTCATCCCTAACATTTTGTAGTTTTTTTATGAATCCTGAAAAAACATTTTTGGCAATTGGATTTTTTCGAAGGTTTGCATTTAACAATTATGAACATATTTGTTTAAAAAAAAAAAAAAAAAAATCAAATAATTTTTTTTTTTTTTTTTACTTTTTTAAAACACTTGTTCGTTAAGTATAAATAAATATGTCGATTTTTGCTTTTAACACGATAAAGGCAAGTTCGTGTGATCCGAGTGTATTTTTATAAATTGAATTATTTCATTTCCCTTTGGTTTTTTAAAGCAATAACTTAAAGGTCAAGTTAGCACTACCACCATCCCCCCAAAAAAAATTAAAAAAAACGGAGTATGCCATTAAATGTCGTGAAAGAAAAAAAATTATCGCACTTGTTTTTTTATTTAAATAACCCCTGGTTATTCTAACTTTACGTCAACTCACGCCCTTTTTTGTCAGTTAACATTACCAGGAGTTATTTAAAATAAAAAAACAAGCGTGACAATTTTTTTTCTTCCACGACAAATTTACGAAAAATTCACGACAATCAATCCAATTATTAGAATCTTAAAATTTTTAAGTGGTAATGCTAACTTGACGGATATCCAAAAGTTTTGCGATTCAAAAACAAAATACATTTATCTGTTACGAAATAAATGTGAAAAATCCTCGATTCCTCGGCAGTCAAATATTGCGGATTTCATAATTATGAGTCAAAATTTTACTATCGCTGAGCTCCCGGGTCCCACAACCTCTGACTGCGTTATAAAATACAAGCAGATATTTGCGACATTTAAGCTTAAATAACTTTTTAAGATGTTAGATTTATGGGGACTTTTACAATTAATTTGTATTGATGAACCAAAAGTCAGTAAGTACATGATAATAATTATTGACTTTTTCTTAATAATCTTTTGTGCCAACAACATTTTCAATATGTTTCAAATTCTTTTTTTTTTTTAATTGGAATTTCTATACAATAGCCCAAAGGTTCTACAGACTTTATTTATGTACAGATGAAATAAAGAAAAAAGTAACGTTAAATAAGGCAGTCTTCCCATAATGGGCCTTACGTTTCATAATATTTTACCTTATGATTTTATATTATATAACAAAACAAAGTTAAACAGCTTTTATATGATCCACCACAACTGTAAATATTTAACTTAAAAAAAAACCTACTTTGCTTAAATAAATAGCTTGGTACAACTGTGTACACAGAAATAATTAAGTTGACAAACTGAGGTTCTTTAACTTTATCTCACACTTTTTATTTCAACAGATTTTCCATTTTTAAGTTAGGTAGTCCAAAAATTATAAATTTACGAAAACCAACTTCAAGGTCAATAGCCTAAAGCATTCAGCAGCATTTCGACCTTAAAAGAATTTATCTAACACTTAATTTGTATATTTACCAGTTTTTGAAGGGCAAGAGCCTTTTTTTCCCCCCCTTGATACGGACTAATAGGATTATACATATATCTTATAATAATAATTTGAAAATGAAACATTATTTATTTGAAATGATTTTTTAACCGGTGCAGCTAGTCAGAAAAATTTTAAATTCTAAAATATACCTAATTCAGAAACTCACGCGTGACTCATAAACATAAAACTAAAGTGGGTGTTGGAAAGTATTTTAATCTTCTGGTCAAATGACAAACAAAATTTAATCTTCCTATTTCTAAACTCTTATTCTCGTAAGACGTAGTTTTTATTTTTACATGTTTATGTAAATGCCATTAGAATTTAAGATTAACAAAACAGAGTTACCATGAGCTCGGTTTGAAACTGAAAAAGAATTTAAATTGAACCAAAGACGGAACTTATATATTTAAAATGCTGTTGCATCGAAAAATAAACTCTAACAGTCGTATTTATTAGATTTCCTTAGAACACTCTTGGACAGTTGTCTAGCTAGCCACTGTCTAAATAGTTGGACATATCCTTATTTATAAACGCATTCCAGCAGTTGTCTAAATATGTTTTCATATACCTCCTGACATCCCTGTAATCTATCAATTTCGTGAACATTTGAATACGTTCAATGAACATTTCATACATTTCAATATAATTTGACAGCTTTTGGTTCATTGAACATCCCCACTTTAGAATAGTTTTGGACAACCAATTTCAGTGTCTAGGTTAGACAATCGATGGAACATGATTATAAATAAGGTTTAGGAGTTGGACAGCTGTCCAAAGTTAGATATACTGTGGAATGGTTTTTAAATAAAATTGTAAGGCTCTCCCAAACCGACGCGAAAAATTCGGAGGGAATATTCGACAGCAAAAGTATGTTCAAAGATTCGTATCACGCCAATGTGGGTATTTACTATTATTAATCACCATGTAAAATAATTTAGAAAGGCGAATGTTTCGTTGTCACTGCGAAGTATTCGCGTTGGTTTAGAAGAGCCTTTATTTTAATAAACAGTTCAGTTGTGTAAACATGAATTTGGTTCAAAAATCATGTTCAATGGCATGTTTAATCACATTAATTTATGTACATATATCCCCAGGTACCATAAACTTTATATATGTATTTATTTATAACTGGTCGTGTAGGAAAGGTACCTGCACTTTTAACAACTTTGTATTTAGAAGCATTAAAATAGTTTTATGAACGTTCATGATTCAACATGTTCAAAATGTAGGCATGAAGAATACCATAGATAGTGGAAACCCTGCACCCGAAAATAATTGAATGAATGTGTGTGAGTGAGTGTATATTTTCATAATAAAATCTTCAAAATAAAAACAGACCCTCAAAAAAGATTGTAAATCAAATTAAGGATAACAAGTATTTCCTATACATATAGCTAGCTAACCTACCTACATGTACTTGTTCCTTCCGTCTTCCGTGGTCTCTTTCCGATGTATACGCCCGATTAGGGGTTGTTCAAAAGCACTATAGGTACTCGTATATGGCATTGTATTTTTGGAAAATAACTAAGACGTCACACTCTACCTTATGTTTACATCAGCAGTAGCAGCATAGAGTTTCAAAATTGTGAAGGATATAAAGAAGGAAGTCATTCACATTATTATTTTTTGCTGTTTACCTATACCTATACTACCACATATGTATATACAAAAACCAAGAACCTTGGGTAAATTGATATTCCTGTGAAACGTGTTATTAGTGAATTTTGACGTGGGGAATCACTACGAAATTGCGTCATTTGAAAAAAAAAAAAAACACTATAAGATTGAAGTGAATTTAATGAAAGAATAACATCCTGATGCGTAGATATAAGACAAATTATTGTAAAAAAATATTCAAATACACCCTAGGGTTTGATTCTCTGTGTTTCTATTCAATAATAAGAGCGTGCAAAGCTTGAAAAAGATATTGCGTAATAGTCGATTTGGCGTCTTTTGTTTTTAAATACGCACTGTTCTGAAAATAGGACGCGTTTTTTTTTGTACATGTTTCAAAAGATGTCCTATTTTCAATAAAAGGGACTTAAAATAAAGTAAAAGAGCTTGCTGCTGATTCAATCGTTATGATTAAAACAAAAAACTTAAAAAAAAAACAATTACATACTATTCATTTCGTGGTTTCAAGTTGGTAGCACTGGCATTTGACACCTGTCAAACTCAGCTGTCATTTGAAGTGTCATAATATTAGTTGAATGTTTGACATTTACAATAATGGATCGCTTGGCAATCGAACAACGCGTTAAAATTACTAAAACTTACTACAAAAGTGGTAGTAGCCACTTTTCGCGCATTACGCAATGATTATGGTCGTATCAAGCGACTACGCAAACAATCGGTAAAATTGTGAAGAAATTTCAAGAGCTCAATTTCCCGATGTCGTAAGGCCTGTGCATCATCGTAATGCCCGCTCAGTCGAAAGTGCTGCTGATGATCCGAATTTATCGATTTCCCGGCAACAAGACGTTCCTTACTTTGAAGAACACTTTTTACCACAATCAAAAAAAAATTTATATCTGAATTTTGTAGCTAATGCTAATTCGTTGCGCAAACCAAAAATTTTTATCTCGTATAGGTTCTTAGTTATTAAAGTTTCCGCTAAAATAAGCCTGAAGTTAGCGGACGAATATAAAAAAACACCAATTCTCTTGGTGTCAAAAATTGTAGCTTTTTAAATGCTAATTTGTTGTGCAAATATTTTTTTTTAACTTTTATGGATCTCTTCATTTTATTTGAATTTTAAATTTCCGGTAATTTGAAATATACCGGAAGTTAGCGGACAAAATCTAAAAAAATTAGATTTAAAAAAAAAGTAGAAATTTGTAGCTCTATCGGTTTTTTTTATATCCAAGTTTTCGGGTAAGTTAAAACTGGAGCCGTCGGTTGTCTTCCCTGTGATATTTGAAAATTTTGCCACCCATTATTTCTACAAGCAATAACTTAAGAGGGTCCTTAGAAACACAACAACAATGTCGTATATTTTTATGCGGAAAACCCTGAAATTAAGCTGCAAACAGCCGGTTATTGTCACAATAAATTATATAAAAGAATATTTGAAAACCTGAATATATTTTTTATCTCTTACTGAAAATAGTTTACACATTTTAGTTCAAACTTAGAAGTGTATATTTTTCTTATTTACAAAATAAAATCTCTCTTAAACGCTATCATCAATAACACCTCTATTAGCTTTCAATTAATTTAACGACTTAATTATGAAGATAAATGTACCTGAACGCATATTATTAATTTTTTTTTTAATATATTTGTTGCTACTTTTCAACTTATTAGATAATCACTTCTTTCCAAATACAAATTAAAAGAAAAAGGAAAAAAACACAAGAGAATGACTAATTATCATAACTAATTCCTATACGCTTCAGCTTCAGTCGCACCCTTTTTAATCTTTTATTAGAGAGGGAGAAATCATGACAAGATCTTAACATCACTCAGACTGTATCTGTATGTCTTGTTTTTTTTTAATTTTTTTTTTTAATACTTGTTGTTTTTATGTTGATCCATGTGCCATAGTAAAATTCAATAGAAAAAAAAAAAACAACTCTATAGTCTTGTCCGCATATATTATTCGTGATCATTTGTTATTCAATTTTGTCACGATAAGATACTTTTTCATTAAAATGTGAAGCTAAAAGATGCTTTAATTTTGTTCCAATGGGCAGGCAACACACTATACATAGATAGTTAGTTTGTTTAGTGAAAAGATAAATTAATGCGCATTTTTGAAATATTTACAATTTAAATATTATATTCTGTCGTCTGGCTTTTGGATTTGCTGATTTAGCTATACAGCGAGATAGATAGATATTTTACTATTGAAACACTGTTGTTAAATTTCAAGTCTAAAATTTATTTAAAAAGAAAAAAAAAAGAAAATTTATGAAAGAGATCCACAAAAAAATAATAACACAATTTGAGACAACATTATTTATTTATTTTTTGATTTCTAGATTTGTCTTCATTAATGATATTTCATTTTGTTTTGGTGGTTTATATGCTTTTTGACATTAAGGGAATGGTTTTTTTTTTGTAAATTTGAAAAATCTATATTTTAATGACAATGTTGGTAATACTAATTGTGAATTTGAATTTGTGTAGCTTATTTATTTCGGTTTTGTTAATTTATTAATCTAAAAAATTGACAACAATTTATAATTTCCTACTTTGTTTTTTTTTTTACAGAATATTATGTATTTTTTTTTTGTATTCTTAACGCATGACTGACAAGCTATCGTAATTTCTCTCAATTTCGTGCCATTTATGACATCATCTTGTAAATGTTCTAAAATATTAAAGTATTTTTGTCACAATAAACATCTGAAACTTGTACAACTGACGTTTAATTTTAACATTATACTGGCATTGTGTTAATATTCTGTTAACACTATTTTGAACCTATTAAACAAAAATAACAAGAAATAATGAAATTGCTCATACATATAATTGGCGCCTTCAGAAAAATGAGATCTTAGAGATTTTTCTCACTCAAAAGGTGAGCAAGCGAATCCAAGATTCCTAAGAGTTTTGAAAGCAAAACTGAGAAATTTTGCTGACGAATCCAGTTCATGTAACTGAAATTACTGAGATCTCCGAGATCTCATTTTTCTGAACACCCCTAATAATTGTCAATTTTTTTCGCTGAATTTTTGAGCTGACAACAGTTAGGAAGGATGATGTGTGGAGCTATCATTATTATTAGGTTGAACGCAAGTGCAATAGCCGATTTAAAAATAGGCGGCGATATAGTTTGTGTTTTAAGACACTGACTCCGGAAAAATTTGTGGACAAGACAAAATTTGGTGTGTTGCTTCTTCTGTGGCGAACCCTAGCTTCTTATCCTATAACTAAAAATAACTTTGTTATTATTATGCCGAAACAAGAATTTAAAAAATTAAATGCACATTTTAGACGAAAAATTGGGAAGGCCTATTGTTATACATTTTCTGAATGATGATAACTTTCTTTTTCCTTTCTGCTGACCTCGTGTGATATACGTCTATTAAGTATCAAAATTAAATATTAATTAAATTTTATAATTAATCTTTATAAAGTGGATGTTTAGTTTAGGAATATTCGACAATCTTTCATTTTTATTAATCGTAAATAGGTATTCCGCTAAAATCTCCACATTTGGTGGTGGTGACACGCAATACATTTTTTAACATTGAAAATGTTTATAGGGTCGTTTTGATAAAAGTATGGTGTTACCAAAATGAACAAAGATAGAGAATGAACTCTAGCGTATAGGGGGAGAACGATTGAATTTTTGGTTGGTGTTACCAAAGAAACTACCAAAATGAATAAAATGAAGAAAAAAAACAAGTGATGAATTTCAGCCAGCCTACCTACATGTTCATCATTGCCAACGGACGAGATTCAGTGGAGGAATTATTAAATTCGAAAAATGCTCGATTTGAGCCCACTTAGAAGCCTATAACTTTGGTTATAATTATTGGATGTTCAATATTAAGCTAGATAATTAAAGTTTAAATGACAGGCTACAAATCTGCATAAAAATGTTTGCAAAGGCGTAAAAAATTTCGTACTAGAAACTTGAAAAATTGTTTTTTCAGAACTAATTTCATCACGGCAAAAGAAAAAAAAAAACAAACAAAATATGTATGTATGTATGTATACGTACATGCGAACAAAGAACATATTGATAGAAGGGAGAAGACGGTGGAGTGTGTGCAGTACAAAAAACACCACGTGGCAAACAAAATTGGCTTTGCATCGGGCACAAAAATGATATACATTACGATTATGTAGGTATGTATGCACGTAGGTATGTGCTTGTGCATGAACATTTGTACATAGTAGGAATTTTACAAATAATAAAATCGTAAAGGTTGGATTTGATTGGTTTGTTTGGATTATAACTTCTGTTCTAATAATCGGATGTTTGAGGTTAAGGTCTTAAAATTAAAGTAAAATGTCAGTCTTTTAAATCAATCGATTGTTGAACCTAGAATATGCATAGTTTGGGTAAAAACTTAACTAACTTCTAAATCAGTTTGGTTGTTTAACCTAGAATATGCATAGGTACCTACTTGAACCACTTATAGAAAATTATATCTTAAGTTCCAAGTACCAGATCATAAAGGTTAAGGTTTTGGTTAGCTTCTAATTTTTATTCTAATAATCGGATGTTCAAGGTTAAAGTCTCAAAATTAAGGAAAACTATGACAAAAGTAAATTTTTTTATATCAACCTAAAGAACCTAGAATATGCTAGACAACGTTTGGGTAAAAACTTTACTAATTTCTAAACCAATTTCATTATTTAACCTAGAATATGCATAGGTGCCTACTTGAACCTCTTATATAAAATTATAACTTAAGTTCTAAGGGCTAGATGCTCAAGGTTAAGGTATGTTTAGGTAAATCAGGCAAGAGGTAGAATTAACTTAGCTAAACAATTGAAATATTATAATCGAAAAGAGTCGATTTTGTAAGCTGATATACCTATTCTGTTCTAATTATCTGATTTTTGAGGTTACGGTCTGAAAATGAATGTAAAATGACAGACTAGAAAATGCTTTTGACAAAACTTGACTTACTTCTGAATCAGTTTGATTGTTTAATTTAGAATGTGCATAGGTACCTACTCGAACCTCTTTAATAAACTTATAACTAAAGCCCTAATGGTCAGATCTTCATGATGGTTAAGGTCCTCAAATGCAAATAAAATTTTAGGTTTTATCTTAAATTAGTCCATAAACTATTCAATTTGGTTGTCAAATAAATAGATGCTCGCCGCTCGGCCACACATTTCATAAAAGAAATAACATTTCAGTTAAAAGAATACATCTCCAAGTGTCAAAAACATTATTTCTGTCTAAAAAAAAAATCACACGACTCGAGATTGTTGAATTGATTAAAAGATGAGTTCAAAATATTTTAAAATAAAATAATTTAAAATAAACACAATTAGTCAAATCATGTTTGCAGTGAGGTTGAGCTTTACATCAAAATCTTTGTAAATTTGGTCTCGAGTTGAAAAAGGTTTACTTGAACAGTAAATCAAACGTCTTGACTTTATAAAATATACGTAGTTCAATGAATTGAAATACTTGTAAATCAATTTGGAAAAATTCAAAATCTTTTGATTTTCTCATCAACCGTCAAATTGATCAAAAAACAAGCCAACACACAGGTTGATATGAACAAAAACCGCCTGAGTCGAGAACTAAGTTGAACCGTATATAATGTATGCTTTAATCGATCTGTAAAAAAAATACAGTTACCTTTTTGCAAAGCTTAGCTAGGCAAAAATGTCAAATATGTACCTAGATATACGTTAAGAAAGATGGTATATATATTTTTAATTTCGTGTATAAGTGCTGTACCGGTGCGGATGAAAATGAGTATGATTGAGTAATTGCGAGTTAAGCTAAAATTAAGACTGAGAAGTTACATTAAAATATACAAATTGGTACTTCAGACTGTAGAATGGTTTCTTAGACAGTTTATGAAGTTATAATGTACCTAACAATAGTATACAAAATCAAAATCACAAAGATTAGACATGTTTTTGTTTTATCGACGTAATACAAGTCATTTTCAATGTCCCCATAGTTACTCTATGAGTGAAATCTGTAAATTTTTAATTTTCTTTAGAAACTTTTAAAAATCCGTACTGATATGTGTGGTGCTTACAATTTAACAGAGGTCAGAAGCCCCCAAAACAGTTTTTCTTGAATCTATGCTAAATTTTCATGAAAAAAATATTTTTTTGATTTTCTTAAGAAAATTTCAGAAATTTATATCGCTATGAGATGTGCCTACAGTTTTAAAGGGGGTCAAAGGCCCCCTTAACAGTTTTTCATGAATTTAGCAGTATATTTTTTATAAGAAAAGGCATACATCAATAAATTCCTTTTGATGATCTTAAAGAAAACACTTAAAAATTCTAATCGGTATTTGAACTTTGCTTAAAATTTTACAGGGGGTCAAAGGCCCCCAAAACAGCATTTTAAGAATTCTACTGAATTTTTGTGTATTTATGGCTTCCTTTAAATGTTTAAAAAAATTGTATTGGTAAGAGTGATGATGCTTACAATTAAAAAGGGTTCAAAAAACCCCAAAATATAGTTTTTCATGAAGTAAGCTGAAAATTGATGTATTGCTTCCTCTAAATGTGTTAAAATTAAAATTTTAATTCTTATTGATGTGAGCTGTGCTTTCAATTCAACAGCTGGGGGTCAAAAGCCCCCCAAAATAGTTAACTGAATTTTTGTGCATTGGTTCATTTTGATGGTTTTCAATAATTAAAAAAAAACTATCGATATAAACGATGCCAATAGTTTTGATGTTCTTAAGAATTTTTTAGAAATTCAAGTGTCAAAAACATTATTTCTGTCTAAAAAAAAAATCACACGACTCGAGATTGTTGAATTGATTAAAAGATGAGTTCAAAATATTTTAAAATAAAATAATTTAAAATAAACACAATTAGTCAAATCATGTTTGCAGTGAGGTTGAGCTTTACATCAAAATCTTTGTAAATTTGGTCTCGAGTTGAAAAAGGTTTACTTGAACAGTAAATCAAACGTCTTGCTTTGCGTACTGATATGTGTGGTGCTTACAATTTAACAGAGGTCAGAAGCCCCCAAAACAGTTTTTCTTGAATCTATGCTAAATTTTCATGAAAAAAATATTTTTTTGATTTTCTTAAGAAAATTTCAGAAATTTATATCGCTATGAGATGTGCCTACAGTTTTAAAGGGGGTCAAAGGCCCCCTTAACAGTTTTTCATGAATTTAGCAGTATATTTTTTATAAGAAAAGGCATACATCAATAAATTCCTTTTGATGATCTTAAAGAAAACACTTAAAAATTCTAATCGGTATTTGAACTTTGCTTAAAATTTTACAGGGGGTCAAAGGCCCCCAAAACAGCATTTTAAGAATTCTACTGAATTTTTGTGTATTTATGGCTTCCTTTAAATGTTTAAAAAAATTGTATTGGTAAGAGTGATGATGCTTACAATTAAAAAGGGTTCAAAAAACCCCAAAATATAGTTTTTCATGAAGTAAGCTGAAAATTGATGTATTGCTTCCTCTAAATGTGTTAAAATTAAAATTTTAATTCTTATTGATGTGAGCTGTGCTTTCAATTCAACAGCTGGGGGTCAAAAGCCCCCCAAAATAGTTAACTGAATTTTTGTGCATTGGTTCATTTTGATGGTTTTCAATAATTAAAAAAAAACTATCGATATAAACGATGCCAATAGTTTTGATGTTCTTAAGAATTTTTTAGAAATTCATATCTGTAAAAAATCGTATTGATATGATTTATTATTTGATTAAGGTGAGAGGATGGGGTTAACCAATATGTGTGGAGCCTTCAGAGCTCAAACTTACTCACTTACAGCCAGGCACGTAGCCAGGGGGGGGGGGTCTTGAGGGGCTGAAGCCCCCCCCGAAAGTCTAAAATAAAAACTAAAACTTTCTAATATACAATATTATTTCCTTTGTAGAGCTCTTCAAATGCATCTCAATAAGTCTTGAAGAAATAACGAGCAGAACGTGGGCGATGTCTTCGAAGGCATCAACACTTTTAGCAGCGGTCCAAAAATGTGATTTCCTAGTTAGCCCCATTGTATGCAAAAAGCTGTTCAGTTTAACGCTGCCCTTATCAGTTTTCCTACAGAACAAATCCTTAGATTTCGTTTCTGCAATCGACCGCACCAAAGAAGAGTTCTGAATTCTCTTGAGAACATCAGAGAAAAAGCCGAAGATTTTTTCAGAGAGGCTTTTCAATCCGTATCTAACCTTGCCGAGGACTTATTTAAAGTTGAATTAAGACTCCAAGAACTTCATTGAAACAAACCACGCGTTCCAATCCAGAAACCTCTTCTACTGAATCCTATTTATGAGTGTCTGTATTGATTCCTTTCATAGATTCGTTAATACAAAATCTTACGGACAGATTCATGGTCAACGAAGACGTTCTACCATCGTTTCAAGCTCTTCTCCCAGGTTTTTCTGCAGTTGGGCGAGTCAAAGAAATGGAAAAGATAACGTGTTACTTTGATAATGCAATTTCGTTGTCAGCTGTGAAAGCTGAATACATTCTCTGGTGCGAAAAAATATCGTCGATTGATCCTTCTATCGAAGTTTTAAAATTGCTTGATATATGTGACAAGACTAACTTTAGAGGTATAAACTTCTTGCTTACGGTTTTGGCCACGCCTCCAGTGACCACAGCTGGTGTTGAAAGAACCTTTTCAACTATGAAAAGGATTAAAACAGTGTCCCGAAGAGTTATGGGGAATGCAAGATTAAGCTCACTTGCTATGATATCTGCTCATTCAGATATTAATGTGGATCCAGATAAGGTGATTGATCTCATGTCAAAAAGAAAATCAAGACGTCTTCTGCTCTGATAAAATGTGTGTATAAAAAAAATAATTTAAGTATATGTTCGTTTGAGTACATACAATTTAAAAACTAATAAAAATCAATAAATTGGGATATATATAGTTTTTTGTTTAAAAAATTCCTCGTAAAATTTGGAAGCAAGCCCCCCCCCCCCCCCCCGAACCAAAATCCTGGCTACGGCACTGCTTACAGCCCTATTCTGCTATCCGATCCGATCGAAATTTTCGATTCACGTGAATTGTTCTTTTAATTTGTTTAATTTTAATTTGCAGAATAGGGCTGTTAAAAAAAATCAGGAAAATCTACGAAGAATGACCACAACGCCTACTTATGTACAAACGAAACTCAATGATTTTTTTCTAAATATTTTTACATTTAAAGCTAAAGCACCATGAATCGTCAAGCTTGATTTAAGCACAAAATATTTACTCAAATTTTTTGTTTTGGGCAAATTTATTGCCTTTTTAATGCCTTTTATTTACAATTTATAGAATATTTGTTTTTGTAATTGCAATCTATTCCACCAATTATATTGTTTGTAGACTTCATTAAAATTTGTACACAGTAAAACTTTGCCGTTTTGTTTACACCTTAAAAATAAAACTTTGGCATCCAATCCCAATCCAAATATATATGTATGTATGTAGATATGTGTGTATGTAATTAGTATTTCTTGTTATTTTTCAGCTCTGGCAGCAATAAATTATGAATATAATAACGCAGCTCGCATTCAATCGTCATAAATCATAATAACATGGCAAGTATTTCCATTGCCATCAGTGCACATTCACCAAAAAGAAGCTTATAACAAAAACAACAAAAATTGCGATACAGATACGAACAAAAACATTTGCAAAATATTCATCACTCTAATTATATACGAATCTGCAAACTGGGCCTGAATCTACACGGAGAAAAAAGTATTGTGGGAAGAAATCAAAAAGTACAATATGTAGTTTTAAAAGTTTTAAAAAATTGGCTACAAAAAAAGGGGGCGACTTTTTAAACGATGTAGTATGATGTTAAAGCATTTTAAGTATGATCCTAGAATTTTTTAAATCATTGTGCTTTTTTTTTATTAAATTTAAAATCACGAAATGCCTATTTTGACTTTTTAGTATCATATTTCACTCCAAATGTCACTTTGACAGTTAAATATGTGAAAATGGTATGTTTCCTTACTTATTTGCACGAACTGTCAGTTTTTTAATCGTGTTCAGCTGAAGTTTATTAAGAAAACAGGTTTAGTATGGCACTAATTAAAAAAAGTTTAATACTAAGAGCATTTAAGTATAAAGAACTTTGAAGTTGAAAGTAGTATAGCTGTTTAAAATTTCGTGCAATTTTTTAATAAAATTCAGTTTGTCTTATGATTTAGCATAGCCTATAAGGACTTTTCGCTATTCCGACGAGACGATCGAAGCACGACGGTTATTTAAAAATAATTTGCTTTTTGGTGTGAGTTTTTTGAGTGTATATGAAAATTGCACAGATATATAATCGAACATGTGGAATGTATTAGACTTTACCAAGAAAATAGCAGAGCAACATCATATCACGCTTTTGTTTGCATTTGTATGAATGTATGTATATCATTACGAGATATACAGCTTATGTAATATGCCCCCATGGACTAGTAATTCGCATTTAAAGGCGCCAATTTTTTGTTTTGTTTTGATTTGTATCTTTTTTTTATCTTAATGAAGGTTCACATATTTTTGAAAGGAATGTTTTTGTTTGCCTCTCATACTTTTAAACTTTATCGAAATTGATAAATGATAATTTTAAATTGATTATAAAATGCAATAAAAATAAATAAAAACATTTAATTCATACATTATCTACGAACTGTGTTTAAAAATTTTGTGTTTTGTGTATCTGGCAGACTTATTTTAATAGTTCATTTAATTCCCTGACTTCCTAAAGACATCTCACATTTGATTGTGCGGTTTTATGCTATTTTAATGTTTTTTTTTTTTTTGTTAATGCGGTCATTTTAAATTGTGATTGCCTGTGGTGTGTGTGTCGTACGATGCTGCTCCATTGCTACTGTTTTTCAAGCTGACTCAACGGCGACTACGCACGGCGCGGCGCGGTGTGGCGGCAGCGGTGGCAAAACGATAGTTGCTTTATTGCACAAGTGAGAAATGATTTTGGCATGTTGCCCCTATCTGCTCACATCATCAGTTGATGTTGATGCTGGGTGGTAAAAGGGGACGCTGCTGTGGCATGGTCTCGGGAAGGCAAAACACCAAATACATTTTTCGAGGAAAGTGCATTATGTTTTTATATGTTTTTGATTCAGTGGGGCGGTAATAAATTGTAATGAAAATTGGTTTCCGAGGTAGTTTTCAGATAGTTTATTTTCTTTTTATTTAAAAAAAAAAATATAGAGGTATGTATGTATATATGTAGATGCCTACATGTACGTACGTACGTAAGGAAGCTTGTTCTTTTAAATAATATATATATAAGTACATATCGTTCTTCACCTCATGAACTAATGTAATTTTTTTTTTTTTAATATCTTGGGAAAACGGATATTTCAGCTATAGAAATCCTGTAGGAAAAAAATAGTTTTAACGACGCGGAGTCCAACACCTTAAATAAGCGTTTTTGTAAAGTTTGAAAAAAAAACAGTTACTTCAGTTCGTAAGATAGGAGACGATATGTAAAACAATAGATAAATGGTTAAGTTTATTTCCCTTACATAAATACAAATCATATAAAAATATCTGCAGCAACTTGTTTCCTCGTGTGAAGGGTGACTTATTTTTCTTTTAGCATACATAAGCTGCCTGTACCAACTGTTTACAGCGAGTTAAATCTTTATTAAGACAACGATAGATTTTGTTTAATTCATAGCATATGAACAAAGACAGTCCTATTAATAAAAAAGACTTAACTCACCTCTAATCCAGGAGTTTAGCATAGAAGTTAACATGCGAGTTAAAATTTCCTATTAATAAAAACAAAACATCGTGGAATAACAAACCGACATTTATTGAAAATCGTTTAAGATAATCTACTACAATAGTAAGTAAAAGGTGTCGCAAAAGTTGTCACCGGAGGGGGGGGCGGAGTTTGAGTTTACAAAACCATTTTTTTTTTCACGACTTAAACATATATCGTTGCTCTATTTCATTAATATTGCTGGCAATGTTTTTCGACTCTACACATTCAGTTCATTTATCAAATCAAGACGCAAATTTTTCTAATTATCTGTGAAACATCTACATACTTATATATGTATATGATTGAGTTCCAAAAGGTATCAGATGCGTATTCGATGCAAAGTCAAGTCATGCGTTCCGAAAGTCAAAATAGAACATTGTGAAATAGTCATGACTTTCTAAACGTATCCCCAACGTTAGCACCAGCATTCAATCTTGTGTTTAGATACTTTTATTTGACAATTTAACTGAAAACAAAACAAAAACAATGGAGTTTCAAGCGAAGTAAATTTTGTTTTTCTATTGTTATTGTTTATTTTGTCGTAAATTATGTTTTGTTTACTCGAACTTATTACGGATGTAGTTTTAATAAAACGACATCTAACTATACTTTTTAATTTCAAGCTGCATAAAATGCATTCAGAAATGATGCAAAGTAAAATGCATGAAAAGTGCAATACTATCGCATACAACTTTGACGATTACATACGATTGACACTAGTCAGTAAATGTTGTGCTAAAATATGTTGACGTTTAATGAGTGACAACTTGGTTTTAACCTAATTTAATTCTAATTTATAATTAATAATAACTTAACTATCACATGACTTGAACACAACCGAACACTTTAACTGCTGTTATCGCGTTGAAGATTACACGACGCAACGTTGAATTTTTAAGTGAATGTTCAATGATTTCGTTTACACTTTAATTTCTATTGGTTTACCCGAAAACTCTCATAAAGTAAAAAATATCAAATTCCACCGAAGAATGGCTAATATGGATCAGTAGATTAAATACGTCTGAAAATCCCAAAATTGATATTTTATTATTTATCTCTACGGATAAAACCAATATGAGTACTTTGCAGCGTCATTTAGAACAATTTATTTATCGGTCAATCCATCATAATAAAATTTCAAATTTCATCGCACGATGACTAGGTACTTACGATGTGAATGGAAAATTACTCTGAAAAAAACAAACAAAACAATGACATTTTATTTTTCGGTCCTCTAGAAAAGTCAATTTTACTATATCTCGGTGACGATTCGAAATTGTCCCATTTATCTTTGATTTTAAAATAAATCCAGAAGTATTTTTTTTTTCTTTTTTTTTTTAGAAAAAGAACTCTCATTGAAAAGGAAAGAACTCAGATAACTTCTGGATGACCAATAGGAAACTTCATATCTAAATTAAATACCCCATTTTCAGACACCACTGCAAAATATCACAATGTCCATTAACAAGAAAGACAACGCAATTCAACTCTAACGCAATAGAAAATTCTGCTAATGTCAACCTTGAAATGTTACAGTGCGTCTGTTGTCAACGAAAACAATCAACATGTTGACCCAAAAAGACATGTCGACGCAAGTGTCAACGCAACCGACAGTGCGTTGACAGAATTCTGTGTTGACGTATATGTTTGGGTTTATTTTTATTTACATATATTTTGGTATTACGCAGACCCAAAATTACCCATGAAAGATGGAAGAAACATAATTTTATCAAATATTTTACTGCAACTGGCGCTAATTTACCATTTTCGAATTATTATAGATTTATCCTGTAATTGAATTATGGATTCTCTGAGAAAAAAAAATTTATTGAAAAATACAATCGATGACTAACAACGAAGTTGTGAATGGACTGTCCCTTATTGATTCAAAAAATATAACTTAAAATAAACTACCTCTGCCAACTGCGTCCTAAATGGGTTGCAAACGTGACGAAATGAAGGGAAACAGGCAGGTGCTTCGGTCGATCTTGATAAGCAAAAGAGTAAATGGTGAAGAACAGCTGCTGATACTTGCTATCATTGACTTGACATTAAAAATATCGCCTTAAGGTCTAAAGTTGTTATAAAAGAAAACAAATGATCCTATAATTATATGTTCCAGAAGATATTTGTGTAATTTTTATGTTTCGTCTTTTTAAAAAATAATATGTACGTATATAAAAATAAATCTAATAATTCACTCAATATTAGATTTTCTCCATAAGTACCTACACTCAGCTTGAGGTTTTTGATAATTTGACATATCTATAAATTTTAAGCGTAACAATTTACACAAATTATTACACAGCTAACGTTAAAGTTCTCACCTCATAATTAGCAAATTATAAAAAAATATATGTAACAACAAATCACAAGAGGGATAAATTCCTTCTATTTTATCTACCGCATCTTCAGTGTTTTGCCGCCTTGAGAAAAAAAAAACAAATCATTAAAGTTTGTAACACTTTCATAAATTCATTCATAATTTACTCATTAGTATATGGTGCTCTACCCATCTCTGATGCTGAGGCGGGATAAACACTTGCAATGGTATTGGTTTGGTATAGCAGCACCTCTTCTTCATCGTCGCGTCTCGTCGTCGTCGGTCGTCGTGCATTGTCGTCGTTCATTCCAAAGCTGCCAAAGAACTTAAGAGATCAAATAGGAGCAAGCAACATCATCATTAGTGTCATCATCATTTCAGAACATTAACCACAACCGCATTAATATATTCTATCTAAAATTCTCATTTAGGATGCAAACAGACGCAATTATGAAAATGGTTGTGTTAATAATATCGCTGTCACATAGCACAGCCCCTTCTATCTTCTTCTATCTTCTTGTACATCTTTTCCGCACAAAACATAAGAATCTGTTCTAATTATTGTCTTTTATTTTTTTTGTTCTTATATAGTTAGTTGTCGTCTCGCTAACTTTGTGCGGTTGTCGCGTCGTGTCGCGTCGTCATTCTGATTCACATCAGACAAATAATTTTATTGTATTGTTTGGCACACGTTTAGCACATACCTATCATCCTGTGGTAGGAAAACTCTTTTAAAATGCATTGGAAGTGGAGAGAAGGAGATTGACAGGGACGGATTTATTATACGATATCTTTTTTTACAAGTATAGAATTTTGGATTTACATTGAAAGATTTTTCCAGTCCCAACTTTGCTTCTTCAAAATTGTTAACCTACAATTATTTACGTCAACGCAAATCCGTTGGCTCCGTATGCTTATATTGTCAACGTTATCCTACGTGTTATACCAGTCAGTCAATGTTGACCCAAAATGACGTGTCAACGCTTTTTTTTATCCTTTAGAGTAAACGCATTGACATGTTAAACTATGACAATAATACGACTTGACCCCTTGACAACATTCGAACACTTTGACCAAGACGTTGAGCCGAGTTGACAAGATCAAAAATCAATAATTTTTTGGGTTGACGATCACATGACATTTAAATGTCATATTAGTGAAGTAGGTACTTTCAAACTCCGTTAAAGTATGCTTACGATGGCGATGGATTGTAAAAAGCCTTTATAAAATTCGATATCTTTAGATTATTTTTTTTGCTCCGGAAAAACGCTATTTTTCTTTAGTATTTTTTGGATGACATGTGCATCAAAATATTCAATAAAAGTAAAAATATAGTTTGTTGCCTATCCGTCGACCTATAAACTTTCAAATTCCATTGAAGGATGGCAACAAATGTCGATGGATTAAAATAATCTCCACAGAATCAGAAATTTTTGAAATTGAGATGAAAATCAACGCATTCTGTTGTGGTAACATTGAGTTAAAGTCAAGGCACTGAAGAAATGAAAATCAGTCTGAAAAAGTGTCATAACTGCGTTGACATGGTGAATAAGTGGTCACAAAAAATAATCTACGTGTTGAATTTAAAATTCATGTCAACGCAAGTGTCAAAGCAGCCGCCAACGCATTAACAGTATTCTGCGTCAACGACCATGAGCCTTGACAACTTTAAGACAAAATTTGACGTCAGAGAATTAACGCTTGACAATTTGCGTTGACTATCGTGAATTTGTCATGAAAGGAAATAAAATGTTGCTTATTTTTTTTTTAAAAACCCTTGACTTAAACATTAAGTACTGACAGTCAAAACCATAAAAACAATTAGGGGACAAAATAAAGCATTAATTTGGTGTGGTAAAATTCAATTTTTTACGCCAGCCTTACGACAGTTAAATATTTCATTTTCGGTTTTGGGTTAATTTTTCCTTTTTTAGGGGGTGGTAACGCTAATTTGACTGTAAAATTCGTATTATCCAGGAGACCAGGAGTTACTTGGAAAAAAACAAACGCGACGAATTTATTTCTTTCACGACAAATATAAGACAAATTATTGTCTTAGCGGACATCTTTTTTGGTCCTTTCTCAAATTCTCTCCATTTTTTTTTTGCATGTGTGTATGTGCCATTTGCTTGAGCATGGGAGTAAATCTTAATCAGAAATGAAAAAGATAACAATGAAAAAGGAAAAGGACAACGACAAAAATCTAATTGGGAAAATCGATAGATATCAAAAGATTTCTGGAAAAATTGGGCGATGCAAATATAGGCAAAGTAACGTAAATTTACAGTCGTATTTATTAGATTTTTGTCTAATTAACACTGTCTAACTATTTTCAAATTGGTGGAAATATGCTTTATTTAATAATAGTAAATATCACATTATTCACGGTTAAGACAATCTACTCTTGTGTCTTAATATGGCAGCTATATGACAACAATAAACAAGGTTTTTGAACACATTTTCCAAAGTTGGACAGTTGTCTAAAGTTAGACAACGTTTATAAATAAGACCATTAATGTATAGCCACATGTTGGTTATTATTTAGGATTGCGTTTGGAAATAAAAATAAATTTGATGGCGCAACCGCTTGTGAAGAGCCAGGGCCTAGTGACTTATAATTCTCAACGATTCCTGAGTGCATGTCTGCAGGAATAGATGGGACCTACAATTTATTGCCAATTCCGTTTGGCTAAGGTAAGAGGCACTTTTTCATGACAAGAGATATTACAAAGATTTTAACTTGAAGTCCATGGAAATGGGCCAACTTAAAAGACTTCATTCAATTTTTTTAGCAAATTTTAATTCAAATGTTTTCCAAAAGGTGTCAATGAGAAATTGATTTTTTTTCAAGTATTTAAAATAAAACAGTCATTCCGGTTATTGGTCAATAAATGTTTATATATCTGGTCAGGTGTAAGATTTTATTGATCAAGTTATTCTGCTTTGTTTGAATATAATATGATGATGGTAATGAGTAGGCATACGACACAAAATTTATTTAAAGTTGCTATCATGAAGTAATGAACATATTCATTCATTTGTTTTTTTGTTTGTTTGGTTATATTAAATCAAATCTTGACATGTTTTTACATTGAAATATATTAAAATACTTTTGCATTAACTAGTCAAAAAAACGCCCTATTTTAATTTTATAGTTAGGTTCAGATCCGCTAATGTTTACAGTCTTAGGGCACCACTATATCGAGTTCTTCTCCTAATGGCATAAATTATGCATTTTCCTTGACGCAATTTGTTGTCATTGCTTTTTTAAGTTTCTTTGAATTTCTTTCTTTTTATTTAAAAAAAATACAAATTCCATTCAGGTCTTTCGCTAGCCAGTTTGACAAGAATAAAATAAAAATTTAAAAAAAAAATCTCAATAAGTCGTTGGCGCGACATATACGTACAAAAGAATATAAACTCGAATAAAATATTTTCGCAAACTTGTTTCAAGTTGCTGGTAGATTTGTTTGTAAAAAAATTAAAGAAAAAAAAAACTTTGTGGGTTCCCTTGCGATCAGATTGTCTCACGTAAATCAAGTAGCTATACTGCTGGCTGCCACTTATGCTGCAGCAGCTTTAGCTACTGTTGATTCTGACTGAACATTGCCTACACACGACAACAGTTCGATGGAAGCATAAATAGTTACCATATCTCTGTCTTATAGAGAAAAAGGAGCAAGAGCATGGATGGAAGTGTGAGAATTTGGCTTAATTGCAGATATTTAAGATTGAAATCTAGGTGATAGTGTTAAGGTTGGTGTTTTGAATAGTGACAGAATGGAAACAACTCTTCTAAGCTTTCAAATATTTCCTTCGAATGAAGAATGTTTAATAAATAAATGAATAAATTGGGTGACGCGACAGCTCGTGTAGAACCAGGGCCTAGTGACCTATTACTTATAAGTTATAACATTAGCTCTTCGGATTCGGTTTAAAATTGTAGGTCCCCTCCATTCCTGTCACACACGCACACAGCAATGGTTGATCCCCTATGCGTGTTATTGACAGAAATGGAGGAGAAATACAATTTTCTATCGAATCCGAACTAAAGATATAAGTTATAATTCCCTAGCCCCTGGTTCTAGACGAAGGGCACCTATATCGAGGGTGACCTACAATTTTCTGCCGAATCCAAACGGCTAATGTGAGAAGCCATCTTGAAGGATTTCTCGATTTCTCTAAAAAGGCAGTACCTACCCATGAAAAACATGTCTTTTTTTTAGGCGTCATAGGATCGGAATCGAACTCAAGACCTTCTGCGTAACAGTCCTACGCACTAATCACTACGCCACGGTCTAAACAAATGTGTACTTTATTAGCATGAAATGTATATTCTCTCTTCAACTGCAGTATAAGCCTGAATTTTCATATATACGGACTTCAATAGTCACATTGATTTCTTAAAAATAAATTATTAAACATTAAAAAAACTGTTATTTAATGAGTTTGTTTAAATCATCAAAAACATTTAATTCAACAAGTTAATTAAAATTATTTTAAGTATAATTTATGGTGTGAAATATGTCAAAGACTATAGTCAACTTAGTTCAATGCAAATCATCATTTAAGTTGAGCAAAAATATGAGAACTAAGTCAAAACCAGTTTGTCTTAAGTTCAAAATGCGAAAATCAAAGAATTCATAATGTCACTAAAAACCATCTTTAATCTCAGCTTAAATAAAGCTTATGGACAGCCTTGTTAGATTATAAGCAATAATAAACACGCTCACTTTAAATATGATTTTTTTTTTTCAATGCCTTATTTAAATTTTTTTTACGCTGCCCGTGATCAAATAAGGTTTTTAATATTAACATAAACATAAAATGTAGGTGGAAATAGATTAGTAAATTTTATTTATTGCCAAAAAATGAATGATCAATACAAGAAAATATACTTAGTTTATGGTTTATGGTTTATGATTTCTCTTTCTTAATTTAATTTTATATTCACACATTCATTCATAAATTTTTAACTTTATTTATAAAAACAAATATTTTAATTTTTTTTTAACTAGTGGAGATTTATACTAAACTGTTTGTTTTATATTTTGTCAGTACAAATTTAAATATGACAATAATAATTGTAACATATTATCTGACACTATATAACAAAATTGTGAAATAGTTTATGGGACAATAGGCATATTCAGGAAATTGAGATCTCGGAGATCTCAGTTTGTGGTCAAAGCTCTGAGAAAAAAAAATTGTATTTGCTTGCTCACTTTTTGACGGAGCAAACTCTCTCTCTCGAAATCCCTGAACACTTCTAATAAATGAAAGTTTGTCAATTAAAAAAGTGTGAGTGTTAAGATGTGTAAGCATCAAATTAAATATTCAAGTGCTGGTTTTACATCACAGATCGCGGCGAGTTCGATCTGTCAACCAAATTCCAGCCAAAACTCAACTCGACCTTTTGATTAAGTTTGAGGTATGAAGGAACGTAAACAATATTGAACGTATCCAATATACATCAAGATCAACGTATCGTAACTTGTAACAGCACAACATAACGTGCTACAGAAATGTCCATGTTTTTAATTTACCCTACTTTTTGACATCAATAATGGGGTAATATTTTGTTGATCCCTCTTAGCCTTTAGAAATATGAACTGACAAATTTAATAAGGCTGTGTAGTCTATAGTTATGAGGTTCGTATAAACTTAACATTGCGGTTATGAGCACTCGTTGAATTGGGAATGCTGCAAAAGTTGAATTCGGATTTAATTTTTATTCCCGTTCACATATTAAAGATCTATCTTTTAATTTGGATTTGATTTCATGGCGTTGTTTTGGAATAAATGCTGAAATATTAAAAATCTTAACGAACTGGATTTAACCTTTTTCCACTATTTGTTAATAGAATTTCAAACTTTTGCGCATGATTCAATTACCTATCTACTATTTATTTTTTCGTAAATGCAAATAAAATTATTTTTAAATGTTTTTAACGATCGTTGCCACAATTGATATCTTAATCACATTCACATTTGAAGAGAAAATTATCGTTAGTTTACTGGATGTGGGTCCAGGCTATAGGTCTATATTGTGAGCCTACGAACTTACTCCCAAAAAAGACTTAACTCCCACTAGGCACTCACACTTTCATCAAATTTTTCAGAGAGTTGAGGGACTTAATTTATAAATTGGGTTAGTTCATTTGGAGCTTAATTTATTATGAACTAAGTCCGAATGACAAAAAAAATTGTGAATAAGATCATTGTTTTTTTTTTTTTTTTTTTTTTGCGAAGCAACAAGTTGGATAAAAGTGGGAGTTGGTTTGTTTAGCAAAACAATAGATTTTTTTTTAATTTTAAATTAATACTTAATAAGGTAGTTTACATGCGAACCAGACATTTAGGAAAATGTTGATGTTTTACAAAAGACTTTAATAGTCTTAGAACAGTAGTTTTGTTTTAACTCAAGATTCGGGTTATTTCATATAAATTAATTCAAGACTTTTGGTGATGGGAGTAGGTCCATTGGGAGTTAACTCTTTTGGGAATTAGTTTCTAGAGCTCTTTATAATCAATCCGGAAGGAACTTTTCTTCCCTTTCTTTATTTTTTAAATTCTCAAGCATCATGTTACCAACATTATTTTAATTTTGATTTATTATTAACAAATTCAATCTGTGTCCGGATCAAATCAGAACTGGCTAAAAGAAAACATCTATCTCTTATTTTTATGTATTTTTATTATAATTATAACGTGGAACTTATTATCCTCTTATACAGGATGTATCCAAGATAAATATTAATATTTTGGTAGTTATTCTTGGTATCCTTGTTGTAAAGGGAGATGTGTTTCTTCCAGTTTATGCGAGGGGTAATTAATCGACTATTGATTAAATTATCCATTGACTTAATGATGAAAAAAATATTTAAAAACAAGAGTAACACTCATAATATTATGTGTTATAGGTAGCATTTTTTCAAGTCAGAAATCTATTCTTTTAAATTACTAAAATTCAAAATAATATGTAAAAAGAAGGTACAGATTGGGCCAAATGTCTCTTATATATGTATAATAAAAGTAAGTAACTTTTTTATTTATGAATATTTTTGATTTTTTTTTTTGTTTAGACTAAATGCTTGGAAGGTTGCTATTTCATTTCAGCATGACAGTACAACTCCTCAAAACGCTTGTGAGACAATTCCGACAATCTGTCGACTCAGACTTATTCTTGCGAAGCTAACTTGAGGAGAATGTCTGCTTCAATAAACCACGGAATTAATGGTGAAAGTCAACATTCGTGTGAAATCACACAAATTACACAGGAACACTTCAAAAAGCCGATGCGTGCACACATTTAAATTGTGGCCACTTATCTGATAAAATCTTCCACATTTTCATGTTTAAAAATGCCCATAAATTAAACTCTTATTTGCAATTTATTTAGCTAATTGGTTTTTTTTATCTTTCTCGTTATCACAAATTTACATAACATAACAAAGGACTTTTGGTCCACCCTGTTTTAAGTTATTTTTTAAATATTCAATGTTCTTATAAATTTTTAATCAAATGATAAATACCTAAGGGTTTTTTTTGACTTCTATGTAAAAAAAAAAAACAAAACACTCTAAACGTCAGTGCAACAATTCAGTCCACAAGGGGTAGGTATATACATAATACTTATATACTTATTCATTCATAGATACAACATACATAAATTCAAACCATAATTTTGTAACTATAAAATTTGTAACATATTGGATTTTGGATATTCTATTCTATATTCATAAAAGTCTTAGTATAAAAAACATATAGGTAATAGGCGTATCCTTTCCCCAACTTTTATCCTTATTTTTTCCCCTTTTAATGCCAAAAATAATTTTTTTTATATTTCAAAAATCTAGATGTAGGCAAGCACAAGATAAATTTACAAAATTCAAATATATGTACTTGCAGGTGAATACTTAATGAAATCACACGGTAAGGTTTCAAAAAATTTAATATGAAATATTTATTGAACCTTACAGAATCTAAAAAAAGAATGAAAAAATCCAATAATCCAAAGTATTTAATTCAAAATTGACCACAAACCATCATCAAAGGCCGCACGAGACAAAATATGACAAGATGAAGGTAGGTAGGTACGTAGGTATAAAAAAAAAGACATAAATTACCTTTAACAGATGGATATATCCACTTCAAAATTTGTAAACACGTTCTAATCCAACAAAATATGTGTCCAAATAGATGACATAATATCCTTTTCCTTATGCACGTTCTACACACTCTACACACATAAATACCAACCAAAAAATCTGTTTCGATTCACAATATTGTTGCATTCAACAAAAATTTTATATCTAGATACACTTGTTGTTGTTGAATGATTGAACAACGAATTCACGTTAATACGCTTTTCTTTTTTTGTATATTCACCTCAAAAGTATACCAAACTATAGCGCCACTATTTTACCATTCGATTCTTCATCAATCAGATAACACTACCACTTTAAACAAACTTAAATTGCAATGCGCGTATAGACATATAAATTCAGCAATATATTTAATTAAAACTTGGTTGGATATACTTTAAGGCCTCATAGATACTTTTTTTATCTTGTGTCAAAATTAAAACGATATGATTTAAAACTAAAACAACACTTTAGAATATAGACAGAAGTTATGTTGGTAAGAAGTGAGGTTGACAACAACACACAATTTAAGATTTAAAAAAAAATTGAATTATTTTGCAATACGCAGATACTTTTGCAGATCCTTTCTGGTTTTACATACATGTATCTTGTGTATGGGTATAACAAACGTATGTTCTCGAAGGATAGCAAAAAAAAACTGTGGCCTGAATCCGCGCACACCCGGCGCAGATGCTCGATATTTCGATTGATGAATTTTTTTGTTGTTGTTATTCTTTTTGTATTTTTTCTATAAAATGCGCTCTGGTTCACAAATGCCGTTCATTTATTATTTTCTATCTTACAGATGCGAATTTTTTTTTCAAATCTTTAATTCAAATGTTGACAACTTGGAATTTTTGTTTTTTTTTCAAGTTTTTAGATATTTCCAAAAACTGTATCTTTTTTTCTGTCATGCCAGATACCAACTTCGCGAATGATGATAGAGATATAGATGTTTTCTTTTTATTCGGATCAATGAAAATATAACGTAAAAATCAAAAACAAATTGAAAAAAAATTAGCAGTATTATTTAAAATTCGTCCGTCCGTATAGCGGTAATGTTTTCTTGTCGACAGGTAGAGCAAAACTGAATCATTTTGGTATTTGTGAATGGTGTGCTACTACGTAACTACGTAGTAGAAAAATTTATAAATGCAAAAACAACAAAAACAAACCACCAAACGGTGTGTTGAATAATACCTATACACAGACAGTTATAAAAAAAAAAACATAGCTGTATCTTGTGTGTGTTTTTGGGTTCTCTATCTCATTTTCTCCATCTCTTATATTAAACCACAGCACCAGCACAGCTGCTGATGGTATTGGGTAAATTGTGATGGGGAGTAGTAAAATTATATCTCTGGTGTTTCTTGGTGAGGAAGGTTGCGGATGTTTGATGAAAGCAAAAAAAGTGTTGCCAAAGCTACGAAAGAAAAAGTACTGACAATGTTTTTTTTTTTTTAATATTTTGATTAAATAAAAAATAAATATTTACAAATTATAAGGTTGACCAAATCATTTTTGGTGTAAGGAACGAATAAAATGTTACGAATCACACGAACTTACTCTTTTGTTTCAAGGCTTTTATAAGCAGATATAAAGTTTTGGAAACATAATGCTAATGGAAAGGTGTAAAAAAAATATTGTATTTTTCTTTTATTTTTTTTTGGGTATATGTATATTCCATTCATACGTATTTTATTTTTTAATTTAATTAATTTCGGAATTCAAAATTATTTGTACTTTTTTTTAATGTATTTGTGTGTAAAATGGGGATAAAGTTGGTAGAGTTATTAATGACGTATACTGGAATAACCCAAAATTAAGTCAGTTTTCTTTAAAATCCAATTTCCGTTGTGTACATTTTACCTGATAATCAATTTTTCGGACATATCACGTAGTAAGTTTAATCAAAATCGTTAGAGCCATTTATGAGAAAATTTGATACAGGCCATACTAGATTCTCAGTTTCCAATTTCGAAAATACCATCTTTTTCTTGCAAATATTATATTTTTTTACTTTTCGACATTATCACAATCAAAAAACTCTTCGAACAAGTGCAGTATGGTTTATTAACAATCAGTAAAACAATACAAAAAAACACTGCAGTTTTTTTGATATATAAGTTGTGAAATTTAAGTGATGCGAGTTTTATGAAAGTGTGTGTGTGTAGGTAGAATTTTTTTAAATAATTTGTCATATTTTTTGGTTTCATAGGGAACAACTGTAAATATCTATTTATTTATCTGAATTCCTGTTATCTAAAAGCATCATCTATAACATTTTAAGTTTGAGGAATTTTACAAAATATAAAAAAATATCTTTTACTATTGTTTAAGACATAATTAGCTGGATATTGATGGGTTTGTCTCAAGAAATAGCCCAAGTTTACGTGGCAGATACGATATTTAGAATAAGGTATTTTAAAAACATTGCATACATAATAAGAAGCTCACAATTTTCGCCTTTTAAATTTAATATAATTTATCTTAGAATCGTCATAAATATTTTGAAGTTGTTCTATTTAACTTAAATATTAATAAATTAAACATAATAGCATAAAATATAGTAGTTACCGAAGAAAGTGTATGTTTTCGTTGCACGTAGACTCCATTTTCCAAAGAAAAATTTGGTTGCCTATAAATTCGTTAGCAACAAAAAATATTTTAAACATTAAAATAGGACCGTTTGGTTTAATAAAAGTTTATTCAGGCTGAAAAATTGGATGAACAAGTTTCTTAAAAAAAGTAAAATCTCGACAGCTTTTCATGAAATATTTTATCAAATAATAAAGTAAGAATATGAACATTTCAAAAGGTTTACTTAAAAGCAATACATTTGCAGTCGTATGCTTATTAAATTTCCTTAGAACACTCTTGCACAGTTGTCTAGCTAGCCAATGTTTAAATAGTTCGACTTATTAAAGCAGTCGCCTAAATATGTTCTCGTGTATTCACTGTCATCCCTGTAATCTGTCAATTTTGTGAGCATTTGAATACTGTCTACATACATATGTAGTTTGAAAAACCGTTTTTAACTTGGCGTTATGTCTATACCAATTTTTCAGAAGATTTCGATCGTGTACAGCACACTGTTCTTGTGAGACAACTTGAACTCTTTGCAAATCATTTAAATGGATTGGAAAACAAAATTGGAAATACCTTTTCTGTCAAATGAAATTAAAAACTTTTCCGGTATATATAGACCATTTTTTTAATTTTTTTTTTGTAAACAATCTACCAAATCATTTTGATGATCTGAAGATTTTTGTTGTTATATCTTTATTACTGCCTGAACACGATTGAGACGGTAACGGTAGTGTTTTTTGTTAATAATTGTTTTGATATTCGCATGGTTTTTTCGACTTTTTTGCTCACCACACGCATTTTTCTTGTGGAAAAAATTTTTTTCACCACAATTTTTTTTTGTTGAAAAGAACTGTATACTAGGTTAAAAGAAAAATATAAGAAGTAAAAAAAAGTTCACTGGTGTGATTGGCAGCTGAAAGTTTAGGGTTTGACAAAATGGAGTGTTTTCATTGTTGAAAAAAATAATGAAAGTTCGGTGGCTTTTACTCAAAAATATCGTAAAAAGTATGTTCGGAATAACTTCGTAATTGAACAATTCAGGAACATTTTAGGGAGACAGGATCAATTAGGTGAAGGTTTTTTGAAGTCAAAGGTCTACGCAAAATGTCCAAAACCACGCGTGAATGGAAGGAGGAAATTTCACACTGCCACACTTTATACAAAATTATTATGAACAATTTCGACATGTGTATTGTGTAGTGCCAGACAAAGCCGTGAAGGCAATTTTTACGATGTGCTATTTTATACATAACCCTATCTTGTTAAAATCTTAATTTTTATAAAATTGCCCAACTTAAGTTTATTAAGAAAATGGGTTTAGTATGAAACTAATTAAAAAATGTTTAAAATTTAGTACATTTTAGTAAAGAGTTTTAAAGTTAGTTAATTGTTAAGTAGATCCATGCTAACATATTAATTAATAATATCAGGCTGTTTAAAATTTTTCCCAAATGTATTTATTTAAATCAAATTTTGTGTACATTTTGGGACCCCTCATTTTATTTAGTGTACGTTTCGTTGTAGTTTCTTATTTACTTACTATACAAATGCTATTACTTGGGTAAATAAATAATATTAGCGGCAATTGTTTTGCCAAATTCTAAATAACATATCGGACATAGGTGAAACATGAGCTGCATTTTTTTATCCACGAGATCTTATAAACAAACAGGATCATAGTGACAGCCAGTGGTGTTTAAACATCTCTTTTTACCTTGTTTTTGTATATTTGTTTGTTGGAGTTTTTCTTTGCACTACAGTTTACACTACCTTACCATAATAATAATACGAAAATAGTTGTTTTTGGATCTGTGAATAGATCCGCATAAAAAGCAGGGTTACATTTTGTTTTTGTAATTATATACCTAGGTAGGTACGTGTTAAAATTTGATCCGGATCAGATCATGTGGATAATAAAATGCAGCTAGGTATATTAAAAAAATCTATGAAGAATTATGTACAAATGTATGAGCTCTTACATCTCTGTTACGTAATTTTGTAGTAAATCATTCATTGCAAAAGACAGATTCAGGATCTGGTACTCAGTAAAATAAAAAAAAAATAAAAAAACAAAACGAAGAAGCAGGAAGAAAACCTTTCGCTTCTGCTACTGTTGTTTTGCCATCGTTGTGTTGTTTTGCGTTGCGTTGCGTTTCATATGATGGTTTGCATGGAATTGGTTTCGTATTTAAAAGATTTGTAATTTCAACTTTCAGGTTTCAACTTTTTCAAGAAATCACTTCGGATTTTACTTCGGCTTAATACGATGTGTCACGATTAGGTTTTTCACATTTTCCGAAGTAGTACAACTGTACGAGAGAAAAAGTTCGGCAAACTACCCATTCATACCCACTTTTTCGACGCCACCGACGACCAACGACCGACCGAGCGACGCAACGACGAACGTGAAGAAAAGATAAAATAAAAGAAAACGGAATGAAATCCCTCTTTGGTCTTCGCCCCTTCATGTTGGTTGGGTTGGGTTTGGGTCTGCTATCCGTGTTGCTGTCTCTACCACAAACAACGCGCAGTAGAGTGGTTTTGTGTGAAATCAGAAAGAGAGTGGCAACACAATTCATGATGGTGAGGATGACGTATACGTAATCTTAAATTTTGCTGCGTCTATATCGTCATGGTGTCACGTAGAAATTCAACTCCATCCACTCCAAACCACCCATTTATCGCCTGGTTAACGTACGGACTTGCCTCGTTAGCCATCATTATCAAGGAGGAGTGTTATATATGAACATATACGTATGTACGTATAAGCCAAGTTATGTATAGGTGTACAGTACACATCTTTCTGACTTCCTCGAAAAAGTCCTAAAGTGCGGAGTGAGTATAGAATCACAGAGAATGTGCACGGTAGGGGTAGCTATATAGCCGTTCGTCGTCGTCGTCTTCGTTTTCTATACCCACATCTTTGAGCTTAGTTCAGTGGACATCTTCAGTGGCGGCGGCGACAAGGCTGTCATCCTAGAAAAATTAGCAGACTGTATCTTGCAGATATGTATAAATGTATACAATATAGTAACATTTATATGAATTATGCTGTACTGTGTGTATGACTGTGCATATATGCGTCCAGCATTAAATATTATACTTATTTGCCGTTCCGCTGCCAACGTCACATTGCATTGCTTCGATGTTCGAGGAGACCAAAAGTGGTAATATGCTCTGGAAAATAAGTAACTCGGTGTGTTTTCAATTTTCTTTTTTGTTTGTCTATTCGGATTATCATTTTGGTTTCCCTATTTGCGAATGTAGAGGAAATGCATCTCGCAGAGTACCTACTTATTTGTCATTGTCTTTTAAACATTTTCTTGTGGCTATTAGAGGTGATATCGCATAACTGCAGCAAAGTGTTGTTTATTTATTTATTTTTTTTTTTTTTTTTTTTTGTAAAAATAAAATGGATCTTTAGGATAGGTATAATGCGGTGCATGTAGAGTTGCAGGTTGAAAGAAGGAATTTTTTGTAAGCAGGTGTTCACACCATCCGATCCGTACGTTAATGTACCTTATCTTATACTGTACTTTTATTTACAGAGTGGAGCGTGCCAGCTGATGCATCGGATTTTTTGAATCAGAACAGTTCTTTTTTTTATTTTTAATATTGCATATTATTTTAATACACATAAGCTCACAAAAAAAAATGTTTATGAAAATATGAGGAGACCTTTTCGAAGAAAATAAGATTTTCCTTTTCTATTTTTAACACTTGTATTGTTGGTATCGTCATTTTTGATTATAAGAATAATTTTTATTTAAAATCTGTTGGATGCCAAGTTTAATAAATATATATCCACGTAGCCGTTTTCGAATTACATACATATTAGGTTTTCAAAAAAAAAAAAAAAAAATTAAACAAAATCAGTTTAACCGTTTTTGAGAAAAGCGAGAATGGTTTTATGGAAGGTGCCATTTCGAACCGTTTTTCGGAAATGTATTGTTTACATAAATGGTAACAATAGTTGTGGGAATGTTTTTGTGAAATATACTTGTTCGGCAAATCCCCAAAAACCGCTTGGTTATACAGTCGACTCTCCCTAAGTCGAATTTTCACGGGATTCCAAGATTTGTTCGAGTTAGAGAAAGTTTTGAAAAAATTCGAGTTATAGAGAGAAACATTTTTTTTTGTTTTAAAAGGTTTATTTAATAAAAAAAAAAGTTAAATATACATACATACATACAAATTAACAGAAAAATATAGCTTCTTGCTTAGTACAGACATTTTAGTCACATCAAAATTATACATACATTTTTTTTATGGATCTAGCTACAAACATATGCACACAAAGACTGAATCAGTTCCGTTGAATGCCTAGGATCACGATCAACTGATTTTGAAATTCCAACTGGAATTTTAATAAAATGTTGTTTTCATATGCAAGTTCTTTTTTATACACAAATGCAACTAGTTTTTAAGGAAATTGAAATTTGTATGATTTTGGTTGTTTCTAATTTTAAAATTAAACCCACCTGCAAGCAATTTTATGCTATCGATAACCAAAATGCAATAATTTATTTCACTGCACCATCCAAGACAGTCGCATAAGTATTATGTATGTACGTCGTCCATATGTATGTCATATATATACATATATACAACATATAGCCTATCCGAATGACAAAAAATTCTTTGCATTATCATCCTTTTTTTTCCAGCCTCCAGAGTTCATACAACTTCTGCAATGAAGTAATATAAGTATATGGTTGCCATTGCCAGGAATCCATCCAAATAATACTAAACCCATGGAATTCTCATGCTTGAAATTGCGAGAAAATTCTTGAAGAATTTAGTGTGGCATGTTTTAACATTTTACATACAAACAAACAATTACGTTTACTTCAAGAACATTATAGCCGATAGCTTTTTCTTACTTTTATCCAGGACTTCATGACGATGGACATCATAGGTGTATTGCATCTTAAATGTGTTTGCATGGCCTTTAAGAAAAATATCATGGCAGTTTGGTGTCCTGCAGTGACTTAACCCAAAATATTTCTTCTGTCTTCCATACATACATATATGTATATTTGTTGAAAGTAAAGAGAAGAAAAATAAGTAAGTATTAGGGCTTTCAGATCTTGCCGACAACAGTAGGAAATTAAAAAAAAAAAAAAGATAGGTAGAAAGTTTGGGCTGATGTGGACGAATCTTTGATGTAAATTCCTTTTTTTGGAATTATGTACTCCCATTATTGAAATATTCTTACATCGTAAACATTCTTTTCCATAAAACTGAAACTTTTTGTTAACATTTTTAACATTAGAAATGTTTAAACGGAGGCATACAATATAAAAAAATCAAAAAAATATGAAACGCCTAGTAGACAAAGGGGGCGAAACGTGAGGGGAATAAACAAAATAAACAAAATCAACAAAATAAAAAAAATAAACAAACTAAACAAAATAAACAAAATTATTTCGTTCATGCTTTGTTGTTACTAGTTTGAGGAAACAGAAAACGAAGAAGATGATAAAACGGACTGAAAAAAAGGAGAAATGTTCGTAGGAAAAAAATGGGTATGTTTTTGATGATGATTTTTGCGAAATCCGAAAAATATCCGATTTGCGTTTACTTAAATGCTTATATCTTTCGATCCAATTATCCGATTTTCAATATTAAGGTATATAATTAAAGGAAAAATGACTGGCGTGTTAGAGCAAAAAATTTTCAAAATCATTCAAAATTTTATACTAAAACATGAAATTAAATATCGGACAAATAATTTAATTCAACGAGGAAGTTGATTAAAAAAAAAAAGCATTAAAATACTTTCAACCACCAATTGGCGATAGGAATATAGTATTCTAAAGGCGGCGGCGGCGGAGTTTGTGCAATAAAAACCACAATCGTGGCAAATTTGCTTCGCGTCGGAAAAAAAATGCTAAATGTTCATAATGTACCTACCGAAATTTGTAGTCGGTATAATATTATTGTAAAGATACATTGTGTTGGGTTTGGCTTGCTTATAACTTCGGTTCTAATAATCCGATCAGTAGCATTAAGGTCTTAAAATTTAGCTAGAATATCGGACTACATTTTTTGTATTATATCATTGCACAGTAACATAAAATTATATATGAAAAACCTTATTAAATTGCGTGTTTAATAGAAACAAAAATTTAATACAAAACAATTTAAACCACATGTATTTGACCCTTTTTAGGAAAGTTATGATGTTGGTATCTATGTTCAGAAAAGTTGCTCAACATTTAAATTTGACATTCAATGTACATACATAAATACATAAAGCTTTTTTCATTTCTAATGTTCCTCAACTATGCTGGAATGGCAAATCGGGTAAATTTTTGTTAGCTACTCAGAAGTGGGATATTTGTTATTTTTTTTTTTTGTAAATACTTTTTAGTTTATTTGCAAAATTAATAGAAATAATTATTCTGATTAATTAAATGTAATAACAAGATACTTTTTCTTATCTCAATGTTAGAAAGACGACGCCAACAGTAGTTTTAATGTATCACTTATAAAGTTTTCAAATTGATAAGAAACTACTTAATTATTTTTTTTAATTGTTAAAACAAAAGGAAGTGAACCAGTGTTTCGTTTTTTCATATTATGTAAACCACGAATGGTCTTATCAGTAGGTACTTTTTTTTTTACTTATGGAATTATATTTTTACCCTTGCAGCTAATTTTAGAACCAAGTTTTAAATAAAAACGAAAAAGAATGATTTTATCAGAATTTTTTTTTAAATAATTCCGTAGAAAAACAAATTAATCAAAAAGAGACGCTGAAAAATCAATCTTCGTGGCATTCATCTAAAAATTATTAAAAATTATTTAGAGTGAGTATTCGAAGTAAGTTTAATGAGTTAGATGAGCCGTCCTCCATCTCTTCATTTTGACTGCATCTGCATAAGCCAGGTGTGCCAAATCAGATTTCAGCACCTGAACGCACCTACTGCTCAATCTTCTGATGTTTAGAAATTTGTCTTAACACATTTTAACATTAGAAATGTTTAAACGGAGGCATACAATATAAAAAAATCAAAAAAATATGAAACGCCTAGTAGACAAAGGGGGCGAAACGTGAGGGGAATAAACAAAATAAACAAAATCAACAAAATAAAAAAAATAAACAAACTAAACAAAATAAACAAAATTATTTCGTTCATGCTTTGTTGTTACTAGTTTGAGGAAACAGAAAACGAAGAAGATGATAAAACGGACATAAAAAAGGAGAAATGTTCGTAGGAAAAAAATGGTGATGATGATTTTTGCGAAATCCGAAAAATATCCGATTTGCGTTTACTTAAATGCTTATATCTTTCGATCCAATTATCCGATTTTCAATATTAAGGTATATAATTAAAGGAAAAATGACTGGCGTGTTAGAGCAAAAAAATTTCAAAATCATTCAAAATTTTATACTAAAAACATGAAAATAAATATCGGACAAATAATTTAATTCAACGAGGAAGTTGATTAAAAAAAAAGCATTAAAATACTTTCAACCACCAATTGGCGAGAGGAATATAGTATTCTAAAGCCGGCGGCGGCGGCGGAGTTTGTGCAATAAAAAACCACAATCGTGGCAAATTTGCTTCGCGTCGGAAAAAAAATGCTAAATGTTCATATGTACCTACGTAAATTTGTAGTCGGTATAATAATTGTAAAGATACATTGTGTTTGGTTTGGCTTGCTTATAACTTCGGTTCTAATAATCCGTTCATTAAGGTCTTAAAATTTAGCTAGAATATCGGACTACATTTTTTGTATTATATCATTGCACAGTCACATAAAACTATATATGAAAAACCTTATTAAATTGCGTATTTAATAGAAACAAAAATTTAATACAAAACAATAATTTTTTAAACCACATGTATTCGACCCTTTTTAGGAAAGTTATGATGTTGGTACCTATGTTCAGAAAAGTTGCTCAACATTTAAATTTGACATTCAATGTACATACATAAATACATAAAGCTTTTTTCATTTCTAATGTTCCTCAACTATGCTGGAATGGCAAATCGGGTAAATTTTTTTCATAATTTGTTTTCTATAAGATTTATTTTTGCGAGCATTTTAAAAGAAATTAAAAAACAATGTTTTATATAATATGTACATGTACAAGTTATGGATTCGTGATCAAAGTTGACATTACGATGATAGCGAAGCCGAAAAAAGTGGGTCTCGCAATTCTGTCTGTCTATTTGTCCTTTAGCCTAAACAGGTGAATCGATTTTCTTTAAACTTGGTATCGTGTTTTCTGGGCATTTCCTCTACACATTATTTTTTAATTTTTCTTAAGACCAAAAATAACGGTACCTGCCGTACAATTTTTTTTAACAAAAAATGAAAATCTTATTTTTCTCAAAAACGTGCGCACAACTATTTAAAATAAATCTGTTATAAATGGTACCTCCCATAGAACCATTTTTTTTATTTTCGATTTTCTCAAAAATGGTTCGACTGAATCTGATCAATTTTTTTTATAGAGAATTTTTCAAAAATCTTAAAGTAAATAAAAATCGACTAAGTCGTTCTCGAATTATTAGTCTTAAAAAAAAATTTTTATTTTTTTTTTAGATACAAAAAAAATTATTAATATATGTATGTATGTACCTACCTATATTAATTATTTCTTTGGATTTAAAAAAAATTAAAAAAAGTTTTTTTTGAGGACTTAATAATTCGAGAACGACCTAGTCGATTTTTATTAAACTTGGCATCCAGTTGTTTTTTTGACATTATCTAGCAGATTTTAAATGCAAATTATTCTTATATTCAAAAATAACGGTACCTCCCATACAAATGTTATAAAACCGGTATGGAAAATCTAATTTTTCTCAAAAACGAATCCTACGATTTTGAAAAAAAAATGTATGTGATTTAATATCAGTAGGATCTATCATAAAGAAAAGAAAAGAAAATTTTATTTATCGTCTAAAAATGATAGGTATCTCTCATAGAACCATTTTTTTTGGTTTGGGACTATCAAGCAATTTTAATGAAATTTTTTACACATGAGCTTCTGATAAGATCAATTAATATTTCATATCAAAATTTTCAAAAAAAAAAATTGAATTTAAAAAAAAATATCAAAATTAATTTTTGAAAAATTCGATATTTCGAAAATGGATGGTTGATGTTTTTTCAAAATTAGTTTTTTAATTCCCCATTAATAAGTTACAAAAAATGGCGTACATTTTTCTTTGTCAAAAATGGCTTCAAAATTTTATGTATAAAAAAATTATTTAAAAAAAAAACAGCTGCAACGATTTTGAAATTTTTTTCTCATAAATTGAGATTTTTATAAGAAATCAGATTGTGTTCATTGCGTTGGCGTTGGTTTCAAAAGTTGTTTAATCAATTTATTTCTAATTATATTGATTTTTTAACAATTTTTCAGTCTAAAGTGTAAGCACCATGCACATTGCACATGCATACTTTAAAACCACAGTTTGATCGCACATAAGAGCAAGTCCGTGCGACCCAGTCGTGAATTTTATTTTTTAAAGTCGCCCTTCCACACCCACTTCAATTATATTTAATGTATGATATTATATTTATGTATAAATGCCATGTGTAATTTTTGTTTAAGTCCGCCTACTTCCAGACCCACTTTAACCACATTTAAGTATTTTTCTTATAGAAATTCTGTTGAATATGTGGCGCTGCAAGCGTGGCAGGGTTATTTAAAAATAGACTTTTGGTGTAAGCTAAGTGTTAACTATTATACCGCAATCAACATTGGCTGGAACCTAACTTACTTTTCTATATTTTTAATACTCAATAAATACTTATTTTAATATTGAAGGTTGGAATGAAATAACAATCTATTTTATGGGCTGGAGTTGTGTAAATATTGAAGGTTGGAGTGAAACAACAATCTATTTTAGGCTGAAGTTGTAGCTATTTCACTACTCTCAGGCCGATCATCACACTTCAGGTTTTTCTTCGTTTAAAAAAAAAATAAATTAGACGACTGACGCACGGACGTTTCGATCGTGGTTACGCAGTTCTTATTAAATATATCTAATACTTACATTTAAATAATCCTAAAAATAATGTATACGAAGGTTTTTTAAATTATACAAATTCTATATTTTATAAATACTTCTAAAATAAATCAGTGGTGTATCGTCCCGGCTATCTCACTTGGACTTATCAGTAGACTATAGTAAGACCCTTATCAATACGAAATTTCTTTTAAGTTCAGTTCATCTATAATTTGCATTGAAATTGTCAGTGGTCTTACAAAGGTGCAATGAGAGCGGGTTGGGACACTATATATTATTTTTAAAAACTGTCTAAGTTTTTCGAACAAAAAAAAAATTAAATAGAAACAAAATATTCCACATACGCCATAGTTAACATTATAAATAAATCATAAAAAAAAATCGTTTTCAATAAAAAAATCACTTTTAGTTTTAAGTCCGTCACTAATATAATGAAGAAGGAAAACATTTTTTTTACAATGAGATGAGCCGTTCTTCAGATAATGTCTAAAACGTAAAACCACAACACTAACAGCTGTGCCTTTTTATTAAAATACTCAGAAATAAACCACCTACCAATCACAATAAAAAAAATTTACCGATATATTTTTTGCATTATGAAAAAATCATTTTTGTCTCTAGCTTAGCTGGACATTCAAAGACAACGAAAGAAAAAAAACCCTTAACAGAGAAAAAAGACCACAATAAATCCCAGACCGATTTCATGCATCACTTGAACCACATTTCACAAAAACCACTACTAAAGGAGTATAAAGATAAGGAGAAGCTCCTTGCCACAAAACGAAAAAAAGAGACCATTTTTTGCTGCTGCATTTGGTATCTTGGTAAGTATTAGGCATCTATTTTTCGAAAAAAAATCAAAGAGAAAAGGATGCCAAGAGAAGTTGAAGAAAATAAATAAATTCGCTATTTTCCAGATCTGGTTAATATACTTTCCCATAGATACTCGTAGGTATAAAAACATTTAGCTTATAAACTTGTATATATATATAGCCGAACTATTTTGGTTTTAAGTGCTCCACCCAACTTATGCCTTTGACCTGATGGTTGTTCAAGCTGAAAAAAATATTGATCCTTACGATACGCGGGGGGATTGTCATAGCTCTACATTTCATATATATGTATACATCCTTGGATCGAAATTTGTCCGTAATATCCCAGTAAGTGAATGTCTACATAATGGGGATATTCTGTAATCACAAGACATAATTAAAGAAGCTCCCAGAGTTTTATATTGAAAGTATTTTATAGTTCCTACTCACTGAATGGAAGAAGGTGGAAGGAGGGTTGGGTTGTTTAATGAAATGACCGATTTTCAACCCGACATGCAAGACGATGAAACGTCTAGCCATAGAGAAAAGTTTTGTCTGGCATTTTTGTCTTCTTTTTTTTTAAGTTTTAACTCGTATTTTATTCTAGGGATCGGTTATTAGCAGTCAGCATGATAAACCAATTGGAGTGAACTCAAAACAGAAACAAATTTAAAAATACAAATGTATTAGGAGCAATTTGTTGCTAGTAAATTTGAGAATTAAATGTTTTTTAATTAATATTTTTTCATCTGAAAAATAAATAATGTTTAGAAATTCATTTGAATATTTTTTTCATTCTAACGAACAGACATATCTTTTAGGGTTCTAAATTGTAAGTTGATATAAATATCAAAAATTTATATTCTTCAATCCATTTGACAAAGTTTTGAAAATTGATAATTACTAAAAAGATAGGCGCGAAATTTTAAACGTTTTAGTAAGATGTTAAAGCATTTTTATCCTATTAAAAAATGCTTTAACATCATACTAAATCGTTTAAAATTTTGCGCCATAGTTTTTAAGATTTTTTATAGATCGAGTTTTTATTATCGAATTTCAATATTTATTAATTATCAATTGACAATCGTAATAGAAGTGAAAAGTTTCAAGGGATATTCTTTAACAAGCTACACAATGAATTTGGTCAAATTTGTTTTAATCTTTTATAAAATAATTACAAAATTAGAAAGTAGACAAAAAAATATTTACCAAATGACAATGAATACAAATAAAGTTAATTTTGCTGCCCGGTAATTCGAAAGATAGTTAATATAATCATGTAGATTATGGAATCCTCAAAACATGAACCGCAGTGAATCGCAATGCAGGTCTCTCTTTTCTCTTTACTCATTTGTCGTGAAAAGAAAAGAGAATCTCTGCGGATCTAGTATTGCTGAAACAAAAATCAAATCTACTACTATTAAAATGAAAATCCGGTCCCAAGCTATGTTGTTTTCTGTACCGATTACTTGCCTGAAAAACTATTGTACGACCTCAATACTCTGCCGCATAGCTCATCGCTCTCACTCACATTTCCACATACACTGGACGTCGATGGACAAGGACATACACATACTTTTGTATAAAAGAAATATTTCTTATCCAAAGTATCTTAGAGGATTTGAAATTGGTTTTTATCAATTTTGGAAGAGATTTAGATATTTTGGTACATATATCTACGAGAACTAGAAACTTTTCTATTTTGCTTCTCACTTAAATAATACTTCTTGAAAATAAACAGAAAACTTTTTTTTTTCTGTTTCAAGTCGCCCAAAAAAAATACTAAAAAGTGTGTTATTCTTGAATCAGGAGCTTTTGTCTTAAATTGAATCTTTATGTTTTTAAAACTTACCATGTGGGTTAGTGGTGTTTTTTTTTTTTGTTTGGATCGAATAAAAATTCAATTTGTAAAGTGAATGACTTACCTGAAAAAAAGAAAAGAAAAAAGTTTAAGTTAAAAATTAAATTCGATTGAAAATATAGGAAAATGCGATAAAAACTGTGGGAACATGACAAATACATTTATTTAACCTTAACAAATTGATAAGAATAAGAGGAACTAACGTCTCTTGGACAGAATGTTTAGTTTAAAGTGTAATAGCATTAAGTTTACGAAAGTGGGGAACCTGGGGACACTTGATCTCCATTTTATAAATGTTCAATTATATCAAAAAGTAAAAGAATTTTTTCTTTTTTTAAAAAAAAAACGATATAATAGTCATTTAAATTCTTTATTGCATAGTTTAATAAAGAAAAATATAATGTAAGATAAAATCCATTTTTGTCGACATTTTTCTAAAATAATCCAATAAAATAACCTTAGCAAAAAGCCATAAAGCTAGTGCCGTTTAACTTTAATTAATCTGTACATTTATGTTATGATTAATAAATAATAATAATAATCAAGTGTTCCCTATTAAGGGAGACATGATCCGGTTATAAGGTAGACTTGGTCATAAGGGGATCAGGTTTAAATCAGGTTTAATCATGTAATGCAAGTAAATTTTGTTCAGCAATTATTGTTTGATTTCATTAAAATATTAAGCGAAGGTTAACTCAAAATTATTTGTTTTAACTTAAATAATTCGAGTCTTCTTAAGGGTTAAATATCTCCAGGTTCCCCTACATTTCTACTCAAACTTTTTTTATAAGAAATATAGACTTCAAAAGAGACCAACACAATTTGTCAGAATATATATAAAAAAAAATGTATTTAAAATTTAAATTTTTATAGGGTGAAATGGGGTAAAAAAATAAATGTCATCATATTTAAAAAATTTTGTTTGCATGGTTATGTTTAGAGGATCACATAACGTATAGACATTTTCATGTTTAGATATTTTTTTGGAAATATAGCGAATTAAGGGTGAAAATATTCAAAATATTTTACCATTGTATTTGAAAGTTTAAATTTATATAATATTTAATATTGTCTAAAAAGTTATATTGGCTTCAAAGGCAGTGTTTCCTAGACAGTATTTTGAAGAGAAGTTATTCAAAGAGTGTTTCCAAATATATTTATATTTATTTGTATTTATTTATTTTTATTATAAGCAAGTTATCTTCGAAATTTTTAAGATTCTATTCTGGTTTATATCAAAGAAGGCGGCGATTTCGAACTGTCAACCAAATTTCAACCCAAACTCAACTTCACTTTTCGATTTAGTTTGAGGTACAAAGGAACGTACCCAATATTGAACGTATCCAATATATAGTTCAAAAATTGTCACCGGTTGCAAATGGCGGCAAATGTCAATTCTACTTTGAAATTTGTGAAGTAAATAAACACAAATTATTCGTCAACAAGACATGAATCATTATACTTCTCAAAAAACGCGGAATAATTGTTTCGATTTTGACATTTGCCGCGATTTGCAAAACTGAAAACTTTAGCACCAGGTTATTAATTTAGAGCCACCCTGTATATCAACGTATCGTGTAACAGCACTACGTAATGTGCTACAGAAATGTACCCGTTTTTAATTTACCTTACCGCCGGCATAGATGTTTACACATCAATAAATAAATTGTGAGGCGCAACAGCTCATGTAAAATCTTGGCCTAGTTACTTACAACTCTCAAATATTCCAGTGGGAGTGTTATTGATAGGAATAGAGGAGACCTACAATTTTCTGCGGAATCCGAACGACGAAGGTGAAAAGCAATTTTTCATGAAAAGAGATACTCTTAAAGGATTTTTCAATTCCTCACAAGAGCCAGTAAGTGAGAAACATTACTGTTTTTTAGTAACATACAGGGTTGTAATTGAACCCAACACCTTCGGCGTAAACACCCAGCTTTAATGAATAACGGCCATATTATTCACTCTACTCTAGATTTAATTTAAAATCCATCCATTTAAAATCTAACTATTAAATCCGGATTTATTAAATTCAAAATTTTAAATGTATGTCTACATTATTCACTGAAAAACATGCATTATGCCTTAAATCCAGATTACAATTTTGTGAAATGTAAAATTATTTTAAAATAAAAAAAAAAAACTCTCTAAAATAATACAAACAGCTAACACACATGTAGCATGTTTTTCTTAAATAAATAAAATTTTTCTTGATTTATTTTTATTTATTTAAAAATTTGAAGTAAATAATATAGCATTGAGTTTTCATCTGGATCTAAGTATATACTTAAACAGGCCGTCGGAGACCATTTTGAAAGCAGTTGGATTTAAAAAAATTGGATTAAATTCTATTTTTAACGAGTGAAGAATATGGAATTGGATTTAAATTAATTTCCATCTTGATTTTGATCAATCAAGATGTGAGTAATATGGCGGTAAGAATATTAATCTCGTTTGATATTGTGCTGTTTGGATTAAACAAAAATATATGTGTGTTACATGAACTAAACTTATAAAAAAAAAATTGCGGACAAGATCCTCATCGAATAATCAGCCACTTATTTCAAGGGGAATAACCGAACTAATAGCCCATTTTTGTGGAGTAAAGTCCAAGATGATTGAATCATATAATATTAGCAAAAATTCAAGGTGAGAGTTAAGAAAGATGGAAGCAGTATTTTCTGACAATGCTCATTATAGTTTGCTAAAGTATTTTCAAAATATGGGATTCAGTAGAACAACCACATGATGAATTGATTTGATCGTTATTGTTGACTGCCATTGTTTACAAATACAAGCTAAAAAGCATTGGGAAATCGCGAAGTAGCTACCTATATATGATTATCATGCATGCTGAGTTTGAAAACAAGTTTAGATGAGGCATTGTTGTAGATATGTTGTGTATTTGGTCAATCTATAGTTGATAGTTGAATGTCTTCCAGCTTAAAACACCAGAATAGATCTGACTAAGCATAAAATTGTAAGTGTTTGGATCAACCAGATATGTTTCATGTCCCTTAACAAAAGAGGAAAAATGAAGGAGATTGGGTTTAGGCTGAAAAAAGAAACTAATAACAAATTTGAAAAAATGTTAATGATTTTTATTTCTTATTTTTAAGGACATTCGGTAAAGACAGACATTATTTTTATGATTTGAACTGCAATACGCAATGAATTTCATATAAACAATGCAAGATTCATCAATTAAATTTTCTCAAAAACGGTTTTAACGATTTTAACGAGTGGGCCATCAGTGGGTTCTTTTTTAAATCATATAGGTTATTTTGACACTGACAACTGTTTCCCGCTCGAAATCTTGAAAGAAAGTCAGTTTTATACCTCCGCAGAACGAAATGAGTCGCTTTACGCTTGAACAACGTTGGGAAATATTGAAAACTTATTTCCAAAGTAAGTGCTGTGTAGCCCAAACAGTGGATTTTTTGAAAAGAGGTGCATTTTCATCTCGGTGGCTTTGTTAACAAACAAAATTGCCGCATCTGGGGCTCGGAAAACCCGCACGTTATTGTCGAGAAGCCAATGCATCCACAGAGAGTGACAGTTTGGTCCCGATTCTGGAGTGGTGGCATCATTGGACCATGAGGCTGGACACAACGTTTCGGTGGACGATGGGCGTTACAGAGTCATGTTAATCGACTTTTTTTTACTGAAATTGAAGAAATAAATGTAGAAGACCTCTGGTTCATGCAGGATGGCGTGCCGTGGCACACAGCCCATGCCACAATCGATCTTTTGCGCACCAAATTCCCAAATCGTGTTATCAGCCGTCTTAGCGATGTCAATTAGCCGCCTCGGAGCTGCGATTTTACCCCTTTGGACTTTTTTTTGTTGGGAACCGTGAAGGACAGATGGTATGCCAACAATCCAGAAACCATTAAAGCACTTAAGGACAATATCATCCAAGCAGTCCGTAATCTACAGCCCAAAACAATCAACAAGGTATTGGGAAAATTAGAGTGACATATTGCGCTACTGCGAAGCCAGCCGAGGCAGCCACTTGAACGACGTTGTCTTCCATAATTAATGGGAATGTTTGCTCTTACTAATAAAGCCAGAATACATGGAAAAAATTTAATTTTGTTCATTTTATTGCATTTTTAAAAATTTTAAAAATATTTGGCACACACTGTATTGAGCGATATTAAGGGAACTGCTTTTCAGGTTTTTGGCAAAAGATTCACTCACATAAGAGGCGTTTTTTTATGAAAAAATAATTGTCTTATTTTTAAGTTATTCTCTTATATCTTTCTAATGGCTGGTCTGATTTTCTTATAATTATGCAATACGGTCCTTTATATTTAAAAAAACAACAAAAACATTACATTTTCAAATTTTACAAATCAGTTTTTAAACAATCAGCCCTTTTTTTGAAATTCTTGAGAGAATGTTATGCCTAAAATTTTTATTGCAATTATGCTTTTTGAAACATTCATTTTCCCCCGACGAATAGCAGAATACGAAAATTCACGTGAACTTTTAGCAGAATAGAAAACATATATTTTTTTTAGTATTTTTGGCTTTCTCCCACTTTCTCTTTAAAGGATATATCATTCATAACGTTTTTGAACCATTGTGACAAATTTGAAATATATATAGCCGCATTCCAGTCAGTAACCACAATACAAGTTCGTCCGATTCAGTCTTGAATGTTTTCATTTAATGCCCAGATATCAACATTCAACACCCTATTTTATTTATCTTTAAAGATATATAGATATATAATATCTAGAATTAAAGCAGCTTACATTTCAGTTATACATTTATCTAAACCTACCTGGTTGCGATATGACTTTTCAAAACCATCCTCGCATTATTGAAGATAAGGTCAAATTTAATTAATCCAAATTAAAAGAGATATAACACTACATATAAGTTGACGAGTTGAACTTTTAAGTATGAACAAAAAAATCTTATTAAAAATGCACAAAATCATTTTAACCCCAATATCTTATTTTTCATAATTAAAATCGTGAGATTGTACTTTTATTTTCAAATAAATTTCAACAAAATGAAAGGAACAAATCTATTATCCTTCTAAGCTATGGTTGCCATGGCCGGTATATATGTACACTGCGCACCTCTTCCTCTTCCTCTTCCTCTCCCACCTCCCCCCTGCCAAAAAAAAAAAAAACATCCAAAGAAAATATGTAGATATAATCGTCGAATCACTAACTGCATAATTGCTTTCGAGGAACTCCCCCTTTGTTAATGGGTGGTTTGGCTAGGCTAGGTACTTGGGAGAATAAGACGGCAGGTATAGTCTATATACTATATAGTGTAGTTGAAATATTCATTATTTGAAACGAGCTCAAGGTGCCATTGTGCCGCCCACAACTCATTTCTTTTTTCAATTATGCACAAAGGATATTATAAGGAGTGGACAAATCGTTGCTTGGAGAGAAAATGTTCTAAGAAAATTTGCCCCTTAATGAATAGGATTTTAAACATTGCCAGGACCGGACTAAGTCTATTAAAATGAAATACATATTTTTAATCATTTAGTTTTATTTAACTTCATAAAAACTAGGTGAAGTAAGTATCAATTTCCATTTTTTTTTATATTATTAGTTGCTCGTTAAGCCAAAATCATCAAACTAAAACAATGTATCCCTAAAATAAAATGTCCTGATATCAAAGAGAAAACCCCAAAAAGAATATGTGGAAGAAGTGAATTCAATTCTGTTTGCAAAAATATACGGGTCGTTTTTCTGTATTGTTAAATTCCGTATGACTAAAATTCTGTAAATGAATTGAAATTTCTGTATGAACAAAATTCTGTTTTCCATTATTCTGTAAATCTATTATTCTGTAATCCCAAATTTGTAAATTCATAAATTCTGTATTTAAAAATTCTGTAAATTTATAATTCTGTATTTCAAAATTCTGTAAATCCATAATTCTGCTTTTAAAATAAAATTTAAATTTATAATTCTGTATTTCAAAATTCTGTGAATCCATAATTCTGCTTTTAAAATAAAAAAAACTCTGTAAAGTTTTAAGCAAGTTATTTTATACGGGTTGGGGTCTAAATTCTGTATGTGCCAAAATTCGGATTCCAAAATTCCGTATTTTAAAATTCTGTAAATTTCAGAAGAAATGAAAATAAAAAAAATATGACTTCTCTGTTTTAATAAAGGGTTTTTCAATAAGGTTTCATTTTGAATATCCCGCTATTTGTGCAGCTGTCACTTTTGAAGCTGTCATCTTTTGACATTTGATAAGTAAAAACTACTCCATTACTAAAAATGGAACGATACACGCTTCTACAACGCTACGTGCCACACAAACAACAAAACCATTCCAATTTTGAAAGAAAAGTTTTCTGAGCATGTTATTTTTCGAAGAGGTGATCACAATTGGCCACCGAGATCTTGTTATTTAACACCTTCATACTTTTTTCTTTGGGCCACGTGAAAGATAATGCTCCACAATCAATTAAGACCTTAAAGATGGATTCATGAGACGATTGACTTAAAACAGTTATTTTAATAGTTATTTTTATATATATTTAATATATTTATAATTTCTATTATTGAATTGACGAAATTAAACATTTTAACTCCATAAAATTAATGAATGTCAAAATCTTTGTTCTGGACAAACTTTTGTGCTTGCTCTTCTTAAGAATTGTCTCTTTTATGGGCTGAGTCAGTATCGGGGAGAAAACTTCAGGGCATAACAACTATAGTTTTTCGTTCAAATTCTATTTATTATATACCCACTAATCTACCATAAACAAAATTTGTCATAAGACTGTGTTTAATTAATTTAAGCCCTTTCCTGTTCGTTTCAGGAATGATGACATTACTCATTACCAAGAACCTCCTTAAAATTGTCAATCAAACATCTACATTATCTAGATAAATCATTCTTTGAATGGACTATCGATATAAAAATTTAAAGGGATAAACCATCGAAACGTAGCCCTTTAATTCTTCGACATAGTTCAGCTCTGCTTTTTTTTAACAACCACCCACCCTGGGTATGAGTAGAGGTCAAGTTGGAAAAGAAAATATGTGCGCTAGTTCACTTACGTATAAGAATAGCCATTTAGGTGCACTAAGGAAGTTTGATATTCCGAAGGTTTGTTTGGCTTATTGTTGGTATATAGCCAATGTTTCGAATCAACTAGACCACTGAGCCGGCGACGACGGACGGCAGCGATGGCAGCAGCGGAACAAATTGCATCGGGGTCGACAATAAGTTAATTTCCTTATCTTGTATGGATATTTCCTCTGTTGTTTCAAAAAAAAAAAAATATATATATATTTTAAGCGCAAGGATCTGAATAACTGGATACAACACTTTATTAACCGATATACAGTATACACGCTACTTCATGCATGATTCCATGTGGAAAGGATATTCATAGTTAGTAGTGTGTTTTGATGTTTTTTTTTTTTTTTGTTTTTTTTTTTGTTTTGTTCCTCTGTTCGATTGTTCACCACTTTTCTTGATTTGTTCCGGTGCTATGAATATATTTGAATAGTTTTATGTTAATTTGATGTAAATGTTTCCCACGAAGTCGTCATGCTTCTTAAGTCACAATGATCACAACAACTTCTCATAGTCTCTTCTCTTCAGACGATGAGAACGATGACGCGACGGGCATAAGATTCTGAGAGATATGATAATCAAGTGTCAAAACTTTTTATTTCTGTTACTGTATATGATTTTGGTAGGCAGGTATATATAAGGAAAAGATCGTGGCAAACAAAGTGATACCTATTTTTATTTGTTTTCTTTCTCAACGCATAATAATGACCCTAATGGAGTTTTGTTATCTTATTTAATCTGATGGGCTGAAAAATAGATTCCAGTGGAAAATTGTTTTTTTTTTTTTTTTGTTACGAATTCTTTTGTTATTATGTTTTAATAAACAATAATAATTGTTATAAAATGCTTGACCGGTTCAAACTTACAATTAAATGTCAACACTTGACAATATTAATATTTTGCGTTCAGTAATTTTTCACAAAAAAGAACAAAAGACCAAAATTTTGAAAACTTTCTTTTAGTTTTTTAAAAAATGTTGTGTATTTATAAAAAAATCTAATTTGAGATTTTGATAAAAGTTCACATTACGATGGTAGCGAAGTCTGTGTGTCCTTTTTTTTGATTCTTAAAAACAGTTAATTTTTTTTTTTTTGAGAACGACTAAGTCCATTTTAATTAAACTTGGCATCTAGCAGTTTTTGTTTAGGTACATTATCTAGCAGATTTTAAATATAAATTATTCTTCTTATAGCCAAAAATAACGGTACCTCCCATACAAAAATGTTATAAAACTGGTGTGGAAAATCTCATTTTTTCAAAAAGGACTCCTACGATTTTGATTAAAATTTGTATGTGATCTAATATCAGTACGATCTTCTACGTAAGTTATTTGAAAAAAAAATTATCTATTGATTAAAAATGGTATCTCTCTTGGTTTTCGACTATCTCTTTATCTGTTAAACCGGTTTTAATCGTTTTTTTTTTACACAAGAGCTTCTAATAAATTTGAAGAATATTGCAAATCAAAATTTTCAAAAAAAAAAAAAAAAAACAAATTTTGGATATAAAAAAAAATTATACGACTTTGAAGTCAATCGAGTTGTATAGAGAAAAAGGAGGTATGGCATACAAAAACAAAATTTCTGCACCCAACATATTGTGTTAAAAAGGGTTACGACGGAGTATACAATTTTTAAATAAATTTTTATTAAATATGTATATGCAATGCATGAATATAACATTTAAGGAAAATTTTCAATGTTCGTACACATTGACAAAGTGACAACAAATTATTAAACCCTGACCTAAAAATGTCATCACAAAGAAATTCAATTTTTAAACGAATTAATGACCCCTCAAAAACAACAACCTAACCTACATACATTTTTAACCAAATATATTATTTTGCAACACTACCGAAGCATGTGGCCTGTTTGATGTGCCCCAAGGGATGTGCAATTAGGTTTGTGGTTACACGAAATATATCGAACAAACATGTGTTGGTAATATGGTCAAAACGAGGGTTGATGACACAGATGATGCTCAATGTATTATTACGTAAGGAAATTGATTTAATAAATGAACGAAACATGAACGATGGTGGTTTGATGTTCGCAAAATGCACTTTTGTCATGAATTTAATTATAATTTAAGATAATGTCATTGTGGTAGCCAGACAATTTAATTTTTAGGTTTTTGAAAAAAAAAAATAAAAATATATAAGTATGAACTGGACAACCACTGTGTCAGAGATTGAAAGAAAATTAATCAAATATGAAAGCAGAGTATCCTATAGGTAATTTATAAACGACATAACGGTCAATATGTACTTTTAAAATTGGCATTGTGTGTCACTTTCGACAACTGATTCGAGGTTTTTTTTGAATTGATGTCAATTTTGAACATATCTAAACAATAAACATATATTATGTATCTGCATATCAAGCCTTAATCGCCGCCGTTAGCGAAAAAATGTAAATTTTACAGAAATTTCATTTTTTAATTTTTAATTTAAAGTTGAAAGTACCTATCCATTGTCAATAATATTGAACGACGAAATTTAACCTAAATTGGTTTCAATGCTAAAAAAAATAACTAAACAATATGAATTCGATTTGTTGTTGATTAAAACTCGGTCAGAAAATATTTAATAGATACAAATTGTTGGAGTGCATGTAAAAAAAAAAGCAATGGCGCAAAATTTTGGACGATTAAGTACGATGTTAAAGCATTATAATCCTTTTTGTTCATTTTCGGAACAACAAGGATTTATTTATTTTAATTGTTCTATATTTTTATATAAGAACTCCTTATTTTAAACAAAACCGGTGTGTTGCTTTAAAAGTGAACCTTATGTGCCTACTTTCCTACAACATGCTTCATCTTTAAAATGAATAAAACCCCTAATGTAAGTTATTATTGGGCAACTTGTTAACGCCAGCTTTAGATTTCGATCGATCGATCGATTCTTCGGCATATGACTAATTAAGAAACGGGTTATCAAATCTCAGGTCGACAAAAACCAAATTTTTTAAAAGCTACCATATCATAAAGTAGGCAGTCGAACATTTGTCAAACAACAAAATTTATAAAATACAGATAAGAAAAGTGCATATAGCAGAAGGCGGTATTTAAATAAAATGCACGACTGAGTCGCACGAACTTGCTCTAATGTGCGATCACACTTAGACTGAAAAATGTTAAAAAATCATTAAATTAAAAATAAATTGATTAAAAAAATATCTGAAATTGATTTGACACCAACGCAATGTACACCAAATGATTTCTTACACAAATCTCAATTTATGAGAAAATTTTTTTTAAAATGTGTAGTTCGAGCGGTTTTTTTTTAAATTAATTTTTTATAGGTACCTACATACATATGTATATAAAATTTTAAGAAAACTAATTGGTACACCAATTTTTAGTAGGTACCTACTTATTAATGCGGAGTTAAAAAATTAGTTTAAAAAAAAAATCATCATAATTTTCGAAATATCAAATTTTCAAAAAATTATTTTGAAATTTTTTTTAAAAATCCAAAATTTGATTTTTTCAAAATTTTGATATGCAATATTATTCAAACTTATTAGTAGCCTTTGTGTAAAAAATTTCATTAAAATTAGTTCAACAGATGATGAGATAGTCTTAAACCCAAAAAATGGTTCTATGAGGAACCATTTTTAAATTTTCAATACCGGTTTTTAAAATCGACCAAGTCGTTTTCGAATTATTAAGTTCTCAAACAAAAAATTAGAACTTTTTTAAAATCCAGAAACATTTTGGTAGGTACTCAATATTTTTAAAATTATTTTATGGAGAACCAAAAAAAATTATCAAAATCAGTTGAACCGTTTTTGAGAAAATCGAAAATTTAAAAAAATTGTACGGCAGGTACCGTTAGTTTTGGTCTTAAAAAAAAGGAAAAAAGCGTGTGGAGGGAATGCGTTTAGGTTCCAAGTTTAAAAAAAAATCGACCCACCCGTTTAGGCTCCAGCTGAACAGACAGACGACAGAATTGCGAGACCTACTTTTTTCGACTTCGCTATCATCGTAATGTTAACTTTGATCAAAATCTCGAGTTCTATTTTTTTTAACGAATGCATAGTACCGAAATATCGCAAGTAAAAAAAATTATGCACATCATAGTTTAGGTTCAAGAAATCTAATATAAATTTTCAATTATTTAGGGACGTCTAATGAGGACAAAACTTAAATATGATAAAAGTGTGCGTGGATTCTTCTCAAAATATTATATTATGTATATACATAAGCCTCAAATAGACTATCATTCATTTGTAGTATGTACCTGTACAGAGATTGTGTTGTTAAATATTAAATTTCAAAAATAAAAAAACATCAATCATCATTTTTTGAAAAATCAATAAAATACACAATTTTGTTTTTTTTTTTTTTTTTCAAATACAACACATTTTTGTGTTGTTGATGTGCATATTATTTACACTTTATAAAAGATTCTGAATAAAAAATGTATTTTAAATCATGTGGTTAACAGTTCTATGGGAGATACTGTTAATAACGGTTGATGGTAAAATTGTTTTCTTTTTTAATAGTACACCTAACTAATTCTAGAACACAGAAGATTTTTTGTTTAAATCGTACAAGCCATTTTCGATTGAAATAAGTTTTTTAATAACGCTTTTTTGACAGTTGTATGTTGGAAATTGATAAGTATAGCTACAAATATTTTTTCTTCTAAAGGGTGTTTTTTTTAGAGGTATAGAAATATGAAATGGAATAAAACAAATATGATGATGTCCTCCAAGTGGTCAATCGTTTCTTGCTTATCGGCGTAGACTAGCGACTTCTCATATCCCTACAGAAAATAGTCAAGCGGCGTTAAATCGCACGATCTTGGAGGCCAATTCACGGGTCCGTAAAGTGAAACTATGCAGTTACCAAACGTTTCCTTCAATAAATCAACTATGGCACGAGCTGTATGACATGATGCGCCGCCTTGTTGAAACCACAGCTCCTGCACATCATGATGGTTGTTTAATTGATGAACGAAAAAGTCAGTAATCATGGCTCTAAAGCGGTCATTATTGACTGTAACGTTTGCCAAGCATCGTTTTTAAAGAAGTACGGACCAATTATTCCACCAACTCATAAAGTACCTACACCAAACAGTCAGTTTTTGTGGATGTAAAGGTGTCTCAACATACAATTGAGGATTATCATCACTCCAAATACGGCAATTTTGTTTAAAGACGTATCCATTCAACACAAAGTGAGCATCATCGCTAAACAAAATTCTCTTATCAAAATCGGGATCAACAGCAATTTCGTTTCGAGCCCATTCACAACAATTTGCATGCGTTATTCAGGCGTCAGGCTATTCATGTTGAAATGCCAAACCAAACTAAAAATAAATCACTTGCCAGCTGACAAAATGGCCGCCAGTTAAAATAGTGTTGCCAACTTAAAGTTCTATGCCTCTAAAAAAAACACCCGTTATAAAAATAAAACATTATGTAAACTAATTGGTTAGTCGAGCGAAAAAACATCGTTTATGATCAAAATCATTTGAACTAATTTCAAGAAATTCTGTAGTAAAAAATTCCTCTTTATGGTTGATTGAATTACAATTTATTTTATTGTAACCAACAACGAAGAAAATAAATCAAATCGCTGTATTTATTTAAAGTTTAATTTTAAAATTTTAATCATGTTGAATCAATATCTTAAGTTAGATTTTTTTTACAAATGGATAACTTCACATAAAAAACACATATAGCAAGTAAAAATGATGATAAAACTGCATAACTGAAATAACGAGACACCAAACGATATTTACATCGCTGTCAAAATAGTAGTAGTTTTGCAAAATTCCATATCCGAAAAGACTCTTTTTAAGGCTAAGACATTTAGACGCTGGCTGTGGAAAAACGATGTGCTGAAGAATTCATCAATCTCCTTAAACAAAAAAAAACATTTCACATCACAATATCCAGAAGGAATCTTACAATGAATATATAAGTATATGTAAGAATGTGAATGTATGATAACATCTACAGAAATTTAAGTTCTAAAGACAAAATCCGACAAAATCTATGCAGGAAACAGGAAGTCGGATGCAGGATGCGTCGTCGTCCTCGTTTCTATTCCCTTCATCTATAAGTATACATACTTAGTATTCTTAGGTGTATGTATATGTATACATGCCTATGTCGCCCAAAACCGAATGCAGACAAATTTTTGTTCTCATTCAAAATGGGATTTCCATTTGAATATGCTTATCCTTATGTTGGTTGGTAGTTTGGGCATCACTTTGCTTTGCACTTTAAGCAGTGATCTGTCGTGCCATTTGATGTTATAATAAAACTTTTGCAAAACTTATGTGAGTTTTGTTAAACCCCGCCTGTCCCCAACCACATCCAGTACTAAGCACACACATACCTACCAAACTCACTCATCTTTTCACATCGATTTAACTCTGTCGTATTGCATCACAAGCCTCGTCGTTCGTCGGCATCGTCTCGTCGTCCCCGGTAACGAAAACCAAGTCGACAAGAATTGAATTTATTATCCAATCTCATGCATAAAACCTGAATCGAAATTGAAAGTTTTGCTTTTCTGTATGTTCGAATGTGGGGTGCAGAATGAAGAGGGTGGCGTCGCCGCCGCTACCTGCCATCACCATCACCACTGCCGGAGGTACAACAGATTTAATATGTGATTTACCATTGGGTGATGTCTTGATGGAGATAAAGCACTCTGATACACTCTGATGCAGTGCCAGGTGCAAATGCAGTTTGATCTGTTGGTTTATCTGCTGCCTATTGATTGCATTTGTGTACCTCAATCTGATGATGACGACCAGCATTATAATATAACACTTTTCAGATACAATGCGTGTCCAAGAGGTGGCCATTCAAAATGGCGTGATTCTTAGACCGGATACATGACAGGGGATTAAGGGTTCAATTCCCACCCCTAAGTCTAGGACGGAGTTAATAAGTAGATAGTTTTAAGGGTAAGTTAGCCTTCGTAAAAATGTATGAATGACACGCAAGCAGTGGATTATTGGAACTTTCACATAATATCCCCCATTTAGGCGGGAGAGCAATTTAAAAGAAAAATTTTTCATTATTAAACAAAATATTAAAAACAACGGAACCACTTTAAAGGTCAGAGAACAGAAAAAGTAGGTATAACCTATGTATTACTTTAGTATTCAATGCCCTTATTAATTTTAAATTCCGAAAACCAGATACTTGATAAACTTTACAACTTACTTTGTGATGCTTTTTTCTTTTATAGTTGAGGTAAGCTCGTCGTGTCCAGGGTATTCCCGAAGAAAGCAAGTAAAACTCGGGTTATGAAGGAAAGAACAACTCTAATCATTTACTAGTTTTATGTATATTTATTTCATCAAAGCAAAGGGTCTTATAATCTTACAAATTCAATTAAACTTAGTCTTTATAACATATTATTTCATATAACCAAAGCTATTTAATTCGAGCTACAGGAGTAGACTCAGCCCACGAGATTCACTTAGAGGAAGCGAACCGGGGAGAATCGGTAGGAATCTGATTCCAGCCCAAGGTTAGTCCAAGGGAGTAACAAATGTACCCGCTGCTTATAAATAAGAGGGGAGAAACGGTAGGAATCTAATTCCAGCCCAAGGCTAGACCAAGGGAATAACACAATTCGGCGAAAAGAAAGTTTTTGATACCAGATGCTACAATCCGTACACAGCTGGAAGCTTACTCTCTAATCTTCTAATTCGAGAATCGGAAAATTTACGAGTTGATAAGCTTCCAATCATACTAATTTCTCACTCCTCTTGTTATATTTTAGGCTGTAACGCAGTGTGAACTTGAAAACGACAAACAAAATATATGTATGTACGTTGAATGATGTCAGCTACTTTGTTGAGTTATGTACATCGTGCGTGTGGTAGGTGGCTGATATATATACGTTGGTTGGGTGTTGTGTAGGGCGCTGGTGGTCGGTTTATGATATAGGGCGCTTATGGCAGTTCGGCCGGCGGAGGTCGGTAGTTAAATTTTGGTAGGTGCGAGCGGAAGTGTAACGCTTCGTTACAACTTCGTGAAAATCGGATTAAATTGAATTACAATTATAAATAAAAACTGGTATGGTAACCAGTTACAATTACAATTACAATTTCAATTTCAATTACAATTACAATTACAATTACAATTACAATTACAATTACAATTACAATTACAATTACAATTACAATTACAATTACAATTACAATTACAATTACAATTACAATTACAATTACAATTACAATTACAATTACAATTACAATTACAATTACAATTACAATTACAATTACAATTACAATTACAATTACAATTACAATTACAATTACAATTACAATTACAATTACAATTACAATTACAATTACAATTACAATTACAATTACAATTACAATTACAATTACAATTACAATTACAATTACAATTACAATTACAATTACAATTACAATTACAATTGCAATTACAATTACAATTACAATTACAATTACAATTACAATTACAATTACAATTACAATTACAATTACAATTACAATTACAATTACAATTACAATTACAATTACAATTACAATTACAATTACAATTACAATTACAATTACAATTACAATTACAATTACAATTACAATTACAATTACAATTACAATTACAATTACAATTACAATTACAATTACAATTACAATTACAATTACAATTACAATTACAATTACAATTACAATTACAATTACAATTACAATTACAATTACAATTACAATTACAATTACAATTACAATTACAATTACAATTACAATTACAATTACAATTACAATTACAATTACAATTACAATTACAATTACAATTACAATTACAATTACAATTACAATTACAATTACAATTACAATTACAATTACAATTACAATTACAATTACAATTACAATTACAATTACAATTACAATTACAATTACAATTACAATTACAATTACAATTACAATTACAATTACAATTACAATTACAATTACAATTACAATTACAATTACAATTACAATTACAATTACAATTACAATTACAATTACAATTACAATTACAATTACAATTACAATTAAAATTACAATTACTTCACCAAATTTTAACAGGACGAAACAAGGCAAGAAAAACAGAGGTGCTCATTTTCATTAGATTTATTATTTTCAAAAAAATTATTAAACTTTGAAAATAATCATTTCTTACCCTCAACAAAAATATTTAGATCCGCATCTGCTCTATAGCTTGAAGCTAACAGCATATAATGCATAAAGTGCGGTGCATGATTAATTTTGCTGTACACTTCGATTCACGACGACGAACATTGTGTATTATACGTATGTGATTTATTTTTCTATTAAATAAATCCGCCGTTTTGGACTCTTTTGCTGCTGAATCTATATACTCGACGAGCTTAAAATGGTTTCGTGGCTAATAAGGCAAACACTTGGCGCTCGTTGAATGCAAAATCAGTTCATGATTTATTCAGAGGCAAACGATTACCGATTGGACATGGGCATATTATTATAGTCAGCTATCGCTTTGCTTAGCGCAATGCAGCACTACACCAACTCACCCCTCACACATGCTAAGTGAAGTTGCTGGTGATTGAAAAGAATGTTTATTTTAACTTTGGTTTGGTTTTGCGATAGCATGCCATTAAAATATGGCAAACACTTCGAATATTTGAGCTTTAAGGAGTATGGATCCGATAATGGTATTGCAATCCTCAAATGAAAGATATGGTGGCCTATAGATTGAAAAAGAAAAGATTTGAAAAATGTGATGGTTTTTTTCACTTAAATTGGAAAACAAGAAACCAATTTAAATATTTTGTTTTGTCAACTTAATGTTTTAACTCCGAGGAAACTCGAGAAACTTAGAAGATTTCGTATTGAAAAATCTGGGCCTTGTAAGTTTACAAAAACAAAATATTTTTAAGTACCTATTTAACATATTTTAATGTTTAAATTTCTATATTTCTACAAAAATATAAAGTGAAATACAGTTTCAGCAACAGCCGCTTACTCTGTTTACTTTTACGAACGTGCCAACTGTAGAATTACAAATCCTAATTCTATCGGCTTCTCACTCGCAATCGCCATCGTTATCAGATTTCTGATTAAATTTTTGAGTTCGTTTTTTTTTACGAACGCTGTATTTGCCGCGTTTGATCCAAGTATAATTAGAGGCATCTTAAAATTTTAACATCTGCTCCTAAGCAAAACACAAGGAGTCTAGTTTATTTGTTTGTGGAGAGTAATTTCAAAATTGCGGGTCAGGTTTTTGTTTGTGAAGAACTATTTTTTTAGTGAGTTTATTTGGGCGCCTTCTTTTTCTTGTAATTATGACAAAGGCATTATATACATAATGTACGTAACTAATCTACGATACAGAAGGCATTCAGCCATTCGGAATTGAATGTTCGACAACAAATAGAGAGAAGAGGCATCATTGCAATTGTCGTTCCCTTTCTTTAGAACAGCTGGTAAGAAAAAACAATCTCTATAATTTACTTCTCTGTTGTTGTAGAAGTGTGTGTAGTTTCTAGTTTTATTGGCAGGTGTCATGTTTAAATGATCTGTTCTGAAATCTTGTCATAGTCTCTTCGGGTTTCTAGAGAGATCAAAATTTAATTTGCCTGTGTGATTTCAATCGAAGAGGCACTGTTTTGTTTTTGTTGTATTTATCAACAATATTTTGTCTATAAAATTATAGATTAACAGAACATTTTTTCCAATGTCAGTTTTTATTTTTAAATGGTGGTCATTTTAACACATATTTTTAGATTTTACTTACAACCAGGAAGCTCCTGCAATTTAAATATAATTGTAAGTAACATTAAACGTTGGTTAATTCAGATGTAAGATTTTTCTGAATTTATATGCTTAAAATTATGCAAATTGAAATTTGGAATCGGATACTATGATTTTTTTTATAAATCTTAGTCATAATCAAAAAATTCTGTCTGTGTACAAATTCTTTAACATATGAAAGCTATCACAGAACAAATGTGATCATCCATTCTTATCGAATTTGACGTTTATACCGCAATATGACTGAAAATATATGCTACAACTTTTCAAGACTCATGTTTTTTTATTTATTCAAACAAACAATCTTATGACGAAAACAGTTTACGAGATAAGGTTAGGTTAGGTTAGGTTTGGATTACGTGGCTGTTAGCAGAAACTCTTGACACATCTTATACCATATGTAGGCTGGTTCATTGTGATACCACAAGAATCTATGAAGATTTGTCTTTCTACTCGTTGAACCACTTAGAGCTATTGACGAAGGGTGCGGGACTACTAATGCTATGATTTGACACAGATCACAGGATCAATTTAGTAGAATTCTCCCAGGTGGAGCCTTCGTCCTTGAGATAGAGCAGGATACATACATATGTACCTACAAAGAAGGCGAGGAATCGATTCTGTTTCATCTTCTTTCTCGTTGCAGAAATCGTTCGAAAATACAACAAGCCTCGTTGCTTGTTTGCCTTTTAAACATTGTTCGGTAATAATACCCATAACGGACCCAAAGTGAAGCAATCTGCTTAGAATTATTAAACTCTTAGAGCGTGACTTAAGCACTGAATTCTAAACACCAAAGAATTATTTCTCTGATCCCGGTCTCAAAGTCTTAAAACCATTATCGATTACAATAATATAGTGAAAGTTTTTTAGTATCCCTGTTAACTTGTATATCCGATTATGAGAACATTTCGAACCTGTAAAAAATGTTGTCCTTCCACTAACTTCGCATACATATTGCACTCCAAACGAATCCTTATTAGAAAAAAATTAATTCCAGTAAGCTAATTATAGTAAAATTTCACACGAAAAATAATAATTTCTGTATCAAACGTCCAAATCCTTGTTTCAACTAACGAAATTTTTACTTCAGAAACAAATCAACCTACGGGTATATAAATTTCATTTGTGTAACAAAATACGCAACACGATATAATTTGCACCTACCCACTAATAAACGTTCAACTTTTCATCCATAAAAGTGTGAACTATCGACACGACACCTATAGGTAGTGTGAACGGACAGCAATATTGTTGAAAACATTTCCACAAATTCTAATCCTTTTTGTATAGCAAACCTTCCCATTCCATGTCATAGTCTAGTAGGAGACTCTTGATACGTTAAAATCGCTTCGGCAGCGATCATTTACGTCAAAACATAACTTTTTGGTTTCAGGTAAAATTAGTTTAAACGTAAATAGTAGGGTGGCCGGTTTTTTTATTTGTGTATATTAAGCGATTATATGGTCTCTTTCTGTCGCTCTTGTTTATAACACACCACACACAATATCTTTGGCAGATATCATATAACGGCGGACGTCATACAGGCCATCGACCGACCGACCAACCGACATACATATCAAATGTCATGTGGAGAATAACTTTGCTCGTTGGTTTAAAAACTTAGCTTGAAACAAAAAAAAAAAAAAACCCCAAAGAAGTCCCGAAGTGATACTGGATTTCTTTGGGTGGCCCTTTTCTTCTTGAGCCATAAAATGGATAGTTTAATGACGCACGTGTCAATTAGTTTATCTTTGGTCATTCTCCCTTTGGAGTGAAGCGAATTTTATTTGATGAAGGCAAAGGCACACTTACCTAAGAAGAATCTGGAGAACAAAAAGGAAGATAGCATTTGGACTTGGAACATAAATTATTATTTAGTATTCATGTTCTGTTTATATGGGGGTGGTCATAGATAAATGAATGGCTTTGATATGTGGTAGTGGGTTGTATAAAGCAGTGTAATACAGCACTGCTTTATACATTTAATGAAATAAACTCTATTGGATTATTCAAAAATAAAATGAGATGAATTTGATTTTAAGTGAGAAACAAAGTTATTTTCAGAGAGTATCAGCGACAGAACGTCATGAATAAATAAAAATATACCTACTACATAAAGTTTTATCCTCAGATGAAGATAGAGAATGAATAAAATTTGTCAGATAAAGTGAGTTGCAGGTGCAAGATCCTAGAATTCAGTATACCTATAGGTACTCACGCACACCTACGGACAGGGACAGCCAGTCTTATCCGAACCAGAATCCAGCATCAGTCCAATAACCGCGTTAATCAACTACTTCTGTGTAGTTCAATATTTTGCTCTGTCAACCAATTCATGTCCTTAACAAGCCCTTTACACTTCAAATTAAGTTAATAACATTATAATAATTAAAATTGTAGAGTGCGTCTTTTTTTGACGAAGAGCTGCAATCAATATTTCTTGATTGACTACATTATTGTTCCCAAAGGAAGAGATAGGTACTGTTATTGCTGAGCAATAATTAATATTACTATACTACTATTTTTCCAAGGTTTTCAACGCTCTCTTATTAAATTTTAGAACAATTTGACGTTTTATACAAATTGTCCCAAAGTCACCGCCACTGCAAAAGAAACCCATAGTTTCCTAAGTTTATTTAGAGGTTAAAAGTTGATTTTCTCGTTTTGAGTTATAACAGTATTTGTAATTTTCGGTCTAGTTTATTTTTACTAGCTCTTTCTTTGCCAAACAACGCCGTAAAACTCAATTTATTATCAAAACATGATTTTTTTTAATTTAAGTTTTTTGTAGCTTTGATATCATTTTATTAAAAAATTTAGTTATTGAGTACAATTTGTGTACCGAAAAACGACATGTACGTTGTTACCGCTAGAGCTCGCCTTTCATTAAAAAGGACTTTTGTGAACTTCATCACTTAATTATAAATAGTGCCAAGTAGTTTCGAAATTTTTGATTTTTTTTAAGTCAAAACTTTTTTGGGGTTTCTCACACAACATAAAATTTTCACAAAAAAGTAGGTACTAAAACCCTAGATCTTTTATTTTATTAACTTCCCTCCCATTGGAAGTTGATGTAATTAGTCGGACTTTCTTCATCATCTTAGTGTTAATTTTGATTACAACCCCAATTTTTCTATTACTAAAAAACCCCTAGAGGGTAAATTGCGAGTTCCGTCTGGAACGTTTCTGAATTTAAATAATATACATACATATATTAAAAAAACGATTATGCAAATCTGTATTAAATCCCAAAATAAAGAAATATCATATAGTTACAAAAAAGAAGAAAACATAATACATTTATAAATACATTTTATTATTTAAAACTATTATTCCATATTTTGTTTCTAGTTATTTTATAGTTAAATCACGTTTAGCCGAATTTTAAGTAATTTACACAATACGTCAAGGCCAATATTATAATAATGAATGGTGGTGCCACAGATTTCCATAGTCAATTGATCTCAAAATCCGGAGCTGATAAAAATGGATTAACGATAAATTTATTAAAAAATATTTAATGTTTAATTTCCAAAGCAAAAATATCGTTAAATTTAATATGTTATTAATTATTTCATCAGTAAGAACCACTTAGCAGTAGCTCCAGAAATTTGTTTTGGTTGGCATAAATTAGAAGTAAAGTGTTTCCAATTTTATTGTTTACCAATTTAAAAGCCGTTAAATGTTTTCCTTTTGTTTCCGGAGCACGTTTTGCTGTAATTTGATTACTACAAACTTAGTTTATGGGCAGTTGAATCATAAAGTGGTTTAAGTGCTTTATTTCTACAGAATACAAAATTTGGTGATTTTAACTTTAATAATATGAAAAATAGGACAATGCTACTTTACTTGCATCGTTTAAAATTTGGAAAATACTGTTTTTAACCTAGCATCATATGTACTATTAATAGTCTAACATTTTGCGGCAATTTCACACCCTTAACGCAGGTATAAGCATTTTAAATAGGAGTTTTGTTTGTACGCACAAAACTCTGCTCACTATCATCCCGTTTTTCATGGGGATTTTTTTGTTGGATTTGTATTGCACCATGGTAAACAAACTTAGGACCCGAAAATTTGAAGTTTCAACCAAAAAAGTCGGAAAACCGTGAATTCTCGAAATTGTGGGGTAAGTATTTAAAAATTCAATTTATTATGGAAAGGAGAGAATATTTACTAAAGAATGACAAACACTTAAAAATGGACAATTGACCAATTTGGAATCTCACAAAAATTGGATCACCGACAGATGGCGTTACGCTCTTAGACAAAAAAAAATCCTTATAAAAGGTTGCTTACACATTTAAAATTTTAAAATTGATGAATAATTCCGTGCGAAGTCGGGCGGACCAGCAAGTTTAAATAAATGTTAATTCTCATTCGAGTGGGAAATAATGTTACTTGTAAAGTAAATATAAAACAATTTCACTTTTTACTTGGGGAAGTATTCCCCAATTCTTGTGATAAAACTTTTATGACACACATTTTCCATTTCGAATAATCTAAAATTTTAAGAGTAAGGACTCATACTTAGTCACATTCATAACATTAACATGTGACACCCGTAACAATTTTAATATAAAATATTGGGTAGTTTTTCGTAGTTAAGTTTGTGCTATCAAACTGGAACTGAATATTTTCTTTCATAGTCGCAAAATATAAGGAATCACAATCGCCATGCATTAGATAAGCCAGTTCCTTACTTAACTAAATATTTTTTCTAATAATAATGGCTCATTTAAAAGCATCGTACGTTCTATAGACTGCTTAAGCTATGTTTTATTGATTTAGAATACTTTACAAAAATTTAGAGTGTCAGTGTCACACACGTAACAATCGAACAATCCTTATATTTTTAACCTGGTTGTCAAGCACATTAACCTAGCTTTTTTACAACGACAAATCTCAACAATGTTTTCACTGTTCTCAAATTTCATCAAATGAATCTAACACAGTCAAAGATATTTCATGATATAACACGAGCAAATATCATAAAACAAATTAAAAAAAAGTGCGGTATTTTTCATCGACTTTAATGCCAACCAAATGGGACAAGTATTAATGGAGTTGTTAAAAAAAAAAAATCAAAAAAAAAAAAAACAATATCAATATTTTATCAAAAATGAAGTAAAAAAAAAAACACATTTAAGAACATGATATTAAACATGTTAAAAGCTGGTTTTGCCCACACACTGCATAACAGCCTAGAAGACCGTACGGCACGATATAGGGGTGATAAATTCAAATACGTAAATCAATTAGCAACGATTTAAAGCATTTGACTGCCTATAGACACTCCTAGATTGTGTCTGGAGTTGGTCCGTTAATTGCTGTGCCAAATCGGTCCCATCGCGCGTACATACTTTTTTTTTTGCCAAATAAGAATCTGGTTTCGTTTTGATAAAAAAATCCATGTTGGGACATAGTTTGTTGCGTGTTTATTAGATATGCAGACAATTTTTTAGTAAATACAAGAGTGGTTGCTTACCTTTTACATATAGTCTGGGAAATTATGTTGAATTTTGGTTATTTATTTGATAAAGTGAAAAAAACAAAAACAATAGTAATAATAAAAAAAAAAACAAAAAGGCCAATCTGCGAAATTCAAATGAAGATCTTATCTTTATTTTGGAACGAGAAATATTACTGGCTTAAAAATCCATTGGCAAATCTGGCTTGCATAAGTTATTCAAGGTGAACATGTCGAAAATATTGGTTTTTTGCTGAGCTCCGGGAGCCCGCTCCTTGTGTCTGCGTTATGAAAATGTATTTTATAACCTCTTATCAGTTTAGAAGTTCGAACGAACATTGCGGAAGGACAAAAATCCAAACAAACATACTTCACAATAATAATATTAAGTAGAATTTAGAAGGATGAGGATTTGTCTGCACAGCAATTTGAAGTTAAGTGCCCACAAAAAAAAACAGAAATTTTAAGGTTTTCCAATGTTAACATTTTTTTTTATTTCTTACCACACACCCTTTACCACAATTCACCCTATAAATGGCTAAATGATAAATATATTAAGCCATAAAGCCAACAAATATCTATTCCTTGAGTGATTCCCTAAATATAAAAATAGTATTTTATTTTTGTTGTTTTTACGGAATCCAATAAATAACTACATCTTTGAAATATTAACCCATAAATCCATTCCTTAAGTTAACCCCTTCAAACTCAAAAATAATTTTTAAAATTGATTCTATTTTTATTTATTAATTCTATTTTTTACTATAATATGTATATGATATATATGTATGTACATTACATATTTAATTCGAATGCAATGCAATTAAGATAATTATAATTATTTTGTAAAAAAAAAACAAAACGAACAAGACTGGGTCGTACGAAATTTTCATTTGATTAAAGAAATAAATTAGTTATTTTATGACACCTTCCAAAGACGTATAGTGTAAAAAACAATATAGCACCGTGTTGCACATCATATAAATTTAAAAAAAAAAAAACATTAAGACGACCAAATTAGTTTTTAGTTTTTATACAAAAATTATTACATTTTAAAACTTTTCTTGATTCCAATTCGGACATGAGAACTCAAATAATTTCTAAACGTCAAATAAAACAAAAGTATTTTAAAGGTAATCGGAATTCAGAACAGGGGTGATTGTATAATTTTTAATTAAAAAGATATAAATTGATTAAAAAACTTATGAAATTGTTTTAACACCAACGCGATGTACAACCATCTAATTTCTTACACAAATCTCAATTTATGAGAAAAAATTTTTAAGAATCGTTGGTGATTTAAAAAAAATATATACATAAATACATACATACATATAAAAAATGAAAACACTTTAAAGAAAACAAATTGGTACGACATTTTTTAGGATACAATTTTTTTTTTAGAAATTTAAAAAAATCATTCAAAATTATTAGAAGCCCTTGCGTTAAAAATATCATTAAAATCGATTCAACACATACAGAGATAGTCAAAAAAATACAAAAAATGATTCTATTAGAGATACCTTCAATAATCGATATATAAAAAAATTGTTCTAATATTATGGTATATCGTACTGATATAAGCTCACAAAAAAAATTTAATTAAAATCGTAGGAGTTGTTTCCAAGAAAAATGAGATTATCCTCACCGGTTTTTAAACATTTGAATGGTAGATAGGTGCCGTTATTTTTAGTTAGACGAATAATTTTTTAAATTAGATTGATTGATTTGATAGATAAGATAAAAAAAACTGCTTGGTGCCAAATTTAATAAAAATAGACCAAGTCGTTTTCGAATTAATAAATTAAAAAAAAAATTGAAACATTTTTTAAAAATCAAAAAAAAAAAAAACGCTCGTATAAAAAACGATTTTTTTAAAAATCCTCATAAAAAAATGATCAACATTAGTTGAATTACAGCCCTATTTTGCTAAACGTTGACGTGAATTTTCGTATTCTGCTATCCGTCGGAGGAAAAAAACGAATGTTCCAAAAAGCATATAAATTGCGATAAAAATAAAATTTTAACAATTAGATTCTCTCAAGACCTTCACAAATAATTATTGTTAGAGCTTGGAACTCGAAGGATTGAAGAGTTCAAAGAATCATTTGTGATAAGTTAAGTGAAAAATGCACGTGAATCGAAAAATTCGATCGGCTCAGATAGCAGAATAAAAAATATTTCTATGGGAGAATCATTTGTCTGAAATTTTTTAACAAATTGGTAGCTTTTTTATAGAAAAAAAAAATTACTGAATTTATTTTTTTTATTAAGTTGTTTTTATTTCATTAATTGCTAAACAAAAATGTGTATTGAAAAAAATGGAATTGACAATTTCTTTAAGAGTATCTCTGGTCATGAAAAATTGTGTTACTTTAGCCGTTGCGATTTGGCCCAAAATTGTCGATCTTACAAACCTGATTATACCAAAACCATCGTCAGAAACTTATTGATTTCAAACATTTTAAAGTAATCGTCTTTAATTTTTAAAAAACTGATTCCATATGCATTTTCTAAAAAAATATTGGTGGCAGGTATATAAAATAATGATGGTTGAAAGGCAATCCGTTATCTACACAGTCAACGTGACATGCAGAGACAAACAATGGTTTATTTCCTTCTGAGCCTATATGTCTCAGGTAAAAATCCATTCAAATATTCCTATGAAATAAGTTTCTGTGGCATTTTGTCTCAGTTTTTTTTTTTTTTTTGCTGAATTTACGAATTCATTTCTGCAACTTTCGTATAAATGCATTTCCAAGGATAAGCTCCACAGTGAATAATATTTTATTTGGTTAAGATATTTGTTTTTTGTTTTGTCGATACTTTTTTTGTTCGCTAAAGTACAATGTCAGAGAAATGCTAAAGTAAAAGAAATGACAAATAATCACATTTTCCCTTACTTGCATCGTGACTTTAATATAATAGATCCTTAATTTGCTGAAGCCATGTTTGACACAAATTGGAATAATAAATTTGGTTAAATCGCTCGTAAAACACATACGTATGAATGCATAAGCATATACAATATGCATATATACTATACATACATATGTATCATGTATCGTAAGCAAGTAAATAGAAAAGAAAGAAAATAATTCCTATATAGTACATATCTAGAATTCTTTTTTATAAATTAATGTTTTGATTTTAGCCAGAACATTAATTAAATTTTATTGGCAAATAACTGACTTTTTTTTTTTGATTAATAAAAGCATACAAATTAAAATTTATTTTCGTATTTTATTGACAATGGTGACAATTTGTTTGAATTTAGGTCTAGTTTTAAAGGCAAGCTAGGATACATGGGCAATCCATATGAGGTGACATTAATTGTTTATTATACATATTCTATTTCTTTAGGTATAACAAAAGGAGTTAGATCAGCAAGATGTCTAAATCTAAAAATCTTAAAAAGGTATGTTTCTGTTATGGCGTTATAATTTCATAGTAAAGATTGGGAAAACCAAATTTCCGTTTTCTTGTTATAAGCCAATAAAAGTTATTTTATCCCGGCGATCTCACTTGGACTCAGCATAGATCATTTGACTAGTAAAAGCCTTGTCAATACGCAATTTTTGTTAAGTTTTGTGGATTAAAGGCGTAAAAAGCTATTTTGAATCGAAAGTTGTTTTAGTTTTGTATATGTATTCACTTTTATCGGCATTACAAGCAGTCATCTTAAGATTTAAGGTTACAGAGTGTACAGAATTGGTTGAAAACTAATATGCACGACTGGGTCAACCGAACTTGCTTTTTTGTACGATCACACTTCGGTTTTAAAGTTTTATAAATTTTCATCCGATAAAAGAAATAAATTAGTTATAAGGGCCTATATTTCCAAAAAAAAAAAGGTTCTATGAGAGATATTATTTTTAATCAGTAGATATTTTTTTTTAAATAATATAGTCTCTCTTACTAATATAAGTTCACATAATAAAAATCGTAGCAGCCGTTTTTGACGAGATTTTTATTACCGGTTTTTAAATACTTATATGGGAGGTACTAGGTAATTTTATTTAAAATCTGCTAGATAATGTTTGAAAACGGCAGGGTGCAAAGTTTAATAAAAATCGACCAAGTCATTTTCGAATTATTAAGTTTCCAAAAAAAAAATTGGAATTTTTTTTTTTAATTTTGGTACCTACTATAAAAAACTTTTAAAACTACTTGAAAGATTTTCTATAAAAAAATGGTAATCAATTGAGCCGTTTTTGAGAAAATCCAAAACCAAAAAAAATTGTTCTATGGGAGGTACCGCTTATAACCATTTTTAGATTTTTTTTTTATAAAATGGGAGCCTTTTCGTAAAAATTACAGATTTTTTTTTAAATTTGTGTGCACGTTTTTGAGAAAAATAAGATTTTCATAATTTGATAAATTTCTATGGCAGGTCTTTTTTAAAAAAAAAAAAAAACGTGTGGGAGGGATTCCCAAAAACCAATAGGTACCAAGTTTAAAGAAAATCGAGCCACCCGTTCAGGCTGCAGCCGAAAGGACAGGACAGACAGACATCGACCCACTTTTTTCGACTTCACTATCATCGTAATGTCAATTTTAATGAAATACTCGAATTCGATTTTTTTTACCAATCCGTAACTTGCCATATATCGCAAGTAAAAAGTGCTACTGGGTGATACTGGGAACTCAAAGAATAATATTGTTTTCTACTGCTGACACTGATAACAATATCTAATTCAATTATCATATGAAATTACTATGAAAACTGAAATTTATTTTGTATTATTCTTACTTACACTTATGACAATGGTAATAGTACATACTTTCACAGATTACTCCATAGATTCTGGAATCGTGCGTCGTCTTCTAATTTTTAAGGGTTTAAAAAAATTTATTTAATCAAGAAAGACCTGCATAGCCACTAAGGATTCAATTATTTTTAACAATTTTAATTTACGTGAACAAAAAATTATATAAAATTTAATGCTAAAAATCGTTTATATCAGTATTCTAAACTTGTACATATGTACATACATAATTATGAGAAGGTTTTTTTTTTTTTTTTAATAATACAAACTCTATATACTACTGAAATACATCAGCCAAGTAGAAGACTTAGCACTATTTAATATTTAACATAATTATGTACATATATATTCATTCACAAAAACCGCACAACAGGTAACGCGCATTGTTCCGTAACAATAAAGTTGTTAACGTTCATTATATTTATCTGCTTAAGCAACATAGTTCGCAAATTTTGCAATTTATTTTATCGTAAAATTCATATTCTAGCCTATATTAACTATCGAATTGCGTGTATTCTCACTTAACAAAACAAAAAAAATAAATAAAAACACGACTACCTATTCGACGATTTGTTGTACAGCCCCCAAAAAGGGAAAATATGGTGCGTGGTGTTGCAAAATACATGCTGCAATATTCCGGTAATGAGAACTTTCTGCTATAACCCTAATGTTTCCGCCGCATTTAAACTGTTATGTGGTTTCATAAACACAAATTTGTAGAGAAAAAGGGTTTTTGAATATTTTAACACATTGATGAAGGAATAATAAATTATCACAACCATCAAGGGTGTAATGTTATGCGTAAGTTAGAATTATGTTTAATTTGTTTGATATTTTATCTGATAACTTTATGATTCTGCTAAATTTATATTTAAATTATAATTAAAAACAATAAACAGTTACAAAACATTTATTGTTGACAGCTAGGTACAATGAACCGAAAATAATTGAATACATTAAGCTTAATTACTCGTAATTACTCATTCACGGTTTTAAGGTAAACAACTATAAAGCAAATAAATAAGAATTCTAAATTTAAACATTTACAGTTGTATCCATAAAATATGTCTAACTTTTTAGACAATCTTTCAAATTATAAAGAAACATTTCTAATTGTTACCTAAGACAGTTAACTTTTATAATGAATGTACAAACATGAATATTAAGTCAGTAAAAACTTAAAAAAAAAAATGTTAAAGTTTAAAAAAAAAATTGTATATACTACTGAAATACATCAGCCAAATAGAAGACTTTGCACTTTTTTACATCAGTCATAGTAGAAGCCTTAGCACTGTCTAAGAGTAATCTAATCTTAGACAATGGAATCGGTTGTCTAAACCTTGACTATTGTGACATTTCATTTAGTTAAATAAATCATATTTCATCATAAAGACTGTCTAACTATAGGCAAAAAGTTTTTCAAATTAAAATTGGACAAATGGCCAAATGGCCAAATGGCCAAGCACCACTAAAAAGGAGTCTGATGATCGGCCTGGCATTCGTGAAATAGCTATAACTCCAGCCCAGTGCCGTAGCCAGGATTTTGGTTCGGGGGGGGGGGGGGGGGGGGGGGGGCTTGATTCCAAATTTTACGAGGAATTCTTTAAACAAAAAACTATATATATATTCCAATTAATTGATTTTTATTAGTTTTTAAATTATATGTACTCAAACGAACATATACTTAAATTATATTTTTTATACACACATTTTATCAAAGCAGAAGACGTCTTGATTTTCTTTTTGACATGAGATCAATCACCTTATCTGGATCCACATTAATACCTAAATGAACAGATATCATAGCAAGTGAGCTTATTCTTGCATTCCCCATAACGCTTCGGGATACTGTTTTAATCCTTTTCATAGTTGAAAAGGTTCTTTCAACACTAGCTGTGGTCACTAGAGGCGTGGCCAAAACCGTTAGCAAGAAGTTTATACCTCTAAAGTTAGTCTTGTCACATTTATCAAGCAATTTTAAAACTTCGATAGAAGAATCAATCGACGATATTTTTTCGCACCAGAGAATGTACTCAGCTTTCACAGCTGACAACGAAATTGCATTATCAAAGAAACATGTTAGCTTTTCCATTTCGTTGACTCGCCCAACCGCAGAAAAACCTGGGAGAAGAGCTTGAAACGATGGTAGAATGTCTTCGTTGACCATGAATCTGTCCGTAAGATTTTGTATTAACGAATCTATGCAAGGAATCAATACAGACACTCATAAATAGGATTCAGTAGAAGAGGTTTCTGGATTGGAACGCGTTGTTTGTTTCAATGAAGTACTTGGAGCTCTTAATTCAACTTCAAATAATTCCTCGGCAAGTTTATATGCGGATTGAAAAGCCTCTCTGAAAAAATCTTCGACTTTTTCTCTGATGTTCTCAAGAGAATTCAGAACTTCTTTGGTGCGGCCGATTGCAGAAACGAGATCTAAGGATTTGTTCTGTAGGAAAACTGATAAGGGCAGCGTTAAACTGAACAGCTTTTCGCATACAATGGGGCTAACTAGGAAATCACATTTTTGGACCGCTGCCAAAAGTGTTGATGCCTTCGAATTCGAAGACATAGTCCATGTTCTGCTCGTTATTTCTTCAAGACTTATTGAGATGCATTTGAAGAGCTCTACAAAGGAAATAATACTGTATATTAGAAAGATTTAGTTTTTATTTTAGACTTTCGGGGGGGGGGGGCTTCAGCCCCTCAAGCCCCCCCCTGGCTACGTGCCTGCTCCAGCCTATAAAATCTTGGTGGTAGCTCACCCAATTGTTATTGTTTCACCTTCACTAAAGTCCTAGTGGTTCCTCTTAACATTTATAATATTTAATATTACACGTGGAGAGCATGCAATAAATACTTTTTATTTATCTGAGTAATGATTTTCAAAAGCAATTGACGCAAAATTTTGGAAAATTAAATACGACGACGTTAAAAAAAAAAATTCGAAATTTTTAAACCAGTCAGGAACTTGTATCTTTTTAACATTTTATTTAAGTTAAAATAACCAAATGCCTATTTTAAATTTTAAGTATCAAAGGGCAAGTTCCTCCTTTTTTTACCCCGCCTTCTAACCACGGTACCAATGAAATCAGAAACTTAAAATTCAGAATATTTGCTAGTCTGACAAAGCACAGGCGCCTTACCAAATTTCAACCTTTTAGCGTAAGTGATTTCTGAGATATAAGACTCCAAAAATCGCAAAAACCGTAACTTACTTACTGATTAACAAATCATCAAAATAATGGAGCATTTCCCGACACCGCACAGCAGTAGGCCTTGTAGTGCATACGAAGGAAAAAATTGAATATTTGAGGTTTTCCAGAATTATGAAATATGGTATAGAGCGTTAGGGATGGAGTGCACTAAAAATTAAAATCTTATAAAATATCGTAATTAATTATAGATATTTTGAAAATTTAGAATAAGATAGGTAAGACTGAGTCGATTTTATTATCTTTACAAAAAGGAGTGATATCAGACCAAAAACATAAATGCTAAAAAAAGATGCAAGTTCTACAAAAACCTGCATGTAACAAGTCAGCCGTGGAAAGTAATGCGATCTAAAAGTACGCCAAGTTCTTTGTTTATGAAGTTTAAAAAAAACTTAACATCCCTTTTTAGTTTAGGATAAGAATTTTAAAGCAAGAATGTGCTACCAAGCAAGTCCCTTATTTTCTTTTGCTCGAACTAAAAGTACACTATGTATGTATCTCCATTTTTAAAAGGAATTGTTTTTTTTTTATTTATTTATTTCTAGGGGAGAAAGGATAACTTGAAAAAAGGCTCGGGGGTGCGTTCAACCAAAGTGAACTTGTTCATTTAAGATTTATGATAATCCGCCTGAGGTCAAACCAATATGTATGTATTTATTTGACTAACACACTATATATACTATAGTATATCTTCAGTGTTATATATATGTACATACATATATACTTCTATTTGTGGAAATGAAACCCTATTATCATAAGCTTTGGTATGCGGATAAACGATTTTAAGAGTGGTGCAAATTAGACTTTCTTTCATCTAGAAGCTCAATAATTAACGCCCTTAAAATAGAATTAATGGTCTTGTTGAAATGTTAAATGTTGACTGCTGACAAAATCGAACACAAATGGTGAGGAAACATTTGATAGCAGGGTACGCGCACATAGCCGCATAGTAGAGTAGGTATTATAATAAAATTAAACCAATTTATACCAAAACAATTTTTGTATTCCAAACAAGTTTATGCGTGGCAAATATTGGAAATATTTTTTGCTAGGCATTGGTTAAAATATTAATAAATATTTCGCTTAATTGTTAAGCCACGACAAGAAAAATCGATTTACTTTTAAAAAAAAATTTAGTAAGTACATATTATGATTTTGAAAATATTAATCGAATTTAGCCTTATGTATAAATATATTAATAATGAGCGATCCGAAGCAAGCCTACAAAACGTCTTGAGTTTGTATCAGTGGCGTAGATAACATTTTACGAAGGGGGATGACATAGTATTAAATTTAATAAATTTGTTTATAAAGTAATATTTTAATTTTGTGTAACAAAAATTATTGTTTCGTTAATAAATGAGTATAATTCACAGAAATCATCAAAAACTTCATAATCTGAAACCCATCCAGTCAGGGACTCAATTTCTTCAGAGTTTTTGTTCTTGGAGTTTCCTCACATTCTCCAATTGAATGTTTTTTAGAAGTAGGTATGAATGAAATTGGAAATGCTTTCTATAGTGCTGAGAAAGTCTCTGGTCGTTTGTGCTGGCAATAGCGATATAGTAAGATTAGGCTTAAATTGATTTTGTTTAAAAAATGTTGTATAGGGTCATTTATTTTTCGGTTACGAAAGTAAAGCTAAGCTAAAAAAGCTAAAGTAAAGCTAAATAAAATTTGATGATAATTTTATTTCATTATGAAGTTTGGACTTTGCCATTAAGTGTGAAAAACAATATCATTCAAAAGGCCGAATCGGGAAGATGTGATTTTTTTGAGGCAATTTGTAGCCACTTTTTCGGGGATTATTCGCGTAAATACATGGTCTTTTGCGTAGCCATACAGAAAAAAACTAACGGTGTCAAATCGCATGATCTTGGTTGTCAATTGACGTCGCCAAAACGTGAAACTACGCAACCAGGAAACTTCTCACGCAATAAAGCCATAATTAGTGATGCTTGTTGCCCCGTCTTTTTGGAACTACATATCGTCCAAGTGATGATCTTCAATCGCCAGCCAAAAACAATCGGTTAATTTCTGCGAACGCCGGGAAATCGATAAATTCGGATCAAAACCAACACTTGCACTTGCAGCAGCAATATTTTCGACTTCCTCTCGGTCGATTATGACGACCATTATCACCGCGTAATGCGCAAAAAGTGGCTACGTTTGAATCACCACTTTTGTAGTAAGTTTTAATAATTTTAACACGTTGTTCGATTGTTAAGCGATCCATTATCGTAAATGGCAAACATTCAACTAATATTATGACACTTCAAATGACAGCTGAATTTGACAGGTATCAAATTCTAGCGCTACCAACTTGAAACCATGAAATGAATGACCCGTTACTAACTCCAAATGCTATTTTGACAATAATATTACAAACGTGAAAATGGTATGCTGGCTTACTTTTTTGGATGAAATGTCACAATTTAAGGTGTGTTCAGTTGAAGTTTATGTACAAAGTTTATTATGACAATAGTTAAAAAATGTTTAAAACTATGAAAATTTTGGTAAAGAGCTTTAAAGTAAGAATTAAGTAAGCTCATGTTAACACCTTGACATATATCAATCTGTTTAAAATGTTGCGCCAATGTCTTGACTGGTGGTCGATTATAACGCAGTAGAATCAACAGAGATTTTTAACATTTCTAAAACTTTTTTTGGTTGAGTGCAAATCAAAGTTGTGAACTATAAAGGGTTTTCCAATAAGAGGTTTAAGACCATTTGGCTGATATCGTTTTCAATTATTAATGGCATACATTCCTATTTACAATGAAATAAACATCCATTTTTCGATTTTCCATTTTTTTAATATCCAAATGAAACCTCTTATTGAAAAACCCTTTAATAATGTCATATCAAGAAAACAGCAGTATAACAACAGCTTTATGTTAATTTTATATTAATAATAATAATTTAATTCTATGTTATCACCCTTACAAAAAATATTAATCAAATAAGGAATTTATTTATTTATATCTTTCTGTCATCCTTGATCTCAATTTCGATCCCCCACTTGCTAAATTTATCAGATTAAATTTTTCAAAACTATCTTAAAGCACATAATATTTCATATTTAAATGTCTTTAAAGCATACATAAGTCGCACTTAATATAAATCTTATAGTGCACTCAACCACAAATCACGAGAATTATGTTTAAAGCAATGCGTTACTCATATATACATACATATAATCATCATTTTCCACTCTTAAATAAACTCGATTAAAATCTTTTCGGGCTAGCACACTGTCGTTCAAATCATGTCACAAATGGCTATATAAATGAATAATAATTTAACAATTTCACATTTTAACGACTGAGTGCACTTTACTAATTGAATAAACTGCTTCTCGTTGCAAGTGATACCTAATCTTAATTAAAAATCTTCAGAGTGCGAATTATTAACACTGGCTTCTTTTTGAAAAAAGGAGAAGTGTATATGTATAAAGTTATTTATATCTAAACCAAGATAGGTATAGAAATGTATGTATGTTATGTAAATATTTTAACCCCCCAAATGGGTCCAAAACTTAGGTTTGACCGATAAAACATTCACAAGCAATAATGGGAAATGTCTTCATTATCATTTTAAACTATACCACAGTGTGTTACGCACACTCTGCACTCTGTTTCGCCAGTCCGTCAGAAATATTTTTTTTTTGTGAAAAAAAAGACCAAAAGAACACAATTTCTGGTGTGAAAATTAAAATATCGGAATGGAGAATGGGAAGATCAATTTGAGATTTCAAAATTTAAAATTTGATGTGCCAATGGAGGAATGATAGTTATGGAAAAAAGCATTATTTAGGCACCCGGGGAATTTAGGTACCCCGATTTTGGTTGTTTGTACGCCCATAACCCGTCTTAACATCATCCGATCAACATGAAGATTTATTTATTGGATTCGTATTGAACGATAGACACTACGGAGCCGGAAATTGGTAATTTCGACCGGAAAAGTGGAAAAATCGGGAAAACCCAAAATTGTATACTTTCTAGTGTGGATGTCGCCACCATCCACACCTAAAACTATGCAATGTCGGCAAGAGTCAATTTATAGTTGATTCCATTTTGTATGGGAAGGACAAAATATTAACCCCTGTTCTGATTTCCGTTCCGAATCAAATCCATAAACGAAATTGATTTCCGCACGTATTAAAAAAAAATAAAGTGCTCTGATTTTCACTTTCGTGATAGCCAGTACTCAAACCTTTTTTTTTTCTTTCGAAAATGGTTAAAACCGAATTCGAAAAATCAAATTTTTATCGAAAAATCAAATTTTTATTGAAAAATTACAAAAATACGCACCATGTGGCCGCACAAGGAACGCTGTCTATTTACATAAATTAGAATAACTTTTTATTCAATTTTACTTTAATTTTTCAATAAAACCAATTAAGTAATAAATCTTAATCATGGTTGTGTATTTACAAGCTGATAAATTCGGTGGTTCAAATAGTATCACAATCGCAACCATAGTATAAACATTTTTTGTTTAACTTCAAACGCTAATTTGCAGAATATTGATTTTAGTCTGTGTTCTTGATTCCGATAAATAGGAGCTTCTCGAAGATTTAGAGCAAGCCTTAACAATTATCACTGCATAATAATCAGCGTCCGCACATTGTTGGTGTTTATAATAGTGCCATATAATCAACACATCCAAGGTGTTTTGGCCTTAAATTAATTGCTTACCGTCAACCATCATCAATCACTCATTAGAATCGCGCGGCTTAACTATTTAGAAAGGTGGCGATGCGGTGGCTGTCGCTACTGAAAGGTGTTTCTAGTACAAATTATACATATAGGTGTTGTTTTTGATGCCCCAGGGAACTAAGTCAACGTTGGAATCGAAAAGACTTTGTTTTACTTCCAAACCCAACATACACATATTTAAAGTTGTATATATATCTACCCAATAACATATAGGAAGCATCAGTTGGGTGGCTTTATAATTACAGAGCTGAGGAAACAGGTTCCTTCCGAGTATAATTAATGCCCATCGTTGGTTTATACCTACCCTTCTTCATGTTACCCACATTAATGCAGGTATAGTTATGTGTACATCTGTATTGCCTCCCCAGTTTCTCTGTGGACATATAGACATTCCTGGGATCTCGATTCTGGAACAGGTCCACATTGAATTGTCAAACATTTGTAATTGCACTCTCTGCCGAAAGGCATTAAACGAATCTAATTACAGTTACTGGTGTGTAATTTCTATGTATATTTGCGTTTTAATTTGCGGTAGGTGTCAATATTGAGGTAATGTGATATTTGAAAATTAAATGGCAATTGGCAATCACTTCGGCTTTAAGTACATTTACCAATTCAAAAGATGGAATTTACGTGTGAAACTCAGTAAAACCTCGATTAAAATTACACATAGGTATATTAATTTGAAATATGTGTATGGTAAATTTTAAGGCTATTTTCGTGTTAAACATTTAAACGTTTATGTATATATATAATAACTGTGTTTGAGGTACATCGGCTAACACGCCTTATATTTAATTATTTTCCAACTTCTATTTAATATTGAAGAAATATGGAAGGGAAGTATTGAACACTTTAATAATGCTATTATTCCGAAGCTTTTATTGTGAATGCACCTTAGATTCCAATAATACATATATTTTAAATTAATAGCCGTGTTTTATTATCTACGGATCTGGATCGGGATCATCTTTTAACTCATACCTAATACAACAACAACTTTGAATCCTGCTCTGTATCTGGGTCTATTTTGAAGATCCGAAAATAAGTTTTCACGCTGGCGGGTAGATGGCTCTTCAGTCGGTAGAGAGTACAAACTGTAGTGTAAAGAGAGAAGACAGTACCTACATTAAAAATTTAACAAACATAAGAAAAAAAGAGATGAGCATATACAAGACTGTTGTGATAAGGATCCGTATCGCTTTATTTTTATGGGAAGATCCTGATCCAGATCCGTAGATAATAAAATTAAGCATACGAGCTTAATAAGAAGGGTTCATCTGGGGGTTGATCTTTGGCAATTTTTTATTTTATCAAGCTCCCAATCCTTTACTCTAACTGCCTGAAGCTGAACTGGAGCTGCAGGTATTCAATTTTACAAACACTACGCAACGCAGAAGAAATCGAAGCTGCAGACGGTGCTGCAAGAGTTCACCAACTTTTAACTTTTCACGTGCTGTACGTTTCAATTTTAATAAAAAAATCATTAAAGCTTTTCGTGCTTATTTGTTAAGCCAAAAAAATTATTAATTAAAACAAAAATATACGGGAAATGAAAAGCGTGAATAATAACCCAATGTTTGTTTTTTTGTTTTACTTTAAAATATACAAGAAGATGTACATTGTACAGCTGCATTGTGGGCACGTAAAAAATAGCACGTATACGACAATTTTTCACAGCTGTTCAAGCTCTAGCTCCAGCTTCTATTGTTTTCGGGCAGCAATTCAGAAAGGAAAAATTAAACAACAACATTTAGAATTTCACATATAACATACATACATAACTATTTAAATTATTGTAATTAATTTTTTTTTTTGTTTAAAGAATATAAAGCTGAGTTCCAACATACATCTGATGAATATATTTGATGCAAGGTCATGATCATGATTTCCGAAATTCAAAAGAGAAAAAAATAACAAAGTCATGGGTTTCTTAACGCATCCCAAACGTCAGCGATGCGCACTTACTGAGAAGTACACACATCCGATTTTGTTCGAATGCTATCATTTGACAATTTGACGTTTGAACTGAAAGTGAAAAAAAATATGGAGTCACGAGGGAAGGAAGTTTATTTTTTAACATTAGAAATGTTTAAACGGAGGCATACAATATAAAAAAATCAAAAAAATATGAAACGCCTAGTAGACAAAGGGGGCGAAACGTGAGGGGAATAAACAAAATAAACAAAATCAACAAAATAAAAAAAATAAACAAACTAAACAAAATAAACAAAATTATTTCGTTCATGCTTTGTTGTTACTAGTTTGAGGAAATAGAAAACGAAGAAGATGATAAAACGGACAGAAAAAAAGGAGAAATGTTCGTAGGAAAAAAATGGGTATGTTTTTGATGATGATTTTTGCGAAATCCGAAAAATACCCGAAAAGCCAAGAAACCAAATGCTCTGTGGCAAAGGGTGTTGTAAAGAATTCATGAAATAAATTCCTCAATTCCCATTTTATAAGAAAGAAATAGAAAAAAATATAAATGTGTTCCAAAATGCCAAAGAAAATGCAAAGTAAAATTTATGGGAGGCAGGCAACCGGGATGCTTTTCAGATAAGCATAAATAGTGTAATGCTACCGCATCAACTTTTTGTTTGACGTTTTATTACTCAGTTTTAAGTTACTATAATCCCTGGGTTCCACTAGCACTATTTAAAACTACCTATTCAATTATAAGCACCATAATACATATAGGCGAAGTCTTGCAAAAAATTTGCTTGCGTCAATGTCTTCTATTTGTTTTTTTTTTTTTTCATTTAAAATTATATTTAACCACACCATACTCAGAATCAGATTGCTTAAATTCTTTTTAACTTATGCTTTGCATCAATCAATGAATCATAATATTAACAATGACTTTTAAGAATAGAAAAATTTAATATAAAAAAAAAAGTAAATGATCACTTAATCATGACAAAATCCTCGGCGTGATTACGTTGCGTGATGAAATTTGTACAAACTAAATATGATGATCTAATTTATTTTAAACGTAAGGCGACATAATGACAAATGATGAGGTTGTGCCGTAAACATTTTTGTTTGATATACTCGTAATAATAAATATTTGTGATTGAATCGGATCAAATAAATTAAGTTAACTTGAGATGAGTTCAAAATTGCATCAGTAAATTATTATGGTAACTACTGCTTGACAATTTAATAATTTATTTAAGTAAATGAATTTCGTAATTCCGGATAACGAAAAAAGACGACAAAAAACATGACATCTATAGAAATTTGTTGTAAGGCCGTTTTTGAAAACATCAAATCACTGTACGTTTATTCGTCAAACTCTTACTTGGTGTCCTTCTCATCTAAAAACTAAAAGTTTCTGGAAACTCAGTTTCCTCGTGTGGAAGGAGACAAATGATGTTATGACATTCACAAATTGTGTTATCAAAAATAATACTTTTTCATAAAAATTTCGTTTTGGGTTTTCGAACAGTTAACTTTCGAAGTTTGCGTTTAGGAACATCTTGCATTTGTGTTTTTGACACAAACGACGTTTTCGAAAAGGGCTTAAATTATAATTGGTGATTCATTTATAGGCACAGTTTGTCAATGCGAGATTAAAGTTAAACCCGATTAACTTACCAAATTTGATTAGTTAATTCTTGCATTTACTGAACAGATGGTTTTGATGTTTTATCTCCAGAGTTTGAATTATCTACTGAAAAACAGCTTTTTGAGTTAAATGTAAATACATGTCCAGAGTTAAAAAAAAAGTTCTAATTTTTCAGTGGTGCGTTACTCCATAGAAAAATTGTGGATGCAAGGTTGGCTGAATTAACCACACTAGATTTTCTACATAATTAACTACGCGTAGTTAATTGAATAAACGCAAACAATACAATTCGATACTAATAGATAATATATACAGAAAAATAATATAATTTCAGTAAAGTGAACACAAATTTTGAAAAATACAGAGCGGAAAAGAGTATATGTAAATCTGATTTTAAAAGAAAGAATTACACGAACTTTAGTTCACTTCGATTGAAATGAAATCCCTGATAAAACATAAATGTGACAGCTGACAGATCATTTGACATTTGAAAAAACGTTTGCTACAATTTTTCCAATTTGCTACTTTTAACTATACATACATATGTTTAAACGCACTTTTGTTTTTTAATGACAATTTTTAAGTAGGAATTAATGACAGACAAAGCTTTTGGGTCGTGTCAAACTGTCAATGAGCTTTTAATTTTAAGTTTTGGTGAATTGGCTGATAAACTGGCAACAAAAAACGATATGTTATGTCCAAAGTCTATATGGATTATACGATCCAGAAATTGGCATTCAAAATTACTTGCAAAATTGGCCAAATATTGCAACCAAAATATTGGGAACCATCATAAAAACTTGCAACTTCAGAAGTTCTTTAAGCAAATGACATATCATAAAAGTAAGAAATAAATCATGAAAACTAAACATTTCGGGCTACCAGTAGCAACCTACCAATTTTGTTGGATAATTCAAAGTTTTACCGGTGAATTTTAAAATTTCCATATTTCGGTCTTCTAGGGTACTCTTCATATCTCGGACATACTTCCTGATATACCCCTTAATAAATTTAACCGTGAAATGGAAGGAAGGCAGCCGCGGTGCCAAAATGCTGACCATTAATTTGGAATGCACGATTCACGGCGACGATGGAACTGGCTTTAAAATAAAAAAAAACGCACACTTAACGGACCAATCTATTATAGTGACTGAAACTCGTGTAAACCTCCAATGTGTTGAAATAAGAAAAAATAAATTGATCTGATTCAATACACACCGGTTGTAATTTAAAACCTATGCATCTGAAGCGCTCCACCCTGTAAAACTATATATAAATGATGTATGTATGTATGTAGGTACATGAGCATATAGATCGGAAAAACCCTTTTGTATCCTTTCGTATAGATAAAAAAAAAAATGTGACCATTATATATGGCTTTCCCTCTTCACTATGAATATATTTTTTTCTTTGTCATCTACTACACCCGAAGCGAAAAATTGTCATGAAAGTAATCATCGTTATCTCTGACGAAGGAGCTCTCAACAGCTCTTTACCTACATTCAAAAAAAAAATTGTAGTTGTGACAGTTATCACTTGAGTACCATGAAAATTCAAATGAAACTCCGCGTATTTCTACACTCGTGTGACACTCATCTGTCAGTCACACTCACGACTCACCCACAAGGTAGATACGAGTATATAGTGTCATCAATCCTTTCAAATATCACAGGTATTATATTAGAGATGAAGTTGAGTCAGAGGTTTCACCATCAATGCCACCATCATGCTATACTTCTACACTTTCAAAGTAAAGCCAACCCAAAAAAAATAGGTAAAAAGGATATGATAGCTCATTAAGCGTCAGTAGGGTTTCTATATACCTTTTTCATACCTCTGTTAAGGCAAGGGTAGCTTGTTAATTGGCTTATTGGTCAAGTAGTCCGTTGATTTTTGAGTACCGCACATTCATGATTATTGAATGAAGGGTTGTTTTGACAGAATATTACAACAGCTCCAATCATTAACTTATCCCTTAAATTCAGCCATGACATTCATCACTAGACAAAAAAAACCTTAATTCCTCATCTTAAATCCTGAATAACTGTTAATTGGAGTTTTTTTTTACATTGGGCCTTTAAATTTCCAAGTTGATGACTGCCACTGCCATCAGTGTGCTTTTTTCTCGCCCTTTTCTTCAGTTAAGGGATTCTTTAACCGTCAACACCTCCTTAATGGTTTTATATTTTATTTTTCTTCTTTTGTTTTTAAGTGGGTGTGAATAAAAAGCGTCAAGGATTCTACATATTGAGTCGTATGGGACTTGGTTGCAATAAAATTATAATAGAGGCAAGGCGTATGTGCAGAGCACAGCACAGCACAGCTCCACATATTATGTGTATAACGTAAAATGTGTTGATTGTGTTTATTTTTATTTCTGCAACCCCCAAGCTGTCTTTAGTTAAAACATTAAGTAAGTTTAGCTTTGAAAGAGACTTTTAAAAGATAAACAATTCAATGAAAGTAAATAAAGTCTTACGAACTAATTACGCTGTGGTTTATTTTGTTTTTTTTTTAGAAAAACATTGTGGTTAGCCTTTTTTACTTGCTCTATAGGGTAAGTAATGGTTTCGTATACAAAAAAAAATTCGAGGTTATATCAAAATTAATACTACGGTAATCAAAAAGTCTGAAAAAGTAGCTTTAATATCGTCCGTCTGACGGGCGCACGTGTGTCCCTTAAATAAAATGGGACAAATTATATATTTTATTATATTCGATTTTCTCAAGAACTATAACACAGTTTTTTTCTTTTCTTGACCCAATATATACGCGCTAGCCTTTTGTCGCATCTTATGCAAAACACCCTGCTTATGGTATATGTTTTGCATACTTTTGGTATTTAGTGTGAAATTCTGCGGCGCAGGGACATAAATGCCTAAGACATTAGTCATAAAGTTCTATTAGTCCCGAAGGACCAGTAGTCCCGAAGGGCCATTAGCCCGCGCAAAAATGACCTTAATCACATTATTTTGTTTCAAAGATAGGACATAAGTTCCAAAAGTAAAAGGCCGAAATGTTCTTTTTTCCGGAGTTTTACCACCATGCGACCAAGGACCGCCGCCGTTTTGGAAAAGCATAGTTTAGTAAATAATTAACAAAATGTGAAAAACATGACGGTTCTTTAAACAATTACAATGGGAGCGTTCAATCCAATACAGATGATATATACGACTATACGTAATGGATTGAACGCTCCAATTTTGTTTGTTAACGTATCCGCCGAGATGAAAATGCGTCTCTTTTCAAAAAACGCACAGTTTGGGCTACACACCACTTACTTTGAAAATAAGTTTTCAATATTTCCCAACGTTGTTTAAGCGTAAACCGACTAATTTCGTTCAGCGGAGGGATGACTTTGACTTTCTGTCAAGATTTCCAGCAGGACACATGTCAGTATCAAAATAACCTATTATTTAAAAAGAAACCACTAGATGGCCCACCAGTTATTGTAAGTTTTAGCCTTTGCAATAATTTGACAAAAAAAAAAATTTTATTTTTTTTTCTTGTAATGAAATTTCTTTTTTAAGCTTTTAGACCAAAACTAAGCTACCTACACCTTTTGTCAATAGTCAAACAACAAGGGACCAAAAGAATTCAAAGCATTCATGATGTCCATCATTTCTGCAAGAAAATTTTAAGTCTTCATCACAAATGTTGTTACTTTTACTGCAGAACCAGCGCACGCTCGGGAGTAAACATGAAGAAAATCTAGTACAATCCATATTCTTAATCTTTAGACTTTGATCTTCAACTTTTGCAACTGTATTCGGAACTAATGTGATTGGATTTTACATTAAGGCACTCTATTAAGAGCAAAAGTCAATTGGAAATGCATTTCTTGGAAAATCAAGCAAACGAACCACATCTAAGAAGACGGAAAACAGTTTAACAAGAAATACATTTTTCGTAGTATCGTTGATTCAAGATTGGTGTATTCCTCGTGCCAGGAGAATTTAAATGATTTTTTCTTTCAAATAAAAATACTGAACGGTACTGAGAATCGAAATAACCCAACCTAACCAGTTTAGTAGAAAAACACAAATCAGAAGTATTTCAGTATTTCGGGGAAAAACGAATCGAACTCATCTTGAAAATACCTAATTCTGAAGCAAATGTTCCCACTTTAAGTTTGCTGCATGCAATTTTTTCCAATAGGTATTTGAAGAAGATGCATATTATTCTCAAATATGAATAATATGAACATAACAAAAGAAGAAGAAAAGAAAATGTTATTGTTTTTAGTTTGTTGTTTAAGCGGAATGTATTGAATAAAATTCAATTGAAAAATTTTTTGGGACCTTTAGTCATTTAGCGTATTGCGTTTCTTGTTTTCATTTCAATGGTTTTTCCCAAAAGTCAAATATAGCCAACTCGTTATAGAAGATTACGAAAGTATTTTGCAAAAAGAAACCCATTCGTGCTCGCTGTTTAGGTTGGCCGAAGAAACTGTTGGAATCTGTTGAATCTCAATATTATTATTATGTACTTTGTTTTGCTGCCCAGAGAACCAAATTCCAACAAAGAGAAAATTGAGCGGCTGCGCTGAACTTCAAAATAATAATAAATAACTTAATTAAAATTGTGTGGCACAACAAAATTGGACAAAAAAAAAAAAATATATCTATCCAAAAACCACACTACATTTAAATGAATAAGAATATAATACAGTAGGACATCGAATTCGAAATATTACCAGCGTGCCGTATTATTCACTCGATAAAAAAAAAAAATTGGTCGGCGGCGCGGCATATCCTGTAGAACGAGGGCCTCGTGACTTATAACTCTCAATTATTTCTGTGTGCGTGTTATTGGCAGGAATAGAGGGGACCTACAATTTTTTGCCGAATCCGGCTGGGGTGAGAAGCACTTTTTCATTACAAGAACTCTTGGAGAATTTTTCAATTCGTCGCAAGAGGCAGTAACCCGTAAAAAAACTTTTCTGGTTTTAGGTGGCATAGGCTGACAATCGAACCCAATACATTCGACATAACAGTCCAACACACTAACCATTACGCCACGGGCGACTACTTTGTTCACTCGATACATCCAGATTAAAACTTAAATCCAGATGTATTTACAATGAATTCATATAATTTACATCTGGATTTATGTTTTAATCTGGATAAATCGAGTGAATAATATGGCCGTTAGATATCGACCCTTATTCGAACCACGGGATTTTTCGTTCGAAGTTCGAGGTTTTAATTACTGGAAACTTATTAATTATCCATTCAAATTTAAAGAGTCAATATTCCTATACTTATTTTTATATAAAAATTAATTAATTTTATATAAAAATTAAAAAAAGAATGTTTTTTTCAATCATGATTCATGGTATGACGCTTTTGAATTCCCCATGAAGTCAGTGGTTTTTCCGTCCCGGTACTGAGTATTATCTCACCGCCACTGCATGCGCCGGCATAAGATTTAAGATAATGAACAAATTTGTCAACTCCTTCAAGTTCATTATAAAATATTTTAACTGAATATAAGTACTTTTAACATACATACATAACATATGTATGTATGAATAATTCTAAAAGTTTGATAAAAATTGTGAAGTTGTTATAGAAGCTATAATAAGAAACAAAAATTAATGAAGTTTCAGGAGGAATTATGTTTTATATTTGACGGAAGTATTGCAGAAAATCAACGCTATATGTATTCTAAGAAATGTCAAGTTATCGAAGCAACAGTAGGGGATCGTGAATTAGTTGTTAAAATGTCGTAAAATTTGTCGTTTTCTTTTTTTTTCTGCTACTTTGCCAAGTTGATAGAAAGTAAACGATTAAATAAGAATTCATAATAAATAAATTGGCGTTTCTTAAAGTTGGCGCTAGTGGCCCATAGTGGGGGAGTGTGGTGAGTGGTGATTTTAATGACAAAACAATATTTTTAATTGTTTTTTTGAGGGCGCTGAAAAATTTATTGATTGATAATTGGTTGAGTGAGCTATGATACCCCCTTTGGGCGCTAGTGAGCCACAGGGGGGGCTGAGAATATTTTGTGGTGACAGAGTAATTTAAGGGGACGATGAATAATTTGTTGAGAAAGTTCAATTTTATTGAAAAAATGACAAAATAATATATTTTTTATTTTATCTCTTTCTTTTGGGGACGCTTAAAAAATAATTGATTCTTAAAGTGCGCAATAAATGAATTAAGTTTGAGAATTTATGCAATAAACTATAAAGCACATAAATGAAATTTGTGTATAAAACGGATAGTAATCACAAGTTGACAATTTGTGGTGGCGCCATCTATCAGGCTATTTGGTAGTGGAAAAATTTCGTATTTATTCAATGCATAGTAAGAATCAGAGTTGCAAAAGCTTAAGTCACTTTCTAGCTTAAGCTTGGTTTGAATTCACAAGCTAGTTAGCGACTTATGAATTAAAAAAGATTTAATTCCTAGGTCAGTTAGTGACTTATGAATTAAAAAAATTTAAGTCATTAGCTGTCTGGTGACTTATGAATTAAAAATATTTAAATCATAAGTTAGTTAGTGACTTATGAATTAAAAAAATTTAAATCATAAGCTACTGAGTGACTTATGAATTAAAAAAAAATTAATTCACAACCTACAAAGTGACTTATGAATTGAATTTTTTTTAAATCATAAGTCACTAACTAGCTTAAGAATTAATTTTTTTTTAATTCATGTCACTAAATAAGTTAATAATTAAATTTTTTTAATTCACAAGTCATCAACAGAATTATGACTTAATGATTTTTTAATTCAAAAATCCGCAACCTTGGTAAGAATCGTGGGGTGCATTTAACTATTATAATTATTTTATTATAATAATTTTTTGCCAACGATATATGTAAATGTATTATTAGGAATTATTTTGTAAGTAAAAATTATTTACTATACTTTTAAGTTCGGTTTTCTATTAGAGCTTTAAGTTTTTTAAAACTATAATTCATTTTTAAGACTTGAAATAAGGATGCTCCATAAAATGAAGGGCAGACCCCACATTCCCTCCCGTGATGACGGTCCTGGAACAATTGTATGAGATAATTTTATTGCAATCGGTCCTTAATGCGTCTGTCAGTTTTCAAGTTAATCCAACTTTTAAAAAATGTTGAAAATTACGTTTAAAAATTCCATTACATTTTGTACATTATATGTACATACATAGGTATCACATTGTAGGTCAACCTAATTAAAGAGAATTAAAAATATTTGGGCGTTTTCAAGACAGAAAAAAGGTTCGTTTATCCACCTATTTATAAACATGAATAAACTTTGATTTTGTTTTATTGCTAAGATGTCCCAATTATATCACTGATTAAATATAATCTATGTTTGCTTTGAGTTTATTAATAGGCTTGCTAGTGAGGATGGTTGTAGATTTTAACTAGGGTTTATCTTTTGGTAAGTTCTAATTTTATTAATTAATTCTTAATTTTAAAACTAATTTTACTAAAAAAAGATATGTTTCTAACAAATGTAAATTTGATTAAAAAAAAAAAACAAATTCTTTTGGTAAAATTCAATAGTCAAAGAAAAATGAACGTTTCTTGAAAATTATTTTTTTTAATTTTATATTTTTTCAGATTTTTAAATATTTAAAATTAAATAATCGGATAATTTTAATTAAATTAATATTAACTATGATAAATTGTTTAATAAATACAATGGGAAAAGATTTATAAAAACAAATAATTCGCTGGGTTATCTCTATCTCATTTGAGATTTTTCATATTTTAAGACAAAAGATTATTTATCTTTAATTTCTTGATTATTTAAGAAGGCATTCAAGTTATTAAAACCTAGTTTTCTTTTTGTATACCAATTAGGATGATTAAAGGATAATTTTTATGAAAAAAAACCTTGGCCTTTCCATTGCCAGGATAAAAGAAATGCAAAAAAACAATCTCAATACAGAAATGTATTATTTCTGTAAAATTTCCCTTGATTTGTTTTTTTTTTTTTTTTTTGCTTTGTCTTTGTATGTGTTTTCAAAAGTATTTAAAGAACAACTATCATAAATGGTTCATTATGGTAATTAAGTAATTAAGAGAGTCAAAAAAAGAAAGGTTTACAATAAAAGCAGTGGTTGACTGTTGATACAAATGATTGACCTCCTTGATTTCCGGCTTCAAATTAAGGTGATCGAATTACTGCGATGATGCAATGATGTAAGTCAATATGATGTTGGGCAGATTTATATGGGGTGCAATTGAAATATACACTATACAGGGTGTTTTGTATAAGATGCGACAAAAAACACTGGAGCACATTCATATGCATAATGTAGGTTGGGTCGAAATAAAACAAAAAATATACTCGAATGGTAAAAACTTCCATTTGTGGTTGCAACTATTATGGACCTACATTTAAACGAAAAAACAAATTGAAACAAAAACGAAAATACTAAAACAAATTTTTTTTTGTGATTTATTTGTTAAAAAAAACTCAAAATTCTTAAATTTAATGTTGTTTCAACAATTAAGAATCATTAGATTGTAAGGTAATACAAAAATTACTGTCAAGCCAATACAAATTTTTAATCTCAAAAAACTTCAAACCTAGAAACGCAGTTTTCAGTTTCATTGCAGTTACAAACTTTTGTCAAAATCATTTGAGCCATTTTCGAGATATATAACTTGAAACAACTAAAACTGTTAAATACCAATCGAACAACGCGTTAAAATTATTAAAACTTACTACAAAAGTGGTGATTCAAACGTAGCCTTACGCTATGATTATGGTCGTCATAATCGACCGACTACGCAAGCAATCGGAAAAATTGCGAAGAAATTTTAAGAGCGTGGAAGCGTTACCGATATCGTAAGGCTTGTGCATCATCGTAATGCACGCCCAGTCGAAAATATTACTGCTACAAGTGCAAGTGTTGCTGATGATCCGAATTTATCGATTTCCCGGCGTTCGCAGCAATTGAACGAATGATAATCGATTTTTTTTTTGGCCGGCCGGCGCGGCGGTTGAAGATCATGACTTGGACGATATGTGGTTCCAACAAGACGGGGCAACAAGTCACACCGTACGACCAATTATGGCTTTATTGTGTGAGAATTTTCCTGGTCGCGTAATTTCACGCGACGTCAATTGGACTCCAAGATCATGCGATTTTTTTCTGTGGGGCTACGCAAAAGACCGTGTTTACGCGAATAATCCCCGAACTCTAGACGCATTAAAAACCAACATTATTTGCATTTGTACCTCAAAAGAATCGCATGCTGCGAATCTTCTTATTTAAATAATTTTGTTTTACACACTTAATGGCAAAGTCCAAACTTTATAATGAAATAAAATTTTCATCAAAATTGTATCGCTGTATGTGTTTTATTTAGCTTTACTTTCGAAACCGAAAAATGAATGACCCTTAATTTATCTGATATCGCTTTGACATTCCTTTATTGAACATCGTTCATAGATCAATTCTGATCGAATTTGAGAGAAATTTGACAATTTAGATACCTTAAATTGACAAATAAATTTTAGGACATCTACCTACTCAAGAACTCGAAAAAATATAAATTTAAAGTTTTAAACATTTTGTTTTTTTTTCGAATTGCTGTACCTACTTTACGACTATCAGCTGACAGAATTCTTACCCTGACGTAAGATCCAAATATGTATACAGCAGCTAGAAAAAGTAACACGATTTTTAAAACTATTATTTTACATCACCTATTTAGATTTTTGAGTAGTTGACCTAAAAGTTTGTTAACCACTTAAAAAATGTTCAAATTATCAATTTTATGTCAGGTTTCATCAAATTTATGTCAGATTCCATCAAATTTGGTACAAAAATCATGTCTTAATCCCTTGGCAACATTGCGTAAAATGTTGGACTAAATTTTCTAAATTTTTCTAAATTTGACATTAGATTCACGTCTATATGAAAGTGCTCATTTAAGCGCATGATTTAAAATATTGCAAACAACTCCTGACTTAAGTATAATGGCAGAAGATTGTTAGTCTCGTTTTGATCTTGTTTAAATCAAGAAAAATCGTTCTAGCTAGACTTTGAATCTGCTGAATACTTAAGTTGACAAGTTTAATTTTATAAATCAAATATGCTACATTTCGGTAAAAAAAAATAATGGTCTAGTCTCGAATGCTTTTGCAAGTAATATTATTTCGGTTCAGTTTATATGTTTTTCTGAGTCGTGGCTAGCCTTATACAAATTTTGCATTTTATAATTTTGTATTATTTTAGGAGAAATCTGTTAATGTTAAAAACAAGGATCTTTGAAATCATTCTCAAAATTACATATTCGGAAATACTCAAAAACTTCTCATGAAATTTTGATAATCAGGGGACTTGTTTGTGTTTTCTTTAAGGTCAAATGTAGGTATACCCATTTCTACCCAAGAGGGTAAGTACTGAAGTTGTTAAGCTAGGAAAAATAAAATTGCATGCAACTGAAAAGCATTTTGATTCCTTAATTCTAACTACTGAGCATCGTCTGAAAATGAAACAGAGACGAAACATGTATACACTTTGTGAGATGCAAATGATGTAAGAATCCTTAAAATGTTTATAAATACCTTTATACATACGTTGTCGATGCATACAAAAAAAAAAAAAAAAAAAAACAAATACCAACACCGGCAAAAATGATTCAAAACACATTCATATACATATATGTATGTATGAACACATATTGGTATACAATCTTATTTTATATGGGGTCGTACATATTTCGTTCTCATTGCTTCCAATTTAAGAAAGTAAATTCGTTTCGGAACACGAACTCAGTGCTTTCTATATATCTTGTTTTCATCATCATGTTCTTCGTATAGTAGGTACATATATTGTATATAGATTCTGGAAGCTTGCCAGAAAATACTCCCCGATGTACTGTACATTGCATATCCTTTTTGAGAGCCTTTTTTTGCTTAATACATATTGCATTTTTTTTTTCTTCTTGTAAGCAAAAGTGTTGCTATAAGGAAGAACAATCTATATCTCTGTATGTACACTGAACCAAAAAGGTTCGTAGATACAATAAAAAAGTTTTTTTGAGGCAGTGAATTTTTTTTAAAATTAATTGTCATCCAATACAATCAAGCAAAGTTTTATAGATCCCGTTTATTAATTTATTTATCTTTTAAAAAATTAGTTTGTTGAGGCAATTTATTTATTTTTGAAGGAACGAACCTCACCACTTGCTTGGCGACAAAACAAATCTGGCCAACGCTGGATTTGAAACACTCTAAGCAATTGATATCTTTAAGCAGATTGCACATTAGTTCCGTAATAGGTGTCATAAGCGGACACTGTCTAATAGGTAGGCACGCCAGGCGACTAGGCGTCTACTCTAATGATTTCTGTAAAAGCTGCATGGATGAGGGAGAGGAGGAAACAATTCCTCACCTTCTTTGTACCCGTCCTGCTCTGTTACAGAGACGTAGACTCCATCTGGAAGACTTCTACTACAACGATACGAGTGATCTTGCAAATACTTCTATAAGTAAACTTGCACGCTTCAATAGGAGCTCAAAATGGTTTAATTGAGTAAGGAAAAACTTTCCCAGATCCATGTGGTATCACAATGGGCCAACAATTGGTCAAGTGTGTCGGTTCTCCGCCGACAGCCACTTTAACCTAACCTTACCTAAGGAACGAATTTGTTATGACAATAAACAGTTTATTGAATTGACTAATTTCTTTTGTTGTGCTAATAAATTATTTCGTAAATTCAAGCAAACTTATTTGTTTAGCCAATGAAATAATTTATCAATTTTGGAAAAATTTGCTTTCCATTTGCATTCCCTTTACTATACCTATACTCAATTTTTCTATTTATTGTCCCAACAAATTGTTTGAAGTTGAGGTCACTTGAACTTTTAAATTCAATTCAAGTGACCTCAATTCCAAAATGCGTTTCGCCCAAGTTTGTAAAAAAAGGTAGTTTTATAAAAAAAATTGTTTTGCGTAATGGTATAAACAAAGTTTAATAATGCAAGCAACCGTTTATTAATTTTAAAATTTTAATTTTCAATAAACCGAGTTTAACTGAGCCAAAGAAAAAAACAAGTTTATTGAGTAGAAACAAAAACAAAACGTTAGGTATATCAACAAAAAGTTTATTGAGATGAATGAAAAAAACAGTCAATAAACGGTGTTTACTGACATTACAAACGATTTTTTGCAGTGTAAGTCTTTCTATACATTATCTATATTTGTATGAAACCCCAAATGAGAGAGGCCCATCTTTTCACAAAAATAATAAAATAAAAAAAATAAAAAAACTTCTCCAACCCACTTATAGTTTTGCTTCTGTTAAGGGTCTAACAAGAAAGAAAAGACTTCCCTTGGAAAATATTTTTTTTTGTGCATTTTAAGCAATTTCATGGTTACTTATTTTGAGACAGTAATTAATTTTTGGTCTATATAGGCACTTTGAATTGGGAACCTCATAGAAAACACTATGAAATTAATTTAGAAACTTAAATAGGTAAGGTTCTGAGTTCTGATGGTATTTATTTATAAGATTAATAAAGTATCCATGACGTCAGTTTATGTTGTTATTACAAACAAAGTCAAAGAATATTTTTATCTAAAATGTTGCTGAAAATAAATGGAAATTTTTCATTTTTTGCTATTAATTTTTATTGTTTAGTGGTCATATACTGTTATTTACCTACATGGGTAAATTTAAAGAAATAAGGACCTTTCTTAAAAAAAAGACTTCCTAATCCTGATCGCCTTAGACATTAAAATGGAGATCCAAGACATCTTGGGTGGGGCTTTCTGCGTCCAAGACGAACCCAAAGATGAGTATCTACTCCATTTCTAAATACATTGTGGTAAAATTAAGAAATATGTTCTCACTGACAGAAGCTTCCCCTCTGATAACAAATATGGAAATTCCAAGACTTTTTTATGGGGCTGCTTGCCTGCCAGATGCGCTGAAATAATGCACTATTACCGACAAAACGCCCTAACCACAAAATGCAAGACTTTCATATTTGCATATGAAATGAAAAGGTCTATAATTTGATTGTTTAAAAAATTACTTTTACAACATAAAATGAAGGAACTAATTTACATTTTTTTGAAAATTGGTCGGGTGTATATAAATAAAATTCTTACCGAATTTAGGATAACATCTCAATTTTGTAAACTTACCTGCAAATAAAGAAAATTACAGTATAAGCAAATAGCGAATTACCGACAAATAAATAAAATTATTATTAATAGGAACGGAATAGTTTAGTTTTTAGTGTGAAAGACTGTTTTATCGATGGGGAATTTAGGTTTAGTTTTTAAAACTTTAACATTTTGGTTTAAAATGATTAATGAGAATAAAACAACACTGAAAAATAAGAGTAGAGGAAAATATACATAAAATATATAAAATACAGTCGATTCTCGCTAAGTCGAATTTCTTTCTAACTCGTGATGATGACCACATTTAATCAATCTTTCGATTCTTAGCATATTTTTAGTCCCTCAAAGTCGATTTTTTTCTTTTGTAGGAAACAAAATAAAAAAATTGGAAGTATTATATTGAATTCGATGACGGTATATCGTAGTTTCCAAAGTAACTAATCGCAAATCAATTTTGGAAGCACATTTATAGGATATAGGATATATAAATTTGATTTCTTTTTGGGCTTTAGGTCAATAAATGAAAAAAGTTTTTCTTTTGTTTTTTCACAACGTTTCGTCCATGTCTATGGACATCATCAGGCGAATTTTATTCTTTATTTGTATTGATAAAATAACATAATTAACATTGAAACATATAGAATAACAACAATCATTAACTTTCAATTATGAATCTCTTGTTTTGTTTCTCTTCTCTTTGTAATGTTCTGATCTGATGTCGTCAAGATTAGGAGTGTGGCCGTGTAGGGAGCAATGTGCTGCCAGATCCGTTTTCTGTGGAGCGTTGTTTTTTTTTTATGTCCGATTTATGTCCTGTCCAAGCATCTTTCTAAGTTTTTGTTTCGTTGTCCCTAGGTATGTTTGGTTGCACTCTTCGTTGTCTTTACCTCTACAGTTTACTGCCTGAACACAATGGATACGGAGCTGCAACTGGAACTGCAGCTGGAATAGCTGTCAAAATATTCAATACATACAAATGCAATGTTACGAACACAGCACAACGCAACTGCAGTCGGTGCTGTAAGAGTTCAACAACTTTTAACATTTTTGACGTTTCAATTTGTATGAAGGAAAAAAAGAGCCGGTCAAAAATACTTAAGCTTTTTGTGCTTATTTGTTTAGCAAAAAATATTATTAATTAAAAGAAAAATATCAGAAATAAGAAAAGTGAAAAATAAGCTCGGGTTTGTTTTTTGTTTTCTTTAAAATATACAAAAAGCTGTACAGCTGCTTTGTGGGCACATAAAAACTATAGCACGTACGTCACTTTTCACAGCTATTGCAGCATTCTATTGTGTTCAGGCAGTAACCTTGTAAACTTTGTCTGACTTTTCAATTTTGGTTTTCAGTTTTGTGTAGGTAAAGTTGTGAAGCCGTGTTGGTGAATTTCATCGCCATTTTGTATTTGTATGTATAGGAGTATATAATTAACATTGAGACCCCGGAAAAAAAAACAATATTTTAAAAACCAATTGGAATATTGCAATGTTTACCAAATTTGGGCTTCGATTAATTTTCTAACCTATAAACGGTAAGTCAGCCGTTTATAGCTGTTAATGAATTTATCTACCCATTTAAACGTTTTTTTATCTTGGAAACAGCGATTTTGATGAAATTTAATTCGTGTATTATTGTAGTTATGTTCTACATTGTAGTGAAAATATTTTTACGAAGAACTGTCATTAATGATACCTCACACATAGAACAGTTTTTTTTTAATTTTCGACTTTCTGGTTAATTACTTAACCTATTTCGATCCATTTTTTCTATAAGAAGACATTTTAAATAAAATCAAAATTGCATATTCAAATTTTGAAAAAAATAAATTTAATCAATCAGTATTTTAAAAAGGTTCAATTAATTTTTATGATGTAAGAATTTTATGTGCATATTATTAAATATTAAAAATAAATATGTACATATTTTTAAAAATATAAAAAAACAATATGCATGTATGTACAATTGTACATACATAAACCTATTCTAATGATTTCTTACACAAATCTTAATTTACGAGAAAAATATTTGAAAAATCATTGGATCATTTTTTTTTTTATAATTATATGTACTGTACATGTACATACATGCATGTATGTATGTATGTATGTATGTAATTTTGAAAAAAAAAAAAATTTAGGAAAAAAAAATATTGGTACGCCATTTTTAGTGTTTATTAATGAGGAGTTTAAAAATTAATTTTGAAAAAATTAACCACCCATTTTAAAAATATCGAATTTTCAAAAATTGATTAAATTTTTTTTTTTTTAATTTTGATATGCAATATTATTTTATCTTATCAGAAGCTTCTTTAAAATTGCTTGAACAGATAATGAGATTGTCGAAAACCAGAAAATGGTTCTATGAGAGATACCATTTTTAGATTTTTAGATAGATAGAATTTTCTTTTCAATAATACTGATACTAGATCACATACAAATTTTTACCAAAATCGTAGGAGTCGTTTTTGAGGAAAATAAGATTTTCCATACCGGTTTTATAATATTTGTATGGGAGAACCGTTATTTTTGGATGTAAGAATAATTTGTATATAAAATCTGCTAAAAAATGTCAAAAAACTGCTGGATTCCAAGTTTAATAAAAAATTGACCAAGTCCTTTTCGAATTAACGTGTGCCCAAAAAAAACGTGTGCCCAAAAAACGCTAGGTACCAAGTTTAAAGAAAATCTATCTACACTATTAGTCTACAGCCGAAGGGAAAGGAAGACAGACAGACATAATAGCGAGCCCGAATTTTTTATCGAGTTCGATTTTTTTTCACGAATCCATAACTTGCCATATAGTACCTACCCACATATCGCAAGTACAAATTAGAGAAATGGTACCCTTACGATACCAAACATAATTTTCTTAGTTAGTGAATTCCAATATACATATAATATCAATCCTTACTAACTATACTCAAAGAATCACTGCCAAGTTTGAGTTATAAATAAATAAAAAGACAGGCCGTAAAGTTTTTTTTTTAAATAAATTCAAGATAAAATGAGAATTATTTGATATGATACCCCCAGGCGCGTATTCATGTTCCAGTCTAACATTCTCATGTTAATGCCTACATCTAGCTTTGTTTTTTTCAGCATGCAATTTGTTTGGAAAATATCTTGAAAAATGATATAATAACCATTATTCATTCATTGGCTTTATTTGTGTGGATCATTTTAATCAGAAACTTTAAACAAAGCTTGATTGTTCTTGCAAACATGGTTGCACAATGAAAGTCTCCTCCCCACACTTATATACAATATTCACTTACAACTTCAAAGAGCTGCTGAGAGGCTGATGTTGCATACATAGAAACTGAATAAATTATAATAGCCAACACCATACTACGTTTGTCGTCCTTACCATTAAAGCAAAATCATACAGGTGCTCCTCTATAGCTTTCCCTAAGCCTGATGATGTGGTATATCTTCCCAACGTATATAACTTTACGCATTCCCGTATCGATCCTTTTCGCCTTGAACCGTCAGGAACACAAACGTCCTTTGATGCGAATTTTCTCTATAGTGTTTCACCTATATTTTCTCTCTTTCTCTCCTTTTATCTATCTGCATGTTGTTCGTTTACTCTTTCATTAAATGCATTTGTATGCATTCGCTGTCTCGTTGACCTAATTCCGTACAAAAAAAAAGCTAATAACACTTTGACCTCTTCTAAAGGCAGAGGGAATCGAATTCCATCGACCGCCACGCCACGCCACCAGTGTCCTATAGAGATATACATACATTATACAATACAAATGTAATAAAAATCAACAAGGGAATGCACTCAGAAGGACATCGTTTTGTTCATCGAGCACGTTAAACCAAAAAAAAATGTTATTATTCTGCACAACATAGAATTTTCATTAATTTCTTTTCAATATATTGAAGACGGTGGTGAATAATTGGAATGTCGAAAACTCAAAAATTTCAAAAAGACAACTTCAAAAACCAATTTTCCATTATTTTAATATACATATTTTCAAAATTATTAAGACAGTTTACTAGACTTTGATATTGGTATTTAAATTATGTTTCCCTTGTACCCCTAGGTGTAACGGTAAGTGAGTTGGACTACAGCGCGGGGAGTCTAAGTTAAAATCCACTCTCTTCGATAACCAATTTTTGTTCGGGGGTAGGTATTGCCACGCGAGAAAGTCACAAATCGTATTATTATGAAGTGTCTCTCGTTATAGCTCAGATATGACAAAAAAAAAAAATCGAAAGATTTGAAGGTAGCTTGGTCTGGTCCGATTCTCAGTGACGCCAAAAAGCTTTTCAAATTAATTTACTCAAATAGAACAACCACCACAAAAAGGAGTCTGATGATCAGCGCACTGTGGTCCAACATGACTTTTCTCGTTGCAAAAATCATAACTTTTGAACGCATGAAGATATCGATGCAATTTTTTTTTTCTTAAATGAAATTTCCAAGTTTATAAAAAAAGTGATTTTTAAACAAATTGCTTCACAGGGTGTTTCAAAATAAAATTGTTCACAACAATGGAAGCATTAAGTTGATGTTTTTAGCCAGTATTTAAACATTTTTTTCTTATTTCGTAGCATATCTTGTAAATTATTCCAGTAACCAATTTTATGTGAAACAGTGTAGGAAAAAGTAAACGGACCAACATTTTTAATAAATATTTTTTTCTATTTTTTATTTATTTTTATAAAATAAAAAAGAAAAGACTATACGTCTTTTTTAAATAAATTATAGAATTTTCAGAAAAAAAATCATTGGCACCATCATCATTTTAACATTTAATAGACTTACTATTTCTAGGGAATAACACTTTGTTCAGCTCTTTTTGCGATTTCACGTTTTTCAATACTTTATGAGATCTCACGTGCCTTAAAGATGAAATAAGCGGATCTGATGATATAGCCAGCATATTATATAAATCTTCATTTTGACGTTTCATTGAAACCTACTGTTTTTTTAGTATCGATATCGATGAAACAAAGTTACGAATTTTTGAATATTTGAAACATTCACAAAATTTCCAAAAAGGATTTTAATTGAAATATTCATATTAAAGTTTAAAACTGCACGTTTCTCTCTTGAGTCAAACCTTTTAAAAACTAATTTCATTTATCCATAGTCCATAGTTTATATAGTTTATGTACCGTATAAGGATTATTTACCACCCAATTTACATTGCTCATAACTAACTAACTAAGTAGCCAGTTAGAGCTTTCATTGGAAACCATCATTGGAATTTTTGTTTTTAAGTTTTGAGGCACTTAAAAAGCAAAATTAGTGATTATTTTGATGCTAATATAAAGCTGACGACTCAAATAGTAATTCTTGCCAATTTTTTTTTTCATTTTAGCCCAACTTTTGACATGAAATGAATTTAATTATTTCAATGATTGAACTATCTTACCATTGATCATTGAAAACTAAGAAGTAATTTTACGTGGAAGGTTGGGCCAAAATGAACGAAAACCTTTTAAAACCGTTATTATTTTATTGAAATAAAATACTTCCATACAAAACATTACAAAAAAAAGTCACAAAATTACAAAAAAATTTTGGCGTATTTTTTTGAATTTCTTTTGAGAGGTGGTAATGCTAACTTAACCGTCAAGTTAGCATTGCCAAGGGTTATTTAACACAAAAACCAAGCCCGACAATTTTCTTATTTCACGTCATATTTACGACAAATTCACGACATTGAATCATTATTAGAATCTTAAAACTTTGAAATGGTAATGCTAACTTGTGGGACATTAGTTAATCCTATACTGAAACAATTCTGGACATGTTTGTGAAACTTTTATATTAATAAAATGAAAAAGGTTTCATAAAAACTATTCTTGGTTGTCACATTGGCTGTTTATAAATCCCTTTCGAGCTGGTAGTCCTGGTAGCTAAGGCTCACAAATTATATATTAGCATTGTAATTTACTTACCTGTTAATAAAGATATAAATAAATAAATAAAAAATTATAAATCCCTTACCTCTGGTAGGGGGTAATTCATAAACCGCGAGTATACAAAATAAAATAGAGTTGTAATTTCTATAATTTCTTTATTGTATCTGACTAAATTACTTCTTAACCTATGCTTATATACATTTTTCCTCGGATGTTTTGGATGATAACAACTGCAAATAAAAGACAAATCGCACACAAACTCCAAACACAAGTTCAGATAATCGCTTGCTTGTTATTGGAATCTTTTCAGATTCGTTTCGTCAACACAAAACGAAATAAACAGAATATACGTATAATTTGTTAAGCCAATTATTTCCAAAAACGAATTCATTATGAGCGAGTCTAAAAAGAATAATCTGTATGTGTTCACATCTATTGTGTCTTATCATTTACCTTTAAATGTTTGTTATCATCTGAAGCAACACATAAACCTATCATCCGGGTGTTCAATATATTTGAACATTGGCCGCAAAACGTTTAAAAATGCAAACCTAAACATCCCTGCTAAGTAGATTGGCCCTAAACATAGTAGATTTGACGCACAAATACATTAACATTTGCGCAAATGTCAAAAACATCTTGCGCACTTCACTTGCATTTGAATTTGTTTATTGTTTGGCGTTTCATGGGATTTACTTATTTATTTTTTAAGCAAAATAGGTGAAAGTAATGAAGTAAAATTTATCAAAAGATTGAAAAATTACATTATCATTATAATGGGTTATAATATATAGTATACAAAATATTATTTTATAACCCATCATAAAGAGGATTTTTGCTCGGGAAAAATTCATAAATAATTAATTTTTTTTTTTAAACGTCGTTGTGCTAAAATTGAGCAAGATCTGTATTCATTTTAAGCAAATATTCGTTCCGAAATGGCATTTGCAAGCAACGCAAACATATGTTTTTGGCATTTCAGCTTTATTTTTGCATTTGCCTTGCATACCTATGTTTTGCTTTGGAAATGTTGTTTTTATATTGAAGACTAACTTTAAGTTTTATAATTTCCATATAATTTATAATAAAAATTATAACTGCCACCAGCTCCCCAACTGTTACACAAAGAGTATATGTTTCAGCGACCATACTGAGAAAGGACCCTTAAATGATGCGAAGGGGCACTATAGCACCATCACGACTATCACTTGAAACGATCCACCAACCTCAAACTAAAATCACATGATACAACTCCGTGTTCTATATAAAGCTATGTAATATTATATTGTATACATATGTATGTATATAGCGCTGAACTAGCTCGCATGAAAGTTCGCAAAGTGCAAAGAAGAACGTTTCGAAGTGTTGTCCACGCATACTTCAAAACTATATTGGAGAGCATTGTTGCAGCTGAGCCCGTTTCTAAAAATAGAATCTATTAAATCGGGGGTATAAAATAACTTGTTGTAAAATTGTTAGGAGTGGAGTTCATGGTTTAAGTATCTACATAACATACATATATAGATTTAATAATTTTACTGGGATTGCATTGCGTTTTCGGGTCACTCGAAGGCACTTGTTTTTATACAAAATATTTATATTTAATTGGAGATTAAAACCAATTTTGTGAATTCCCTTAAGACAATGAACTACATATTTTTGAGTTTATACTTGACTTGTTGTTTTTACATAAAACCTCAGGATTATAAAAATTTCTATTCGTCTATTTTTTTAGAACCTCAGTTTTATCCACAAAAATTTTAGATTGGAGATTGGATTTCATACTTATGGCAAGTTGTTCTCAAAAAGTTTTAATTGGAACTCAAACGTTTCATATAACGGGTGAGCTATCTAGTGGTTTCTTTTTTAAATCATAGGTTATTTTCACACTGACAGCTGTTTCCCGTTCGAAATCTTGACAGAAAGTAAGTATCATACCTCCGCGGAACGAAATGAGTCGCTTTACGCTTGAACAAAGCTGGGAAATATTGAAAACTTATTTCCAAAGTGAGTGCTGTGTAGCCCAAACAGTGTGTTTTTTGAAAAGACGCGCATTTTCATCTTGGCGGCTACGTGAACAAACAAAATTGCCGCATCTGGGGCTCGGAAAACCCGCACGTTATTGTCGAGAAGCCAATTCATCTTCAGAGAGTGACAGTTTGGTGCGGGTTGTGGAGTGGTGGCATCATTGGACCATTTTTCTTCGAAAACGTTTCGGTCAGCGGTGGGCGTTACAGGGCCATCATGTTAACCGATTTTTTTTTTTTACTGAAATTGAAGACATGGATTTGGACGACCTCTGGTTCATGCAGGATCGCGCGCCATGCCACACAGCCCATGCCACAATCAATCTTTTGCACACCAAATTCCCAAATCGTGTTATCAGCCGTCTTGGCGATGTCAATTGGCCGCCTCGGAGCTGTGATTTGACCCCTTTGGACTTTTTTTGTGGGGAACCGTGAAGGACCGATGTTATGCCAACAATCCAGAAACGATTCAAGCACCAAGGCCAATATCATCCAAGCAATCCGAGAGCTAGATACAGCCCGAAACCATCAACAAGGTCTTGGAAAATTGGAGTGACAGAATGCGCTACTGCGAAGCCAGCCGAGGCAGCCACTTGAACGACGACGTTGTGGTCCATAACTCTTGGGAATTTTTGCTCTTACTAATAAAGCCATAATACATGAAAAAATTTAATTTTGTTCACTTTATTGCATTTTTAAAAAGAAACATGTGTTTGGCCCACCCTGTAGGTTCAATAATTTGAGGTAGAATGTTAAATTGTTACAAAGTTCACATAATTCTTATTTCTTTCGAAGTCAATGTTATCTTGAAATAAAGGGTATGACTATTTACCTACTTACATTACCTAATGTTTGGATGTAAAAGCCGGATCCACACTTATCTTGTGTGGTGTGTTGTGGAGTCGTGAGTCGCTGTCGCTCTAATGTATTTAATTTGTGTACAGCCGTATTTGTCTCTTGTGATGTGTTGTGGTGTGGTGTGTTGTGTCGAAATCAATCTTTTACCGATTCCGCCATACAAAGCTGCGCTGTGTCGGAGACATATTTTTCAGTGGGAAAGATAAGAGAGTGTTCGGAGAAGAGAATAAGTTAATAGCGAAACAAAAAATTAAAGTTTGTAAGACAAAATTCTGATTATTGTGCACGCAGTCATCGAAACAACGCATTACTCCACAAAACACTTCAGTACGAAAAAAAAACCGATTGGATCGCACGAATTTCCCCCAATGATTTAAGGGGCTTAGAATTTTAAAGAATTTTACATATAAGTACATACTTACATATGTATGTAGGTATAGAAACACCTGCATATATAATAATAAATTAAATAATATTAAAAATACTAAATAATAATAAATTTATTATTTCTTTATTAAAATAAAGTCCTGTAACAGTTTTGAACGCAAGGAAAATAATTCTTTCTGATTTCTAGCAAAAATATTATTTTATAAAAAAAAAAAAATATTTAAAAATCGAAAGAGCAATTTTATTTTTCTTAAAAATAAAGAAATTATCAAAATCAATTGTATCAATAAATCTTTATTATCATACAAAAGAACAATAATTCTTTATATTAATTTTTTAAATATTATTTCTTTAAAATTTTTACTGTAATTGCGGATAGCATTCTCAAGTTTCAATTTTAAATAACAAGTTCGAGAATTTCGAGTGGTATTTGGCAAATTTTAGGTTTCAATTTCCAATGAAATCCAATTTTAAAAGAACTCAATTTTACGAACAACTGCTTACTGGGGATGTAGAACTTACTACTGCTTTATTAAAAAAATAATAGCTTTTTGTACGTTTTTGTTGTTTGTTTCTTAATAGTGAAGAGATCCAAAACCAGTAGAAAGAATCAACTATTATTCTATTACATACAAAAGGAGATACGACAAATATAAATAATTGCAGACCCATTATATCTTATATCTACATATATCTGTGATGTTCAAAGTATTTGCGAAGTGTTTATTCAAAAGAATTCGTAAAAACCTAGATGAACATCAACAGAGAGATCAAGCCAGCTTTCCACAACAACCCACCTCCAAACAATAAATGAAGTCATTATAAAGTGCAATGAATACCAACTTGACCTAAATCTAGCTTTCATCGACTTCACTTAAGCATTCGATACGGTCGAACAAGCAACAATTTGGAAGTCGCTAAAAAATCAAGTTGTAAATAATAAATATGCTAGAATAATAAAGAACATACACACGAACGCAACATCCAGAATATCTCTAGAAAACAAGGGCAGACAGTTCCAGATTAGTATAAGGGTGTAAGGCAAGGAGATCCACTACCGCCAGCATTTCTTTGTGCAGTACTTGAGGACATATGTAATTCAATGGAAAACAGAGAAAATAAAGAAATAGACCGAAGAATTATCAACAGCTGGAAACAATTTTGGAAACACAAACATATTTTCGACTGAAACCTTAACCAAAGGCCCAGAATGTATCTTTTCGATGGATCAATCTTACCCGTCATGACGTACGGATCCCAAACATGTAGCATGTCAGCAAAATCAGCACAAAAGCTTACGACTACACAAAGAGCTATGGAAAGGTCAATCACACAAGAATCCAAGAGACAACGAATCCGAAACGAAATTATACGGAGCACGACAGATTTTGAAGATGTGATCGAGAAAGCAAAACAACAAAAATTGAACTGGCCAGGTCACGTAGCTAGGATGAGTGAAAGTCGGTTGGACTATCAGAAGCATGAACTGGATATCTATAGACGGCTCACGAAGAATAGGAAGGCAGATAAAACGTTGGAAAGACGACATCGCCCGACAAAATAGTAGATGGGGAGAATTGCCAAAGACAAAGATTTCAAATTAATAACATTTTTAAATTGAATTTATTTATTACCAACACATTTTTGGAAAAATTTAATTTGTATATGGATGCCACGCCCCCTGAATGGAATATCTCAAGTTTTCAATTTTTATCTTTGTATGCACTGCAAGTCCTACCACTCTGAAAATTGTTACCATTCTACAAAAATTAGAAGTGCTCACTATAAATTATCAAAATAAAATCCAAGACTGGGTCGCACGAGCTTGCTCATACTGTGTTTTTAAAGTTTTAATAATTTTAAAAACTTTTCATCTGATAAAAGAAATTTATTAATTATTGGAGCCTATATCTTATTCCAACTGCCTAAAATATAGCCTAGTTTAAGGAAGTATTATGTGAGTACATAAATATGATTAATATAGCACCGTGCTGTCTTACAGTTTAGACTAAAAAAATGTTAAAAAATAAATAAAATTTGAAATAAATTGATTAATAAAATATCGGAAATTGATTTGAAACCAACGCAATGTATGTACACCAAGTGATTTCTAACACAAATCTCAATTTATGAGAAAAATTTTTTTAAAATTATTTTTTTTTAAAAACCGCTCCAACGGGTTTTTTAAAAAAATAATTTTGTATATATAAAATTTTGAATATATTTTTAAGAAAAAAAATTGGTACGCAATTTCAAGTACTTATTTATGCCGAGTTTAAAAACTAACTTTGAAAAAAAAAAAATCATCCACCATTTTCGAAATATCAATTTTTCAAAAAATTATTTTGAATTTTTTTTTCTAAGAATCTAAAATTTGAATTGTTGACTTATAAATCGAGTACGGAGAAAAAGAAAGAAACCAAATGCACAACAACAACTTGTGTGTGGCTAGTAAAAATGCTGGTTTCAAATGCATTTGTCAAACAACAAAACCTTAATTGGGACGAACTTGATCAGGTGGCCTCGGTAGCGCAATGCGTAGTGCATTGGCTCTGAGTGAGCTTGGTCCAGGTTCGATCCCCAGCTGGGGCAAAAAGTTTTTCAAATAAAATTGAACAATGACCAAGCACCACTAAAGGAGTCTGATGATCGGCCTGGCAGTCGTGAAATAGCTATAACTCCAGCCTAAATCTTGGTGGTAGCCCACCCAATTGTTGTTGTTTCATTTAAACCTTCAATATTAATATGATGGTGCGAAAGCTTGGCAGCCTAACTGCAAGTGTGTTATCACACAAAAACCCCTTATAAAATTTGATTTTTTGAAAATTTTGATATGCAATATTATTCAAATTAGAAGTAGTAGCTTTTGTGTAAAAAAATTCATTAAAATTGATTCAACAGATAATGAGAATCGAAAACCCAAAAAATGGTTCATAAGGTACCTTTTTTAAACGATATATAAATCTTTTCCCAATAATATGGTAGATCATTCTGATATTAGTTCACAAAAAAATTTTAATCAAAATCGCAGGAGCTATTTTTGAGAAAAATGCGATTTTACCAGTTTTTAAACATTTGCATGGGAGATACCGTTATTTTTGATTATAATGAAAAAAATTATTTAAAATCTGTTAGATAATGTCAAAAAACTGCTGAGTGCTAAGTTTAATAAAAATCGACCAAGTGGTTTTCGAATTAAGTTCTCAAAAAAAAATTTAAACTTTTTTTTAAAAATCAAAAAAAAAAAATTGAAATTTTTGGTACACAACATTTTTAAAATTATTGTAAACATTCTCTATAAAAAGTTGATCAAAATTAGTTGAACCGTTTTTGAGAAAATCGAAAATGGTTCTGTGGATGGTACCATTTTAAACCATTTTTCCGAAAAAAATTTTATTAAATGGTAGCATTTTTGTAAAAAATTATTGAATTAGAAAAAAAAATTTTCATTTTTTGCTAAAAAAAATTTGAATGGTATCTAACGTTATTTTTGGTCTTAAAAAAAATGAAAAAAAACGTTGGGTACCAAGTTTAAAGAAAATCGACCCAACCGTGAGGTAGCTAATTGTATTGTATTTTGATCTTAAACAAAAAAAAATTAAAAAAACGTGTCTGGGGAATGTCTTGAAGACACAAAAACAATCCCCCCCTTCAAATTAATTCTGTATGCGCGCCTTGCTGTATTTCAAGTAAATTTGACATTTGACAATCGATTATGGTTTTTTTTATTCGGGAGAATTTACAAAACAAACAAAAAATATCCTAATCCAAAAGAAGGGTCAGAAACTTTTAGAATGACTTTTTGTTTTGGGAAAACTACATATATTATTGACATTTTTTATAAAAAAAAAACAATAATTTAAATTAACACCATCACTCTAAAGTTACATCACCATAAAAGTGAAATACAGCACAAAGCAAATTTTTAATATAAATTTCCTCCCATCTGTTAGTCATATGCTGCAAGGCATAGGTTATCTCTCCACTATATACGACGAATATACGCGTAAATGCAAAACATTGTCGACAAAGGTATACCTATACATACATCTAGATCCTTGTTTTGGGGGTTTTCCGGTTTGATATAAGGATGTGCATGGTTTGATTTTAGGTTGATGTTCTTTTTAGGTCAACCCCACCAACATGGATTTTTGGATAAATAAATTCTTATTGATTATTATTATTCTCTTACATTCATAATGCTTTTGGATAAAAATGTAGTAGATTTAAAAATTATTGAAATAAATTTAAAAATAAATGAATATTATTTTTGAAAAAAAAAATTAATTAACATACCGTGAAACATATATGCAAACGTTCTGTTTACGAAATCCTTTTTTCTTTTAATATCTGATGATTATCCTGATGATGTTATATGCACGGTAATCCACGTGTGCGTTTGTGATAGATTTATTGTTGTTTTGGTTATTTTTTTCTCTTTTTATTTTATACTAATGAAATCCACAGTAGTTATGGTTTTATTCTCTCTTTTTTTCTTGCAAGGAATTTTCGTTTTGTCTCACTTACACTCCTCTTACACATTCACACAATCATTTTAAAATGGCTTAAAGGACAAACAAAAAATGATGGAATTTCACTTCCGTTTGATGGAAAATTCTAGAGAAAAGCAGCTATGCTCTACACTCTCTTTCTCTATTTCATCACTTCGATCCACCTCACCAGTATAAGTACATATATAGTATAAGTAGTTTTTGTAGTCCTTTTTTCCAGTTATATGAGAATGACGGATACAAGAAGTAGGTGGACAAATAAAGATGATACGAAGGTACTTCTACCCTCTTCCCTTTTGGCCTCCACCATCAAAACAATGAATAGGTAATAAAAACTTGAAAACTTGCAAACAGTTTCACAATTTAAAATTTTATTTTAAAATTTTTTAATCAAGAACTGTGAAACTATACATCCCGCCCGAGCTTGAGTTTAACCGACCGACCCAAGTCTTAACGACAAAAAAAAAATCAAAATACCACATTAGATACTGCGTAGCATGTCACGTCATTTAGTATTTATATTTTGCATTGAAAACTATAATATTTGCTCGTATTTATGTTTTATTTATTTATTTATTTTTTTTTAAACAAATTGCGTATCTTTTAGTTCCGGACGCTTGCTTTGAATGTAAATTGCGCACTAAAAGTCGATGGAAAAGTTCTATAACAATCCCGCTTATAGAGACGAAGTATCTCTCTGTGTGACACCACCAGAGCACAACACTTTACGATGAGTCAAAGTGTGAGCTATATACATACATGTGATGTGTTGTATGACTTACTCGTAAATACAATCATTATAACCAAGGTTTGACTCTCCACTACTTCCTGACTGTCTGCAAAAATATTTAAAAAAAAAAAAACGAAACAGAAACAAAAACAAAATACTCGAGCTACGTTTTAGTAGAATTGAGTGTCGGAAAAGTAGGTATGGCACCACTTTCGTTTAGAGGAGCTCGGTGTATATGCGAATGATGATGATGTATTCAGTATTCCACACATCATCATAAGAGGGAGAACCTACACTTGTTCTATTTATTGGCATTGGCAACACTGCTATAACGTGCTACGTGCCTTTTTGCTCAACAGCGAAATACCCCCTAAAAAGGGGGGACATATTTCTTGTATTTCCAAATTTAAGCAAGCACTATAACAAACCGAATCCCTTCCCTACCTATACCCACCATCATCTAATCTAACCTTCTCCAAGCAATACAAACTTTTCTCCCTATGGTTCCATGTCTGTGTATCTGAGGGCGGTTTTTTCACTCTCAGCTATGAGAACTTCAAGCTCCTTCACTACGAGAGGGAAACACAGTTGCATGGCTCTTGGCGCACCTAAAATGTGAGAGTCCGAGCTATTTGCTCTCTTTCTCTTTAATTTTTTGTTGATTTTTTTTTTTTTTTAATTCTCTCAAAATCAAAAGATAAGGTACTGTGATACTGGGGGCGTATGAGTGTTTTTTTATATTTTTATTATTAAGTACTTACCGGCATTGGTGGTATTGTTTATTTTACATCTGTGTTGGAAAATCGCTTTTCTGCTGTTGCTTTTGAAAGAATCAAGTGTTGCCATTGTAGTACAATTTGAATTATTAAAATAAATTTGCTTAACACAATAATTATAATCAAATATTTTCTAAAAATATTTTTCCCATCAGTCTTTGATTGTTTCAGACTTTTAAAAATCATATTTGCATAACTATTGCCGTAAATTTTTGTACTTATAAGCCAATTACAACAATGTTTCGTGTAGGCATTTTTATATTAGATTGTAGATTTGTATGTTTGTTCTAAGTTTTTGAAAGAATGCTATTAATTAATTAATTTTATACGTCTTTCTAGTATTATTAAAGTTAGTAGAGGGAAGGGAAGCAGTTTTTTACAATAATTCGATTCTCAATAGGTAGGTATCTACCTCAACAAACGACAAGAAACAAACATTGAACCTATATATTGTATAAAAAATCGGCAATTTGCCACAAGTGACGAATTGTTTATAATAATCTGACTACTTCAAAATCTCTGTCAGATTGATACAATTTTACATTTTCTAAAATAAGCAATATCTTTCAAGGTTTCCAAATACTTAAATTCTCATGATCAGAATAGAAGATTTCCAAAAATTGTCAATAATCTTCGACAGATTTTTACTGATGATTTTTTTATTTTTATTTTTACTAGCTGGTCCACCCAACTTCGCACGGGTTCTAATATTAAATATTTAATATTAATAAATAAAACAGTGTTGCTTGTGTTAAACTGTTAAAGTTGTCGTGATGGCGTGTTTTTTTTCTCATTTTTCCAAAAATCTATGTATGCAATGTTATTAAAAAATAAGCAATAGCTGATCTTAAATATTTGATATGTTTTGTTTTGAATTTGAAACAAAATAAATAATAACGTATCAACTACAGGGTAGGCCAAATACAAGTTTCTTTTTAAAAGTGCAATAAAATGCACAAAAGTATTATGGCTTTATTAGTAAGAACAAACAGTCCCATTAATTATGGCTGGCTTCGCAGTAGCGCATTCTGTCACTCCAATTTTCCAAGACCTTGTTGATGGTTTCGGGATGTAGCTAGCTCCCGGATTGCTTGGATGATATTGGCCTTGGTGCTTGAATCGTTTCTGGATTGTTGGAAAAACATCGGTCCTTCACGGTTCCCCACAAAAAGAAGTCCAAAGGGCTTCAGAGGCGCCAATTGACATCGCCAAGACGGCGGATAACACGATTTGGGAATTTCGTGCGCAAAACATCGATTGTGGCATAGGCCGTGTGGTATGGCGCGCCATCCTGATGCATGAATCAGAGGTCGTCCAAATCCAAATCCATGTCTTCAATTTCAGTAAAAAAAAAGTCGGTTAACATAGCTCTGTAAAATTGGTCAACTCCACAATCCGCACGAAACTGTCATTCTCTGTGGATGCATTGGCTGCTCGACAATAACGTGCAGATTTTCCTAGCCTCAGATGCGGCAATTTTGTTTGTTAACGTAGCCGCCGAGATGAAAATGCCCCTCTTAAAAAAAAAACGCATTGTTTGGGCTACACAGCCATTTTGAAAATAAGTTTTCAATATTTACCAACGTTGTTCAAGCGTAAATCGACTCATTTCGTTCCGCGGAGGTATGATACTTACTTCCTGTCAAGATTTCGAGCGGGAAATAGCTGTCAGCGTCAAAATAACATATGATTTAAAAAGAAACCACTAGATGGCCCATTCGTTACTTAAAAAAAAATCTTACGTGAAAGTTTTCTTGACTTGATACATACATATTTTTCGGAGCATTTGGAGCAAAGTTAGTATGCTGCTAAAACTTAAACTAACCGCCGACAGGAGAATAATGTCCGATTAGAACTTGGATTTATATACTCTGAAAGTTTAAATCAATCGGATAGCTAAAGTCTTTACATCATCCTGGGCGTTTAGCAAGATTCAATTCTGACAGGCATTTTATACTTAAGCATGAGTCATGAGTCCCGGTTTTGATTGGTAAGAGGAAAAAAAGCTCCTCACGGCGTCACCCACGAAACCACACTCATGGCTTAAATAGTAAAAATTCATAATCTAGCAAGGTCCTACTCAACAATCCAAGCAATTTAACTCACATTTCACATATATGTAAATCTTTTTTTATAAACAATCCAATTTATGAAATAAATGATGTTTCAGTTTCAATCTTTAATATTTAAAATCGGATGAGTTTAAGAACGCGTCTATGGCAGTATTTACTTTTATAAAACGTTTGTTATTCCCACTTGAAAGAACATAAATAATAATCTTATTAAATCTGCAAATTGCATGTTTATTTTTTTGATTGTATCCCACGCACATTCAATAGTAAATATAAAAGCAGATTTGCTTGTATTTAAAAACGCAAAATACACGTCATGGTCGCACAAATAGGACTTTATTTTTTGTTTAAAATTTCAAAATTTCGATATTTTATTGTTTTCAGAAAATTTTACTATTTTTTCGCGATCATTCTTACGTAATCTGAATAAATCAAAATCGTGAATTATTTTAAAGCAAATTAAAAAAAAAAAAAACGTACATATGTAATGTACATACATATATGACTGGGTACCCGTTCTCAATAAAATAAAACTATCATCTCTCAAATTTCTTCTTTAGGAAATTTATTAAAAATAGCGCAAAATTTTAAGCAGTCTAATGTTAAGGATTTGGGATGATATTACTTATAAATTTACTAAGTTTGAAGCGCTTTACTAAAATGTTCTTACTTTTAAAAAATTAGTATCATAGTTAACCTATTTTCTTAATAATCCTAATCTAAACACACCTAAATAAGTGACAGTTCATGCAAAAAAGTAAACAAATAACCCATTTTCACATTTGTAATTGTCAAAGTGACATTTGGAGTTAGTGTGATGCTAAGAAGTTACAAAAGGCATTTGGTGATTTCAACTTTAATAAAATTTTAAAAAGTTAGCACGACACTAATTCGTTTAAAATTTGTAAAATCTTGTTTTTAACCTAACATCATACTAAAAATGCTTTACCATCATACTTAATCGTCTTAACTTTTGCGCGGCCGTTGGTACTATTTTTGTATATTTTGTATTATATTAAAATAGTACAAAAAATCAAACGGACATTAATTGCCTTCAGAAATAGGATTTGAATGTAGCAGTGTTTCGTTGATAAAATGAAAAAAGAAACGAGGGTCTACTGAGTATTAAAAAAAAACCATTGAAAGTTATAAAATGTTTTAAGTGTGCAATGTTAAGAAAAAATAACAAATAAAGGCTCGACTTTGTCGCACGAACTTGCTTTTATTTACGATCACACTGCGATTTTAAAGAGTTTAAAAATTAATTTTGAAAAAAATCCATTTTCGAAATATCGAATTTTCAAAAAATAACTTACAAAAATTGATTTTTTTTGAATTTTTATATGCAATATGATTCAAACTTATTAGAAACTTTTCTGTAAAAAACTTCATTTAAATCTATTAAACAGATAATGAGATATTCGAATACCAAACAAATGGTGCTTTGAGAGATACCGTTAATAATTGATAAATAAAAAATATTGTTCCAAAAATATGATAGAACGTACTAATATTGGCTCACATAAAAATTTTAATCAAAATCGTAGGAGTTTTTTTTGAGAAATATGAGATTATGCTTACCGGTTTTTAAAGATTTGTATGGCATGTACCGTTATTTTTGATTATAAAAAAAAAAATTTGTTTAAAATCTACTAGTTAATATTAAAAAACTGTTGGAAGCCCAATTTAATAAAAATCGACAGTTATTTTAAAAATATATTTATATGTAATAAAGTTTAAAAATAAAATTGAAACACTTTTTAAAAATCGAAAAAAAAAATTAAATTAACAATTAAAATTTTTACCTTGACATTACTTCGAGCAATTTATTAAATTCTGCTTCGTTCACAAATAAAACGTACTTAGGAACTATTTTACACATACAAACAAAGCCCTCCATCTAAATTCTAATTTGTCAGAATTTTTTCGAACTTTTCGAATGAAAGTAAAATATTTTTCGACTTGGCTATATCATCGTCCATCGTCATGCCATATTTTTAATTAATATCTCGAGGTTGGTGATGATTTTTTTTTACGAATTCATAACTTGCCTTTAAAGTATCGCTTTCCTATAAACCAAAACAAAAAATACAAAAACAAAACCTCAAACAAAGTATACTCGTACGTAGTCCCCAAAGATTTAGCAAAAAAAAAATCGATGATTCGGCGACAAGCACCCAAACCTGCCAATATACTGGGTGATACGGTGTGTAAATAAACAATTTGTTAAATTGGATTTTTGTTTGTGGATTTTCAATGACAAGGAAATAATGATGGGTTCATACCAACAATATTTTATGAAGTGGTGGGGGAGGGGGGTTATTCGTGATGTGATACGGAATGGACATTTAAATATACCGATTCGGACTAGGTACATCTTTTTTTGAAACTTGCTGATTTAGCGGCAAGTTTTACTAACACAACAAGATTATAAAGAGAGAAAATAAAAAGTTTGGCGCCAAACTTACTTAACAATTTTCTAAATTTAAAAATATTTACTAAAATGTTTTAGTGTAAGCTTTTGTCAAAGTAACATTTGGAGTTAGTGTGATACTAAAAGGTTAAAATAGGCATTTGGTGATTTAAAGTTTGATAAAATTTTAAAAGGTAACACGATGCTATAACTAGTTTAAAAATTGAAAATCTCATTTTTTTTTAAACCTGCATCATACTAAAAATGTTTTTACATCGTACTTAACCGTATAAAATTTTGCAGCAGTGATTTTTAGTAAAATTGACCAAAATAGTTGCACAACTTTGTTGGGGTATCAATCTAATTTCTCAAATTAGGTAAATAGCGTTTTTTTTTTGGGCTTATCACTTAGCTATAAAAAAAGATTTTCAAATTTTGTGTTATCCTGGCTAGAAATGGTTCGTTCACCAAATAAGAATAATACCAAGGGGTATACGACCACCGGAATGAAGTTTGTTCAATTTCGGTGTAGGTATACGTTGGCCATGGTACGATTCATCTCCGTACTGTTAAAACAAAAAACTGTATATTATGTAGGTATATGAAACATGATGAGACCGAAATTATACCGGAGCGAAACTTACACCATTATTACAAGTATCAATAATTTATCAATTGATATTTGATAAATATTGAATTTTTTTCTTTTCGATTGTATTTTAGGCTGTTTTGGTCTTATTTAATAAAATGCGAATAAAAACAATTTTTATTCCATTATTTCTCCCAACGTTTCGTAAGTTTTCCTTACTTCCTCAGGGGTATATTTATTCAATCTATTAATATAATATAATTTTAGGTTTCTTTAATGAAATAAATTATAACATTAACATGTTCTTACTTGATTTTTTTTTTTATATAACTACATAATTATTTTTCGTCACTCCTATTGCATCCTTCCCGGAGACGGCACTGGACACAAAATTGAACATACAAAACAATTATATATAATAAATAAAGAATAACCAAGAAAAAAGAAAAACAAACTTTCAAATTCAAAATTGACAATATATAACACTTATATCACAGATGGGCATATACGTGTTATATATTGTCAATTTTGAATTTGAAAGTTTGTTTTTCTTTTTTCTTGGTTTTTCTTTATTTATTATATATAATTGTTTTGTATGTTCAATTTTGTGTCCAGTGCCGTCTCCGGGAAGGATGCAATAGGAGTGACGAAAAATAATTATGTAGTTATATAAAAAAAAAAAATCAAGTAAGAACATGTTAATGTTATAATTTATTTCATTAAAGAAACCTAAAATTATATTATATTAATAGATTGAATAAATATACCCCTGAGGAAGTAAGGAAAACTTACGAAACGTTGGGAGAAATAATGGAATAAAAATTGTTTTTATTCGCATTTTATTAAATAAGACCAAAACAGCCTAAAATACAATCGAAAAGATATACCGGAAAGAATTGGTCAAAAAATATCAAACAAATATTGAATTTTGTTATTTTAGAACTCACTTTACTAAAAACCTGGTCAAATATTCTTTGGTTCTTATAATATTATTAACAATTGTTTTTACGCCACAAGAGTCTTCATCATTACAATTGTTTTTTTACGGCACAAGAGTCTTCATCATTACACTACATGATTACATTATCAAATTGATAATTTTCAATATTTATCAACAACCAATTGGTAATTGACCATTATATACGAATGCTAGTTACAGACGGTGTTTTGCATAAGATGCACGAAAAAAAGCTAGGTCGTGTTGGTTGGGACAAAAAAAAAGACAAAAAAATCGTATAAGAGGGGCGGTCTAATCCCCCCCCCCCCTTTTCTAAAAACAATCGATTTGATTTATAAAAGAAAAAAATTCTTAAAAATCAACGGAAACACTTACAATGTCATGTTATACCTTTTTAAAATCCAGAAATCCATCCATTAATGTTCTGTTTTTAAATATAATTCTTTTAGTGAATACTTTTAGAAAAATTTACCCGATTTGCTATTCCAGCATAGTTGAGGAACATTAGAATTGAAAAAAGCATTTATGTATGTATGTATGTACATTGAATGTCAACTTTTCTGAACATAGGTACCAACATCATAACTTTCCTAAAAAGGGTCAAATACATGTGGTTTAAAAAATTATTGTTTTGTATTAAATTTTTGTTTCTATTAAATACGCAATTTAATAAGGTTTTTCATATATAGTTTTATGTGACTGTGCAATGATATAATACAAAAAATGTAGTCCGATATTCTAGCTAAATTTTAAGACCTTAATGAACGAATTATTAGAACGGAAGTTATAAGCAAGCCAAACCAAACACAATGTATCTTTACAATTATTATACCGACTACAAATTTAGGTACATATGAACATTTAGCGTTTTTTTCCGACGCGAAGCAAATTTTCCACGATTGTGGTTTTTTATTGTACAAACTCCGTTGCCACCGGCCGGCTTTAGAATACTATCTCCCTCTCGCCAATTGGTGGTTGAAAGTATTTTAATGCTTTTTTTTTGTTTTTATCAACTTCCTCATTGAATTAAATTATTTGTCCGATATTTATTTTCATGTTTTTAGTATAAAATTTTGAATGATTTGTGTTTGCTCTAACACGCCAGTCATTTTTCCTTTAATTATATACCTTAATATTGAAAATCGGATAATTGGATCGAAAGATATAAGCATTTAAGTAAACGCAAATCGGGTATTTTTCAGATTTCGCAAAAATCATCATCAAAAACATACCAATTTTTTTTCTACCAACATTTCTCCTTTTTTTCTGTCCGTTTTATCATCTTCTTCGTATTTTGTTTCCTCAGACTAGTAAGAACAAAGCATGAACGAAATAATTTTGTTTATTTTGTTTATTTTGATTATTTTGTTTATTCCCCTCACGTTTCACCCCCTTTGTCTACTAGGCGTTTCATATTTTTGAAATTCTGTTGATTTTTTTTACATTGTATGCCTCCGTTTAAACATTTCTAATGTTAAAATTAATTTTCAAACAGAAAATTTAGAAAAAAAAATATTAAAAACAAAATACACGACTGGGTGCACGAACTTGACCATATATGTGATACAACATGTGGTCTTAAAGTAGGTATACAATATACATGGTACTTACACTTTAGACTGAAAACTTTTTAAAAAATCAATAGGTATAATAAGAAATAAATTAATTAAACAACTTCCGAAATTGTTTTGACACCAACGCAATGTACACTGTACACCATCCGCTTTCTTACATAAATCTCAATTTATGAGAAAAAAAAAATTTAACAATCGTTGGAGCGGTTTTTTAAAACATTAATTTTTTATATATGTATGTATATAAAATTTTGAAAACATTATCAACAAAAAAATGATACGCCATTTTTTAGTGTTTATTAATGCGGAGTTTAAAAATTAATTTTGAAAAAAAAATCATCTACCCATTTTGGAAATATCGAGTTTTCAACAAAATAAATTTGATTTTTTTTTAAATCCAAAATTTTTTTTTGAAAATTTTGATATAATTTAAAATATATTTTTTAATATATATTTGTACACAAGAGCTTCTAGCTCTTGTGTACAAAAAATTGATTAAAATCGGTTCAACAGAGAATGAGATAGTCGAAAACCAAAAAATGATTCTATAAGAGATACCATTTTTAATCGATAGCTATTTTTTTCAATAATGTAGTAGATCGTACTGATATAAGCTCACATAAAAATTTTAATCAAAATCGTAGGATTCGTTTTTGAGAAAAATGAGAGATTTTTAATAGGTACCGGTTTTTAAACATTTGTATGGGAGGTACCGTTATTTTTGGTTACAAGAAACAAATTTATTTAAAATCTGCTAAATAAAGTCAAAAAACTGCTAGGGCTCAAGTTTAATAAAAAATCTACAAAGTCGTTTTCGAATTATTAGGTTTTCAAAAAAAATTTAAACTTTTCGTAAAAATCCAAAAACAAAATTTTGAAAATTTTGGTATTCAATACTATTCAATGCTAGGTACCAAGTTTAAAGAAAATCGATCCACCCGTTTAGGCTACAGCAGAGAGACAACTTTGATCTAAATCTCAAGTTCGATTTTTTTTTCACTAATATAGAAACGATATATTGCAAGTAAAAAATTAAGCCCTATGCTGCAATCCGATCCGATCGAGTTTTTCGATTCAACTAATTGTTCACCTACTTTATCACAAATTATTCTTTAAACTCTTCAATCTTTTAAGTCCAAAGCATAATCAATAATTATTTTTGAAGTTCTTGAAGAGAAGAGAAGCAATTTATATGCTTTTTGGAACATTCGTTTTTCTCCGACGGTGTATAATATACCGATTAAAATGAAAGACGGTACGACTTTTGTTGTGGGAAAAATATACAAAAAACCCACATTTATTGTCTCCGTTTCCTCGGAATAAAAATACAGACGTCTATCACGGTCAGAGACCGATCAAGAACTAACTATTACATTTCATTTAACAATATATATGTTAAGACACGGATGGCCAGTGTTGCCATACGTAACAGACGGATAGCAGAATACGAAAATTCACGTGAACGTTTAGCAGAATAAGGCTTATTGTTATATTATGAAGTAGTGTTTTCGTTTTTTAATATTTAATGCTTTTATAAATTTTAATTCAAACACTAAAAACCAAATACTTAAATGTTTCCGAGCATTTGAAAAAAATGAAAATTTACAAATTTTGTAAACTTAAAAAAAACCTTTGTACATACATATGTACCTACACAGACATCAATGTTAATTCATATAGTTTTCTTATTTTTAAATCTCTTGGTGAGGTGAAATATATCAATTTGGCTTGAAGGGTGGCAAAAACCCTAAGCTTGGCACCGCATGCAGCCATTTACATTATGTTATCTGCCATACATAATAAGAATCAATCAGTCCCGAAGAAGAGCGTGACATCATTTCACTTGAGCTTTCATCAGTTCTTGAAAAATGAATAATTTTGAATTAATTTTTTTATGGCTAATAATAGATCAACTGCGCCTTCTCATAAAAAAAAAACTACCTGACGCTCGTTCTTCAGAGTGTTTCCTGAATTCTTATACAAAGAAAAAGCATCAAACGAAAATCTAAAGGAAACAAAATGACATCAAACATTAGAGCAAGCTAATTTTTATTTATTTCTTAATGGTGTCCTAATTTGAATATTTTTTTTCGTTCGTAGAAAAAAAAAAACAGTAAAATCAAAAAAAGAATTTTCATATCAAAGAAAACTGTGTCAAAAAAAAGAATGTTAAATATCTCAATTCCATCTGAACTCATAAATCAAATGAAATCTCCTTCCGGCCGGAAACATGAGGTTCCTTGCTTTTTTGCAAAAGCATTTTTCTTTTCCTCCCATAGTCACAGATGCTGCTTGTTTGGTTTTGATATAGGGAAAAGCTTTGATCCGAATTTCTCTTATAGCTTAACCCGACTAAACACAACGATGAACTAAATTATTAAGCATTCTTAAAGATCATGGCCACGAGACGGGCGGGGCAACGGGTAGCGGGGCGGGTACGAGTATTATTGTCATTTAAACTATATGTTATCAGGATAAACTCAAATAGCTGTGTTATGATTATAAGATTATGGAAAGTAAATTATGGTTATTGATAGTGATTGCTAATGTTATGTTGAGATAATGTTATGGCTACAGGTTTTATTTTGTATTTTATGGGAATTTGTTGATCTGGGATTTGATAGGAAATAAATTACGAATGGTCATAGAGGAATAGCGGAACGGAAGCAAATAAAATTTACCGTTAGATTAGAAGTAGGTACCTCAGAGGTTATACATAATATTTACACACATATGTATGTGTGTAGTGTAGATATTTTGTTTGTTGTTCTGAATCCGATAAATAATAAATAAAACAAGCGGCGCGCCGCGCCGCGTCTCGCCATTGTAAATAAAATGAATTACGCTCAATTATATAATTTACTAACTCAGCAACGAGTTATTATTTTCCAAGATTAGTAGTATTATATCTATCTATCGGTTTTTTGGGGTAGATGCACGGAAACCTTCAAGGTCGCTGACTCAGCGAATCATATGGTGGATAGGAAGAAATTAGGTTTAGGTAATTTTAATCATGCTTTCACAATCATAGGCGTATAATCATTCCTTTTCCGTGACCTTTTAATTCAAAATAGTCCTAATTCTAATTTTGTCGTCTATTTAAATATAATTAACCAAGAAAGAAAGACCTGAAGCCAACAAAATTAGGATTCAACTATAGGCGTATAATGTGTTTTAATAAATATAATTTGTGTAAAATACTCCTTGTCTTTGTTCTGTAAGTCGAACAGTTCGCACTCTTGTTTTTGTGATTATAACGTATCACTGATCCGTTTATCCGTACATACAAAAAAAAATTTAGTGGCGCAACAGCTCGTTTGGAATTAAGGCCTATAGTGACTTGCAACTCTCAATTTTAATTTTATTATAAGCTTAATACAAGCTGGACTTAAAACTAAACATAATTTTCTTAAATCTATACTTAAACAAATAAAGGTAGAGATATTGAATTTGTGGAAAGGACTAAAAGAAGGATGAGTTAAGGATAGCTTGTTTTAAAGCAGGTTTACTTATGTTGGTATTGAAGGTATTTATGGTGTTGGCCTTACGTTGCATTCGAGTCAAAGGTTCGTTTAGGCCATAATCAGTTCGGTGGTAGGGTGTGAGGAAGAAAGGAACAGATCTTAAATGACGGGGGTTGGAGTTAAGAGAGATATTTTGAAGCAGAATAGGGCAGTCAATGACCCCATTTAATAGTTGGTGAACAAAAACTATATCGGCGGTATCACGACGTAAATTGAGGGATTGAAGGTTCAAAAGTTTAAGACGGTCTTCATAGGAAGGAAGGTTATATGGATCATCCCAGCCAAGTCCCCGCAAAGCGAAGCGTAAAAATCTGCGCTGGACGGCTTCAATACGTTCGATATGAACTTGATGATATGGTGACCAGACTTGGGAAGCATATTCAAGGAGGGGTCTAATGAATGTCATATAAAGGGATTTGGTAACATACACTCAGAGAAAAACGTCGTGTAAAAAGTTGACAATGGGCCTGTTAATATTACATGACTCGAAACTCCATATAAAAAAAATTCAAATCATGAAATTTACACGATATTTTTAACACTTTGCATATTTTTGGATTAACACTGGCAGATTGTCTACTTTTTTAAAAAGATTGTTGGTTGATTTGAAAAAATATCATGTTTTTTTAGCAAGAGGCTAATGTTACTTAAGCACTTAATATATTACAATATTAATTCAACGCTGTATATGCTAACTTCTACATGTTTAAACAGATCACCTTTTAAATAATTCCCTTTAAAATTTTACCAGATCGCAGTTTAAAATCTATAGTGTCATCACGGTGTTAGTTTTACGTTGTTCATAAGCTTACTTCTACATAATTTAAGAGATCATAGTGTTCTTCTGAAAAATATACAGTTATCTCTTTTAACTTTTAACCTGATAACAGTTTTAAATCTATATTGTACAGATTTACTTCCTTATATTATTAATAAGATTTATTTAAGATTTGTTGTTTTTTTTCTTTACACCATCGCAGTGTTAATTCTACCACATTTATAAGGTTTTTCTACCTAGTTAAACAGATCATCATGTTCTCATAAAAAAAATATACCGTTATCTTAATTTTGCCTTAACCTGATGCCAGTGTTAGATTTATATCGTACAGATTCAATTCGATCCAAAAAAACATCCCATATATTATTATACTAAAAGATTTTTTTTTTTTTTTTTTTACACCTTCGCAGTGTTAATTCTACCATATTTATAAGGTTTTTCTACCTAGTTAAACAGATCATCATGTTCTCATAAAAAATATACCGTTATCTTTATTTTCCCTTAACCTGATGCCAGTGTTTAATCTTGGTTTACACATTTTCATTTTATAGAAAATAAACAGACCACCCTGTTGCTACATAAATTTAGCTGAAAGCCGATCCCTTTCTTTTATATGTATGCATTGTCTGTGGTATGGTTCATTAATAATTGTGGCGTCGTCGCGTCGGTTGGCTGGTCTCTCGTCAATCTTCTTCTCGTTGTGGTAATTTAGAAAATTAACAAATAATTCCGACGCTAAAAGTTTATGTGTATATATTATACTTATATCGTTTTGAAAAATTAAAAATAATTACTCAAGTTGTGTTTCAAATTAATAAAATAAAAAATGGGATCGGGTGACTTGTCCGAAGGGGAGTATTTACTCGAGTACCTTCTATCTGGATCTGGAGACAGCGAAGGAGAAGGTGAAGCCACGAGTATTACACCAATTCCTATCGAAAATGGCCTCAGGCAAATTATTTGTGACAAATTTGGCTTCGACGAGGATGTGTACAAAAAATTGTATGGTAAGTACCTAAAAAATAAACTTAAGCATTATACGTATTTCATGGGAAAATGTGCTTAGATTCACGTACTTGCCCTGTATTCTTAATTTGCTTTCGCCACGATACATAAAAAAACATGGCATAATCTTCCAAAGAAGTGACGCCAAGCGTACCTTTTTTTATTTTTTACTTAATGCATTTCGTTCATTGGAACTGTTTTGAGTTTCAAATTAAGTGTAAAGACGAATTAAAAGAGAAAATTTAAATTTCAAACGATGCTTCAAAAAAAAATTAAATAAAAACAATTTTAGTGTCTTCGTTAAAGGCAAATACATTTTAGATACAAATTTTTGAAATATCTTTTAGAGTTTGAATTTTCTTTTTGAATTCGTCTCTACACTTCATTTGAAACTCAAAATGCTTTCAATTGTTAAAATCCAGTTAATAGTTTTGAAGTTACACAGTTTTGAAAGTAACTTTTTCGCTGTTCTCAGAAAAAAATTATTAAAATTGAAGTAAATGATTGATTTCGGGGTCATTCATTTGAAAACTAATTACTATATTGCGTTGATTGGAACTGTTTTGAGTTTCAAATTAAGTGTAAAGTCGAATTCAAAAAGAAAATTCAAATTTCAAACGATACTTCAAAAAAATTTTATATAAAAACAATTTTAGTGTCTTCGTTAAAGGCAAACACATAACCAAATACATTTTAGATACAAATTTTTGAAATATCTTTTAGAGTTTGAATTTTCTTTTTGAATTCCTCTCTAGACATAATATGTAACTCAAAATAGTCCCAGTCACCCAAGTACAATCCCTTAATCGATCGCACTTCCTTCAATTTTAATAATTTTTTATGAAATCAGCGAAAAAGTAATAGTATATTAAATAGGTAAATTCAACATTTTTAATTTCAGATTGCGGAATGGATGTCGAAAGTCTGTCCTTAATTCGAGATGAGGACATAAACGATTTGTTTCCTGTAACGAAGATGGGCTTGCGGGTTAAATTTAAAGCTCGCCTTGCCCAATGGAGACAAAACGATGTAAGTTACAGCTTAAAACCCTATTTTTAATATAATTCAATCGATAATTTCAAAAACAACAGTCGTCGCTTAACTTATGCTGTTTTTGTAAGAAAAGAACTTTTATTCGGTATATTAGTTCCCGTGCAAAAAAAAATATATTTTTTTCATATTGAATTGTTTGCTTTTCTTTCGCAAGCAAATGTGTAGAACAGTTTTGCAACAAAAAAAATTGTTTTTGAAAAAAAATAAATTGACTTGTGTTGTTTTTGAATTGACCAAATTAATTAACATATTTGCCTTAAACAAATTTAGGCCGACACACTTTCAAGAACAAGCTGTTCGAGTACATTTTCAACTCCTAGCTGCCGCACTTTAACCTCGACGCCGAATAATTTAAATCTAAAACATAGGCTTCGTGATATTCTCGAAGAAACCCCAAGAGGCAAGGAAATTGTTAGCTATTACAATGCTAACTCCGCTTTGAGGGATGAGCATCGAGTTGCTCTGATGAATATCATAACAGAGCATTTCTCTTCCAAAAATCTGGCTATGAAGATGATGGATATCGTCAAGTTTAGTGAGGAAATAATAGAAATGTTCCCCTCTGAAGATATGGTAAGGAAAATTGTGACGTTTATTTAATACGTTTAATAAATTTTCATTTTACCATATCGTTGTTATTAATTAAAACCGATATAAGTAAAAAAACATGGCACTAATCGATTTATAATTAAAAAAACTTCTTTAGTTAAAAAAAAAAAATCGATTAAGCTTTAGCCACTCATTCTGGCTTCTTTTAACGCCGGCGAAGAAAGCCACTACTTAAGGTTTACCCAAACTAATGTGAAATCTTGTTAGGGCAAACAAAGTTTTATCCTGCCAGAGTTTATTTTTATGAAAAATGCAGATGTATTTGTGTGGGCATACTCATAATGCTCCTTATAAATAAATTTGAATTGTCAAAGTTTTGTTTGCCCCAACTTAATTTTGCATTGGTTTGGGTCAACTATATTATACTAATGTATCGATTGTTTAAGATAAAAGTTAACATTATTATGCTTCTAAATTTTAGAAATATTACTACAATTTTCGTGGAAAGGGTTTAAATCCACTCGGAAAACTGTATGACAAGGCAACTAACGCTCGCAGGAAAGTTAAAAAACAGAAAAACGAAGAATTACTTTCAACGGAATCGGAGAGAGTTTCTGAAGATATAATAATTCCAAGTAAGCACACAGTTCAGCACAAATTCATAGATATTTTTAAAGCATTCGTGCTCCCATTTAAATTATAACATCATCTTTTTAAATGGTCCTTATAATAGAAGCTATTTTCTTTTACAACTTTTAACAATCCAACTAACATTTCACCTTTAATAATGCTTCGGTAAGTCTTTTTTTTAGCTTCGATAAGGTCCTACCAAATGCTTATAGAAGTTGAAATGTTTGTTGAGAAATAGTTCACATTGTTTTTTTCACAAGTTAAAAATATTTTCAATTAATCTTTTTTATCAAGGTGTGGATGAGATGGAACTAAAAACCTGGTTGTTGCATAACTTGGAGCCTTGGGACGAAGTTTCCGACAAATGGAAGAGGACTTTTCACTTGAGAAGAGCTGAAATTCTTAGTAAGGATATAAATATCCTACTGAATTGGCCTTTGTTTAAAAACTCAATGGGTCATTCCTTGGTAAGGTGGTTTGCTAATAAAATTATTTTGGTAACCTATCCAATAATATAATTTCAAAATGTAGATTGAAATGGACTTTTCCCAACTTTATCCTGATAAAAGTCAAAACCTTTTTCAAAAATGGATTTCATTCGAGGAAGCCATCATTCCTTACTTCAAGGAAAAGATAAGGGACGTGGAATCCAAAAATTTACTGCAAAAGCTTGAAAGCAATTTATCAGCTGGTAAATATTATTATTTTTGACACTTACTGATATTATATTATAAATAATATTATATTATATTAGATTATATTATATTAAATCATATTTAAATATATTTTGGAACTTAATCATAATTTTCTATTTTAATATTATTTCATTGGTAGATTCCAAAAGCTGCGTCTTGACACTTCTGCTTCACGCTGTGATTAAGCCGACATTTGTTTCCATCGGAAAATCTTCCTCTGAAAACAAAAAGATGAAATGGAAACCATCCATTTGTGATGCACAAGCGGCAACGATTCTTCACTGCGTATCCTTCAACGATTACAACCGACAATATGAGCTTTTAAAAAAAAAAGCCATCGAAAGAAACTGCACCTTACAGCCAATACTTCTGGTGATTGGCTCAGACATAACAACTTTGGAAGCTTTTTACGTCCTTTTCGACGAAGTATTATATAAGGTACCCACTTTTATTAAATCATTAGATATTCTTTATAAAGTATTTTATGCTTTGAATTTTAAATATCCTTTAGAAGCAAGAGGCTTTTATGAGTTCCTTGAATGTTATTTTTTCGAAGTCGACGTTCCTTCAAATCCTAACGTTATACACATTATTAATTACTTGAATAATAACGGAAAATAAAATTATAATGATTTTTATATGTTTCCTTTGTAGCTTTAATGCTGCAAACTCAAAAGTTTTAATAGCTCATTTAAAATCCTTTCATGTTATCAAAAAGATTTCAAAATTCACTTGTAATGTTCCAAACTGTGGTCAATTGTTTACAAACATATTTTCCTATAAAAATCATTTAGAGAGAGTACATACCAACTGTACTCAACCAGTTGAAGTTAATAAACAAAATATTCCTAATATTCCTAATGAACCCTCTTGCAGTTATGTATCTGATTCTGATGTTGTTCATACTACAGAAAAAACAAATACTCCTTCAGAAGAAGAATCAATCAACTCTTCGCCCCACTTTGACTTAGCAGATTTTTCAAATTTAAACATAAACTTCATCTTATCCTTACATAATAAAAACAATTTCAACCGAAGCGACGTTTTTTCTTTAGTCAAGCAAATTAATGATATTATCTTGAAACCGATTCATGAATATATTACCAATTCTATTTCGCCACTCATAGAGAATGTTGATAATAGATCTCGTGTCGAAAACGATGTGAAGAAATTCTTTTCTGTCTTAGAAAAAGTTCAGACAGAATACCGTTTCCTTAAAACTTTGGAAAAAGCAGACATTTTTAAAACTCCCATTTCATACATAATTAGCAATGAAATTTCTGAAGTCGTCATCAATAACAATCCTACCTTAGACTCAAATAAGGTAACTGGAGTACTAATGCAAATTAAATTTCAATTCCAGAAGTTTTTTGAAACAAACGACAATCTAAGTCGTACATTAAAATATATGAAAAGTTTAGAAGAGACTGGTGGGAGCTATAAGAACTTAATAAATGGTGAAATTTGGAAACAAAAAATGGCTAATTTTAAAGATAAGCTTGTTATTCCTTTCGTTCTTTATTTCGACGAGTTTGGGATCGATAACCCACTAGGTTCTCATGCCTCTGAGCAAACAGTTTGCGGATTGTATTATAATTTTCCAAGTATTCCTCAACATCACCTATCAAGATTAGAAAATATATTTGTTGCCGGCTTTTTTAAGTCAAAAGATCGAAAGGAATTTGGTAATATATATGCCTTTGAGCCTGTGATAAAAGTATTTACTTCACTTGAAAGAGATGGTATTCTTTTTAAAACAAAAGAGGGAGATTTTCATATATATTTCGTTTTAGCCTTCATAACAGGAGATAACTTAGGATTAAATTCGATTCTTGGGTTTTCCTCAAGCTTTAATGCCAATTTCTTCTGTCGCAACTGCAAAAGACATAAAAGTGATATGCAAACTGATACGATGGAATATCCCGATTTTTTAAGAAATTTACAAAATTATTCCTCCGACTGTGAATTAATTGATGATAAATTAACAGGAATAAAAGAACATTGTGTGTTTAACAGTATAGATAGTTTTCATGTCGTCGATAATTTTTATTTTGATTTAATGCATGATTTGTATGAGGGAGTATGCAGATATGACATTTCAGAAATTCTTTTAAATTTTTTAGAAAAAAAAAAATTATTTACCCTCGATACTTTGAACTACCGAAAGCAAATGCTAAGATATGGTGAAACAGAGATTGGCAACATTTCTCCACCTTTTACTATTAACAACATTAAAAGTGCAAACTTTCGAATGACTGCAAGGGAAATGATGACGTTTGTTCATCATATGCCCTTCATAATTGGAGATTTAATACCTGAGGGTAATGAAGTGTGGAATTTTTTTTTGCTACTCCTGCAAATCATTGACATAGTAATGATGAATGAAATAGATCAAATATCCTTAAATAGGTTACAATCCTTAATTCAAAAACATAATCACTTATACATTACATTATTTGGTAAGCACTTGAAACCCAAGTTTCATTTCTTAGTTCATTACGTTTCCTCTTTTAAAAAATGCGGACCTCTCAAAAATTTGTGGTGCATGAGATTTGAAGCAACTCATAAGGTTTTTAAAGAATATGCACGTTCAATGAATTCACGCTTAAATGTTCCATGGAGTTTAGCTATAAAAGCTGCTTTAAAATATGCATACAGCTTGAGTACTGAAAACTTTTTGCAGCCAAATTTACTGACCAACAGTAAAGATTTACTTTCCAGTAGTAATATTTTCAAGTACAGTGATTTTTTTCAAACTAAATTCAATTTAAAGGAGTTTAAGTTTTATAATAAAGTAACATTCAAAGGAACAGAATACAAAAAAGGTTTTTTTTTAGTTTCAAAAAGAATTGATATATGTTTATTTGAAATTGAAGACATTGTTGTAAAGTCTACTAATCTCTCCATAATTTGTTTTGAACATAAAGTTCTATATTTTGATGCACATTTTCAAGCCTATGTCATAGGAGAAGTTATAAAAGAACATTCTTTTTTAAATATAAGTGAATTTATATCACCGCCTCTTCATGTTCACGAGCTTCTTAATAACTTTAAAGTTATAAGATTAAAATCATTTAAGTAAACTTTAAATGCGAATATATGTAATGCTTTAATAATTATACGATTTAAATAATTTTAATTTGTATACTTAAAACTATCCACTTTATAAAAATATATGTAAATAAAACATTATATTATGTATATATTTAAATAAATTTTTTTTATTTCATTTTGAATTTTGGAGCTCACTGTTAATATAACAGTGTACCATGTTATTTCAACAACAGCTAAGCATTGTTGATTCAACCGTACACCGTAGTAGATTCAATAGGTGAGTATTGTGAATTAAAACTGAGGATCATGTTACTTTAACGTGGTCACAAAGTTAAATTTGACAGAGGTCATGTAGATTCAACAGGTGCGCCATGTTAATTACAGGTGAGCATTGATAATTTAACATGGTACCTAGGATCAATTTGACAAAAAATCTAGTAGATTCAACAGGAGATATTGATTTTTAAACCCACTATCGTGTTAATTTAACGCGGCTGCTAAGTTCAATTTGACAAAGATCATGTAGATTCAACAGGACTGCCCTATTAATTATTGAAGTTTTCGTCGAAATTTAACCCACTGTCTTGTTAATTTAACGCGGCTGCTAAGTTCAATTTGACAAAGATCATGTAGATTCAACAGGACTGCCCTATTAATTATTGAAGTTTTCGTCGAAATTTAACACGATTAATCGTTTTATTTTAACATTTAATCTTCTAAAACACACCTGATTTCACTTTGATTTAACATTAAACAAAATATTACTTTAACATTGTAAAATGTTAAATTTAAAGTTCGTACAGTTTTAAGTTGACAGGATATCAGGTACATGGGTCCAGTTTCTAATGTTAATATAACAAGATGAACAACAGTATATTCATGTAAACTTTACACTATCTAATGTTATTGGTAAAAAATTAAAAATCTTGTTAAAATCTGGTATCATGTTAACACCTCAACCCGATCAATCATGTTGAAAAATAATAACATGAGAATTGGTAAGATTCTGTTTGATTTTACCTGATTTTTTCTCTGAGTGTAGGGACAAGTAAATTCTTTTGACCAACGTTTTACAAAGCCGAGACTTGAGTTGGCTTTGCTAATAATGCTGTCGTAGTGGGAGCGAAAATTGAGTTGAGTGTCTAAGATGACTCCCAAATCGCGAATGGAGGTTACAGTAAGGACAGGCACACCGTTAATCGTGTATTGTCTCTGGGATAAGGGAGGGCGCTTTCGAGTGAAAGTTATGGCTTGGCACTTCTTAATGTTTAGCTCAAGAAAATTTTTTTGGCACCAGGTAAAAAAGCTATTTAAGTCAGATTGAAGCATAAGTGCATCGTTAGTGCTGAAAATTTGTTTAGAGATCCTCATATCGTCAGCGTAAATTTCCAAGTCAGATTGAGGTAAAATCAGTTCAACATCATTTATAGTCAAAACAAATATAAGTGGTCCCAAATGGCTTCCTTGAGGTACCCCGGATAATGCATCAATAGGTTTGGAGACACTCGATCTGAAGAGCCCTCGATACTGACGGTCAACTAAATATGACTGAATCCAAGAAGTGAACAAATGAGGAAACCCAAACTTTTTTAGTTTAAAAATAATGATATTGTGAGAAATTTTGTCAAATGCCTTACTAAAATCAGTGGCAATGGCATCAACTTCTTTACCCTCTTCTAAGGCAGACAGCGTTTTTGAAACAAATTCAGTCAGGTTCGTTGTAGTGGATCGTCCTTTCAAGAACCCGTGCTGCTTAGAGGAGAAAATTGGTTTACAGTGATCAAACAACGACTCATAAACTATACTTTCAAAAAGTTTAGGTATACAAGATAGTTTGGCAATGGGTCTGTAATTGGTTATATCATTTTTGCAGCCCTTTTTGTGGACAGGGATAATGAAAGAATCTTTCCACATCTTAGGAAATACACCACTTGCAACTGAGAGGTGGAAGAGCGCGGTAAGAGGCTGAGCTAATTTATCAATACATTTTTTAAGAACTATTGCTGGGAGACCATCGGGACCATCTTTCTTTCATCTTTCAGCTGATTAATTTTACTCACCACTGAAGATAGAGAAATGTTGATATCAGTAAAGGAGGTATGAGGACAGTTGTTCAAATAATTAAAATAGTTCAAATCGACATCGGAATTGTTAAAAGAGAATGCCTCGCAGAAAAAATCTGCGAAAAGATTGGATATGGTATTAGGGTCAGTAGACAAAGATTCACGGAGTCTTAACGCGGAAGGATAACCATCCGATTTTTTCTTGCAATTGATAAATTGATAGAATTTTTTGGGGTCGGAAATAAGATCAGTCTGCATTTGCTGGATATAATTGGAGTAAAGAGAGTCACATAAGGCCGAGAAATTATTGTAAGATAAGAGATAATTGGAAAAGTCCAAATTGGACCTCGACTTCAGAAACTTTTGCCAAAGTTTGTTACGTAGGTTACGTAGCGAGCGAAGTTCTTTATTATACCAGGGAGGAGAAGATGTGAAGTTTTTTTGAAGTAAAATAGGGACAGAATCAGATAAACAGCTAAAAATGTGTTTATAAAAGGTGTCAATCACTAAATCAATGTTAATAGATTCGTCGGAGATAAAGTCAAAGTTGATTCTACCAATGAGAACATTGAGTTTGTCAAAGTTAGCTTTACGAAAATTAAATTTTCGCTGCGTTAAAAGATCAGTATTATGATGTTCGCTGGCGTATGCGAAATTAATAGAAATGGGGGGGTGATAGTTATCAAGTTTGGAGAGGAGGTGACTACTTTCCGTAACAACAGAGTTATCAGAGTTAGACGTGAAAATCAAGTCTAGTTGTCTTCCAAGATTATTTTTAACATCACTCATCTGAACAAGACCAGAAGCATGAAGTCGGTCAGTGAATAAAACTTCTTTCTCCGTAGTGGAATTTGTTGCAATAAAATAAATCTCGTCCTCAGATTTTGACCATACTAAATGAGGTAAATTAAAGTCACCTACAAGTATGACATCATCTTCAGGGTTCAAAGAATCAACAACGAAATCAACTGCATCCACAAGCAGCTGATATTGAATTGCAGGTTGGGATGGAGGTATATATCAACACAAAATGTGTGCGTGTTATTGACAGAAATGGAGGGGGGACCTACAATTTTCTGACGAATCACTAAAATTGGAGAATTTGTCAATTCCTCGCACGAGGCAGTAACCGTTAAAAAAATTTGTTTTTCTTTTTTTTTTACAGGTAGCTTAGGTTGGGAATGAAGATTTGAACAAAATAATGGAAGAGCTTAGTTACTCTTTACTTCTAAATTATAGAGGTCAGTTTCATGAAACTATACAAGTTGGCAAACTTCAGCTCCTTAAAACAGCCGTTAAATAGATTATTCCTACCTATGGTGGAAAATTCTTCAAGTGGCGAATCTGACCAGTAAGCAACTCCAATGTGTTGATATTGTTTTTTGAGTACAACTTTAGTTACTTATCAGAACCTGAATAAAATCTCTAGTTAACAGGACGCGAGACAAGATAAGGATCACATATAGAAGCTGTGAATTCAAAAGTTTTGTCTTCTATCCTTATATTTTTACGTCAAAATCTGGAAAGAGCACTTTTCTAAACTGCTAAACGTCGAAGACAGCCAAATTGCCCTGCTATAACACAGTATGCTATGGAATGTTATTCAACTATGTAGGTTGATAATGACCGAAAATTTCCTCCCACCCCACCAATAAGAAGTTCGGTTATCGATATCTACAACGCTGCTGTTGCGGATGGTCTCATAGCTGCACTGTTTAAAACACCAGGAGATAACTTGGTAAGGAGTGTGAATGCATCAATTTATCTGTACAATTTGGCCATTTAAAAGTATTCCCAATGAATGGAACCTTGGCATTGTGTGACCAATCCACAAAAAAAGAGATACTCTGAACAGTTCCAATAACAAAAAATAAGTCTCCAAAAAGTAACACATAAACAGCCAGGTTCTACATTTCACTTTCACTCGAAATAGAATTGAAATCAATTGAAATTAGATTGACTTCAATTTCATTTCGAGCGAAAGTGAAATGTAGAACCTGGCTGAAAATCTTTTCGGCCATACTGTGTGATTTTTAGGTATGAAGGTAGAAATAACGGCCAAAAGCAACCTAGATCATTGACCCAATTAGCTCTAGAGTCCCCATTTTGAAACCATAACTCGTTGGACCTGTGATTTTTTAAATCATTACGGAATATGCCAAGTTAGGCAACTGGTCGTTTGGCCCAAAGACTTCCATTAGGAGGATCATCCAGTCCTAGGAGGGACCGCAATACAGTAGCTGAAGTCCGTCCTAGAGCCAATGCGTTTTGTTAATGAAAGAGATCATATAATCTTTGATTTTTATTTCGGAAAGATCTTTCAGGTCGTTGAAAAAAGCCCTATACCAACTGATTGTGTTCTTAATCTAGCCAAGGCGGGGCATTTGCAGAGGAAAGGAAATGAACAACCGTTTGCTTTTTCTGCTTGTCCCCGCAACTACGACAGTGAGTATTGTATAGAATGCCTAGTTCCCCACATGATCCCCGATTCGTCAGTGTCCAGAAGAGGTCGCAACGATTCTGGAGTGGTCCCAGAAACTCATAACTTATAAGCGCTCTCTTCGAAAAATATTCCGACATTTTCGAAACTACTTCCACAATTGTCAATCTGTCACTGTCATAGTTTTTCTTCTTGTTTTTTTTTTTTTTCAATTTCGATTTTTCTGCTACGTTATTTAATTCCCCCGAATGATTCTTCGGATCGAAGCAAAAATTTAGTGAACATTATGAGCACTATGAACAATTAAATATATTAATGTTATATTTTCTATTTAATTAAACACCGACCAGCGACCAAGAAAAGCATCTATCGATTTGGGTTTGACAAACAGCTGATTAGTCAGCTATCAATCGTTTTCTAAAAAAAAGTTTGATTTTAAAGTTTGAGAGTGCCTGGTTGACAGAGAGTGGCTCTCTTTTTAGAAATCCGACACATATTTATAAGTAGTCGGCAAATACACCAAAGTTTTGAGCCCCATAAAGTTATGAGACTCATATGAGCGCTCGGTGAATACAGGCCTTAATATAAATGAACCAAATTTTCCTAGACATTTGGACAATGACCAATTGCCCCGCGTGCGATTGGATTCGGTACGAAAAATTGATATTACATTGCCTTCATAACTCCAAGAAGAATATTGACTCTTTCCGCAAGTGAACTCTTAAGGGTTTAGTATTGCCTTGGCATTTCGTCAGCCCGATCGTTTCCTTCAATGCTACAATGACCTGGAACTCAGACCTTGGTTTACATTTAGATTAGTAAGCTCATCTCGGGATTGCATGAAACAGTTTAAAGAATGATGTAGCTGAATTAATGGCTTTATCAGTTGCCTGACTGTCTGTCAGGATAGCGGTATTTCGATTTTGGTTAGGGTCCCATTTGAGTATCTTCCCTAATTGCCTGAAGTTCAGCTTGAAAGACACCACCAAAATTGGGTAGCCGAAAACATGAAGAGATATTTGAAGATTTGGACAAAATTTATGAACCAATACCACACTCAATCTTTGAGCCATCAATAAAAATAGTTGTGTCAAAGCCCCTTGTCACGAATACGAATTCTTGATAGATTTTTCGAAATTCGTAGCACATTTTCCAATACGATAGATTGTGTTTGATATGGATGAATAAAGAAGGTTAAGATAAATCTTTAACAGCATTATCCGATGAAAAGATAAATTGTAATATAAACAAAAATACAGTTACATCTCAACATGTATAACTTATCCTACAAACATATATAAACGTTTCTATGCCTGTATATAGTTAATACATCTAGACAATTTAATATACTTATATATAACTTTCCCCTTAAAAGTACCCTTTTTGCACATTTTTCATCGAGCTGGGGTCTAAAAAAAAAGCAAATCAATTTATATAAAACGCCTATTTGGCCTTCACCACTTAATAAAACAAACTGCTGGAAAATATTGTGTCTATAAAATATTAAGCGAATTTACAACCTTAACTTCGATACATCATTGCGTCATGACGACGTCAAAGTGCCAAACAACCCCCTTTGGCATAAAAGTGCAATCAAATAAATCACCTTTTCGTCGGTTGGGGAAATTGAGCCACAATATAAATACACAACAAACATACCCTGACGTCCAACAAAGTCACACAACAAGTCAAACAAGTACCGCATAACGGCACCATTGAAGAACATACATATACCTACTACAACCACAGTTATAGAGCTTGGCAATATTGACCGACCTAAGGTAGGTATAACGAACGGTACTCATTCGTGTTCATTTAGCATGCTACAGTGTTTAAAATTGTCATTACATTGGCCATGGGAGTGGTGCTTTTGGTCGTCGTTTTTTGGTCGATGTTTGGTGAGCCGTATTAAAGGTCAGGGTCGTGTGGCATACACACGAATCAAGAACGAACAAGACCACCCTTTTGTGGAAAATAACTTTGCTTACTTTGCTGTATTTGCTTTAAATCCCCCGACCCACCATTTCATATACCACATACACACATTTTGAATTCTATTTACTTCATCCTCCGATCCCGTCTCAAGTTCTTTCCGGTAAAATTTGCCATTTATATTGAAATTGACTTCTTATATTGTAAATCACAGCAAGGGCAATAGAAATAAAATATACAGAATATAGGTACAGAGGTACAAAGGTACAATGGTATAACAATATACAATATACACATCATGTGTGAATTTGGGAACAAGAACAAGTAGGTATCTGCAAATCTATAGCACCATCTAATCTGTAGAATATAGTTTTTGTGCCTACGGGAAGAAGACATTTCACAGCAAATTGAATTAAATCGTAATCTCTAAAATGTTTGAGGGTCTTCGAAACAGAATCAATACCCAAAGAGGGATAACTAAGTACCGGAAGCAATGTTTTCGGAAAATTTAACATGCTAATTGCTGTGGGATGATCATTTATTAAGTTTGGGAGTTTTACCAAGGCATATACAAATGCTGAAAACTTCACAATACACATGTATGTAGATTAGATATTTCTGAACATTTATTTATTTGCATTCTTGATGAAATATGCAGTAGCTTACAAAGGATGATGCATCTGTTTGAATCATATGTCATTTCTACACTGTTAGCATAGTATGGGCTTAAGAAATTGACAGAAATTTTTCAACAAAGTTATGCAAGATTATTTCTAAAGTGGATGATGTGTTGCTTAAACAATGCGAATTTTTAATAGACATTTTGGTCCAAATATTGCACTCAAGTACTAAAGTTTGTGAAGAAAGTTGCAGAGTTCCAAAACGCATCAGTTGCGTTTTTGATTCAATGTCATGAGTTCCGACAGCAAAAAAAGAAAATGGTGACAAAGTCACGAGTTTCTCAACGCATCCCAAACGTCAGCGATACACATAAACTGAGCATCAAACGCATCTAATTTTAATTGGATGGTTTCATTTAACAATCTGAGTGACGCTTGAATTGAAATTGAAACAAAAAACATAGAGTTTTGGGTGAAATAATTTTATATTTATATTTCTATTAGTTTTTTTTTAATTAATTATTGTTTGTTATTATTACTATCTTACTTGATATAGTTTTTGTTTATTTCAAAAAATTGGAATCAGAAGCTGCAAATGCTGCTCCTGAATTGCAAATTGGAAATGGAAAAAGAATTTATCAGCAAACGCAAACAAGCAAATGTTAAAAGGCATAGGGTGCTACAAAACATTCAGAAAATAAAGTGAACAAAAAATTAATAAATGGATTCAGTTTTGCAACTCAGTAAGTTTCTTCGCTGATTAATAACCGAACATATTCGTCATACGCGCTCAACTGTCAATATTACAGCTTGTGGCAACATTTCCCTATTTTTCTTCCAACAAGACGATAGAAGAAATGAAGAGCGCTACCAAGTATTATCACTAATATTTAAGGCAAGAAATTAAGGGTTTCGACTCGGGCGAGCTATGATTTCAGAAAAATAGGGATACGTGCCAAACATCAAGCTGTCCAACAATCGATGCATTAGACACTATGTTCAATAATGGTGCAATCACTAATCAGTCGATTTGGTGAGGCCGTTGGAACATTTTTTCGGGTGTGTCATTAAAGATAGATGCCATGCGAACAATCTACAGACGATTTAGACACTTTTTAGACACTTAAGAACAGTAATGGTCAAGTTAATCGTGAAATGGGAAAATGTATTAGAAAATTGTGTTTATAGGATGGCCTACTGTGAAGCCAGCCATTTGTAATAAATAATATTCCATAATTAATCGGAAAGTATACTGTTTTCAATAATGCATTAAAAATCGTTGAGAAATATTGGAAGTGTCTTATTTCTTGTGTAATTTTCAATACAGTTATGAATAAGAGTATCGTTCGTCGGCCCTCTGTCAAAACTTCTTAAGTGTTCACGAGACAAAGACAACAAAAAACGATTTCAAAAATATTTAAATTAAACTCTGGTTGATAGAAGCAAAAGGGATCATAATACAGTGAGGCAACGATATTTGAATACAGCAATTTTTATCTGAAATAAATATCTACATTTAAATGTAATTTTTTAACAACGTTTTGACTTGGTAGAAAGCCTACGATGATACCTCTGTTCGTTTCCTTCCTGTCAAAATTCTTATAAAAAAAAGAAGCAAATTTGGACAATTGGGAGGAATTTCCAGTTTTGAAAACTAAACGAACAGACCTAATAACATGTTGTTTAGTTGTTGAATGTGTTCGACAGAGACAAAAGTGATTCGAAGTGAAAACTAAAATGTGATGAATAAGTGCGTCAACTTACCAACTAAAAAATGTTGGCCTCTTATTTTTCGATTTTTAAAACTTACCTGAAAATAAATAAAAAATATGGAATTAAAAATCATATTAATATAATATTTAAATAATTAAATAAATAAATGAGCGAATTTATCCTGAGCTTTTTTTATGCAATTAAGAAACATTTGTAAGGGTGTGTTGGTACCAGTTAAAATGTTGGCGGTAGCAAGTTGCCTTTTGTACTTTTGCAAGCACCTCAAACTTTTGTTCTATGCGAAACTTAAAGGAGCTTAAACGATCGAAGCCGCTTAAAAAAACTTGCAAAATAAAAGAAATATCCGAAGTTAGGCCGAAAGTACACTGATGGTTAGGTAATTAAATTCATTAATAACAAAAACTATAAACATTATATTTTTCAGTGTTAAATAAGTTAAAATAGCTTATTTTTATTTGTCATTTTTTATTGATTTTGTTTTATATTATTATTGAGGCAAAACCCCCTCCCTTTTTGTGTTGAAACAGAGTTGGTTATAAAATAAGATTTAAGAAAGGTTTTTCTAAAAAAACAGATCGATGTTGCCACAATCTGTGGCAGCCATGTTGTTATTCTGGTGGCATCTGTCAGATCCGTTGTTTGTTATTCAGTCCCTAATACCAAATCACCATGGCAAGTTATATGAGATTTAGCAGCACTTCTAAATCCTAAACCTTTACTAAAAGGAACCTGCTGACAGTTGATCCCCTGGGAGGCTTGATAAGTCAATTTGGTGAGGCCGTTGTTTTTTTTTTTAAACAATAATGTGGCAATACTTTGTTAACCTCTGGTATTAAACGTCAAACGTCATTAGTTTTGTTCCACATCTAGTTTAAAACAGCCAGATTTAATCCCAAACCCTTCCACTAGTCAAAAATCATTCGGCTTTGGATCATGAATAACTAAATCTGGCGGTCTGAAACTGTTTGAAACTAGGTGTTGAACAAAGCTAATTTGTCATTGTGCATGGGGCTGCACAAAAAAGCCTACTTACAATGATGAGCTTTACAGATAAATTTCTTTTGGCCCGAACACTATTAGTATTTATTCAGTTTAACTTTATTACTATTGAGAGCAATTATAAATGAGTTTAAAATAATTTTACTATCTTGAATCTTATTTCACAATGCTAATCGCTTACCACTGGTCGGAGGGGAGAAATCAGATGGGACATGAGCTTCGTCGAACTTAAATTGAAAAACTAATTTGAAGACTACCAGTGATGGATATTTATACCTAGTTGTTGTAAAATATAATTATTGCGATGACTCTGGTAATTGATATATGCTGACGAATCTATTTATTTGGCAGTTTTGTTTATTTGGCAAAACGAACCCCTACTGAAATAAAATATACATATGATTATCTTCTATGAATTCCGAATATTATACGCACACTTGTATCAACAACAAAAATTTAATTAATAGTTGAACTTTACCATATCGATCTACAGAGTCTTATTGCAAGAATGATCTTGTATCTACATACGTTTATATGAATCATTAGAGTTAAACACATGTGTCAATACTGATCTAGTTTCATTGAAGCTATGAATCATTATGACGATGCTAAAATTACGATTATTGTAGCCATTGAGTACATTGCGAGGGATTGAGAGTCTTTGTTGGAGGTTTGGCGTATGTCAATTCCGTATAACTATTGTCAAATTTCACTCAACCTATGTAAAAGAATAAGGATATAAATGGTCTTCTAATGGGGACTTCTGAACTTTGACAGTTGATAGCAGCCATATTGTTGAAGCTTAATCTGTCAAATTGGCTGTCATTTATTAAGTCTGTTTTGCCAAATCATAATGGACGATAATAGCGTTCAACAACACATGCAAATGCTAAAATTGTTTAATCGAAATGGGTGTTCTGTTCGGACAACTTTCCGCAAGCTTCGCCCATTTTATGGACGCCATAATCGTCCTACCGAGAGGACTATTCGCAGTCTGGTAGATAAATTTGAGTCCCCTTTCAGTTTAGTTAACGATAAATCATCGCCACAGTGCGTGAGAATGTGCAAGAGAATCAATCCTAGGCAGTCGATTTCGCGTCTTCGTCGAACACATGAACTCGGCCTTTCGCAGACCACAACTGGCCGAATTTTGGGCCTGCACTCATACAAAATTCAACTGACACAGGAGCTGAAGGTAAACAACCATAGAAAACGACTTGTGCTCGCTGAATGAGCTCTGGAGCAGTTGGAAACTGACCCTAATTGTCATCGAAAAATCATCTTCAGCAAAGAGGCCCATTTCTGGATGAATTGGCACGTCAACAAACAAAATTGTCGCACTTGAGACGATACCAATCCACATGAGATTCAAGAGTGTCAAATGCAACCCGAAAAAGTTACTGTTTGGTGTGGGTTCCTGCGCTGGCGGTGTCATCGGTCCATATTTCTTTGAGAACGATGTTAGCCAGGCCATCAACGTCAACGGCGAGCGCTATAGGTCGTTGATTACCAACTTCTGTTGGCCTAAATTGTATGATACGGATACCAATAACATGTGGGTTCAACAGGACGGCGCGGGGCGGCGCGGCGCTATGTGCCACACAGCTCACCCTACATTTGAAATTTTGCACGAGCGATTCGAGGGCATGGTGATATAAACTGGCCACCGAGAACTTGCGATTTTACCCCGTTAGACTTTTTCTTGTTGGGTTTTCTGAAGTCACAGGTCCACGCGAATAAGCCACAAACCACAGCGGCCCTCAACATAACCCATGCCATTGGTCAAGTTCAGCCATGGAAAATTGGACATTTCATATGCACGCCACCCAGAGAAGCCGCGGCGGACATTTGAACTATCTTATATTTCATACATAATGGCATCAATATGCCTTTCAAATTTAAAGATAGAAAGCGCCTAATAAAAGACCCTGTCAAATCATTCAATTTAAAAATGGAACTCTTGTCAGGTAAACGAATCAGAACAGAGAAGGAACGTAGCTTATGGGACGCGGGAGAGCGCGTTTTCTTTTAAGGAAACTTAATTCTTTAATAATAAAATGTCCACTGAATAAAAACTAAAAAAAATTCCACGTCCTCTTTAATATGGTAGAAGAAATTTTGTTAATCACTTACTACCATTAAAATACATTTCTGCTTCTGACAATGTATTAGAACTTTGAAGCATAAAACTACCACCAATTTTATATCCTCCAATTCAATACCATCATTCTTCGTCAATTGATGTTGCCATTAACGTTTATCACACTTATTCGCAACATACCTATATAAACACATATACAGACACCGAAACACACCCTCAAAAAACCATAAATAATCCTCTTTGGTAACCCACAACACACACTCAAATTCTGTTTTACCATGCGACCTCTTATTACAAGTATTAAAAGCTCGCGATTATCTTCATCAATCTGCATATGCTGTTGACTACAACCCCAATCATTGTTGTCAGTATAATGTACAAAGAAAAAGAAGAGGACATATTCCGCGCCAACAAAATTCTGAAATTGATTCTTTCAGTTGAAATAAACTGACAGCAGCTTCAGCTAGTATTGAAAGCCCAACCACCCGCAGATAACATCCATGTTGATTTCCGTAACGTAGCGTAAAATATGCCAGTCAGTGTAAGAGAAGGGGAGGATAATAATTCTTAAAATCCAGACTGCTAATACGATGCGTGAAATTTAGACGACAACAAGCATTTCATTTCCAGGACAAAACGAAATGAAACGATAACAGAAGATGAGATGAGAAGCAGATTTTATGTCCTCTGCAGGTGTGTGAGTATAAAACCAATATATGATTATGTATATTTGTAAAATTGACAGTTCTAGCAGAGATGAATTTCGCCAGCTTGAATGTTTCAGATTTTCTTAATTATGATTTCAACTTTTTTAACTTATGGAGCAGACACATTTCGTTCAACTTTAACAAGAGTTATTGTAGCGCAATTGCTCGTGAAGAACCAGGACCTCTTTTGACTTACAAATTTTCAACCATTCTTGTGTTTATGTTTTCGGCAGGACTGACGGTGAAAGAAAACTGTTGAACGCGTCCAATTCGTGTACATTTAAAAGCTTTAAAAAGCTTTTTGAAATATCAATATTCGTTGCATTAAAAATTTAAATAGAAAGAGAAAATAACTAAAACAAGGCGTCTCTGAGTCTGTGCGGCCGTGCGCCTACTGTTATTTGGGGTATACAGCCTAAACAGATGGTCCGATTAGCTCTAAATTTGGTAAAAAGCTTTATCATCTATAAGGAGTAGCTGCCTAACATTTCAGTTTTTTTTTGATCAAATTTACTCGAAAACGACAATGACCGAAGTGAAAAAAATACGTTTCAAGTTTTTGCCAAAAAAAACAAAATCGCATTACGGACATAGGATTGACATTTTTTTGATACAAAATTTTTAAAATATTTTATTTATTTTTTTTCCATAATCTTTTCAAAAATCTTGGTGAAAGCTCACCCAAGTGTTGTTGTTTTATTCAAACCTTCAATATTATAATTTTTAATTTTGAAATAAAAAAATAATTATACTTTTTTTGGTAAAATTCGTATTTTAGTTATAAAGCTTTTTTGAATTCATAAGGTAATTTTTTCATAAATCCTGGAAGCAGAGTAATTCAATAATAGACGCAAAGGTCCTCCGTTAACCACCCTATTTATACCCACACTGCGATATAATAAAACGCATGGAAAGGTAAGTAAGTTGCTTCTTCGGTCGGTGGCAAAATAATTGGTTTTATGATTTCATTAAGCTGGGAGGCTTTTCATTGCCAGAAGAGGACGACATTAACATTAAGAAGATTTTTTATTTTTTACTCATTTTTTACTTTTTTTTTGCAAAGATGCGGATGAGTGGCGCCTCGCATGATGGTATAAATCGATATGCTTGTGTTGATAGATTTTTTGCGGGAGAGCACTGACTTCGGGAAAGATAATAATGGGTGCCGATATCGGAGGTGGAACAGCAACTTGTGGGTGACTCACTATACATACATACATATATTGACGTGCAATGGAGCGGTTGTATAGGTATAGGTGGAATGTAATTTTCCAAATGAATCCATCACAAAACGATTTACCTTTTTTCCATCATCATTTCTTTTTTCTTTTTCCATAAATGTATTTTATCTTCGAAGTTTCTTTGATTTCGAATTTTATATTAAAAAAAATCGAAAGAGATATTTATCGATTCGTTAATTAAATAATTACCAACTAATGAAGTATTAAATTGCAGAGGTGGAATGAGATGTGATGGGAGTTTGATATAACTGTTCATGTATCATGAGTCGTAATCATGATGTTTTGGATTTCCTTCGGAGATTTATTATTAATATAAATATGTTTCAATTGGCAAAAAGAGGTAACGTAGGTAGGTACATTTTTAATTTTTTATTAACATCTTGGTGTGTGGAATACGAATTTCTAATTTCATTTTTAGGAATCCATTGTCACGTCATTATTTGATTCTTGTGGAAAAACAACATTTTGAGAAAACATTATAGCGTTCGTTCATCCTCTGATTTAATTTGCTAGAGCTAGAGCTCAAACGGGTGCACCGATTTGTTTCAAATTTTGTAGAGTATTTTCATGCGATTCCCTAAAGTATAATAAAATATTTTGGGGAGGTGGTACCTAATGCTAATTTGACCGTTAAGTTAGCATTACCAGGGGTTATTTAAAGAAAAAAAACAAGCGCTACAATTTTTTTCTTTCACGACAAATTTACGACAAATTCACGACAATTAATCCAATTATTAGAATCTTAAAATTTTGAAGTGGTAATGCTAACTTGACGGACATAATTTTCGTTTTTTACTGTACAAAACTTAGCTGTCAAAATTTTGTATTATTACGAATGTCAATGATATTTGATAAATATTGAAAACCTATATTAAACAACCCAACGGACAAAAATATTGATCATTGAGAATGGTGCAGAAAGTTGTGAATTACAAGAAAATTGAATATAATTACGAAAGGGTTAATGAGTTTTTTAATAAATTTAATTTGAAGGTACCAAATTTGAATGATAGTAATTCTTGATTTTCATTTTGACAGATGGTGTAGTTCTTGAATTGTGTTTGAACTTATACAAAAAAATAAATAAATAAATTTGGTGGCGCGACAGCTCTTGTTAACTAGAGATTAACTATTCTCAACCATTTCTGTGTGCGTGTTAATGGCTGAAATGGAGGGGACCTACAATCTTCTGCAGAATCCGAATGACTAAAGTGGGATGAGGCCGTTATCCATGAAAAATATGTTTGTTTTTTTTTTTTTATTTTTAGGTGGCATAGGCTGGGAGTCGAAACCAAGATCTTCGGCGTAACAGTCCCACCCACTAACCATCAGTGGAGAATAAATGCAAATTAACCTTACAAACTCTGAGGATAAAATATCAAAAGCATCTTTTCAGTAAATTTCAGAATTAACTCATTACTGCCTTAATAAAATAAAATGCTGCAACTGGAACGGGAGCTGGAGATGCAACAGCTGTGAAAAAGTGTCGTACGCGCTAATTTTTATGTGCCCACAATGCAGCTGTACAGCATTTTGCATATTTTAAAGAAAACAAACAATCGCGGTCTCATTATTCACTTTTTTTATTTCCACTCTTTTTTTTTTAAATTAATATTTTTCGTGAAACAAATAAACACAAAAAGCTTCAATTTTTTTTCTGATCTTTTTTTTTTCTTTATACAAATTGAAACGTCAAAAGTGCTGCACGTGAAAAGTTAAAAGTTGGCGAACTATTGCAGTACCGACTGCAGTTGCGTTGTGTTGTGTTGTGTTGTGTTCGAAATTGAAATTGTGTGTATTGAATATTTTGACAGCTATTCCAGCTGCAACTCCGTATCCATTATATTCAGGCAGTTAAGGGCCAGTTGGCATACGCACCATTATACTTTGACAGGTTCTAACTTAATGACTCTAACAACTCAAATTTTAAATTCCTCGATAAAATTTTTGGTTAACATGCACATTCGATAATGTACCAGTTGCAATGCTCCTTGGTTAAAGATGATCAGCTTTGACCAAACCAGTTTTTCAGTGTCGAATTCTATCACAATTAACTTTGAACATAATTTTGTTGTATTGTTAACCCAAGAAGCAGTTTTTCAGTGGAGAATGTATGCGAATTCACCTAACAAATTCGTAGGATAAAAAGCATCTTTTCCGTAAGTTTAGAGTTATCTCACCAAAGTTTGGTAAATTAACTCGGGTTTAACTTTAATTTTGTTATTAAATTCGGCTACATTTGTTGAACAACAGGTTCTATGTTGACTAGAAAACATGTTTCAGGAATTAACTCGGGTTTAACCCCGAAATCAAGAAAAATTGAGCTGAAGCCATTTTAGTTAAAACAAAAATCCAGTCGGGTAATTTATTACTTCCACGAAACATGGGATTATTTTTTATTAAATAATTGTACTCCTTCAAGTAATCAATAGCCCTTCTAAGAATTAATAAAGTAAAGATTACTGAAACCAATTTAAACGAAGTATAAGTTTTTTTATCAAATGATCGTTATTTTTGACTCTTTCTCAAAACATGTAATCGTACTGCTTTTCAAAAAAAAAATATTTAATCAAGATGAGTTAATTTTCTAGCAAAAGCATTTGACGTTCACGAACACGCTCTCGGGAGGTTCAATATTTGTTCGACAACTTGATTTTCATCCTTTAGAGTTGTAACGCAAATGATGTTTTCGATATGTTCAAAGTAAATTGTGCTACTGAATATAATGTAATCGGCATTAAATTTTTTTGGGATTTTTGAACAGTTGACTTTTGCAGTGTTCATTTAAGAACATCTTATAGCATTTCTTACATAAATAACGTTTTGCAGAACAACCTTCATTTAAGTTCTCTCTTTAAAATATTAAATTGAAGCCCGGTATTAATTACCATAATTTAAATGTCTATCTTAATGGAGTTATTGGAACTAAATTTACAACAAAATAATCTATTTGTATGTAGAGAAGAAGTAGATATGTACATATATACAAACACAACTTCCTATCGACTTCGAAATCACTTCTTATGTCCTCAATATACCCAAGGGATTTTTTTATTTTTTTTTGGTTTGTTCAAAGGTAACTGACATCAATTCAGGGCAAAAGAATATCGTTGCATATGCATTTTTTCCCTATACCTATACCTACTATTTTACCCACAAGAAATACAAAAAAGAAAAAAAAAAAAACAGTTTGAAAAAGAAAACGCAGCCATCATCAGGGAAAAACTAGAACGTGGAATATATTCATAAATGATATTTTCACGTTGAACTATATTGCAAGGCTTTCAGAATGGGATGTTAGAAATTATGATTCGCTTGCCATGAAAAATTCGGTATCTGCCATAGAACCCTGTTCGTTCTATTTTGTAATATGGATATGTGCAAGCAAATATATTCAACTTTTATTGCTGTCTGCTGTTTTAGTGGGATATTCATATCAAAGTGGGTGGCACTGCATAACTGATGCGGATGGGGATGAATATTTTAAGGCTTACTAGAGAATATTTAACAATTGCCTTACCTATGTTATGTATGTATATGGACTTACTTAATTTTATTTAATACCAATTCAATTTTATGGAAAGGAATTGTGTGACTTATTGTTTATTCTTGTCGATAAATTACGATGAACCTTGAATACCTTGTACCTACATATCTATTAGTGGATAAATATACTGGCGCAAAATTTAACAGCTTGATATTAAGATATTAGGATGATAGGTACTACCAAACAATTTAATAGCTTTAAAGCTCTTCACTTAAATGTTCTAGTTTTATATATTTTTTAACTAGTATCATTATAAACCTATTTTCTTAATTAACTTCAGCTGACATGTCTAAAAAAAAGTGACAGTTCATGCAAAAAAGTAAGCAAACATACTATTTCTAATTGTCAAAGTGACATTTGCAGTTAATATGATACTAACAATTTTAAATGGGAATTTGGTGATTTTAAGTTTAATAAAATGTTAAAAAAGATAGCAGGATTAGAAATTCCTGTTTTTAACCTAGCATCATACTAGAAATGATTTACCATCATCTAAAATTCTTTGCTATCATCTTTTTAATAGTTTTGTATAAGCAGAACCGTTTAAGTCAATGAGAAAGTAAAAAAAAACTGTTCTTGCTAAAACGACTAGATTCAAAATAGCTTTTAACGGCCTTTAGTCCACGACTAGATGTAAATTGGGTGTCCTATTAAATGGTAGATCGTTATTGAAGTTGTCTTTGAGAAAAATAAGGGGTGGAATCGGCTAAGGTGATAGGTGATAGTCACATCAACCAGAGTAGTAGTCACATGTGATTGTCATTGAGTTTTCCGTCTTGGTAAGGTGATTTGACTCAATTCCAATGACATTTGTCATAAACATGATTGCCATCATGAATTTTTTTAAATATTTGTAATAAGCTATCGAAATTATAGATCGAAAATGACGTCTTTGTAATAAAAAGTGTATATATTTTTCATCCTCTGAAGTAATGTATTTTGATTCTATTTAATGCTACTATACTTGGTTTTGTGTCAAACCTAATATGAGAGTTGCCATATTGACATTATTTTTGTTTGAACAAAATAGAGTTCGCAAGGCATGGCAATTAAATGCAGCCTGATGCACTCTGCTGGGCATATAATTGGTACTCGTCTATAAAAAATATAGCAATTGATAAATCAATTACATTGCCTTATATGGGAGACCGCCAACTAAGCAAGTTAGTTATTTTCAATAAAGGTCAAGGTTTATATATGGTGTTAGGTTGTCTAGAAATAAAAAATAAAATAAATTGGCTGGCGTGACAGCTCGTATAGAACCAGGGCCTGGTGGCTTACAACTCTCAAACATGTGTTGTGTGTGTGTCATTGGCAGGAATGGAGGGGACCTAAAACTTTCTGCCGAATCCGAACGGTTACGGTAGGAAGCACTTTTTCATAAAAAGTGACACGCTTGGAGGATTTGTTAATTCCTCGCAAGAGGCAGTAACCCGTGAAAAATATTCCTGGTTTTAAGAAGCATAGTGTGGGGAACGAAACCAAGACCTTCAGCGTAATTGTCCTTCGCACTTACCATTACGCCACGAGCTATTACTATTACCTGTCTAGAAATGGCGTCAGAAAAGTCGCAAGAGTTCTCAAAAATAAAGTCAAAAAAACCAGTTTATTAAAAAGTTGTCTCATTATCCCAAGGCAAAAAAAAGGGGTCAAAGTGGTAAGTCGCAAATTGGCAACCTTGCATACAGCATCTTTAGCGGGTCGAGAATAGTCAAGTAGAAAAATAATAGTAGTATATGTCGCTTGTACCTATGCCAATTTTTAATAAATAAATAATAAATAAATGTAAACCTGAAAATAATTTTCATTTTTTTAAATTGGAATAATCACTCCCACAAGAACTTAGACACCACTTTAACCAAAATTCTACGAAGAATAGAAGCTGAGATACTTGCGCTTTTTTAAATTCTCCAAACCCCCTGATGCGATACGATTTTAAAACTACCCCAAAACAAAAAAAAAAGCATATTCACCTGCAGTGCTGGATTTAGACTTAGGTCCGGGCCTACGGCGGTGGCGGCAAAATCTCATGCGACAGCTGGTGAGAGGTGATTTTATTGAAAAAAATGACAAAACAACAATTTTTTTAGAATTAAAATAGCTTTTAACGGCCTTAAGTCCACAAAAATTTTAGGCTTTTCGTCCCGGCGATCTCACTTGGACTCATCAGTTGACTAGTGAGGACCTTGTCAATACGCAATTTTTGTTAAGATTTCATGACGAATATCTAGTGTGAACTATGTACATATATCCAACAAGATTAGAATTCCTAGTCATTAAATTGGACGTTTTATGTTTTTGTTTTTTGCCCAGGGCCTGGCATTGTTTATATGAAGGTTTTTTTTTAATAATACAAATTCTATATACTACTGAAATACATCAGCCAAGTAGAAGACTTAGCACTATTTAATTGGACTTGTTGAATTATTGATTCAAAATAGCTTTTAATTTTTGTAATTTCGTTTCTTTATGTTCCAAGGTGGAAATTTTCATAATAAGTTTTTTAAAACTATAATTTACTTTTAAGACTTAAAATAAAGATGCTGCCATATAATTATGTGGGTATCAGATCCCCAATATCCCCTCCCTTGGTGACGGTCCTTGTACAAATTTATGAGATAGTTTTACTGCCATCGTTCCTTGATATACGTGTGCAACTTTTTCAAGTTAATCCGACTTCTAGAAATTGTTGAAAATTACGTTCACAGATTCCATTACATATGTATGTACATTTTTATACATAGCATATTGTAGGTCAACCTAATAAAAGCATGTTAAAAATTTTCGGGCGTTTTCTGGCACCACAGAAAAAAGGTTCTTCCAAAAACGATTGAGAATAAAGGTAATTAATAGAATTTAGTTGAAAAAAACAAGGAGTGTGGCGTACTCAACAGGGCCTAGGGCGGCAGCATTCCTAAATCCGCCACTTTTCACCTGCTGGTTAACTAAATCAATCTTTTATCAAACAAGGTAACTTTTTAATTAATAAATACATAGATCCATTTGAGATCAAAAACTTAACCATAAATTGGTCATCTTTATAAATAGTTTATGAAAGTAATTCTTTCAATACATTTCCAGCAGTAGATAATACCAACAACAATATTTCCACAATATTATTTCGTTTTTATAAGGCTAACTTAATGGAAAGCATCCTTGTTTGCCTCAAGAGTTCAAGTGTAGCAATTACAAACATTTCTAAAACTTTTCCTGAAGCTCATCTTTGATGAAACTTCAACTTATGCAATTGTTCACTTTATATACATATGTATCTATACATAGGTATATTCTTGGATATAGATATACATATATTTTGAAATAAAAAGATACATACCTATATATACTTTTACCATACCTGCTGTATAGGTAGGAACAACCACTTCAAAAATTTCTCTCTGTGTCTATGTAAGCAAAAGAAACTTATAATCCACTACTCTATATAGAGAGCAGATGGCTTTAACAGGTTTAAACACCTTTGAACGAAATGACCGTAACTAAGTCTTAAAAGTCGTTAAAAAGTATGTATAAGGTACGTACACGGAACGGATATATACATTATACAACATCCAAAGTTTCCACTTAAGAAAGTTTGTTTGAAGAAGTGACAGTTAGAGAATGGTTGGTGTTTCGAATTAAATAGAAAGAACACCTCATACAAAGTGTTGCTATAAGGATCTTTTTAAAAAGAACAGGTAAACCACCTCTGATATTACACTCCATGTCACTTGTTTAAGGATGTACATGTTATTTGAAAGTTTTAAGAGCATTTCTCAATTTTAAGAGGGAAATATTGAGATCATGTAGGTACCAACAAAATAATTCCAATTTTAGTTTAATGATTTTTTTTTTATTTATATATATTTTTATTTTTTAAATTAAGTTTTTTTTTAAAACACATATGTAGATGTACATATTAATTTAATAAGGATATATACAGCGTTTTAGGTTAAGACTCAGATGTGAAAAAATGAGCTAAAAATAGGGAAAAACGCCTGATACAATCAAATTAAAATCAAGGACGAGTGAAGAGTTTTGGATTGAAGCAACAAGGATTCAGAACGAAAAACTAACTGAAAACTTATTTTAAGAGTACATTATAAATTTAATATAAATAAATAAATTGGGTGGCTCATGTACAGCTCATGTAAACCTAGAGTCTAGTGATTTAGAACTATCAACCGTGTCAACTGTGTCGGTGTTATTGGCAGAAATGAAGGTGACCTACAATTTTCTGCCGAATCCGAACGGCTAAGTTGCGAAGCAATTTTTCATGACAAGATATACTTTTAGAGGATTTGTCAGTTCCTCGCAAGAGGCAGTAACCGGTGAAAAACAATTCTGTTTCTGAATTTCACTTTCACGTTAGCTAATATTCAAACCTTTTTTTACTTTCAAAAATTTAAAATTTGTCGAAAAAATTAAATACATAAATTAATCAAAAAAAAAAAAGGATTAAATAGTACCGAACCTTTCTAACTGAAACAAACATTTTGTCAATACCAATTCGAATATGAAAATTCCATACGTCAAGAATTTTTAATCCGATTGAAAATCGAAGCACACTTATTCCGCAAGTATTGAAAGGGAAAAGTATTTCAAAACATATAGGGTTTGAAAACGAAAGGATTTAAAAACAAATCGTAATTCAGAACAGGGGTGAATAACTTAAAACTAATGCCTTTCGGCTTAAAAGCTAAATTAATTCTAAAATTCAATATTAATTTTATTTTTCCCCAACCATTATACTGCCGTGGGCTTGTACATTAAGGAGTTAACTAGAGTTTAACCTTGAAACTAGAATAACCTCGAAGTAAACAACCAAACTTCGGCTTAAAGACTTGTATGATTTTTTAAATAAAAATGTATCCTTAAAGAAATGAAACGGAGTGTATTAATTGATAATTGGCATCAAAAGTTGAATTGGTTATTGTATATTTTTCTTAAAATAGATACACATACACTTTTTAATTGGAGACAATTATTTCATTACTTTTAACTTGACAAACAAATGAATAGTTATACTTTGGGCTTATTTATAGTTATAGAGTGTAATGGCTTTATCATTACAGGAAGCTATAACGTGGTATATTTTAAATATTTAGGTATTTTGAAACTTGTAATTTATTTACTAATATATTTATCAATCAGCAGGAAATAGAAAATATTGAACAATTTTGTATATTAACTGATATAAACAAAACGAGCTTGTGAGCAGGTATGCCTAGAAAAATTAGACAAAAAAGGCCAAACATAAAAGAAATACTGATATACATACTTAAAATTTAGAATACTTTTTTAAGAAATGCTTATAACAAATGCAAATAAATTTAAAAATAAAATAAAAATACAGCTCTCCAATAAAAGTTCATCTAAGTTATAAAAGTGAAAGTCTTATATTTTTCTGTGCTTATTTAGAATAAACAAAAATTCTTAATCCAATTGTACATTTCTCGAGCAACTTCTCAGCTCCTTATATGGAGTTTGGTCTGCGCACTATTTTCTTTATGTCACCCAGAAAATTTTATTTATTTTATTTGATTTTAAATCGCAGGTTAATTTAAAAATTTTGTTTTATTTTATTTTTTACCGTTATTAATGATAAAGTTTTCACCCAGAATTTTTACTTTTCTTATAAAAAGACTACCATTGTGTTTAAAAAAATTCTGAAAAATGGTTATAAATGGTACCTACCATAAAATCGTATTTTGGATTTCCGATTATCTCAAAACTGGTTCACTGTTTTTTTTTTTTGAACATTTTTTTATGGAGATTATTTTTTTTTATTTGAATTTCAAAAAAGTTTAATTTTTTTTTTTGAAAACAATAATTTGCCATCCTGCATTTTTTTAAATTATCTAGTAGATTTTAAACAAACATTATTCTTATAACCAAAAATAACGGTACCTATGTACCTTACAAATGTTTAAAACCCGGTAAGGAAAATCTCATTTTTCTCGAAAACGACTCTTACGATTTTGATTAAAATTTTTATTTGAGCTAATTTCAATACGATCTACAATACTTTTAGAACAATTTTTTTTATTTATCGAATATTGACGGTATTTCTCAAAATGGTTTTCGACTATCTAATTATCTGTTGAACCGATTTTAATGAAGTTTTTTACACAAGAGCTTCTTATAAGTTAAAATTATATTCAAACCAAAATTTTCAAAAAATAAATTTTGATTTAAAAAACAAATTTCAAAATATTTTTTTTAATTCGATATCTCCAAAATGGAGGGATGATTTTTTTTTCAAAAATAATTTTTTAACTCCACATCAAGACGGTGCTTTATTGTTAATACATATTTATCTACTCACAATTCACACAGTACCTAAACTAAACTACATTTTTAGCAGGTGCCACAAAATATAGGCTCCCACAACTAATTTATTTATTCTATCAAATTAATAGTTTTTAAAATATTTAGACTTTAAAACCACAGTGTGATCGTACATAAGAGCAAGTTCGTGCGATCCAGTAGTGCATTTTATTTTTTGCTTATAATTATTATACAGAATATACAGATAATTTATTGTGGAGTCACAGTCAAAAAACCCCAACAAAAAAACCCTAAGACCAGTTTTAATTCTTAGAAACAGTTCCAATATTGTTAAAATTATTTTGTTTTCATATATACATACATACATATGTACATATTTAGACACAATGTACATTGTTATTCTTACATTTATTTGTAGGTATAATATTTATTATTAAATAAGTAAATTTTTGGGTGGGACAACGATTCCCTGGTGTAAGGTAGAAAGGGGTTAAAAAAAAAATGGCTTTAAAGAAAGAAGTCATCAGAAAATAAGTAAGCACTTGCATTTTTTGGTCAGCAGCCTGATGTTTTAATGATTGTTTTGCATCATTAATTTTTCGAAAAGGAATATCTGGATTTACAAGAAACCAAAACGCTTGTTCTGGTTTTCCCTTCGTAGCAAACAGAATCTGACTTGTCGTGCAGAAATGCTAGGAAAATACGGACATTCTCATAAATCTTCTTGTCTCTAAGCCTAGAGAGAGCATAGCGACATTCAGTGGAATCTGCAGTTTGCTGGGTAAGTTTGACTATACTGGTGGTAAAAGAGGATCAAAAGAGTTGTCTGAATTTTGTTGAGTAGTTGACTGAGTGGGGTTCAAAATATGGGAGCTTATGAAATTAGGATATTTAGCCCCTGTTCTTAAGTCGAAATTGGGGACAATTGGAGAAGGAGATCGAGACGGAGGTGGTGATGGGGTTGGAGTGAGTTTAAAAGATACTCGTTTTGTTTCTTTAGATGGGCCGGAAGCACTGTGAGAGGTTGATGGAACATTTAGGGAGGTTGCGGGAGGTTTAAAATCGGGGGCATTTACATTAAGTTTTTTAAAAATACTATTAGAGAAATTGGGAAATACACCCATTTTGAAGGTCCAGTTGCGGTTAGGTTTTGGGGTGTAACTTGGTGAGGCGCTTGTTGTTGCAGGTCTTCTGGGCGTTTTAGTCTTCTGAGTGGAGCGAGATGTATCGTAGGATGTGTTTTCTATCCATTTTGATATCTTCATATTTTGTATGATAATCTTTTTTCCAGGCCGGTGGAAAAGCCAATCATAGTTAATTGGTATCGGCACCTTGAATTTTTTGGGGAGAAGTCGATGACATTCCACATCTGGGATGGAATAATACTTCATAAAAAACGATTGGACCCATGCGGAACTGGCATTTCTAGGGGTGTTGGTTAGGAAGAATGACGATTTATTGTTTTTTTTAGTTTATCAAGTCTTTGGTTCCATTCTTTCGTAGACCACGATGTACCAAATTTTGTAAACCCTGTTTCGGAAGGGGTGGTGCTAGGCGGTGGTTTATTGTTTTTTTTTAGAAGAAGGTACGTTCGATATATCAATCACTTCATTAAGAAGAGATTCTATTTTTCGCGAGTGTTCATTTAGTGATTGGATATCACTTTACAACTTTATAACAAAGGTAAACAAGAGTAAATGTACACAATTCACAATATTTTATTTTAACAGAGAAAGAAAGAATCTGAGAATATCGCATAAATCGAGAAAGGGACTCTGCGTGAGCAGTGCAATGAACCCAAAGTGGGAGTTTGAACAGGAAGGGTGGTCCACTCAAGTTACTGTAAAATAACTTGATTTTACTTTACTTTCTTGAAGCGAAAGTGAGAATTTACGTCACATAGAAATAAAACCACTCAGATTTAGTTAAGTTCCCTTAACCTGAATGGTAACTAAGTCCATTTTACTTCAAGTGGATTCATTTCCCACTAAAGCCTAGTAAGCTGCTGATGCGATACAAAAAATCCCATACAAAAACGACACAACGAAATCATAAACGAAAAATGTCATTCCGGTTTTAGTGCGTACTGCAACGCAGCAGTTCGATGAGCGAAATTGATTATTGTAACAGATTATTTGGAGAAGTCTCCGCTCTTTTTCGCACAGAATTAATTGTTCAGACAATTTATTGTGTTCGGAAAAGTAAAATTTTAGTTGTATTCGTGTTTGTATTTATATATTGTTTATTTCATATCAGTGTGTGTCTCTGTGATTTGTATGCGTTATTTTTTTGTATTTTGTTTTTGCAATTGGTGCCTTGGTGACACTTTGAATGGGTAATTTTTCGTTGTCTTTTTCGTAAACATTTCGCTGTCGTGTTGGAGACCAACGAAAAATTTCGTTTCGCATCAGCAGCGTACTAGGCTTAAGTGAGAACTAAATACTTGGGTGGACCCAGGACTTATTTCCCGGATCCTTTTTTCGCATAGAATATATTTTTCTAAATGCATGTTGGATCGCTGCTGACAATAAAAGAAGAGCTTATTGAATCAGAATATTTTTTGTTTTAATTTTTATCCATATTGAAATTTGCTATCAGTTTCAGACGTAAAAATTAAGTGGTTAAGCGGCGTTGCTTTTCCGTTGAAATCCATTAACTAACCACAATGTATCGTTTCTTCTTATTATGTTTTGTTTTTCGGCTCTGCTTCGGCATCCTGATCGAAACCAAATGCATTTATAAGGGGACAGGAGATTGTACATAATAAGAGGGAGGACAGAGGACCGTAACGAATCCAAAAAAAAATAGAAAAAGTTCAAGCTCCCATTGTGCTCCTAAACAAAATGGCAGTCGTTCAAGAACAGTGATGCCACACGTAGGGAAAAATCCATATATGTAGATATTTTCGGTTTGAAAACATACACCACCGTAGGGAAAAAATGACTGATTTTTGATATATTAGAATTTTCTGTAAAAGCGTAGGTACTTTTAGAATTTTATTACTAAATAATTTTTCTTTCTAAAATCGTACCACACAATCTGCAGAAGTTTTATCCCTAAATATCTCTAAACATTTTACCATAAACCCTTAATTCAGAGATCTTTTTCCCCCTTTTTTTATTTCTTATGTCAGCTTCGAGATAACACAGTACCTAATGACTTTTCGAAATTTAATGGGAGTGAGAAAATATCTTAATTTGTTTGTTTTATATTTATTTTATGCATTTTGTGGGTGAAGGGAAAATTAAGGGATTTTTTGTCTATGCTGTAGGTACTTTATTTTATTTTTATGTGACATCACTGATCAAGAACTACAAAAGAAACTCGTTTCAGGAGGGAGGGGAAATATTCTAAAAGGAATTATTTATGATAAAAAAGGAATTAAATTATACTTATGTATTGGGTGGTGCGAAAGTATAGGGCCTAGTCACTAGAACTCTCAACCATACCTGTGTGCTATTGACAGAAATGGAGGGGACAGACAATTTTCTGCCGAATCCGAACGGCCATGCTGAGAAGCTTTTCCATGGCAAGAGATACCCTTGGAAAATTTTCCAGCAAGAAGCAGTAACCCATGAAAAACATTTATGTTTTTTTAAAGATGGCATAGCATGGAATCGAACCAAAGACCTTTGGCCTAACAGGCCTACGCACTAACCATTACGCCATGAGCTGCTGTATTGATAGAAACCAAAAAATATTCAAAAACATTGGCAACACTTTTACCTAATGTCAAGCTACAACTTTTTTGAAAGTCAAAAATTCATTCTGTCGAGGCGGCAATTTTATAAAGTGGTTGGCATTGGCACGACTGGAAGCATGCTTTTACATAGAAGGGGCTTTCAGTAATATTGAAATCAGTGCAATTTGCATATTATGTACATTAGGGTGGTCGTTAAAAAAAGTTAATCATGGATGGGTTTATAATCAGCTCCAAATGAAGAAAAACGAATTTCCTTATTTATTTCAGATTTTTATTTTGAAGTCCTACGAAGGCTGTAAGCGGTTAAAAAATGAAGCCATCTATATTAAATTTAATACAGGGTGATTCCCGTAAAATGTCACAAAAAGCTAGCACATGGAATGTTAAAACCAGACAAGAAAAAAATTTTACGGGAAGGGGCAGTTTTCTAGAAATATTACTTAAAATGCATAAAAATTTATTAAAAATCAACGAAAAAACTTAGAACATTAAGTTTTAGCTTTTTTAAAAATCAAAAATCCATTCTGATATTTGCTTCCCAAAATAAGTTATTTTGATGAATAGTTTTTACAAAAATTATTTTCAAACTCCTGGATAATGGTGTTTGAAAAATAGGCTTGTTCACAAAAACACGTTGTTAAACAGACCACTTTATCTTGGAGACTGAAACTACGTGCGAACAAAACCTCTCACCCTCCCTTTCAGAAGGACTCCACTTTCAACCCTCTATGACCGTTAGAAAGGGAGTAACGACAGATTTAAATCCATGCGTCTGCCACGCGATCATAAAAAAGCTTAATTTTTTTACCGCTTGCAGCCACCGTAGGACCTCAAAATACAAATCTCAAAAAACATAGGGAATAAGTTTTTATTCATTTGGAGCTGATTTAGACCCATTTAAGATGAACTTTTTTATAACCCCTACATTAACGACCACCATAATTTACATATATTACTACCCGATGCTGTCAAATAGGATTGAAGCGTCAAGTGAGGCTTTTAAATGCAGAAATGGGTCATAGCAAGCTTTAAGTGCAGAGGTACTCCACAAGAAGAATTATTCAACCAAAATAAGTAAAATAAGATTTCGGAAGCATTGTTTGATATTCATAAGCCGATATGTTTGCTGTCGATAACTAAGCGATGTTGTTTTTGATCATCATTATTTTTTTAATCGAATATCATGCATACAAAAAACACACACAAACTGACGCTAAAACTGACTGATATATATACCCACACTAAAATAACTACCTAAATTTAAAATTCAATTAGCTAGTTTCCAAAAATAAAAACTTTTCATTTCATCCACATGAACTCTTATCGACCACGACGTAAAAAATCATATTAACTCTAAAACATGGTTTCCCTATTTAGCCTTGGTTTGAACTCTCACTTCATTTAAATCGAATTAATAAACACGGATGTGTGTAGTTCGCACAAATGATTTTTCGTTTAGTTGTTCACTTCCGACTCACCTCACATATGTATATCCACTCCACATGAGATAAACGGCGCGGCGTGCGGCAACGGCGGCGGGGCCGTGGCGGTGGCGTTAGAGTACTACTATCCTATCCGCCATTTTAAAGCAAAAACCTAAATTTAATTAAATTTCGTGCAAAGTGTATTTAAAATAAAACATTCCGTGATGTAAATTTTTAAATAATGAATGTGCATACCAAACTTTTACCACACTCACTCTTGTGTTGATATTTAAAATATATTCCTATGCCTATATCATGAAGGGTTATGCTTATGATATTTTGGTATTTCGTGCATTAAACAACAAAACCTGATGATAATAATGTGAAAATGCTTGAATGTAGAATACTTAAAATAATTTTAGGATAAATTTGTACAGTGATTTAGCATTTATCCAATTAAATAAACCTCTGCTCTATAAGACTTCAGTTTCAAAGCGTTATTTTTGACGATTGATATATCCGAGTACTGTCGACCTTATTATCCTTTCAATTATAAATTTCTGTCTTGTTTAGTTAACAATATAATCGATGTATGGTAAAGTTGAATATGAGAGAATTTTGATGTTTGGTTAGTTAATAATTTCGAAACATAATTTGTGGTTGACGTTGCTGCTGGAAACTTTGAAATTTTGCAAACAATTGTTTTATTTTTTCACAATTAATTCTGAATATGAGCTTTCAATGGATTTATGGTAACGAGGTGTCAAAAATTGACGGTAAATTACCTAATCAAAGTTTAAATTATATTTATAAAACAATAAATTAATAAAACTTAAATTGGCAGCACCGATTTCTGTGACAGCCCATTTAACAGTTTTCGGTTAGTTTGGTTTTGCAATTCACCAATTCAGGGTTGTTAGGTTTGAAAAAGCGGAAGCGCCAAACAGGAAATTAAAATCGCCAAATTTGGCACGAGTACGGAAACTTGGGCGCCGAAAATTGATAACGGATTTTTGTAGAGGGGTCAAATACAAACATTTTTTCGAAAAAAATGAATTAAATGGAAAAACAAATATTAATAAACAACGGCAATACTTAAAACAAAACAAAAAAAATAACGGTTTTAAAAGAAGTCTGTTCTTTCATACAGATATCTGTTCTTTAATCCTACATTTAAATTATATTATTTGTGTCAATAGTTTTCAAAAAAATTGCATTCAAACTCAAAATTTTGATAAAAAATCGCAATAATAAATAAATAATTTAAATGTAGGATTAAAGAACAGATATCTGGCTTTTAAAACCGTTATTTAGGTTGTTTTATCGCAAACAAATCACCTCTATCTCCTAAACTGAGCGAGATAGAGACTGATTTTCGTGTCGCCAAATAAAATTTCAAATCGCCTCCTGTTTGGCTATAAATCGCACAATCATAAGCCCGATTCATAGACTCAGTCGCACTACCGCCGCCGGAGCAACGTTTGCGAAGGTATTGGGTTCGATTCCCAGCTTATGGCATCTCAAAAAAAAAAATAAAATGTTTTTCACGGGTGACTGCCTCTTGTGAGGAAATCTTCCAAGAGTACATCTTGCCATACAAAAGTGCTTCCCATCTTAGTCGTTCGGATTCGGCATAAAATTGTAGTTCTCCTCCATTTTTGCCAATGGTTGAGAGTTGTAAGCCACTAGGCCCTGGTTCTACACGAGCTGTTGCGCCACACAATTTATTTATTTACTAGCTGGACCACCCGGCTTCGCACGGAGTTGCATCATTATTATGATTTTAAAAATATGTGAAAATAAAAATTATAGAGCCTTAAAACAACTATGAAGTTTTTTGAAGCGGTCCAATAATTTTTATATACACAAAGCAGTAATTTTATTAATTTTTTCAAAATTCTAAAACTGAAAAAATATATAGTCGTTAAGTGATTGTCGCTGAGTTTTCTGAAATTATCCAATTTTCCAAGCAATTTTCTTAATTTCTCTTTCCATAAGAACCTTCTACAACCTTCTATTAGAAAACTTAAAAAAAAGATGACTGAAATCGGTATAGTCATTCTCAAGTTATGCCGTGACCAAGGGAAATAGGGATTAATTTTTAAATATAAATACATAGATTTATAAATTCATAAATACAGGAGAGCTATTAAATCAAATATATTTTTCAAATCAAAAGCAAATTGGTTGTCAATTTTATCAGATATAATTTGAAATAAAGTTTATTTCTATTGTCTTATTCTTTTTTCTATTTGCAAGTCAAAGAATATAAGAATTAAATTTTCTTTAACTCACAATGCTATTATTGACTGCTAAAACCCCTGATTAAGGCTGTTGCCCAGGAAAGAGCAGGTTGAATCGTATTACGTTTTGTATTTCACTACAAGTCAATTTCTATGAAAAAATAGAATTAAAACCGGTCAATAGATTCAATTCCAGGTATAAAGCAAAATAAGGATGGTTACCTAAGCATGTCAGTTTTCCTGGAAAAACAATATTCTATCTTTTTGCATGTTTTCTAAAACTCTTTTTTCTGTAAATGAACGAAATCTATCGTTTTCATTTTGTTTAATTCAGTTCTTAGTTTTTTTTTTAATTTAGATTACTGCTATTCATTGATTTATTCTTTCTTTGCATGCACATACTGATGTACATTTATATATAAGATTTCAAAGCTGATATCTAACATATGTATATACAATAATGAAGGATTCAGTAGGGCAACGTTCTAATATTGAAAAAAAAAAAATAATAATAAACTCTTAACAGCATATGTTAAAAATCAAAAGCAAAAGCTACCAACAAAACGAGGCCAAAGACACTTGTCAAAGCAGACCATTTTTAGCCACCCTTCTTCCTTAATTGAAAATCCAATAACTCTATAACGGAAACTCCATTAAGTCAAAAATAGATCGAAGGATAACTCCATTGGTGTGGGAATGGGACTGGGACTTGGACTGCTCCTGTCATCGACATCTCTCACTTGAGTCGCAACCACTTGTGCTGTGCAGTGTGCTGGCTTTCAAAATGACTGAGTAATGAGTAATCAAGTGTGCGCACACTTTATATACACCATATGTACATACATTTATATGAGCAGAGTTAGTATGAACAAACATTCATACATCAATAGGTATGTACATATATGAATACACTCGTGGAAAAAAGTATTGAGCGGCTTTTGAAAATGATTAATCGATCTTTAAAAAAAAAAAAAAACTTTGTCATTTGGGACTCAATATGAAATATTTTTATATGGCGTGTTCAGAAAAATGAGATCTCAAAGATTTTTCTCACATAAAATGTGAGCAAGCGAATCCAAGATTTTTTTCCTCAGAATTTTGACAGCAAAACTGAGAGATTTTACGGAGAAATTTTACTGAGGAATCTTGTTCAATAACATAACTAAGATTGCTGAGATCTTCGAAATCTCACTTTTGAACACGCCTATTTAGCCAGTTCAGTGCTTACGTCCTGTAACTCTCGCATTGATAAAATTGGTCGAGAAACGTTGAAAAATGAAACAAAACTCATATGATTTGTTTCAATTTTCATCGTTTCTTGACTGATTTCGTGAGATCTCAGAAACGTGAACTGGCTAATTAAAGAATATTGTTTCAGTAAAAAAGCCAAACAAAATAAAAAATCTCATAATTTAGCTGCATTAAACAAACATTAATTTTCACATAATGACAAATTTGTGTTAATTTGATCTGATTAACGAATAATAAACGATAATAAACGAAAAATTTGTAAATTGTTTTCAGGTTTTTTTTTTAAAGAGGGAGGTGGCTATGTTTTTGATTGAAAACTTTTGGTCAAGATTGTATTTTTTATACATATATAATGAACGTACATGTATCAATCAACCATTTTAGAAACACCCAACATTTTGTGCCCTTAAGTGTTGACAGCTTCCTATTACTCTCTCCATCATTGACTCTTATACATACATATATACTGTATACTAAAGAAACGAACAAATTTTTGTACTTACCGCTCATGTCATGATGCTGCTGCTGTTGTTGTTGCTGCTGCAAACTGGGTGGTGCACAGAATGCACTCGAACCACCTCCAGCTGTCATGGATAAAGTCGGATGCTGCGCCTGATAGCCACTGCCATACCGTACTGGTGATTCACATCGTCCCTGTGATATTGAAGACGAAGACGGTGGCGGAGGTTGTTGCGGTGTGTGATAGTGATGGGCGCTCAGCGCCTGTGGCGGCGGAGGGTCTGCTCCTGGTTGATGGCCACCGTAGTGGTGCATTTGTGATGCATGATCTGCAGGATGTGGATGCAGTGACATTGGTGATGGTGACATATGATGATGATACGAATAATGTGAATGCTCTGATAGGTCGTGATGGCTTAAGTCATTGGGCTGGTAAATGTTTGAATGATTAATTGATTCAGCTATGGGTGGAGCAGAATTTGCAGATGTTGGTGGTGTTGAGCGATCTAAAAGTTATAAATTCAGAATAATTATTTTAACTGAATACATTTTTTGTTTTATTAAATAATCGCAAAACTTGGTTATTTTCTTTTGGAGATCAGAAACAGGCCTAAAATAGCGAAAACACGCAAAAATATTTGACAGTTGAGGAACGAATAGAAATGAAAACACAACAATTGTTGCTCTTAAGGCGGAAACACGCAAAAATATTTGACAGATAAGGAACGAATAGAAATCAAAACACAACAATTGTTGCTCTTAAGGCACTGACAGTGCTGGTGGATTATGAAAAAAAACCTTTTTTGTAATAATTTCACCTCATATCTATCTTATATTTTCAAAACACTGTAATAATCCAGATGTCCGCATTTAAACGTATTAAATAATGCTAAATTTAATACGAATTAGTATATTTATGATGTTAAAATCAAATATTAATAAAAACACAAATAGATTTTATTGCAAATACAAAAAATTTAAGCACCCTGCCGCAAAGTTCTCAAATAAATTGAATAATAATTATCGGACTGTCACTTTGACTTCTAGCTGTAAATAGCTGTCATTGTCATAGATTTTAAAATGGATGATCAACGAAACGATCACACACTGCCTAAAACAATAGGAGTGTTCAGGAGGAAAAAAATCTTGGATTCGCTATCGCTTGCTCACCTTTTGAGTGAGAAAAATCTCTGAGATCTAATTTTTTCTACACGCGCCAAATATGTAGAATGCTGCAACAGCTGGATCTGGAGCTCGAACAGCTGTCAAAAAGTGTCGTGCGTGCTATTTTGTACGTGCCCACAATGCAGCTGTACCTATAGCTTTTTGAATAATAAAAAAAAACATTTTTATTTTCGAAAGCAATCTTTGGCAAATCAAAAAAATGCAAAGAGTGCAAAAGAATGCAAAGAATGCATGAATAACGAAAATACTGCATTCAATTGACTGATTGAAATCTTTTAATGCATAATTTGAAGTCTTAAAGTGAAATCAATGAATGCAATCTTATTATTGAAGTCATTAACGATTGTATTCATAAAAAATTGCATTCTTTTACATACCTTTGAGCTGCGTTTGTAAAATTGATTTTTTTTTGATTTTTTTAATATTTATACAGCTATTCCAGCTGCAGCTCAATTGGAGCTTTGTCTTCATTGTGTTACTTGTTTAGTAAACAGTAAGCAGATTACACTTGGTTTACACAGCAGTTGAAGGGTATTTTAAAATTATAACTTTTTTTTTTTTTAAAGTGAACAGAAGAATCTAGTCAAAACACCAGTTGGCTGAATTTGTTTTTAATTTCAAGCTTATTGAAATGAAATCCAGTCAATCCGGATAAAAGTCAAAATGGAAAAACATAAGCATTTTTAATTTGACGTTTTGAAGTAAATATTTGATTAGCTTTTGCCTTTAGGTGAATTTTTTATTTAAAACTAGAGAATAAGTCGATAATGACAAAGTTCGGTCACAAGTTTGAAGGTACATAACATTTTTATTTAAGACGACTTTGGATAATTTAAGTCAAAGATTTAAATTAAAAAAAAAAAAATTTCGATAAAATATAAGAACAAAAATCTAATCTAAGACTCACCATCAGTTCCTGTAGCAGCTCCAGGCGGCCGCATACTTGACAATGCACCCAACGGAGTATATGATTTTGGAGGTTCAACCGAACCTGGCCGAAGGACACGTTCCTCTGTTACACTCGATTGCACACGATATTGCATTTTACAGTAAGCCTCTTGACTAGATCCCGTCGTGGGATTAACATAGACTCCAGTTATAGTTACATCCGTATCTTGAACAATAACTAAACTAGATGATGTGGGACGTGATGTTTCCTTTGAATCTTGCACAGAATCCTTAAATTCATTAAAAGAATCCTTAGTGTCCGAACATTCAGACGGATCAATTTTAATTTCTTTTGCTTCTTTTAAGTCTTTAGCATCCATTTTGAGCGGGGTGGATTGTGATGACGGTGGTGGTGGTGGTGGTGCTGGAGCAGCTGCTTGCTTCTTCGACTTTTTAGTAATATGCTTCTCCTCTTCGGGGAAGCTTTCAAAACTACTACAATCAGATGCGAAATTTCTATCGAGATGTCGCTCCACTTCATAAGTGGCAGCAACTATTGCACTTGCATTGAGACTAGCCATACGCTTGCGCGCTAATATTCCTTTGTAATCACCGATAAGTTCTTCTTTAAGCTCCCGTTTGCGTTTCTTTTTCACTTCAGTTGCAGGTTTCTCTGGCGGTGGATTCATAGGTTTCTTCTTATCCTCATACTCACTGGACTCTGAACTTCCGTCATCAGAAGAAGCTATTTTAATTTTGACAGATTTTTTAGGCGGTGGCTTTACTGGCTTCTTCGGTTTAGTTGGTTTTTCTTCAGACTTTTCTTTTTCTTTATCCTTTTCTTTTTTTTCTTTCTTCGCTTGCAGAGCTTTTAGTTTTTGCAATTTTTTCTTTTTCAGTCGTAGTTTTTCAATAAATATAGCTTCATTATCGGTGTCACTTTCAAATTCCCAGTGTTTTCCCATACCCCGACCTGGAACGTTGCGAAGTTCTCGTTTTGTCTCCACTTCGACTTCTTCCACTTTTTCATCCTCTGCAGCTTCTTCTGTTGGCTCTACTTTGAGTACTTCGACTTTTTTTGATTCCTTAATCGCAGCTGGCTCTTTTTTAATAGCAGGCTTTGTTTCCTTCTCGTCTTCGGAACTGCTGCCTGAATTGATGTTACGAATTTTCGGTATAATTTGGACCGTTTTCGACAGACCCAGCTCATATGCCGTTCGAGATTCATTTTCATACAGACATTGTACCTTTGCAGCGGCATTTAAAGAAGCCATACGATGACGTTTTTGACCAAACGTGCTGAGTTTCTGTTCATCTTCAGAATCGGTAGGTGTGCTAGATTTCTCATCACTACTCGAATCGGTTGGTGGCCGTTTTACTTTTGCCTGCGGTTTTCGACCCACTTTAGCTACTGGCTTCTTTTCGGCAGCTGTATGTTTGACAGGAGTTTTTATATTACTCTTTTCTATTTTAGTTTCTGTCTTTGGCGGGTCTGGTTTTTCAGAACACCGCTCGGGGACTTTTTCGTCTTCTTTTAGCTTCTTTTTGGCCACCTGCAGTGGTTTGTCATCATCATCGGAGAATTCACGAAGTTTCTTAAGTGTTGGAAGTTCCATTTTTATATTCTCCTCACTTTCCGAACCAGATTTAAAGTCATAAATATCATTAGGCTTCTGGTCGTCTGAAGATTTTGTCTGTGGCTTCTTTGACGGACTTTTAATTTCGCCTTTTTTGGTTGCCTTGACTGAGGGCTTACTCTTCACTGGAGACATTTTATATTTGTTTTGCAAACGCTGACGTATAGAAAGTGATTTTGCTTTCTTGGGAGCTTCATTCGAATGAGACTCTTCAGTTTCATCAAAATGTACTAACGCAGGCTTTATATTCGATTCTTTAACTGTGGTTGATGAAATTTCTTTATTTGTTGATGCTTGTGATATCTTCATTTCATCTTCATTGCACTTTCCCTTCAATAATTTGTTCTTTTTAGGCGAAGCTGTTATTTTTTGTACGACTTCTGAGCTAACAGTTACATTCAATTCTTTTTCAACTTCCGAACTTTGTTGAGAGCCCTTATTGGGTTTTGTTTGTTTTTTCTTGTTTTCTTCTGCTTCTTCTTTTTTCTTTTGCTCTAAACTTTCTTTCTCATTTGTTTTTTGAGCTTTAATTGCTTTCTTCTTGTCATGGCTGCTTTCTTCATATTTTCCTTGTTCTGAACATTCTTTTTCGGAAGCTTGTTGAGATCCTCTGGTAGGCTTTGTTTGCTTCTTTTTTACACTGAATTCTTCGTCTTTTCTATCACTCTCCTTTTCTTTGGCAAGCTTCGTATGTTTTGACTTGCCTTGCTCTAATTCATCTTTCATTTCATCTGCAGCATCTTCAAATCCAACCACAGCTTTAATTTGTTTTTTTCTGTATTGACTTTCGTCATCTTTAGTTTTTTCTGAACAATCTTTATCGACGTATTTTGCTGGTTTCGGCTGCCTGATACTTGCATCATATTCAGTTTGGCCTTTTCTTTCTTCTGAGTTCTCTTCTTCAGTTGCTACTTGACTACTCTTTGGCTTTGCATGCTTCTTTTTCTCATGTTCAGTTTTATCCTTCATTAGATCTGAACTTGCTTCCTCTTTATTTGAAGTCTTAGGAAGATCATAGGAAGGGGACATTTTTTCTTCTTCTTTAAGCTCTTCTTGCTTTTTCTTATTACGACTTGCTTCTAGTTTAGCTTTCTTTGCTGCCATTTTCTTCTTTGTTTCTATTATTGGCTCTTCCAATTCTTCAGGAGTTTCCTTCGATGTTTTATCCTCGTTTAATATCATAGTTTCACTCACGCAAGCACCTGAAGCTTCTTTTTTACTTGCAGCACCATCTTTGGTATGCAATTCGCCAGATACATTTGGCGAATTCGAGCTTGAAGAAGATTGTGAAGCTTTTTTCTCCACGTGATCCTTCTTACTGGAAAATTTATTTATTGCACTTGTACTGTTTCCTTTAACTGCAGTAGCTCTTGACTTTGTCTTAACATTCTCCGATATCGAGGATTTTAAAACCTCAATAATTTTTTCCTCTGGCGGAAGAATGTTAGCGAAGCCAGTTATTTGTATATCTAAGCTCTTTAACATTTTGCTTATAGCTTTTGTTTTGCCATCTTTAGGAGACTGTTTGGTTTCAGCTTCGACTTCATTATTGCATTCGGGCAGCTTTCGCTCAATTGTGACCTCTGTCGTAGACGAAGACGACGTACAAGGTTCGCTTTCTTTCTTAGATTTAGATGTTGACCTTGGCGGCTTTGGGTCTTGAACTACATCCTCACTTGCAGGTTTTTCTTTTGAGATTCGTTTTTTAATTGGAAGAGATTTTTTCGGAGCTGCTTTGGTAGCCGCTTTTTGTTGCTTATTGGCTGTTGTGGATGCAGTTCCAGTTTTATTTGCTGTTAAGCGTGTTTTAACATTTGCCGAACGGGGTTGTCGATCGACTGCTGTATTACGCTTTTTAGCACCCATTTTTCTGAAATGAAAAAAAAATGCTAAAGATGTTAATATTTTTAAATTTTTTTTCTTCGTAACAAAAAAAAATAAAATATGACCAGAATAATGTAAACACGTACGTAGGTTGGTAATTTCATATTTTTTAAACATTGTTTGGGATTAGGTACCAATGGACTTTCTTTATTTTGAAAAATCGTTTATTAAAATAAATAATGAACAAAAATTATTTTTTTCTCAAATTGAAATTATTTGAAACAAGCTAACCAGAAAACCAGATTGTTGTAAAAACGAACATAAATTAAAATAGTCCAGTATCTTAAAGATTATAGTAAAAATATAAGAGTTGAAACGTTGGAACTGGAACTGGAACTGGAATTGGAACTGGAACTGGAAGAGGTGAACTATTATAAAAACAAATCTAAGACTAGTTGATTTTTGATGACCATTTAGTGACCTTTCAAATGACAAATTTGTTTTTTTTTTTATATTCTAAGAATAAGGTCCCAACAATCGTTACTGTGACCTTGAAAATAACTTAAAAAAATCATTACAAAACACCTATGGCTGACTAATTTCTGAAACAAGTTGACCTATTATGACGGTTTGGTTACAATTCTAATGATAATAAAACAGGTCATTCATTTCGTGGTTTCAAGTTGGTAGCGCTGGCATTTGACACCCGTCAAACTCAGCTGTCATTTGAATTGTCATAATATTAGTTAAATGTTTGCCATTTACGATGATAGATCGCTTAAAAATCGAACAGAATGTTGAAATTATTAAAAAGTACTACAAAAGTGGTGATTCAAACGTAGCCACTTTTCGCGCATTACGCGATGCTTATGGTCGTCATAATCGACCGACTACGCAAGCAATCGGTAAACCAGTGAAGAAATTTGAAGAGAGTGGAAATTTTTCTGATATCGTAACTCGTAAGGCCTGTGCATCATCGTAATGCACGCTCAGTCGAAAATATTGCTGCTGCAAGTGCAAGTGTTGCTGATGATCCGAATTTATCGATTTGAGAAGTGAGAAGTTTCCTGGTCGCGTAATATCAGGTTTTGGCGACGTAAATTGGACAACAAGATCATGCGATTTGACACCGTTAGATTTTTTTCTGTGGGGCTACGCAAAAGACCGTGTTCACGCGAATAATTCCCGAACTCTAGACGCATTAAAAACCAACATTACTCAAGTTATGGCCGAGATACCGCCCGAAATGTAGGAAAAAGCATGCTGCGAATCTTCCGAGGCGACCATTTAAAGGATATTGTTTTTCACACTTAATGGCAAAATCCAAACTTTATAATTAAATAAAATTTTCATCAAAAATGTATCGCTGTTCATGTTTTATTTAGCTTTACTTTCGAAACCGAAAAATGAATGACCCTGTATCACATATGCGGTGCTATGAGGTGATTCTCTTTTGAATTGCGTTTAAAGTTGACGAAAAGAATAAACGTAAGATTCCAATGACAATCAATGTCGAAAAACAAATATTTCCATCAAGTTTACATTAACCACTTACAAATTTTTAGATACTACAGTGAAACCTCCTATTGCGGATAACTCCCTTGAAAATAACTTACACCGACCGACGACGCGGACAAGAATATCTGACGCAATTTTTTAAATTTAATTATCTGTTAGGCGGACAAAGACTTGGTAATTTGTAAATTTCAGCCCTTTTTTCGCAAATACTTTCTCATGCCTTCTTAAAATATGTCCATTGGTTAACAGCGGCAATATATGTAAATGATAAGGATAAAAAACTATCAAAACTAACGAATACGTACATGCCACAAAATCACTGTCTGATGTGATCAAATACATAACGGATTTTTTTTTTTACAGTTGTGGTCTGTTTTTGAATCTTGTTTGTAGTTATTTTTTTTTTTTTATTTTTTTCCCTTTAACGGACAACTCCCTTAGACGGACACAATTTTGCGCCGCTCGCTGTCCGCCCAAAATTGTAATAATTGTATTAATTGTCGTTAAACAAAAAAATTGTCGTTGAATTTTCTTTTCCTATTTTGAGATCATTTTACCCTTTTTGAAATGTAATACTGTTAATTTGAGAGTGTAGCAGGAGTGATTTAAAAAAAAACTGAAGCGCTATCATTTATTTTCACGACGATTAATCTAATCAAGTTTTGAAATGCTAATATGTACTAACTTTAAGGACTTAGAAAAGGTTTTGACAGAAACCGAAGATACATTTCCGCGTCTACTTTCAACCAAAGATTCAATTCTGTTTTATAATTTTTCTAAAAAGTATAGTTTTTTTTAACGTCAAAACAAATTTTCCATATTTTGCGAAATTTCAAAAAGAATTTACACCGATTTGCACACACACTAGCTAAATTTGACATTTCTAAAATATCAAATTGAATTTCGGTGTGTTTTAAGAATGCAAATTGTGATGTTTTTGGTTAATTTAGAATTTTTATTTTTTAAATTATGTATGTATGTATATATATGTATATATATATGTATATATGTATATATATGTATATATGTATATATATGTATATATGTATATATATGTATATATATACAAGTGATTGGTAAAAGGCGCACCAAAAAGCTAGAGCGAGTGGGCTGGGTTAAGACAAGACAAAATTCGTATGGGAGGGGGCTCTATTTCCGCCCGTTTAGGCGGGAGGGGCAATTTTCTAAAAAATTGACTTAAAACAGAAACAAAATATTTAGAAACAACGGTATTTTTTATTGCATACCATCCGGTTTTTAGCAAATAATAAAAAAAAATAAACTGGATTTACTAGATTTCACCTTTCTTTATTGAGGCATTTGTTCAATCCAAAATCCGTGCCTCTATGTGTTTTGATCCACCACCTGATCGAACCATCCGCTAAACCGTAGCAATAGATCATATCTGTCAATTCTTTTCGAGAGTAACTTGCCATCGTTTTGTGTTGACGATTTGATACGCAATTTAAAAATGAGAATGTCCTTCCATATTTATTTGTGGTTAGGTAAAAAATATATATTTGTTTTTTTTTTTTTTGTATAGATAATCCTTTTTTATTTGGGTAACAGGTAGGCATGCAGGCCAATTTTATTAAATTAAACACATGTCTAAATAAAAAAAAGGGGAAACCTAATTAATCCAGTTTATTTTTTTTTTATTATTTGCCAAAAATCGGATGGTATGCAATAAAAAATAAAAAATGGATAATCCGCTAATTTAATAATTGACCTGAGCAGATCAAACTTGGGAAAACCAAAAAAAAGTGTTTTTCTTGGAAAAAAGGAATTTTCTTTTTTTTTTTTAGTTTCTCAAAAAGTAATATTAAGAAAAATCGATTCTGATGTTTGGAATTACAGATTCTCAATAAAATTCGTAATAGATTTGCATGTGAAGCAAATTGTAGTAGAATTATTTCCTTCCAGTAGAAACTTAAAAGATTAATTTTATTCTGACACAAAAACAAAAAGTATTCGTAAAAAAAAAATCCATGATAAATTGACTGAAATGAAATTGCAGCATCCATATATTCTGATGTTATAAATCATCATCACAGGGATTATAAATAAAAAACTATTATGTGATAATGTGAAAACACCTCAACGTGTATAATGAATCAAAACGCTCAGCACTTAATTCCATAAACAAGTCATTCGCGATACCAGAAATTACCATTGCATAAACACATATCAGTGATGCCTTGCTGGTTTCACTTTGTTCGTTGTTCGAGTCCTTTCCAATGGCTATGTGATGTCACCACAAAGTCCTCCCCCACCCCCCGCCCCCCTTAGTGCAACATGTTCTTTACGATTGGAGCAAAAGTTTACCATCAGACATTGAAAAACATTGCAATAAACTTTACACTTCCAAATATGTACTCTTATATACATATACTTAGATACTCTATCTACTTACATATTCATTATACATACATATCTAACCTAGGTACATACATAGGTATATGTACATTATATTAAATAACAGCATAACCATAGTGAACGAGCTGCTGTTTCTCCTATAGCACCCCTGTTCTTTACAAAATATGTCGTAACAACAAATTCCGTAAGTTTTATGTGCATTTAGTATCCGACATATGTACGTTGCATAGGGATGCGAGCTCTGCATATTGCTAACTGGTTAAACCACCGGGAACAGAGCGCGTATAGAAATAAGCCACAAACTGTGTCAGGATGACTTCCTCCTCTTGAAGCATTTCATTTCTGTACTGTACAGAGTAAGTATGTGTTAACAGCCCATGACAAGAGAAAAGAAACACGAATGTTTTAGCACGTGACATAGGATCATTTTAAAAAAAAAATATTTGGTTTATAATTATTTTAACAAATAGGCATCGCACCAAAGCATAACAAGAAAACTTTTGGACAAAAAATAGAAGTCACAAATTTTTTGTTAAACTTTTTTTAGAATTGAAAAACAAACACGCTTCAAGTTTAAAAAATAGAGCTGAGCACAAGGCGAGAAGAACCGAGATTTTTAAAAACTCGTCTTTATCTCAGTCTTGTTGAAATCGAAAAATTTCAATGTCATTGGTTTAGGTCTCCTATGCAGATAATCCAGCAGCGTTTTTTACTTGAAAATTGATCGACATTCTTGGTTTCTACTTCTTTTTTGTCGTGTGTTTTTTTTTAAAATAATTCCTAGGAATGCTAACTTGACAGTCAAGCCTTTTCGCAATAACATTGAGCCAAGACATAAGGCGTGCTTTATTGGAAAAGCTATCCGTTGTATAGTACGATTTTTCATGCATTACAAATAAAACATCGGCAGTAGGATAAAAGCTAAAGTAGAATCTTACTGTGGATGGATTTTTGACATTTATTTGAGTCTCGAACAGCGTTGCCGCCCGAAAAAAATTTCCGGTCACATTTTCTAAAAAATCATGTCATTTTCGTGCCATATGAAAAAACCCCAAATTCCTTTATTTAAAAAAAAATATAATTCATTTGTGGGGTGAAATACAAGAAAAAATTAGAAGAAATAATTTGTTCTGTTTGTGTATTGTCAAAAAAAAATACGAGTTTCTGCCAGTTTTTCCTCCGTTTGGGGCAATTTTCCCAAAATTTCTTCAAAATTCGCTTTATTTGGAGTACAAAATGGAAAAAAAGCGTGCCATATTAAATTTTTTCGTGCCACCGTGCCATGATAAAATTTTCGTGTCAAAAAACCACGATTATTCCAATTTGGCAACGCTGGCTCTCGGATTAAATTGTGTTAGTTTTGTTCTTTGATGTTGGTACAATTGATAACTGAAGTGTATGTTGATGGATGTGTTCATGGCGGAGTTATAAATGTAATTTTCCATAGGACAAACAAATCCACTTTTTTAATATTTTTTGGTCAGTTTTTTTTTACGATCCCAGAGAACTCCCCATTTTCATAAATATAAAAGCTGCTTCTCACTTTTGCTATCAAAAAATGAAAATTAAATTTTTTGCACTCATTTTGCACAATTATTTACTGTTGCACGAAATCAAAGTAGAAGAAGAGAAATGAAGAGTTCTAATTTCAAAGTGACGAAGGAAAATTTTTAAGTTCTCAAAACTTTAAAGTTTCCAGCTTTTAAAGACCAATTTTGTACCGTTTGTTCTTTGGTTTTCTTCTAGTTGCAAAGTTGCTTTTAAACACTGCGATTTGTAATACATGTTAACTTGGTTTCTTACTCCTCTTATGTTTAGCGATGTTTGTTGAGCGAATAAGAGATTCCAACTGAAATATAAGCGGAAAATAAATAAAACCTCAAAAAATTAAGAACGATAATTCTGAAATTCCACCTAACGAATTATATCACATTATAATTGATCGATTTCAACAAAATTTCGATTTTCATTCTGACAAAAAAAAACAATCTCTTTTAATCAATTTCTGTACCAAAACCAATAGAAGAGATGTCGATTTGCAAACGTGGTTTTCTGATTGGTCATATTTATTTGCGTTTTAAAAATTCTGTTTAAAATGTGTCAAAAATCATTAATAAAATAATTAGCTAGCAGAATATGTTTTTATTTATACTGCAAAAATTAACGTCGAAACAATGAAAATTTATACTGACTATAGTCTACGAACAAACCCTTTTTCTTAGGGTGTTCTTTTTTGGTGTGTTTTCTATTTCCGATGCAAATTTCAAAATGGCAAATAAAGAAAAAGGTAAACGATTGTAATATATAAATTTTATAAAATATATTATAAAAAAAGTGTGAGTGCCGGGACTCACGGTTTAGATGTGTAAACATCAAATTAAATATTCAAGTGCTGGTTTTACATCACAGAACGCGGCGAGTTCGAACTGTCAACCAAATTTCAACCCAAACTCAACTCGACCTTGCGATTTAGTTTGAACTACGAAGAAACGTACCCAATATTGAACAAAAACAAGGGTCGTTTTCAATCTGCTTATTTCGAGTCTCCTACCCGAAATACCTACGTTAACTATGGTTAACTTAAAATTTTGAATTGAATGATTATTTACGATTGCAAAACTTGTCATTATAACTTTGATATGAATCGGAAATGAACAAAAAATAAATAGTTACTGTGTCCTTTTTCTTGGAAATGACTGTAGGTGTCCCAATTACGATGCCAACTATAGTAAGTTAAAATGTAATGTTAGCTCTTGATATTCTCTATCTTTATAATATCCGATTTTTCATTGTTTTCAAATGAGGCTATATGATATTTTGTTTGGCTTGTAATGAAAGTATAAAGGAAGCTCTGATCATGTGTTTATTATACTGTTTGAATGGGGTTCAATCATGTTCGATTATGTATATATGTATGCGAATCAATGGCGTAACACACAAATGTGCCAATCCCAGACTAAGTTGTATACTAAAAGGACTCTGATTACCGAAGTGGCACTCGTGAGTGGGCGTGGTAATAGACGGATTTTATTATTCTACTATCCGTCGGAGGAAAACGATTGCTCCATGAAGCATATAAATTGCGATAAAAATAAAATTTTAACAATTAACTTCTCTTAAAAACTTTAAAAATGATTATTTATTGATAGAGCTTTAAACTCGAAAGTTTGAAGATTTTAAAGAATATTTTGTGACAAATTAAGTGAACAATTCACGTGAATCGAAAAATTCGATCGGATCGGATAGCAAAATAGGCTTGTATGTGATTGACTCTTTAGGCGTTGTCCAAATTTAGGGTATAACTTTTAAGGGGTGCAGTGAAATAACCCCCACGGAAATAAAGGCCTAGGGTCTTATTTCCCAAATTAAAAGGAAAAAACACACGCGGTCTCGTTTTCCTTTTTGAAAATGGAAACAAAAGCTGTGGGTTTTAATTCCTTTTTTTTGTATAGGTTTCAATTCGAAGAATATATTCATTCACTAAAGAACAAAGAAAAGGATTTTGGACTTCTCCAACAGTTTTCTTGGGTACCTTGAGTGGGTCGCTTCGCGGGATTCAAGGATTTTAACTCCCTCTTTGGATTCTCTGTATGTTCAGTCATAAGGCAGGCGCCAATATCAATAGTTTTCTTGACCAACTGTATAAAATAAAAGTAAAGTAACGGGTGTTTTTTAGAGGTATAGAACTTTAAGTTGGCAACACTATTTTAACTGGCGGCCATTTTGTCGGCTGTCAAGTGATTTATTTTTAGTTTGGTTTGGTGGAGCCATGATTACTGACTTTGTCGTTCACCAATTGAACAACCACGATGTATAGGAGCTGTGGTTTCAACAAGACGACGCAAAATGTCACACAGCTCGTGCCACAATTGATTTATTAAAGGAAACGTTTGGTAACCACATAGTTTCATGTTACGGACCCGTGAATTGGCCTCCAAGATCGTGCGATGTAACGCCGCTTGACTATTTTATGTGGGGATATGTGAAGTCGCTAGTCTACGCCGATAAGCCCGAAACGATTGACCACTTGGAGGACAACATTCGCCGCGTTATTGCCGATATACGGCCACAAATGTTGGAAAAAGTCATCGAAAATTGGACCTCCAGATTAGACTACGTCCGAGCCAGCCGTGGCGGTCATATGCCAGAAATTATATTTAAATTATAATGCCAGAAGACTATCTTTCGAATAAAGTAAATTTCATGTCAATTTAAAAATATCATCTTTTATTCCATTTCAAAGTTCTATACCTCTAAAAAAAAAAACACTCTTTACATATTATGTATGTATATGAATTATAAAGGCAATAACTCCTGCGGGTCTTAATGCTATTGGCATTCCAAAAAGCAAAAAAATCCCTGCAGGTGTTATTTCCTTTTATTTTACAATTAGAACCCACGGACTTTATTTCCGCAGGTCTTATTGCACTGCACCCTTTTAAGGGAATACTTAAGACGAAAAAGTAAAGCTCCTCATCGAAATTAAAAATTCTAAAATTAATGGCACAACCATTTAGAATAGTTGATGATTCTTAGCCCACAAATTGTCAAGATGGCAACCGATATTTTTTTCTGTGAAATATAAAGTCCCATGACATGACTCCTCAGCTGAATTTCTCAGTTTTGCTGTCAAATTTGACGGAGTAAAATTTGTATTTATTTATGTATGTAGGTATATAGATATATGAATATAAATTTAACTTTAAAAATAACTAATTTTGTTTGAATTATCTACCTACCTTATTTGAATTTAATAGGTATGGTGAGAAAACTTTTCTTTAATTATTTTCGTGGGGAACAAGGTTAGAATTTGTCAACAACTCTTTGTCAGTGGTAAATTGAGAATTTTTGATCATCGTTGTCAACTTGAAAAGTCTGGAAGCGCTGCTGTATGACCGCAGTGATTTTTGTACCTAGGTAATTACACCTTCATACCTATTTTGTATTCTTAAATTTAGGCAAGTAACCTAAGTATGTAGATTAGATACTTAACCTCCTACCTATCTCGCCCTTGAAAAAACAGCTGTTTTACACTTATTGACTGACTATTGAATAATTGACTCACAATGAAATAAACAAAAATCAAATAACCCTCTCTCTCTCCACACCAAGCTAAATCATATAGAAATAACAAAACAATAATAAAACCAAACAAAAATAAAACAAAACAATGTGCAATTTAGTTTAAACCAACACATAAAAACATATTGGTAAAAGTTCTTATCCATAAATAAAAATGTGTGTTGGGGGAGAAAAAAAACTCACACAAGTACAAACTGAAATAATTGTAAATTGTTTTTAAGAGGAACGAAACAAAAATGTTATTTTGTGAATGTGTTGTGATGTGAGAGTGAGTGAGGCGAAAAATCGATAGCGAAATTGGAACAAAGAGAAAACACAAAGAATAGAGAAAATTAAATTCGATTCCGTTCGTTTTTTGTTTGGCAAAAAATAAAAAAAATAACGTTTTGTTTTATTTTCTCTTTTAATATTGGGTGAGGTGAATGAAAATGTTTATGCCAATTTTGTTTACTTAAAAGTTGTACCCATTGTTTGATCAAAACAAATAAATATGTACTCGAGTACATATACTAGATAAATAAATAGGTACCTATTCACATCCCTTCCGACTTCATGTAAATATTTATGTTTTACAAATAAAAGAATTGGTATATACCTACATACCTTCAATTCATTCCTAATTTATACCAACAAATTACCTATTCCTAAAACCATGAGATTTTTGAACTGCCAAATGTTATAATGGGGTTCGTTTCCGCTAATCCTTGAGCGTCAAATTATGATTATTATCTAGGTAGATAATAGGTTTGTTCGGGTACTTTCCGGACTAAAAATGGCAATCTGTCAAATTTTGAGGAGTGGGGGTAAAATTCTCTCAAAGAGAAGTGAAACTGCCCGAAAATACACGAACGCCTAAAACCAAAATATTTGCCATTTTTTAAACGTCAACAAAAAGTAAACAAAAGCAAAAAAAGTAAACAAAGCATGACATTCAAATTCCTACTACAACTTCACGTTCTTTATTAAATTTGATCGTAAATAGATTAAAATTTGTGTTGTAATTATTTAGGTACAAATGAAAATACAGTTAACAAGAATATCGCGTGATTTTTTTTCATAAATCCCAGATTCCATCATGAAGAATCGTAATTTATGAGAACAGAACTAAAAAAAAAAACACTGAAAACACTTCGAAAACACAGTTTTTTAAATTAAATATTTCACTAATATAATTCTTTTTATCATACAATTATTTTCTTTTTATTAAAATAATTTAATTTATTCACACGAAAGAACAAGAAAAAATCCACTGCTTTAAGTTAAAAAAAAAAAAACAAAATGTAAACAACAGCCATTTTGTATTTTTGTTGTTGATCCTTAACTTTCAAATTGAAGTCTAACAAAACACACAACTTACCAGTTTGTGCTCGAAGAAATTTCTCGGGTAAAAACTGGCAAGAAGGGGAAATAATTTTGTCTCTCAAGAGTGCTCATTTCTGCCAGAAATTACTGGAAATGTGCGTACGCGAACACGTTCGGACTAAATCTGGTAGAAAATGGTAGTTTTGGGTAGTTTCTGGCGAGTACGCGAACGAACCTAATGTATGTAGGGTACATTTATGTTCCCTAAACAAAATTGAATCTTGGGAAAATTGAGAAAAATATTTCCATAGACAGACTTTATTTTTTTTAATTTGTTTGCCACAGGGCCTTATTCTTACCGATTCAATTGTTGTTATACAGGGTGGCGCATAAGTAACGTTATACATCAGGTCGAAGGAAACAATTAGCACCATTTGAGAAATATTATCTTTAAAACATAATGTGAACATATGTATTTCCAAACCATAATCTAAATTTTAATAAATTCCAAGGTTAAATAAAATCAGTAAGAAAAATGTTATTCATAAATCATAACGTTACTTATGCACAAGAGCTCACCGTCACGTCATAGATCAGACATTGAGCATTTTCACACAATTTTGGCATGAATATATATTTAGTAAATACTTCAAACTGTTAGCCTGGCGACTTGTAGCTTATGTGATGCGACGAATATTATAAGTGAAGCCTATGCCTCGTGTCCGTGTCCGGTTGTCTATGGGAACACAAGTAAGCTACATCACAATCTGGACATACAAAAGTCGCGAAAAATCGAAATATGACGAGAAGCTTCGTGTGCAGCTTAAAAGGACGGATTATGGTGCAGACAATTAAATATTTTATATCACTTGTGCTAAATAAATAATGATTTTATTATTTTCTTTTTTAAATCAAGACAGTTGATGCATTTTGGAATCATACTAAAATCATAAAAAAGCGTAAGTTTCCAGTACCTAAGCATAACGAATTCAGTTAGAATTTTTGATGTGGAAACCTCTATGCCGGCGGTAGGGTAAACTAAAAAAGTGGACATTTCTGTAGCATATTACGTTGTGCTGTTAGACGTTACAATACGTCGATGTATATTGGATATGCTCAATATTGGGTACGTTCCTTCGTAGCTCAAACTAAACCGAAAGGTGGAGTTGAGTTGGGGTTGAAATTTGGTTGCCAGTTCGAACTCGCCTCGTTCTGTGATGCAAAACTAGAACTTGAATTGAATTCAATTTGATGTTTAAACATCTTAACCGTGAGTCCCGATACTCACACTTTTTTATGATGGCATTATTAGGCGCTTATTAGATGCTAACTTAAATCGAAACCATACTACTTATCTCGTGTAGTCTGTTGTGGAGTGGTGTATATTATTTGCGTTAGTTACCTATTTATGTTTGTTTGGTAACGTGAAATTTCTTGTGGAAAAAATTATGAATTTATAAAAAACCTCATAATTTTTGTGCACAAAAAAATTTTGACTTAAAATATTTGAAGTTTAATTGGCGCGTTCAGAAAAATTTGTTTCTTTCAAAACGTCAGCAAGCAAATCCAAGATTTTTTTTTCCTCAGAGTTTTGACAGCAAACTGAGAAATTTTGCTGAGGAATCCTGTAGATCTCCGAAATCTCGTTTTCCTGAACACGCCTTATCTCTTAGGAACAGCTGATTTAATTACACACCTTTTACCCAAATGAAAAAGGAGCGTTCATACAAACGTTTGGTTAAACTTCTTACTATTTTGCACAATTGGAAACTAGACTCAGTAAGGTTGTTTTAGTATAAAGTCGCCGATTGCCACCCCCAATTTTATTACACATAATTAAGTTTTCTCTCTTTTAATTGAGCTCTCTTGAACATAAAGCTTTATATTTTTTTTAGTAAATCCACCTACTGCCACGCCCACTTTTGCAATAGAGTTTCATTCTTATCAACGCAACTAGAGAGTTAAAATTTTTTACTTGCCCGAGTTCTATAAAACCTAAGGAATAACATGAACATTTTTTTCCGCCCAGGGCCACGCCTACATATAAAAATTAAGGCCCATTTGCTGATACTCTTCTTAGATTTGTGTCATAACTAAGTACATCTTAAATTCTAAGTATAACATAATTTATTTTTGCTTGTCAGAAAATTTGTATGTTTCACTTTAATAAGTTACACATACAATGAAACGCCGATGTAAAATGTTAAACACACTTCGAACTGTGTAAAACTGTGTAATAGTTGGTTTATGGGTGCAATTGAATTATTTCTAGAAGACGGATAATTTTGTTCAACGATTTGTTAAAAAAGTCATGTATCAAACCTGCTAAAAGGTCGTTCTAGCTTCTTATCGATTTGTTTTTAATACATGGACCACTGGACAGCCTTATTTTTAGTCAAACGAAATCTTTTGTAAAAGGCCAATTCATCAAAACTAAAAAAATACTCATTTCTATCGTAAAACTGATGTGAGACACCAACTTCGGGCGACTTTCCAAAACGGTAACCCGCGTTGAAGCTTGATTTTTTTTTTACAGGTTGAGGGTAACTTTTTTGATAACATTTTTTCTTTTTAGTGTAAAATCAAATAAATCATGTGTAATTACAACATTTGAGTGTAAATAAATAAAAACGAACAGTAATTTTTCAATGTTTAGTCATTGTTTTGAAAAAAAAAAATGAAAATATACAGATAACAATGCACCAGTCAAACCCCTGAACAAAAATCGCCGCTTACATAAATACAGTGCCAGCACCCAGCATTACGACGCATAAACAGTGCGGTATGTATGGGGGGACATGCTGCCCCCCTGCTTTAGCTCACTATAGGATTTGGGGTATGTAGGTGCGAGGTTGGTTGTATGCAAAGTTTCTTTTGGGATTAGATTCAAAAAGGAAAAAAAAAATACTTAAAATCAACAGCAAATTTCCCGCATTAATCAAAAGAATTTAACAATTTTCTCATAAAAATCCCAAAAAAAACACACATGACATCACTGACTCAAATAGAACTGTCAAAATGAGTACACAAACAATGCTTTTTCTGTGTAATTTGGTATGAAAATATGAAACTTTAAAATTAAATTAAAAATATAAAGAAGTGTTTCCTCACTTTAAAATTGATATATTTATTAGTTTAAATACATTCTCTACCGAATAAATGTATCCGCGTATTAAAATTCGGGTTACCGTTTTGGAAAGTAGAGCCCCAACTTCATTCAATCAATACAAGAACCTCAACAACATCTTCCAACAAATCGGTCAATTCAAAATTCATTTTTATTTTATTTTAGTTTGAACCAAGAACTAGTTTTTTTTGCACAAGTTATCAATGCAATGTCATCATACAACATAACCTTTTAAATCTTCTAAGTGCAACTTAAGGGCTTTATGCCCTACTATTTCTTCCCCATAAGATAAGTTTCACTTAGGTTCATTTCTGTCAAATTTTGAGTTCTGAGTAAACCATTAGGTATGACTTAGTAACTTATGTGGTAGTTATGAGTAGTATCAGCATACGGGCCTAAATGAATATCATTCACTTTTGGAATATTGAAGAGAAAAGTGAAAGCCATTAAGCAAGAGGAATGTATTAAAATTATTGTATCCCCTTATTCAATGTCTTTACAGAGTAAAAAAGTATTTTATTTGTACAGAATTCAAAACAGGTAGGTACATACAAATGATATTGTAGGGTGTAGACAATATCAAAAAGGCATTTGCGAAATAGTAAGTTAAATTCCTCGGTGACGTGAAATAACGCCAAACGAAATAAAACCAAATTTGAAATTTGGTCTTATTTCGTTTTTGAAAACGAAATAACCGCAATTTGGCTTTATTTCGTTAGCCATAATGAAATGATACCAAAAATGAAATGGAAACAAGACCAAATTTAAAAAAAATGATTATTTTTGGCACTATTACGCTTTTTTCAGAACTGTAAAATTATACTTATGTGAACCTGGCACCCGACTTGAAAAAAAAATTATTTTTTTTTGTCATTCTTAAAGATTAAGGTATGTAGTTGTTTGTAGTGAAGAAATTTTCGTTTGTAGTAAAACCAAAAAAAAGTTATGGGCCTTCAAAAAATGGCCATCTCCCTACTTTGACGAAACTTGAATTTAACGCTTGATCCACATAGAGAAACAACATACTATGTAGCTTCAGAATCGTTTGTAGTCGTTTGTAGTTCCGATTTTTTCGTTTATAGTAACTCGAAAATGAACTCCAAACAACATACTAGCTTCAGAATCGTTTGTAGTCGTTTGTAGTTCCGATTTTTTCGTTTGTAGTAACTCGAAAATGAACTCCAAACAACTTACTAGCTTCAGAATCGTTTGTAGTTCCGATTTTTTCATTTGTAGTAACTCAAAAATGACTTCCAAACCACATGCTACATCAGAATCGTTTGTACCTAAATCTTTAAGAATGACAAAAAAAATAATTTTTTTTTCAAGTCGGGTGCCACACATAGGTTAAAATTATATATATTATTTTTTTTTCTAAAATTTATTGCTCTTATTAATTCCTAATTAAAACCTGAAAACTAGATGATTTTTTGTCTCCTAATTACGACGTATAAACAGTGAGGTATGCAACCCCCTTGCTTGGGCACACTATAGGATTTGGGATGGGTGCGAGACCAGGGGGGTTGCAGGAGGGCAGCATGCCCCCCCTTATATACCTCACTGTTTAAACGTCGTAATGGTGGGTGCTATAGCACTATATTTATGTAAGCAAACAAAAAAAATGAGATAAAATAAATAAATAAAATAAAAATCGCGCGATTTTTTGCGATTATTTTATAGCATTTGTATTGCTTTTTTTGTTGTGTTTTTTGCAGAAGATTTAACAAGTTATGGTGATCATTTACTGTAGTTGAAAACGAAATAACGCCAAATTGGCTTTATTTCGATTTGTTAATTGAAATAAGGCCAAACTCTGAAACGCAATAAGACCAAATTTTTAGAATTTGAATTTGGTCGTTTGGCGTTATTTCACGTCACCAAATTTATCACCTAAAACAGATCCATCGTAATTAGTTAAGCTACACATAGGGAAAAATGGCTACACGTAGGGATTTTCGGTTTGAAAACTAAACCGTAGGGAAAAAAGGACGGATTTTTGAAATATTGGAATTTTCTATGAAAGCGTAGGTACTTTAAGAATTTTATTACTAAATAATTTTTACAGACCCTGCAGAAATTTCATTCCAAAATATTTGTTTTTTTTTCTAAACATTTTACCATAAACCCTTAATTCAGAAATCTGTTTCTACCTTTTTTATTTCTTATGTCAGATTCGAAGAAACACAGTAGGGATTTTTTGTCTATGTTGTAGCTACTTCTTTTATTTTCATGCGGCATCACTGATCGTAATACCTACTCGTGCTTTTAGGAATACTTGTCTGGAACCCTTGAATCCAGTTTCGGATGTAGGTACCTAATTTAAAAAAAAAAAACAAAATTCGTTTTTTTTAAATCACCAATAGAATGGAAATTGTTTAACATATTTTTTCTCTTACAATCGACCTGAAACCTATTTATGTATCTATTCAGGAATTCAAACAAATTTGGATGTTCCAATATTTCGTTTTAATTCTTTTCCTATTTTACTAACACTAGCAACAGTGTTTCGAAGCATTTTAAGGGTAACATTGTCAAAACTGCTTGAATCCTTTATTATAAACAAATTTATAAAAAATTGTTAAACAAAAATAGTTTAAACTTGCTCTTACCAACGCAAAGTTTTTGTTGTGATTCAGATAAGTAATGAAAACATTTTATTTATTTCTCTATCAATTTTTATAAATAAGTGAACAGAATGTAACATACCTACGAAAGTATGTAGGTACTAAGGCTAGGAAGATGCTTTTTAAAGACTAAAAGTAAAAATAAAGAATATAAGCTGCTTTGTATTCATTCGAAGGCATTGTGTTGTTTGAAAAATTAAAAGGGGGATCTGATTTGACATAAAATTCTACTTATATTTTTACCAAAATTTATTTTTCTAAATATAGAAAAGCAATCGGATATGGCCTTGTTGCTTGTTGTCTTTTTCTCCCTTTTTTGTGAGTTTTTCTTCTATATGAATTTTCTCCCCCGAGTACACACGTGCCGTGCATTTACTGCATGTGCGCACGCATAACAAAAACTTCATGGGGATGAGTGGGGTTAGTTTTTTAATTGTATTGGTGTGGTCTAGTCTGAATCTGAATTATACAGTTTCATTGTCCAAATTCCGAATTTCTCTTTGAAAAAATAATTTAAATTATTGTATCGGCGTCGTCTGTGGATCTGAAACTGGAATATAAGGAGAAGTTCCATAAAATGAGCAACTAAAGTTGACAAATGAGAGAATATATACCTAACCAAGATTAAAGGACTCTATTTATGTGTTTCTAGTTTTGAAATGTTTATAATCCTGTTTGCAAGCATATCTACAATAAAATTGGGACATACATAGCTACCAATTTAGCTAGATTTAATACCAACACCCGTACGTCGACGAAACGCAAGATCTGCCGGAAACATCGCCGCTGTCCCTGAGAATTTGCAGGAGAATCCGAGGCAGTCGATTTCGCGTCGCTCACAAGAACTTGACCTTTCGCAGACCACAACTTGAGCCTGCATCCGTACAAAATAAACTGACCCAGGAGCTGAAGATAAACGACCACAGACCACGATATGTGTTTGATGAATGGACTCTGGAGCAGTTGGAGAATAACCTTAATTTTCATCGAAATGAGGCCCATTTCTGGATGAATGAGTACGTCAACAAAGAAAATTGTCGAACTTGGGATGATACCAATTCACATGGGATCCAAGAGCGTTCAATGTATCCCGAAAAAGTCACTGTCTTCGGTCCATATTTCTTTGAGATCGACGTAAGCCAGGCCATCACCGTCAACGACGAGCGCTATAGGTCAATGATTACGAACTTCTTTTGGCCTGAATTGGATTATATGGACACCAAGGACATGTGGTTTCAACAGGACGGCTCTACATGCCACACAGCTAACGCCACATTTGAAACTCTGCACGAGCGATTCGAGGACATGGTCATCTCACGTGGAGGTGATGTGAACTGGCCACCGAGATCGTTCGATTTAACCCCGATAGACTTTTTCTTGTGGCGTTTTCTGAAAGTCTATGCGAATAAGCCACAAACCACAGCGGACCTCAAAGCCAACAAAACCCATGCCATCGGTCAAATTCAGCTTAATTTATGCGCCAGTGTAATAGAAAATTGGACAATTCGGATGCGCGCCACCGAGAAATTTGAACGATGTTATATTCCATTCATAATGGCATCGATAGGCCTTTCAAACGAATTAAACATTTTGATGTTTTATTTAAATTTAAGGATAGGAAGCGCTTAATGAAAGACCCTGTATATTCAGAACTTCTTAGTAAAAATAAAAAATAGGTTTAACTACATATTGCTAAGTAGTTATGCGCTGGGGTGGAATCGCGTAAGGCGATAGTTGATTGTTACTGTTTTGATAGACAATTTTAATTATCAACTTTTCCTTGTTCTGAGTAAAGTGACCATTAAAAATTTAAAGTTTGGAAAACTTAGTACAATTTTAAAATTACTAAACAGGCATAAATGTCATTTCGATCAGCAGTTGTGTTTTAATGTTTTGAATTTTCAATAAAAAGTTTCGTTTCCGCAAAAATGTAAGAATAACTTACTTTTGCAACAGTTATAAATTAATAAAAATGTTTGTTTTTTTAAGAACTGCCACAAAACAACAAATAAAAATGATTTCCTATTACAACACATCCCCAGCTGTCGAGGTCCTACAATGCCCTGTCAAACTTTGGGCGAACATCCCAAAAACTTCCATCCGAGCCTCATAGAAAATTTGCATTGGAAGTCCTATACATAATCGTTCACTTATTTTTATTTTAACTTTGATATCTTTTTCACTAAACTTTTGATTAGTGGCGAATCTCACACAACCTATCTTTCTCAAAAAATTAAACAAAATATGTGAAAGTGACACCTAAATAGCTGTCACCAACAAACCATAGCAAAAAAGTGATAGTCATTTTGATAATCACCTTACGTGGAGCAAAATCATTCATTTTGATGATCAATAATCAACTATCCCCTTACGCGATTCCACCCCTGTTGTTAGGGGAGTTTGTTTGGACTTCTGTATCTACTGTCAAGTACTCCTGGCTGCAGTCAACTTCTACTCTGTGGTCGAAGTTGTTCAAAGTAGTTCACTAATGTGGTTATGAATCGTATCCACGCATGAAAGTGATATCAGTAAATTAAATATAAATTAGGTACGTAGTAAAATATTTATTGTTGTTAACGTTTCTCTAATTTAAAACAAAATACAAAAAACAGCCAAAATGTATATTCAGGTTAGATTTTACTTTTGGCAAAATAAAAGCGTTCCTTTCACCATGTACTAGGAAGTACTAAGCAAGGTCCAATGGAACTGACCTGACTTACGTTCAGAAACATACATAAATATGTGGGTACATGGATACCCGAGTATCTTGGATAAGTTATTCTAGTGTACTAGAACGCGGCCAATGTTTTAGCTGAACAGCTGCATTTTAAAAATAGATTCAGAATTCACTGTTAAAAATTGTTTAAATTTAAAAAAAATTAGTAAACTGCTAGGTTTAGGCTGTTTAAAATTTTAATCCATTGATTTTGGATATAACGGACTCCCTAACGTAAACAGAAGACTTCTTTTTTTCTTTTCTATGGCAACTCTTTTCTATGGCAACTCCAATAAGCGCATTTTTTTTATTCCGGAAAATTTCGATACGGGACGTACCAACAAATAAATAAATTTAAAAAAAAACATCTTCAAAAGATATCTTCCTACCTATTGTATTGGTAGGGCTAGGTACTTTGCGGTTGTGTGACAAAACAAAACAGAGATTTAATAAAGAGAACAAACTGGAATCGGAATATGAGGAATTTTAAAGATCATTGCTCTCTGCAATATTTTTAATTTTTTTAGTAGGTTTTTTTTTGTTGTTGGATGTTAAGTGTGTAGGAGGTAGATTGAAAGAGAATATTAATCGGCTTTCCTCTTACAACGAGTATTCAATGTAATGTACCACGAATATGTAGAAAGAATATTGTTAACGAATTGGACGAAAAAAATGTAAAACCCTAAATAACAATTCGGTAGTATGTAGGTATGTATTAATCTACTTACTTTAGTTTTTGTATAATTCCTTTGTTTTATCCACTTTTGTATTTTGTAATTTATGTTTTTCTTTAATCGGCGCTTTTTTTGAATTATCCTTTTAGATACGAAAAAAAGAGATATTTCCCCATTTTCCTAAATGGCAATTTCGCCATTATGATAATACCGTTAATGCGTTCACATAATATTAAATTAAATATATCTACACAATTTGGCACTTTTATTTGTGTTGTGTGGTTAAACAAAACACACTAGCAGATGCACCATTCACAATAATCTAATTGGAATTTTAACTGTATACCAACAAACTTTTATTATTATTTAAATATTTTTTTTATTGGAATTTTATTCATCGCATTGAATTTAATTTTCTTGTTTTATGAATTTTATTAAATTTTGATTCTGTATAGGACGACACTACACTAAGAAATACGCGTAATATCATTGGAAAGAAAAATACTTCAAGAAATGAAGAAAGGAGCACCAAAATAAGAAAAACTTAGGATTTTACACCTCTATGTTGTATGTAAGAAAGAAAATACCTACATATACATAGGTATATACATTATGTACGTACATATGTACGTCTGTTCACAAATTAGTAACTTCGTTTTCGTTGTTGACGGTACGAGTAACGCGTCTCACACAGCTTTCTCAAGGTTTTCCCTTTTCCACCGCACCAATAATTACACAAAACAATTTTATTTATTGCATTTTTATGTGAAAAGATAACACAAGGGGCAAAGTAATTAAGTTTTGAAGATGATCTCATTCACAACAAATTATTGATAGAATTAAGCGACTTCTTCTCATGCGTATGTAACAAAAGCACTAAATTCAGAAATATTTTTTAGCAAATATTGTACATATCTGCCGAAGCAGCAGTGGTGGCGAAAGGCAAAGGAAATTTATTCAGATTCACTAGATTTGGATTAAAAAGATGCACACAATAAGTAAGTACATACAACAGTACTGTCCCGCCACCCGTAGTCGTCCTTGTCTAGCGCACTTGTCCACTGGTGGGTACTGTCAATGTGGTGTTACGTTTGTATTCTGGTTTCTCTTATATGTGTTTGTATATGCTCAGCAGAGAGTAGAAAAAAATGCAATTCAAGAGAATGAAAAAGGAGAAAAAACACCGTTTTAATTGTTTTTCCAAGTTTCAGAAGATTTTTTTTTATAGGAGGTGGTGTACCGAACTGTATAGTTGATTTTCGCTTTAGCCAATTTTGCACCCGAATTTTGTATAATTTTTGTTTTGATGACTAAAACATGCACTTCACTTTCTATATTTTTTAAAATTCTTACAAGAAAATTCACATTTTGAATTAATGTGGGAGAAAAAAAACAGAGAACTTCAAGAACACTTCGCTTGCCAATGGTCACTCAAACGTCACTGGATAGTGGATTTAAGATTTACACGAATTGGGAGATTCACTTACTTTACAGTGCAGGAACAATTGGGAAAAGTACCGTGGCGTACCGAAGATGTATTCCAATCCAATCCAACGAAACCAATACAAACAAACTGAATTGAGATGGAAAAATAGATACAAGATACATACCAGAAACCAAGCTGTCAGAGCACAGATTCAACTCTTTAAAAGTTTAGGACTTTACAAACATTCTAAAGAGAATGAAAAATCAAAAACAATTTCAACACTACAGTATACAACTATTCCAATGGGAATGAAATCTTATAAGATTATGTTGTAATGGAAGTTTGATGGAATGTAAACAGAAGGTTTTATAACCGGAAACAAGATTCAAACAGTTTACTGAAATTCTAATTAGATTGTGATTAATTGAAGAAGAATGGGTCTCTAATTTTTTTGTGGTTTGAAAATTATGTACGTAAGTAGGTCTAAATTTATTTTTTTGTTTTTGATAGCGACATCTAGACACGAAATTTTCAATATTCTATTTACTCGGTTGTTTTAGCAGAGACAACGTATTCACTTTTAATTATTCGGCAAAGTAGTGCGTTGATGAAAAATACATTTTAAATGTAATTCACAATAGTGTATCAACACCGAAGAAAAGTAAAAAAAAAAATTCAGCTTACAAGCTAACTTATTTTTAGGCGATTTATTACAGTTAACAAACAAGAAAATTATTTTTATGAAATTTGACTCAAATTTGATGTGTTACATGTACTCGAAAGTATTGGGGCTTGGTTTCTTCTTTTAAATTTTCACAAATAGTTTCAAAAATCACAACTTATGAAAATTTTAAATAAATTTCAAGCTACCAATAGCCGCGTTTTATTATCCATGTAGATCCATATGGATCATCCCATGAAAATGAAACGATAAGGATCATTATGACAACAATTTTGTATGCTCATCAATAAAACGCGGCTAATGCACGCTTGGTCTAAGATATTAGATGCGTTTTATTATCGCCAAAAACACATAGTTCACTCGTGAAAATAAAACGATACGGGTCCAAATGAAAACGCTGTTGTATGCTCATCTCTTTTTTCCTTATGTTTCTTTATTTTTCATGTAGATACTGTCTTTTTCCTTTACACTAAAATTTGCACTTCCTTACCATTTTCGAAACTGAAAAGCCATCTACTCGCCAAACTTCAATAAAAACCTAGATCCAATGTTGTTTTTGTATTACGTCTTAAAAGAAAACCCAGGACCCGTAGATAATAAAATGCGGCCATTATTTTCTTGCATATTATATTCTTCACATCGTACCGTACGTTCCTTTCTGTATTTGTATACATATGTAGGTAACAGAGTTACGAGGTTACGACTGGACTTTTATGTATGATTGAGTGAGGAATGTCTAATTGTCTATCCGTCTTATTCACAAACCCATTCCAAGGTATGTCTAACTTTGGACAGCTGTCCAACTCCGAAACTTATTTATAAACATGTTTTATCTTATGTCGAATCGAGTTTTTTCTATTGTTGAAAGGAATGTGTAAAAAAACGATTTTTTTTGTGATTGTGTTTGGTGCTTGACAACTTAATTACATAAATTAACTTATTGTTATTATCACGAAATGTATTTTGTTTGTTTATTGAAAAAGAGCGTTTATTAAAATAATAACTGAAATTAAAATTAAAAACGCAGTTTACGTTTTCAAAACACAGCGAAAGGAATTCCACATAAGACACTGAAGTTTGTTGTTTCCAAAGCTTTTCTGAAGTGGGTATGTTCAATAAACAAAGATTTGCAAAGTTATCGTGAAATCCAAATGTTCACTAAATTAACATAATTAGTGAGTACCTTATATGAGAAAATATTTAGAAAATGCTGTTGGAATGCGTTTATAAATAAAGAGAGGTCCAACTTTTTAGAGAGTATCTAGCTGGACAACTGTCCAAGAGTGTTCTATAAATAAATCTAATAAATGCGCATAGATCTAAGTCATTTAATATGTAGACCTATATATACATTAGGGTGTTCGTAAAAAAAAGTTCATCTTGGATCGGTTTAAATCAGCTCCAAATGAAGAAAAACTAATTTCCTAATTTTTTCCGATTTTTGTTTTGAAGTCCTACGGAGGCTACAGCCTACAGCGGTTAAAAAAATGAATCTATCTATAGGTATATATCTAGGACATGGAATGTTGAATCCAGTCAAGAAAAAAAGTTTTACAGGAGGGGGTAGTTTTTCCCCCCGTTTCGACGGGAGGGGCAGTTTTCTAAAAATATTATTTAAAACGCATATAAATTTATTAAAAATCAACGAAAAAACTAACAACATTAAGTTGTAGCTTTTTTAAAAGTCAAAAATCCATTCTAATATTTGCTTCTTAAATTAAGTTATTTTGATGAATATTTAAAAAAAAAATTATTTTTAAACTCCTGGACCCATGTTCTGTAACTATCGCGTCGATAAAAATTGTCGAGAAACGATGGAAAATGAAACGAAACACACTTTATCGCATTATCAGGTTTCTATAACTTTGACAGTCGATAACTTTACCGACTGGAACACTCGGTATAGAAATCCTGGAAAAATTCGATAAAATGCGTTTCTGTATCTCTGAAAATCGTTAACTTTTTCATTTTAAATGTCAAATATTATCACGGACCCAGAAGCAAGCGATAATAGTTTCATTCAAATTTTGAACGTGTTAAAGGGAAGTACAAAAAAGAAAACAACAAAAAAAAACAAATTTATCTATGGCTGAAAACAAAAAGGTAAACAAAACTGATTATTTAGTGAATTTTTTTTAATTAAAGAGGAACAAGGGTAGAAGGTTTAGGACAAAAAAAAATATAAAAAAATAAAGAAAATCTGTTAAAAAAAGAAATGAAATTTCAATTGGTCACATGGGTCACTGCTTTGAACAATATTTAGTAATTTGCGCAAATTAAATAAATAGAGTTCGTGGTGCAGTGGAAAGATGTAAGTTATTGATAAGTAGGCTAGTTTTTATGAATTTTTGTCTAGCTTTAAGTTAGTTATGAGTAAAATGAAAAACAAAAATGAATTTAAAATGAAAAAAAAAAAGATCTCCGCGTGAGGGGTCTCAGGTTCGATTCCTGTCACCGGCAACATTTTTTTTTTTTTATTTTTAATAATTTACTCTTTTTTTAAACACATTCGCTGGAAAACAAATAAAAAAAAACTATTTTTTTAACGCCCTGCGAAGCGGGGGGGTTTTGCTAGTTTATTATATTTTATATGAAGGTTTTTTTTAATAATACAAACTCTATATACTACTGAAATACATCAGCCAAGTACAAAACTTAGCACTATTTAATTGGACTTGTTGAATTATTGATTCAAAATAGCTTTTTACGGCTTTTAGTCCACAAAAATTTAGGCGTTTCGTCCCGGCGATCTCACTTGGACTCATCAGTTGACTAGTGAGGACCTTGTCAATTATATATTATATTATATTTTTCACCTTTCAAACAAATAATTCAAATAAATAAATCGCGAATACAAATAAATTTGATTTCAAATTTAACTTTTTTTGTTTTAAAACGTCAAACTGATAAATAGACTTATCGCCTTCCAATGGAAATTCCAGTCAAAATAGTGTGGAAGTTGAAGTTATCGCATCGACTTACAGAAACACATTTTTTTCCAGAGGCGATAAATGCGGAATGGATCGTTTCATTTTTTAACGATGCGAAAAGTTATCGCCTAAGTTACAGAACATGGGTCCTGGATAATGGTGTTTGAAAAATAGGCTTGCTCACAAAAACACCTTGCTAAACAGACCACTTCATCTTGGAGAAACTCTACGTGCTAACAAAACCTCTCACCCTCCTCTTTAGAAGGACTCCATTTTCACACCTCTATGACCGTTAGAATAGGAGTTATGACCATTTTAAATCCATGCGTCTGCTGCGCGATTAATAAAAAAAGCTAAATTTTTTAACCGCTTGCAGCCACCATAGGACATAGGAAAAATCAGAAAAAATAGGGAATTCATTTTTATTCATTTAGAGCTGATTTAAACATATCCAAGATGAACTTTATTTAATAAACTCCTACATTAACGACCACCCTAATATACATACATACATACATATCTTCTTAACCCATTTATTACCAAAGACATTTAAAACTAAAATTTTAAAATTTTGGTTACATAACTTAAATAAATAGTTTCAAAGGAATACAAAAATATCTTTTTAATTTTTAAAAAAAAGTTGGAAGTGAGGTTTTTGAGCTGTACCCAAGCAGGTACAATGGGAATTTATGGTTGCTAATTTTTTAAGTGAATTTTTTTAAAGCAATCATTTTTGACACATAGGACTATGTCGCAGGACTCACAAACCCATCTGATTCGCATGTGGCGTACTCTGCATCTAAGAGGCTTTTCAATTCTCTTTGGAAAATGGTGACCTTCAGATAAAGCAACGCTTGTAGATATGGAGCGTTTTGATGTCGAAGGTTAGAGAATTGTATATCTTCTAAGATAATATCTATCTATCTAACAATATCGAGCAATATCTCTTTGAAACAATAGCAAGTCATCTTCGGAATCTTTTGCGACTTTATATAGTTTCCAAGCTTTCACCAATGTAGAGCTTAGCATTGACGTAAAAGCGGCCACCACCACTTTTTGCCTCGAATTTTGATTATATAGGCATTGACACACTGGTCGTGTATAAGTCAACGCCATCAATTCGATTATTATAATCCGCAATAAAGTTCGGCTGCTGAATGAAAACTCTCTTTTTTCTACTGGTGACCAACGTTTGACATAATACCCATGGGCTGGTTAGTATCAAAGTCTGTGCCCATAGTGACACCACTATTATCGACAACACTAAACAACTCGAGATCCCAGTGGCATTTGTATTGTAACACATCAGCGTTCACATTTTTTGCGCCACAATAAGTATTAAAGTTATATAGGAAACCACAACTACTCGTCAGCATACAGTTATTGAAACCGTTCTTAGACCAGCGTGGTTGGGTTTGAGATTGCCCAGATATTGAGGTTCTTATCACTGATAATCAAAATCATCATCCCTAATGAAAAGTTCAACGTTACCTGGAAAATCATTGGGTATGTGGTCGTTATCCATATTTTCTGTGTCTATTTCATCCTCGTCTGTATTGTAATCTGGATCTGGTGGTATAAATGCAATGTCAAACACAGTGTTTCGATCATTTTCTTCGATTGCATTTCTTGCATTTGGAAGATTATTGAATCTCCTTCCATAAAATAATAATGTTGAGAACGTTTTGAAATCCATTCTATAAAAAAAAAACTTGGCAATTTTTCCCATTGTACCCAAGCGGGTACACTTAACTTTACGCGTACTTACCTAGCGTAAAAATAAATGAATACTTGATTTTTCACTTTTATCTGATTTATTATAAGTTTTTAAACTATTTCCAAAAAAATAAAAATAAAATTGATAAAACGAATACTTGTTTTATTGCAAAATATAAGCCAACCTCCGAAAAACCGAGAAAATCGTAATCGCACCTGACGCGGAGTAATAAAAAAGACTACCGTTGTATTTTGTTAACAATAAATTGCACACCTAGTTTTTAAAAACATGTAAACGAACAAATAAAAATCAAATTTCATCAAAACAAATTTGAAGAAGGACAACGGTAAAACCATAATGTTGTTCAATTTTCTGTACCCAAGCGGGTACAATGGTAGTAAATGGGTTAATGTGTATAAGAAAATTGATTCGAAATTATTAATTTTTTTTGTAATTTTTATTAAAACAGTTTAAGAAATAAAACACATACAATTTCACTAATTTATTCATTGCATATTTTATTCAAATCTTACATTCATAGTTTCTGTATTAAATTATTTCAAACTATTAAATGTTCTGATATAATAATTATACAATTTAAATATGTATACGTATAGGTAAGGTACCTACATAATGGTGTAAAAGAACTGTTCAGTCTTGTGGCTTTTTTTTTTGTCTTCTTGTTGCTAAATATCGCCAATGTTAAAAATTTTCCTGAAAAAGGAATTAATCAAAAGCATTAAAAAATATTAATTAAAAAGATTGTTTTCAATAATATTAATATTCATTTTAACCAACACTTAACAAATATATTTAAGGGGAAAAAAAACCATGCAGTAGCAGTTATGTAAGTAGATAATTGATGTAAACAAATACATAAGTTATAAACTGGGAATAGCTAAAATTATTATGATTATCTAGTTATTTACATATGTATATCAAACATGATACAAAACTATAACTTAATGAAAACAACTTTACGTTTAATTTAAAAAATTCAAAAATATTACTGGTGTCGGAATGATAGTTCTTCTTTTAAAAAAAGGAGGAATTTCCCTTCGGATGTGTTTTCATATTCGTTCCAAAAGTGTTCACACGTATCAAATTGTCCTCCGGAATACCAATCGAAAAGGCCATACGCGAAATAATGATATGCATTGAATATAAAATTTATTATCACATGTGGTACTTGGTTTGGCCTTAAAGATGTTATCAAGCGAGTGGTATGGTGAAAAAACTTTCGTTTATTGAGCTTAGGTATAATTATTTAATTAACTCAAGAATGCTGAAATAACAAAGCTTTTGGTCGCTTGGTATTTTCGATCTACCGATCCACCTTGACTTCATTCCACACTATGTATGATAAAATCGCTCTTTTCATAGTGCCGCTAGAATCGTCCTCTCTTTTGCGATAGTGAAAGCGCGTTTCCACAAATTGCGCGAATTTAAAGAAAAAGTTCACTCGGATCCCTATCACCTGAGTCCGTGTTCAGTAATGATTAAAAGTTTCGGTTCCCTATCATCTGAGACCGTGTTCAGTAATATTTGAAAGTTCTTTAAGTCGCATTTCTTCAGATTCTAAAAGACGAGATAAAACTGTTGATTTAAAATGTTCATAAATTCGTTAGTTCAATCTCTACTTAAATGCTAATATTATGCAATAATTTGGAAAACTCAAGGCTTTAAAACAGCGAGTGTTATTGGACCTAATCTGCCCTACCAAAAATTGATATTCCAATGCAACGAACCACACATCAGAATAATTGTTGTGCGACGAAATTACTGATTTTAAAGTTAACGTCCTTACTTGTTGTTCATCCCATTATTTGAATATTCCTTCGCCCCCCACGGGTTGAAGAAGTGCCGGTTAGCTGAGTATATTATTCCCTCGTTTTATTGTCCTCCCATCTTTTATGTTGATTTTTGCGGTAATGGCGGCAGTCAATCTGATGGGATCAGCAAATCGATCAATAACAATATAATATTTTTTAATAAAAACTTTAAATTTAGAAATTAGATTCAAATTTGTAAAGTTTATTAAAATAGATCCGAATCAAAAAAAATTATCTCTCAACACGTATAGGCGGAACATCTTCAGATATTGATGCAGGCAGTTGTGATGGGACGACGTTTCTTTGCAAATATAGACGAAGCAGAATCAGACTATTCTTCAAGTCGTTTTTTTCAATCTTTCGTACCATTTTGACTACTTTGAATAAAGTCACGAACTTCACGAAAGAAGCGACGGTAAATTTTTATTATAACATTTCATCTCGTTCAGCGGAAGTATTGACGCTCAGTTCAGCCAGCATCTATGTGGCTACAAACTCTTCAATTAATAGTCTGGCAATACAAAATTCTTAAGTATATAAACTTTAAAAACATTTTTAAGAAAAAAAAAATGCTACTATGATTTCAGTCTCGATGGTACACCATTTTTTAGTATTTATTAATGCGGACTTTAAAACTTAGTTTTGAAAAAAAAAATCATCTAAAAATGGTTCTATTTCTCATAGATACTGTTAATAATGGATTAATGTAAAATTTGGTAGATCGTTCTGATATAAGCTCACAAAAAAATTTAATCAAAATCGTAGAAGTCGTTGTGGAAAAAAATTAAGATTTACATTAACGGTTTTTAAACACTTGTAATTTTTTTTGTTATTAGAAAAATGTTTGTTTTAAATTCCTATAGATAATGTTAAAAGAAAACTTCTGAGTGCCTTCCAAGTTAAATAAAAATCGTCAAAGTTGTTTTCGAAATTAAAAGCTTTAAAAAATTGGGAATTTTGGTACTTTTAAAACTTTTTAAAACATTCTCCATAAAAAAAATTGATATGAATCAGTTGAATCGTTTTTACGGCAGATATACCGCTAAAAAAATGAAAAAAAGTGTTAGTTAAAAGATAATGTACGTTCGTCGCTGATACAGCCTACACGGGTGGGTCGATTTGAGCGAGTGTTTTTGGCTACCACCCCGATAGATTTTTTTATAAGACAAATAATAACTGTACTTGGCAGACAACTACTGGTTTAAAACCGGTAAGGAAAATCTGAATCTCATTTTAAGCAAAAATTATTATACAAAATTTTTGATTAAAAAATGTATGTGAAATTTTTGTATCGATTATTACCGGTATCTCTAATAGAACCATTTTTTTGGTTTTCGAATATCTCATGAAACGATTTTAATTTAAATTTTTTTTTTTTTTTTGAAAATTCGATATTTCGAAAATGGGAAAATATTTTTTTTTTTATTTATTTTCAAACTCTTATAATTACTTGCGAACTCTTACTTACTCTCGAACTCGGGATTTTGATCAAACTTGAAATTACGAAGTTCTGTCTGTCAGTCCTTTTGGCTGCAGCCTAAACGGGTGAGACGATTTTTTTTTTAAACTTGGCGATTTTTGGGCATTCCCTGAGACGTTTTTTTTTTATTTTATTTTTCTAGACAAAAAATAACGGTACCTGCCGTACAATTTTTTTTTTTTTTGAAATTGTGAAAATCTTGTTTTTCTCAAAAAAACGTGCCCAGAACTTTTTTTTTTTTAATTCAGTATTTAAAAAAAAGGCTACCATTTTATAAAAAAAAAAAATGGTACCTCCCATAGAACCATTTTTTTGATTTTCGATTTTCTCAAAAACGCTCAACTGAATAGGTACTGACCATTTTTTTTATAGAAATTTTTTCATTTTATTTTTTTTTTTTTTTGATTTTCTAAAAAAAGTTTCTTTTTTTTTTGGAACTTAATAATTCTAAAACGACGCGGTCGATTTTTATTAAACTTGTCATTTAGCAGTTTTTTAACATTGTCTAGCAGATTTTAAATAAAAAATATTCTTATGACCAAAAATAACGGTACCTCTAATACAAGTGTAAAGAATATCTCAATTTTATCAAAAACGGCTGCTACGATTTTAATTAAACTTTTTATGTGATTTGGATTTCAAAACAAAATCCATTTTTTTTTTAAACCCGCTCCAAGGAGTTTTAAAATTTTTTTCTTATAAATTGAGATTAATGTAAGAAATCAGATGGTGTATATCGCGTTGGTGTCAAAACAATTTCAGAGGTTGTTTAATCAATTTATTTCTAAATAAATATAAATAAATTGATTTTTTAGAATTTTTTTAGTCTTAACTATAAGTTCCATGCATATATAGGCAACACAGTGATGTATTGGCCATCAGCCCTATTCTACTAATCGTTCACGTGAATTTGCGATAAAAATAAAATTTTAACAATTAGATTCTCCCATAACTTCAAAAATATTTATTGCTAGAGCTTTGAACCCGAAAGATTGAAAAGTTTACAGAAAAATTTGTAAAATTAAGTAAAAAATTTACGTGAATCGAAAAATTCGATCGGATCGGATAGCAGAATAGGGCTCATATTTTTGTACTTACATAATACTACCTTAAACTTAACTACATACGTACGTTTTCGGCAAGTTGTATAAAATATAGGCTCCCAAAAGTAATTTTATGGCTCCAACGAACTTATCCCTCCCATGCTACGAAGTGTTAATTCGAGCATGAACAGTTTCGACTTTAACCTCAGTACTCCTTGCCTAAAACTCCGCCTTCTTAACCTCCCTAAGCAGTTCTAAGAAAAAAGGTCGTTCAAAGAACATAAATCAACACATCAAATTTTGTCACTTAACAACTTCTCATTCTTAACGCTTCAATTATTAAATTTCAAAAATATTTATAACAACTGGAACGTAGAATAGTCATGAATCAACCTAATTTTGTAAATTATTATGTGTACCATGTAGAACTATAATTTAATTAATTTTTTTTAACCTACAGAATTAACGTCTTTCACAGCTATGTATATGATATACTATACAGGTAAGCTATTTGCATTTTAGTGCACAAAAACAACTGTTTTTTTTTCATGTTCATATTTAGGTTTATTTTATAAGTTTTCAGTTTATTGGAAATAAAAACAGTAATAAATAGAAAATAACTTAAAATAGATATGCACTACTATACGTTAACGCAATTAAAAGAAAAAAAAAAACAAGTTGCATTATTCAATTCAATTTACATGATAACTTTTGAAGCAAAACTTCAAAACTACCATTTTATCTATATTTTTTTTTTCTAAATCATCCTCCAAAAGGCGAATATTGTTTAAGTTTATTTTTTTATTTATTAATGCAAAATTGACAAATTACATCTACAGTTTTGTAAGACAGATTTTAAGCTTTTGGCTAATTTTTTAATACATAGATACAAAATTTTGTTCGTAATACATTTTTTGGCTTTTAGTGAAAGAGAGTTAAAATAATAATAATAATAATTATAAAAAATTACACAAATCCTTCTAAATTATATATAAGTTCAATAAATGCTATTTATAACAATAAAGTAAAAGCGTAAATACATAATATGTAGGTATAGTAGGTTCTAGCCAATTTCTTATTTTGATGGAATAAGGAAAAGAGAAAAGAAAAGATCTTTGGAAATAGTTTTCAGGATAAAATAAAAGATTTTCATCGTTTTATTTACTTAATTTACTAAGCAGTAATTATATATTGATAAATCAAAAAGCTACAATGAATACATACATTTAAATAAAAGTTCTAAATTGACCAGTTCAGATAAATAAAATCTCACAAATTTTGATCTGTCAAAAAAAAAATGAGCAACCAAATTCAGTAGTTCACTTAGAAATTTAGCTAAGGAATCCTATTCATATTTCTGATTTGACTTCATATGGCTGATTTGACTGAGCTGGTCTAGTATAAAAAAAAATATTTTCGTGTTTTAATTTTAAATTTCATTTGCGATTACGATTTATTTGATAATTTATGTTTTGATTCTTTTCTTTATGTAAATCAAACAATTTTCTTCTAAAAATAACATTATAAAGAAAAATATAATACTATCTTTCAATAACACTTAATTTTTACTTCTATTTCTACGGCTTTAGTTATTGGTATTATGTATGTATGTATATTGTATGTGTATGTTTTGTTTTGTTTTAAATCTTTGTTTCCAAAAATAAATTCCAAGTTATGAGAAATTAAAATAGCAAATCAAATAATGAGGAACTACAATCAATTCTATCAATAAGGTGATTCATTTGCTTATACATAAGAGTATATGAATATTTAGTTTGTCTTTTTTATGTTTATTTTTTGTATGCAAATAGTTTTTAGTTTTTTATTTAATTTTTAACTCCTGTTAAAAACTTTAATACTATCTTAATAGTTGATGATTATTAAACTATATAATAGAAAATCAACTAAATTAGAACAGTAACGCTACTATGAGATTTCTTCTGAATTGTTAACAAATATGGGGGCAAACCTTTCACTGGGTGTGTTGTTCTCTTCCACTTTTTTGTTTGTGTATTTTTTATCTTTTTTAAAAACACTTTAATCCACACGCTGTAAAGGAAGAAAAGAAATTAAATATTAAATTCTAATTGAAAAATTGTAAAATATTTAATAATCTACTACATATGTATATTCAAAATACGAAAATCATAGTTTTTTTTTTGTTTGCTACAAAGCTATTGAACAACACATTTATTCATTGCTTCGCATGATTTAGAAACTTTCCGACTAAAATATTAGTAAGAAAATCATTTTTATAATTTTGTTTATATAATATTTTTTTACTATTTTTTTTTTGTTTGAAAAAGAAATAGAATAGTATATAATAACAAAGTTGCTAACTAATTCAAAATTTACCAGCTAATTTATGTTAAAATTTTTCGGTAAACCACATTTTTTGTTTTACTATCATTTACTTGGAAACACGTGAGCAGGCTAAGTACAGTTGTCCATGTGAAAAAACATGGTTTTCAAGGTGAAAGTGCCAATTAAAATGTTTGACTTTGAGCATTCTCGATGGTCATTCCTTATTTTTTTTATTTTTTCAAATATTATATATTATATATTATATAAAAATTAATATTTGTCTGTATGAGGTGGTTTGAATAAAATCCGTCCACTGGTAACGGAAACTTTTATTAAAATTGCAATCCTTTAGAAAGTAAACTTTACTTAAAAAAAAACTGAGTCACTGCGAAGCTTGGCAGGGTTCAGCTAGTTTCATATAAAATAAGAAAAAAGTAAGTACATACATATACGGATACGCCCGAGAGTATTGCAAAAAAAAGGCAAATCTGTCCATCCCAAACAGGTATTCTATTTTTTATCTCATTTACTTTATCCAGCCCACAGCTAATTTTGGGTGTAAATGATAACAAAAATTCACTGGTATTTTTATATAGATCTTTCATTTCATATGCAAATATGCAGAAATCCCAACCCAAGACGTCTTGGACCCCCGTTTTTATGTCTAGGGCGATCAGATCTTTTATTCAATATAATGTTTTGGTTGCTATACTTTTTTATCTTGGATTCTAAAACAAAACGCATTTTCAATGCACCGTTACCGACAAAGGCCCCAACCAAAGATACTGAATTATATTCAGTATCTTTGGCCCCAACCACGTTGCACTACTTTCATACTTGCATATGAAAAGTAAAGATCTATATAAAAATGTACATGTATGTATGTACATCGTTTATACACGTTTGTAAAAGTTTTAGAATAATTTGTACATATACCGTTTTTTTTATAAGCAATTTAAAAAAAATAGCATGTAGTTAACCCCAAAAAAAATGTTTACATGTCCCAACATTTTTGTACACACAAATTTGTTTAAAAAAATTTTTGAACACAATGGAATCGTTTGTTCATTTTGTATATTGATTTTTCATGACGTTATTTTTTTAAATTTTAGTTTCTTTCTATTTTTAATTAATTATTTAAAATTATCGAAAAAAAATGGGAAAGTCCCAATTTTATTTTACAAACAAAATAAAAAAACTGTGTAATTTTATTTAAATATACATATTATCGTTTGTACATTTTCTGTAATGATTTTTCATGGTGTTCGTTTTTTTAATTTATATTTCTTCCTATTTTTAATTATTTATTTAAAATTTTGGTACATACGTAAATATACGTAGCTCATGTACCTACCTACTTCAAATTTAAAAACTACAGAATGAATAAATGCCTATGTAAACTAACTTCTATTTGTATAAACTTGTTTTTATGTCCTTAAAAATAATAATTATGTAACAACCTACCTACTTTAGATAACAACTAACATAGCTCACGCAAGAAAAAAGCTATGTCAGCTGTTATCTATTAATTGTCGGATGGCATTCACAGATTTTGCAAGCAGCTTATGAAAGCGCCAAAAGGTACTTACCGTAATTTATTTTTGAAGTGCTTATAAAATATAAACGGTGAGTGTACAAATTATTCTAAAACTTGTACAAACGTGTAAAAAATTAAATTAGGTACCAATTTGAAAGAAGTGTTCATTTTAAAGTTCATTTTTATTGGAAAAATATTTAACAAGCAAATTCAGTTATTGAACAAATTATTAACGTTCTTAAAATAAATAATTCGTCAAATAAGCAGGTAAATCCGCTTCGTTTGACACCTCTTTTGTCAAAATCGGTGTAGTAATAGAGTTGGAAAAAGGATCCAGACTATAGAAATAATATTATTTCTAATGATGATTAATTCAAACAAAAACAAAAAAAGATACAACTTTAAATAAATAAGGACAAATTAAAAAAATATAAGTAAAGTGGGCGTGGAAGTAGGTAGTTAATAATAAATAATACAAAGAATTTTTTTCGTCTCCCGGAAATTACGCCAGAAATTAATTATTTTTGAAAAAAAGTGAAGAAATTTTGTTTGCTCGAAATTATAAAAACATTTTTGAATTTACTGAAATATTGGAAATTTTTCCAGATAAATTGGAAAAAAAAACAGAAAGCGAAATGGAAAATTCTGGTCGCTAGGAAGTTTTCTTGTTGTCTTTTTTCCAATCTATGAAGATGGAAAAACGCTAGAAAATTTTTGGAAAAAATTCCAGAAATTCGGGGAAGATTGCCTGAAAAGTCAAATGTGTTTTTTCCTTAGGAAAAAGAACCAGAGTTTTGTATAAAAACTTTTCTGGTGTTTTTCCCAAAAAAAAAAATCTAGCTAATGCATATTTTTTCATACAATTTGACAAAAGTACCATTTTAATATTGGGTTTCTTGAAATTTTTATTTTCCTGGAAATACTAGTCTACATCCTGTATTACATAACCTTTCTAAAGAAATTAAAAAAAACTTTTGCTGAAAAACCGAATTACGAAACCAATTTTTTTGTTATCCCTAATTCATGAAATTATTAATTTGCCTTCTCTTGTTCGACCGATAGAAGTCAATTAGAAGTTATTATATTAATTGTTATTGCAATAGATATCTGCAAGACAAAAAGTTGCTAAATTAAATCATAGCTGAATTTCATCATATTTTAATGAAGCCCTGTTGTTTATTTTTGCAATTGCATAACTTGCCTTTATGGAACTTTATCGTGCACATTTACGACATATCGGTAATTGATATTCTTTGGCTACACTAAAAAAGGCTTGGCCCTTATACCGTATAAATAGTAATTGAGTAATTAAAAATTTAATTGTGGATTTGAATTTGCTTGTAAGTGTTCTCATAGTTCACTTGCCAACGGTTAAGGTGCTAGTTTTCCTATCTTGGCGTTATTATAATATGAATTGCTAATCAAATTTTGAAAATATGTATATGGTCTAGTTATTAAACAAAGGAGGTTTTACTTATCTAAATATTAAAACGAATCCTAGGAAAGTGGACTCTGATGAATAAATCATCGTTTCTTAAACTACTATAAATCAGTAAGAAAATGGAATTCAAAACTCATTTTCAATCTTAAACGCAGACTTAAAATTAAAAAAAAAAAAAAAGTCAAGTAACTTAAACTGTAGAAATAATTTTGGTAACGAAAACTGTAAACCCACATTATGAAGTTCTTTATTCCAACTACTGGTCGAGGCGATCGAATTGAATCCATAATGTTTTGGCTTTTGAAATTCAACTGGGTTTGGCCTTTAGCTGAAGACTGCCCACAGTATCAAAATTTAATTGTCAACTGCTTGGTTTGGATTTTGCTCTTAGGTTTTTTTGCAACGTTTTATGCTGAGTATCTTTTCATCAAAGTAAATCAAAAAGACATATCGCAAGTAGCTGAAGGACTATGTGCACTTATTATAGGAACCCAGGGTATAGCAAGAGTTTTTCATTTGATATTACGTCGAAACCAAATGAGGGATATTTTGCAGAAGTTTTATAAACAAATCTACGTTGACAAGTAAGAAGCAAAAAAAAAGTGGAAATATTATTCAAACGTACATTTTGTTTGTTTCAGAATAAAGAATGAAAAACTAAACTCAAGTTGTGAAAATAGCTTGCGATTAGTATATTTTATGACTTGGTCGTTTCTTCTTACTTTATTCTTTATTTATCTTAGTGCAGCAATTAAAGTGGCTAGAGATCCAAAGTCCAATTCAAAACCATACTTAGTTAAAATGGAATTTTTTTACAATGCTCAAGAGCCCTGGAAGTATGCGTTTACTGTGATTTACACAGGATATGTCGGATTTTGTACAGCTTGCATAATTTCTGCTGAAGATTTTATAGTGGGTACAACTCTAACGCACTGTGCAGCAAGGTATCAAATGTTGCATAAGGATTTAAACGAATTATATGACAAGTCCATGAAGAGTTCCACATCACTAAGCTCACAGAAAAAGGATGAAATTCATAATGTATTTCGGTGCAATTTAAAAGTGATCATTAAAAAGCAACAAAACCTGGATAAGTAAGTAAGCTAGAGAAAAGCCTTTCAGATGATTGAATGCTCATTTAAAAATGCGTTCCTTAAATTTATATTCCAGTTGAGGTTTTATAGTTCATAATCAACGAAGAAATATTTAATGTAGGAGGCGAGTGTCAAGATACAAAACATGGTTATCCGCGATTTTTATTTGTTTTTACCTTTGCGTTTTCAAATAAAAAATTTAAACAAGGTGATCAAAAAATTCTAGAGCGTGAATGTTGTGTTCAACAAGAAAAAAATCGTATATTAGGGGTGAAATAACCCAGTTTTCTAATAAAAAATGTCTTAATATATATATAAAAAAAACTTTAAAAAAACAGTGGCAACGCCGCATACAAGCATACATTACATAATAGAAATTCGTTATATTCATTAGGTTCTTTCAAGAGCTACAGTCATTTCTTAGTTTACCAATATTTGCTTTAGTTCTATTTGGAGTGTTTCTTATGTGCACCGTGGCATTCGCTCTACAAAGGGTAAAATATTAAATTTCATTAATGGCAGCTTAAAAATTTGATTTTATTTATGTTTTTTTAAAGAATGGCCTTAGCTTGGAAACATTTCGATACTTTTTTTGGTTGGTATCAATATGTTTGCAGTTTTTGATGATTGGATCTTTTGGTCAGCGCTGTACAGATGCGGTAAGTAAATGTGTGAAAAAATTTACTTTGTTTTGTTATTGCAAGAGTTCTTAATTTAATTTCTTTATAAACAGGCTGCTCAAATGTCTGAATCATACTACATGTGTAACTGGGAATCACTTTTATTTTACGGTGATTCTAAAGCTAACATTAAACTTATCAAAGACATAAGCTTTGCAATTTTCAGGTCTCAGAAATCTGTTCATCTAAATGGAATGAATTTTATGGATTTATCTTCTAAAAGTATTGGATCGGTAAGTAAAACGGTTTAAACAATTGAGTAAAGTAATTTTAGAAAATGCATCCGAGAAGGACTTAACATAATGGTTAAATATTTTGAGTTGATAAAAAAATATAAATGTTATATAAAATTTAATAATCTTATTATAATATTCTCTTTCTTATTTTTTAGGCCATGAGCTCCTCAGTGTCGTATTTCATGTTTTTGAACGAAATGGATAAAATCGGCTAGAAATGAAACATTGACATTAGCAACTGTCCCTACAATTGTGAATAGTTTCTCAAAGACGAAGATATATAGAATTAACATATTAAAAATTTGTAAACCCTAAATTTAAGAAAATAAATACTATTTAAAAAAGCTACAACTCTTCATTAAAAATTAAAACCACATATTTTCGTACTAATTTTTGCCTACTTACAATTTTTATAAATATCTCATACGTTTAAAGCTGTCTTTAAGCATCATGACTAGCAACAGATTCCAAATCGCTGTTGTCTTCGCTACCAGTTGCTTCGGTGGGATCGCCCATCGCAACACGTGCATATTCGTCTGTATCGATACTCTTGCAAAAATGTATAGCGTATTTAAGCTTTTCAAGAAGTACAGCCTTAAGATATCAAAAGAAAAAATTTAAATTTAAAATAAATTTTAGGAGGTAAAATTAATTTCTTACCTTGCACGAGTACCGTGGCATCTTGAGAAGGAAAAAGCATGTATAACTTTCCGGTAAAAAATGGTCAGGAGGGTTTTTCTCTAAAACTTGTAAAACAAAGTCGCGCCCTCGAAAATCAGCAATAGTTCGAGGTAATCGTGTTCGGCCCCAAACGAAGCGTAAGAACAACGACCGTTCCTAAAATAATATATGGAATTTAGTCAAAAATAAAGAGCTAAGAATTATAAGAACTAACTTGATTAGAAAATTCTTCCATAACTTCCCAGAACCATGAGACAAGCGCTGAGTTTGGATCAAATCCCTTATACGTTGCAACCGATTTCAATAAGCCCAATGGAATATCAGGAGATCCACAAACCATTGCTTGTAATTCAGCCGCTGAAAACAGCGAAAGTAGTGGCACGGGTATCACTTTGGACATTCCATCGCGAACAGCTTTTACTTGTTCATCGAATTCATGCAGGCGGAAATTTAAAGCAAGGCGCACGTATTCGTGACGATTTTGGGATGTAATACGTGTATATCGTGTGGATAAAGGCACTTCGTGGCCCTTGGCCGACGACGTTGAGAATGGCAATTCCAGAGTGCTGAAGACTTTTGGATCGTCTTCCATGTTGCGAACGCAAAGTAGTCCGGCTACATAATCACGATCAACTTCGGTGAGATCACTAGCACGAAGATTTTCTCCGGCCAATTGGCGCCAAACTGGCTCAGCCATACTGAAAATAAATAAACGTTAATTTAACAAAACCCATCCAAATGTTTATTAAACAACCACTTACTTTAAACTCAAGGGCGAACCAGTACGGACAGCAATACCCATCAGAACACCCAAAAATCTGAACATGTTCATCTGCAGTACAGATGTTAACATTGGATCCAAAAGGAAACAATCACGATTTGCTCCGGCTTCACCTCTGCCGTTAGGTGTATTAATGAGAAGAGGGACACTACCGTTTTGTAGTTCGTCGCACATTTCTGCAATGGATTCCGAGTATCCTCCGCCACAATCATCGACGCTTTCTCCCACGAACTTAACTTTCCAAACCCTATGTGGCAAGGAAAGTGCCTCTTGCGTTAGTAAAGGTAATTTCTGCACCATTTGCCCGAAGACGCTCTTCATTCCATCAACACCGGCTAATCCGTTCCCAGATTTGTTACGCGAACGTTTCACTTGAATGCGATTCAATTCAATTACAGGACCATGCTGCTTATCACGAACCATTGTTGTCTGAATAACCTTACGGAAAGCTGCTTCTTTTATTGTATACACAAGTACATCTTTTAAAGCTCCTAAACTTAGCTCACCAGCAATCGGAAGCATGGCAAGGCATGGACAAACAAGCTCAGAAAAGTGATGCAACAGTACCAGTCGCGCATGAAGGGCCTCCGCTGGAAGGTCTCTTACTAGATCATACTCCAATGGCGGATTTGGTGGCGGACGAACTCTCTCTGTTAGCTGTGACGTGGACAAAGCTAGGGTATGAGCTGATCCACAGGTTACTTTAACAATATGCTTTCCTTGCAGAGCTGTTACTAACCTTGGCCTCTGAATAGCACTTACTGTGCCATCACCAAGTTGCCCTTCATCGTTATCACCCCAGGTGTATACTTCACCAGTATCGCTACATGCAACGCAATGCAAAGAACCAGTAGCAATCGAGATGATTTTTTTCCCTTGAAGGGCGGCAACTTTTTTTGGTCTTCGTACATGATCTACCGTCCCATGCCCTAAACGATGATAATCCCCTTTGCCCCATGTATAAACAGCTCCAGACCGGGTCAGTGCTACAGAAAATTGTGATCCACATTCAACTTTTATCACTCCCAAACCCGAAAGACTTTCAATTTTCGTTGGAACTTTACAGCCATCCGAACCACCCCGACCTAGCTTCCCATAATCACCGTCGCCCCAACTCCACACATTATCATCGTCAGTAATGCACAGAGTTTGTGCATCTCCCGAACCACAGGCAATGTCAATAGCTCTATATCCAAGTAAAGCTTCCACTAGCTTTGGTCGCAATTGATCTTCCGAGTCTCCGTGTCCTAAACGGCCATATCTTCCTTTTCCCCATGTCAAAACATGTCCTGATGATGTTATACAAGCTGAGTGAGCGCTGCCACAAGCAATATCAACAATTCCAATGCCAGATAGGGCGTCAATTAACTTAGGTCTATCGTAACTCATTCTGTTGCTATGTCCAAGTTTTCCGTCTTCACCTTCACCCCAAGAATAAACTTCTCCATCTGCTGTTAGGGCAAGGCAGTGCTTGCCTCCAGAATTCACAGCAACTTTCTTTACGAATACGTGTTGCAAAGACTCTACTAATGTTGGTGTCGAGACAGAATCAGTCCCACCTATACCTAGACGTCCACCGGATCCATATCCAGTTGCAAAAAGTTTACCATCTGGAGTAACTGCATAGAGTGTCTGTTCTCCCCCAGCTAACTGTACTGGTCGCAATAAACTCAAGGCTTCGCATGGAGTAGGAGCTTTAATTCGACTTCCTTCGAGACCTCCCAGTTGTCCCCTGTGGTTGTGACCCCAACCATAGATAGTGCTGGCTCCTCCCCACGATAGGGCCCAATCTTCCGGGTGCCGATTCAACCACTGCAAAAGTTGGCTGTCATGTTCAGCTTTGAAGAGAGTATGATCCTCATGCAAAAATTGAGTTTGTTCATTGACAACCTTTTGATCGACATCATGCATTGACAGGGACATCACCGAGTCTATGTACTGAATCAAATTGCTTGTACTTGGTGTTAGAGAATTTACCATTGAGGCGGTTGTGTTAGGAGGCAGCTGTTGTTGCTGCAATGAAGGTGGAGGCGTAGGTGTTGCATTGCTTGTTGTACTCGATGACAAAGATGTCGTGGAGTTCATCATTACAGAGTTTGTTGGTGAAGTATTCTGTGGTGGCATCATCTCAGAGAATTTCTTTTTTACTTCCAGGCAAAACGCACGTGGAAGCTCTGTTCGCTTTATTAACGATTGCGCCACTCGAACTGCTATGCAGTAGCGCTTAAACCAAACCCACTTATGCATATCGGCTGGCGGTAACACTGAGTCAAGTTGCATGTCGCACGCTAAGGCAGCAAGCGTCTTAAAGTAATCTGAGTGCATCAGATGAATTCCACCTCGCACTTGCGGTTCTTCATATTCATACTGTCGCAGAAATTCTGGAATTAGTGGCATAAGAATAGGATTCAGAGAGGGATCTAATACTTTTGGAGCATGCTTTGACGTAAGGACGCAGTGTAACTTTTTTAAGGACCAAATTCGTTGCGCTGTTGTAAGGGAACTCAATTGAGCACACGCAGCCAACGCAGCGGCAAGTCTCAACAATACACTATTATTGTTCGGTCCAAGTCTCGAATCTAAAAGAGCCATTACTAGCGGCATTGAAGGTTGTGATAGAATGCAACGATCAGATCCTCTTTCCTGCATTGAAGCGGCTGGCATTATAGCATGAACCCAAAACTTCCATCCCCAGCCATTGACAGAACTGTCACTGGTGAATTTCCATCTCACTTCATCGCCTGGGATTCGAATTTCTGGAGCCCACTGAGAAAACTCACGGCCAGAACGAGTTGCGATAACCCGCCCTGATCCATCCATTATGACAAGTGGATCGTTGCGTTTCTCAGTCGAACATTGCGAATCGAATTCGAGGCGCAGAGCTTCAGCACCAGGGATTTTAACGTGACCGAAAGCTGTTACATTATCCACATACGGATGACTGCTCTCTTGCATCACCGGCTTTGGAACTTTGCCCAAACAATGTCTGGAAGTGCAAAGGTCTTCCAGTTCAGTTATGCATGTTTCAAGAAGCATCGCTCCGATAACAGGTGAATTCGATCCCAAGGCTATCAAAGTATCTGCGATGGTTTGCGATGTAGACTGCGGACCAGTTCTTCCAGCAACACTTAATTTTAGTAGTTCAACCAAACTCTTGGCTTCTGGCTCCCCCAGCAAGGAAGTGAAATCGTCTAAGCCAGTTAGACTTGACTCGGCAATCATCTCTACATGATGGGTCATTGTTGCCGCCATCACTGACATTACACTTGCCGACATTTTTGAGTGTTTGTGAGGGGCATTACTTGATATTGATGCTGATAGTGATAGGGATCCCGTCAAGCTTTGGAATGCACTAAGTGGTCCAGCTGGTGCAGGCACAACTTCCGCTTCCGGTGACGGCTCATGAACTGCTGGATCCGTAGCATCAGCAGGAGCTTCTCCACCTCCTTGAGCTATCACTTCATTGTTGTTGTTGTTTGTGGCTACGCTAGGATTTGTTACTCTATCTGGATCTTTTATACTCTCAGATTGTTCAATTTCATTGGACATTTTCTCATTCAAATTTATTTTGCTGTGACTTGTTAAAGCAGCAACAATAAGCTGTCGCGCTTGTAGAATGCTCATTGCATTAAGTACATAATTGAGGGCTGTTTGTCGAGCTCCAAATGTCTCTAACGATAACAGAGTTTCGCTCAATGAGAATTTACATTGCTGTTTGCCTATTGAAGAAGCTAAAGTCGATGGTGAAGGCTCAGAATCATATATTCCCAAGCTACTGCCTCCGAGTGGGTCTTTTGTTGTAGCAAAAGGCACTGGACCTTTTTTCTCATCTTCCGGTGGTGATTGTGGGAGACCCCAAGCAACTGAATGTGAACTTCCACATGCTACTCTGTTAACAAATACAGAATCTAAGCCAATCACCAGAGCAGGCTTTTTATTCACAACTGTATTTCCAGACCCTTGCTGTCCATGATCGTTGTCTCCCCAGGCAAATACCTGGCCACTATCTGTGACAGCAAGGCAATGCAAAGCACCCACAGCAACATGAATTACTTTCCTTCCTCGCAATCCCTGTATTGGAGCGGGTTTTCTCACATGTTGATCGCTACCATGGCCTAGACGATAGTAGTCACCTTTACCCCATGTCCAAACTTCCCCGGTGCGAGTGAGTGCCAAGCTGAATTGCGCTCCACATTCAATTTGTATTACGCCTATTCCAGTTAAACGTTCAATTTCGTGGGGAACTGAGGAACCTTCGGACCCCCCACGTCCTAGTTTACCAAAATCACCATCACCCCAAGAGTAGACAGCTCCATCTTCGGTAAGTGCCAGGGTTTGAGCGTCACGACTGCCACAAGCAACCTGTTAAGGAAATAAATTGTAAAAATATATAACTACAATCACTAAAATTCCAAATATTATTACTAAAAAAAAAAATTTCACCTTTAGAAATGAGAGAATAAACCATTGCTAAAAAAAAAATAAAAGAACAAAGTTAATACCTGAATGACACGCTTTCCAATTAAAGTTGATACTAGTTTTGGTTTTAATTGTGTTGTGTTATCGCCATGACCCAATCGTCCATATTCACCCAGTCCCCAAGTGTATAATTCACCTGAAGAAGAAATAGCAGCACTATGTGATGATCCGCATGCTATATCACGTATTTTCTTTGCACGCAATGACTCAATCATTTTCGGTTTGTCCATGGTCAAACGGTTGCCATGTCCTAGTTTTCCGTCTTCTCCTTCGCCCCATGAGAATACTTTTCCATCCAATGTCAAAGCAAGGGCATGTTTACCTCCAGAATGCACTGCAACTTTTTTCACAACATACTGATGCAATACTGGAACTTGTCTGGGTACCGAAACATTGCAGTTATGTCCCAAACCTAACCTTCCATTTGTGCCTTCACCACATGCGAACACTTTGCCATCCTGTGATACTATGAACAAAGATTTAGATCCACCAGCTATATGAATCGGGCGCAATCGGCTAAGTGTTTGTGAGAATGTAGGGACTTTCACTTTAGATCCTTTAAGTCCACCCAATTGCTCCTTGTCATTTAAACCCCAAACCATAACGGTACATGGTGGTTCATTTTGTGATGACTTAGGATCTGAATAATTAGCAAGAGAACTTGATTCGCTCGACAAACTATCATATTCGCAAGCCAAAAAAGCTGCATCCATAAGCATAAGATCTAAGTCTGTTTGCCGACGACGTCCAGTTATATTGATGCCATGCACTTTGCACTGTATCCCATTGTTTCGACAATGTTTTATTACGATTTCAACATATTGATAGTACTGTCGTACATCGTTCATAAGAGATACATTAACATCGCTGTTTTTTACTGACACCCAGCTATACTCTTTGAGATTGGGGATGCTGTCACCAACGCGTGTAACAATTAGCGATGGCATGTGTGAACAGTCTGCCGGATTGACAACAATCGATAGGCTATGTATTAGTACGTTTTCATGCATTTCAATACGAATCCAATGTTTTCCCTGGCTACTCGAGGAACTTTGCCAGCAGTTGGGACTTTTATCTAGCAAATGCTTTGCAATCGATTCATTCGAAGATACAGTCAAGGTCCGAATACAACGTGACCAGTCCTCTATTAGATCAGTTGGGGGTCCATGTAAGACACCAGAAGATCCGCTATTCATGTGTCCATCTCTTGCGGCATTTACCAATTCGATTTCATTTAAATTACCCGTCCAATTGGATTGTTGAGGAAAGTCCACTGTTACATCTTTACCACTTACCGAGGAGACTGTTCCTATTGCACCTCGTGTAATGTAGCCCCATTTATATCGCGGTGTTGAACGGATGCGAACTTGTGAGCCAACAGCAATTACTCCTCGATCAAATGGAGTTGATTTTTCTTTCGGCATTTCCAGAAGCTCAATGTGAACAAAGCATACCCAATAAGTGTCACCATGCATTTGCCAATCAACCTACGCAATGGATTCAAAGGAAAGATTATTATGAACGTAAATTTATAATGCTAGTAAAATAATACCTTTGTATATTTATTTTATATACAAAGCTGGCACCTAAAGTGTCACAGTAGCTCACATAATTACCTGCACATTTAAATCATGTAATCCTTCGGTATCTACTTTGAGGACAGTACCGATGTCACCCTTTTTGATCTCTTCAAAATCTCGGCAACAACGCACATTCATTCCTGGACACACTAAGCCTCTTACATACATCGCGTATTGATCTGCAAATTGAAAATCTCTACGGGTGGCGAATTTAGTTCCACCTGTATGATGTGGATCTTGTATTGATGATCCTTCTACGGTATCACTACTATCTGTGCTGTCATTGTCCGAGTCAGCTTCAGGATCGTGGCGACCAATTTTCATCATGCCACTTCCGTCGGTATCATATACGCTACCCTTGGACGTTGACGGCATTGGTGGACAAAGATCTGGATGCTCTAGAATCCATTGAACAATTTGTTCAGGAGTTGGTGGAACTTCAGTATGAGCAGCTGGAAACGAAAAAGAAAGCACAATTTAATTTTTTTTCCGCAAGAACAGATAACAAATATCTCATTACTTAATGTTTTAACGGCGAGCTCAACAGACTTTCTAGAGAAGCCCATTTCCATGATCTGTGATACTAAAGGACATGGTGCTGTTTTGTTTCTATTCGCTGCAGTTATTGAAGAAGCTCCTTGCGCATCTACAGCAGATGTACTATTGGCAACATCATCATAAGAACCATCATTGTAGATTGGCACCCCATGAACGAGAGTAGGTTGAACTGGTGGAGGTAATGATCGCGATTGCAGTGACCCTGGTCCAATCAATTCTGAATGTGCTTGGCTTGCCAACATTTGTGAGACATTTAATGCAGCTGTTGAAAGTTCTGAATAGGTATATGTAGCTTTGAGCGGTGAAGGTTGTGTGGCTCGAATGAGAATACTTTGAATAAGAAGTTCGTTCTCTGACAACGAGGAAGGTGATTCATCTCCAGCCGGTGTCTGGTCTGTAACAACATTTAAATCATTCACATTAAGCTTGGCGGCCTGTTGTTGCTGCTCTTCTTCGGAAATACTTTCTTCCGAAGAATATGAACTCATTCCTGGTGAACGCTGTCTTAAAATTTTTCTTAATGAAGCTTGATGTCGGTAAAGCACGCAATTTGAATTGAGAACACATATTTGAATCTGTTGTGATCGCAATAATGAAATGTCAACAGTTCCAGGAATCGATTCTTTTCGCTCGCCTGGACCATACATCAAAACTGACCAAGAATTTAATAGCATTTCATTCATTGGAAGGCGAGACAAACTAAAAACAGAATAGTCTGCTCCTTCGGATGCAGTATTTAGTGAAATTTTTCGAAACTCTCCGTTAAGAGAATTTCCATCGGTGCTTAGAAGACACTTTCCTTTGTTCGTAAAACCACAAATTGTTGCAGTGCTTCCCTCATACGAGACCTGTAGTCCCACACGTGGCCTCGTGTCACATCCACCAATCGTACTTAATACTCCCATCACATGCACATACTCAGACTCTAGGTTATTAACTTCTATTCCATCGTCACCAAATAATTCCGCAGCTACACAAAGCTTTTGTGATAAAAACGAATTGATGACAGGATTCCATACAGGCAAAGTGTGCAACTTCCTGAGAAGTGTTATAATTTCTTCCGCAACTGTTCCGGAATGTGAAGCTGTGAGTAGAACTCTTGATTTCGTATCAGCTGGATTTTGAAGCAACGAAACATCATTTGGACAATAAAGAGTAATTTTTCCAAGAAGTGAAAATAATTGTTGGACCAATTTTGTGGTTTGAGAAACGTTTTCATCCATCCAGTTGACCAAAACAGTTTGCAGTAGTCGAAGACAGTGTATTTTTCGAAAAACATCTTGTTCACTTGTTGTTGCCTGCTCCAGGAGATCAATGTAGAAACTAATCCAAATCGGTGTTGTCAAGAACTTAGACATCACTTTCGATTCGCCAACAATTGCACGCAAAAATCCGAGCGTTGTCCAACTGTCAAGGCCACAGATGCTTCCGAGGCCAGATTTTGGATTTAAAATAGCACGAAACATAGATGTGACTCCTTTTACAGCTGCTTTGTCTATTTTTTCGCTGTGTTGGCCAACTCCAACTGATATTATTTGTAACATTTTTGTACATGCGTAACGTAGAAGTTTTGTCGGATGGGATTCACCTGAGAGTTGAGTTTCACCAATCAACTCATCTTTTTCGGTGTTTTCTGTGTCCGGAGAAACAATGTTTGAAGCATTGTCGGCTAAACGCAGATCGTATTGTCCTTCTTTGCCCATGCGGTATGAGTTAGTTGCCCCAGTATACCATTCTACACGTACCCATCTATAATTTTAAAGCAAAAGAAGTTTTTCAGTTTTTTACACTTGTCCAAGCCAAATTTTAAAATTTTATTACTTTTATGTGCATAAATTTAATAAAATATATACCGTTATTTCGTTATGGATTAACGAGTTTTTTTTTTAATTCGTAACATAACCTTAAAAATACCGACAAAAAGTTTTTTTGAACTTTAAGGTTATAATATATAAAAAACTAGATCAAAAAAGGTTTTCAGTATTATATCTATTTGATTCTGTATTAACAGTTTTTAATATTTTTAATTTGGGAATAACAAAATCCAAAGTACAAAATGTTACAACATTTTTGTGAATATACCCACCACTTGGTTAAGTTTAAACTTTAAATCTAGCTATCAAATTGTGAGTTTTTCAAACCTTATGGTCAAAGGAATATAAACAAAAAACCAACCACAGACTACTGCAGGCCTTTGTGAGGTTTTTATGATTAAATTTCTTATAAGAAAGGATTTGGAGAATGACACCACAGCGAGAGGGTTCGATTCATCTTTTTTTTTACTGATAGTTCAAATATAGAGTGGTTTTGGCTCAAGAATCTTGTATTGATACAACTATTGAAAACTCTTACCCATCTTCTCCAACTTCACTGATAATTCTTCCTTCGCCAGGAGGAATACCATCTTGATCACTCCATTTCCAGTCTGCGCCTCGACAGATTCTAGTTCCGATTTTCATTAGTTTTGCCAGCTCAGGTCCAGTCAAATTAGCTTTGTTCGATTTTTGCTAAACAAAAAAATTATTTAAAAACAGACATGTCAGAGTTTTTTTAGACCTACTTTTAATATTGTATCTTCGTAAACAACTGAAAGCTCATATGTGTTTTTAATAGCAGGAACATCACCACCAGTTTGGCGTAATAATCCCAAAATTGTACCAAGTGTTCCTGAATTTATAAGCAAACTAAGCTCATTTGGCCCAACATCTTTTGCCAGAATACCGAAGACACTTAGAAGAAATCTTGCTCTGGGCAATTTCTTTAAAAATACGTAAGTTCCTAAGTTAGAGTTGTCTTTTCCATTATGAAATTTCGGTTTCATAGAGATTTGTTCTTGGTTGACAAGTCTTTGAAGTTCACTTATTGCCCAGTCCAAAACTTTAGAGTGAGCCAATATAAGATTCGCCTTTTGGAAGGCAGTTATTAGATTAAGGTCCTCCAAAATGTTTATAGTAGTTTGTTTGTTCCGTTTAAGGTGAAGTCCTAAGTATCCACTTAGCATGTTGTATTGTACCGCATCGAGCAGTCCATTCACCTGCAGTATTTCATGGAACATATCAAGCCCTTGTCGTCGAATGTGATAACGCTGCACCTGGCAGTACATTGCACGGCGAACAGTTTCAACATCGCATAGCTCTTGCATTACAAAGTCAACGATTTCATACATTGTCGTCATGCTAAGCTCACCCCCATCAAACCCATGAAGGAACTTTTCACTCAGTTTGAGAATGACATCGTTAACAAAAGCCTGCTCGGAATCGGCTTTTTTATCCCCAAAGTCTATGTCGTCACTTTGAAGAGGCTTTTTGTCGCTTTCACTAAAAATGTTGTTGTCATTACTTGATTCGATAAGATTCTCGTTTGATAAATTGTTGCGAAGTGGCGTATTGCCTCCCCCAGTGTTAGTTTCAGTTTCTTTATCAAGATGTTCTGCAGATGAAACACGAAGAAGATTTTCTTGGGATTGATTTTTTAGAGCAGCGTGTTGACTTTGAATAGTAACATTAAGAATGTCTTCAGGCTTATTACAAGCCAGCTGTTTCTTTTCAATACGCATCTCAGAAATAATGTGTTTAACAACTGCCTTGAATCTTGGAAATTTGTGAAGGATGCAAAGCTTTCGTAAACCTGATTGTTCAAGACTTATTGCTGGACGCACTTCGTACAAAAGAAATCTCAGACGTTCTAACATAGGGGCACAAACCTCTTTGTAGCTTCTATTTAATTGCTGGCGTGTCCTCACAACTGCCCATTTTGTTTGATGAACTAATCTTATAATTTCAGTTATCTGTTTTGGAGGTTTCTCTGTTAAACCACCAAGTTCTCGGTCAATCACAGCTAAAATAAGTGGACCCAGACTTTGATGCCGAATAAGTACTGCAGTTAGTAATCGCTCGAGTTCCTGAACCGAATGCTCGGGGGGGAATTCTTGATGCCAGATGAGATTATGTTCTTTACAAAATCTTTCTGATACTGCCATCCATCCTGATACTAAAGGGTCAGACAATCTTGCTTCTCCAAGACCACTGAGGAGAGCTTCAATTCTTTGATGTACAGAGTTAAATGTCGGTTGATCTAAACAGCTAGGCATTTGGTGATTGCTGGGTTCAGTTGGAGTGCTACCAGCTGTACTGGCACTGCTTCGAGCCTCGCCTTTTTCTTCGTCAAATGGGTTCGTTGGTTGAAGAACTTGAAGGCCTCCACTTAGAATTTTTGAGCGCAGGATAGTTTTGCATTGGATTTCGGCAGGCTGCAGTGGAGGGCCGGCTTGAAGAATGCTTGCTACAAGTCCCAGTAAAAACGACAATGCCCGTTCAGAGTTGAAATGGGTTAACACTTTGCTTTGATGCAATTGTGGCTGCAATTTTAAATTAAAATACATGTACATACTTACACAAATACATAGATTTATTCTAAACAAAATTAAAATAGTTAAATTAAATTTCGCCTAAAAATCATTTGGTTCCACACGAACTGCTTACAATAAATAATATTGCGATTTGTTTTTATTTGAATGACCAAATAAAATAAGCCGAACTCTAGTGAACCATCCTCATCGCATTTTTACCACATTGTTGTTGTTTTGAGACTAAAAAATATTATAGCAGCAGTTAAAGCAAGATTAAAAAATTCTATGCGGTCACGGTCTTAGTTGCTGCTAGCATTTATATGAACATTGTATGTCCTAAGCCACGCAGAGGTTACTGTAGTATTTTTTTATAATGGCTGTATTGGAAAACCGTAACTCTATACTTAAATGAAAATCACACGGAAATTAGTTTTATTGAGTGATGTGATTAACATAACAGTAAGTGGAATCAAAAGTACGGATATGGCTCATTGTCATCCAAATGTAAGTAATAGGATCGGATAAATGAACTTATAAATGAAACGAAAATCGTACGCTTTTAACCACAAATTTTGATTCAGAAGATAATTAGTGCTAAAATTCTTGTGCTTTTGAATATTCAGAAAATTTTTCCAGCGTAGAAGCATCTAAAACTTACTTATATTTAATTTTGATAACAACTTTGCAAGACAAATCCAACAATACATATATACATTTGTTTAAAAAAAAAAGACAAACCTTTTCATCTGAAATGTTAGGCGCGTACTTTCCTACTTTGTAGTTGTTCATTATGTACTCTAGTGCATGTCTATGGTTGGGGGTATTAAACTCAGACGTAAGATCTTTTCCAACTCCGGCTTCAATAAGTTCATTGATGGCAGGAATGTCACTTCTAAAATAAACAACATACATATAAGTATGCTTAAACTTGATTACTTTTCTTAACTTACTGGTAGTCATTGATATCGCACACATAACCGTGAATTATGACCCATTTTCCACCATCTGCAATCTGATTCTCAAAGTCATTCTTTCTTATTAGTAGTGGCTCTTCTTGGATGGGAGATGTTTTTTGTGTTCCACGACAAATGATACCTGGCCAGCCCATGTCATCGGAATCCTTTAAATAAAACTTCTTTTGAAAAATTCATTAGAAAAAAAAAAACAGAAATTTTACCTGAATTTCACTGTCACAGATGACTCTATTTAAGTTGTCCAGAGCATGCAAGAGGGGTATAAATGTTTTTGTCCATTCAAAACCCTGTAGAATGTTCGGCTTGTCACGGTTCAATATTACTAGGCCTATAAGCATCTCGTACAGCAATGTATCTGAAATATCTGACTTGAGGATGTCAACCACACCGTCCTTGCCCTGTAATGCAATCTCATGCGCTTTTTGAAGTGACATGACGCACAATGCTACAGCACCTTGAACGTATTTACCGAGAAGAGCTTCCGCCCCTGATGAGTCATCCGCTTTGCATTGATGGATGTTTGAAAACAAAAGTCTTTGAAACCTATGCAAAAGGTCCAGGCTTGGGCTTGTATGTTCTGGTAATGTCATTCCACCATCATCATCAGTCTTGATCATTCCAGCGCTAATTAGAAGCTGCGACAGACGAGCCTGCGTCAGTGCTGAATTATTTCGAAGAAGTTGTTTTATTAAATGAAGAAGAGGTAAATTATGTCCACTTTCTGGACATTCAGAAGTTTCCGATCGAATGGCTTGATTAAGAGCTATTTCTAGCCCTCCTTCGGCCATAAGTGAGCCAACAAGAAGATCAGTCATGAATCGATGACCAGACGATGAAATACCCGGTTCAGATGGCAACAACGAAGTCAATGTTTGGGCTCTCTCTGAAGCTGTTGGCAGGAGGACACTCCAGCCTATTTGCAAAGTCCATTGAGCAGCTTCTTGCATTGTCTTCAGGATACATGATCCACCAGCTAGGCCAAGTATGCGTGTCTTTAAGTTAATCAGCAACCTAGAGCCTTCATTCAAGCCAACTGACTTTGGTGATATTCCATTAGCTATAAGAGCATGTAGTTGGAGTCGCAGTAAGTTTAAGCAAGCAACTGCAATGCATTCTGACTCTTGATTGGGTGTCTGCCGAACTTCTTGGCCACATACCATGCCTAAAAGTTGGTCCAGTAGTCGAAATGTGTGATCAGATAAATCAATGACAAATGGGATTTTTGTTGAAATTCCTTGTACTGAAGTCTGGCTCCATATTATGCTCTGTGTAGCTCCACAAGATATTCCAGACACACGCACCGACGGATGGGTTGCCAAAATTGGCGACGATAAAATTGGGTCTTTTGATATGCCTTGTGGACAGACTTGCTGGTAGTCATTTCGACCCCAACCAAAAACTTCTCCCGTGTTGCTTAGAGCCAAGCAATGCGCAGCACCAACTGCAACATCAACAATTAACTTTCCATCCAATGCATTTATAAGCCTAGGTGTATTAACAATCTCAACGACTCCTTGAATGCTTTTGTCCATACAACCAAGACCAAGTCGTCCACCAAGTCCTTTCCCCCATGTGTATATCTTTCCATCACAAGTCAGAGCTAAACTAAATTGAGATCCCGTAAAAACTCTTTGCACTCTTGGCAAAACTTCAATATGAATAGGTAATTGCGATCCATTGCAGGATCCATTACCTAGTTTTCCATAGTCTCCATCGCCCCAAGCAAAGACTAGGCCTTCCGCAGTTACACAAAGTGTATGAGAATCGCCACTACCAAGTGCCACATCCACAATTTCATATTCAAGCAGCGATTTGACAAGAGTTGGTGTAAACTTATCGTCAGAGTTTCCATGTCCTAGCCGACCATATGTGCCTCGTCCCCAAGTGTAAAGATTGCCATTCATGGTTATAGCTGCACTGTATGTACATCCGCAGTGAACACTGCGAACATTGTTTTCTAAACTACTTATTTTTTGAGGATCTTCAAGTGGAAGTGCGTCACCATGTCCTAATCGACCGCCTTCTCCACTTCCCCAAGAATATGCATAACCATTAGAGTCCAGAGCCAAATAGTGCCGACCCTCACAGTGTGCTGATATACTTTGCACGCTAGTTTCCGAAAACTCATTTACCAACACCGGGTCAAGCTCTGGTTTGGAAATTTTCCAAGTGTAAACCTTGCCACATTGTGTTAGGAAAAGCACATTTTCCTCCGAAAAAACCACCTGCTTCACCTGAAAGTTGAAATTCACTATGGGAGCTGAGTATAAGGGGTAATTGCTTTGCACTCCAGGCATTGGTATTCCCACAGATGGTTCGGCTGTGAATCCATAGTGGTCGTTGCAGAGTTGTAGCCAACCTAATGCGAATACCTGCTGTTGATCATGAGATGTCTGGGGTGATTGTTGTGGCGATTGACAGTCTACAGATGCATTATGCTTTATTTTGGTAACTGCTGGCATTGCCGTACCAGTTGGCATATGTGGTTTTGCTAAACGGTCTAGATGTGACACCAAAACAACAGCTGATTGCTTTAGATCTACATTTGAAGTTTCTTGATCGGGTAGTGTGAGGAATCGCAAAAATGATTCTGTTGCGCTTGCTGGTAAAATATCTGTAGAAGATGATGGAATACCATAGTTTCCGATGCTTTCATAACGCCTGAGAATAGGTACAAGTGGTGCGCCTGTATTTTGTGGTGTATCGCGATTATCATCGGTTTCTTTTTCTTTTTCCCAAAGCATTAAAAGAAGAACAATTGCTTCCAACGATGCACTTAAAGTACCTTTTTGGGCCCCCAATTCAAGTAGTAAACACAGAGCGGTGTGCCGATCTTCTCGTGGTGCGATACAACGTCCACCCATTATGTCACCAAGTGCAACTTGTCGCAGGAACTTGATAGAGCGTTCCAAAACTTCTATCCATAGAGGAGAAACCTTAAAATAGATTTAAAATAGAATTAGAATAGAATGTATGTTTTATTATAAAAGAAATTATTAATTTTTTAACATTGGAGGCTTTGTGTACAGGCTCTCCAGTTATACAATAACACAATACAGTACTTCGAAATGAACAAATTTTCACCGGTATATTTTGGATTTTTTTTTTTGAATTTTTAGATTACTGAAATAATAAAGGTAGAACTATTTTATTGAACTTGTTGAATTATTGAATTAAATAGCTTTTAACAACCTTTAGTCAACAAAAATTGGAGTTTGGAATTCTCCGATCCGGAATTTCAATGTAACAATTTGCAACGATTTTTTTGGTTCCGAAGTTATCGTTGCATTGTATTTGTGAATTGTCGATTTAAAAATGTTTTAATTTTACATAATTTGTAAATATGACCAACCATTATTTAGAACGATTTATGTTAAAATTATGCATGTTGCGTACTTCTGGCAATTCTTTCTTCAAATCCAAAATCAGAAGACGAACTGTCATCTAGTGCCAAATGAACGTTTTCAGAAGCATTCGGCATACTTTAAAAATAGGATACTTATAAATTCTTTTTTATTTTTGATATAAGACAAGTTTCTCCAAAGAAAAAGTTTTTTGAAGCTTTAAAACCAACAATAATTATTCAATTCAGACTTAGAGCCTGTGCTGTGCTTTCTTAAGATGTTGCAATGGAACATGCGTTCCATTCAAACAATAGGTTGACGCTTATTTTTTTTTTGTTCCAGTTGCATAAATAAATATTTTAAAAATGCTTTCAATTTCTTTAACAATGCAAAATATTCAGTTCTCAAAATGGAAAGACGAATAATTAAAAACTCATTACAAGTTATATGATTCAGTGTATCTATTTAATTTAATAATACATTTCTTTAAAATATTTCTGATTATAATTCAGTCACTCATGTTTTATTTGACTCGATTCGCATGATGATTTGAATGCAACGTAGCTCTATATAATGTAACTATATATAGAAAACTCGTTCAATAATAAACAAATATCTGTATTATTAAACTACCAGTGGCAAAAATCTTAAGGGCCAAAAAGTTTTGCATTGCTATTTACATTGAGTAAAATATTTCATCTTAAATATAATTAAGAATTCACAGTTACTAATAACAAGGAATATTGTCTTCATCTGAAACTTCCTATAAAGTGTATATAATATAAGTGTTTAAGTATGATTTCAACACATATACATGGGTAGGTACTTCTCGTGTAAAAATACTTCGATTTTGGACCAGCCACATTCGCGATTGGACACACTGGGCGACGTCTTTTTTTCTTGACCCAACCTTCATGTCTTAGGTTTTTGTCACATCTTATACAAATTATTCTTTATACACGTTATGAAAATAAATATATAAACATGTAACAAGATTCAAAAGTAAAATATTACAGTTTGTCAAAACTAATTATTAAGTTATATTAAAAATCTCTTGAGTAGGTAATTTATATTTATAATTATTTATTTGTTCAAATGTATTAAAAATGTAAAAATAGGTTTGTTAACGCTAAATAAACATTAATCTATCTATCTATCCTCTGTTCATAACAAAACCGACCCAAATTAAACAAGTGGTTTTGTTATTGTGGATTACATGAAGATTTTATAAAACTTAAAATTTTTTTTAAATTTAGGTTAATCAAATTTCAAAAAGACATAAGTACTTTCCAACCGCCAACTAAAAAATGTGACGGTATGTTAAGTTTATATCAAAAATATTATTATAATTTATAATTTATTTTTTTGTTTGTTTCAAACTTACCTGTGATGCATCAAAAAGTGATGCTTCTGGCAGATCTTGTAAGGATTCTAATGCTTCACATAAAAGCTCACTGCACATTTCTGTATCCTCGCCAGAACGCCATGCGCGACGTAAGAAAGCGAATGAAAAGTTCAAAGCCGCTCTGGTGCCGACGCGAGCCAAGCCCATTGTTGCGCGCTCGTTATTATCCTTTGCTGAATTAGTGGCGCCACCGATTGCAAGGTCGATTGATTTCAACTTTCCCACCATAAATGACTTCTCCATTGATGATTGATTTCCAGCAGGTGCAGCTGTAGTTATGGTTACTGTAGTTGCAACACTTGCGTCTTGACTAAAACGTTTGCACGGATGCACTCCTGATTGTTGTTTGCAGCGTGCCAAAGCAACGTAATATCGCTCATAGATGTATAATTGTTGCCGCAGGTGCACCGACGATAAACAATTACCTGCAGCTTGTAGGGAAATTTCATGCAACTCCCCTAACAAGGTCTTTAGACAATTCGCCTTTTGCTCTTCATTTGGCGTTTGTCCCCATAGCCACGACTCAAACAGAGTATCTGATGAAATAGTCGTCGGAACACTTAGATTTGTGGTTATCTTTTTAATTGCCAAGTCTGAGTCTAACAAACGACAAGATCCACAATTGCAACCGGATAATGGCCCACAGTAGCAAGAACAACACAGGCACATAAGTTTCTCGACGCCACAGTAATGTTTTCCATCATCGCCCAAATATGAAAGATTCCCGGCTATATTAACAACGGGCGCGGCATGGGATGAAACTAATTCGCAATCTTGTATCAAGTTGTTCCACAAAACTGCAGTGTCTTCGACATTTCGTAAATTTGAGATTAGGTCAGCACGCAGCCACTTTGAATCTAAAAATGGCAGTGGCCGTAAGTAAAGTTCGGTTCTGCTATTAGCTGCCATTGTTGTCTGCCTTGGATGAACGACGACGGTAGAACTAACCACCAACCGTTCTAGAGCTTTAACAAACACACAGTGTTTGTGCGTACACTTCCAATTCCAATTGTGTTAATTTTTCTTGTTGTAGTTGTAAAATGTTGAGTTATTTTTATTTCACTGAAGTTCTCCAGAGTTCCACATTTTTGTTTCAGTTTTAACTTTTAAAGCCTCAATTGATTTGTTAATTGAAATCAAGTGCATATATGCCACCCCACCACCCCTTTCTTTAGTAAAAAGAACCAGCAAAAAAAAATAAACTAAAAATTAACTTGATTGTTCTTTCTCAATGACGGACAACGACGAACGAAGGGTCGGTCGGTCGGGTCGTGTCGTGTCGGGATTTTTTATGAGAAAATTCAATTTTTCTTCTTTGCGAAAGAGAAGATTTTCAATTGTGTTTTTCTATTAGTTTTTCACTCATTTAATTGTAAATTTTAGTAGTAAATAGTTTGTTTTTTAATTAATTTCATTTGTATGATCTTTTTATTACAAAATTAACGCATTTATAGCGAACAATAACAATTTCACGGATAAAGAGATAGAAAAACGAAATCCGATAAAATAACAAATGTAGAACTGTCAAGATGGTGGCGATTCCATTCAAATGACAACTAGGGATGGTCCATTTTCCTGTCAAAATTTAACTTATCAGTTTGTTATGAATTCCAATAATAGTAAACATAATTTGAATGTGAATAGTTAGGAAATTGTATTTTTATAGTTTTTCAATTAAAATACTTTTTAGTTTCTTGGAAAAGTTTATTAAAAACGAAGAAAATAAGGTGACTACCTGAGCTACTACATTTACATTGGAAGAGGCACTAGTGACAGATGATTGGAATGACTTTTGCAAAATCTACTACAGGCAATTGTAGAAAATTTAGTACAATTTTATAGCAGCTGTTTTTTGTTTATAAACACCGGAATGCGTGCTCCCACTGGAAGCTGGGTGTACACAATATATATATATGTATATATACATACATATGTTGTTAAACAAAGGGAAATTTAAGGTTATGTTTTTGTGCCGGCAATCGGCATGATAGATGCCGGTTGGCGAATTGCTGTTGTGAATGAGGGTGGTATTGTGATTCGCGTTTCGTGTAGCAATAACAAGAGTTAAGCAAGTATTATTTATTTTATTATCAGTCAACAAGTTCGATGGTAGAAGCTTGTTGGTGTGGTGCTCAATGAATTGAAAGTGGGTGTTATTTAGATGCTCAATGTGGTAATTTTATGGTGAGGATGAGGATGAGGTATTTCAATAATTTCATTCGCGGTGTACCTACCTAGTGACGTGACGTTATCAACTTTGTGGATAGAAAGAGGGATAAGAACCCAATTATTCATGTGTTTTTTGAATCGCCACGCTGCAGTAGAAAAATAGAAACCTGCTGCTAAGGGCCAGTTTGTTTCCTGCTAATCATCTTTAATCAAAGATTATAAGGATTACTGCACCTATTCAATCATCGAATGTGGATACCTTTGTTAGCCAAAAATTTGCAGTAAATTCATAATCAGGGAAGTCGCTAATCAGCCAATTTTTGTTGATAAGCACAGGTTAATTAGAACCTGTGAAAGTCATGGTACAGATTTTACACACATCGAACAATCTGACCCTATCTGGAATTTAAAAATGGGAGTGAAAGCCTAATTTCACCAATTGCAAGTCTGTGTTTTGGTAAAACAAAAATATTAATAACACTATAAATGTCACCATAGAACCTTTATTATTTTCGCTTTTCTTCATGAACGGCTTAACCGATTTTGATAAAAAAAAAATTTTAAGGGAGGTCCACAGGTAGGTACAAAATTTGCAAAAATATGATTTTTGATGGATTTAAAAAATAATTCATTTTTTCTTTTGGCACTATTATATGGGTAGGTATGTACATTAAGGATTAATTTGGAAATAGATTATGAATTCAAGTACCTACCTACCTATTTAGGTACCTAATTAAAATTGATATAATTATGTACATATACATATGTATACCTACATATGTACATGTATTATTTTCATACATTTGTATAAGTAATATTTTTTAAGCGAACAAGCACAAAAACCATTATTGGACAATTGACATATACCTAGGTACATCTTCGATGCACTTGGGGTATATACGAAGATGTACATAATATGTAGATGTGTTAAACTAATGGGTGATTTTTTAAGAGGTTTAGAACTTTAAAAAAAAAAAAAACACAAAAAATTCGAAAAAATGAATGAAATATTTATTTGAATCGATAGTTTGAACCTTGCAATTTAATCTTTAAAGATAATTTCATGCAAATGTTGACCGCGGCTGCGTCTCAGGTAGCCCATCCGCTGAGTCCAATTTTGGCATACTCTTTTACACATATCGGCCGGTATCTCACGAATGAATGCATGGATGTTGGCTTCCAGTGCGTCAATCGAAGCGGGCTTGTCCCATTGGTAGCTGTTGCATTGGTAGCTGTTGCAATGCTTCTGGCTGATCTTCACTCCAAATGCGGCAATTTTGCTTATTTACGTACCCATTCAACCAAAAATGAGCCTCATCGCTGAAAACAATTTTTCGATAAACAACATTTCGAACCGAGCACGAATTTTGATAGTAAAATTCAATAATTTGCAAGCGTTGTTCATTTGTAAGACGATCCATGGTTAAATTGCAAACCAAACTGAAGCTGTTTGACAGTGACACAAGGTACTAAACACACGTCAGCTGTCAAAACCAGTGTTGCCAAAACCAAACCAGCTTAAAAATCACCCGTTATAATGTAGCTATAGTTTAACTACAAGAGCAGTCGTGCATTTTATTTATATTGTACTTATTAGGAAGATATACATACATATGCATGTTTATTCTAATACCTACCTAACCTATCTAATGCAAATTAGAATGTTGCTATAGGTGAAGTCACATTTGACTCGAAATGCATCCGATGTAATAAATAAAAAAAGTACTGTGGGTTGGTACTTAGTACCTAACTATTACTCTTTCGTTTGTATATTTTCTTATTTTTAAACCTTTTGATAATTGTGGTCACCAACATTTCGAATTTAGTTTTTCATCTTACTAAACAAATATTCCAAGTTAACGACATATACCTATGTACATATACACATTTTGGAATGAGACCTTTTAAAAGGATGATATGTACCACCTACTCAAACAAAAAATAAAACAAACAAATTAGGGAAAGCGTATTTCGAAAGAAAATAAAATAAAACGTACAAAGTGCATAATGTACATAACATATGTACATAATAATGTACATACCAATCAGCTAATCAGACGATTTTTATTGATTGCAGCCATTTAATTTGAAATGGTGTAGATCTAACCCCCTGTAAACAACATGGCCCTTAGTTTACAAAAGATGCACGATCAAGATGATTATAATTGCTTTAACTTTTGGGAGGTATTTACCTAAATATTAAGAAATATTAAGAACGCAAAAAATAAATGCAAAGTTAAAAGAATATTATTCCAAGGAGCAAACTCTATTTTGAAAACAATGGAATTTCGTATTTTCGTGCTTAATATTTAAAATTGTGTGTGAAGAAAAAAGGAAAGAACCAAGGAAATAAAAATGCAATACCTTATGATATCGTTTTACTGAAAGCCGCTGCCAGGTGGACAGGTATATTTATGTGAGTAAAAATAAGAAGGACATAATCCAAAATTCTTTAACCAAACCAAAAGAAATGAAATGACAGCGCTGTGTTATTGAATGTTGTAACCAACTCTGACTCTAAATGTTTGAATTTAAAATTCTATTCTGTTCTGGAAATGGAAATGGAATTTTTGTGATTTATTTTTTTTTAGTTAAAAAGTATTTATTTTTGCCATAATATTTTTTTGTTGAAAACTTGAGCTTTTCTTTTGTTTTCAAATCTACTCCGGAAATTTTCAATTTACTCCACTTTTTCAAAAATCTGCCCCGAATTTTTACTACTGTGGTTCTAACCCTGATGCCAATTTTAAAAAATATTTTCGGATGCAGACTTTTTATGAAAAACGAGATGAAATTAGATTGAACTTTAAAAAAATTTCTTCATCGTGCAATAGCAGTGACCAAACAAGTGACGTAAGGAGAGCAGATATATTGACTTTGCACAAAAATTGTGCTGAGCATATATATTTTCTTTCTTTGGGTGTGTTCACACTTCAATAAAGAAATTTTAAACGTCAATTAAAAGTACAAATATTTGGTTTTTTTAATAAGAAACACTGTAAATACTTCTCTCAACAACTGAATTTTTAAATTCCAGCAAAACTGACTTCTGATATCCGTGATAGAAAAGGGTATTCTTTGAAACAGTAAAGCAATCATGCAAACAAATATTATTTTTTTTTTTAAATTAATTTTAGCATGCGAAAATTTTCACATAATTTTTTTTTCCAGGGGAATTGTAAGCTAGCCTTAAAGTCCTAACTACGCACATGATATAATTTTGACTTTAGAATCAGCTCTAGAACACTATTCCAATCGGAGTAAATTAAAAAAAAAATAATTCTACTCCGCCACTTCGCTTTATTTGAGATCTACTCCTTTTTTACACACTGAAAAAATAATTATTTTTTGCCAAATCATGTGAAGGAAATGACAACACTGTGTTACTCAATTTTCTAACCAACTCTGAGTCTGAATATTTGAAACTAAAATTATTTTCTATTCTGAAAGGAATTTATGTGATTTATGTATTTTTTAAAAATATTTATACCTATATGTTAAAAAATTTAAGTATAATTAATAATTATATTAATTAATAATTTACAAATGATTGCGGTTATAAGAAAAAATCTTTAAAATTTCATTAAATAAAGATTGAATAAATGACAAAATCTATTAGCTCGGTTTAAGTTTAAACTAATTTTTTTTAAATAAAAAACATTCTTAAGATTTACTTTAAATTTGAATGTGATACTAAATACAAAGCAGAGGAAATCATTACAATTATAAAAGGGAAACCCCTATATGAAGAGAACCATACCTACTAAAAAAAATATCGTAATTATAAAACAACACAATAAAAAAAAACATATTATTCAAATTTATATAGTCTCACGCTAAAAATAGTCGAAATATACAACCCTTTATTGTAATTAGTTAAATTAGTAATAGTTTAGGTTATTAAAAAAAAATATAATGGCTTGATTGATCTCTTTATTACTTTATAGTACATACAAAAGACAAACCCTATCGAGATAACTTTTCAAATTTCTTAGAGAACAATAAAAATAATGTTTTAGCAATAGTTGGTTTTAGTATAGGTTACAGTCTAAATTATTTTAAATTTTATTTCATCGATAGCACTTCTATTATTTACTTATTTAGTACCTATCTACTTTTTATTTTGTTTTGTGTCAGTAAAATAATATTATTTGCGTTTTTTGAATAGAAGTTCGTACTTCATTAGAAGTAATTGCTTAACTGCTTGACTCTCGAATAATCATACAAACATACATATTGAACAAAACCAATAACATGAAGTTTTGTCTTTCAATGTCTATTATTTCTATAGCTTAAACCTTGTTCGAGTTAATTTTCCCACCAATTAAATACTATACTTATTATCGGAAAATCTCTAAAGCGTTAATTTCTGTTGTTAAAACATGTATACAATTGTATGATTTTAGTTCTGTTGAGAGTATCTAGTGGAGACCTATTGAGATGAAGAAATACTCAGTCATTGCATTACTCGTAGTCTGTATCATTGTTTTAAATAAGGTATAAATTTTGTATTCAAATAGAAAAGGCCTCAGACAATATGAGTGAATCTAAATTCGAAATACAATTGTTGATAGATAACTTTATTAAATCCCCATTCTAAATTTTCGTGAAAGGGGTGAGTGTACATACATACATACATATATGTAATAAATTATAAGTGGGAAAAACAATGAATTTTTTTTAGTTAATTCTACTTTTATAAAAACATGAAAGTATAAAAGATATTAAATTTCTATCGGAAGTTTCCTACAAAAGTGCTTTTCATTGTTAATAAATGTTTCATTTAGTCAGTTCGGGTTTCTCAGCATCTCTGAGATCTCAGAAATCTGAAATGCAATTCTTTAGTATCTCACTAAAGAATTGCATTTCAGATTTCTTCCGGTGTCAAAAAGCTAAGACTGATATTTTAGATTTGCCTGATGTTATTCATTTTTTTTTGTCATAATGGATCAATTTACAAAATAGAAATGATAAGAGCATTTTACTTCTGGCGGAGAAGTCGTGTTCAGGTTCACTCAAAGTAAAGGAGTTTGCTCCGTGAGATTATAAAAAAGTTAACTGTTTATAAAATGTGATTTATGATTCAACTTAAAGTTATGGGGTTTTCTATTGCTAAATTAAGATTTCAATTTAAAAATTATTTTTTTGTTAGTTTTGTGTCAATACTTCAAAAAATCTTAATCACTTGAATTGCTTTTAAAGGAGAAAGATGAGCTTGATGAAGTTACCGAGAAATATTAAACTGCTTCAATTTATTATTAGCGATTATATAATATACACGAATATTTTAAACACAATTCTCACAGCTGAAATAATTAAGCAAATAAAAAAAAACATTTGAAAATTGTCAGCTGAAAATTATTTTGGTGTTAGTGGAAAAATGGGTTAAACCTGTTGAAAAATGAATCAATTTTTTCCCAAACTAATACTTTTTTACAGACCAACAGTGAGACAAGCGTGATATTCAGATATTTTGAATTAAATTGGTTTTGTTAGACGAAACTCGTTTGTTTAAAAAAGAACAAATTATGAAACTAATTACATATACCTACATTCCTAAAACCATTCAAACACCTAAATACTCTTAAGTACCAATTTTTTGAATTTGCAGGCAGCAACAGTACCAGACCGAGATGCAATTTTAAAATTCATTCATGCTGCAATAGAAGACTGCTATGAAGATGATGCAAAAACAATTAAAGTAGAAGCAACCAGTGGTAATATTTAAAATTTTTAACGATAATTTTACCTACATATAAAGATATCATATGATTTTGAATACATAATTTAGCTAATTTCGAGTCTTTAATCACGAGTGATCCTAATCCTCCACGTGCAACAAAATGTATGCGTTTTTGTGTAATGAAGTCTCACAATTTGGTAAATTCTTTATTACAAACAAAATACAATACATAATTTAAATATTTCATACAGTATAATGAGGATAACACACTTAACATTAACCAAGTTCAAGAACTTTTCAAACACGTCTATCCAGAAATCATGGACGAAAATAAACTTAAGATCGTTGGAGAATCAGCAGAGCATTGTACGTCAATTGCCAACACAGAGGACAGGTTAGCATAAAAAGCAAGAAAAAACATACAACAGTAGCAAAATTAAATTATTTTAGGTGTGAGAAGTCCCACGACGTAACGATGTGCATGATTTCAAAGCTTGCCGAACAAGGAATTGATATTAAACAAATCTGAACAAAATGTCCCATAAACCTTTTAACTTAAAATATGATTTTTTTTAATTAATCTTATTACTTTTGGGGCCAATTTTTGTGATCATTAAATAATTCAAATAAAGACATAGTCCTCTAATTGTTATTTTCATTCCCTTCTATACCTATGGTAGTTGTATAGCGCTTTATTTAGTATGCTTTTATTTTTTATTATAATATCCTGGTGTTTCGCATAAGATGTAAAAAAACAAGGCTACGTAAGTAGACAAGAAAGGTTTTAATTTGTATTCCATTGATGTCTGGTTAATTTTATTTCTAATAGAATAGGTACCAAGTGATTCACATAAGAAAGTAAAAAAAAACTAGCATGTCTTTATTGTCCAAAGGGATTTTGGAAATATTTCTTTTAGGAACATAATACCTTTACCGTTACACCATTTTTTCTATTTCTTACTTTCTCTCTAACAATAATGAAATTTTCTAAATGAGAGCTATTAAATCTTAGTATTGTTGCATAGTAAAATTTTTCATTTAAAGTTTTTCATTTAAAAAGTACGCATACGTCATAGTGTACCTATCTTATAGTTTGATAGCAGTTTAAGCTCAATTTTGGTATGTATAGTAAAATTTTATATTTAAGTATCGTACTATTTATATTAATGCTCTATTTGACAACGTGAAATTTCTGCAAAATTGGACAAATTTTCACAAATTGTCTAAAATTCCTTTTTGGTAACTCAAATAAAACTCGCATAAATTCCCTCCATTGAAAAACTTGTAAATTTCTGCTTTACTAATTTCTTTTTCAAAGAAGTGTAAAAACTATCAAATAGCTGTCAGTGTTTGTCACTTGACTTTTTGGCTAAGAAAAGGTACCCAAAAAATTCATTTCGGTATTCGCCATATCTTAATTGCAAATCACCTACGGCCGAACTCGACGTGTTACAATCAGTACGGTAGTACTATAGTTTGGCCAAGCTCTATAATTTAAAAATTACAAAATTCAAAATTATTTTTCTCCGTTTGACCATCTTGTACACAAAAGTGACATTTTAAACAAATTAATGGTTCATTGCATTTGCTAACTTTTTGACAAGCTTTCCCTCTCTGAGAATTTTTACTCCATTTTTCAAAGTTTGACAGGTTTTACACATTTTTCTTTAAATAGGTACCAAATAAATCTATTTGGAAGTTCCATCCATGTACATACATCAATGTGCAATACAAACAAAAATACTTACATATACAAACATTTTTCCAAAGGCATAACAACTGCACATTGTGATTTGTCGTTGGATATGTAAGTATATTTGTTTGTATTCCATTGTTTTCCCTACAACTAGAACCGCCAAATATAATATAGTTATAGATATACAGTCGTATTTATTAGATTTTTGTCTACTTAGACACTCTCTAACTATTTTCAAATTGATGAAAATATGCTTTATTTAAAAAAAATAAATATCACATCATTCACGCTTAAGACAATCTTCTCTTGTGTGTAAGTTAGGCAGCTATAAGACAGCAATAAACAAGGTTTTTGAACACATTTTCCAAAGTTGGACAGTTGTCTAAAGTTAGACAACGTTTATAAATAAGACCAATAGTTTTTGAAAAAACCCAATTAAATCGCACACAATCTTAGAAGTATGTGCTTTCCTCTATTTTGAAACTTTGTGATTTTCTGTCACTAAAAAATTGTTGACTTTGACATTTTTGTGAATAAAAGTAGGAGGGATATACATATGTATTTTTTCAATTGGTAATCCGGAAAAACAAAAGAATTATTTGATATGTAAGACGCTGTTTAGATTGGGAAGATTAGGTCCGGTATCACGGCAGTTGATTTGAGGATTCTCGTGAGGCGAGATGAAAACATAAAAACCAATTTGTTGTTGTTTCAATGTGCAAAATGTCAAAATGATTGTTGTTTCAATACGCCTCAAAGTTACTAATATAAACACGATGAGAATCACTAGTCCGGACTCAACCTTTCCAATCTAAACAGGGTCTAAGAAGATGAAGTGGGAGTGAGATTAAGTAGAGAGACGAGAAAAAAGTCGGAAATGTGAACAGCGTCTAACACTTCCTGGAACGTTTCTGAAAACTAATGCAAACATAAATTTCTCTTTTTTTCAGGATTCCGACACCAATCGAAAAAGGCTTTTAGCAAAGAACTTTGTCTTGCGCGAACAAATTTGTGGTGAATAAGGCCCAGTTTCACAGTTGTACTAAGTGGCACTAAAGTGGCCAATGTGAAATAATTTTAGAGAAATTTTATGTTTTCTCCCTTTTCTCAAATCTGGTACGAAATTTTAATACTGAAATCCGAGCCCTGGCACTGGAAGTGCTCAATCAGCTGATGATTGACTTGACTTTTGAGTTTTTTTTTCTGTGACCTTTTTTTGGAATCCCACGGCAACACAAAACAAACAAATAACTTCCTGAAAAATATTCAATAAATTCAAGAAATGGAAGCCAAGGATAATAGACACAAGGAGTAAGTAAGCTTGTCATGAAGATTTGTGTCAATACATTCAGATTTTGATCTTCCAGCAAACGTTCTAGTATGAAACATCACAAGAAACCTTTTCATCGCAAAAACACTGGAAATGGATCCTCTACCTCTCAAGTCGAAATCATTCGAGGAGTTATCGATGTTGCAGATTCGAGTGATGACCGCATAAGTGGCCGACCGATTTCATGGTCCTCAAAGGCTATGGATAGTGAAATAGAAAACGACATAGAGAATGAGCAAATGCATGCCGCAGACTTTGAATTGCTGACCCAGATGCCAAACTCAATTGGAGGTCATTTTCAATTTAGCTCCGAAAAAAATTGGGACTCGGAAGATGTGGTATTAGAAAAGACCGAAGCAAGTGAATACTTCACTTTGGATTTGAATCTCTTGAACGCTGGTCTTCAAACAATTCCGTTTTATAAACGTTTGGATTTTCCTTCGTCGTGGTTCGGAAAATCTCAACTGAAAGCAATGAACAGCGCCGCAGAAATTGCTGAAAAACAATACCAAAGTGTTTTAAAGGATCACGAAAGCAATCCTAAAGGGAAAGCTAGCAGTGCGAGCAGAAAAACCTCAGCCCCAACGGTACGTAATTCATCTGAGCGAGCTAATTCCCGAGCTAGTACTGACAAGGCTGTCAATGACAATGACCAAGAGTTAGATGATCTTTTAAGTCTTACCGCAAATGAAGGGACCAATGTTAACATTAATATTCCTGCAGTAAGTGAGGGCAAAATTTCAAGTCCTCCGAGTGGAAAGAGTAATATAAATGCGGTAGAGGGCGAAGAAAATCGAGAAGGAATTCAACAATGGCTCGATGATGTCCTTGAAGAGTGAATTTCAAAACTTTTGCTGCTTTTGAATTGTAAGACATTTTTTCTTTTAAATTTAATTTGTATTTAATAAAATAAAAGCACGGCTATTTATCTACTTTAAATTAAATGCACGACTGGTTCGTACGTATACTTGTTCTCATTGTTCAAGTCATATAAGATTTAAAATGAATAAAAGCACGTTTTTTCTAATTAGAAAATAATTAAAAAAAAAAAAAAAACATTAAAACTGTTTTTTTGAATTGTTAACACAAGTTATTTAATTACAGTTGTATTATGTATACTTATTTGCATTTGAAAAATAAAATTAATTCTTAGAAAAAAACTAGTATTGGCTCATGTTTACTTTTTCGTCACAAAAAAAAAAAAAAACAAATAGATACCTACCTCTTCTCAATTTCAATCGAGAGCGTCTTATTTGATGCTCTACTTCAGTTTTTCCATAGCTTTTTCACGAAATGCATTATTTGATTTATATAACGGTGTTCTTTTTATGGGCTGGGCGATATTTCCTACTTTTTCTAACATTTAAAAAGTGTCAACTATTTAAAAATCCAATAGGTATATACGGTTATTAGTATAGTATGAAAAATCTCATATGGGAGAAAGTCGATTTTTCGGTCTATGACCTCGTCCGCTGTGTCAGGATGAATTGCCAGAGCAGTCGAACGTCGAACCATTCAAGATTTCAAGCGGTACTAAAAAAAGAACAAAACAAGACAAACTTAAGTTATCCGCATTGAAAGATATATAATAATAATAACAGAGTTTCTGGAACCATCTCAGCTTACGCCAAGAGTACCTATCTCTGCATTGCAGGAGATTAGGCTCTGATGTGTGCCCTAGATTCTAAAAGACTCAATGTATGAGGTCAACAAACCTTTACAAATAAAACATCTATGTATTAATAACCACAATTTTTTATATAAAAAATAAGTTTATTTTTAAAAACATTCACACTTAGCTCATTCTTTAATTCATTTGGAAGCCTATTAAATGAATTTATCCTCATATACATTACTGAGCCCTGAGTGCTAGTTCTGTTACACCTATTGGGTCTCAGATTTTCATTATTGCGTAAATTATATGGTTGCACTTCTCCAACGTTGATAATATTATCTTTTAAGTACTCCGGAACCATATTATTTTTCATTTTATATATTAATAACATAGCACTATATTTTAGTCTCTGTTTAACACTCATCCAATTTAAAACATCCAACATTACTCTTATTGGGGTGTAGACATTCACTTTCAATATTATTCGCATTGCCTTATTCTGCAATAATTGAAGCCGATTTACTATTTCTTGTTGACAACCATACAAGAGAGTTGAGCAATAATTAAAATGGGGTAAGACAATTGCATTATATAAAAGTAAAGAACTTTCAAATGTCAAGTCTCTTCTAATTCTTTTTAGAAAACCAACCTTTTTTGCAATTTTTCCACACACATATCTTCCATGCTCTTTGAAATTTAACTTCGAGTCCAAAACAACTCCGAGATATTTAAAACTATCAACACATTCAATAATTTCCCCATCCATACATACATTTATTGTATCATTCACTTTAAGTTTCATACATTTTGTCTTTTTCACATTCAATTTCATTTTATTCATTTGAAGCCACCTGTTTATGCTATCCAAGTCCTGATTTAAGCAATGTATCAACGATTCAGCATTTTTTCCACTTATATATATCAAGGCATCATCCGCAAACAACACAATTTTGCAAAATTTTAGCACACATTTAATATCATTAATGTACAAAAGGAAAAGCAACACACCCAAAACTGATCCCTGAGGGACTCCAAGCTCCACTCCCATCGCATTTGATATAATATTACCCACCTTTGTTCTTTGGGTCCTTCCTGTAAGGTATGATTTAAACCAGTTAAGTTCATTGCCCCTAATTCCATACATTTCCAACTTTCGCACCAATATATTTCTTTCAATCGTTTCAAACGCACGCTTAAAATCCAAAAACACTGCTATTACGGAATTATTACAGTCAATCTCTTTTTTCCATTCATATATTAACCAATTTAATGCTGTTTCACAAGAGTGAACTCCTTTCATCAAAAAAAACGATTTTTTCTGTTGTTGTGTGTAAAGAATCGATTTTTTTTTGTGATTGTGTGTGTGTGGTGCTTGACAGCTTAATTAAATGAAGTTATTACTCCGAAATATATTTTTTTGTTTTTTAAAAAAGGGCGCATAAATATTTAACACATATAATTAAAATAATCACTGAAAATAAAATTGGGTGCAACCAAAAACACAGTTTGCCTCCTTAAAACACAGCGAAATTAAATTTGTGATTTTAGTAATGTTAAACCATCCCAGCTTGTGTGCAAAATATATAAGATTTGTCTAACAGAAAGAATTTGATTCTTTTTTTTAAACTTTTTTTAGATTTATACTGTGTGACTTGGATGCGGGCAATAATCGTTAGACATAGTTTCAATCGCTTCATCGCTTAGGTCTGAGCATAACCTTAATGCGTTGCCTGAACGCAATTGTCGCATTTGGCGGTTTGTCAAAAGACATGTTTTGTTTTGACAGATACATTCAAGAATTTTTTGGTTACGTTATTTCTTATCCTAATAGTTCTTAAACGTAAATTAAATTGTTTAGTTTTTATTTATATAAAAATGATTTCACTCACTAGTGCCTTAAGGGCAACAAATAACTTTACTCGTATATTCACAAATTCTATCAGGTGCTTAAATACTTTTAGATATTTTCGTTCTTAAAATCTTAAACTTTTCTTTTAGACCAGGAGGTGTTGTCCAGTGTCAACCTGCAGCTGGGTTAAAAAACCTCGAAGAAAAAGTTGGACTTCCACCCAAACCAAAAAAGCCACTCACACCATTCTTCCGATATATACAACAAGAACGGTCTAGTATTCTATCCAAAAATCCTAATTTGAAAGTCACTGATGTTATCAAAACGATTTCCAAGCAATGGGAAACGGTTGATCCTGCTCTTAAGCAAAAGTTCCAAGAAGAATATCAAAGAGAAAAAACAGTCTATGTTGAAACTCGTGCCAAGTATGATAGCCAGATAACCGATGAGCAACGCAGCGCAATGAAGCAATTAAAAGACGAAAATATTGCCATGAAAGAACGTCGTATGACAAAAAAGCGTATTGCTGAATTGGAACGCCCCAAAAAGCCAGCGTCTGCCTTTTTATTGTTTGTTTCTAAAAGCAGACAGGAAACACCTCAACTTCCGAATCAAACATATCGAGAATGGCATGCTAGTATGACTCAGAAATGGACAAAACTAAGTGAAGCAGAAAAGGAGCCCTTCCTTCAGATGTTTCGAGACAAATTAGCCAAGTACAAGTGAGTACAAAATTGTTACGTAAGAATTTATTTTTAGCTTTAATGCTTTTTATTTCAGAGAGGAGATTGCTGTATGGGAAGAGAAAATGGTTCGCATGGGCAACATGGATGTTGTCCGGCATGAAACTCTTATTGATCCTCCTGCTCCAAATAGATCAAAATTAAGAAAGTAAAGGCGTCACATGAAAGTAAAGGCGTCACTTGAATTTTTCATTTTTTCCTTTCGATAGTTTTATTTCTCATCAAAAATAATATTTTCATTTTTTTGTTGTGTTTCTAACAAATTTATCAGTTTTTTGTTTTTTTTTTATATTAAAACACCAATAAACAAGTTGACTGAATACATCAAAAATGTTGTTTGCTTTAAAGCATCTATTTCTTGAAATTCTTAAGTAAAGTAGGCATTTCGTTTTCCTTTAACGTTAGAATTTCGTAATAAGGACAACTATTATCTTTTTCTTCTCATGTACTTTATCTTCATTAATTGTTCATGTCCTTCATTAATTGTTCATGTCCTTCAAAAACGTACAAGCAACCCATAAATATAAATGCTTTTAATAGATCGTATTTCAGCTAATTATTCGAACACAATATATTGAGTAGTTTGGCGCTAGTTATGGTTTGGTAAAAATACTAATGATCAGACAAATGAGCCTATATGAAAATAATATAAATAAAATATATTATTGGCTCATAATATTTTTAATTATCAGCTCTGTTTTGCTATATGATTCGATCGAAACTTCCGATTCACATGAATGTTTCATTCAACTTGCCTACCATTATTTTTTAAATTTTGTCTTTTAATTGAAAATCTTAACCGATGTTTATTTTTGAAATTCTCGGGAGATAATGTTTAAATTTTCATCCCAATTAATAACGGTTGTGGAGCAATCGTTTCTCTCCGACGACGAGAGGCACGGATAGCAGGATAAAAACTTTCACCGAACGTTCACAAGAATAGGGTTGTATTTAGATCGGATTCTTCGAAAGGAGAGATCCGTTTAGAACCCAAGGTATCTTGATGTGATTTAGGGTAAATAGATCAATATTGTTTGTCAGTAAGATCACAACGGAATGTTGATTCCTTGATTGTCTTCTATTTTTTATGATTTAGGATCTCTAAATATGTTTTCTATTCCTTGATTTTTTAATAGAAAAAATCGGATTTCAATGAGTTTTTTTTTATTATAGAAAAAAATCAACGTTAGCCCCAGAACGCTTTTAGCAAAGAAGTAATTTCCTAGTTGATTTTTGTATTGATCGCGAAATGCAAAAATTATTGAACCTATGTAAGTTTGAGGCTGTATATCAATAAAGTCGAATTCCTTTGGATTTCCTTACATGCTTAACGCATTTATAAACCCGCTAACTAACTTCAAGCTATTAACATCTCCTTCCCTTTTGCATAACACTTTGCTTTTCAAATAAAAACTTCAATTATTGACAAATCATGGAATAAAAATTTTATTTAGTTGCATATGAATAAAATGAAATAAAAGAAAAAAACATTTTATCCTAAAACAAGACCTGTTGGCGGAAATGCGATTGTAATTTATTTGCCCTCACACCTAATTTCATCTGCCACTTAGCTTGAACTCGTTTCATCAAATGAATATCACGCGCTTTGCGAGCAGCAGCTCTTTGTTCAGTCGCTGTCCATCCCAATGATCTGTATTGCGAGAGAACTTTATGTAACTTACGATCGGACTTATGAATGGTTACAGCTCGATTAGGATTAAGTCTTTGTTTATAATAACGTAACAAAGAACGATGACCAATTACAGCTCCAGATGGGAGTACCAACTGATATTCATCGCCATCAAGTAAATCGGGAACGAATTCTTCATCGATATCCATGTCCTCTTTCTAAAAAATAGACCAATATGATATGGAAATGTAAAAATTGAAGAAATCGTTTTGTAAATCTTACATTGTCTGGATAACTAGAACTGTAATCATAAAATTCTGTATACTCAGCTAAGGCAATGCCTTCGTGCAACATTTGGCAGTGACCTTTATCAATCATGTGCTTTCGTACTGCATCCAAGGAATAGAATGTTTTTCCACGGTCATTGCACCACAAGCAGATGAAATGATTGCACACTTTGTCGCCCAAGTAAAATAGAAGACCTTCTAGGTCTGTGCAAAATTCAGTGTCAGGAATAAAGAAAGAGTGTGCCACAGACATATGTTTTAAGTTGTCAACCAGATCTTCGCTATGTTCGTCACAAAATATGCAGTTGTTGTCAGCAATTGGATTCGGTCCAACTTCTTCCCATTCATCAGAGTCAACCTGAAAAAAAATATTATAAAGTAAGATTTTCACCGATTTTCAGGTATACACATTTCTAATATCTTGATTGAGGTAGAATTTTGTTATTTTTTTTTTCAAAACTACAATCGCCGTATTCACACGAACAAAAGAAAACTTGTCATACACCAGTCGAAAAGTAACCTAGGTAAGACTTGAACACAGTCGGTACATATTGCAGACAAAATAAAATGCACAACTGGGTGGCACCTTATTGCTGTTCTGTATGATTTACATATAACCTTGAGTACAAAACTATTTATCTGATTTTTAACAAAATAATAATAGGGCCCATAGGTATAGTTTAGTTTACTTTAATTTTTTTTAAAAGCATTTCTTAATGCTTGTTTATTGTCGGCAGGAATGAGGGACCTATAACTTAGGGCCTAATCCGAATGGCTAAGATGACAAAAGATAATCTTTGTCACTTCCTCGCAAACTAGAGTTCGAGTAGGTAATTTTGGCGATTACTTCAAAATCCATTGAAATCAACTAATTTTCCATTACTCATTTTTTCCCAAAAAGCAAATTAATCGTTCGTTACTCACCTCCTCAATCGATGCATCTTCTTCAACCATTTGTTGTTGTTTTGGTTGCATGAGACTCTTGGTGGTTACTTCTTTAGATTCTCCATTGATTTCATTGAATTTTGTCAAGTTTTCCTTGTGCTTCTTGCTATTTAAGTGATTGTCGTGTGAGCTTTTGCTAAAAAACTGTTTTCTACACGCATTGCAATATAAACTCGTTTGTTTTTGCTCTATTGCGGCCGTATCAGCATTACGCATTTGCAGAACTCGATTCTGGAATTCTTCAGCTGAAACTGGGGGTAATGCTGCTATTCTACGTTTCAGGTTATAGCGATGCCAATCCGTTTTGTAATGCTCACGATGAAAATCTCCGTTGGCAAATTTAATATTGCAATTAATGCAAGTAAAAGCATTCGACGACATATTCCAAGAAGAATTTCGTATGAATTTTACAATTAAAAAAATAAACCACACCACAGGAGAAAAAATAAAACTGGCACGTTTCCTTATTTTTTCAGTGAACAAAACGATTATTTTGACATGACATGACTTGAGATTTAACGAACACGAAGAAAACAAAAACTAATTCTTATCGAAAATTCGTACAGCGGCTGCTTAAAAGGCATGTTCAACGTTACGTTGATCTCAAATAGAACCGGAAATAAATGTTAAGTCCACTTAACACAATAACAAAATTCATACTAAACTTTTATTATATGAAAAATAAAGTCTATTTGGCAACGTGATTTTTTTTTCGCAAATTGTTGAAAATTCCTCTTTGTTAACTTCAAAAAAGGGCACAATGAAGAAAAACAAAATTTCCTGACCTTATCTAAATTTTGGGAATTTTTGCTACTTACATTTCTGTTACCTGAAATTACAAATTGTCAAAACACCAGGTGTTAGAATAACTTTCTCTCCACAAAGTGGGAGTAAGATAAACTACACAGACGTCAAAAAATATTGGAGGAGAAAGTCCAATGAGAACATTAGCCCGGGGGGAATTACACGACAAACTATCGATAGCAAGTAGGTATATAATTCACGCCAGTAACACAGTTTTTCTGTGTGCTTAAGTTAAGCCCGGATAGTTCTCTGGGTTTAGCTTAGCCCGTAGGGGATTAGTTGTTGTTCTATTTAACATTGTGATTGTTTAGCACCGACGTGTTTTTGCTGTGTACTTTTTCACGTTCAAAAATAAAGTACTTTATACCTACCTACATTTTAATAAACCAACTACGAAACTAAGATGACCCTAATCAATTAATTTAACTGTTAAAAAGTGCAAGATTTGTTGAAAAAATATTATGCAAATTTATTTCGCTTACACTCCTCCACTGCCAGAATGTCGGTGGTCTTACAGAAGTTAATGCTAATAAAACACTTGAGGCGGTAAGGGCACTAAAATCCATTCGCAGTGCGCTTTTAGCCTAATAATAGCAACAAAAATTTAATTTTTTTGGACAAATTGATTTAAGTTATTCCTTTTTTCCAACAGATTTTAAAATTTGAATATCGTTATAATCTTGGCCATTGAGCATTCATTGTGTATAACATTTGTGAACTTTAACCACACCAGAAGCTTCAATATGGTTATTTATGAAGACAGGTAAGCAGGGTTATGGTGAATTTCATCTAAAAAATATTTCACCTTCAATTTTAAAAGCTATTGTGAGTTTGGCCCAAACGAGATTTTGTTTGCCTACTAAAAATTAGTGAAAACCGTAGGTTCGGTAACCTAAAAACGTGGGCCTTACACGTAAGGCAACGTATTGCACGTTATGTGTAATACGTTTCGTGTCACACATACATCGTACTACATGTAAACCGAAATCTGGCACTCGTGCGAACGTTTATGTTTACACATCTTAACCGTGAGTCCCGGTACATTAAGCTAAATTTCAAAAAATTAAACTAAATTAAAATTAAATTTATTCTGCCTTTTAGCAAATACTGCACTATTTATTCACAAAATCCTCTTTTTATTTTAATTTTCATGAACACAAAAACTATTTGGCACTTAAAAATCGAAATTGCAATTAAATAATGAACCAATCTCCATCAAAAACTTGCTCAAACAGTAATCCTTTCTTTAAAAAATGAGCCAAGTAATAAAAGCTGCATTTTAACCTTTTTTTCAAAAAAAAAAAAAAAATTTAAGCAGAAAAAAAAACGCAGCGACAATACCTTTTTCCTTAACAATCAAATGAAGCACAGGGTGATACAGCACCCTGGGTAGGGTTCTAGGGTTAAACTTAAAATATATGCTCCAAAAGCTATAACTCTAAAAGCTCAATAGCAAAAACCAAAGAAAAGGTATTATAATTTCCATCAACGAATGAATATGGTAACTCGGAATAAATGTGTTTTTATTTTTAACAAACCAATAAGCGAGATATAAATTGACGATCAGTCCAGCGTTGCCGCCCACAAAAAAATTTCCGTGCCACATTTTGTAAAAAATCGTCATTTTCGTGCCATATGAAAAAAACATAAAAATTCGTATGTTAAAAAAAAAATTAAAATCAATTGTGGAGTGAAATACAACAAAAAAATTAGAAGAAATATTTTGTTCTTTAAAAAAATAAGAGTTTTTGCCAGTTTTTCCTCCATCTGGCCTCCATTTGGAGCAATTTTTTCAAAATTTCTTCAAAATTCGCTTTATTTTGAGTAAAAAATGGAAACAAAAAAAGCGTGCCATATTGAATTTTTTCGTGCCACCGTGCAATGATAAAATTTTCGTGTCAAAAAGGCACGATCGTGCCATTTTGGCAACGCTGGATCAGTCTCCTCACAGAAGTAGAAAAAACAGGTCGTGTTGGGATGTACGTGGGTTTATGAATTATTTCAAAAACAATTTCAATATAACTCAGGGGCTCGTTTTTTATTTCAGTGGCAATTTCTTGAGTGCCATGCAAACATCAGCAGTGTGTTTGAAAAGGCTCTGCCATAAGGCCTGTACTGCATATTCAAATTGAAAAGAGTACAGCTTTTTTTTTTTGCATTTCCAAGTTTTAGGGCTGTGGTAACGCTGCAAAGGTAATGCCATGTAGTTTGCAGAAATATAAATATAATTTAATTTAAACATCCGTAACAATGGGAAAAATTAGCTGCAATCTTGCTTATGGACATGATCTAATGTTACAGGCCATGGTGCTCCTAGGTTGGATGGTTCCCCCTTCTTATGCGTACATATATACAATTTAAAACACACTAGAAATCAGTTTCAAAATATTGATTTTTTAATTTATTTTTATTCAATCAAATTTCTTAAAAGAAGAAAAAGGTTAAATAAAAATTCATATTACATAAACTTATTAACTAATAAATAAAACTTAACAAGATGTTTTGAAATCTCTCGGAAAACAAGACTATTTCAATCTTTATACATACATATGTTTTATTCTTAAAATTTAAAAAAAAATATATAAATATAAGGGGGTTGCGCAATATTTAGGCATTGATAAAAACAATAGTTTTTACTCCCCTGTACCTTAAAAGCAATTCATTGAGCTGCCTTTATTTAAGCTTATTAATTTGTTTTCATATTTAAACGTTAAATTTAACGATTTATTCATGAAACTATTTTAACTAATAAAAAAAATGATTAAATAATAAGAAATTAAAACAAAAATGAAATTTGTATAATTTTTTTAATATGTGTATATTTTTTTAAATTTATTTTGCACAATCAAATAAATCTTATTTAGATTGAAGTATAGTACTTTAAAATGCTTCAATTAAAATGATGATTTAATGTTAAATGAATAAAATAAACGTTCTGTTAACTTATTGATATATATGTAGATATATTTAAACAACAAAAATTGATATTTACTTCATGCAAATTCAACTAAAACTTAGAGCGGAAGTAAAAGCGCTGCACTCACGGTTTTGGTTGTAGTTTTTAAATGTAGCATTTATGTACTAATTTTAAATAAAATTGTTAATATAAGAATTGTACTATTAGTTTATGGTATTAAATTAGCGAGTATGTAGTTCTTGTTTGTTGTTACCCATACTTAATTTTTGTATTCGATAATGGTTCTGAACGAAAGTGTGTTTATTTTTTTGTGTACAATTTTAGTATGCAATTGTTTTCGAAGTTAGCATTGAGCATACGAGAAAGTTGAACATACAATATGAGAATAATGAATTATAAACTTAAGGAACAATTTTAGCAAGTGTGTACATAATACGCATTATTTTTTTTTTTTTTTTCAAATCGTTTAAAAAATTAAAGAAAAATATAAAACCCTCTTAAAAAGAACGATTTAAATATAACAAAAACCATGGACATATCCAAGAGCTTGCTAAATTTATTAAAGACCACTAGAAATAAAAAATTAAATTTCGTAGAAACCAACATAGTTTACTCCTTTGGCTCTTTTACTCTCCCAAACAAAAATGCCATCGAAGAAATTCTTATTGATGCGCAGTTTGCTGACACTACTTTTTGGCTGTTTTTAAGACCTTGCTTGATAAAGTTATCATCTTTTTTCTTATTTCAGTTTGGAACGTATGACTTATCATCTTCAAAGTGGAGGACTATGGTCAATGGTCAATGATCTCAATTAAAAAAAGAACTAATTTGAAATATTATTCTTAGATAGATAGATTTTCTGATTTCATGTCCTTTAGACATGCAATTTCCTCCGGGCTTCCAAAAAAACGCGGTAAATTCATCCAATAAATGTGTCCAAGAACAAAAATGCACAAGTGAGTAAAGACTATTAGAACAATAACTAGAACAGACAAGTGCTTTTTATATCAGAACAAGAAAAAGAATCGAAGCTGTTTAGAAATTTAATTGAAACAAAATCGAATTTTTTCTGTCAACACAAATCTTGATTTAAAAAAGATTTTACACCGATTTTGCATACACACATATTGACATTGACATTTCAAAAATGCCGATTTGATTTTCGTGGTGCTTTATGAAGACAAATTGTGTTTCTGGTTGCCAAGAATTTTAATTTCAGTGAATATTTTAACTGTATATTAAATATTTATGCGATCTTTTTCGATGAACAAAGAAAAAAAATAGATTTCGCGATATTAAAAATGATAAGTTTAATGTAACAAATAAGACACATATTATTATTTTCGTCAATCTATTTTTAAGCGTCCTTGTCCCTGTGAAGTGAAGTAAAAGAAGTTTTTAACCGCTGCGATTTTTTAATAAATAATTTAAATTTGTTCAGGTCTCTCCACTTGATTAAACAAAGTTCGCAGAGTGAACGAAAAATTGAAAATAAAACATACTGAAATAATAAGCATACATACATACTCAAATAAAAGCAGAAAGGAAGGGCGATAAATATGAAACTTACGTCTCTCGCCTATGTCCTTAAAAATTGCATGGTTTAAAAGGTTAAATTGCTTGGTTTAGAGCCGTCTAATCAACTAATCAGAACTCTACAAAAATTCTGAAAAAAGCACTTAGTATTTGATTTAAATGTTTTATGTTCTACACATTGAAAGCAGATTTTGTTTTTTTTTTTAATCCGTATATGGAACTCTCTTTACAAAAATTGTTTTAAACTTTTTATAACGTTCGCTTATATGCTAACACACTCGTGCATACAAAAATCTATTGTGTACAATTTAAAGTTATGTTTTATATGGACGGATGGTTTTGAGTGCAGCTAAAAATAGTTCGATTTTGTTTTTAGAAAATGAAATTCAAACTAAAATAACTAAATGTTTTTTACTAAACTAAGAACAATGGTAAATAATGTGTTTTAAAACACACATCAAGGATTCACAGGCATATTTAAACTTTTTTCTATAAAATTAAAATGAACATTTGTTTTGCTCAAGAAGCGATGGGTTATGGTTTTTTTTTCTTTTAAATTAATTGATTTACAAGTTTTTAAGACTTAGATCGACCTCTAAATTAGAACAGTTATTAATGTATAACTACTGGACTCTGTTGAACACATACACCGACCATTGGCGAGGATCCATCTCCGCCGTTGCCTCCAGCAGCTGATCCAACATTACCTCCACCCCCACTATGAATTGGATTTCCACTATTTCGATCACTAATTATTGATGGTGGTCCAGAATTGTTAGGGGGATTCATTCGAATTACTTTACCTTGATGATTGATAAGACTGCTAGGCGGGCTTGTGGTGTCTGTGAAATTTGTTCCCATTCCAAATAAATGTTGACTGGTTCCGTATGAGAAACTTGTAGGGCCAGATGATAAATTACCAGTTGCTGAAGCTGAAATAACACTGGAATCTGTCATCATAAGATGGGATGTGGCCAAAGATTGTCCAAGATCATTTGGCAAGGATATTGGAGCATAACTGTGAATTTGCGGTACTGGGACTTTATTGTGTACAGAAGGTGTTGAAGACGATGAAGATGAAGAAGAAGATACCAAATTTGAGCCTGGCATGGATCGGTCAGTAGCTAAATGATCACATATCCGTTGATATTTAGATCTGTTGTTGCCACTGGAATTACTTCCGATAATGGCAGTGCTATTAACATGATGTAAATGTCCTTGGTTGGAGGAACTATATCGTGATGGCGGTAGCAGTGATGCTGGTGGTGGGTGTGAAGCAGGTGGATCACAATCCATTGCGTGTGGATAACTGTTGACAGAAGAAGTTATTGGTTGGCAGGAAGTGCTATTTTGTGAGGTGGCTGATCCGGATGAACTTGAATTGCCTGATGATGGCGGCGACAACAATGATTGCAAACCTTGTTGTGCTGCAAGTAGTGCCGCCGCCTGTTGTTGCTGTGAATCGTATAATTTCATCATCGGAAATTGTACCATTGAACGTGGGGGCATTGAATTTGAAATGGAGTGTCCAGCGCTGCTGATGTTGTTCGATTGATGAATACCAGATGATGCTGATGATGAAGATGAAGAGTGAGCACTTGGGTGTAAAAGCAGACCTTTGAAATAAAACAAATACAAAAAAAGCGCTTAGTAAAAATATTTAAGGTTGTTTTTTTGCAATTTTATCATTCGTTATTATACATGATTAAACTTACAAGATAAATAAAAAGTAGATGATATCCGCTTGGTCCATTAAAGAATTAATATAATTTTGAGTTAAAATGAATGAAATGAAGGTACGGAACGAAATTGGGAAAGCGCTTAGGGGAGGGAATAAGCAATTTTAAGGAGCAACAAAATAAAATTCGTGTTTTAAAAATTTAAGATTTTAACGTAATACGAACAAATAAAAAATAGAAAAACTAAAAAATGTCATCAGGCATTTAACTTAAAAGTACAGGCTGGCGCGCAAGAAACGAAGCGGGTTAAAATAGACAAAAAAACGGAATAAAATCGTCGAAATTAAAAATTAACATTTAGCAATAAATTGTCTAATTACACTGAAGAAAATATTCAGCGAGTGAGAGTCCCTAAAATGAAGTCGGTAGGCACCATGTTGTAATTTTTTTTTTGAGGCCTATTGTGGATAACCTCCCATTAATATTTTTTCAAAGTTGCAAACCCACATACAGCGGTTTTACAACATTTTGGCGAACGAATTATTTCATGAAGGATCGATTACCGCATTCTTCTTTTGGAGCCACCCTGTACTCAACGCAAAATGTTAAAAAAGTCAGTACAGTTTTTGGTGAATGTACCATAGGTATGTACATATGTATTTTTTCAAAAACTATTCAATGCAATACAATGTAAAATTGAAATAAGAAAATACATATTTCTGGCTTTAAAAGCTAGGGCTGGCGTTATTCGGTGACTAGCAAGCATTGCTTTTAATAGCTCTCAGTCTTTTCTGGGTTTAATATTTAAATTTATTAATACTCCGTTCATGAAGTACACCCGATAGGATAGCCCTTTTTTCAAGTTCAAACAATTTAATTTTAATAATCCTATATAATTTGATTCGACTGGAATTTAAACATTCTTCCACAAAACTAATGGTTTGTTGTTGTTATTTGTCTCTTCTCTACCTACAACTAGATTGCAGGAGGAAAAGTGAAGGACGAGAATAGATGTGGCTCACTGACAGTGAAACGCTTGGACAACATTGTAGTAGTTTGAAACAAAACAATATCCATCCTTCATATTAATATTGTATTTAAAAAAAAATTAAAATCAATAAAATAGCAGGTCCAAAACCAAGCATGAAGTCACACTATTCCAGAAAATTATTGATTGTACATATTTCCCTACTCATCCCAAATAGGCTGATTAGCGATTTCTCGGACCGGTGAAGGATCCTGCGTCTGCGGGATGCCCCACAGTATTTCCACTAATAGGATGTTGTTCATGTCCCGCGGGGTATATTAGTTAGATGTATGGAAGAACGCAAACGGACGCTGTTCACCCATAAAACTCTCCATCGAAACTAAATTTGCAAGCCTAATTGTTTAATGTAACCTATAGTTTTTAAAACATTTTTACAAAAAGAAAACAAAAGTTATTTTTTTTTATTATTGCAACGATATCTCTGCCCAATATTAAAGAATAACTAGATCTTTATTTTCATAATTATAATTATTTTTTTTTAATGTTAATTTTAATTAAAATAAATTCATACAGTCTTTAATTCTTAAATTTCAAATAAAAAAATCATTGATCTCATTGTACATACATACAATACATACATTCAAAAAACGAAAATTCATAAACTGTTTTAAAAATTCTATAATGCATAGGTTATTCTCTAGTTTATATGAAATATTTATTTTACAAATTGCAGGTATGTATTTAAATTAAATAGTTTTCATTATTTAATTCTAATTTCTAAATAATCTTCATTCATTCCTATTTTCTTTGTCTTTGTTCTTTGCTAAATACTTGTTATAAATCCTTAGTGAACATTCGACATTATATACATACAAAAGTGATATATTTAAACTTTTAGTCTAAATACCTACATATCTTTTAATCTTAATTTTATATGTTTTCTTTAAGTTTTTTTGTGTGTAATGATTGTGTTTGTTATGAATAGTCAGTCTACAGCAGAATTAAAGGTCCTTTCTCTAAAAAAGAAAATACAACTACCTAACTTAGGACCAGTTTGTTCACAGTGGGTTAAATCTGTAGTATGACAGTAATAATTAAGTGGCGCTTACCAACCAAAAATCGGCTAATTGGTGATTTCGATGATTAACAACAACACAAACTATGTATTCACGTTCGATGATTTACCAGTTTCAAAAATCACTGATTAAAGATAATTAGCTTAAATATGAATGCATTAAAATAATCTCTGCAAGGTCATATCAGAAAATGAGAATGTAAAGGGTGTGAAATGGCATTGTGTATCCATTGAACATTTTATGTTCTTATTTGACGTCGATAACAACAATTTTCTGTTCGTTTAATTGCCCAAAACTGCCAGATTCTAACAGTTTTATTTTTTAAAAACTTTGACAGTCTTTAAGCTAGAACTATAACAGTCGGAAGCAAATTCAAAACGCCGAAACTTTAAATGCACAAGTCACCGATAATTTAAGATACTTAATATAAAAATGCCAAACATTCTTTGTAAGTTGATAATTAACTTTTTTCTCATAAGAAATGAGAGCGGATAATATGTAAAGCAACACAATTTTTATCAGCGCCCTCCTTAAGTTTGTTGTTCTGGGGGCCAACTATGTATATAAGTCGATCCTATTTTCAATTCTACTCGAAACCTATTTCCGATTCTACTTTCAGTTCATACTATGTATACGAGAGCGTTCGATTATCGTATATTAAAACGTTCTTAAAGAGTTACAGAGTTCCAATTTTGCGAATTCGAACATTTTTATTATATAATTGAGTTACATAGTTGGGCCGCTGTTTTACATTACCATTCATGTACACGAAATGAAATTTAAAAAAAATAACAGTGTAAGCAAATGGGTTTTGGAGATTGAACGTACGAATATATGAAGACTTTTGATACATACATCAATTTGCAGAAAGGTTTTAGGTTTCTTATTGGCAACAATACATCAATAGGATATTGTATATTGAATATCAGCTGTTTCCAATCTGCGGGTTAACCTTAAACTCATTTTCATTTATGATCGGGTTTAAAACATGACTATGAATATGCCCCGTAAGTGATAAGATTTGTAAAAAAAAAAATTTAAACTATCAAATGAAATGAAATTCTCTTCTCTGACCGAACAGAACCATATGATTGTGACGTTACACATATAAATTTTACTAAATAAATAAAGCTCTAAGAAAAAAAAATAATGGGTTTTAGGAATACAATATAAAAATATACAAGAAATATTATTCACTAGTAATCTCGTCTGAGTTTTTGTTGAATTTTTTTAGCTTAAATACATATCTCTATTTAAATGATATACATACATAAATGGGAATTCAAATCTATCATAAATTACAAATTTTCGTTTTAGGAAATGTACCTTCATTCCTGCTGCAGACTATGTATTTAATTCTTATAAATGCATAATGTATTAGGTATATTTGTATATGATATATATTATGCATTATATATTATGGGAAGTTGTTAACAATATAAAAAAGTATTTCTTGTTTTATTTTCATTTCCATGCAGCACATTGCACAACAGTAGTAATAGTTTTTTTTTTTTATTTTTTTTTTCAAATCTTTATTTGTAAATGGTTATGTTCTGGAGGTGCATCAACTTGGATCCAAGCTCGGTTCATTCGATATAACGGGTGGTTTAATTTATTTGTTCAGTTTAGCAGTTTTTTGATGAATACGATTATCGAAAAAAAAAAAAATGTTGATTGAAGAGAAGACGAACGATTTATGATTGATTGATGAAATGTTGAGAGTAGTTAATAGTTTGTTAAATGTTGATTGCTGACCATAATTCATTATAAATTTAGATTCTCCATCCGAAATTAATGAAAATCTTAAATTGTTTATTTATTATTTTGCATCATCATGAAATAGGTTAAATATTTCGATTTGTTGTATGTATTTATTATTATTCCTAAAATTTCTATTCGCAACAAAGAAACCATTCAATAAATTCATTTATGATCAGTTGTATTCCGTGAGAGACTGTTACCGTGAAAAATGATGTATACATTTTCAATACTATTTACAAGCGCGATGAATGAAAAAACTCAAAAAATAATTAAAAATCAAATTTATTTAATTAATAATTAAGAAAAACATTCTAGATTTTTTGGTTGATTATATCATAGTTTTTATTTAGATTTTGCTATTTTTTTTATACATTTTCTTGTTCATTTTCTCTTTTTAAATTGTTATCGATTTTTTGTTTGCTAAATATTCCCCTTTTAACTCAGTTTTCAATATAAATTTAAGTGTTTTTTTGTTTAAAATGTTATTATAATATTTTTTTAAGTACAAAAAAAATCTGTAAATATATTATATTTTGTTCTCATTTATTTGTTTAATTAATTTTTATTTTTGTTCGGCTATTAAACTGATCGAATCTGTTTTGTTTCGAGTGTCTGTTGTTTTCTTCAATGTTTTTTTTTTACTTCTATTATTTTTGTTTTGTAAATATATAAATTTTTATTTGTGATATTTTGAATACGATTTATGATGATAATAATAAAATTCTCTCCTTTACTAATTTTTTTCCTGCGTAGTTATGATGTTTATTTGTTTTCTTAATATATATAATGTTAAAACATGTATATATATAACATATTTATAATTTTGCTTCATTTAGCCTTTCTTTTGAGAAATATAGTATTTTTATATATATAATATATTGTATAAATATTTCCGTGTTATGGTATTAAATTTAGTATTTTAAGTATAACACATGAAAATTGCGAAAAGCCCTGCTTCTTTTTTAGGTTACAGCTTGTAATTAATTAAAATTTTTTTAAACAAAATATAATAGATATTCATATCGATTATGGAATACGTAATACTGGAACCGTATTGGTTCTGAGTACATTGTTCTCTTTTCTTTTCACGTCAAATAGGTAAAGATAAAAGAGAGCATTGCACTGCTAATCACTGCCGCTCCAGTATTAAGGATTCCATAATTGACATGATATGATTAATCGCATAATTTAATGTATTGTAGGCTCATTTTTGTTTGGAAAGTACCTATATTCTTTAAAGATTGGTACTCTAAAAATATGAAACACTCCAAAAATAAACTTCACTTATCAACAGAATTTTATTAACAATGATAAAATATGTAAATCAATAAAATTAATAAGTAATGTCCCCGTTACGGTTGTTGATTTTAGATCGACAGTGATTGGTAGCTAACATTTGTGTCCGCTAGCCAATGACATCAATTGTTTGAAGCAAAGAAGAAAATTAATATTGACGACATTATCTTATGTATTATTTATTTACCAACACAAAATTCTGTATTTTTCAAAGAAAAGGATGTAGTCTTCTGTGAAGAGAATTTTGTCGACAACTATTAACTATTGGTAAACTAATATTTGTTTGAATATTAGCTGTGGCCTAAATATGTAAATGAAAAATTTCCAAACAACGAAGAAACTTTCAAATAAAGCCTTAAAAGATCTCTACCGATTTGTTTTCTCGTATGGAAAGAAGTACATGACACTTTTAAAGAAAAGTTCAAAACAATTGTTTCTTTGTGTTAAAGGGGTCTTTGCAATTTATTGCAAGGAACCTTACAGATGCAATTGTTAAGATCAACACGAATTGACGTATCTATTAATATAATTCAACCCCCTTTGGCCTGACGTCAAGTCGCTCTAATTCTGACTATTTTGAATTTAATTAGTGTACACACACACACACCCGAACCTTTCGGGTCTTTGATTGTCACGAAAAAAACATTGGTCCATTATTTTATCATAAATTTATGGACAATAACCTTTGTTTTTATTGGGACATATTTGTAAAACAAGATGTTTCGTAAATTTCAGACCAGTTAATATGGCGGACGGTTGGATCAATGTAAGCTCAAGTAAATACATACTTATTTATATTGAAGGTTTGGAGTCACGTAATCAGGTCTATCCCAATTAAGGTTTTATTGTTTGACAACTGAATTTGAATCAACCAGCATTTTTACTATCCATACACAAGTTGTTTCCTGTACATTCAGTTTCTTTCTTTTTTCTCCGAACTTATAGTCAACAATTAATCTTAATTTGAAAGAGTTTTTAGTTGATAATAGATACACTCGCACTTAGGCTGCCAAACTTTTGCACTCCATCATATTATTATTGATGGTTTGAACGAATGAACGAATTGTGTCAATGAAGGATTTTTTTTTAAATTATTAAATAAACTTTGACTACCGATATTAGTTACTTTTTGAATGTTAAATTCGAAAATTTAATCACCGAGAGAGTAATATTCACTAGTAAAACGTGTACATAAACCCAACTTCATGAACCTATTCGCGTTTAACCCGATCAAATTATTAAACTGTCTTGCGATATGCAGTTTAAGCCTATAACTTCGGTCTGAAAATAATTTCATAATATAATTTTTTTTTGTTCATAAACCGCAGAGCTACATAGAAAATAGATTGAAGATTTCCTCTTCAAAAAAATTCATACAAAAATATGTATGAATTGAGTTTCAAATTATTAGATAAAAAGCCGACACCAAGAATATAGTGTTGAAGTTAAATGCTTTCTAAATTTGAATTAAAGGTTATTTTAGAATCATAGAAAATAATATAGTTATTCCAGAAAACTCGAAAATACAGAAGCTTTTAGCAAAAGCAATAGACATGGAAAAACGGTTTTAGAGCAACATAACAATTTTGCAAACATTTAAAAAAAAAAAAGATACAATGTTTTTACTATCTACAGCACTTCGATTTACAAAATCAGAAAGAAAGTACATACAATTTGAACTTGGCAGTAATGGTCAAAGCGTCAAAAGATTATTTTGATTTGTACAGAATCAAGAACCGTGAACTTGCATCCAATGCTACGCACAACTGTCGCCTGCGAAACGAAAATAGAAAGAAAAAATATCGAAATATGTATTTAGTTTTATAATGAAGCATGCTTCAGAAACTTTTGTTTAATTCATATTTAAAATAATTTTAATTTTGTGTTTAAATGATTGCAGTAATAAAGAAGCAGCAGCATATAATTTTAGTTTTTGTAGATTTTTTTTTGAGGAAATATTGTTTCGCTTTTTAAAAACTCGAATGATAGTTAAAAACTTTAAGAAAAGTTAAAAAAAAATTCAATCAAAGTATTTAACTTTATAAAAAGTATTATTGACGCAATTGAATACTTTACCTTCTTTAAAGCCTTTATAAGTATTTCTCAGGAGAAAATTAATGTTAATACTTCTATTTACAACCACATCCCACCAATTCCATATTAATTTATTTAAATATATTGGCGCAAAATTTTAAACGGACTGATATTAAGGTATAACAGAGCAGAAAACAAAGCAAAAATACCCTTTTTGGCATTTTTAAAATTAAATTGTCAAAGTCTTTAGTTTTTAAAATAAGAAAAGTCTTTAGTTTTTAAAATAAGAAAAGCTGAATACTTCTTTACTTTAACATTAAATCGTTTAAGAACCCAGCTTGTTTCATCTTTAACATTTTTAACGATCATTGGCAATATTCATATATGTATGTATGTATATTGTATGTAAGTATTAAGTTAAGTGAGACATCATATCATCTTACTCGAAATTGACATACCTCTCGTAAATTTATCATATTTAATCAAATATCTAAATCTAAGTTCTGTAAGCCTTGAAGTATGATGTTGTTCTATATCTAAATTAACCTCTACCAAGTGCAAGTTTTCATTGAACGACGACGTTGGGTTTCTTGCACCCGTAATTTTTGCCTGTTGAAAGTACGCGTGGATCAAAGCGCTTCTTAGTGCCCGAAGTATACGGAGGAGCCTAGACCAATGGGCCACATAAACAGTACCCCAAACTCAATAAAATCGCAAATAAATGTGTTGCTTTTCGACATAATTTGATATTCAAACCTAAAAAAGGAATTGAATTTCTATTATACATATCGCCCCCTTTCTCACGAACTGACTGTTTTTTTTTTACAGATTTTACAAAAATGCTTCTTAAAGGTTTGGTCTATTGTTTTGTAAAATTCACCGGGTAAGTGCTGTAGGATGTTAACAGAATTTAATATTTATTGAAGACAACAACAACATTCTTCTTGCAACTATACTGCAAAAAGTTTATAATCTTGGACAATAATATTGCATAGTGAAGTACGGCCCATTTAGGCGCAATATTTTTGAATATTATTATTTATTTTTCTTTATTTTCTAAATTCAAGTTCGGCCCATTTAGGCGCAAATGTGCATTACAAAACGATTTTTATTTGGTCCTTCGAAATCGTTGAATAAAAAAAAATAAACGAGATAAGACCAGAAACTGAATAAGAATGGTCTTTTATATAATTTTTTTAAGGTGGAAGAAATAGAAACTTAGTTATTTTTTTTTTCTTCAACATCGCTTAAAAATGCATAAAAAACAAATTTTTATCCATAAAAAATAATACAATTAAAAACCACGAATTAACTCAAAAATTTTCGCACTCATTGATTCTATTTTAAAAATTGTTCATTTGATGTAACATTTGGAAATAACGCTGCCACTGCTTGCTGACAGACAAACCTATTCGTTATCAACTTGTTCAAGAGGGTTTATAGGTGAACGGTCCTGACACCAAATACAAAAGTCAGGCAATTCTCAACGTTAGGTGGGGTTGTTAAGATGGTTCAATTTGTATTTCTGTAGTAAAAGCATTTTAATTAATTAATCAAAAATTGGAAATGGCGTTCTGTCATGATTCCAAAGACTTTAATCTTAACGTAATGGTAATGGAACTCAAGATATAAACGTTTGGAGCGAATTATTATATTGGATTTTTTTTTGAGATTTTATACAAACCAAACAAATGAACAAAAATAAGTTTAAAAAAATAGAAGATAAGTTTGGGCCCTTAGGCCGTGTGTCGATTGGATTCAAATGTTGATACCCATATTAAATTTCGACAATTCAAATTGTCAAAAATTAAACTTGAAATCAAAAGTGGGCTATTTTGAATTGAATTTTTATTTAACTTCAATAAACGGAAATTAAAAAATTCAAGAAAAAGCACAAAAATGTCATGTAACAATATTCTTCTTCAAACTAAGTGACCTAAATTTGTCGGCCCTTGGCATCTTGTTTTTTAGTGGCCCTTAGTTCTTCTTATGAAAACTTAAAAGAAATCTTCGGTTAGTAATATAAAAATAGATAATTGTACTTTGTTTGTTTTTAAATGTTTTTCTTTATTTATAAGTTAAGTTGGGAACTGTGAAGGGTAAAATATTTTAAAATTATGCAGGTACAGCAATTTAAACAATTTACTCGTATCTCTAGGAATATCTTTGATCAATCAGTTGAGTTGACGTGCGCCCGTTAATCAGCAATGATTATCGTGAGAACTCACACTTAATACCGACAACAAGGAGACTCAAAATTTACATCTACCTACCTCCCAAACATCTCTAACACCATAATCTGGTCAACTATCAATTCATATTTTTGTGCTAAGCATTTCGAAGGGAACCTCGATGTAAGACAGGCCAAAGAAAATTTATAAAAAAATTACTTTCATCACATTTAACATAAAAATGTCAAGAAATCAGTATCGAGTTAAAAAAGTAAACATCTAAGACATGATAGATTTGCGGTCCTTCGTTGGAGCTGCTAAGTTAGTAAGTATTAGAAATAAAGAAAAATAATGAACAGATAATTATACTACCTCAACAACAAACAAAGTTACAGTATCCAAGCTTCCACTTATAAAGAGAAGCACAGATTTTCGCTATTTTCTGATTATATGCATTGCCAAAAGTATAATTAGTTTAAATTATGTATATTTTTTTTCAATTTGTATTTTTTCATTATTATAATTTTTCGTTTCTTAACACTCCCTAACATTTTTTTTTATTTTGTTGCTTGAATTTTCTTATTATTAATTTATTATAGAATTAATTATAATTATGCCTCTTTATGGTGAAATTATCCCACAAAAAAAATATTTTTTTTTTTCGATTCGACCATGACAAAGTACAGTACAATTATTATTTTCAGTAAATAATTTTTTTGTGTTCTGTTTAATTTTTGTATTATCTTTTTTTTTTTAATAAATTTATTACTTGCCATTTATCTGCCACAATTCTTTGTTTGAGACTAAAATTACTTTTTAAATGCTAAATTCTAAAATTATGTTTAAAATATGAATCTTTGCTTGGAATCTTATTACTTTTCTTTGCATTTATTAATTTTATTTATAACGCGTTATAAATAAATTTTATTACTCGTACATATTTGGTATTTTTGTTTTATTATTTTTATTGTTTTTTTATAAATAATGTTTTTACAAACTTAAAAATTTAATTTATTTAGGTAGTTTTTTTTTAAATATATATAAAAATCATATTAAATTATATATCAATAGCTCAGTATATATGTATTTGCTTCTTTTGTATAACTAATTTATTGGAGACATTTGTGTATTTCCTTCAATTTCCAATAATGTATCGATAATGATGAACGATGTTGTTAAGGCGATGAAATGTTCGTCTTTAAATGCATAATTTGTTGTTTTTTGTTTAATTTAGCAATTTATTGGATAAAATTATTATCAATATGTTTATGTGACTTGATGACACGTTATTACTTTGGATAAAATAAACCGATTTGTGTGTTTGTATTGTTATGTAAAAGAATATATTATATTACTGTATGTGTGTATTCATTCACACATAAATTATACATATGTATAAACGATAAAACATACTGAATTATTATTATTTTTGCCTGACGTTCGATTAGTTTAACATATTAATTTTTTGTTTGTGGCTTTGAATAGATTTATAAAAAAAATATTCTATGACTTATTTTTGTTGTTGTTATGTATTGAATGTATAAGAAAAAAATGTAATGTTTTGACAGATATTTTTATATATAAATTTTATATATATATATGTATGTATAAGTTGTGTATTTATATAAATTTATTAACTTAGAGAAATTAGACCAAATGATGAGATTTTGAATCTGGTCCTGTTCCTGATGTCGCTGAAGTTGATGATGAACCTGAGGAAGCTGTTGATGATGATAACGATGATGTAATGCTACTATGTTCCCGAGGCACTACCGGTCATCGACGATCGTCTTAAGATTTCACAACGAATATTAAATCAATGTATTTTATATGAAATATATAATTTTGATTTTTAATTATAATATTTAAAACGTAGAATGAGAAAAAATGAGTGTTTGAAGTATTTTTTTTTAATTAACAAAAAACGAGAAAACTATATCTACTACAAAACTATTATTTAAACTAAAACAAATTATTTTCTACAATTGAATAAAAATACAATACAAATTGAAAAAAAAGGAATCAACAAAAAACTAAAATAATTATTTGTTTTGCTATCTTATAGTTATAAGAAAGTCTTCTTAATACTTTTGTTTAATTTTAAACTTGTTTCTCTTTGATACTTATGACGAATGCTCATCAGAAAAACACATTTTACAAAAGCAAGTATTTTGTTTTATGTTTTATTCATTTATTGTATTTTTGGAAAACTTGGTGAATATTGTCCGTTCCGACTTTTTCACTAGAATTATTATTCAGCCTTATTATGAGTTTCACCCGAACAACATTTCGCCCGGAAAATTTGACATTTGACTGTTCGTCTGTTGTGAGTTTCACCCGAAATTTCGTGCTCGAAAAATTTCCCTTATTGCAAACACTCATTTCGGGTGAAACTCACAATAAGGCCGAATTATTTATTATTTACATAAGATACAGATATATCAATGGAATATTTAACCTGTGGAGTGCAGACGTTAACAAGAAAGGCACTTTCCATCTAATTGTTAGATTATGGGGACATCATTATCCGAAAAGCAGAGCGAATACTTGAAAATTCTTCTTCGTATATTTCGTTACATGTATTTAGAGAACGAATAGAGTAGAAGATACAAAAAGTTATAAAAAAACATCAATTAAAGGTTCTTGAGCGAATGGATTGCCATGAATCTTTAAAACTGAAAGAATAACGGAAACTCCGGTTTAAACCAAACTATCGTGAACAAAAGAGCCTTTGAGCTAGATGGCTATAAGCATCGTGCTCGGGATCGCAAGGAATGTGTCTTAGCATTGTCCTCTTTTACAGGTCGGTAGCCTGTTAAGTAATAGTAGAAAATTCTAGTCAAGGACCTTAGGATTTTTTGAAGATACGAAATCAAACGATTTATTAAAATTTTTTTTTTTTTAAATTCAAACGTATTACTTTCTAACTATAAATATATTTTTCTTGAGGGGAAAAAGGTGAACGAACAAGAACCAATGGTTATCAAGAAATACAAAAACTAGCAATCACCACTCAGCCTCAATTATTAACCGTTTACTTTTAATCAGCCGCACAAGTCACACTTTATTTTTTAGTTATTAATATGAAGCGAAGCATTCATATCAAAATACAGCCTTTTAAGACTATCTATCTTAAAAGAAACCGAGATTAAAACAATTTGGACAGCGACACTTTGCTCAGTACACTGGTCGTGTAATGGTTCCGTATGAATGCTTTTTTTTTTTTTTTTCCAAAGTCCCAATGAATTTATTGATGTGTATGCAAAATCAAACATCTTGTTTTTTGAAAAAAATTAACTACTATAATTCTTTTAATTCAATTTAGTTTTGAATTTCAGTAAGTTCAGTGATTTTTTTAACACTTACAACTACTAAAGTTTTTGAGATTTAGTTTTCTTATTTAGGGTAAAATATATTTTTGTAAAGGGACAACAATGTATTGGATAAATATCCCAAAATATAATAACGATTCACAAATACACAGGACAATTAACTTTAAACATACCTAAACTTCACTTTCGGCTTTAACACCCATTAAAACTACTGAGAAGGAATCTCGTAAATTGGGGATGGACAAAAAAAATCCGAAACATCTTCAGATGGTGGACAGTATATGTAAAAGACACCTATAACATAGATTTAGATATGAAATTAGGGCATTTTAAATGGATTTTGTTAATATTTTTTTAATTGATGATGATGATATAAAAACGTTAACAATATTTTTTTCTTAAACTCTGAATGTAGAAGCGAAAATCTATATTCAGCTTTATGACAAAATCCATCGTCATACGTTTTTTGCTAAACATCTCAAAAAAAGAATCATTTAAACTGGATATGTGATGGATTTTTGGGAATTCATAGCGTTATTCCGATGGATTTTGGTATAAGTATGAATATTTTTTATAGTATGAGAACAAATCTTTTCAAGCGAAAATAGTTCAAAATTCTTAAGTTTTTCCAAAGTTTTATCATTATTTAGGAAACAAAATTATACTTAAAAAATTATAAATTAATGCATAATTGAAACACAAATCAACGTTAAAATATATTTAAAATTATTATAATAATAATAATAAAAAAATCTTAAACAAAATAATATAATCACTATTAACTAAAAGACTTACCATGGCTCTGTTGTTCTTGATGTTGTTGTTGCGCCGCTGCCAACGCTGTCGCCGCTGCCGCTGCTGCCGGAGATGATGCTGCAATGCTACCGGCGGTATTTGTGCCTTCGTCCGTTGTTCGCTTAAAGAAATTATGTTGCAAGGCATAGTAAGGTGTGACACGTGTTTTTGGATCGAAGTCCAACATTCGCAGGATCAAGTCTTTGAATTTTAAATAATCTGCCACCGAGTGGCCAGGCTCATCTAGTCGCCTGCCACCCGGACCGCCAGTTTCAACACCAAGAATGTCGTGTAGTTTTCTTGAGCCTGGCGGTTTGTACTTACGATGCACACTCTTTTTCAGCACGTACGTACCATCGGAGGTAGTTCTGTCGAAGAACTTTCGTGTCTTGTGCGCTTGATCAAGGAGATATTTAGGTGGCATTCCTAAAACTTCGACTATTTTGTTCATTTGATCGACCTCATTGCACCCAGAGAATAATGGTTCGCCAGTATGCATTTCAACTAATATGCAGCCCAGCGACCACATGTCAATGGCTAGATCATATGGTATTCCAAGCAATACTTCCGGCGATCGATAGAAACGTGATTGAATGTACTGGTATATCTTAAATAAATAAAAGCACGCATAATTAAATAAATTGTATATTTATAGATTTTAGATCAAAGCTCACCCGCTGTCCCAATTGACAAGAACTACCAAAATCGACAATTTTGATTGCTGACCGTTTTGGATTACAGAGTAAAATATTTTCGGGCTTAAGATCACAGTGTATTATATTCAGTCCTGGTGTACTCAAAAAGAGTAGCGCAGTGCACAGTTGTTGAGCGAATTTTCGCGTTAGATTTAATGATACACCACGGAAATTGGTATTCCGTAATAGATCGTATAAATTATAGGATAGCAGTTCAAAAACCAGACATAAGTGATTGCGCCACATAAAATGTCGTTTTAGTTTAACTGAAATTTAAAATAGATAGATAGATATATTTATTGTAGCAGAAAATATATTACATAGTTCTCTTAACCTATATTGCACAATTTACAGAGTTATGGTATATAACTACCTTGCTACTGACAGTAAGAATAACAATTTTTAAGCAAATGATAATTAAATACAAAGTATATTTGTTATAAGTAATATGGTGGAAAGGTTTTGACAATGCGAAATAAAATTTGTGAAGAAAACGAAACTCCTAAGACACAGTAGAATCGTTTTCATTCGAATTCAGTCATCCGTGCGAAAATCAATTTCGTTTACGGATTTTATTCGGAACGGAAATCAGAACATAGGTGAATGTAAGGTTTTTCGAATGAGAAATATTTTTGTTCATATTCAAACAGGTACATATATATGTATATCTCGAAAACTTGACCAAATGGATAGATTCTTAGGTGGGTTTCGGACTTTCGGAAAGTATAGTTTGTTTCCAGAGACAGACAAAAGTTCAATTGTATAGAATTCAATGGAATCCTTTATATTTTTTGTTTAAATAAACATCAATTATGAGTTGGGTCGTGTGATTATATGTCATTGTGCCATGACCATCTCACCAAATATTTTTGGCTCAGTAAAGTAGAAGACAAAACAAGATACGAAAATACTTAATTTTAAATTATTTTCTGCCCTTGATACTTTTTCTTCGATTAAAGAAACAAGGAAATCACAGATCTTTGACATCTGTAATACATCCATTAAATACAATTTACTTTTACCAATAATGGCTCTAAGAGATAACTGGATGTCACATGACTGAAGAATTAATTAATACAAGAAAAAAAATTACTTACAAGAAATATTTTGCTATATTTTGTTTGAAGTAAAAGTCAGAAATATTTTCTTGTTGTCTTAAAGGATTTAAAAAATATCCACTTACCTATATAATATTTATTTTCTGCATCGGCTCGATTCATCATCTCAAGCAATTTTACTTCTATTTGTGCCTGATTTAGGAACGGTTTTTTATTCTTAATAATCTTAATCGCCACATGACACTGCTCTTCGTGGTCATAAGCCTTAACCACTTGTCCAAAACTGCCTTTGCCTAAAAATAAAATATATCATTATACATAATGTATGTGAGTTTGTTTTATCAATTTTTTTTTCGAAATCAATGAATTCCTCGGAAATAGAAACAAAATTTAAACTACAATTTTATAAAGATTCATTTCCAACTTCATTCAATGTTGTACTTCCAAATTATAACAAGTGGTTTTGTTGGAGTATTAAAAAGGAGTGTGGCAGGAGGGGGGACAGCAACATCGGGCGCTTGCTGTTTAACTATTATATCATAAATGCTGAGTATGTCGTTATTAAAATGAAAGAACTTGATGGCACGAGGGGGCATCAACGGCATATTGCAAATTGCTGTGGACAATTATCTCTAAATATTCACCGACCATGAACGAAAGGGAAGAAAATGGCACGTACCAGGACCTTCATATTTAATGCAATCAGAGGAGTTCTACTTTACGACACAGATGGTGACTCTTAGCTCTTAGAAGTTTTTATAAAGTAGGCGGAGGCAACACGGTAAAGCAATGTTAAAGAAGTGACGACAGTAGGCTGGCACAGCAACGACAAGGCACAGCAGACAAATTGTTATGACCTCATTAGGCAAAAATTATTTTTGCTGATCATTCTCAGGCATTAGTTTTCTATGGTGTTATTGGATAGCGTTTCTGTTTTTTAAATAAATTATAGATAGAATAATTGATTTGAATATTTGTTCCAAACATGGTACAGGGGGTACTTAATCAAGAAAATAAACTGCACCACTACTTTCTCAGCACAAGTGAACGGCTTATAAGAATTGAAAAGTTTTCATGGTAAAAATTTGTTAATTGAAAAATTGATAATTTTGTGAAATATTCGGAAAATAGAGAACAATTGTCAAATTTTCGGCGGATCTTATAAATATCCATATTATCATTCACTACCAATGAATTACAAAGACTTTTCTTAGAATTGATAAATATTGGACGAAAAAAAAAAAATGCAAATTACAATATTATCTATTTATCAGTATTTTATCGATAGGGGATTGAATTTATCTCATGTTTGTGACAAACATGAGTTAAAGTGAAATAGTTAATTTAATTTATCGATGAAATGAAAAATCGTATTTTTTTTATTTTAAACAAAAAATAATAAGAAGAATGCATTATTATAATTCTATTATAGATTTTCAATTTAAAGAAAAAATTCTCGTCGGATTTTGTTTAAAATTGATGGATGCTTAATGCGGGATATACACACGTCAAAATCTCTTCAAGCATGGGAGAGTGTATTAGTGAAAATGCCACACGTATACGTTGTGTGTATGCTTGAAGCAAAATCAAAAATTTTTGATTTTTGGTCAATCATGTACTCAAGATTGGCATCATCGAAAAAAAAAATACTAAATTAAAAAACACCAAAATTGACTTCAAAACTGTGTTTTTAAAAAAAACCCATTGATTGGCATTTGGGAGAATAAAATCAATGAAACAAAAAAATATTAAATATGGATCATTTCTTTTTGTTAATTCTTTTCTATCGGTATAAATTTATTTCATATAAATTTTACTGTGATGTATGGCGAATTATTTTTTAAACGGCAGTTTTACAATTTTTAATTTGCGAAAGTTTATACATATGTATGTCTATTTGTAATTTTTTTTTTTTAATTTTTCAATGTAAGCATTTCTATTTTGTATGTAATCTATATACATATGTATATAAAAATGAATTGATTTTTTTGTTAGTGACAACATAACTCGGCTGAACATCAACCGATTTGCATAGGGATTTTTTTTGTTGGATTAATATTAACTAAGGTAAGAGAACACAACGGAGCCGAAAATAAAAATGTAGAGAGGAAAAGTAAGAAAATATTTAAATTGTATATTTTTAGGGGTTAATGGTGGTGATATGAAGAGTATGTATCACAAAATAGAGGCAGGTGGAACATCAATACGTTGATTCACTGATCATGGTCAACATCATCTGGCTTCTTCCGTCAAACTTTACAACGCTATCAACTCAACATGCGAGTCGCATTGCATTGCAGGATAATATAGAGGCTCGACTTTCGAAAGGGACATTAATAATTAAATCAGTTTAAGGCGGAACAAAGTTGCCCGGCCAGCTGGTTGATTTGTTTTGAAATAATGTTATTACACAGTCTTAGAAAAAATAAATTTTAAACTCGTTATTTTGAAAAAAAAATGGTACAAATATTTTCAAAATTTTTAACTAATAAAGTACTTGTTTGACTTAAAGCATTTTGTCTCTTTTTATTTTGTCTCACATTTTGAGAAAATTTAAAACTTCGAAAAATCATTTTTTTCTAAGAAAAATAACAATCGATATTGATTTCTTTGTAAAAACTCAAATTAATCCTTAATAAGGTACAATTTTGAAAAGAAATTAGTATGTATAACATTTTGTTTAACTTTGCACAAACTTTAAAATATTATTACCCCTGTTAATAAAGTGAAATGAAAAAAATTGTGTGAGTGCTGGGTCTCACGGTTAGGATGTGTCAACATCAATGTTCGTCCAAGTAACGAAGTTTCGTTATTGAACGTATGCAATTACAATGTGTGTCCGTAAGTATGACACCGGACACGGAACGTATTACACCTCACGTTTTTAGTTTACCCTACCGCTGGCATAGATGTTTACACATCAATTAAATTAATTACTTTTAATCAGTGAATTAAGTGTGAAATTTTATAAAAATTCCAAAGATATATTTGGCAACAGCAGAGTTCTTGTTGAATGTTGTAGATTTTTTTAAGATTTGCTACTTTTTTTTTTTTAAGAACGTGCTTTAGTAAGTAAATGTTTATTAATAAGATATTTAATTCGTAATTAATTTCTGAACAACGTTTTAGCTGATTTGTGAATTAGAAGATAGTGAAACATTTTTTTTTTTAAATATACAGAGGTGTATTACTTAAATATTGTTTTGACGGCACTGGTACAATGAAATACAGATTGTGTGTCTACGTCAGTTGGGAATAGAATAAGCATAATGCGAACTTCTGGCATTATTGAACTAATTCGGGGGTTAACAGTAACATAATTAACTTGAACCTTAAAGTATATAAGACCTAAGATTTGTTTTGTTGCTGAGGGAAGAGGCTCGTCTTTGTTTGGACGGTTAAGTCAATAAGTAAAATTGGCTTTTTGTAAGATGGCCTATTGCAACCACAAAAATTGAATGTTTTATAGTTTTAAGGACTGCTGGAATTATTTATCTATAAATAAAAAAATATACTGTTAAGTCAATGGGAAGAGCTATCAATTAATTTTTACTGATTTTTATGTTCTTCAATTAAATTTCTTTAATTTAGAAGATCTATTATTTTATAACGTTGTAAAAAATTGAACACAGCAGCGCCACATTAATTGATTAAAATAAAAAAAATATATTGTATATTGTATTCCCCGAATAATCGAATATTTCCTATTTAAGTCTGTTTGCAGGGAAACCTGTTATACTATGTATTTTGTTTTCATTCCAAACAACCACGGATATTTTCGTTCTCGTTTTTTTATGCTTACATATTAAAAAAATGAGAACAAGCCAGAGAGGTTTGATTGATTATTTAGTTTTGTATATAAAACAATTTATATCTCTCATATAGAAAAAATGGTAATAAACAAAAGAAAGAAATATAATCAATCCAAAAGCCTCAAGCTTTTTTTGGGAGAATAATCGATTAATTGTGATATTAAAGAATAAAAAATAATAATTTCAAAGTATGTATGTATCTATATATGTATAAAAAGAATCTTACCGATTAACGAATCAATTTCATATCGATCTAAGAACTTTTCTCCGTTTTTTATTATGTAATCATGATTATCGTCATCATAGCCGTCATTGTATAGTTTACGTTCTTTTTTATTAGAAGAATCATCCTCGCCTTGGGTTTGCTGGGCTCGTCTTTTCTTTTTCGCATAATACACCTAAAATAAAAATAATATTAATTCATAATCATTCATTAAATATTTCAAATATCTTTATAAATTTATTTTTAAAGCTAATGCCAAATTACGATAATTGAGAAATTATCCGAAGCCATATCAATAATAAAAATATAAAAAAAATGAATTTCACAAAGTAATTTTTGTTTAGCAGGAGAGTCACACGTGTTAAGATAAAAATTTTATGAATAGTGTGTTGTATCCTACACAGAGCGAAACAAACTTCTAAAAAATTACAAGATTGCCCTATTGAGCTACTGTAGGTACTATTCAATCTTATTAAGGCCCAATTGCCTAAACGAAACATAAATTAAATAATTTCGCATTAAGTGCTTATATGACAGTTTACGCAAAAGAAGAATTGTTATTGAAATTTTGTAAGTCATGTGGAAAAAAAAAACTATTTTTAAAGTCTGTTTAAAAAGAAATAAGCTACACAATTATGTCACACGATATTTCTAGAAAAACCACCAAAGAAAAACAGTGTAACAAGAGAAAGAAGTGTTCCATTTTTTTTTTACTAGTTTGTTTTAAAAAAAACACAATCATAAATGTATGACTGTGTTTTACACAGATTTTTGTGTGCCAGGAGTGTAAAAACTGTCAAATATACGTACAGCTAGGAGTGTCTGTCACTTGACGTCGTCTAATAGAGAGTTTCATTCAAATTTGAAAGAACTGCTCTTTTCAATGAAACTTTTTTCAGTAGTTTTTAATTTAGCACTAGCCGACCAAGTTCACAACAAACAACAGAATTTTTCATTTGACGTTTGACAGAAAAAGCTGTGTATTCAGATCGAATCTTTCACTCCATGAGAGAGCTTTCTTTCGTGTTGAGAATTGACCTAGAATTGTTCTTTTTTCTTGCAATGAAACTCTTAAAATAAGAAAAGTACACATCTTTTGATAGAAAGAGCAAATCTTTTCGTGAATGAAACTTGCTATAAGAATATTAAAAAAAAAAAACATTTCGGTATTCGGCATCTTAATTTAAAATCACCTACGGCGGCGGAACTCAAATGTGTCGGAAGTTCTATAGTTTGTCCTGATTTTACAATTTAAAAATTACAAGATTAAAAATTATTTGTCACCGTTTGACAGTCTTGTACACAAAAGTGACATTTTATACAAAAAGTGGTTCAGTGCGTTTGTTAACTCTTTGCTAAGTTTTCCCTCTCTTAGTATATTTTCTACTTCTTTCAAAGTTTGACAGGTTTTACACATTTTTCTTAAAAAAGATACCAAACACGCCTATTGCTTTGCTATCGTCAAATATGTTATTGTCCTCAATGCACTAAATCTGTTTGATTGACAGACAATTTTCTTGCCATCGCTTTACTTGATTTTTTACTACAGAGTTGCACCGCAAATAATGTCATCGACTATGCTTTTGCATAAAAATTAAGTTTTGGCTTTTCCAACAGTTTATTTTTACAGTTTTCGTGTAAGATCATCTTCTTTTTGACGCAAATGCAAACGGCCAATTAAAGCACGTTTTTCAAGAGAATTGAATTCTCTACAATTTTTGACACGGTAGTGCCCATCCAAGTTCTGGCTCTACACTCTACAGGAACAAACTCAGGCGATTTTTCACCCCCCTCTAACTTCAGTACCAATAAAGCCAGAAACTTTAAATCCGGAATTTTCGTTAGGTTGGTAGTGGTTCCTGAAATATAAGATTACAAAAATCGCAAAAACCGTAACTGACTGGCTGATACAGACCGTCAAAATTATGGAGCACTTTCCGACACCGCAGAATCTTGTAACTTCGAACAGCCTGAGGTCTTGTGGTGCATATAAAGAGAAAAGGAGGCGTGATACCCGCCTACTTTCTCGGAATTGCCATCAATTAAATGGAGCATTTCTGTTTGCTGTAGAATGAGTCCCACATTTTTATAGCTTTACTGGTATCGTTCGAGATTTTGCCATGAAAACAAAATTAAAATCTTTGCAATAAGGAGTAAGATCAGACCAAAGACATACAAATTAAAAAGAAAGATAAAGTTCTTCCATACAAAATTTAATCTACGTCTTAAACTTAACTCGTCGCTTTTATCTGATATTTTGAGTGCTTAAGATTAAGCCCAACTTAAGGAGTCTGATCGGAATGAACGCCGTAAAACAGCTATGTATAACTCCAGTCTTAACTTTGTCGTGGCAAACTGAAGATGATGTTTCATTCAAATTTTTAACTTTATTTGATAGTGCAAATGATTTATTATTATTTACTACTTTGCACTCTACTGGTTGGAAAGCTTGATTGACATAAAGCCAATACCGAAAAAAATATCGATACGCTCTCGTTTTTTGTTAAAATCCTTTTTCATTTACATTTGCGTTCTTATACCGCTCCAATATTTGTTGTAAAGGGTGTTTTTTAGAGCTTGTTAAGGGTGGTTTTTTTTTTGGAGGTTGTAAAGGGTGTTTTTCTTTAGAGGTATAGAACTTTGAAATGGAATAAAACAAAGATAATTTCTTTAAATTGACATGAAATTTACTTTATTCGCAAGATAATCTTCTGGCATTATAATTTAAATATGATTTCTGGCATATGACCGCCGCTCGGACGTAGTCTAATCTAAAGGCCGTATATCGGCAAAAACGCGGCGAATGTTGTTCTTCAAGTTGTCAATCGTTTCGGGGTTATCGGCGTAGACTAGCGACTTCTCTCCACAGAAAATAGTCAAGCGGCGTTAAATCGCACGATCTTGGAGGCCATTTCACGGGTCCGTAACGTGAAACTATGCGGTTACCAAACGTTTCCTTCAATAAATCAATTGTGGCACGAGCTGTGTGACATGTTGCGCCGCCTTGTTGAAACCACAGATCCTGCACATCATGGTTGTTCAATTGATGAACGAAAAAGTTAGTAATCATGGCTCTATAGCGGTCATCATTGACTTAACTTCTGGCCAGCATCGTTTTAAAAGAAGTACGGACCAATTATTCCGCCAACCCATAAAGCACACCAAACAGTCAGTTTTTGTGGATGTAACGGTGTCTCAACATACACTTAAGAATTATCATCACTACGGCAGTTTTGTCTATTGACATATCCATTCAACCAAAAGTGAGCTTCATCGCTGGGATGAACGGGATCAACGGCAATCTTCTTTTGGGCCCAATTTGCACAATTTGAAAGCGTTGTTCAGGCGACGGTCTATTCATGTTGAAATGCCAAACCAAACTAAAAATAAATCACTTGACACCTGCCAAATGGCCGCCAGTTAAAATAGTGTTGCCAAATTAAAGTTCTATACCTCTAAAAAAAACACCCGTTATTTTTTGTCTTCATTTCTGTTTGCTTTTTCATCTTCGCTCCAATGTGCGAGGGCCCAACATACTATTGTTTCTTGATTATTGTTTCTATCGTAGTGAGAGCATATCGAGAATTTATCAGTATCGGCACATAAGTTAGCTGAATTAGGCCAGATTCACATTATACTGCCGATAAAATATTCTTACATAAGAAGCAATGTGTATTTTTACACAATCGATGTTCATTGTTTCCTATGTGAGAATATTTTATTGTAGCCGGACATGTGTCGGTATCAGAACTACAGTATTAATCAGGCGTTATGGACAAGAATACCTTTAAACACAATATGTTCTGTGAAGAAAACTACTTCTTGTTCCGAGTTTCCGATTCAGTTTTCATCTTGTGCATTTAATGACGGTTTTGGCATTTACGGAAAATACCAGAATTAAATAATTAAAACTGAAAAACTAAGTTCAAAATCAAAACAAGCAAAAATATGTACTTAATTTTTGATTAAAAGAAATGAATTACATATTATGTATATGTACTTCTGCATATATATTTCTGCAGAGTTAAACACAGCAGTAATCTCTTGGTTTACAGGTCATTCTTGACATTCTTCAAGTTTTACAGAACACTGATTTAAATTTTCTTGCAATATGAATAATATACCAACTATTGAGACGACCTATTGTTTCAAAAATAAAATTCGTTTCATTTAAGCCCTAACTTAAAATAGTTTTCACATTTAATTCATTGAGAAAAACATTTATAATCTAAGACGAAACAAAAAAAAAAAGAAGGAAAATAGGATTTCTTGAGTATATTAAAATACGTGTATGACAACCAACCACCAACATAATACATTATATTATAAATGTACGTATAAGTGTTGTTGCTCGGGGATAAAAAAAAGAGCGCACACAAGCAAGGGCAACGTTCTGAGCTGACTCTAATACAAAATTACAGTTTGGGAATGAGAAAAATCGATAAATATGCACAAACACACGCGAATGAATTTGTTGGACTGGTAAAATATTTGCAATGATGGTAGTATGTTGGTGCTTTTGTGAGAGTCTACAGAGTCTACTTAGGTAAGAGTATAGTATCCCACCGAAGAAGAATCAACAGAAAAAAGGACGAAGGGATATACACCACCATCATCATCGCGGCTTTATAAGCATCCAACAACTGACAGCAGCCGTACCCAAAGGTTTTAGTTTAGCACTCGGAAGGTTCTGCAGGTTTTTGAGAGAGGAGACAAAAACACAACTTTGCAGGTTGCAAGGGAGTTAGACTTAAATTTTCTAAAAGATGATGAAAATGAGGAAAAGCGAAAGTACAGGGATGTTCAAGATACGATTTATGAATGAAAAGCAGAACTAGGGACTTGATATGGGTGTGTTGTGTGCAAATGGGTACAAATAGGCTGAAAGCTTAGAAGAAAATACGAATACGAGAGTAAAAAATTCACAGCTGAAAAAATTGTTGGTTATAATATTACATGCTTTAAGGCTCGCGCTGTGTATTGGTGCAAATTAATTTAGCTAACCTGTGTTCCTACACCCCCTTTCGAATTTTATAATTTTATTATCTAGATAGGTATATTCTAGAAAATATTTTGTTTTGGGTCGCGTCGTGAAACATGAAGAACTTATGCGAAAATATATAGAGCATTAAACTAAACAACTAAAATTTGATCAAATGTTTATAAAAAATAAACTGCATGTTATAACTTATTCAAATTAAATCGCAATTCTTACAAAAAGTTACTACAATCAACAAGAACAAGAACTCTCTTCACATCAAAGGCTATTACTGCACCTACATACATACATTATCTCATAAAACGGGAACTTTTGAAAACCATCATCTATTTTGACGAATTAGGTTATTACTCATTGATTTCAGTTTTGTTTTATTGATAAGATTTCGCCTTAACTCACTGATCAAAGAAAATTCATGTTTGATTTCCGTTTATTAATATGGGTGTAAGATTTGTTACTTTTTCTTTTTGGTTTACGCTCGTTTCTTGTTTTTTTTTTTAAATAGCATATAACTCTTTTGGGATCGAGACGATAAAATTAGCTCTCGATTTGTCGTTTTCATCATTCTCAATCATTTTACTGTTGCGTGTAAACTTCAAATTACATTGATAGCGTTCAAAATTTAACTACTCACAGAGATATCAGATATAGAAGCTGAACTCAGTTTCAGACGGTCGTCTTCGAATTGGTGGAAATGAACGAGCAGCTGGCTAGAGATTTCTTGAAGAATTTAAACAAATATAATACAAAAATATAATGGAGATTTGTAATTGAGCAGCTTATCAAAGATGAATATTGTTGGCAAAAGTTTTGAATCACAAATTCCAAATCGTAGATTAGATACAAATTATGTATAGGTATTCGAAAAAAACAAACGTTCGTGTTTTGCATTTCACTTTTTCTAAATTCGCATAAAGATATTGAATTTGGGTGTTCTACAATTAGTTCGAAATGCTAAGTATAAATTGGAATTTCTAAAATGAAAATTAATTTTACGCAGTACTGTTCATTCCATTTTTTGAACCTATTCAATCCACTTTGTTATGTGCTTTGTAAAATTGTTGCATTTGCATTGTTTTCCATAAAAAATGTCAATAATGTTGAATCCATTTTCATCCGCAATGTAATTTCATTTTTCAAAACAATTAAAAATTGATTCAACTTCAGTTTTGACAGTTCGAAGTTATTGCGAAGTTTTCGAAAACGAACGAATTATATTTTGACTGAAATTACAAATATGAACGTAATCTCATTAATTTCCTCTTTTATTTCAAAACTACATTGTGGGTAAATATTAGAAATGGTTCAATAAATGTTTGATATATCGTTAGAAAGAAAGTTTGAAAATTAAAAAAGTATTAAAATGGAGTTTTCCTTAATGTTAAAATTATTTGTAAAATTTTAAAATTCAATATTGTACTTGTATTGTACGAATTTTAGTTTATATAGGGTCCTAGGGTCGCATTTTAAACTTCAGAATTTCGCATTCTTTCTTTGTATTACATTCTATTCAATTTTTATTGTGTGGCGTTGTATTGTATTGTTTGTATTGAATTAAATTAAATTAAATTAAATTAAATTAAATTAAATTAAATTAAATTAAATTAAATTAAATTAAATTAAATTAAATTAAATTAAATTAAATTAAATTAAATTGAATTGAATTGAATTGAATTGAATTGAATTGAATTGAATTGAATTAAATTTAATTGTATTGTATTGTTTATCCTAAACCCTTTGGTGAGTTCTAAATTATTCCTTATAATAAATGACATACAAAAACTCAGTTCACAGTATTAAAACTCGTTTGATAGGTCAATTTTTTGTAAGTTCAAGACGAGTCGGATTTAAAACTGTCACATGATGTTGGTGGAATTCACTAAAAAGTTTCAGAATCCACAGTCAAACAATAGATTCGGTTGAAAAAAAACATCTTAAACATATATTTTTATATATATATTTTCTTTTAAACTTTAACCACAAAAAAGATTTTAATTTAGTGCGAAAAGTCGCGACAAATGATTTATAACAAATCAAAGTAATACTTAGTAGGACGCCTTAGTTTGGAATTTTCTTATATTTAGAAAACAATAATCATAAAAAAAGGCAAAACGCAAAAAAAAACCAAACATCCTATCAACATCCTTGTCTTATAAAGAATTCATGGCACGTATTTTTCCGACATTTATTACATTCCAGACACTATGAGCTCCTTTTGCTTCAGAAAAATACCTTCACCCCCGCATCAATATAACAAATATACCCCTATATTTCACATTATTATTCCATTCTTACAAAAAAAAAAGAAGAAAGTAAAAAGGATAGAGCGCGAAGCAAACGACATTCTTCGTCCTTCGAAACAAAGAAATGTTGAGAAAAAAAAATCGAGTCGAAAAAATTCGCACATACAATAATATAATTGTTGCCTAAGAATTAAATTAATAAAAATAAAAGAATTTATACAGAAAATACACATAAGCGCCAAGGCCAAGTCGTTGACGCCGTATTTCTTCGTTTTAAGTTTCAAGAATAAATAAAAATAAAAACTAAAATAGTTTTCATTAAAGTTTCATCATTGCCATAGAAGACAAGGACACACAATTGAAATGCTCTTCTCCGTTCTCCAGTTGTTGCTATGCGCCAAAACGAGTTTGTTGGCCCGAACATTTTTTGGGAATGCCTAGAGGAATTCCTCTCTTAATACATTTCCCATTTACTTATTTTTCTGATGATGTTCCTATCCTATACTTACTTATAAGATGCTTTATTTTTTCATTTGCTCTAGATGGTGGCATACGTCATCAATGTAGCAATAAGAAGAGGGTTAAACATTATACAGTGGTAATAATGAATTTCTATACAACCTTTTGTACATAATAAAAATCATACTATGGATATTTTTAAAGATTAGCACCCTTAATATAAAAATGGTAAGTAATTATAGAGTCTGGCAAGTAACATTGCAATTTTTGGTAATTTACTAGTGTATTAATAAAGTTAGACGATTTTGTAAGATCTCTTAAAGCATTTTATTTATGATGATGATGAAGTAAGTTAAAAACAGAATTTTCCTAATTTTAAATGAATGACGTCTTATTTAAGTTAAAATCACCAAATGCCTTTTAGTATGTATGTATATCATACAACACCAAATGTTACTTGAAAATTTAAAAATGGCACGTTTGCTTACTTGTTTGCATGAACTGTCCCATGTTTTAAGCGTGTTCAGCGGGAGATTTTTTTAAGAAAATAGGAAGTATACTAATTTAAAAAAATTTTAAAACTTTTAAATGAAGTTATTTTACTGCTTAGTTTTTGAATAGATAATTTTCAAATTATTTTTTTTTTTTCGAATTTTATTTTCAAAACTTTGAGTTTGAAAATGATTTATTCAAAAACTGAGCACTAAAATAACTTCATTTAAAAACACAATAATTAAAGAATGAACTACTGGCTTTAAAAAAACCTATAACATAAGTGTTGCCGTTTTGTTATTATATTAATTTTCTATTTTATAATGTTTTTTTTTAATTTGCCCCTCCCACTCAAACGGGTGAACATATAGAGTGGACCAATATCGTAAAATCATGTTCATATAATGAATCATCATTTAAAAAAAATATCATGCTTTTATCACAAAATGCACATTTTTCAGAAAAACGAAAACCCTTAACTATTTCGATTGATTTATTTCGAAAACGGTTGTTTTTATGAAAAAAGTATGTTAATATTTTTTGTAGGAAATTTTCTAAGCTACAAATTAGTCCTTGACATTTTTTTTCTTCAACTAACCATTCGGGAGTTATTCCTGAAAAACCATTTTGGGGGCCTTTAACCCCCCATTTTTCCAATATGGCGGCGCGAGCGGCAAAGATACGAGGTGGTAAAGTTGAAATTTTGAAAGAGCACATCGAAATCTATAAAATTCCCAATTTTCAGAACTTCCGGAAAACTTTCCAAGTAACCTCTATTTTTTCAACCAAATGACTGTACTATCAAGGTCACAACTAAATGGTTATTATTGAAATTAGTAAATTTTGTTGTTGAAAAGCTCCTACTCGGGGATACTCGGACTTTTTACTTTTTTAATGTACAAGTAACTTAAGTTCTGTCAAAATTTAGTGCAACAAATAATTGTTCGGCACATTAATTCCTGAGATAAATTTTTACAGATTCTGTAATTCTTGAATGTTGTGTGAACTTTGCTTTGTGAAAATAAAATTCGAATACTTGAGAACAAATGATTTATGTATTTATATTAGCGAAAGAAAAAAATCCATTTTGTTTGATGGAAAAATTCGCTTGAAATAAAATAAGAAATTCTTAAAATAAGAAAACGAATTCTTTGAAATCGTTGAATATTATTTTTTTCAGAGAAAAGCTATTTTTGTGAATTATTCTCCACAACGCCCTTATGTCAAAATTTAGCTAAGGTTTTAGCTGATGTTTGGTGAAAAAAGGGTGAGTTTAAATTAAGCGCAATCTAACTTACTATAGGCTTAAGAAAAAAACAATATTTTAGAATTACTACAATTGATTAATTAATACAAACTAAGTTCTCGCAAGTAAGCTAGAGAAATGATTTCTTCAATAACATAATTTTTTGACACAACTGTCTTTAGCATTACAAATTATTTGCATATAAATTCCTCAGGATACATCCAACTAATATAACCACCAATATATATGTACATCACACTATAGGAGCAGCACAACAAAAGAACAGCAACAGCAGAGAAATCACATAAGAAGATCACGTTGAAGATGAAGTAGCAAATATGTAAGAATAGAATAAGTTCACAGGGAACCAGAATGTCGGGATAAGAAGACCGACCAAAATGCTAGATTTTTCCTTTATTCTTTTTTGTTTTCTTTTTCTTTCTATTTTTCCTCCTCTTATAACATATCTTTTAATGGAGAATAATTGCAATATTGGGGCCGCCAGACAGGCAGATATGCAAGCACCAGCAAAGTGGGTGAAAGAGGCGGAATAGTAGAACTGGAACTGGCAGACACTAATGTGCCCTCACTATCCATGAAAAAAAAAAAATGGGAACAGACTGTCAGTGTCGACGAAACTGTTGTCTGCCTATATGCATTTCATAGCTTCTCCGCCGCCACTGTCGTCTTCGTCATCTACCTCCTCAATTACCCGTCAGAGTTTAGGGGAGGTCGAGCAAATTCAATCGAGGACAAAATAATAAGATTCTTGTACGAAAAAGCATGTCATTTACAGAAACTTGGATACAGAGAATGTTAACAGGGAAGACAAAAAATCAGGCGTTTTTTTTTCTTTTTTTGTCGAACGTGGATAAGGTGAGTGACATGTAATTGGGTTTTTGAATTTAGTTTTGTATCCAAATAGGGCGTTTTTTTATTAATCTTTTTAAGCAATGTAGGTACCGACATACCTAATTAATACGGATTTTTAAGGTGTTAATTCTAATACAAAAGATGAAACGTAGGAAGACAAAAATAAACACATGCATGTAGAAAATTGACACAAATAAAATGTATTCAAGTATTAAGTTATTGTATTAGAATATAGTACATTCTAAAAGCTTGATAGCATGGAAAGATAGTAGATTCGAAGAAACCTTATAGGAAAAGAAAACCAAAGAAATCCTGTTAAATGTACAAGGAAAGGTTTACTCATTGGTCTGGTCGCATTTAAAAAAACCTTTGTGATTCTTAAGTGTTGACGTGGCAAATTTATATAAACTAACATGTTTTCATGGCAAAAAGCTTTTATCAACACTACCTTTTATCAGTCAGAGAAAGACAAGAAAGTCAAGAAAGAAACCTAGGCAAAAACCTACCAAAAGATAAGTCAAAAAGATCGCTAAGTAATTAATCAATATTAAAATAGATTTAACATTAAAACAAGATTAATTGTTGCTCCCATGATCGCTCTTATCGAATGTTTAAAAATAAACGTTTTCCAAGATGCGTGTTATCGCCATTGGAGTAGAGATTTGTGGACTTTTAACCCAACTAAGTGGCCAAATTTTTGTGCACTATTTTGAAACGATTATCGTTTTACGTAATCACGTTTAAACGATAAAAAGATAATTTCAACGATAATAGTTTTACAGAATAGGGCCCCTGGTTGACTGATGGTAGGTTTTTGACAGACGACTACATTTAATCAATCGATAATACTTTACAACCAGGGTAGGGAAACGCTTACTCATGAGCAGATCCTTGTAATGTATCAATCGAATGTACTCTTGTAAACAAACGCCGGGCGCGTCCGTATCTGTCACTATAATTTCATGAAAAAAGGAAACCAATTGATGAATACGTGTAATATTGGATGGAAAAACATTTCTGCAAACTCGACATATTTTAAAACTCTATTGACTAACCTAGATGGGTCCTTCGGAGTATTTTGACCATGTAATCTAAATGCATCTTAAGGGAGTCCACAAACATACATAGGTGGCACAACTGTATATGGAGCACCCAACCGGTCATTCATTTCGTGTTTTCAAGTTGGTAGCGCTGGCATTTGACACCTGTCAAGCTCAGCTGTCATTTGAAGTGTCATAATATTAATAGAATGTTTGCCTTAACGCGTACAAAAAAAACTAACTAAATTAGTGGTGATTCAACCGTAGCCACTTTTTGCGTATTACGCGATGCTTATGGTCGTCATAATCGACCGACTACGCAAGCAATCGGTAAAATTGTGAAGAAATTAAGAGAGTGGAAGCGTTACTGATGTTGCATGGCCTGTGTAGTGTGTATCGCGTGATACCACTCAGTCGAAAATATTGCTGCTGCAAGTGCAAGTGTTGCTGATGATCCGAATTTATCGATTTCTCGGCGTTCGCAGCAATTGAACGTATCGTACACCTCACTTTGGTGTATTTTGAATTTGGACGATATGTGGTTCCAACAAGACGGGTCAACAAGCCACACAGCACGACCAATTATTGCTTTATTGCGTGTGAAGTTTCCTGGTCGCGTAATTTTAGTTGTTGTGACGTCAATTGGCCACCAAGATCATGCGATTCGACACCACAGATATTTTTCTTTGGTGCTACGCAAAAGTCCGTGTTTACGCGAATAATCCCCGAACTCTAGACCGCCCGAAATGTGCGAAAAAGTGGTTAAAAATTACTTCAAAAGAATCGCATGCTGCGAATCTTCCCGAGGCGGCCATTTAAGTGATATTGTGTTTCACACTTAATTGCAAGCCCAAACATTATGGGCCCTATCGCGAACGAGATTTCCCTGGAAATATTTCCCACGTTCGAAAAATTCGTATCGTAAATGGTGTTCGAAATTCCCCTCGGAATTTATTGCTATCGTGAACAATATTTCCATGGGAAATTTATTATGCGACGAACTCAACAAATCAAAACCAAATAGAACTGCTGGTCAGTATTATGGAAAAGAATTCACATATATATGTAGACTGGATTTACTATCTACAGGGAATAAGAAGATTTGGCAAAATTTGGCCGAAATGCATTTTCATTTTGCTTACCTTGCAGCAAAAAACGAAAAATGCAACACCAAGAAAAAGATCACTCCTGGAAGTTTATATTATTCGAAAAAAAACCCTTTTTTTTGCTCTTCCGCGGTTTGAATTTTGATCCATTCTGGACAAAGCTTTTCCTCGAAAATGTTAAGGAAGTTCGACAATACTTCCGAGAATGTTGACTGGGCAAGACCAACACCTACATCGTGGTCCTTGCCGACTCCTCTTTGGTACCCACCTTGGTAGTTTTTTCCCTGTGAAAAATTTATTCCGAGAGAAGTACACGATAACTAGAAATTTTTTTTGGGAATGAAACTTTCCGTGGGAACTAAAATTCCCCGGGAGATTCCCGATAGGGCCCTATAATGAAATAAAATTTTTATCAAAAATGTATAGCTGTGTGTGTTTTATTTAGCTTTACTTTCGAAACCGAAAAATGAATGACCCGTTAGTTTGGTATCGTTACTGGGAGAGCAAAAACTCGTTTCAAATCGAAACGCAGAGATTTTTCAACATCTTTCTTAATTTTATAGCTTGCGAGGAGTAATAATAGATTTTGCAAGTGCTTGAACTTATCTATTTTTAGGCGTGTGGTTAAAAAAAATTGTTTGCAACGCATCATCATCCATTCATGAAAACAAACCAAACTAACCTCAAAACAACTGAGAACTGTTAAATTAGCTGGTAACAGAAAACAGTGTTGCTACATTATAATTATCCACCTCTAAAAAAGCACACTATTTAGGTACATATGGATTGGTTAAAAATATAAAATATAAACTTCTAAATGAAAACGCAACTTTCTATTTTTTTTTTATTTAAAATTAATTAATCATTAATTATTGTATTGTTGCAATTATTTAAACGCTATTTAACTTTCAATTGTTCACCTATCAAAAATGACAGCAACTGTAAAAATTATTTTTTTTTTTTCGAAAGCACAATGGAAACAAAATGCCTGCAGTCACGGCATAGCCTTGAATTTATCAGTCAAAGGTATAAAACTTTTTTTGTATAAGAATATCTTGGACCACAGTAAGCTTAGAAAAACAAGAATGATAAAACGATAGGGGGCGCCAAGAGTAAATTTTCTACTGCACACACAACCTTAACTAAAAGATGTTGCTATATGCAAGGACGCCACCCTTTCCCCAAGAAAAGGTATACTAAAATGCCGCCCATGATTACATTCATCGACGAATTACAGACAGCAGGATCTCTTTCCCCTAAAATTAGTTGTTGGCAGTTTATAAAATAAATTCCGGGTGTGTTTACCCGTTATTTTTGTTGAGGGGGATATTCTGCAAATAATGGTGTTCCTCTGTATTAATGTGTTTGTATTTGTGAAAACAATCTCCTTCCCTTGTAAATACGTCTGTATATGTTCCACCTTGCTGCTGCCTTGCAGATTATGTCGATCCAAAAGTTTATTTTTCCACTTTCAAACTTTTTTTTAATGAAAAAACAAAAAAAAAGTTACAGGTTGTTGTTGTGTTTCTCTTCAAATGGTTTCATCTGATTTTACTTTGATTCAAAAAGATGCATCTTTTTTCCCCTGGACTTTGCCAATCCAAACTACCCTTTTTGTATTTGTGTATGTACTAAAAGAGAAAAAATTGTAAGAACGAATAATGAGTTTTTATCCCTTTGCCGGCCGACGCGACGCGACGTTACCGGCTGTCACACTTATCAGTTTGTTTCCATAGTCGGATTGTGGCCCGCTTCTGTATTCTGCGAGTGATGCGAAACTAAGGAAATGTTAATTTATAACACTTATAAGTATAACAGTTGATCACTATTAAAAGGTGTTCATAAGGCGCTTCGCACGACTTGAAAAAAGCTCTGAGTGCTCGAAGTATGCCCACCAGTAGACGGCCCTGGTACTGCGGGGCCTCATTAACAATATTTCTATAAACAGAAAATCTGTTATTAATTGGAATTTCTTTAGTTACTTCCAACTTGTAAATAATATTTAACGAAATTTTCTTATGCCCCAGAAAATACATGGTTAAACCCATGGCATTAATAAAATTTTGTGGAATTAAAATGATTCTTAACGAACGACAAGAATATGTAAATTTGAATAATTTCAATAAATAAATTTTACAAACAAAAGTTGAAGATTAAAGGATATAAAATTTAACAGAAGTAATGAAAAGGAAATTAAAATAATTGATTCTGAACTTAACACACTCAGATCTTGTTTAAACAGAAATTATGTGTTACATCCATCTAGTTGAATCCGACCCTGTTTAGAACCCACCTTTAGCATACAAAAAAAAAACCGTCTGAAATAATAATAAAAAAACTAGATACCCCTGTTGGGAAGTATTGAAGGAAGAAGTTCTTCGTAGGGAGTAAGTAGCAGCTAGATGTTAAAGGGGATAAGAGTATACAAAAATATGTAAGAGCATCTGCATCGACCGATTCCTTCTTCTCGGTACGATATTCGAAAACATTTCCAGCTTGTTGCTATGAAACATTTCAATATTTAATTGCACCTTTCTGCTGCAGTTATGCTGTAACAGAATAATGCCACCCCCTAATAGGCTTTGATTGTTATTTTGTTACTTTTGCTTTCGTTCGTAAATCGAACATTAGCTTAAGATTGAACGGTTTAGCATGTGGCGTGCTATTCGCTAATAAATTATTCACCGAAAATTCTTCGCAATCAGAAAAATAATATGAAATTAAAATTGTCAATAGAATCGAAATCGAGGTAAGTTGAATATATGGACACGGATTGAAGAATCTAGGTTTATTCAATTGGGTGGATATGGATACACCTAAAATTATTTTCATAGAATTAATTTATATAGGCTACGTATGGGCCTAGAATCTTGATCAGCCTAGTTTTCAAAAAAAAAAAAAAAAAAAAATTTGAGCCTAAAATTATTTTCATAGAATTAATTTACATAATGCTACTTACCTCATTAATATGTTTATATGTTTTTATCAGATCCACACTAAGCTTTCGTAAGGGCGCTGTAGCTGGATCTCGAAAATGTGTTGGTATTCGAGCTTGCATCGCTCGAACCTCCGATGATGATGTCGGACTCGATCGCTACAAAATAAAATTTATATTAATAGTTTTATAATAATTAAAAAATTTTGATTTTTAAGTTTCTTACGTGATGCATAACATCTCGATGTGTGGCGGGTAGATCTTCTTCAACAACAAATCGTCCATAAAGAGGTGCGTGTCGCTGGCGCCCCGATTCAGCACCAGCAGCACCTGACACATATGCCGCCGACACTAAAATTAAATAAAACAAAAAAATTATTTAATATAAAAAGAATAACAATAAACTGTTAAGAAAAATTTAACTTTTATATTTAAAAAGTTAAATACAATTTTTGTCAAAGCGTTCCCCGTTGTTTTTCTAAAAATCTATGCAAAAATAAAAGGAAAAATATTAAAAATAAGATCAACACTTGCAATGCCATGCAAAAGCCAAAAATCTATATTTTATTTTATGTTACTTTATTGTATTTCATTTAATTAAATTAAATTAAGAAATGTAGGCATTCTGTATAACAACACTGGATTCATGATCTATAATTATATAAATATATTTAATATACAATATACAATTTCACTTACAAATACCTACAGTGGGTTGCCAAATTAATAGGGACAGTCATGGATTTTAAGTGAATTGTATGTTTCCGTATCAAATTAATAATCTTATGTGTATATTAATAAATATGTATTTTTTATTAAGATTAGTTATTATTACATCAATATGAGTTGTTAAATAATATTTTATTAAATTAGAGTGTGTAAATTGAGAGTGTGACGAAGTATCTGAATGACCAAAACAACCAGTTTTATGCTGGCCAGGCGATTCGCCTGGCATGAACCCCATTGAAGAAGTTATTACAACCAAAGTAAGTAATAGACAAAATAGTAGAGGTCTAACACCACTGCCCTGCAATTATAGAATGCGCTAAAAAGTGCATTGATAGCATGCCGGGACATATTCAAGTAGAAAACGTTACAAAATATTGATTTTTTTTTAAGTTTATTTTGATTAAGAGCTAGTTTTAAATATTATTAATTTAAAAAATACTATTTAACAACATATTTTGATGTAATAATAACTAATCTTTATAAAAAATACATATTTATTAATACACACATAAGATTATTAATTTGATACGGAAACATACAATTCACTTAAAATCCATGACTGTCCCTATTAATTTGGCAACCCACTGTATAATAAACCATGTACTCAAAACGTTACAAATAACAGCTAAATGTCACACGATTTGTATACCACATATTTTTTATATACATATATTCCCTATACATATGTTAAGGTTAACGTATTATGCTTGTTATAAGTAACTTTCGGCATAGCAACAGAGTTGCGTTTGAAATGTACCATCAGTTGGTCACGGAGATCTTTGTAATAAATTTAAGTTTTAAAGTCGAATGGTGTTTTACTTTTTACTTGTTCCTGTGATTTTTAGCCGTCCTTATAGAAAAGAAATAGGCAAGTGAATTTGTTAAAAACTTGACGTAGTTAATTTTACCACCCTGGAGAAATGTCAAGTACTTGTCAAGGCCCTGGAAAGTTTTCAGTACCAAAAATTTAGCCGAGGAAAACTTGTCAAATACTCTTAGTAAAACTTGTTGGGCAAGACTTTGTATAGTAAAAGTCTCATTTGTTTCCATTTATATTTAGTTTAACGACTAAAAAATTCTACACAAAAAGTCGAAATCGCAATTGCGTTTTAAGCCTAGGTATTTGCCTAATAGTTGGTGATTTTTTTTCCTCTGGTTCAAAAATGGTAGTATTTTTTCAGAATCCGGCGGAATTTAAAAAATATCATCTGGCAATTCTATAGTAATTAATTAGCTTTTTGGACTGGTAAGCGGAAAGGCCCAGGATCGAATTTCAAATTAACCAACATTTTTGTTGTATTTTGTCTCTCGAGATAAAATGACACATAACTGGCGAAGGCTAGCTCATTTCGCTATTCTTCCTTTCTAAGATCTCATTAAAAATCAGATTTTTTTTCCAAGCGAGTACTAATTTAGTTTTTTCATATTCAATGTAATGCTATTTATTAGATTTTTATGGAATTTTAAGTATTAGTTTATGTTCATTTTTGTAATTTTGAAAAATATTATTAAATGAAGTCACTTTGTGCGAACGGGACGGTCAATTTGTGGGACGACGACGACGGTTTGACTTAAATGATTAGAGTAATTATGAGTATGAGAACTTGTAACTTAACGACCCACAAACTTTCTTGTTGTTGTTTTTTTTAAATTAAATTGATTTCTATTGTTGAGAACTTAAGAAAATAAACAATATATTATATTCATTGTTAGGTTATTTTATTTTGCATTCTCCTTAACTGGCACTGCAGTGCACTCAAAGAAGCTCTCCTATATTGTATAGTTAAAGTTTATTTCGTATGTATTTTTTTTTTGTACTCCTGATTTCAATTTTCCTAGATTAAGATGCCAAACGGAAGTGGATATTAATGAATACTGAAGACAGACAAAAATGAGATGAGAAAACAAACATAATAGAATGGTGCGAGACACAACTACAAATGCCATCATTATAACAGAACTTCGAAACGAGACAAGAGGTGAGTTCAATACAAAGGTACTCGGTTTTTTACCGAAACCGAGTACATTTAGACGGAGAAGTTTCTTAAGAAAATCTGGGTATTCGTATAGTTCTAGATGGTCTGAACACCCAAAAGGGTGATTTAACATTTTAAGGGATGTAAAGATGAGTAGATTTTTTTTTGTTTAATACACCACCAGATATTATCGTTGTAAGCAATTTACTTATAAAGAAATTTGAAGATTGCTTAACTAAAGAAATAACCTCTTATTTGCAAGCATATTGTTATTGTTTGCGTGTAAAAATTATGCTGAGTTGCTATACACTTTCACAAAAACACGACTTACATATGAATGTATTTAATTAAAAAAATTATAAAATGAATATTTGTATACTATACTATGTGATTTTTCAAATGAATTGGTTTGTAAAATAAATGGTTTCGTTGTTTTATTTACATCACATATGCATATCAAAAGAAGGCCAAGGTGTGAACCAAAAAAAAACATCATAAACTAAATTGGGTTCTATATTATTATTATTTGCTCCTCTTTCTCTCTATCTATTGATAAGGTATTTTTTGTTTTTTCCGACATCCTGCAAAAGTATGCAATTTGCTTGCAAAATTGTCAAAACACAACTGAGATGTAAACAATGTACGTATAGAAATGTAGGAGGAATGAACATGAAGTAACGAACGAAATCAGGTTTGACAAACAATCGAATAGAGATGAGTGATGACCAGATGTCAGGTATCGATTTATAATCGATCAACTACAAAAAATTACATACATATATGCAAATAAATAAGAGTACTTTCTACAAACAAAAACATCATTCTTATAAATATTGGTTGTATTTTATTTTCTTCAGTTCTGAACCGGATGGTAATTCTTAGTAGTACAGCTAATCCTCTATGAAAGTTTAAACGCATTCTGAACAAACGGCCCTATGTCGAGAACACATTTTGATTTTAATGAACCAAAATATAGGGTTTTCGAATAGGGACTTTAAAACTTTGAATTTAATTTGTGAACGCACCCTTTCACTAATCATCGAACTGTCATTGTCAATTTATTCAGTAAACTCAACATTTTCATCATGGAATATTTGAAGCGACGTACGTTCTTCGATTGGGCTCTGGAGAAGCTGCGCCAAGATGATGAATTTCATCGCAAAATCATCTTCAGTATCGAAGCTCATTTTTGGCTCAATGGGTTCGTCAATAAGCAAAATATGCGTTATTGGTCGGGTGAAAATCCAAATTTGCTTCATAAATCACCACTTCATCCACAAAAAATAACAGTTTGGTGCGGTTTGCATGCCGGCGGCGTTATTGGGCCATATTTTTTCGTCAACGATAACGATTGTCACGTTACTGTGAATGAAGATATGGACTTGGACGACATGTGGTTTCAACAGGATGGTACCTCAAGCCATACAGCACACGTTACAATTGATTTATTAAAGAGTTGTCAAGTCTTTATTGGTGAACCCCTTAGAATAGAAAGAAATTCATCGATTTTGAAAAACATCGATGGTTCAAGTTCAATAAATTTTGTTATCGATAATTTAATCGCTCATCTCTAAAACAAAGCATTGCGTGAAAAACTTATAAACTTTTAATTTCGAGCTGTAAAAAAGGTTTTCATACTTAAATAGACTGTACAAAAAGTGATTAAAAAACATTTTGACCTGTTACTACTTTTATTATTTTCCAATAATATCATCATAAATGCAAAAAGGAACCATGTAATCACGATGATACGTGCCTGTCAAAAAGACGTAAGACGAAACGAACGAAAAGGAATCGTGCAATCAGCGGCGTTAAAGAAAGAACAGTTTTAAAGTTATACACTTATACAGAACCGTGCATATTAATTGGAACAAGTTTTTTGCAGTTTTTTAATTTTATTGTATTTATATCCGAAACTGTATTGTATAGCTATTCAAAATAGGTAATTCAATAAATAGAGACAAACAAAGTATACCACCTAAAATTTCGACTATATAAATCCTTCACCATACGTGCAAAGGTTAAAACCAGCACAGATGTCAAACTAAAGTAGACGTCAAATTATTTCTACATTGATTGCCTCAGAAATTAAGAAATGGATAAAATCTGTTATTTCACGAAATTTGTGTGGTCTGCGTCAGAAATGTACAGTACATTGCATGCCCGATTTTACGAAATGAACGTTAACTTGTTTTGGCCCGGGGTAATTTACAAAAAAAAAATCGATTATAAATACATAGTTGCCACTTTTTTTCAAAATAAATTTCCCTGACTTTCCCTGACCAATTTTAAAACTTTCCCTGACCAAATAATAAAAAAATTTAAAACAATCACTCTTTGAGAAACATTATAAATACTTGCTCTTATTTATAAACGTTGTTTAACCTTGTGTTCCAAAACCTTGTTGTATAGCTGCGCGACAAATAATTTGAGATTTAAGAAATGTCAAATCTTGCTAGCGTGTGTGCAAATCGGTTTAAATTCTTTTTGAAATCTTGCAAAATATGCAAGATGTGTCTGACAGAAAAAATTCGATTCTTTTTCTAAACAGAATCGAATCTTTGGTTGAAAGGAATTCCAAATAAACCTTCTTCCCATTCTTTCTATGCACAAATCCAATGGCAGTATTTAATGAGCTCGGTAAATACACATAGTTTTTGGCCCAACAGAGTTCAACGAAATACATAATTTATTTCATTATGAAAATAATCTCTGCTGAACAAATTTTTTCCTGACCGCTTTTGGAATTCCCTGACTTTCCCTGACAAAATTTTCGTTCCCTGACCCTCCCTGACTTTCCAGTTGAGTGGCAACTATGAAATAACAATTTAAGTTAAATTAAATAAAAGATATAAATATTTAGTAAACTAGATATAAATATTTAGTAAACTAAATATTTATAACTTGGACTCAAATATTTATGTTTTGTATCAGAAAATTTTTGGAAAGTCTAATAAATACGGTTTTAACAGTGTTATTAAAGCAAAGACTTATAAACCATAATAGTCACAACGGACGATGAGCAATAATTTTAATCCTGTTTTACTTGATAGCCGTATTCTTTTGAAGGTGAAAAAATAAGTTTTATAAGTAAATGAAAAAAAAACTTCTATGTACTTCTGCTGTAATGCGAAATTACATAAAGTACCTAACTACTTAAGGGGATCGTTCTTTTCCACCTTACAAGCTGGGGACGGGGTAAGAGGTTTATCAACAATTTTCTGGGCATTTAACAGTAGTTCTGTGCATTTAAAATGGGTAACCGAACTACAACCATCTAATGGAAATGGAAACAAACAAACAATTTGAGCGCAGAGTAGTTGTGCACATTAAATTAGCCAAATGTCATCTCATTAAATTAGTTGATTTTTTTCATGCAGATGACATTTGTTATCAATTTGTTTAAAAATCAAAACGCATTTTTAAAGAAACCAACCAACATTTCGTCTTAAACTTTTGGTTTTATTTACCATTTTTGATGTTTGACGTTTGGGATGCGTTTAGAAACTCTTGACTTTTGTCACCATTTTCTCTGTGAATTTCAGAACTCATGACTTTGTATCAAATAGTCATCTGATGCTTTTTTGAACTCAGTCTATATACAAACATTTTATCATCCGTTTTTCTGTTTTTGACTAAAATTTAATAAGTACGTAAAATTTTGAATACAAATATTTTCAAATTTTGTTTTCATTTTCATTTTGAGTTTGAAAATCAATTTTTTAAAAACTGCTCACCAAAACTTTTATTTAAAAATAAAATAAAAGAAGAGATTTGTGGCTTAACAAAAATGTATAAGGCATGGCATTGTAAGTATTACCGTTGTTTTTAATTTTTTTTTTTCAGTTTTAAGTCAATTTTTTTTAGAAAACTGTCCCTCCCGATTTGGAATTGACAACGCGACAGTAATTATCATACGAATATCAATATCTCAATAAGTTATTTTTTTTATAAATTATTGTGATGTAGTGTACCCATCTGTCACAAATGTGTTGAAATCGTTATATTATGTTAATTTAAAAAATTCTGAAGTGTTAATTGGAACCAGAAATTATTTTATAGCAATACAATAGATGAACAAACTTTTGTTTTTTTTTTTTAAGTTTTGAATTAACCTAACACATGAGATATAAGTTAGCTGTAATTAGTTATTCAAGTCAATTTTTAAGAAAATTGGCCATGCCGCCTAAAGAGGGAGAACTAAGCAGAATAATGATTTACGGAAGGAATTAATTTAATTGGAACACTGAAACAAAAATTCTTTAAAAACAGGTTCTACTGCTTTTTGATTCCAACCGATTATATAAAACATCGACCGTCCAATCTCGACTCTGGAATGTCACTACTAAACAATATGGCTTCTTCGAAATGTATGGGTATGTATGTGTGTGTTCTTCGTCTACACTCCGAATATATAGCTAGTCGAAGCATTTTGTAGTAACGGGTGGTTAAATTTAAAGGGCCGATGTTGAATGTGAACCACACCTAAACGTAAAGTTTTTTTCTGCATTTCATTTGACATTCCTCGGAAAAATCGTGCAAAGATTTGAGCAAACCGGGTCTGTAGGAGATGTGAAAACACCAGTGCATGCTCGTACAGCTCGTACTGCAGAAAATATTGCTGCTGTTCGCGGTAGTGTGGCTGAAGAGCCGTCCATCTCAACTCGTCGTCGTGCCCAACAATTGCACCTCTCACGCTCGTCGTTGATGAACATTATGCATAGACTTGCATTTACACGCTTACAAGGTGCAATTGACTCAAGAACCAAAGCCTCTTGACCATTTCAAGCGTCGGTCGTCAATGGTTAGAATGTTGGCAAGAAATGGCAACAGTGGATGATCAATTTTCGAAGAAAGTCATCTTCAGTGATGACTGATGAGGCACATTTTCACCTCAGTGGATTCGTCAATAAGCAGAATAGTCGTCCAAGTCCAAGAGTGATTGTCGAAAAACCAATGCACCCACAAAGAGTGACTGTTTGGTGCGGTTTATGGGCTGGCGGCATCATCAGGCCGTATTTTTTCCAAAATGAGGCCGGTCAGGCAGTTACTGTGAATGGTGTTCGCTATCGTGAGATGATAACGAACTTTTTATGGCCCGAATTGGAAGATATGGATGTGAACGATATGTGGTTTCAACAGGACGGTGCCACTTGCCACACAGCTAACGAAACAAGCTCTTTTGCGCCACAAATTCAATGGCCGTGTTATCTCACGTGGTGGCGATGTCAATTGGCCGCCAAGATCATGTGATTTGACACCGTTGGACTTCTTTCTTTGGGGTTATTTGAAAGAAAAGGTGTACGTCGATAAGCCAGTAACAATTCAAGAACTAAAGGATGAGATATTTCGGCACATTAACGGCATAGAACCTAAATTATGCCTCAGCGTCATCGAAAATTTGGACCATCGGATGGAGGTGTCCCGCCGAGGACGCGGCGGCCATTTGGCCGATATTTTGTTCCATGCATAATTGAACCATACCAATATTATCATAATAAAAAGAAATGACAATAATTTCCTAAATAATTTGTGTTTTATTCAAAATCAACATCGGCCCTTAAAATCTAAGCACCCTTTAGTATAAAAGTGAAAAGGGGAGTGTAAAAGGAATACTCCGACCATCCAAGCCAAAACGACATACATATAATACTCTTAGTTAACACAACAGAGTTCTTGTTTATTGAAGTAGATTTTCCTAAAGATTTAGTACTAAACGCGAATTAGCTATTACACGTAGTTTATTTTATTTATTAATAAGAAATTTTTAATTTATAATTTAAGTTTTGATCAAAGTTTTTGTTAAATTGTGAAAAATATAGAATATAATTCAACAGATTTTATTTGAGATGCTCCATTGGTCAAAGAAAAAAAAGTTCTCCTAATCCAACGTGTAACATTTAAAAAGACGAAGAAACTTTTGCCTGATGTCAAAATATATTTACAGGGTGATAAATAAAAGTACCCATCCACACCAAAGCGGCGGCGGTGATGCGATGCGCAGCAAATCTCATGTAAAATATATTGATAGCCGAAATTTTACTTTTCGTTCTGAATGTTTTGCGTGGAGAGCCTTAATAAATTGTGAAAATCAATATTGACTTAGAAAAAAATGTTCACTCAATTTTAAAGTGAATTTATTTTTGCTATGCTAAAACATATCACACACACACATATAAATATATGTATCTTCATATAAAGGTATGCATCATTGTACATGTCTGCATAACATCTTTAACGAAGGACACTGGGACATTTGAGTTGAAAGTAATTTTATTAAAACAAAAACTTTCTGAGCGTCATGTCAACCGAAAAGTGAAATTAAGCTGTCAAATTTTTTGTTTTTTTTTTTTTCTCATATTAACTTCCAACGTTTGGCTTGAGAGAGATTAAATTATGTCCAAAATGAAAATAATCTTTTAACTTAGAAACCATGGGCTCAGTCACCTGAAAATTTTATTAATTGGCAACTCATTGGTCAGCTTATATGGTTGGACACAACAAAAAACAAAAAGATCCTCTTTTTATTTTTGTCCATCAAAGCAAAACCAAAGCATTGAAAAGCTTGCTTCCTTTCATGGTGAGTGGTGGGATGGGCATCGTTTGACGTTTTTTTTTTAAATATTTCAACTTCATTTGTCGAAATTTCAATTTTTGATGCGTTGTTTTTAGCGTTGTATTGATTTGACCTTAAATAATTTTTCTTATCCACTATTGAAATTTGTATTATGTTATTTATTTTATTTCTTGCCTTAATCAATAAAAAAATTAGTTATTATTCAAAAAAAGCTTTAACAACATTTAGTCCACAAAAATTTGTGGCAATCGCACTTGGGTTCATTGATAGTTATTGATAGTTATTATTTACTGATTTTTTGCAAGCAAGACGATTCCAAATTTGAGTAATATCTAGGTCAAAAAATGACGACCATTTCACGTTTTCGATACCGGTGAATTAAATTAATACATAATTTTCAATAATTGTCTGATCTCGCCTAAGCGAAAATAAATAGCTGTGTTTTTAAGGAGTGAAAAAGCACGATGAGTAGATGAGAACTAAAATCTAGTACAATCTGGTACTCGAGTAGATGAGCAGAGTAGTTACACACAGAATATGAAAAGTTGACAATCACATAAAACTGTAGTAGCCATTTCTGTGGGTTCAATTTCAAGCAAAGTATACGCACGAGTACTTAGCCATCTTCAAAGAAATACAGCTTATACATAAATGAGGACGAGGAATACCTTAAATACAATGAGTGATAAACTAAGTTTGTCAAACATTGGTTGTATTGTGTTTTAAACTTTGTAACAAAAATGTGTGTAGACGGTTTTTGGTGTCAATAATAACGTTAGGTATATATGCAGTTATTAGTAACAAAAAAGCAGTTCGATTTATCGATAATAATTAGTACTTAAAATTAATAATAAAAATAAATGCTGAAAAATTCTGTTTGCCTATCTTTATCTTATAAATTATTAGTCACCTGCCAAGTGGCAATGCTGCCGTCGAACTTATGCGACAGTGTAATGTTTTTGTTTTTAGATACAAAATGTATTTTTATTTCAATTATGTTTAAGGTTTGCCATTTTCTATTTTTAGTTTCACTTAGTCATTTTTTTTTTTTTTTTTTTTTTTTTTTGTGAATTTAAAAATTTGTTTTATGGGTGAAAAGAATCATAAATGTTTAACTTTCATATATATCCGGGTACGGCGGAAGCGCGGCGACCGGCGGCATGCATGGGGAACAGTGATCTCTTTCTTAAATTTTGACAAACAAAAATTTCTCAAGCCAATTTTCGACGAAAATTCATGAAATTTTGTATTCCTCACGATTTGGACACGCTGAATGCATTGTCAATGCCTATTTTTTATGTTTAAAAATGAGGGTTTAAAATTAAGGTCACGATATGGAGCCAATTTCACAGATCATACACATCATACATTGTATGATTTTGAAAGCTCTGATACCATCAATTCTGTTTCATAGAATTATTTTATGATCGTCTGTCATACATCATAACATCGAGAGGAATATTTCCAATGAGCTTCTGTTTCACAGAATTTTTGCATGTATTGTATGACTAAAATGTATGACATCTTTTCATACATTAGATACACCATTAAAATGTAGCGTTAGACAAATTAAACTTCGGTGAACTTCTTACTTCTTCGGTGATGTTAAAATAATAAATAAATATTTATTTCAAATATTATAAATAAAATATAATAATTAAAAAAAATAATAATAAAAAACTAGGAAATATTTACTAGCTTATATTTATTTTGACTTTTTTAATTAAACTGCACTTGAAAATATGATTTTGTTTGTTTGATATATTTTTTTTTGCAACAAATGTCAAAGAAGAATGGGTTCGTTCAATGCAAATTAAGAAATTTTATTCATAATTTTGATAATTTATGACAGATAGCCAATCAGAGGGTTTCCAAAAAGTTTGAAAATTCTGAATCTGAATGAATTGAACGTACTCACTGCTAAACATTAATTTCAATGAAATGTCAAATCATACATCACATACAACAATTATTAACGTCATACAATCCTTCCAATGGAATCTGTGAAACAGAAAATTGTATGTGATGTATGATCGGAAAATTATTATATGTAATATATATAAATTAAAATTTTAGATTAAAAACAAAAAAGCAATATTCAAGTCAGGAATGTAATCAAATGTCTGTCTATAAAATGTATTTAAATATATATCTTTAGAAATTTAAATTTTTAATTGTTCACAAATGTTTTGAAGTTTCAAAACTAATATAGACATTTATTAATTAGTAAACAGTTCACTAATAAAACTTATAAATATTATACATATAACTTAAATAGATGAATTAACATCTCTCAATGGATTCACACCTTTAGTGTAAATAGGAAGTGCGAAGTCCTGATAACAAAGAAAAAATCAGCTCCAACATCCAAAAATATTAGCTAATTATTTGCGTCTGGGTATTTTAATTTGTTGTGTAAATAAATAAAATGAAAGTTTGATTATATTAAAAATTTATTTGTAAGAAAAGTGTATGGACTCATTATGGAATATATGTACATAGTCGTATTTTATAGGGAACTCAAGTTTTCGTATCGTTAACTTTGCTTCTGGCTGAAAACTTTATTTATGACATTTTCTACTTCGAAGTAATTTTGCGATTAGCGAATTTGATAAAAGTCTCGAAAATGAGATATCGAAAACGATATGCTCTTCGAATTCTATAATCAGTACCTACGCTATAACTATTGAAATTTGCAGCGTTAATAAAAAAACAAGAAAAAAAAGTAAACCCAAGAGAAGGGGGTTGTTTGTAAACTAGTCAAAATAAAATTTTCCCGTTTCCGACTCGTGAAGTAAACGACGTCATCGGCGTTAATTTAGCAGGATAAATTAAAACATGTTTTGCTAGCTAATTATTTTATTATTGATTTTTGGCACATTTTGAACGGAATTTTCGCAACGCAAATAAATTAAACCATTAAGAAACCACACTTGGAAACCGACATCTAAAAATTCTATTGGTTTTGGTACAGGATTTGTGCAAAAGAGATTGATTTTGATTTTTTTTTTTTCAGAATGAAAATCGATTTTGTTGAATTTGATCTATAATTTGATCAAATTCAACAAAATCGATCTATAATTTGATCAAATTCAACAAAATCGATTTATAGGTGGACGTATAGGTGGAATTTCAAAATTATCGCTCTTAAATTTGTGGTTTTTCTTATTTTCTGCTTATATTTTATTTGAATTCGTTATGGGCTTGGCTCACCAAACATCGCTTAACATAAGCAGAGTAAGGAACGAAGTGTTTAAAAGCCACTGAAATAGAATCAAAGTTAAACAAAAAAAAAACGGTGCAAAATTGCTCTCTGAAAAGCTGGACACTTCGTAGTTCTATGAACTGGAAAATTATAATTATAACTATTCCATAAACACATCCACCGAGATGTAATTAAAATATCAATCTTACCAACATCAAAGAACAAAACTAAGAAAATTTAATTCGAGACTCGAATAAACGTCAAAAATCCATCCACAATAGGACTCTACTTTTAAATCGGCCGTAATTCTAGTGCCGACTTTGTGTTTGTAATGCATGTTAAATCGTACTTTACAACGTATAGCTTTTCTAATAAAATACGCCTAATTATATATGTAGCTACTGTTTAGAAAGGTTGTATAGTTTGCACTTCATCGGTACATTTCAACAAATTCTATCCCACTCAATCGAAATATTTTGTCATTTGAGCTTATATAAAATAGCATATCTGTCGCAAGGATATTCCCGCCGACTAACAACACGAACACAACAAACTTGAAAACTGTAAATAAGAAAACAATATGCGTTCCTCCTTTCTATCTAAATTTATCTATCAAAATTTAGTCTTTACAATGGTGAATCCATTTTATTTTGCAAGTGCTGTCAGTTGGAAGTCTTAAGAAAAAGAGACAAAAATATACAAGAAATATATACAAATTTCAACTGTGACTGTTTATTTTTATTTCACTTTCAGTTCAAATGTCAAATTGTCAAATTAAAGCACCCAAACAAAATTGGGTGCGTTTAGGGCTCAGTTAATGCACATCGCTGATGTTTGGGGAGGCGTTCAGAAACCCATGAAATTTGTCACCATTTTCTCTGTTGACTTTCGGAACTCATGAATTTGCATTAAATATGCATGTATGTATTTCTTTCGCAACTATTAACAATAGATTTTATTTCGAGATCAAAAATTTGTTCTATTAATTTTCTAACTATACATTTTACTATAAATAGAAATTTCTTTTCCTGAAAATAATATAAAGTATCATTATTACTTGACGAGCGAAAAGAACACGAATAATTTTTTATCAAATTTACAACACCATATCAAAAAGTAATGCCTTAAAAATGTAACCATACGGAAATAAAATGACAAGTAGGTATAGAGCATATTAAAACAAAATAAAATAGTCTGCCCCAGTTTTTGAAATAAAAACAACAACAACAAAAAAGCGAATGCGAACCGGCTTAGTGCCAAAAAATATTCTCAATTTTCTTTTCATCTCACTATACTTTTAATTGTTGTGTTTTATATATATTGTTTAAAATTAACTTTAACAAAAATTTAAACACACAAGTGGTGCACAAAGAAAAACTATTTCCTGGATCATTGTGTGCATGGCGTTTTCATCACAGCGAAGAATCACCTGTTTTAACATGCTTTATCCAACAATTTTTATTACATCACTATTAAATCTTACAATAAAATACATACCTATACATATATACGAACATATGTATGTAGACTAAATTGAATTTTAGCTTAAAACTAAACGAATAGAGTCCACTGTGTAACATTTGGGGGAATTATTAGTCTGTTGCCAACATATTCTAAAATTGTTTTGTATCGTGTATTGCATAATTATTCTTGATGGCAAAATCAGATAGATTTACCGAAATAAATATCATTGGGGGTTTGGTATTTTTAATTAAATACATATATTTGCAATAGGTTCATTACCTATTTATATAAACGATCAGCTGAATTTTTGTTGTCAGGATCAAAGTAGTTGTTTATATAGGGTGGAGTGACTCTGATTGCTAATTTAGTTATACCAACAAATAAATATCACCGCAATATTTATGTAATCCAAATAAAGAGACACGACTTGCTTCGATGTGCATTGTTGAAAATCGGTGATGCAGTCAAAAACATTTGAGAAAGAAATAATTTAAGCTGCAAGATTTTAATACAAAATTCGATAGGATGATTCAGAAAGTTTTAATAGTTTAAAAAAAGAAAGGAAAAACAAAAGCTTTAATAAATGCACGAGTTTAACAGTTTATTGCCATTGTTTTACATTGTATGTATTAAGTCACCCAGGGAATTTCGAGGCTTAGCTCTAAAAACTGTGTTACCGAATCGAATTATTATCACTTTGTTATCGATAGTTTGTATGGAAACGTCAAAATATTTTTGAGTTACCAAATGCAACAGTTTTTGCTGATTACAAAATCGCCGATCGCAGTCTCCAGCTGCGCAAGGAGCAGTCAGGATCATGCCTCAACATGATCATGGAATTCGTACCAGAGAAGTTTATAAACACCTCTAGGTTTTTGGGGTGCTGACCGGCAATTTTCTGCGGTCCCGTTATAATTGGTAGGCCCACCTAGCAATGAGTCCTAAACGGAAGGTGTTCTCGTAAAGCTTAGCCAATCATAACTGTTCAAATGTGGCAAAATGTTATTCAATTTTTGTTTTCCATGTCTTCTCACAGCTTCAATGGTATAATAAAAAAGATAGTTCGTTTATGTAAAATCTCCCACAAGTCTGTTAGATTTTCGGATTACTCTCATAAATCCAGCCATAACACAATGAGTGGGACCCCTTTCACTATAGAAAATCAATTGACCTTAAGATGGCTGGATTTTGGGATTTATTCCCTTTATCGAATTATTGTTAATTAAAGTTAAGTCAAAATGAGATCATAGGCTTGTAAAGATGTTCCATTTTGTTCAGTATGTGACGCATTAATGCATCATACCATCGGTCGTCAATGACTTTATATCCGGTAGTTGTCCAACAAATTTCTTAGTTTTTCTTAAAGCTAAAAAAAGTTTGAAATGACAAAATGGTAAAAATTAATGTTAAGAGGAAAAAAAGGTGTAATTTCAGTGGAAATTATTGTTCAACTGAACTATTTTTGTATACATATTTAACATATTTATTAATTAATAACAACTGATATCTCAACCACTTGTTGACTAAAGTGTATATCGCGAATAATTGTTTCAATACATTTCCATCAACAAATATTTTTAAAGTAATAGTCACTTTCTCGAAAATAGATATTCTTAAGAAATAACATTTAATCAAAGTAACAACAATTTCATTTGTATTCAATAAAGATTCTATTTGACTTGATTTAGATTTAAAAAAAAAAACACACACACGTTGGAATGTTCAAAATACGTCAAAAGAAAGAATTTTGTAAAATTCTTAGTTTCGTCATCTGAATCTGGGGATTGGGAACAGAAAATAAAAAATAAATAGAAAACACAGACAATATTACCCGATGGACGAACATTAACTTATAATCAATCAATTATGAAAGCAATAGCAAGCCCCGGGTAAAAAAATTTAAACTAATGGTTAGGGATTCTAATTTTGTTGGATATAGTTTACACAAGATATTCTTCAGAGAGTCCTATGTTTAATGGACTATTCATAACAAAAACTGCGTATTAACCAGGGCCCTCAGTATAGTCAAATGCTGATTTCCAATGATATCGCCGGCCGAAACGCAAAATTGTGTGAAATAAAGCTATTTGTAATCAATTTGTAATCAATTAATTTAAAATCGGCTGTTAACTGAATTCAACGGGTCAGAATTCTCACTGGAAAAGTTGTACAATAGTACCTTCCTCAGTTTGTAACTTTTGCCATTCTATCGGCAAAATAGTTGATAACTTTTTGAAATCAAAAGACATATTGTCTTTGATAACCAAAAACAATATAAATGTATTAAGGTATCCCCTTTTTCCCAAACTGTCCGTGGGTTCGATTCCCATGCCTATACCACCTTAAAATAGAAATGTTTTTCATGGGTTACTGCTTTTGGCGAAGAATTGATCAACTGCGAACAAACTGGAATTTAACCCTGGTTCTACACGATCTTTGATGCAACCCAATTTATTTGTTTATTTTTAATTTTTTTTAGTTAAACACATCCGAAATCAAAAGTTTATTTTCTAAAAAAAAATAAATTTGACCAAAAAAATATTGTCCAATTTAATGCTTTTAGAAATTTTAATGGGATTTTTACGCTTTTACCTTTTACATTTTTTCTCTCCTACTCCGGTAGCTATTTTAAATTTGTTGAGGTTTCATTAAAAAATTTAACTAAAAACAAAAAAAAAAAAAAAAAAAATTGAGAAGTTTTTAATGCGAAAATATATTAAACGTAAAAGGTACATAGGTGCAACCCATTAAATTTCGTATGGAACAAGCAAGTAACAAGTGGACACAATACATTAATATTCGCATGATACAAGTTTAACATTAATGGCACGTATAAATGACCTCGGAAGAATTCGCGCACACGTTGTTCTTATTTTGTTTCGGTGATTAGTTTTCTTAAAAACGAGATTTTCCAAATTTTTTCCTCACTTTATAGAAAAAAAGTACAACAAAACAGTTTCTCTACAATTATTATAAACTCCAACTAATATTAAAGTTATAATAAGTTATCCTTTTTTTACATCAAACTTAAAAGTAATGTGCAGCTCAAAATAACAAACTGTTCATTTTTAAACGGAACGTATGAACAACCATACCTTTTCCAAATCCATTCAAAAACTTCCCGTTGGTCATTTCCCAATCATTTTTAGAAGATGAAACTGATTGAAGATAACAAAGAGCTGCTGTGGACATTTTCATTTTTACAAAAGATTTTTTGTTATAAGAAGGTATAGTACACTTGACTTGAACACTTGTTGATCCACTATCACTGTCAGTTTTAAAACAGGTGAAATTTGTAACACATTTGATCTAATTTTCCTTTTTTTTATTTTTCTTTAAATTTTCTGCTTCCTGTTCGACGACTGAAGAAAACATATAAAGAAAAAAAACACAAGAGTGCAATACCGTTTCAATGCAGAGAACCACGAAGGACTGCAGCCGAGTTAAGAATTTCAACAAAATCAGCGAAATAAAACGAACTCAGCCCGATGCACTCAAAACGAACAAAAAAAAGCAGAGAAGTCATTTGACAAAAACAAAAAAGACGAACGACGAAAACAAAAATAACATAAATAGTAGTTGCGTTTAAAGATCAGAATGAGAAAATATATTTTAATGCCCCATGCGCATGATTTTAAGAATTTAACATAAGGATGTTTTAAGAATATTTTTAGATGCGAACATTTTATACCGCTGGGTATTTTTTTTTTGTGTTTTTGCTTTTTTGACGTAAGCAGCTTTTTTTTTAAAAACAAAGTGCAGAGTGGGTCGAACTTATTTCTTTTACATTACTTCTTATCCCAAACAAAGACTGATAATTGAAAAAAAAAACAGGGTACACAAAAAATAATTACGTCTGTTTTAGACTTTTTCTGTCAAAGTAAACTTTGTCGTAGTTTTCGTTAATCTGAATGTTTAGTTCCTCTTAAACAAATAACCGTAAATGTAGAGGAAAACTCAATGTATAGATATTTCTCGATTGAATTGCTTGAGATAAAGTTCTATAAAGGGTTCTAATTTTAATGCTACATTATAGTCCAGTGCAATTAGACAATAAAGACTCTAGACCCGGAAAAAACCTATTATTATCAGGCTGAGATTTGGTTTTTAGTGTAGTTTTTACTAAACTGAAGTAAAATATAATTAAATAAAGCAAAATAAAGAAACATTAAATAACTTAAAATAAGTGAAGTTAAGTTAAGTTAAAATATGTTAAGTTAAGTTAAGTTAAAATAAGTTAAGTTAAGTTAAGTTAAGTTAAGTTAAGTTAAGTTAAGTTAAGTTAAGTTAAGTTAAGTTAAGTTAAGTTAAGTTAAGTTAAGTTAAGTTAAGTTAAGTTAAGTTAAGTTAAGTTAAGTTAAGTTAAGTTAAGTTAAGTTAAGTTAAGTTAAGTTAAGTTAAGTTAAGTTAAGTTAAGTTAAGTTAAGTTAAGTTAAGTTAAGTTAAGTTAAGTTAAGTTAAGTTAAGTTAAGTTAAGTTAAGTTAAGTTAAGTTAAGTTAAGTTAAGTTAAGTTAAGTTAAGTTAAGTTAAGTTAAGTTAAGTTAAGTTAAGTTAAGTTAAGTTAAGTTAAGTTAAGTTAAGTTAAGTTAAGTTAAGTTAAGTTAAGTTAAGTTAAGTTAAGTTAAGTTAAGTTAAGTTAAGTTAAGTTAAGTTAAGTTAATCATTCTTCTATATAAAAATCATTAAGTAAACAAATAAAAATAATTAAAATCTCAGAACAGTTAAAAAAAAGCTATGAAAAAAATGTATCCGGTTTATATTAATTCAGAAAATAAGGTAAGATAATGCTTTCCTAATTTTATTGTCCTACGGTGCTACTGTACAAAAGCCCACATTTTGTTCAATGATTTAAAATTTAATCAGCTTTCGATTTCTATAGGGATGTTTGAGTTCTTTTAAAAGAAAATGTATGCTCTTGGAAAAGTAAATGCGATTAAAATACAATAACCAAAAAGTAGCGAAAGGTGAGACAGTGGAAAAATGAATTGATTTTCAGACAACGTTTAATGAACGAAAATAGTCATACATTCGGTTTTATTATTGAAAAGTTTTTGATGCAGATCTATTTTTGGGAATAAGCCTTTAATAGAAGTACCACAAGAATATAAGTATCTTTTTCTCAATTTGGTGAAATTTCGACCATTAAAAATAGCTTATGCATGATTTGTTTTTTTATTTTTTGCGATACGAGTAGAAGGCTATGAATGAGTAGCAATTGTTTGGCAGCTATGAAAATAGATACAATGCAGTATGGTATTAAAATATTGTATTGTTTATTTCTCAATACATTTTAAGATTAAATGATTAGTTCGGAAGACTTGAAAGCATTGATGTGTACCTTGACGATATTTATTTTTGCTTTTGAAGTTAATTAAACTAAACAAATAAAAACTAGAAATAGCGGCCACAAAAAACCTAACTTGATGGCCCAATCATTTGTTGGCTGCTTGAAGACATATGAGATTTGATCCCTGAGGGGAACTCCCTTCGAAATGGTCCGTTGCTAACAGTTTTATGGATTTGGCGAAGGACGCGGTGCAGAAGTTACCGAAGTTTTGCCTTAGATAAATTTTGTCGCTGTTCTTGACATTAAGACATCCAAGTTTTTGATCTTTAGTTCAGAAATTTAATTAAGGTCTTCAATTTTCTATTAATAGGGGTGTTAAAAAAATACTGCTTCGTTTTGGGACGCGCATGTGGCATTCATTGGCACTTAAACAATTGAAATAAGAAACAATTGATCATTGTTGTGTATTGCATCAACGACAGTGGTTCCATCTATTGTAAAATTCAAGCTCAAGCATTTTAAACAGTCTTTGAAGTAATGTCAATCTTTTATTTACTGTAAGTGTTTTACTTACAGTTGAAGGTTGCGAAAAGCATTTCTTTGAATGAAAGGATATCTCGGTTGTACACATAGCTATGTACTGATAAGAAGGAAGAGAACATTTTTATACTCATAAAATTTGACAAACATATTTAATTTCTCATGAGAATAAATAAGAATTTACCAAAAATAATTAAGAATAATCAACTTTATGATCCTCAAATTTGAAAATTTCACCCGGTTGCCAGGATTTCTTAATCCACAATCTGCGTTGTGTGAATTTGTTTTAAAGTGATTATACATCACAATCAATGGAAATAAATTTGAATTGACATGTTTCATTCAATACACTATCTATCGCTTTGGAAAAATTTGCAAAAAAAAAAAAATACTTATAACACTTAAATGTGATGAATGCTCTACAATCAATCAAATTTGATGAATGTTCTATTCTATATTTACTCGTTAAAAACAATCAGCATAATATAACGAAGATAAAGCAAAATAGGTTTTCGCATAGCACAACGGATTTTTTCTCAAAAGTTTATAAACAAAAAGTGCGTTTCAGTTTTTCGTAGCTATTAAAAGTCACTTGGGTTATGTATGAACTTAATCTAACGGAAACGAGTCGATATTAATTTTTTAATTTTTCTTTGTATTATTATATTTTTTTGTTTTTGAATTGCTTGCTCAATTAAAACTTGACTATTTATAGGTAAAGTGGAAAATTTTGCTTAAGGGGTGGCTTAATATTTTTACAAATATTGCCATTTATAGGGTGAAATGGAGTAAAACAAAACTATCGTTAGATTTTAAAGTAAACAATCTTTTTGTTTTTGAAAGGTCATATTGAGAGGATGGAATTACAGAATATGTATTTAAAATTGTATAGAAAAACAATTTATAGAAAAACAATTTTAAAAACAATTTAAAAAAAAGCAACTGAGCAAAAAATTGTATTTAAGCTTTAGCTATTTATATCTACATATTTTTTTAACAAATTTAACAAAAAACAAAAAAAAAAATAGTTTTCACCACCACCAAATTTACAAAGAATTTGATATAGGTATAGCTCAACCTCACTGCAAACCTGATTTTCATAATTGTTTCATTTTCTAATATTTTGCATTTTGAACTCATCTTTTAAACAATTTAGCAAACTCGAGTCGTGTAATTTCTTTAGACAATAATAATGTTTTTGACAGTTTAAGCTGCATTCTTTCAACTAAGTTTATGAAATGTGTGGCCAAGCCTCAATTGATTTGCAAACCAAATTGAAACGTTTATGGGTTGCTTTTATAAAGCCTAACATTTCATATTTTAGGACCTTAACCTTAAATGGTCTGACCATTAAAACTAAAATTATAAGTTTATTAGGAAGGTTCAAGTAGGTAACTATGCATATTCTAAATTAAGCAATCGAATTGATATATACGTGTTAGCCCACATATTCCTTACCTTTATTTTAAGAGCTTAACCTTAAAGATCAAATTAGTAGAACAGTAGTTATGAGCTATGTAAGTTGCTTTGCTAAGTTAATTCTACCTCTAGTCTGATAATTAAAATTAATTAAAAGACCTTAATCTTGAAGAAATGGTCCTTAGAACTTAAGCAATGATTTTATATAAGAGTTTAAATTAGGTACCTAAGCATATTCAAGGTTAAAAAATCAAATTGAGCCAAGTTTTATCACAAACATTTTCTAGCCTGACATTTTACCTTCATTTTCAGACTTTAACCTCAAAGATACGATTATAAGAACAGAGGTTATAATCCAACTAAACCAACCAAATCGGACCTCTACGATTTTATTAATTGTAAAATACTTACTACAAATGTAAATGTACAGTACAAACATACCTACATAATTTATATCATTTTTATTTCCGATGCGAAGCCAATTTTGTTTGCCTAAATGCAGTGGTACTAACATATTTTCTTCTTTTTTTTTCTTTTCATTTTCTTGTTTCTCCCGTCATTTGTCGTACTGAAATTGATGTAGATTTGTAGCTTGTCACTTTAGCTTTAATTATCTACCTTAATATTGAACATCCAATAATTATAACCAAAAATTAAGGCTTCTGGTTCTGAGTGGGCTCAAATCGAGCGTTTTTCGAATTTTGTACAAATTCAACAATCCACGCTGCTGGCTGAAATTTATCGCTTGTTCTCTTTTGTTCATTTAATTCATTTTGGTAACACCAACCAAAAATTCAATCATTCTCTCCCTATACGCCAAAATCTGGCAAAAACTTAATAATTATGTGAAAAAGGTGTTTCTTTGAATGTTTGTTCTCTCTAATCAGTTAAATTATACCATAAGCTGAGTTCCAAAACGTCAAACAAAATGAGTTCATGCAGTAGCGTTAGAATTTTCCTGTGCATATGGAACGCATCCCGGATGTTTTACATTGGTTTGACATTTTGGAACGCATTTTATGTAGCTTAAAATGAAAGAGAGATGTCGTTTTAGTAAAATCATAATCTACGAAAAAAAAGAAGAATAATTACAATAGAAAAATAAACTTACTTAGCTCGAGAGCGAGACTCCATATTTTTATTTCACTCCTAATTTGAACGTCAAATTGTCAAATGAAAGCATGAAAACAAAATTAGATGCGTTTCTTGCTCAGTATCGCTGACGTTTGGGATGCGTATCGCTGACATTTGGGATGCGTATCGCTGACATTTGGGATGCGTTTAGAAAGTCATGAATTTGTAACCATTTTCTCTTATACTTTTTATAACACATGAGTCTTGCTGAAACTAAGTAAGCGGGCGGATCAAGTTAAACGGTAAGTACATAATTCTTAAAGCTTCCAATGTCCCCATTTTCTATGTGTAACGTTCACTTAACTTTTTATTGTCTTCAAATGCATTTTTTTTTAAAATACGAAACAATTTGTGGACTTTGTTTCTTTTTTGTTTAGTTAGATATTTCTAGGAATTAAAACACAAAATTGATAATTCTTATTTAAACAATAAATAAAATTTTATTTGTTAAAGGTTAATAATCTTTTCTAACAAAACACAAAAAAAGCTATTAACAAAAACATATGTACCTACATTATACATATATATTTTAATAGCAGTACCTAATCATTCGGAATAACCCCCAATGTCAAGACAACTTGTTAGGTGTTTAAGAATTATGAATATAATACAACAACAAAAAAAAAACATTCCTAAGAATTGATCAAAACAATTCAAATGCGCAACTGGGGAAAACTTTTTAGAGAAATATACATACTTAATGCAGTGCTTAGTAAATAAACAGTCAACTTCAATAATAACAAGTGCCACAGTCACATTTATTTCATTGGAAAAAAAACATACATATCTATATATATTTACATATACATATATAAGATTTCCATTCTATTTTGTATTAGTCATTCTAAAAAATATTAGAAAAATATGAATGAACTGCGTATTCTATTCTAAATAATTGCAAGTTAATGGTTTGCTATGTCGTCGTCGCCAAAACAAAAACCAACCTCACAGAACCGACATGAACTGAGCACATGTGAATAATAACACTGATAAGGATAATATAAAAAAAAATGTGCTGCGCAAAACAAAAAGACTAAGGGTAAATGCACACTGCTTTTGGTGCTAATGCGTTTCAAATGTGATGATATGACTCATTGAATACCGTTGATTACTGTTTAGTCAAGTCGACAGAGATTTTTTTGTTTCTTGCAAGAGCGAGACTATTTGAATACAGTTATCTAAATGATTGGAATTTTATTTGGGTTATTTGATTGAAGGAGTTGTGGTGCTAAGCCACCGTTTTTAATAAATCCTGCCCTCCTGCTGGTTTATCGTAACTTTTCGAAGTACATAAATATATCTATAGCACGTATCTTATGCGTTGCTTTGTCAATTGTCTTATTATTTCCTACTTTAAAATAAACGACATTAAGTTGCGACGACGTACAGAGGCACTTTGGAGTTAAGATAATTTGCAAAGCGGCATCTAAAGTAAGCAGGTGGGGGGCACCTAGATATAATATGTATATGAAAAGAGAATATCGAAGCCTACAACAAAATTTGTTGAGTTTCTGAACCATTCTTTTTTTGTTACACTTTGACATCATGCTCTTTAACCTCACTATACGCAACGTAATGCTGTGTTTTCGTTTTCAGCGAATTTAACTCCTTCGAATTGGCTTTATTATTTAGTTTATTTTTTCTTTGATAACAATAATTCTAAATATAGGAACCAAAACTACTTCAAAAAAACTAAGTAAAATATTTGAATATTTTTCACGTGATGAAAAAAAAAAAAAACTAAATGATAAGAACTAAATTTATAACGCGCCATCAAATTGATCAGAATTGGCATCAGTAAAGGCGATATGTGATAAGTGAAAGTCGCAATTACCCATAAGAGTATAAATAATTGTGTTGTTGAGCAATGTCCAACTCTTATGACGAAAGTTGATTTGTTCCATACCCCGGTTTTTTGTTCAAGATTTCTCATGCTCATATAAATGATTTTGATATCAATAAGGAGTCCAAGAAAACTGAATCTTTCTCTTTATTTTAACGAACTCATTCAAAAATTTGGCGGGCAAAATTTTAAATAAATTTTCTAACTTTAAAGCTTTTCACTAAAATGTTCTCAACATTTTTAAACTTGTATAACATTAAAAGGATTTTCTTAATGAACTCTAGCTGAACATGCCTAAAACAGTGACAGTTAAGCAAACATACAATACCACAATTTTCACACTCATATAATATTGTCAAACTGACATTTGGAGTTAGTATTATACTCAAAAGATAAAATGATTTTTTAAAAATAATAATGAAATGTTAAAAAAGGACGATTAAAATTTGAAGAACCTTTTTTTAGCATAGCATCATACTAATACTTTAAAATCATGAGCGCAAAATTATAAACGATTTAGTACGATGTTAAAGCATTTTTAAGTATGATAAAATGGCTTTAACATCGTACTAAATCGTTTAAAATTTTGCGCCATTGTGCCCTTCTTATGGCGCAAATATTTCAATGACAAATATTTTATATTTAATTTAATTTACTTTAAGTTTTATTAGTCAAGTTTTACAAAATTGACAAAGATAAAATCTAAAAAAGGAAACGACTCGCCACAGTCACGATCAAGTAAGAATTGAATGTAATATGGCAAACGTTGAGAGAAACTTTTTTGGTACAGTTCGATTCAAAATTGCTTTAGGATCTTTGTACAGTTCGAAGTGACGCTGTTAATAGAATTAGGTAGGTTAGGCAAGTATGTATCGCGTACTAAATCGTCTGAAATTGTGCGCTATTGGCTTTGGTACAATGAAAAGTGTTCCAATTGTGGCAACTCTGTAAAATTGAACGAAGAATGATTTTCCTTCGGTCAATTTAAAAATACGAATGAGCACTATGAGCAGTTCCAATCGACCATTGTACGTTGGTGCGCAGTTGTGCCTGATTTAATGCAGAATTTTATATAAAAGTAAATATTTTTCTAGTTTTTATTTATGCTGCTAAAACCTCGGAAGGGGGATTAATGAACTTATGAGCGATAATAGTCTGATTGAGCTATCGACAGCGCAGTTAAAATCCTAGTTGAAAATGTTTAGACAAAAAAACCAGCGGCAAAAAACTAATTTAATTACGCTTCGGATCTGTTCCATTAAAGGAACGTGGAAGTCGCCCACCAAAAATAACGTGAACGGGGTCATGAAAAGACCCAGAAGAAATTGAAGACGAAAAACATCGAAAGCGATGCAGAGGCTACCGGCCAAACCAACGAGAAAGACAAAAGCACAGATTCCAACAATCGAAATCAACACAAAGAGGATGACGATGTTGCAGGCGCTAAAATGCCAATCATAGACCAGAAATACAACTACACAATCTTTATATGTAAAAACTTCTATTAGTGCTATTTGTTATTGTTATACAGGGTGATTCGCATGCGGTGTGACAAAAAGCTAGAGCTTGTAAATAGGTTGGGTCGAGAAAAGAAACAATCGGGAGGAGCAATTTTCTTAAAAAATTGACTTCAAACAGAAAAAAAAACTTATTAAAAAAAAAAACGGTAAAACTTACAATGCCAAGCTATACTTTTTTGATAGGCCAGTGCCTACGTTCTGTAACTCTCGCATCGATAAAATCAGTCGAGAAACGATGCGAGAGTTACAGAACGCAGGCACAGGAATCATTTATTTTATTTGCTTTTTAAATAAAGTTGCTTTAGTGAACAGTTTTTGAAAAATTAATTTTCAAACTCAAAATTTAAAAAAGAAAAAAAAAAAAATCAAAATATTTATTTTTTTTAATTTAAAGTACTATTTTTGTTTTCAAAATTCAATACTATTAATTTTTAGTCAAAAACAGAAAATCGGATGCTAAAATGACTTCTAGTTTTCGAGAAAAAATATTTTTTTTAATTTTTTATTTAGTTTTGAGTGTAAAAACGGAGGGGAGTGCGTTGCTAGATTTAGTTGTTTATTAATAATTTGGGCATACTTTTTAGCTATAAATTGAGTTACAAAAAAAAAAACGTAAATTATTCTCGCTTTCAAACTAACACAAAAAAAATAATTATATATTTTTTTACATAATCCTAAAAATTCATCTGAGAGATTTAATTTGAAGAAGTCAGTCCATTTTTTTTTCTAAATTATTTTTTATTCCAAGAATATTAAAAAAAAAAACAATTTAATTTTAAAATAGAATTAATAGTTGGATTTCTGGCTTAAAAAAAGGTATAACATGACAAAGCAAGTGTTGCCGTTGCCGTTAATTTTTTGTTTTCCTAATTCAAGGTGATTTTTTAAAAAAATGGCCTTTGCGCCTAAGCGGGAGGAAAAACCCCTGCTCCAATACGATAGTTTTCTTGTATCGACCCAATCTAAATACGTTCTAGCCTTTCTTCACATACTAGTCCATCATTAGAAACATCTTGTAGAAATGTAGACAAACGCCCCAAAAAACGTCTTGGACCCACATTTTGCTGATGAGGGGGGACTACTTTATCATTGGGAACAAGAATTATTTTGCTATCATAATTAATCTCTAAATAGATTTTTTGCATTATTTGAGTGCGTCTTGGTACACTTTTTATCTGGGATTTAAAAAAAAGTGCATTTTCAATGCAGAATTACCGACAAACGCCCCAACCATGGAAAATGCAAGACTTATATATTTGAATATGAAAAGTTAATAACTATCTAAAAATACCAGTAAATTTATGCTATCATTTGCAACCAAAAATTACTGAGTGATCTCGGTCTATCCCCTTAAAAATGATTTTTAATTTACTGAGCGAAAATTCTTTAATAAGTTTTTATAATATGATTATTATATTATTATTATGATGATTACTTATTGATAAAACATAACCTCAAATTAATTTATAGTGAAAAAAACGTTTGTTTTTAATTTGTTAAGTGAGAATATCTCGAAAATCTGAGTAAACTGAGCAATCCTCAAGTCACACTCGAGTTCAGTACAAAAACCTTCGGAAAACTTTATTATAGTTTTGGATGATAATAAAAATGTTTAAATTCTGTTAACTTGTGTAATTTTTGCTTTGAAGTTTGCTTAAGTTGTTAACTTTCATAATTTTCTGGTTTCACCGACTAAAATTGTGTACCTACATATGAACTTCATGTATGCAGAATTGTATAGATAATTATAAATATTAAACATTATAATTTGCTTTACAAACAAAAAATCAATATGTCATTATTAAAATCATAACAAATTACATATCTGGAATACATTAAATAATTATTTATAACTTGTCAACTTTTGTGCAATCAACAACATCCGGGTATGAATACAAACAAAATTGATCTATTTTCAAAATATTACACCACCCCAACTCGTTAAAAGTGAAAGCTTATTAATAAACAAAACTTTCGCATGCATTTTTTATTTGGATGGTCGTAAATAAAAAAAATAAATAAATATATATTCACAATTTGTGGGTAGAAGCCCAAGGTGTCATGTTAATTTCGTTAATGAATAATATTTCTTAATTTTTTTTTTTAATTCGATTTTGCTCGATTTGTAGAAGAAGGGAATTAACAGCAAAAAAAACAAAAAAAGTTGAAGACAAAGAAAGCGAAGTAAAACAAAGAAAGCAATATGAAACAAAGAAAGTAAAGTAAAACAAAGACAACACAGAAACAAAAACAAAAACGAAGAGAAAACAAAGAATGCCGTTCATTGATGTTCGCACACAAAAAATATACAAATGTATGCAGCGTCAGTGCAGGATTTATACAAATTGCTGGTGTTAGGCTCAATCGCGTACTAGCCAGAAACTACCCAAAACTACCATTTTCTACCAGATTTAGTCCAAGTGTGTTCGCGTACGCACATTTTGTGTGATTTCTGGGAAGAAAGAGCGCTCATGAGAGAAAAAAATTATTTCCCTTTCCTGCCAATTTTTACCCTAGAAATTTCTTCGGGCAAAAACTGGTAAATTCTGTGTTCTGTGTTCTGTTAAAAATAAGTTTTAAGTTTTAAGGGGTTTTCCAGAAACTGTCTTTGTATTTTCTCTTTCTAATTTGACAGTTCTTTTTGGAGAGAAAAGAATGCAATACAAACAAATATAATTACATATGTAACGAAAAATCACAATTTCACTCGTTTAAATAAATGTTTTTCTCTACAACAAGAGCTGTCAAACTACTGTTTTTTTGTTTGCTTGTTTCCATTGACGTATGGTGAGACTTCCGAATAGTTAGCACATTACTCGACCTAGACCTAGAACTAGAACTTGTTTTGGCAGTTCTGAGAAATGCACAGGTTTACATATGTCAATAGTTAATCTATGGTCGACAATGTTGGACAAAGGTGAAGATTATCACATCAAAGTTAAATATTTTCATAGAAGTAGAAGAACAAGGCGGTCGTTTCTTCTGTCAGCTTTAATATTTTTTTTTTAATTTTACAGTTACTTCTCAATAAAATTATATATTTCGCAATTAGCTTGCTACTGTTGTTGATGCATTTTAAGTGTCTATGTTATTCATTTTTGAAGCAAAGGTTTGAATATTGCAAATCATTTGATTGCGCCATAATGCCCCATTATACCTTAAGCATTTCACTTTAAATCCGTCACTGGTATAATAAATGTGTAAATGTATTTCTTCTTTTTAATCTCTTGCCGGTTAATTTAATTTCGCAAACATATAAGATGAACGCCACAAAGTAGATAGATAGATAGATAGATACAAGACACATCGGAGCGACAGAAAACAGAAAAAATGGTGCTCCATCACGTGTGCTCAACAATAAGGAAGTTAAAAATTGCAATATGACGCGGGGACGATGTTTGACCGCAACATTAACGCTACCGTAATAAAAACAGTAGAATTAAAATCGAAAACAATGGGATATAAACTTGTTTTGCGTCCGTGTTTCTATGGAGACTCTATATATATACGTTTTGTATATACCTACTATTCTACTAGGCCGACATACAGGGTGCTATATCATTTTGGGTTTGAAATTAATATAAACCGCGAATAGTTATATTTACTTTTATTTTATTATTTGTTTTAGCTTTATGGATATCTAAAATAGACAAGTTCTAAATAAAAATTAATTTTTACATGCGATAGATATGATGCAATTAAATAAAGTCGTAGAAAAATTCTGACACTGGATTTTAATCGAACATGGCTTAAAGATATACAGTTCTGTCTATCCTATCAGAATATTTAATATGTTTACAGAATTCGTTTTCAGTTGAAAATGTATAAAATACAATTCAAACTAAAGTAATTTGTTCATAGAAAAACTGCAATTCATTGTAACTCATATGACATCTTGTTAAAAGGTTAAAACTTAAAGAAACAAACTACTGACATCTTTCCGAGAGAGACATCGAAATTAAAACTGATGGTTTGAATTTGGTGAGCGTTGAATTATGTCCTTTTCGATTGGGTTTTCAGACTGTTCTACTCCTTTTCGATTCCAATCCAATATAAAAAATTGACTTCCCAAATTTACACACAAGGCTATCGAATGTCACCAATTGACAAAAACTTTAAATGTGTGTGTGTTTGTTCCTCATATACTTCTTTATGAAATTGGGAATAGAACAAAACTCCGAAAACATAATTTGAATACCTACGAGTAAGGACAAGGTATTTGTTTGTATTCGAAATGGGGGCTTTAAGACCAAAAATTTGTTTTTTTTTAATGAAACGAACGACTTCAAATGTTTTATGGCTTTATATTAATATGATGGTGCGAAAGCTTGGCAGTCTAACTGCAAGTTATGTTTTTTTTTAGTTTATAATTTTTTTTCGCGAAAAAAATAACCTAATGCTAAAATATTTTTTGCCACGTCTTTTTTATTAATGCAGTTTGAAACGTTTTTTTCAAGTCCTTCTCAATAAAGAATCGATTAGAACCATTTCCGACAAAAAAATAAAATAAAAAAGGTTCTATTGCAATTTATTTACTGCATTTCAAATAAAAAATCCGTGGAACAGTTTTTGAGATGAGATTTTCTTTAACGAAAAAATATGTACCGTTATTTCTGGTTCTAAGAAATGAAAAAAAATAAAACATTACCAGAAAAAAACGCTGAGTTTAAAGAAATTTAACCGACACATTCAGGATGTCGCTGAACAGACTTTGTTATCATCGTAATGCCAAGTTTGATCAGAATCTGGAATTCATACAACTGCTACGCAAGCGAAAAAGACGTTTACTGAGAGTGATATCGATATGAGTTTGGTTTTGGTTTTAATTTGACATTTTATTCCGTAAGCAATCATGATTATTTTTAAAACTGTACTATATTATACATTTCATCTTACCCAATGTTATTTAATTGCATTAAATTTAATGTTTTATTTTACGTACCTGCAAAGAAAAGAAAATTCAAAATTAATTTTAGTAGTAAAATAGAAAATGTAATAAAAAAATTTTATTTCATTTCTGTCTATTAGGTATGGCTAATTAGGCAAACGTTTAAAACATCCTAAAGTCATTATTCTACATTTGTTTTAAATTTATTTTACGCATCGTCTTTGGAACCCCAATAAAATCTAATAGAAGAATTAGGATTTTGGATTTTTGTACATATTCAAAGACGTGCACTGTAATGCAAAAGTCGACGTATGTGAACCTGGCACCCGACTTGAAAAAAAAATTATTTTTTTTTGTCATTCTTAAAGATTTAGGTATGTAGTTGTTTGTAGTGAAGAAATTTTCGTTTGTAGTAAAACCCAAAAAAAGTTATGGGACTTCAAAAAATGACCATCCCCCGACTTTGACGAAACTTGAATTTAACGCTTGATCCACATAGAGAAAAAACATACTATGTAGCTTCAGAATCGTTTGTAGTCGTTTGTAGTTCCGATTTTTTCGTTTGTAGTAACTCGAAAATGAACTTCAAACAACATACTAGCTTCAGAATCGTTTGTAGTCGTTTGTAGTTCCGATTTTTTCGTTTGTAGTAACTCGAAAATGAACTTCAAACAACATACTAGCTTCAGAATCGTTTGTAGTCGTTTGTAGTTCCGATTTTTTCGTTTGTAGTAACTCGAAAATGAACTTCAAACAACATACTAGCTTCAGAATCGTTTGTAATCGTTTGTAGTTCCGATTTTTTCGTTTGTAGTAACTCGAAAATGAACTCCAAACAACATACTAGCTTCAGAATCGTTTGTAGTCGTTTGTAGTTCTGGTTTTTTCGTTTGTAGTAACTCGAAAATGAACTTCAAACAACATACTAGCTTCAGAATCGTTTGTAGTTCCGATTTTTTCGTTTTAGTAACTCGAAAATGACTTCCAAACAACATACTGGCTTCAGAATCGTTTGTAGTTCTGGTTTTTTCGTTTGTAGTAACTCGAAAATGAACTTCAAACAACATACTAGCTTCAGATTCGTTTGTAGTCGTTTGTAGTTCTGTTTTTTTCGTTTGTAGTAACTCGAAAATGACTTCCAAACAACATACTAGCTTCAATATCGTTTGTAGTCGTTTGTAGTTCCGATTTTTTCGTTTGTAGTAACTCGAAAATGAACTTCAAACAACATACTAGCTTCAGATTCGTTTGTAGTCGTTTGTAGTTCTGGTTTTTTCGTTTGTAGTAACTCGAAAATGAACTCCAAACAACATACTACTACAAACGATTACAAACGATTCTGAAGCTAGTATGTTGTTTGGAGTTCATTTTCGAGTTACTACAAACGAAAAAACTAGAACTACAAACGAAAAAACTAGAACTACAAACGACTACAAACGATTCTGAAGCTAGTATGTTGTTTGGAGTTCATTTTCGAGTTACTACAAACGAAAAAATCGGAACTACAAACGACTACAAACGATTCTGAAGCTAGTATGTTGTTTGAAGTTCATTTTCGAGTTACTACAAACGAAAAAACCAGAACTACAAACGATTCTGAAGCCAGTATGTTGTTTGGAAGTCATTTTCGAGTTACTAAAACGAAAAAATCGGACCTACAAACGATTACAAACGATTCTGAAGCTAGTATGTTGTTTGAAGTTCATTTTCGAGTTACTACAAACGAAAAAACCAGAACTACAAACGACTACAAACGATTCTGAAGCTAGTATGTTGTTTGGAGTTCATTTTCGAGTTACTACAAACGAAAAAATCGGAACTACAAACGATTACAAACGATTCTGAAGCTAGTATGTTGTTTGAAGTTCATTTTCGAGTTACTACAAACGAAAAAATCGGAACTACAAACGACTACAAACGATTCTGAAGCTAGTATGTTGTTTGAAGTTCATTTTCGAGTTACTACAAACGAAAAAATCGGAACTACAAACGACTACAAACGATTCTGAAGCTACATAGTATGTTTTTTCTCTATGTGGATCAAGCGTTAAATTCAAGTTTCGTCAAAGTCGGGGGATGGTCATTTTTTGAAGTCCCATAACTTTTTTTGGGTTTTACTACAAACGAAAATTTCTTCACTACAAACAACTACATACCTAAATCTTTAAGAATGGCAAAAAAAAATATTTTTTTTTTTTCAAGTCGGGTGCCAGGTTCACATAGGTCAAAAGTCGACATGAAATTCTTGTTTAATATAAATAATATGCACGACTGGGTCGCACAAAATTGCTTTTATGTATGATACGTGTTTTTAAAAGTTTAAATATTCAAACAAATTTCATCTGATAAAAGAAATAAATTAATTATGGGAGCATATACAATACATAATATTATACCACTTGCGAAAAACGTAATTTACTCTACAAAAGCTATAGCACCGTGTTGCATATAATGTATACATATGCATATAACTGTTTTGAAAAATTGTTAAAAAATCAATATAATTATAAATAAATTAATAAAACAACATCTTAAATTGTTTTGACACCAAACCGAAGTACACCATCTGATTTCTGACAAAAATCCCAATTTATGAGACAAAAATATTAATTATCTTTGAAGCTGTTTTAAAACTTTTTGTATTCAAAATTTTATTAAAATTGGTTCAACAGATGATGGGATAGTCGAAAAGCAAAAATATAATGGTTCTATGAGAAATACCGTTAATAATCGATGTAGTACTAAAAATTTGTTCCAATAAAATGGTAGATCGTGCTAATATTAGCCCACATAAAAATTTAAATTCAAATCGTAGGAGTCGTTTTCGAGAAAAATCATATTTTTCTTATAGCTTTTTGAACATTTGTATGGAAGGTAACGTTATTTTTAGTTAAAAAAATAATTTTTGTTTAGAATCTATAAGATACTGTTAAAAAACAGCTGGGTGCAAATTTAAGCTTTCAAACAAAAAATTTTGAACATTTCATAAAAATCCAAAACAAAAATGTTTTGAAGATTTTGGTACAAATTTTTAAAACTTTTCAAAATAATATACATAATAAAATGATTAATATAAGTTGACCATTTTTGAGAAAATTGAAAATAAAAAAAATGGTTCTATGGGAGGTACCATATATAACCATTTTCTGATTTTTTTTATCAGAACGGTTCCCTTTTTATAAAAAAAAAATTACTAATTTTTCTTTTAATTTGTGGGCACGTTTTGGAAAAATAATATTTTCTTTAATTATTGTTAAAATAAATATTTTTGGTTAAAAAAAAATATGCAAAAACACCTGTCGGGGTTATGCCCAAAAAACGCTAGATACTAAGTTAAAAGAAAATCGACCTGTTTTGGCTGCAGTCGAAAGGACAGACAGACGGACAGAATTGCGAGGAACACTTTTTTCGACTTCACTATCATTGTAATGTCAAGTTTGATAAAAATCTCGATTTCGATTTTTTTCCGAATCCATAACTTGTCATATATACATATGTACCTAGTAAACATACATACATAATGTATTATATACATATATATATAGCAAGTAAAAAAAAGTTAAATTTTGTGATCATCATCAAAACACACACATCGCGGGGTTTATTAAAAGTGGAAGGCTTTGAAATTCTTCATCCTATCGCCCTCACATACTTCTTTTTCATAAATAAAATGAATTCAATCCAATCTTTACTCTCAGTAAGTAGATACCTACTCTTTCGTGTCTCTTAACATAAAGGTATATTAATCAACCTAATGATAAGGAAAACAAAATGCTGCAACCAAGTAAACTACATAATATCTATTATTAATTTTATTGAAGTGAAAAGTAAATAATGCTAGCCCTTCCCAAATTCCTAATACTTATATGTGCATTGGGCGTGCACAAACACACTTGTATATAGGTATGTATACTCACTTTTCATCTTTCGTGACATATTCAAGGAATGGGTTTAAAGAGGTGCATTTCATGCGTTCTAATCACATCAAGCATATCAATTTTCAATTTAGTATTGAAGAATAACTTTAAACCACAACTTCAAAAGAATTGATTCATTGGGAAACTGAGAGGCTTAAGTTCAACAGCCAACAATATTTCTTTGAAGTCGATATAATAGACTTTGTGACATATGTACTTGGAAAAAACTAGAAAATATAGCACATCTATATATGTACATAGTTTAAGCTGCTTTTTATGAAATTATAAACATATATGCTAGCATTTTATGAAATCACAAGGGGATGACGTGTAATTGTGTGTGTCCATCGGACGAAAAGGATACGAACCACTATATATGTTGTTTTTCTAAATAGTGCATCACCAACATACTGAAAACTGAAAACGCTGCGGTGACGCTTTTGCGTCATACAGTACTCACAATTAAATTAAGTGGTGCACACACACTTGCGGTGACACTGCAGCATCGCGCGTCATTCTTGTGGGTAAAAACACTCGCAGGTTTCTGCGAGAACGCTGCGTCACCACAGACGCAGTTGCGTTATTCAGTATATTGTTTGTTATTGGGGAATGACTAATATAAAGAGTTAAAGTCATCCAGTTATATAGTATAAGAAAATGGAAAAATAATCTAACACATAAATATCCATAAACATAACTATCTAAGAAAGTATCGCAAAGGAATTTATCAACCACAAAGTTATACTTTCCAGCCGTGTTCCTTTTAGAGGAGGCGAAGTACTCATTAGAAAATGCAAACGATAGTCTAAGTACTACAAACTACTCCTTCATGTTTTGTGTCAGTATTTCGCCAGTTCAGAAGTCGAATTATCGCATCATTGGAAGGAATACAGTCCGTAATATTTGGATAGCCTCACATATAGTTTACTTTACAATTTACTGTTTTTGGAACTTCTTTAAAATATGAGGCTATTCGAATCTAATGTCAAAAACAAAATGATAGTTTTACTGACGGCAAACAAAATAAGCTCAAAGAAATTCGTTAACTTTAAAAGATTTGTTAAAAAAATTCTCTAAATCCCAAAGAGCGTTCTCTTAATTTTTCTGAAAATATATATTTCCTTATGTAAAAATCAAAGAAGAACACAATAGAATGGTGCAACTGGAGCTGGAGATGCAACAGCTGTGTAAAAGTGTCGTACGTGCTATTTTGTATGTGCCAACAATGCAGCTGTTCAGCTGTTTGTATATTTTAGAGAAAAACTGACAATCATGGACTTATTATTCCCTTTTTTTTTATTTCCTATAATTTTCTTTTAATCAATAATATTTTTCGCGAAACAAAGAACCACGCTGGCTCTTTTTTTCTTCATACAAATTAAAACGTGAAAAGTGCTGCAAGAGAAAAGTTGGTGAACTTTTGCAGCACGGACTGCAGTTGCGTTAGGTTGTGTTCGTAACATTGAATTTGTGTGTATTGAATATTTTGACAGCTATTTCAGATGCAGCTCCGTATCCATTGGGTTCAGCCAGTAAGAAAGATAAAGTGTGAGGCTATTCAAAAGTTCCGGACTTTACGTTAATGAATTATTTGCATTTGGCAATACTGTTTGAGATATAGAATAAAGTATCGAGTATAGAATTCAAATTTTGACATTTCCTTGTCAGCGAAGATCTTTTATTGACCGCTTTAAGGTTTGTATCCAAAGCGAAAATAGAAATATCAAGCTATCCTAAAAATTCTGGTACACCTACTCACCTATTCAATGGCGAAATGTCAACAACAGCTGACTTCAAATCTGGTTGAAGTTTCTTTGTTTGTTTGGTAAAAAAAAAATAAATGCACTATGTTAAATCTTATTTGTTAAGGTACCCAGTATTTCTTCTTAATCGTCTTTAATTATATGAACCAAATTTGCCAATTTTATATATGAATTTCCACGAACTGACGTAAATGCTTTTTTAATAAAGGGTTTTTTTTTTAGAGGTATAGAACTTTGAAATGGAATAAAACAAAGATAATTTTTTTAAATTGACATGAAATTTACTTTATTCGAAAGATGATATTCTGGCATTATAATTTAAATATGATTTCTGACATATGACCGCCACGGCTGGCTCGGACGTAGTCTAATCAGGAGGTCCAATTTTCGATGACTCTTTACAACATTTGTGGCCGTATATCGGCAATAACGCGGCGAATGTTGTCCTTCTAGTGGTCAATCGTTTCAGGCTTATCGGCGTAGACTAGAGTTTTGTTTATTGACGTATCCATTCAACCAAAAGTGAGCTTCTTCGCTAAACAATAAAGTTATAGTTCTTTCTTAAACCAATTAATCGATCATTAAATTTAAACAACAACATCTTTTATATAAAATGTACAAAAAAAAACAGTAACGTCAGTTCGTTAGATAGGGGAAGATATAACCGATCTGGTATTGCAAAGCAAAAAACAAATAACTCATGTCAGTAAACTTCAAAGCATTTATTTTTTACAATATGAGTATGAATATCTGTGAATTGAATAGGAACTGCTGTACTATAGCATGCCATTTACTAAACAAAAATAAATGCTTACCCTACTATTAAAGTCAGTTCCAACTGCAGACTAATCCATTTGGCGCCTTAATTATCTATACCTTCAGGGTTTATTGTTTTGTGAATGTCATTCGCATTAATTTACACCTTGCTTGCGCCTGTCTTGCTCTTTTTTTTACACTCGACGAAACAAAAATAATATCAAAAGAGCACATGATTTATTGGAAATGTAAACAAAAACTTTGCATCGAATTTCACACGTATCGAATCGTTCTCCAAACAACAACTTCCACAATAATATGTCCGCATATTATCGCTGCGGTCGGCAGAGCAAATAATAATGATAGCGTGTACTAAATGATGGGCCCTGGGCAGTTGTTCTATATAGTGATAGGTTCAATGGCTATCGCCTGGATTTTGACAGTTTGGCGCCTTAAAAAATGACATTTTTTTAATCAATAAACGGCTTATTATTTTTTATCAGTAGAATTTTCTTAAAAACTTGGTATTAAAAGACATTTTAATTTTAAATTGAATTAAAGTATTTTTAGGTTAATCGAAAATCTCAGTCGCTTTATTAACTTCTTTTCTATTTAGGTCCATTTCTATTGTCAAAATGACGTCGAAAATTAAAAGGAATTCAAGCTGAAAAAAAAACTCCGAAGCAATCAAAAGAATTTAATACATACTTTAAATGGATTCTAAATACTTGAAGCTGAGTCAAGTCCTTTGAAAGCCTTCGAGAATTTCTAAGCTTTCGATCTTTCTGCATAATTCATTATCATATCTACCTCTTGTTATACGAAGCCGGCCTTCAAACAAATTTAAATATAAACTTTTTTCTGTGTTATCTTCTTTTTGGCACTATCAAAAAATGAGATGACTCAAACAGTTATGATAATAATTAGTTTGTTTATCATTAAATGCGGCACTGGATTTAGCTGTTGTTGTTGGTTCAATTCAAAAGCCGTAATAATATTATGATAGAGGAAATACATTCTTTAGTTATCACTTAAATCGCATTGGCGACTGGTGTACGAATGCGAAACAAACCTTTGAAAGGAGCTTAAAAAAAAACATTTTCCCCCTACTCGACCAACTTACTCCCAGAAAACCACGTTTTAAGTGTGTCTCTCATATTTACTGAAATTATTGTATTGCAAACGTCATACATTTTGTTTTGTATTCAATGGGGTTTATCCACAGTGTAAGTAAATATAGGGGAGTTGAGGGATAGTCAAGAAGTTATTTTCATTAAACGGGGGATTTTTTTGTTTGTGTACATTTTTATTTAATATTTTGTATTTTATTTTAAACAAATGCTTGCATGCAAACAAAATTCCTACAATGGCGGCTTATGTGGTAGTGATGGCGAATTTATCTTCCATACGTTGATATTTTTTGTTTAATGCAATATATTGCTTGAAGTAATAAGAAGCACCGGTTTGCAAAATTATAAAAAATTGGTCTTACTATTAAAAAGATATGCGAGACACCTATGCATTACAACTTCAAAATTGGATTAATTGTCGTGGATTTGTCGTGAAAGAAAAAAAAATCGCACTTTAATACTAACTTGATAGTCAAAAATATCCCTTAAACTTGACAAAATACTCTAAAATAACATTATTACTAGAGATGCCGCGAATATTCACCCACTATTCGAATGCGACACGTTCAGTTCGGCCGTAGGTGATTTGCAATTAAGATGGCGAATACCAAAATTAATTTTGTTTATTATTCTTAGACGACGTCAAGTGACTGTTGTCAGTTTTTACACTCCTTGCACACAGAAATTTGCAAGTTATTCTCTCTCATTGTGCTCTCTCGTTGCAACTTTTTTGAGTCAACAAACAGGAATTTCAGACAATTTGTGAACATTTGTGCAATTTTGCTTTACAGAGCGAAATTTTTTGAAGTGGTAATGCTTACTTGACGGAAATATATTTTCTCAAAAAAAAAACCAAAAACCCTATTTCCGTTATGTCCAGTTTTCCTACAATCGTTTTCGTCATTATATGTCCAAAGTTTATTCAAAATCGTTAACCATTTTAAACAAAATCGTTCTATGAGTAAGCTATAACAAAAATTCGAATTTCCCCTCTATTCGTCTAATAGAAGTTTTGGCCCAAAAACGGGTAGTTTTAAATTTTGGCAAATAAAATAAAAATAATTCCACAGTCGAAGAAGTAAAACCATCAAAAAACAACAAATGATAAATTCAAGTTTAACTTAGAATTAGTCTTATCCAAAAAAAGAGATTATTTCTGACTAGCGACCGCACATAGCTAGCTTGTCTATATAATTTTGTTCGCTTTTATAATGCTTGTTCATTGACAGCGTTCTGATTCCATTCTACCATAACCAGCCAACTGCTAGACGCATCATTTCGATGTACCAGATTATTTATAGTTATTTATTACTGCTACAAAATCGGCGACAGCAATTTAATGCAACGCGAGTAACAACAACGTGCCAGAAATCCGGACAATTTGTATTTGATGTTAGTTTTAAGTTGTAGAAAGAGGTATTGAATATGACAGTCCAACAAACGACAATGAGAAAGCCACTGCCGATGCACTTTACGACGCGGACGAAGAGATTTGTCGAATGTTATATTTCCTACTGTTCACGTGGCTAACGGAATATGTATTTGCCCTGCGTTTGGGACAATCAAATCCAATGAGGAATTTTTATTGATTCCAAAGATTGTGGTTCTATTTATATCTAGTAAGATTTAAGTGAATAGGTAGATACAATTTTTTTAGAAGACTTGATTTGAGGAAACAAAAAAAAACACAACTTTCACTCGGAGGACAAGGGGTTTTAGAAGAAGAACGCGGTTGGGGACATATAGCGCCACAATCATACATAATTTAAATTTAGAATTAATACCCGAAAAATAAGACGTGTAAGAAACACTTCTAATTCTAACTGGAGAAAACAATGTAAAATGTATGGAATATACAGTTTTTTCTTTCCTACATACATATGTAATTGTATTTGTTTTACAACTAATGAGAATAACTCTGCGGCATTTACATAAATACATATATAAATACGTATTCTTTGCCTTGCTCTTAAAACCAATTCCCTTCACGATATGTACAAATTTTAATCTATCATAAACCTTAAATTCTTTTACAACCTTTGACCTGCATAAAAATATTACTTTCTTAAAATAATTAGTCTTCCCGACCATAAGTTCATAACGCATCAATCAAACTATTTTGACATCGATAAATTTCGATCCCAGACGACAATAACAATAGGAAAATATGTTGATTTACTTGCCCAAAACTACCAGTTTCTACCAACTTTAGTCCAAAGCCTTTCGCATAGGTTATAAAGAATTTAATATATACAAAACTGAAAAGTCGTACATCAAGCGATTATAAATATAATTTTGGGCATTTTTTAATTGAAATTCTTGACACTTAAAAACATAGCAAAACACTAGCCAGTTCATTGCTTTTCATTTTGTATCTATTTTTAGATGAACGGGTACGTTAGCAAGCAAAATTGTCAGATTTGAGAAAATACCAATCCACCCAAGGTTCACCAAGACTCAATGAACCCGCAGCAAGTTAAGAGTTTGATGTGGATTGTGGGCCAGCGGCATAATCGGTCCGTAATTCTTCAACAATTAACAACAGAATTAATAACCAAAATTCTGTTGGAACAAATTGTATAATATGAATGTGAACGATAAGTGGTTCCAAGAGGACGACGACGCGGCGCAACGTGCCACACAACTGATGCCACAATGGACATTCTGCACAAGCGATTGAGGATTTTTATGTTGGGCTTCCTTAAGTCGCAGATCAATTAAGTAATAAACCGCGAAACACTGGTGCCCTTAAAGTCAACATAACGCATGCTATCGTTCAAATTCGGCCTGATTTATGTGCCAGTAATATATATATGTACATATTAATGAATAAAATAAATAAACAAAATTCAAATATGAAAATTTTTGCGAAACAGTATAATGCAAAATATAAACTAGCTGAACAAAAATAAATGCAAGACAAAAAAACATGCGAAATGCTAAATTTAAATAACACAAGACAAAAATTTGCGAAAAATCATTCCAACCGCCAGAAGAATTCCAAAAGATGACCCCCAAACCCCACTGAAATATATACTTACATATTATCGCATTTTTTCGTTATCATTTCGACTAAATAATTTGTGCTGTGTTTTAAGTTTACAGAGTTATTCACGTCAAAAAAAAAAAAAAAAAAATCTACTCTTTTGATTTTAAAGTATTTATGTAACTGAAATATGTTTCAATTTTTCATCCAGTCATGGTTTGTCGTCATTTGCTTTCGTTATTTTTAACAAAACAAACCATAAGTTGCTGTGCCGTTATGCGAACGTAGTTAAAATTAAAAAAATATTTTTAGGGAGCTGATGGTTATCTAAATATACGTTATGTATGATTAAATATAATATAGTTGCAGTGGATTTTTTCTCATATTCCTTTCTTAAAAAGTATTTATAAAGATACTAATTATTGCCTGGAAACTTCTTGATTCAACTAAAATTGGCGATCATCCATGATAAGTTATCTATCATTGAAAGTTAATCATTTTAAAAATGTTTAAAAGAAATATTTACTCTGCAACTAGGTAGGAATAAGGAAGTACAGCCACGTTTTATTTTTAACTGGATCACATTTCATTGAGAAATACATCAAAAAACACCGAAATTGTTTAATTTTGCTATAGAATGCCGCCTTTATAAGTTTCTGCAAAAGAATTAATTTATACTTAAAATTCTGTCGCCAGTACCCTAACTACATACGTAGGTTGAAAACTTAAATGAGTAACTAAGGTATTTTGTTAAGACTCTTATCAATCTTTCTTATCAGGTCTGACTATGGCATTTTTTTTTTTCTAGTACCGTTTTATCACTCTGTTCGAAATTTGAGGAATTTTCAAGAATAAAAAATCAACAGTGAACGGGGTTGATTTAAAAAAAAAAAAACAAACAAAACCTTTTTCTAATATAACTTTTCTACATCAATGGATTTTGCTTGCTCTCACTTTTCATCCCAGCGAATGTCCGCGTACACTGTTTTTCTATATTGGCTATATATACACATATCTACATATATTACGTGTGCGTTCGGCGGCTGCGACAACACTCAATTCGCCAAACACCAAAGTATTTAATTGCTATTTCCATTTTTCTCTGTCGCCCACACACAAGCTACTTCTCCATGAAGTGGCTGCTGCGGCTATAAACATCCCAGGTACAACTTCATATTCATGTCATCGGTGATGTAATTTAAGCGGATACCGGTTTATTTTTATACTCACGGGCGGGCGATGCCGAACCCGAAGCTGATGCACTGAATATAGAGACCGACAGTGCTCGCTCCCACATCTCATGTTGTCGGCGCGTTGGAGGTGACGGCACCTTTTCAAACGCCTAGTCTGTTGCTGCTCTGGGCTTCTCTCCCTGATATGAGAGGGGCTATTTATAATTCCAGATAGCTGATGGGTGGTGGTAGCTATAGCAGTGGAAGGCGCACGTCATTGCCTACTTAATCATTGCACCGACTGTCAGCATAAGCCAATGCATCTATAGCAGACGACCAGAGTGTTCAATCAACACATTCATACTGATAGTGATTCTAGGCAAGAAGGCGCTTTTATAAACTGGAAAGTAGCCATTTTCACATGTGTATGTGTATGTTTGTGTATGTGTGTTTGTTTATGATATAGGGAGAAGGTAGAAAGGGGGGCTACAAAGGGGTTGTCGGCAGAAATTATAAAGGAACGCACATCAGCGAACAAATCAAACGCAACGCGCGTTATAAAATCAAAACAAAGAAGTGGGTAAAACAGGCACTCTTGCAATATGTTAGCGTGGTGTCCCCGAACTCCGCTCCCGATGTTTGTCTGGCCGTCTGTTATAATATATGTATGTAGTATGTTTTGAAAAATTGGGAATAAACATGCGTGTATGGTTGATATTTAGATATTTATGTATAAATATTTTAAATACACATACCTAAATACGAAGAGTTTTCTTTTGTAGATATTAATGGATGTCTCACAGTTTTAATTAATACCAAAATGCAGCAATGCTGAAGTGTGCGAATACGATTCACGTGACTTATGTTTGTTTTCCAAACGTCGCTGGGGAAGAATTGTACCTTTATTTGGCCGCCAGCGGTATATTTTTGTTTTGCAAAAAATGAACTGTCTGTTTTGATACCGAGAGTAATTATGTAGCTTTTGTTGGTAGCTGGCACTAATTTTTTTAGTATTTGGTAATTTTAAATCATCTACGACCTATATTTCTTTTTTGAAATAAGAAGAGGAGTCCATTACTTAGTTTGCGACAAAAAAAAAAGTTAAACTGCCAAAATTGTAATTCAAATAAGTTGGTTTTATGTATTGTTTAAGCACTCTTTAAATTTTGTATTTTTAATTCGTTTTCTTAGGTATTTAATAAAGTTGTATATGGTAACATTATCTAACGGTATACTTTGACCCAAACTAAAAAACTGTTCTTTAATAACTTTTTCTTTGAAAAAGTCTTGCAGTAAGTCATTTTGTTCTTTTAAACATGAGTTTGAGTTGTTTATTGCTTCTTTTACATTCATGAAGAATATTATTTAATAACTGATTTTGTAAGGAGTTCAATGAAACTACGAGTATATGTAGGTACCATATGAAATCATAAAACCTTGACTACATGAGTGAACCTTCTTTATTAAGCTAAGAAAATAACACTTGAATTTTAAGAATTTCTATAGATTTTCCAAACGAAACCGCAAAAGATAATTATAAAGAAAGTCTGGTTTGTTAAAACATCGAATACAAAGTATGCGAGTTGACGAACATACATGCATTTGTAAATACCTTTAATATCAACGTACATTTGTCCAAACTTAGTCTGTTTTGTTTTTTTTTATTATGAAAATTTTGTTTACATTTTAATTTGAGTAAAGGTAGTATAATGTATGTATGTATGTATGTACTTACATTTTTGCTTTGTTTTATCCATAGCGGTACCGCTGGTATCATCAAGCCGATACATTTTAAATCCGTTTTTTTGTTTTTATCTCCTCGAACACGAATTGAAATGTAAAAAGATTTGTAATAAATCCTTTTATTATTATTTTTTCTATAACAGTAGTTGAGTATTTTAATTATTTTTGTATATTTTCACTTTATTTTGTATTTTTAGCACTGATGATGATTATTTAATACTTTTCTTTATAAAGTAGTAAAATAACTCTTGGTGTTTTTTGTTATCTAATATTAAATAACTTCTACAAATGTTTTTATTTGTTGTAATTTATTTAACAAAATTTTTATTTTTTTGTATTTATTTTATGCACAACAAACAAATCTTGAAGATCTTTTATAAAATCAAAAATAGGCGACAGTTGCATATTTTTCTTGTTTATATTTTTTATTATTATTTTCTAACGACAAATAAATAAATTAGTATTTTTACAGACTTAGACAATACCGTTTTTCAATAGGAAGAGAAGAACTAGTTTGTTTTTTTTTTTTTATAAAAATTAATCAACAAACTCAGTGTCAAAAATTCACAAAAAAATACTAAACAAATTCGATTGAACCAAAGTTCTTTTCAAATCTTTTACATTAAGAAATAAACACACGAAACTGCGATGCCGATACATTTTAAGTTTTTTTTAACAAAATTATTTTGTTTTATTTTTTGTTGTTGGGTGTATTATTTTACCCGGCACTTTATTTATTACACTCTTTTTTTATTTTATTTCATATTTTACGTAATTTCTCTTTTTTTGCATAAATTTAAATTTATGCAATTCTTTGAATTTTTTTATTTTATTTTCCTGAACGTTAAACAAATTAATTTAACACAATATTATTGTAACACAATTTGTCACATAACATAAAAAAATATGATTGCACTGAATTTTATTTAACTGATGACAGTCAATTTTTGTTGTTGTTCCTGTTGATGTTGCTGTTGCTTTGAAGATCATTGAAACCCAGGCCAATTATTTAAAACTGGAAGTAAACAAATAAAATCAATTAAAATTTAGAATATAATGTACATTACAAGCATTAAGGGCAAGTTATGAATTTACAATTCAACAAAAATGACAAACGACAAATTAAAAAAAAGTATTAGACACAAAACTAATGTAATACCCGTTGAAATATGTGAAAATCAGTAAAAGGAAATACAAGAACAAATAACGAAACGCAAACTCTCATGTGCAAATTTTAAAACAGCATAATATAGATCATGGCTCACTCATGTCCTTGTTCAGTTTTAAGAAACTAATTGCGGTTGAACAATTGGTCTTTCGAATACAAAACGAGTTTATAAATTACTTTCCTACTTCCACGAAAGTAGAATATGGACACCAATTTCTTTGCATGAATACAAGAGATAACACTAATAAGGAACACGATCATAGAAAAAAATCAGTTTACAGGTTTTTTAAAAGTTACTTAACTGATAACCAGACAATGAGATATTATGAGATCTATCGAGTAATTAGGTATCCACAGTAGGTTTTTTGAATACCTATGTACATATATGTATAATTAGTAGGTACGCATTTATTACTTGGTGTTTCTTTTTTCTGGGAAAAAGAATACCTACCGAAATAACAAAAAAATCAGAAACCATAATCAAATACGCCTTTGGTATAATATATTCACACGTTTCACTGCCTTTGACCAAATGTTGTTTATCACAAATGTATTGGAAAACTTGTGTTTTTGATGTAGGTTTTTGGCCAAACCCAATATTTTCCCGAATCAAAACAATCGACACTAAGATAAAAAATGTTTGTGTTATCATTCAAAAATAATTAATTAATCTTCGGTATTTTAACTGTACATATGTAAGGATTGACTTTGTGGGAGATGAGCTCTACGGATCTCTAATGTTTCAAAATACTTTATACCTACATACATACATTGATTAGTACATAGTACCATTGTTTTGATTGTTTGACGTGCATTTTCTTTTGTTTCATAATTTTCACTATAAAAACATTGGCGCAAAATTTTAAAAGATTTAGTAAGATGTTAAGGCATTTTTATCATATTGAAAATGCTTTAACATCATCCTAAATCGTTCAAAATTTTGCGCCATTAGCTTTTGCTATTGATTAGCCCCAATGTAATACATACATACATTATACCTACGATGACATTTATTTTTCATTTTAAAAAACCCTTTCTTTTAAGTAACCTGCGTCATAACAGTTTTTAAAACAGTTGCAATACAACTAGACGGCGTCAATTGTTAAATGTAATAAATTCTAAGAATAATTAATAATAGCACAATATTTATTTTGCAATAGAAGCAAATTATTAATCCCGCCTAAACTGCGTATTAGTCTCTTTCGTATTTTCAAGTGAATACCTATTTGAATTGAGAACACCGACCTACCTATATGAATCTTTTATTATAATTCGGGAAGTGGCGTTACATTTTGGTAAAGCATTTAACACCGATCAATTTAAATGCTGATAAAGTTAATTTAAATAATAAAGAAGCTTACATTTTTGATCAAATTACATATTTTTAATTTCAAATCAATATTTATTGTAATTTTATTTATGTATATATATGTACCACCATAGATAAAAAAAAGTCAAACCCATAAATCTTGTTATTTGTAGTACTACAAATACAAATACGAAAAATTTTTAATATACCCGGTTTTCAAAACCTTTCTTATAATGGGGCAGAGGTCAGTAATTGAACAATAACCGCCATATTATTAACTCGATTAATCTGGATGGAAATTAATTTAATTTTAATTCGGATTTAAGTCTCATTCTGAATTAATCTAGTGAATAATAAGGCGGTAACTGTTTTCTTTTATTTTGAAATTATTTTCTTCGTTTTCTACTTTTAATTCTGGTCTCTGAAAATTCCTCTCTTTAAGCTCATATTAGCGTGGCATACCTAATAAAAAAATTAAATATAAATTATATTTTATATTATAAAACACACAATAATTTGTTATTGTAACGGGTGATTTTTAAGCTGGTTTGGTTTTGGCAACACTGGTTTTGACAGCTGACGTGTGTTTAGTACCTTGTGTCACTGTCAAACAGCTTCAGTTTGGTTTGCAATTTAATCATGGATCGTCTTACAAATGAACAACGCTTGCAAATTATTGAATTTTACTATCAAAATTCGTGCTCGGTTCGAAATGTTGTTTATCGAAAAATTGTGTTCAGCGATGAGGCTCATTTTTGGTTGAATGGGTACGTAAATAAGCAAAATTGCCGCATTTGGAGTGAAGATCAGCCAGAAGCATTGCAACAGCTACCAATGCATCCCGAAAAAGCCACTGTTTGGTGCGGTTTATGGGCCGGCGGCATTATTGGGCCATATTTCTTCAAAGATGATGCGAATCGCAGCGTTACTGTCAATGGTTAACGCTACCGAGCGATGATAACAAACTTTTTTTTGCCCGAAATGGAAGTTCTTGACTTGCATGATATGTGGTTTCAACAAGACGGTGCCACATGCCACACAGCACGCGAAACAATGGCGCAATTGCGAGGCGAGTTTGGTGAACAGTTAATTTCACGTTTCGGGCCGGTCAATTGGCCGCCTAGATCGTGCGATTTGACACCATTAGATTATTTTTTGTGGGGGTATGTCAAGGCTAATGTCTATAGGGACAAGCCCGCTTCGATTGACGCACTGGAAGCCAACATCCATGCATTCATTCGTGAGATACCGGCCGATATGTGTGAAAGAGTATGCCAAAATTGGACTCAGCGGATGGGCTACCTGAGACGCAGCCGCGGTCAACATTTGCATGAAATTATCTTTAAACATTAAATTGCAAGGTTCAAACTATCGATTCAAATAAATATTTCATTCATTTTTTCGAATTTTTTGTGTTTTTTTTTTTTTAAAAAGATCTAAACCTCTTAAAAAATCACCCATTAAATAAATTATAAATTTTTCAATACTCAACTATCTATCTACATTTTTATTTTTCATACAAAAAAGTCATATTACAATAAAACCAACTCAAAGTTTTTATAGTGCCAACTCTCGGACTATTCGGTGAAACATATACATATGTAGAAATAAGATAGAGTATACCTAGTAGGAAAACAAATCATTGCAAATGTATGGAATATTAATTCCTACAATTTCATGTGAACGCGTTATCAGAAAAAGTCGCAAGTTATTTTCTAGTGGCATTGACACCAGTCCATGTTTAATGTTATAGGGGAAGTTTGTTTTGATTTTTTTTTTGATTTTGTTGCTCCCGACGCAGCTAAACAGATATTTAATTCAGCTTAATATTTAATTGTTAGTTTGCATGTTTTGTCACGAATATTAATAGCAACAGAATGAACTTTTATATGTAGGTATATCAAAAAGAGCAGAAATAAGAGTTACTGTAGATGCGATTTCAGATTTGTTTGGTTTTATTTGAACATCGATTAAAATACACACATGTTACTACAAAACATTCTGTTTAAAAAGCTGCTACAAAAAGTTACTTTCTCTGTTAGTATTTTTTTATTATGAATTGACGTAAATGAAGGCTGTTGGTTTTTAAATGCGTCAATCAGAATGGACTTTTTTATACTAGTTACATACCTAATTATATCTAAATATGTAGTAATAAATATACATACATATATTTATAAATAGTTGGGTCTCACGCATTCTGTTTATAAAAAAACATTATGTAAATTTTGATTTGGATTGGAGAAATTTCATCAATAGGTTACACCTACATACATATGTACATATGTATGTATATATGTACATTTTTCACACCACCAAACTTTTTAAACTGTTGCTAAGCTAAAAGTGAATTTTTAGGGATTAATTTTGCATTTTTTTTTTTTGCCGATACTTGTAGGTACCTAGTTAAAATAAATCAATAATCTTAATATTTTAATTAATAAGAAGGTAACTTGGTTACAAATATTAGGTAGATATTATATTCATTGATCCATTTTCAAAGTAACTCTTGCCGGAATAACCTCGTCTCTGTTCATAACAAATACCCACATTTAAGATATTAAACCGTAGTTTAGTAAATCAAGAGTTTTAAAAGTTATAAAAAATATTAATTTTAATGTACAATTGTAAAATATGTAAATATGTAATCAAGCATAAGGGGGCCATTCACGCAACCGACGACGTTCGTAAGAACGGTCCCATGTTTCGTAGAAATTTTCAATGGCACATTCACAGGTTATGTTGTGAATGGGCTTTTGTGTGACCGGAGATTCGGTCACATAATTATCATTTTATGAATGACAATAAAAATTCTAATGAAGAAATTTAAAGAATTTGTAGACAAAATGTTTCCTGACAAGAAGCAATGCAGGTAAGTAATATTCGCTAACATTTATTTTTGAACAAAGTCTGGAGGAAACTGATGTTGCTGTTGGATAAAGTTGAAGATTATTATCGCTTGTAACGGGTGATTTTTAAGCTGGTTTGGTTTTGGCAACACTGGTTTTGACAGCTGACGTGTGTTTAGTACCTTGTGTCACTGTCAAACAGCTTCAGTTTGGTTTGCAATTTAACCATGGATCGTCTTACAAATGAACAACGCTTGCAAATTATTGAATTTTACTATCAAAATTCGTGCTCGGTTCGAAATGTTGTTTATCGAAAAATTGTGTTCAGCGATGAGGCTAATTTTTGGTTGAATGGGTACGTAAATAAGCAAAATTGCCGCATTTGGAGTGAAGATCATCCAGAAGCATTGCAACAGCTACCAATGCATCCCGAAAAAGCCACTGTTTGGTGCGGTTTATGGGCCGGCGGCATTATTGGGCCATATTTCTTCAAAGATGATGCGAATCGCAGCGTTACTGTCAATGGTGAACGCTACCAAGCGATGATAACAAACTTTTATTTGCCCGAAATGGAAGTTCTTGACTTGCATGATATGTGGTTTCAACAAGACGGTGCCACATGCCACACAGCACGCGAAACAATGGCGCAATTGCGAGGCGAGTTTGGTGAACAGTTAATTTCACGTTTCGGGCCGGTCAATTGGCCGCCTAGATCGTGCGATTTGACACCATTAGATTATTTTTTGTGGGGGTATGTCAAGGCTAATGTCTATAGGGACAAGCCCGCTTCGATTGACGCACTGGAAGCCAACATCCATGCATTCATTCGTGAGATACCGGCCGATATGTGTGAAAGAGTATGCCAAAATTGGACTCAGCGGATGGGCTACCTGAGACGCAGCCGCGGTCAACATTTGCATGAAATTATCTTTAAACATTAAATTGCAAGGTTCAAACTATCGATTCAAATAAATATTTCATTCATTTTTTCGAATTTTTTGTGTTTTTTTTTTAAAGTTCTAAACCTCTTAAAAAATCACCCGTTATTAAGCTAATAATAAATAAATTGCTCAACTCCTATAACATCATAATATGTACATATCTTGCTTCATCAACAACTTCAAATTGTAGCGGTAACAGCTAACTTTGACTCCTACTTGTTACAACTACAGTAATGCGTAATTCTGTAAATATAGGTAACACACTGCTTACTCAATTTTAACAATGTGGTTTGGCAGTACATACCTATTTCTTTTTTAAGAAAAGAAAACAATAAAAAGTGCTTTGAACGAAATACTTAGAAAAATTATAGGAACCTCCGTTTTTAATTTCTAAAAATGAGAATATATCACCTACATACCTACCCATATTTAAAAATCAAAACAGACTAAATTGTTTACAAAGTAAATAGCAACAAAATCATTTTTAACCAAACTAACCGAATTAGAAATTTAAAAAAATCTCATAACAATAATAGAAATTATAATAGAATAACACCACTAGAAGAGACAGAACAGAATGCAAAAACAAAAACAAAAAAAAAAAACAACACTAGTTCATATGTTAATATAAGTAGGTATGTATGTACATATGTATATACCCAACAAAAGCGAACGTTCACCTCTTTTCTTTGGTATTTCATTTCGGTAGCCGACCAACATCGACGGAACGACGGCAACGACTGAAAAAATAGAACCAGCGTTGTTATAGTATACCTTTATAGTTAATCAACCAATTGCACTGGTTTATTAACAGTTACACAAAAATATAAACAAAAAGGAAACAGCTTGAATTAAGTTTATTATTTGCAAACACAGAACATTATTAGGTATTTGAATACAATTGGAAATTTGCGCATCAATATAATCAATTAATTAATTGACTTTCATTAATCAGAAAATCGTTGAAAAAAAAGACGAAATTGTGCATCGAAATTTAATTTTGTAAGGTTAACTTGAATATGGTAGCATGAAAAACAAAACAGCATAGGAACGTAGGTACTTTGTATAAAATTAAATTAACGTCTGGCTCGCAAGTAGGTACTTGCTCTTTTTTATGACTTCCATTCATCTAACTACTTGCTCTTATAGTTCTATACTATTGGCTTTTTAAATATTTATTGTACATACCTACATGGTTTCCCACAGTGGGCGCTATAGAAGAAAACCAATAATATCATTTCACTATAAGCCCCGTTGCTAAGCTGGTTTTATCTTATCCAAACTACAACAGATTTATAAAGAAATAAGAATAACTTAATTAACATTCCTGATGGCTATTTTTATCAAACGCTTTGGTCTTGACTGACCACTATTTATCGTAGAAAGAGTATGGAAGTGCATATTTTCTTAAAATATAAAGGTAATTAAATAGGTATTAAAAAAAAATATATTATTATTATAATTATTAGATAGTTATTGGATTTTTATTGTGGAAATTTGAAATTTTTGTGTCTAACTCATGTATGTACATATGTATTTATTCTGGAAGGCGTTTTCGTAAAATGAAACGGCTCTAGGGCGGCAATTGGAGTTTTAGAAAAACGACTATCGTCTTAATCGTTACAAGGGTGAAGAAATAAGAGAACGGGAAAGTTTTACTTTACCAATTAACACTTCTTGATCCGTGTAAGGTTATCAATTAAGCTTTCTATTTCAAATTTCAAGCTCAAATATCCCAAAATGTCCACTAATAATATTGGAAATATTTCGTTTATATAACGAGCCTAAAGTCAGCTTTCTTTTTATACTAAGCTTATCTACATACATATGTATGTACATATGTACGGGCTAGACCTGAATAGTTCACCTCCTTTGTAAATTTGTGTTTTCTACTTTCTTAATCTCAACTCAAGTTTGATTAAAATTTCGTGTTAGTACAATTTTTTTGAAGAATCCAAAACTTTATAAGAGTCCCTAAGTTTTTTGGAGAACTGATGTTTAGTGACTTAAAATCTCAACAATTTCTATCTGCGTGTTATTGGCAGAAGGGGCATACAATTTATAGCCGAATACAAACGAAAAAGATGAGATTTTATCATGAAAAGAGATATGTAGGTACTCTTGGGGGATTTGTCATTTTTTCGCAAGGGACAGTATACCTACACCTAAAAAAATATTTAAGTGAAATGATGATTTGAATTATTATTACAGTTAAATCGAATTTTTATACTGATATTATAATGCACAGAAAATTATATTCATTAATTATTATCGACTGGATTGATTATTGAAATATTTAAAGGGGTTTGATGAAAAATTATGTACTGGAATTTTTTTACTAGATAAAATGTCAATTCAAATAAAAACCGTTATTTTGACATTAAAATGGTATATAACTGGCGTCAAATCGTGTTTCTCGTCTGCATAATAATTAAAGACAATTATAACATCCCTGCAAACTATCTCTAAAAAACTATATCAATATAGATTGAAGTTGTAGCTTAATGCTGCCGAACTTAATTAAAATCAAATACCTATTTGTTTCTAAACAATTCTTCATTATGGTTTTCTTAACTGTTTAACATCAAAGTGATTCGTTCACGTTCACATTATTTTGGATCTGAACTGAACAACAAAAGACATATTCAAGTCAATATACTTAAATCGACTGAGTGCAATTTTGTATAGAATGAACTAAGTCTTATCTGAACTTTACTGTGGGGACGCAGCCAACTCCAACCTTCTAATTGGAATAAACTAAGTTACAACTCAACTAAGTCCGACTTATGGAATCCGCAAAACTGGATCGGCAGTGATTCGTAGTGCATGGCTCTCTTTCCTATCCATTTGTCGTAAAAAGAAAAAAAAAACAATACTGGGAATCACTGCGGATCCAGTATTGGAGATTCCATAATCGGCATGAATATAACCTTGGCTAATTTTTGTAATAAAAAAAGAAGACGTAGTTTTCGTGTCTTTTATATATTTATGTTACATACTCTGAACCCTGTACCAAAAATCAAAACAAAAATCTAATAAATAGAGCTGAAAAAGCACATTTTAAAAACTTGGCATGTTTAAAATGTGACCCCAAAGAAAAAGTTAATAACATCTAAGTAGATTTATCACAAAAATATTGCCCTCAAATCTCAAAAAAAAATAGAGATGGAACTGTAGCTAAAATTTTCACTGAAGCCAGAACAGCTATCAAAATATTTATACATGTGTATAGGTATATTATACAGGCATTTTACTTTTTCAAACAGTTATATGGAACAAAATGTAAAAGTTCTTACTGCTTATTTGTTAAAAAATTACAAATTAAAAGAAAAAAAAAATGTGGGAATGCCAGGTCTCACGGTTAAGATGTGTAAACATAAACGTTCGCCGGAGTACGAGATTTCGGTTTACATATCGTACGTTTTACATGTAAGGCAAACGTTTTTATAAGTTTACCCTACCCCAGCATAAATGTTTACATCAAAAATAGAAATCGCTCTCGTCTAAAAGCAGTCATATAAATAAAATATTCAAGTGCTTGTTTTACATTAAAGTTCGAACTGTCAACCGAATTTCAACTCAAACTCAACTCGACCTTTCGATTTAGTTTAAGGTAGGCACGTACCCCATATTGATTGTACGAAGGAACATACCCCATATTAAATGTATCAAATTATATACATAAACGTAACGTAAGGGTTACAGCACACTGTAATGTGTTAAAAAAAAATTCCCACGTTTTTAGTTTAGCCTACCGCCGGCATAGACGTTTACACATCAAAAATAGGTATCGGAAATAAATAATGTTGTTGCCAGAAACTGCTTTAGATTGGGAATATTGAGTCCGGTATCAAGGTAGTTTGTGGGTGAGTAAAGTGTGGTGTGAAAACTCTGGTTAGGCACGAAGAAAACATAAAAACCGGACTGATGAGTTTCGTTTGTTGTTGTCTCAATGTGCGAAATATTGAAATTGTTCTTGTTTCAATTTCAATGTATTTTGAGGCCTCTCAAAGTTAATAATCTAAACACGATGAGACTCATGAGTTTCGATTCAATCTTCTCAATCTAAACAAGGTCCTACGCCCGTGCTGAATACAAACAAACATCAAACCACTTTGTTGGTTTTTTTCTTTAAAATACCTACACAAAATGCAAAATCCCGTACAAAATAGCACAGGTGAAACTTTTTGTCAAGTCTCTATCTGGGCCCTATTATTTTTACAGAGTATGTACATATGTAGGTATACCTATTTGTTAAAACAAAATTCTAAATTTACATGATGTATGGTCCGTGAAATTCACTTCTCCACAAGAAGGGAGTGTAAATATCTTGAAAAATGATCGTTTACACAGATAGGTAAATTTAATTACCTATTTATATTTTAAGAGTAAATAAAATGTGTACACGAAAAACTAGTTGTGTTTGGTAAAATCAATTTCTTGAGAATTTGCAGATTTTAGAAATTGCTATCAAAAGCCAAGGAATAAAACACAGTTTTATGAAAATCGTTGAAAAACTAAGTTACCAAACAGGCACAATTTTTTTCAAATTTTAAAACATTTTCCTATGGGTTTTGACAAGCTAGTTTTAAAACTCAGGCAAATTCGCAATAAATTTCATGTTACTAAATAGAATAGCATCAAGTAGGTACATACCTCTAGTAGTAATTTTTATTGGAGTGTTCTTTTATACAAATTTGTTTTTTTTATATAAATTATACAGTCCACTTAACTGATAAATTGATGACTTACAATTGGAAAGGCTACAAATATCAAAAATTCCATCGTAATCGGAAACTTGTTACGAATCCCAAAAAAAACACAGATTCCATCATATTGGAAAATCTCATACAAATTTAAATTACAAACGGAATCGGGGATAGTTTTTTTTCAGGATTCCGAAAAGTTTATCGATTACGATAAAATTCATGATAGGAAAAATAGACATACATAAATAGAATAGTTGATTTTGACAGTTTTCGCAATTCCATTCTAACCTGATCCCACTAAAAAAGCAAGTACAAATAACCCCGTTTTTAATGTTCTATTTCTATTCAAAGCTATCTGGGTAACAACCTTTAACGCTCACCATAAGAATACTTTCCTTGCGTTCGAGGAACTATTAGATAGGCTATCCAATCCACCTATCCCATAATCCATTTAGTTTTGCAAAATTTCACCTTTTAATAGACATGAAAATATAACAACCCTGACTACCAACCACATCACTAAATAAGACGACCAAGGAAGGCGACGACAAACAAAAAAAAAACAATACAACTCTGTGAATTTGAGAATGTGAAAAATCAAAAGCCAAAAAGAGAAAGAATATGCTTCCTCGTCAATGCAATAAAACGAGAAAAAACTACCTATATATTATTCTAAAAGCAGCAAGGTGATTTAAACGGAAAGAATATAAATAAAAAAAAACTTATTAATGAATTTCGTTCAATGTTTTTATGGTAAAACCAAAATATATAGTTATAAAAACCCGAAATTAACAATAAAAAAAAGTAAACGCATTCTGCGCAGCAAGTGCATATTTTATCCACCAACACCCCACCACAACATAAAAATAGGGCATTTTTTTTATACACTCCTTTCTTTCTACTTTGCCATTTTAATGAAATTTGAGTAGAGGTACTGCACTGTGTCGCCGAAAGGAAATCAAAATCACCGTCATCGTCCCATCCCCAGTTCAGTTCCCTACACACATCTGTCAAATAAATTCTTGCATCCTTTTCTCTTTTTTTTTTGTTTGATTCACAATCTTCTGTGCATTGAACATTCTCACTCCCACTCGAAAGAGAGAAAATTTAACTAATTGAACCTTTTTTCTTCGCAGGACATTATTTATAAGGAAATCATTTTCCAACAGGAATTTGGTTATTTAATGAAATTAAGAGATAAATCAGCTAGACGAGCCCGAGAAGGCACTGCCATACGCACCATTTACAAGCCACCAAAAAGCACAACACCGCCAACACAAAACCACGGTAGATCGACCACACTTCCCAGTGTTTCACAGGAAAAAAAAACTTTCAACACCGATAATGTAGGATGGAATACGCAAAATACTGTTAATATTTTAACAGTTTTACACAATCTGTATGTTATTAAGATGTTTAGTGTGCCACACAATATAATTTCATTAAAAATTATTCACTTTTTGTGGTTTTGAAAAATTCCATAAGAAATTTTTGTCTGCTGCTGCTAGGCTGCCGTTGCTACTGCCATCAAAAATTCTAATTTTTTGCTCGTTCATATCCTTGTCTCATTTATTCCTGAACGTTTAGAAGGTTGAAAAGAATAGACGATAATGGAAATATACACCAACAACTGTAAAATGATGGCAATGACACAAACTCCGTACACACGATATGCGTTAGAGTGAGAACATTTTTTAAGCAATTCTATGAGCGAGCGAAAAGATAGGTATGCACAAAAAGCAGATATCTACACAGTATTCATTGAAAAAAAAAAGAAAATACAAAATTTTCAAAATTATGAGAACAAAAAACTTTACCACCAACTTTTTTTTTATTAAATCCCAATGCCGGGATATTTCCGAAGCTTTACAATTAATTCTGTTTCCCATATACGTTTCACATAACTTTCAATTTTCATATTTAACACTTTTTTCTTTCTGAGAATTGTCGTCAGCCACACACTTGATAGACAATTTTAGCAGGCGTTTTCGCAAACAACCGAAACCGCACTAGTTGAAAACCAGTACAAAAGAACGAGATGGGAATAGAATCGTAGTGGAAGGAAAAATTTTAAGATCTTTTTTGTAGGGGTATTTTTCACACCACCCGAATAGACGAACAATTTTTTTTTTGATTTTTTACTAATATGATTAAACCAAGTCACAAAACACAATAATTAAGAGTACAAATTCCGTTGCAAAAACTATTCATTCACTTTCAATTACTCTTACATTTATATTTAGATAAATCTTAACAACGAACATTTTTTCTTGTTAAATTCGGATGTCTTCATCGTCGGTCGTCGTGCGTTTCGAGGTTTATTTAAGCATTAAAATTTCAGACATTCAGACGAGACAAGGTTTTATTTTCAGGCTAACAACGAAGTTAAGAAGAGCAACGAGTACGAGCAACTGAATAGAATAATGTTTTCATTTCATTTTGTTGGGCAGACTTGATTTGCTTTTTTTGTTGGTTAGAAAAGGAAAAATAAACAGAAGGATTCTCCCTATTGATCGTTTCATTTATTGGGTATTTTATATGTTTGGTCTGTTTGCATAGGAAATATAATAACAATGCGGGTGATGGACATAAAAACAGAGCAATTGCGAAAAGGGTATATATTAGATGTGGTATATGTTTTATTCGTGTCGAAATATTTTGGAGATTTCGATGTTTTAATTAGTTTATGGTAAGTTGAGGTGAAATGGTTTTCATGGCGCTAAAAGCAAAGTTGGTGAATTGCTAAACGGTTATTTGCACTGGATAAGTAGTTTTTCCAGCCACCTGCATTTCAGCCTCTGTAACCTGTTTACAAGGTAATCCGCGTTTTATAAAGAAATACCTACATGTAACCGTGTTGCCACTTGCAAAAATATATTTTCTTTCAAACTTTTATTTTAATATAAATTTTGCACACTATACAATATACAGATATGATTCTTATTTTTGAAAAATGATAATGAGATATATTGTCATTTCTCAAAAATAAAAATCATAACTAATTGTATCAAAGGACACGGAAGTGTCCCAGCCAAATTCTGGCTTTATTCAGGAACAAATTCAGGCGATTTTTAACTCCCTTCTAACTTCAGTACCAATAAACTCAGAAACTTTAAATTCGGAATGTTTGAGGTTTCCATTCAGGGATCCCACCTTCTCAGAATTTTTATCAATTATATGGAGTACTTCCGATTTGCTGTAGAATGAAGTTTAGTAGAGCGGATAGGGCTTAATAAAAAATAGAATATTCGATGTACTCCATTTAGGGGGCGTGGTTATCAAATCACTTTCTCAGAATTGTAATCAGTAATATGGAACACTTCCGCTTGCTGTAAAAATATGAAATTTGGTTAAGCGGTAAAATTTTAAGTGCATACGAAGGAAAAATAGAATATTTGGGTTTTTATATTTAGGGGGAGGGGTGGTGGTGGTATTCACCCACTTCCTCAGAATTGTAATCTCTCTAGTATCCTTCAGGAATTCGGCCTGGCAAAAATACGAATCTTTGCAAAGACGAGTGAGATCAGAACAAAAACATCTATACAAAAACCTGTATATGTAACAAATCAGCTGTGAAAAGTAGTGCCTACTATCTAAAAGTACGCCCAGTTTTTACTTTATGAAGGTGTACCTAATATCAAATATTTAAAATAGAGTATTGAAAGAACTACAAATTATGAGAAAAACTTATTATTAAATTACTACATACTGACTACAGTTACAGTTGTATAGTACAATCCAGAAGTTTGAAGATACACAAAGAACTCTGCTGGTATAATGGAAGCTGAACAGTCTGAGAGTAGAATTTTGTATTCACAACTCAACTTTAATCTGATGGATAACTACTTTTGTAATTCGCTTAGTTACAAGCAAGTTTCATTGATTTTTGAAACTAGATGTGTAATAGGTAATTGGTCTAAATGGAGCACCTTACAATGGAAGTTTTGATCAGTTTTGTTCTTTGTGTAATCTTAAATCAAAAGAAGACTGCTTCCACCTAATTGCAGTTTGCCAATATTTCGGACAAAAAACTTTAAAAATGCAGGAAACTGTAGGTTATTTAAATGGCCATTACTGGAAAAATCTTTACTTTTTGCAAAAAGTGTTTATAAATATAGAATTTTATTATTAATATCCGAATTTTTTTAGTAAAATATATCTACGCATGTAAAACCAACATTTTAAATTGTAAATTAGTTTTTGCCAATCGAGCTGACGGCAATGCAATAGCTTTTAGTTCATTTATTTCATGTTTATTTAATTTCTTACAAAGAAAATAAATGAATTACTTACTTACTTACTCACTATAATTTGGTGGGTTTACTTGGCAAGTTTTCTTTTTACTCAAACTTCAAAATGTTTTGACTCACTGTACTTGTCGCTCGGGATAGATGCATTTACTATAAGCATTTACAGATGCATTTACTATAAGAGACGACCGGATTTTTATAGCCCTATTTCAGTGATGTTGAATTTTTGTTCATTTTTATCTATTTTTTTTAAATAATTTTTGTATGTTTTATGTTTGCATCGAAAGGGCTTTATTGGAATAGGGAATTCGATTTCTGATATAAATTTTAATTCAATCAGGATTCAGACTTCTGAATTTTTAAAACTACTGATGGTCAGCTAACTTTAAATGATAGCTGCCAAATCAGAAGACAGAAAAAATCAGAAATCTGAATTTTCAGATGTATGTATGTAAATTGTCATATGTGTTGAACGCGGCGAATTACACATAAATTTCATGCTTATATTTATAATTTCTATTTTCTAAGGACGTTGATTATAAGAAATGCGCAGCAGTACCTAAGCTTATTTTACTAGAACCATGTCAATTTCGTAATCATCATTCCTCCCTCCAATAAAGCAAATCGTTAAAGTTAAAGCCGTTTCCGAGAAAGAGAAACAAAGATTTCACAAAATAAGAGGTACAAGAGTGAGCGAATTTTACAAAAAGCACAGACGAAATTCGAAATCCTCGAACCCAAAAATTTTCAGATTTTCGGATAGCTTTGGATTGATCCCCAAACGCAACCAATCAAAGTATTTAAAAAACTTAAGCCTATGCGATGCACCTAGCTTTAGCGAAAAGATTTTAAAACGAAAGGAATACTTCATACCAGCAACTTTTATATGAATATTTTCATTTTCAATCGAACTGAGTACAATTCCCACAAAGCGCGAACTGTTGCTTACACAAACAAAATTAAATATACATGCTATATGCATGTTTTCTTTTTATCTTTTTTTTATTGGTTTATAAAATAATTTATATTTGATTTGAGTTTATTAATAGGGGTATATGTGTATATAACTTTATATAAAACTGTTATAAATTAGTATTTCTTCATTTCTTTTAAAAATTCATTTCGGGTTAATGTCTAAGATACTTACATCTTTCAAGCAAAGTTCACAACCAAACGGTTATCGGTTTATCATTTTTACTTCTTTACCTCAACACTCATTATTTAGCTGGCTTTCAGCTGAACAGTCTCCAAAGCAGCCCACACCCTCTAGTCATCTCTTTTAAGTTAATGTATGTTTATACAAAAGCATCAATCCGCTCTGCTTTAACAAACAAATCCTATAAAGAAAAAAGTGTATAATGCTGTCGCGTAATCTTTCGAGCGCATAGCAACACAAAAATTTTCAGAAAATGTTCTTCACTTCGCCATCGCCATTGCCTTGCCATTGCCAGCCCAGTCGCAGTAGCAGTTGCCACACTCATCATTTTCATTTTGGGGTTGGCGGCGAAGACGAGTCGGCGACCACTCGTTGTTTAATATGTGGGTGTGGGTATTAGTTGAAGATTGGAGTTGCTTTAGTTTAGTTGGTAATAAATAAGGAGTGGGCTTTTATGTATGTATGTATAAAAAAAGTAATCGTGAACATTCTTCCCCCAAATATATATGCAGATACGTACAGTGTAGGTAAATAACTATAAACATACTTAACTATGCAGGTAGATATAGATAGGGACTATTTCTTAAAGTTAGAACTACCTACGTATGCGTTCTGAATCTGTAAAAGAACTTTCATTCTTTCATAAATTTTGTGTTAAAAATGCCATAATATAGGTATTATAGTAGTTTTACCTGTGCAATAGGAGGATGTAGGTGTTATGTACATTATGTATGTATCCATTTACTTAACCCCTTTTCTGATGAGTTTGGTTAGTAGGAGTAGGGACTAGGGAAGGGACTTGAGATCGTATCTGGAACCGTTCATAAAATTGTTCCATTCACAATAAATTTCAAGTGGGTGGGACATATCTATAAGAAAGCTGTCGGCTCATCTTTTTCACTAAAAATATTGTTGGTCGATTATTTACGAAACTGCAGGCAGCCATCATAACAAAATTTTTGTTCATAAGAAAAATTTCCCAAAATAAAAAAAATTGGCGACATTTGCCGAAACCCGGGATTGAACCGGACATTTAGATCTTCAGTCTAACGCTCTCCCAACTGAGCTATTTCGGCGCATATTTTTCTGTTAACAAAACTAAAACAGTAGAACGTATTATAGATAGATATTTATTGTCTTACATAGTTTGGTGTACAAAATAATCACCTTGGAATATAAATTTTGGAAATTATTTGATAATTTTATTTGCTATGTTGACCTTTAACAATTTTTTTGTTTAAATAAAATAAAATCTAGGTAGGTACCTACCTACTTTCTTGTTTAACTTGACTGTATAGGTACCTCGGAAGATTTTGTTATTTTTGTTTTCTATAGTCTACGACTTAAAACCAAAATATTAGGTAGGTACCTACCTATTTATTAACGTGGAGTTTTGAAAAAAAATTGTCTTAATAACTGTTTTTTAAAAATTTTGAGTTTCGAAATAAATTTTTCAAAAAGTTGCTATTATACAACATTATTTAAAAAGAAAATTCAAGTATGGATTTGGCTTTAAAAAAGCTAAAAGATTGTTTTTTTATACCTAATTCTTTTTCTATGTAGGTAGTCAGCTTATTTTTTTTTTTTAGAAAAATATGGGTTGTTTAACAACAACTTCTGCCATACGATTTTTTTCTTCTATTGATCCAATCTAAACGCTGCAGTTTTTTTTATTTAGGTAGGTACCTACATCCTTAGCTATAAAACCCTGTATTGTTATCAAATTTGAGATTTAACTCACTGTGAATAAACTGCTCCCCAATCAATTAAGTGAAAGCGGTCTACTCAGTGCGATTTTAATAAAATAATTTATTTCAGAAATTAAGTGTCTTATTTATAAACGTTGTCTAACTTTGGACAACTGTCCAACTTTGGAAAATGTGTTCAAAAACCTTGTTTATTTTTGTCGTGTAGCTGCCTAACTTAGACACAAGAGTAGACTGTCTTAACTGTGAATAATGTGATACTTATTTTTATTAAATAAAGCATATTTCCACCAATTTGAAAATAGTTAGACAGTGTCTAAGTACACAAAAATCTAATAAATACGACTATAAAAGTCCAAGAATTTTTTCTAGCTCACAAGAATAAATCTCAATCAATTTTAGTATATTCTATGAATTATTCAAAAATCCCTTAACGAATCACTGTCAAACAGTACTTTACCAGAGCCGCACTATAATTATGTTGATTACTTTGATGTCAAATAGTGTTGGCTTTTGACGGCAAACACGTCAACACAGAAGCGGGTGTGAAAGATGGATGCCATGTTGGGTATAATTAACTTTAATATAAGGCGCGTTTTATTGGAAAATTTATAGTTAGCGCAGTAAAATTTCCCTGATTAATCAAAACCTTAAAGTGCCGATAAACAGGGCAACAAAAATAGTAAACATAAAAGTGGACAAATGAAGTTAAAATTTTGAAGATGAAAATGGCGCTGTTGGAAATATGTTTGTCTTGAGCTCGTTGTTTTTCACTCACAAAAGAGATGTGTTCTTTGATATTTGTAGTTTAGAAAAACTGAAGTGCGTCCCCACAAAACATTGACATATATGAATATGTCCGATTAAAAGTTCGGAAATTATTTTAACTCGAGAGAAAACCCATTTGAGCATTTTTCGGTGACATTTGACCAAACATTTCCCGACTTGTCGATAATTAAGACATAAAATCACACGAGGAAACCGAGTTTCCAGCAACTTTTTTGGTGAGAAGGACACCAAGTAAGGGGAAGAAAGGTCACACGAGGAAACAAGACGTTGCTGGAGATTTTTTGACGTTTTCTTTTAATTTTCAATTTTTTGTTTCCCACCAATCGTAGACCGTTCATTTTCCTCCTACTTGGAGTCATTCTCATCTAAAAACTGTATAATTATCGCTCTTTCTTCTTTGTGCTTTTTTTCCTATTGTTTGATACGGAGTTTGAAGCGGAGTAAAGAGTAGTGTGAAGACATATTACCTTCTCATTTAACAAAAATTGCAGCTATTAAAATTTGCAGCGTGGATGGATGTTGCAACCCAAAATAAACTCAAAAGAGAAACGCCACCGTTAAAAGTGGTGGCATTGACTTACTATATAATAGGTCAATGGTGGGGGGCTTCAAGCAAACTTACTGTTCCAACTTTGTCGGTCTTTTTTTGATCCTTTCAAAACGGAGTGCCATATAGCACATTTTCTGTACGCATGCACAAACAAATCTAGAGTACTTTTTTTACTCAGAAAGACTGCTTTTAAACGCTGCAAATATGCTGCAATTTCCCTTGCAATTTTTAAGCATGTCGGCGGGGGACGTATGCGGTGTCCGGGGTAGACAAAGTTGCAGAGGTTGAAATAATTGCAGAGTTATCGCTCTTTCTTCTTTGTGCTTTTTCTTATTGTTTGAGACATAAGCGGAGTAAAGAGTGAGGAGATATTATTTCCTTCTCATTTAACAAAAATTGCAGGTATTAAAATTTGCAGCGTTTAAATGGATGCTGCAATCGGAAAGAAACTCAAAAGGGAATTGCGGATAGAAATTGCAGTCGTCTAAAAGCAGTCAAAGAGAGACCGTATGCTATAAACTAATGGTGAGTATCTTTTATAGACTGAAAACAGAGAAAGAAAACAACAAAAACATGTTTCCATGTTTGGAACCGTAAACGGAGTAATCCATACGTTGTTAACTATGTACGTGCGCGGATCCAAAGCGGAATCGTTTGCTTGAAGGGGGAGAATACGAAAAAATCACAAAAAGTTCACCTCAATGTTGAGGAGTATCGGGCTGTTAATATGTGAAGAAAATGAACGCATCAGTTGTATCTAAAAAATATTACATTTTCTTAACATCTCTGGAAAATTTATATTATTATCTCCCTCTATCTAATGAATCCTTTGGAATCTGTCAAAATCGATCCTTTTGCTTTTTCCTTTTGCTTGTTTGTCATATCATGTAGTAAACCACACATACAAGACAAGAAGTGAAAAATGTTGTGCTTAATTTATTTTTAAAACATTATTTCCATATTCAAAATTAATTTGAGTGAAATTTTCTAATTATTCAGAAAGATGCAGGCACATTAACTACATAACATACCATGTAGTGGTTCCTATGATTGGCAAAAGAGTTTATACTTCAAGTTCGCAAAATTTTTTTCTTGCATTTCAAAAGACGGCTCTTACCAGAGCATATTTGGAAGACGAGACAGGAACGTAAGGGAGATTCATTCTGCAAGATGACTCCTTTTGACGATTTTGCTTATTTGATTAATCATGTTCTTTTGGGAGAGGAGCCGGTAAGATGCATATATATATATAAAAAAAAAAAAACTAAACTTTCATCTTAATAATTCTGATTATTGAAAATTTATTTTTCTAAAGACCATTGAAGATTTTATTCTCCTGGTTGGGACACTGGTGGCATTTGTAGCTTTCATACTTTGGTGCTGTTTTCCAATTCAACCTAAGGTAAGGGCAGTTGTTATCCAAAATAAAATGAATCGTTTTTTTAAACAACTTTTAACTCTTTCACAGTGAAATTCCAGAAATTAAAATAAAAAAAAATCTATTTTTAGAAATCGATTTTTTCTAAATAGTTTTTTAATTCGTATAACATGTGTTGCAATTTTTTGTATTACTGCTTCACTTGATGTTTGAGGTGCATTTTTAAACATTATATCGTTGATTTTTTGCATGAGCAATTTCAAAATAGTTTTGTAATCGCATAAGCTGTTATGGCTTTCGAACATTTGAACTAAAACACTGAATATTTGGCGGATGTATTTTCGGTTTAAAAAGAAAACGACATACTAACTCATTAAATCTCATTCTTCAAAATAGGTGAAAGAATTATTAAATGAATAGGTATTTGAATTTCTATTGATATTTTAAAATACCAAAACCACAATAGGTCTTAAGTTCTAAATATTGAAGATAAGGCCTGCAATTTGTCAGTGGATAGTTTTTTGAATTTACAAACTTGCATGTAAGCTAAAAAACTCGATTTGTTGTGTCGTTTTTCTTCCAAACCGAAGATATTCGTAAACGGTTAGCTTCAGTTTATAAACTTTCTACTGCGGTATAGGACAACGAGTACAGTTTCTTCCAATACTATCTTAGAATTAGACAATTAATTAATTCCACAACTTTGGAAAAAGAAAAGACATTAATTTGAAAAAAAAAAAAATAGGGCGAGTTCGAGTTTACAAGTGAAATTAGCTGGTCCATAGCACACAAGATTAGAAGAGGCCATACTCCGAAATAAGTTCCAAAATTCCAAATTATTCCCATAGATCTGATATCAAAATTGAAAAGAGATTTTGACGATCGGTTTTTTCTTAGCATGTATCAAAGTCAAATTTAAAGTGGCCCAATTAAATTATTAATTAATTGCACCTTAACATTTTCAATCCTTTCGAAAAAGTGCCAAACAATAAATTGTCATATTGATTGCATCTCTTGATTAAAAATCACCTTAACTTGTGAAATTTGTGTTATGATTAGCTTGTTTTTTTTTTTTTTGAAAAAAGTGTTAAAGATTATCGAACTTAATTGCCAATTCAAACGATAACTACCATTCAAGGTTAGTTTTTTAAGCGTAAACAATTAGTTTTTGGCTGACAGCATGTTGAACATAGAGTACAAAAATTAAATTTAAATATATTGAATGAGTAGTAGATATTATTTTGTCTACCGTTAAGCAGCAAGCCCTTGACCCCCGAGAAAGTGATTGTTATCGCTGTATCTGAATTTTCTTTCATGTAGTTTTATAATCCTATTATCCTCGACTAGGAAATTAGATGTTAAGTATTTGTTCAAAGAAACAGCACTATTTAAAAGACTAACTATAAAATTTTATAAAACATTTTTTACAATTTACTGAAATTGTTAAAATATATTCCTTGCATAACATAATTTTTTTAATTTGATTTTCAGGACAACAGCAACCATAGACAATTTTCATGTAAATCGACTCAGCATTCAATTGCTTCTGCTCAGTTGCACAATAATTACAGTAAGAACTCTACAGCTCATAATAACTATAACTTACAAAACGGTCACGCATACCATTGTTGTACCTAGCTATTAAGGTTCTACTTCATCTTCTTTACGCTACCATAATGCAATAATAAAAAATAAAAAAAACAAACGTTTTCTAAATACGTTTTTTCTTTATTTATCTAAAATTTCTTGAACTCACATAAACCAAAGCGACTTTTGAAGTTTGTTTTATAATAGACAAACAATTTCTTACTTAATACTATATATACAATAAATATATAGATATACACGTTATATAATTACGTTTAGCTTATTAAAAATAAAGCAAACAAAATATTAATAAAAAAAAATCGTATTAATTTGCAGACTGATAATATTTATATAAAAATTATACTTACATATATGTATTAACAATTAATTAATAAATTACTTAGAACAACATAATATTTAATAATTTGTTGCTAATTTTTTATACATCAATAATTATGGCATTTCAATGCCAACAAAGTGTAAAATATTCTGACTAAATGCAAAATAAGTATACAGCACAAACCATTTAAAAAAATAACTCTTTAATTAAAAATTATGAGTAAAGGAAACATATATGTATGCCATTATATGTTGTACATATTAATATTTTTGTACTTAATAGTGAATAATTGAGTTCAATGTACATAATGTATTGAATGATATAAAATTGAATTTAATAAAATACACACAACAGGGAGAAGACAACTTGACAAGTAAAATTTTAAATTATATACGCATGTGTATTAAAATAATAATTGCGTAAAGCAAACATACAAACAAAACTCATTATGCTACTTTCAATAAATTACAACACTTTTCCAAATATTCTTAAAAAAAACACCTTACCTACCGTCAAAAAAGCAATAATTCGATCTTATACGAACATTTAATTAAGGATACCAAAAAATCTTGAATTTTTTTTTAATAAATGTATAACAAAAATCTGAATCAATTTAAACAGTTTTCTATAAACAATATAATATTATAATACAAGAGTCCGATGTTTTTTTTTTAACAAAATGAATGCTAAAATGCTGATTTTTTAGCTTTACATTTTTTAATGCATGTATTTTTTTAGCTTTAAGGATTTGAGTATTAAATAATATTTTAATTATTTAATTTAAAAAAAAAATATATATATAAAAGAAAAACCGAACATTTTTTGTTTATTTTCGTGTAAAATGAACGATGATGGATTTATTTGATGAACATTATTTTTGAAGGGTAATCGAATTCATAAAATTGTACGCTGTTTAATGTCATGGTAGAGAAATTAGAGAGGAAAACTATATATGTACGTTAATATTGTATATCCGTGTTCGTTGTGAATAAGAAAAGTAAATCGAAAACTTATAACTTATTCAAAGTAAAAGTTTTTTTATGTTAAATATTTTATATTTTTTATTGTATATTTTTTATATATTTTTTATGTAAATTACATAACCAGTTGCTAGAACTTAATCGTTTTGTATGAGTCTCCAATGAAAATTATACACCATATTGTTTGTTTGCCACAATTAGGGAGTGTGTCAAACCCTCCTGGTGGGAGGAGATACACGAACAATAAATACCATTTCCAAAAATTAATTGAGCCTTGTATTTTGTAAATGGTATAAGTTCATTATCTAATGCGTAACCTAAGAATGCGAGATAGCCTGCGTTGAGTAACCTACAAACAGCATAATATTTTAATTAATAATAAATACAACTAGTTTTTATTATTTTTTTATGATTATTATTATTTTTTTTAAATGCATTTTTTCACTAGGCTAAAAAAATTGCTACAAAACATTTCTGCTTGAAGGTGGAAGAACTTTTAAAAAAAAATCCTCAAAGCCCAATTATAAATAAATATATGCATATACACAACAGATACCTTAAATGTACATACATTATGTATGTATAAGTTATTTGAGATTTTGGGAAAAAGCACATTTGCACTATTTCCCCTACAATGGAATTAATGGTCATACCAAAACAAATCCCTACATGAAATTGACCTCTTGTAAAATTAAAAAAAAAAACATAATGAAATAATTGTTATTCTATGTATTAAGACAATTTCTCCAGTACCACAGCCAGTCAGAATCGTCGCTTCAGTTACATACTTGTTTAAAGTTTTAATTTTAAATATTTTGGTGGATTAATATTTTTAGAATCAATTTTACTTTCTTAAAATCTAATTTAAGGACAAACATCTGAATAAATTTTTGACATATTTAGTAGGTTTAAGAAGGTTAAGTATTTATTTGCAAAGGAATTTCAAGTTAAAATTGAAAGATACCGAAAACTTTGTGTTTTGTTTTGACCGTTCTTACTTCTTCTTACAGAAATAGAAAAAAATGTAGGTATTTCAATTTTGTGCTGAAATTGGCCAACTCTTTCGGGCCCAAACCCCCCCTCTCTTTATAAAGTGCTTATTGTGTGTAAAGTGATATGATAAAAATTCAAAAAGACCTAAAGCAAAACGCCTTACTTACCAGAAATGGTGCGAAGAACTAGGAAATAAATAACTAATAATAATATTAGTTATTATTATTATGATAAGTTCTTATGTTTATGTGGAGCGATTAAATATAATTCATTTTACGTTTCCCCCAGGTACGGCATTGGGCATACTAGTAAACATCGACAAAAATTTAACCAAGTAAGATTATAGTAAGGTACAGTTAAAGCTTTTATTGTAACTCTTCAATCAATTAATTTAGAACGCAAAATCCATGATTATTTTGATGCAAATATAAAGCTTACAAAAACAAAATTCTGTTTGTCTCAACCTTCCGCATGAAATGAATTTCCTTATTTCAATGATTGAACTACCTTATCATTTAGCATTAAAATTTTAGAAATCATTTTATGTGAAAAATTGGGCAAAAATGAAATATTTTTTCGACTAGAAATAATAATTGAATCAAGAGCATATATTGGCATCAAAATAATCACTAATTTCGCTTTTTAAGTGTCTTGAAACTTAAAATTTAAATTTTCAATTGTAGTTTTCAATGAAAGCTATAACTGGCACCTTACCCACCGGTATATTCTGATATAGACTTCAAAGAATTTTGTAAAATAATAAAAACAAATTAGTATGAGTACATTAAAAATCTACCATATTTTATTACTTAAAATAATATTTGGTTGCATATTTAGCGTGCCCTGCTTATAACTATTTAATAAAAATCGCAAGTCGAAAGCTTTAACACACAAAATTGAAATACATTGTATTCATAAGTTATACAAAAAGAAATTATCAAATAGCTAATATATTTCAAATGGTCTCGGCAGGCACATTGAAATCACAATCGCTTGGATATGGGACACTTTTGAACACTGAACTTTCCAATTTTATAAATTCAAATTAACCAACCCTTTAATCTCTCATTAGTAAGAAATTATTTGAAAATTTGATTGGGTGGTTCCCGAAATTTAATTTTATGTATATGATTTGAGACGAAACAAATTAGTTATAAATTTGTTCTAAAATTTATAAATCTGTCTCGTGTTCAAAGGTTTCCCTCTTTCTTAAAATAAATAAATAAAACTATTTTGTTTTATGTACATAAAAAGATAATTAAATTTGTAGAACAATAATATGTAGGTATTACGAACGAAAAACAATACTGATACTTTAAATGTGACAAAGATGTCAGCATTCTTATTACAAAAATCTATAATTTTCTAATATTAATCTATACATGCGATATTAAATTATTATAATTTAAAATCTAAACAGTCTTAAAATATGAATAGCAATAGTTGAAACCACTATTAACATTGTTTCGGGAAAAATGCATTCATTTCGATTAATATTTGCAATGTAATAAAAATACCATACACTGTAAATAATGCAATTCCAGCTCGCTTTGTCAGTCGATATCCACTGAAGCTCAAGACTATAAAAAGTCCAATAGTCGATGCCATAAGAATGAATATTGTATATTCGATGCCTTGAGATGTAAGATAAATGGCATTGCTGCCATCTGTTTTGTTGTAATTAATACAGTTTTTGATAAACCATGGTACACCGAGTGATAGAAGAATTGCCAATGAATTGGCCCCCAATGAGTTTGATACACCAATACCACTTTCACCTGTTGAAGAATAAAAAAATAAGAAATACATGATAAGAATGATCTTTTTGTAAAATTTAAATATAACAAGTATTCTAACCTCTTCGTAAAGAAATCAAACTAGATACAGCTTCAGGAGTGGTTGAACCAGCCGCAAGGAATGTAAGGCCCATAACAATTTCCGGAACTCCCAGGGTAACACCTAAGAATAAAATAATTCAATTTTCATTTTTAAAAAAATGTTGGTATATTTCAGAAATAATAATATTTCTTTAGGCTGTAATTATTCGATATTCTCAAAAATGCAACTGTGAATATTGTAGCGATCGAATAGGGAAGTGAAGGAAAATATCAAATAACGTAAACTCTCATTAATTTTGAAAGGCATTATTTATTATAATTATACTAACTGATTTACCTTTTTTAAATAAACAAGTTAAAATCGTTTCTTTTACCTTTGAATATTTAACAGACTTTAAATTAGAATTTTGTTTCAATATGAACTCTAAAATAGTAAAAGCTTTTAGTATAATATGTTATTAATATGAAGCTTATTGACAATATAGTCTTAACTATAGACAGGTAAGGTTAAGTTAGGTTAGAAGGGGTGATAATACGATAAACCACATCACCTCACTCGGATCTTAATGGAGCCATTGTGTTCCCTTTGCTATTTGCTATTTGCTTATTGCCTTATTGCTTTTTGAAAAAAAAAAAAATAACAACAATAACGTTTTTCACAAGAAAACAAATTATAACACGTCTAACTATATTCACCTAGGATGTAAAAACTACAGCCCATTATTTTAACGTGAGCTTTGTAGATTTATAACATTAAAAATAATTAAGTATTTTATGAAAAAATTTAAAATAATTATATTTTTTTGTAACAATAAAGGCATATTTCCTAAATTGCTTAACAGATTGGATTCAATGTTAAAAGTATGCAGTGTGGTTGAAATTTGAATTACAGTTTTCTAGAGGTAAACAAATATGAGATTACACCAATAGAAGAGTTAAAAGTTTCTTCGCGGATTATGCGATATGGTAAACTGGGGTTGGTTAAACAATAAACATTGATAAATTTCACCATCGATCGCTTTTTTTTATGAACAAAATCAAAAGAAAAAAATATTCTTGCAATATTAATCGAATTTCGGCACGAGTACGATCATTATGGCGCCAAAAACTGATAACGGTTTTTTATAAAGGTGTCAAAAACAAGCATTTTTTACTATGGGTGGGGGGGTCTATCTCGAACCGTTTAGGAAGTGGGGAAATTTAAGAAAAAAATGACATAAAATAAAAAAAAAAATTATTAAAAAACAACGGCAACACTTAAAAGTAGTAAAGTACTATACTGGTTTTGAAAGCCAGAAATCAGTTTTTTAATCCTAAATTTAAATTTATGTCAACAGTTTTTAAAAAAATCGCATGCAGACTCACAATTTTAATAAAAAAATAAAAAAAAAAAAGTTTTAACCAATTTTTTTTGAAAATTGTGAAATGAAGTGCCAAATTGGTTTTTTGTGGTCAATGCTAAAAAAAATTGTGAATCGAACACAAAAAACCGCCTAAGTTATCGTAATCTTCCCGCAATTTGTTATCAATTTATCAATTTTATAAGATCACATAATTTTTTGGTTGAAAAGAGAGAATTTTTTTGAAACCAATATTTTTAAATGCGATATCATATCTGTCCACTTATTTTCTACAGTTAGCACTTGATTAAGATTAAAATTGGTTTAATGTGGATGCATTTATAATAAGAAAATAAGAGACCTGAAAATCTACAATAAACAAAAATAAAGAGCATGTCTCCATCGGAAATCGAAGTTGAATTAATCAGAATCAGAAGAAGCAAATATAAGCAAACTTACCCAATGCTGTTAACATCCAGACTATCATATAAGCATTGCCACCAATAATAATGATGCACATTATAAATGTCAAAGGGTACCAATTTTTTCGTGTAATTGGATTAGGAATAATGCATGACAAAAATGCTTTTATTGGCCAAACATATAACCACCAAATTTTCATTGCAATTGATTTGTCGCGTGGTAATTTAAATAATTTATCTGGCATTTCGATAGTTACTTCTTCATCTTCGTTCCCTGCAAATAAAATGATTTTTTTTTTAATTAAGTATTTTTGTTTTTGCAAAAATTTTTTAATAAATATCTTACAGCTCTTTGAATGTGTTAAAATGATATTTGATGAAACCGATGTATTTCCTGGTGTGTTAACAACGAAAATTCCATTTCCATTGATGTCCTCTTTTTTAAGTGGAAGTTTTGCTTTAGCACTGTGCTCAGGAGCAATAGTTAGATCTAAATAAAAAAATCATTAATATTGTCGTTAAGATTTTAAAGTTAGAATTAGAGTCAATTAAAAATATATACAAACCATAACGTGTTGAAAAGCAACAATTGAGCTTATCCTCAACGAATCCTCTGATGTGTTTCATAAATTTATTATTATTGAATGTTAGGATAAAGTAAAGAATCAGAAAGACCATCATAATGCAACTGTCTAAGAACGTAATTTTTCCACCCCATGCAATGCAAAGAAGAACTGCTGTGTTAAACATATAGATTAAGCAATCTCTTGCTATTGGCCACCAGTCTAATTGTATGGGCTAAAATAAATAAATAAAAATATTAAATTAAATTAACCTTTACACCTCTATTAATAAAAAAAATGCTTAATTATCTTCTAATTTGCAAATAAACTAAAATATTGATTAAAATTTAATTTCCGAATTAAAATATTTAAAATATTTATTAATACCTAAGCCTGACATTTTTAATTTACGTTAAGTAGAAAATAAAAGGAAAATGGCTCGTTAACATGATGGCTAATTAACATGAATTGACTTCAATTTTGTTTTATTTCGATAAGAATTCGCAATTAACTCGACTGCTTAAAGATAATTCATGCTTCATTTGAGTTTATTAATAGGGATGTAAACCGAATGTAAAACTAATACTTTTTTATTTGTGTACCTTATTTATAGCAAAAGCTGCCAAACCTGCAACACCTAGTGTATTGAACATAAGTGAACCGATAATTGTTCCAATTCCCATATCAGATTCAGTTATCAAGGTACTTATGGTGTTTGTAAAAAACTCTGGCATTGATGTTGCTGTGGCCATGAATGTTGCTGCTGCCACATCTTTCGATAGATGCAAGTCATCACAAATACATTCGACGGTAGGCAGGAAATAATCATTGCATACCATGGCTAGAAGTACAAAGAAATATAGGGCTGCAAAGATGTGTAATGCAATCCATCCCTCACGTAGTTGGTCTTCTGAAAATATTAAAAAAAAAAAAATCAATTAACTTTATTATCATTTTATAGAGCCAAAGATTGTAGGAGATTTTTGGTGTAAAAAAACCCAAAGATGTTAAAAAAGAATTAAGATAACTGTCATGCGAAATATCTCATAAATATCATGCCACTTCTTCAATAACAATGAGTCGTATTTATAGTAATTTTTAAACTGTTGCTTGGTTAAAAGTAGGTTTAATTGAATTTTATGACATTTATTGCAATTTGTATGGTTTGTCATTCCAGTATTTTGAAGTTTATTAAAACATAAGATTAACTCACGGCTAATATTAACTTCAAATATTTCCTAACTTATTTTTTTTTAAATTCACTTTTTGATGTAGTTTTGTTAAGAATATCCCCCTGCAACGCTGAATAAATTGGCGATTACATCAGTTTGACACCACTTCGCTAATTATCGAAGCTGTCAAAATGATGTAATCGGCAATTTTTTGTTATACATATCTGGAGCCTTAAAACACCTCCTATAACATAATATCATCTATAATCAAATTATTTTCAGGCGCAGGTGAACATTATCTTCTGATAATCAATAAATTTCTCCAATCAGAAATCAGCACAGAAAGTTTTATTTTTAAATGTACACATATGTACCTAGATTATAATGAATATATCCTATCATCCTTTCTTATCTATTCTTTTATTAAAGAACTTAGAGACAGTGCACACTTCCGACCAATTTCAAATTCTTTTAACGTACTCACGCTCAGATAATGTGTATCGCTATGGAACCTAATTAAAAAATTGATAAAACTATCGGTCGATCAAAAGTCTGAAGTGTTTCTAATAATATGTTATTTTCAACTACATATTATATAGGCAAATTTTTGATTTAAGACTTTTTTATCACGGTTCTTATATATATGTAGGTATAAGATATTTTACGGTTTTACCATACAAATGATTTTAATCATAACGATTTGATTGCACGATGCATATTTCGACAGGATTACGTTACACTTGCCATTGTCAGGAAATGATGGTTGACAATATATACATATTAGAAAAATTGATACTTCATAATAGGGGTAATCAATATAATAAATATATTATGTCAAATATTCATACAAATTTGAAAGGTTTACGCAGTTTACAACAACTTTACAACATTGCATGAATATTGAATACCCCTAATGTTCTTTATTTCACTTATTGTGAATTCACATGAAAATGGCGAGTTTAGATGTTTTACACTACACGATATGTTCGAAATGCTAATTGTAAATTGCGATTTCGAGAAATGAACTTCTGTATTTAGGTTCATTCCATTTGCTGAACATATTCCAGCTACTTTCTTAACACTTTGTAAATTATGTATTTGTGAAATTGATATTGGTTTGTTTTTTTCTAATTTTTTTCTATATAGAGGTTCCTTAAATTTGTGTCCCTTTAAAATTTAAAATAAATCCATCGTCATCCGCAGTTTAATTTCCATTTTTCAAAAGAATTAAAAAAGAATGCACCTTTTAATTTTGACAGTTCGAAGTTATTGCGAAGTTTTCGAAAATAAACGAATTGTGGAACATAGAATTTTATTTAAGTAAAATTGAAAATCGGTGTTAACAACTTTACATATGTATGTATATGCCAACTTTCATTATGAGCTGTTTTTGCTTTCAAAAGAAAAAAATTTAACTTGAAGAAAAGGCGACATGGGAAGATGTCACATTTTACTGTGATGTGACATTATGTACATATATATGTATGTATGTATGTATGTATGTATGTATGTGTATGTATGTATGTATAAACATTAAACAGCTACTTTTAGATATCAGAGAAGAATGGAATGAATTCTATCATTTATTCTGAACTGAAGTGTCACATAAGTATCATTTTATGTCCAATACGTTTTTAACACAATTTATCTGCGCTGTTTAATATACAGACTTGAGATAATAATTTTTTTCTGAACATTTAACCGATTAACTTAAAAGGTTGAGAATAAATGAATAATGTCTACGTTCTTTTTTTCAAGTGCCCTTTTTTTGAATGGTGATGTCTGTTAATGCACTTGTGATTGTGTAGGTTTAAATTGAAGAAGTTTTGTTTTGTAAATACAGGACTATGACATTTGTAGGTACCTACATTTTATATTTATAATTAAACAATCAGACACACCTGTGACACTTAAAGTCAACGCGCTAATAATTAAAATTTAAATTGGAAACAAAAATAAAGCACCACTTAAGACGCTAAAAACATTGAATTATAAGCATGGAAATCAAGGTGACACTATAAATAAATTATGATTGCATATTGTTTTTGAAATAATTTATAATTTGGGAGAATTAGGAAAAGAGAAAAATGGCTTTAAATTTAGGAAAAAGAAGATAAGCTTTTTTCATTCACTATATAAGCTTTTTTGAAAGAGTTCGTAGACAAAACAGGACAAAAGTGTTTTAGGAAAACCTATAAAAACATCGACAAATTAAAAAAAATTGGCCTTAAATTTTATTTGAATTATTGTGCTATATTATACATATATATGTATTCCTCAAGGCAGTCATCTTGGCCCGCTTTTGTTCTTGCTACTAAATTGGAGCGTACCCTTGCCCCCATATAAAGCTCGATGTGGTTTAATTGACTTAAGAAGTCTTGAATCTAGGAGAGTTTACTTTTTAATATCTTATTACACTTCAGAATTCTTTGTTGTAGTGAGCTTAGAGCAAGCTGCAAGCTACAAACAGAGTCTCATCATAAGTGCATGTGTTAGTGGTTAGTAAATTAGTAAAAATAATTCAAACTAATAACACATGCAAATACAAATCTAAACACATTAATAGTAACAAAAATTAAACAAAATAATAATACTATAAACTATAAACAGAATTATACAGAACAATAGTATCTGTTGTCAAGAAGTAAAAACAATCACGACCGTGGAGCACTGGTTCGAAACGCTTTTTTTAATCCAATTTTACTCATGTTAAAATCAACAGAGGAAGCATTTAAGTTAAAAAGTTTGCTCATTCGGTTAAGAGGCTCATGTATGCCGTAGTTAGTTCTATGAAAATCTACATGTAAAAGTTCAAATCTTCGCAGGTGGTGAGATCCTCCACGGTAATTTATGCCAATACAGGCTAACAAATCAGGAGCGTCAAGTTGACCATTCATGAGTTGGTGAACAAACAATATGTCGTTATTAACACGCCTTTGGTATAATGTTTGGACCTGCAGAAGCTGAATCCGATGTTCATATGGTGGAAGGTTAAACGGATCGGCCCAAGGAAGACCTTTTAGAGCAAAGCGAATGAATTTATGTTGTATTGATTCAATTCGGCTTTTATGAATTTCATAAAAGGGAGTCCATACTTGTGAGGCGTACTCAAGATGAGGGCGTACATAACAATTGTATAATGATAGAGTAACATAAGGATCATTAAATTCCTTTGCCCAACGTTTTATAAACCCGAGCATGGAGCTCGCTTTGTTAACGATGTAGTTTATGTGTTCAGTAAATTCTAAATTAGAGCTGAAGTGAACACCCAAGTCCTTAAAGCTAAAGACACGGTTAAGTTTGTGCTGCGAAATAGAATAATCGAATGCACTAGCAACACGTTTTCTTGAGAACGTAATTGTTTGGCATTTGCAAGGGTTGAGAGACAGGCCGTTTTTCCCACACCAAACAGTAAATCTTTCAATATCCTCTTGCAGAAGAACATGGTCATGGTAAGCCTTTATCGTCTTAAAGATCTTCATATCGTCAGCAAAAATGAGAATTTCACTAGAATGTATACATGATATTACATCATTTATAGCAAGAATGAATAAAAATGGACCCAGGTGACTTCCTTGAGGGACGCCTGAGTGAGCTGTGAAGAGGTTTGAAAGAGAATTTCGGAATTTAACCTGATAGGATCTATTTTCCAGGTATGATTTTATCCATGCTATAAAAAAAGGTGGAAAACCGAAAGCTTTTAGTTTATAAACGATGATATTGTGACTAAGTTGATCGAATGCCTTAGAAAAATCAGTGTATACACAGTCAACTTCACTTCCATTTTCTAGTGAATTAGAACATTTGTGCAAGAAGGTTAAGAGGTTTGTCACTGTTGATTTTCTCCTCACGAACCCATGCTGTTGTTCACAAATAATATTCTTGGTATGGAATGCTAAAGTCTCGCAAACGATTTGTTCAAAGAGCTTTGGAATACAAGACAGTTTGGATATAGGCCTATAGTTCTTAATATCAGTTTTATCGCCCTTCTTAAAAATTGTAGTGAGAAATGAGTTTTTCCATAAGCACGGAAATCGCCCTGATTTTATAGAAAACTCAAACAAAAATTGAAGGGGCTGAGCTAGAATAAATCTACATTCTTTCAAAAGTATTGGAGGAATTCCATCCGGACCAGATGAGTAATCATCTTTTAATGATGAGAGCAAATTTAAAATACTACACTGTTGCACAGGGACATTATTAAAATTAGTTTGGGCGTAGGTATGTAAATTATTAAAATAGTTTTCGTCGACATCAACAGGTGTTTCAACAAAAGAATTACGAAAGTTTTTCGCAAATGCGTTACAAATGTCAGTGGTTTCTTGTATAGAACAATTTTCATATATGAAATTTGCCGGATAACCATCTGAGTTTTTCTTCGAATTAACAAACTTCCAAAATGCCTTAGGATCTTCTTTTAAAGAACTACCCATTTTATTTACATGGCTAGTGTAAACTGTTTTTGAGAGGGATTTAAATTCTTCAAAAAGGGCAATGTAGGAGCTGTGGTCAACTGGAGAGAGAGTTCTTAGGTATATTTTCCATGCTCTATTTCTTTTGTTACGGAGGGTTTTTAGCTCCTTCGTATACCAAGAGTGGCAGAAATTGTTATTTTTTGAAATTTTTAAGGGAATATTATCATTAATGCATTTATTAAGGATGGTATAAAATTTAGTAACTGCTTCATCAATATTACTAGACATTGATATACTATTTATACCGGATCTAGTTAATTCTTCGGAGAGCAACCGAAAATTTGCTTTTTTGAAGTTAAAAGTAAATGAACAATCATAAGCGTTGCTGTTTTCAAAAATATGATTGCTCAAGTCAAGAAGTATGTCCAAAGGAGGATGATAAGTATCTAAATTAGTAATTCCAGAACTAGACTCTAGAACAAGAGTACTAATTGCGTCAGAAGAAAATACTAAATCGAGAATTCGATTTTTAGAATTTTTAATACAGCTTACTTGCTGTAAGTCATTAGAACTAATTTTATCTAGTAAACGAAGCTCAGATTGTAACGAAGTTAAAGAAGCTTCTTGACAGGATTCATCTTCAGAAGGAATCCACTCTATATGCGGTAGATTGAAATCTCCCAAAAGTAAAATTTTGCTATTAGAGCAAGACAAGTCAATTACAAAATCTAGGGCCATAGAAAGTTCGTCAAAAACTGCGTCCGAACTTTTGGGCGGAATATATGCATTAAGTAAATAAATGAATTGGGACTGTAAAGTTATCTTTATACAAATTAACTCGATAGATAGACTGAAAGGGAATACAACAGAAGAAGATATAATTTTATTGCGAACTGCAATCAGAACACCACCTCCCACCTCTTTTGGTTTATCATCATGACGATCTTTCCTGTAAACTAGGAACTCTTGATTAAAAAGTTCAGTGTCTAAGAAACTTGAATTTAGCCAAGTTTCAGTCAAAACAAAAACATCATGAGAAAACGCTTGAGAGTTGATGAAGATGTCGGCAGTTTTACTGCGGAGCCCTCTTACATTTTGGTATAAGAGGGTGATCCTACTTAGTTTTTTGCAGATGAATTATTGGGTTTTGCGCGTGATGTTGTAACTGGTCATATTGATTGTCCGCCTTTACAGTTGCTTTTTGAATTATATACTCTGGCTCGTTGTTTAAGGGGTTAACCATTTTTTCTCTATCCCATTTCATTCGACTAATTATGGTATCAATGAACCAGTAACACGGGCTTGTACATTTTTTAATAAATATGCCGATGTAATCGATTTCGAATGCTCTAAAGATGTTTTTAAAAATAAAATAATGAATGTGATTTTGAATGAATAATAATAATTATCTACTAAACTAAATAATTTAATTTAATTTCATTTTTGCCTGAGTCTTAAATTACTCAAAATTTCTATGTACATATTTATTTTATTTTTATTTATTTATTGATTCAAATCTACGATATTACATCCACAGATTTTGCTTAAATTACTAAATTTTTAACTTAGCATAAAATATTTATAAAGAATTACAAAGAATGTTGAATATGATATGTAACGTTCTTTTTAAATTGATATCTAGGTACAAAAAGATCTAGGTCATCATAATAGATATTAAAAAGCGTACAACAATGAGAAATTGGCTCACGCTGTCCATAATTAGTAGAATGAGGTGTTTCGAAAACAAATTGCCTCATTCGCAATGATCTACTTGGTGCATAAATACTCAATGAAGAAAGCAAATCTCCACAATCAATATCATTACAAAGAATGTCACGAACAAACAAAACACTATATACTCTACGCCTTGACTCAAGAGTTTGCATTCCTAGCAACAAACATCTGCTATTGTAGTTAAGGTTAATATTACCAGTCAAAGAAAATTTCTTTAAAGCATACCTTAAAAAGTTCTTTTGAATCTTCTCAATCCTCTCGTTTAATTTTTTAGAGTCTGGATTCCATATAATACAATTGTATTCTAGCAACGGGCGAACTAAAGAACAAAACAAAGCTTTAGGTGTATACGGATCCTTAAAATCGGAAGAATTTCTCTTAAGAAATCCTAGCATAGAGTTGGCTTTAGAAACTATATAATTTATATGAGACTCAAACGTTAGCTTATAATCAAATATAACGCCTAAGTCCTTGGTTTCATTAACTCTGCACAAATTGTTCCCATTAATACTATAGTCAAAGATTATAGGACTCGTTAAACGGCTGTAAGTTAAAACAGAGCACTTGGTTAAATTTAAAAACAGGTCTTTAAGTCTAAGAAAGTTTTTTGTACTTATAGACAAATAAATAAACACTATATTTTAGTATAAAAGTTCCAGGGCGTTTATTTTTAAAATGTGTTTAGATTTGTGAACTGTTTAAAAATTGAAAAAAATGTAGGCAAAGGATTTTTCAATTTATTAAACCATTCCAAAGTATGTCTAAATATAGACATTGTGTAACCTAGCAGTTGGCTATCCAAATTTATTCTAAAATGGGTTCGTTCAACGAACAAAGTAACAAAAGTTTTTAGTACACAATTGAAAAGTTATTAATGAAATGTTCATATAATGGTGAAGTTCACAAACGAGCAACGTTTGGAAATTATTCAAAATTTCTACCAATATTTTTATTTGGCATAGTGGCACTTTAAGAGCGTTTATGTCATTTTTTTTAATAGCTTTATGTGAATACCTAAGCAAACCATAAACATGTGGGTTTGTTGCTGTACTACAATAACGTATAATAAGCTCATTGACAGATTGACATTGATAGATCAATAAAAAAGCCATAAATAAAAACTTCTTGAAGAAGAATTTGATCTTTAAATTTTGTCATTTAATATTCGAAACATAATTCATATAGAAACTCACCTGTGAAAAATTCAGGAAATTCATCCAGTGCCGATCCGCCGTCGTCGATGCATTCATTTGGTGTTCCATTTTCCCTTGGTACAATTTGTAACGTTAAATGTCCTTCAATATATGTTATGACTTCTTTAAGAACGTTTTCTGGATTTGCTAAAATATATTAAACGAAAAAGTAGGTTTAGTGAACTGCAGTTGTTGTTATTAAAAAATAAAATTAAATTAAAAAATAAGAATGAAAAGGATTTATATGAAAAATAAAAACAGTTACGTTGAGAACATTTATCTATGTAGTATAGGTATTAGGGCCCTCAACTCCCTCCCTACCGAAAATGGAGGACAATATACCAATTGCAACAATTTTAGCTGCGTATGTTTTAGAAGACAGTGAGAAGGATTAATCGCCATCAGGAAGTACCCGAAGTTGTTGGACGAAGAATTGGGTTGCCCGTCGAGAGCAGGAAGAGTTTTATGTAAAATTGCTCGTCAAATTGCGAGCTGAGGATCCCAAGCTGTATCGGAATTTTTTGCGAATAGATTCCAAACAGTCCGACGATCTGCTCATTATGATGAAAACACATATTGCGAAGAGCAGGACACGAATATGCTTTAGATTTTTTATCTATTTTAGTTTTGTTGTATTATATTTGTATTATTTAACCAGTCGTTTTAGTCAGAAATGCGACAAACATTCAAAAACATGATAAAAGCAATTAATAAAAGACAAATGGCACTTGTTCAAAAACTACAAATTTCCAACACAAATGCTTTTTTTATCTCTCTTTAACCACCTTGACTCTAACCGATGGATTTCATTGCAATTTCGGATAATGAAGAAATAGTCAGCAATTGTAAGATGTTCAACATATTCAGATAATTGTAAGACATTTGGGACAGTTTTTTCACTGACAGATCTGACAATATTGTTAGATCTTACAACCGCCTGTACTTAGCTTTAGCTTAAGCATGTACTCGCGTTGGTTTGGGAGAGCCTTTTTTATTCGTTTTTGTTTAAAACAAAGTCCAAATAAATGAGAGTTAACACGTTTTATGAGGAGAACTGCCATATTTTTTATTTGATTGAATATAATAGAATAGAAAATATTTTATTTTATAAGAGAATTATGATTAAATGATTTTAGTTTAAAACATAAATTTTAAGAAGTCCAAGAAAGGATAGGTACACATTTTATTTTATTTTTTTAACACAGAAACAAAACAGAGGTTGCAACTTAAAAGTTTGATAAGCCCAATATTTTACTTGAAAAATAGTTTGTGCTGTTGTTCACATTCACAATTCATGTTTTAAGACATTGAATGAAAAATAAATCTTACCCATTGCACTGATTTATTTCTTATATTCACATACAAATTTTCAGTTAAACTTTCACAATTTATTTTGCAATATCTTTTACTTAAAAACCGTTTTCTCTTGACTAAATTTCAAAATAAACTGATAAAAATTCTAGTAAAACGTTAATATATATTGAGAATAATTAATATATTGAACCGCAATTACCCATCCAACCGGGGAAATTTTTCCTTTCAATAATCAAATGCACCATAATGCATCAGTTGAGAGAAAAATTCCACTTTTCTTATAAATATTTAATTCAGAAGTATTGTCGCGTCTATATATTTATGTAGGTTTGTATAGGTTCGAGAATACTTTTTTCTTAACAACTTATCTATCTTTAGAACTTGAGATTAATTGTCCAGTGCTCAGCGAACTTACCTCTGTAATACGACAACAAACTAGACATACTGTAATACTTTTTTTACGCGATCATGGGTAATTTACTTTGGACAAAAAACCAGTATGGAAAACAATTTTTAATTTTGCATAGAAGTTAAAAACAAAAGTGTTGTGACCAGAAAATAAAATAAAAAAAACATCGGGAATTCCTAGTGTCATTGGACTTGCTATAACAACGTCATAGTCCAACGTTCAGAATTAAGATGATCTATACCAACTCTGTGGTGTTTTTAGAAGAAGGTATAGACTTGTTTTAATTTTAATAGTTGTGGTTGTGTAGAAGTAAATAGGTAAGGTAGGTATTGTACATTTTGTGCCATTTTAGTATAAATTTAATTATTTATTACTGTGTAATGGAGAATAATCGTGGCAGATTAAAAAATAAAAACAATTAGCACGTGCTCTAAACCACAAGCAGAAAATTTTCTAGTTAAAAACTACTTTAAGTCTAAGTGTTACTATTAAAAAAAAGTGATATAAGATGATTTTTAATTGTTTTAATTAATTTTCGTGTATTTGTATTTTTGTCATGAGAAGAACAAATTTAACGCATTAATTTTAGGTTGAAATTAATATCGATGCCGTACGGCTTTTGCATTTTAATACAAAATTTACCATGAGTTCGGAATTTTATATCAGAAATATACTTGGCGCAAAACTAATTAGCCAATTTTGTTTTTGAATTACTTTTTTACTAAATAAAAAAAATAATTTTGAGTGATAGAAATCTCTATTTTGACCTCTACAATTTTTTCTGTTAAATGGAAAAGATGATATCCGTAAAGTGGCATAAATATCATATATGATTGACGTTTGATATATGATAGTTTGTCTGATTTTATTTTTGTTTAAATATTTTTAAAAGTCAAAATCTTATTTACGTATACTGCGAACTTTTTGGCAAAACTTTGGTCATTGCAGGTGCGAGTTTTAATCAAAATATTTATAGCCGTTTTCGAAAAAAATAAAAAAAGAATCGAAATCTTTGTACAAGGAAACTATACCATTTAAGATGTGCTAAAACAATTCCCCCTCTAGAAAATCACAGAAAAATGCTTTGTAGGGAGCGAATCAGTCAACACGTTTAGGCTATAGCTAGCTCAAATTATAGTGGATGCACGGACTAACGGACGTACCGATCAACGACGGAAGGTACGACGAAATCCACTTTTTCGGACTTCTTTATAATTGTAGTTGTAATTTTGATTACACGAATTTACACACAACCAATACATTTTCTTTAGAGTAAGTAATAAACAAAAAACAATTGTGCGTTTATGCAAGTCAACAAAAAAAAAAAACAGTTTAATAATGGAAAGAAGCAGGAATTTGAAGTACCTATACGGAATTCTTAAAATCCGCCAAACAGCACATCAGGGACGACGACGCGACGGTGTACGCCTGATAAGATCAATTATCTTAAAAGACTTTTGGTCTTATTTATAAACGTTGTCTAACTTTAGACAACTGTCCAACTTTGGAAAATGTGTTCAAAAACCTAGTTTATTGTTGTCTTATAGCTGCCTAACTTAGACACAAGAGTAGACTGTCTTAACTGTGAATAATTTTTATTTTTATTTATTTTTATTAAATAAAGCATATTTCCACCAATTTGGAAATAGTTAGACAGGGTCTAAGTAGACAAAAATCTAATAAATACGACTGTTGGAATCAAACTCATGATATTTTTCATTATTTGCAAAGCCATTGACGCACAATTTTTTTTTGTAATTATTCACTGAAATTGTTAAATAAAATACTTGATTTGTTTACTTTTTATGCAACCGCAAGAAAGAAAACTTTTAAAATGATTAGACAATTCAAATCTTCCTAGTGTGTGTGCAAATACATACATATGTATATATACGTAGATTTAGTTAAAAATCTAATTGAATTCTTTTTTTGACTTCTTTCCAAACATTAAAAGCGTTTTCGTTTGGTAATCGGAAAGAAGTCCTTGGAACTTTCCAAACTAGATTGCCAAAAAAAAAACAAGTTGCAAAACTTTTGTTTGATTCTGAAGTTTGTGTTTGCAAATCACTTATCAAATTAAAGTTGTTTGCATTCATTGTTACTTGTTAACATGGCGAAGAAGATTTTGGAAGAATTTGATCCTACCTATAATTGCCAAGAAAATGTTGAGATTACATGTGTGGACAATACAATAATCCAAAATAGTCTCTTCTTTTCAGAAGAGGAACACTGTCGATCTATAGTGCCAAACGAACGCTTTAAGAAGTGAAATCGCCATAAAAGTATAAATAAATATCTCTGGTCAATTGAAGTTTTCCATCCCTTTTTAACTTTGGTCGGTATCGGTAAGGTGATAACTTATACTGACAACCGTTAAAAATAAAATGCATAATAATAATTAACTTTTTGGTGGGGACTTAGAAAACCATTTTTTGTCAGGGCTGTAACCATTTTAAATCAAATATTTATAATTGAATTATTCTCAAATATTTAGGTCCCTCGGGTTTCTTACTGCAAGCCACCTCCAAAAATATCTTTTTTTTAAAGTCCGGAGTTTATAACATACTTGATGGATAAAGCTCTGACTAAGAGTCTTCGACCATTTTCGGGGAGTCTGGCAAGGCGAAGCTGAGATTTATTTGCACTTGACTTCTAAAATATTTAAAGTCAACGGCTTTTAAAGCTCTAATTTTTCCCTGAAATTTTTGTGTTCAACACAATTGGTTAAACCTCTGATATAAAAAAGTGGTTTTTCGATCTTCAATCACTCGCAAGAGAAAGGCTGGGTAGGCTAAAAGAAAAACGCCTATAGCCTATAGAATATAATTATTTTGTAAAAATTTTGCAAAAAATTGTAACACTTGCGAATTTTTATTCCCACTCCCGCAAATGGTGAAAAAGAGTTACATATGAAACTATAAATAATTAAAAAAAAAAACTTTTTTCCTACTCGAGAAAAATAAGATTTACTATAAACTACAAAACTGTCAAAGCCAACAAATCTGTGGAAAATGTAGCAAAACAAAAATCTTGGATCATGGTTAGGTAATGTGCTGAAGTCACCATGACCACTCGATCATTTTCTTCAAAAAATAAAAGCCCGATGACTTCTAATAATCTTAAAGCAGCCCATAGACACTACACTTGTGTCTGCACCGGTGTCGGTGTACGGAAATGTGTGCTGTGTGTGGGCTGGTGCGCACACCGATTTTCGGTGTCAGACACGGTGGCGAGTGTGGCGGAATGCCACACCGGTGTCAGTACATTGGTGCAGACACAAGTGTAGTGTCTATCGGCTGCTTAAGGTTGCATATCTTACTGAGCATTTTTCTTTTTTAGTTCAGGGTAGAGCTCTGAACAGAGTCTGAATACTCCGAACATACTCTAAGCGATCTCTACTCTGAGAGTTTAGATTTATTTATTTCCGCCATTTTTTCTGTTTTGATGTTTTTTTCATTTGTCAAATTTGTGTTCAGCTATTCAACTCCGTCTGCTCTATCAATTTATTCTGAGCTAATAAAGTGCGCTCTGAACATGCTCAGAGCGGAATGCTCTGAGCTAAAAAAGAAACTATATTATTTTTGACAGTTCAGGCTCTGCTCTGAACTAAAAAAGAAAAACGCCCACTGTCAGTCTCTCCCAGTGTAGTGAAATTTGATGAAACTCCCTGGAATTAGGTTAGGTTAGGTTAGGTAAGCGGGCTGACAGTTAATCTTGTTACTGTCACACTTATGGGATTTTCCATTGGTAAATTCAGATTTCAATGAAAAAATTGATTTTTTACTTGGCGAATGGAACACAATTCAATTTGATTTTTTTTGCCACTGTATTGGTGTACTTTCTTGCCTGTGAAACTACATCCTTTACAAAATCTATTACGCGGTGTTTTTTTTTCCTTTTTAAATAGAATTTTCATTATTTCAAAAAATTCTTCATCACTTCAATCAGAAGAAGATGATGTTGATGAATTTAATAATTCATATAAAAATGCTTCCATTTTTCAATAGGATTGTATTATTTGACAATTTGAGCAAACTTTTCGCAAAACGAATAAATTTCAAATCAAAAACCACATTTGTCAAGCTGACAGCTTAAATTTGTATTGGTGTTAGTAAATTAAGGGGTAAATCTGCCCAAAAATTTAGATTTGCAAATTTGATTTAAAATCAAAAATAAATCAATTTATTTTGCCCCATGGAACGTAAAAAGAGGGGAAATTGTGTTTTTGACAGATCCAAATCAAAAATAAATTGATTTATTTTACCAATGGAAAACCCCATTAGATCAATGTAGATCCATTATGATACCCTAGGGATATGATCCCCATATAAAGAAACCTATAATAAAAATCCTATGACAAAAAGGCCCGTTAAGGGCGTAGTTGAAGTTTCAGCGGGGTGTAGCCCGTAAGGTCGGAGGGTGCCCTCAAAATTAGTTGAGTTAGGAAGTGTCTGTCGGCACATAGTCACCTGGGTGAGAAGGGGTTTACGCCCCATTGTCTTACTTGGGCGTGCTCTCCTCCTTAGCCCCCACAGAGTAAATCATCCCTCCCCAGACCCCAGCCCCGTAGGAGCAGTGGCTCCATGCAACGTCTGGTGGGTGAATTAGATAGGACGGTGGTTGGTGTGTGTGATCGTGTTGTTTTGTCGGGTCAGCTTGTTAACGCTGGTGTACAAAGCAGAAGCGGATAGGGCGAGGTGCTCATACGAAAAAAAACATGCGAAAAACGATGCTATGGCCAGAGGAAGGTTCAAGTTATTTAATTTTCTTTAGTGAAAAAAAAATGAAAATTTAATGCATTCCACATCACATATATGACTTTGGGGGTTTTCTATGGTGTTCATTATTTTATTTTCACTTGAACTGCGAGTATGTGGTATATGTTTTTCTAGACTTAATAGTAATATAAACATTAAATATGCATTCTTAAGATCTACTAAGGAATATTGTTATTTCCATAGAAAACGGCATAAGAAATCCCCAGTAATCTATAGCTTCTTTTTAGGTGATGTTGATGGTGCGGTGACTAATTGAAAGGTATTTTAAAACGATCAGGATTGTACTGTTCGTCATAACTTTAACATTATTTTTATTTATTTCACCTTAAAATGTTTATATACATATACATAAATACTAGCAGCAGCCCCATTAAAAAACATATTATTGGCGCGAAATTTTAAACAACTTGATGTTCCTTTAACATCGTATTTAACAGTCAAAAATTTTGCTAATTGCAGTATAAATTTATACAATTTTAATTACATGTGTGTAATGTTTCTATACCAACTAAATTAAATTAGGATTTGTTATTTTGTAGGTTTTCTTTTCATGTGGTTTGTGGTTACCTACATATATAATATGTTGAAAAAACTACACAAATTAAAGGGGATGTTTTGTTCTTAGTGTTGCTCTTAGTGTCATTATTTAACAAACAAAGACAACAGCAACAATAGTGAGAACAAAACATGTCGTTAAAATGTATAAAATATTTGCAAACCAAATTGATGTGTCAACTTAATTAACTAATTTTTTTTTGTCTAAAACAAATTTAAACGTAAGTTTGTAGTAAATTACTATCTCGTTAAATCATATAATGATTTATTTTCTGTAACGGTCGTATATATTAATAGTTTTTTAAAATGGCGATCAGATTTAATTTATGTTGTAGGTAAGTGAAACGTGTAACTTTTTACTTTCGATAAAAATAACGAAAAATCAAATTTAAAAATCAATTAGAATCTTTCAAGTTAATTAGTCTTAAATTATGTTTATCTAATATAAACAGGGTGTTACAAAAGTAATGCTACGGCTGAATATTTCTTTTGGCAAAATATTTCTTGGGTCATTATTGTTCAATTTTATTTCTAAAAACCACCCAATCAATTGACATGCACACCGCGTCTCTGAAAGATTGCATTGTGTTTACACACTACATAGTCATATCGCAACAGTATAAGCTATTCTTATAATAACTTTGTTTTAAGCCACCTTGTATATCAAACAATTTTTCACTAAATCGCTCGACTACTATAATAATATGAACGATGATGTTGTTTTATGTAAATTTAAAAATTGTTATTTATATCAAATAAATAAGAGAATATAATATAATTAAAATTTAAACGAAATGGAAATCCCCTAGAAATGTTAACGTGATTTTGTAGATATTTAAAAAAAATCAAATCAAATCAAATCAAAATCGTACTTTGTGTAATATTGAACTCATATTGTTCAGTAGAATTTTTCATCTTTATGTAGTTAGAAAACAACTAAAACTATCAGACAAATATATTTTTTTCTGTCATAATTTAAAATCGTTGTCATTTCAATTTAAAATTTAAACTATCAATCACCAACTATGGAAATTAGGTCTGAGATGAGAATAGAACTCGATTTCGATATCGATTTTTTCTTGTGAAAATTAAAGTGATGTACCTAATCTGGTTTATTATATTTAGTATTTTTATCACACTATTAAAAATGCTTCACACATCGTACTAAATCGTTTAAAATTTTGCAAATGTGATTTCGACAAAGAAATTTAGCTTAGTGAAAGGGTCATGTGCTTCGAATACTTGTGTGGAACGTTAAAATATTTTATAAAAATAGAAGCAGAGTTTTACCGTGTAAATGCGTTTCTCTGTTAATTGGTCCTCTAAAAAACATATTTAAGAACAACAATGTTGTAGAATCAGCTCAGAAATATTGCCATCTTACACGTTTATTCCAAAATCGGCCAAAAACTCGTTATAAAAAAAATTATTAAATAAGATTATTTTACAGAACTGAAAATGGGATCCCCAACTTTCTCATTTTGCTGCATTTGTGTATAAAAATTATTGGAGCGGAAGTGGTAACGCTGTAATCTCAGTACAGTGTTCCTTTTTAGTCCCCTTTCACACGAGGAAACAAGTTGCTGGAAATTTATTGACGTTTTCTTTTTGTTGTCAATTCCAACAATCTTAGACTGTTCATTCCCCTTACTTTGTTCCTGGAAACTCAGTCTCCTCGAGTGAAAGGGGACTTATTTTTACGACAAATGGGTAAAGAGAAGAGAAAGCACTACACCGTTCGATTTCATCGTTGTTCGCATCGCTGCTCGAATCGTTTGTCGCAGCTCAAATATAAACGCACCCTTAAGTGTCAATTTATAGTTATTTTACAGAACATTGTAATTGTTAATTTTGAGACGTCCAGAAAGAAATTCTGTGATTATGTTGATGCCAATATAAAGCTTATTCCTTAAATTATATAATTTAATTCATAAAAACACAATTCCTGCCCAAACTTTCACATAAAATAGCTTTCATTTTTTTAACGATCATAGAAATAAATATGTGTTCATAATTGAAAAATTAAAAATGATTTTATGAAGGAGATTATCGTATGGGAATGAATTTTTTTTCTTCACTTAAATAATATTTCAAACCATTAGTTTCATTTTGACACACATATTATGTTATTGATTACTTTTTAAACGTCTCAAAATTATCAATTAAAATTTTCATTGATAGATTTCAATGGTGCCTTTGTCAACGAAACACGGCGGTTTTCACCTTTAATTATCATTGTACTACTTAACATTCTACCTCGTAATTTATTTTTCAAAGGGCCAAACATGTGGCAATCGGTTTAGTTTCCGCAATGTTGCTATCGAACTTTTAAATTATAAAACAAGCGACATTACATTTTAACCGAGGTACGCGACGAAACTGATGACTTTGAAGCAGGCACTAGTTTTAATTCATAATATTGGTTATCGCGCTTTACATTTTATAGATACCCGACATGGTTCATAATATAATGTGTGTTTGTTTACTATATAAAAGCCCTTCCACTTTATCTCACAGAGGATAAATACAATCATGTCAACAAAAATGTGGGAAAAAAATCAGAAATTTCAACCTCACACGACTTGACATTGCCTCTGTTCGTTTACTTCACCTAACTGGCAATTTCTTCCAATTTTAGTCCAAAGTTCTGTCAAAATTCATGTAAAAAATAAAATTCGACTAAAATTAGCAGTGTTGAGGTTTGGTTCGGAGGAAGAATAGATGAAGATGGATTGAGTATTTATTGAGAAGATCTTACCTTTAAGAACGTGAACTAAAACTATGTAGGTTAGTAAAAACGATATTGGATATTTGGGATATTTAATAGGGATATTTTATGGTACATTAAAATGCACGTAAAACGCTGGTAAATTGATTGAGTTTCATCTAGTTTTGTAGTTTTGGAAAATAAACGAACAGATCTATTTATTGATTAGTTTGTATAAGAGTGGAAGCAAACTGTTAAAATCATTAAACAAATTTAGCAGTAAATCTAACCCATTTTTATTTGATTTCTGTATGTATGTGGCGATACTCTAAATGATACTTGTTTATCATAAGCTTAATTGAACTTTAACCAGGTTTTCTTGGCAACCACAAGAGTTGTCAAAAAAAAATTGTTCTTTTGTTTGGTCAATTCTGTTGTTGTAAATGTCGGCAGCAAACAAGAAACAAAAAGTTCTATGGCCTGATAATTTAAACTTAATATTTTTTTAAATTACATTGTTTTAAAAATAAGTATATAAAAACAACTTAAAATGTTTCTATATTCTATTATTATCTATCTAGGGTATCACAATGGATCTACATTGATCTAAGTGTGACGGTAACAAGATCAACTGTCAGCCCGCTTACCTAACCTAACCTAACCTATTATTATCTATTATTATGAAACTAAATTTTTGTTTTCTATTAATTTCTATAAGGTAAGTTTGACATTTTATTCGTTTTGTTAACACTTCACAACAAAATACCTAAATCTTCATTTAGGGCGAGTTAGTACTAGACTATAGTACCCAAATTTTAGGTAATTTATTGCGCAGGTTGTCAAAGTTGAAAGTGTCAAAAAATTAAAAATAGCTGTTTGAGTGCCCACAGGAACTCAACACGCATCATTAGAAACAAAAATAAAACACTATAATAAGACAACTGAAGGGGCATTTTATCCACCATTTTCCTACCATAATGCCCCGATTTTGACAGGTGCGCAGAACTGATCAAAAATGAGAACGCTAATGATATTACCTTTAATATGTGTACTGTGGTACGAGACGACCATTAGTATCTACATTCAATAACTCCAACATCGTTCCACTTTTCAACGTTTCTCGACCAAATTTAATCGATGCGAGAGGGTTAAATAGTTAATCCGGATTGAACACAATATGACAATTTACATCTGAAAATTCTTCTGGCTTCTGATTTGTCAGCTATCATAAAAAATTAGATGACTTATAGAGCCATATGACAGCTGACCAATCAAAAGCTTAAAAAAATCAGAAATCTGAATTTTCAGATGTAAATTTTAATGGATTGAACCCGACCATTATTAATGCTCTAGATCAGGCACGTCAAGGAAATTGAAATGTCTTATTGGTCATATAGGTTATACACACTGAAATGGTATATATTTTTTGTTAAAGATGTTATAAAAAAAAAAATTGGTGTCGTGACAGCTCGTTGAGAATCAGGTCCTAGTACAACAACTGGTTACAATTCTTAACCATTCCTGTGTGTATGTTGTTAGTCAACAGGAATCGAGGGGACCTACAAATTTTCTGCCATCCCATCCAAACGACTAAGATGTAACATATGTACATTTAATAATAAAAATTGATTGTTATTTTCTTTTTAACACTGTAAGAATATTAAACTTTTGATCAACAAAATGTAAACAATTATATTATAAATTCATTACGATACGATGATGTTTACCTATAATTATCACAATAATCAAACAGATACAGTAATAGCACCGCGTTTACTAATATGGTATTATTTCACATTAAAATAGGTTATTATTATCATCCATTACACGTATTATATGATTTGTAAAATAATAAATTAACATCGATTTCTAGTTATTAAAATGGTGCTTAAATTTTTGTGTTGAATTGTTTAAACAAAATTGTAAGAGGTTGTTAACCAGACATTCCTGAGAGACTGTAAGGCATCATGCATCTAGATTAGTCATTGTAAATTTATAAAGCTTTATGTCGTTGTCGTAGCATAAGCACTATCAACTAACATAATCTTGAATGGAAAAGATAATAACTAGATACATATCATTTATTCATTTTAATACTTAAACGATGATTACTCACTTGGAAAAATAAATATTTATCTAGACGTTGTATTTTGTAGGTATTTTCTGTTTTTAGTTGAAAATGATTTTGATTGATTAATTCAAGCAGGTTTTTAATTTGTTTTGGAATTTTTTTTTTTTTTTTTGTTGAAATGATTATTGAGTGATGTGGAGAAAACACCTTAATATATGACTTGAGATATATGATAAGGCGGGAAACTCCTAACTATTTTTGTTGATGAAATTTAGGAAAATTAGAAAGGCGCTTTGAGGATTGCCGTTTTTTTTAATGCTTTAGATTTCTATTATTAAGCGAGATTATTTTTGATTCAAGATCATAACATTTCATTGGTGAGATAAAAAAAATTATAATTGTACATATATGTTATAATTAGGGCTAGGATTTCCATGCACTTTAAAACGCAAAATATGCGCTTAAAATATGCTCTTAAAAATGAGAAATATGCACTTAAAATATGCATTTAAAATCATGAGCGCAAAATTTTAAACGTTTTAGTACGATGTTAAACCATTTTTACTATGACAAAATGTTAAACCATTTTTACTATGACAAAATGGCGATGTTAAAGCCATTTTGTCATAGTAAAAATGGTTTAACATTTTGTCATAGTAAAAATGGTTTAACATCGTACTAAATCGTTTAAAATTTTGCGCTATGTATTTTACCTTATATCTCAATTTCTCTTCAATGAATACAAAAAAAATTTGGTACCCAGTTTTTAGAAAAAAAAATTCTTTTAAAGGAACTACAGTTAGGTACATTAAGAAATTGAAAAAATATACAAAACATAAACAATAAATAAAAATAACATCAACATAAGAAAAAGACATCCTTTCGAATGATAATTTTTTTCAAAGTCTCGGAAAACTTGGGCCACGACTCACAGGGCAACTCGTCTTCCGTCTCATCTTTTTTCTCTTTCGCACTCATTATGATGAGTGAGAAACTGGAATGGCGATGCTGTGGACATGTGATATAGGTTTTCCAAATGTCGTAAAGTGGGTGAAAAGAGTAATTGTTATATGGTCGTGTTCAGATATCTATCTAAAGTAATCTGGAAAGCTTTGTGCTGTTGAGTTAGAAAATAGCTGAGGCAACAAACCCTCGCGGATAGATTATGGAACGCAAAGAATTTGTTTTTATTTTCACCCAGTTCACTGAATCTAATTTTAATGGTGCGTTTAATTTTTTTTGAAATATGAACGAGTAATATGCATTTATTATAAAAATATGGAAAAATATGCAAAATATGCATTTATAGTCAAATATGCAAAAATATGCACTAACAATTGAATGCCATTTTTAAGGAAAATTAATGATTCATAAAGAAAATTTGTTCTCTTGCTTCTAAAGTTTATCAAAAAAAATATGCATTTGCATGGAAATCCTAGCCCTAGTTATAATAGATGGAAGATTAAGCTTGACTTTGAAAAAATGTAAGCCATCTTTTTTTCCAGAAAAAGAAAAGCTCGCTATCTTCCAAGTAATCAGCTTCAAGTCAATGGAATAAACATAAGTTGGGAACAATCTGTTAGATATACATTTTTACACGAAGCTTACATTCTCAGAGCACACCAGCAAAACTTTAATAAGTAGTGCAATTTAAATTGTTGTATCCGTTTATTCACCGGAAGTCGCAATTGTCAAATGAAAACAAAATTATATTGCATAAAGTAATTTTCCAATCGATACTCTTGTATGGCTGCCCTGTGTGGGGAAGTTGCGCAAAAAGCCATTTAAAGAAACTGCAAACTTCATAAAATAAGTTATTAAAAATGATGTTAAACCTTCCGTGGCATCATTCAACACGCGACCTTTATAGAAGAGCGTGTGTTGAACCGATTTTCGATAGAATTGAAAAACTTACCGATCGGTTTGTAATAATAATATTTACTCTTAATTTAAAAATTATATTTTGTTATTTGTTAAATGTTATTTATTTATTTATTTGTTAATACTTTTTTGTTAATTTTATTAGTTTTTTGTTTCATTTATTAATTTATATTTTTAGTAAATATTTATTTTCTGTATCTGTTTATTTATTTACTTATTTATTTATTTACATATTTATTTATCTACTTATTTATTTATCTATTTACTTATTTATTTACTAATTTATTTTTTCAGTTATTTATTTATTTTTTTTTTTAACATGGAAACATCAAGTCAATTGTATGTTTTGTTTCCTTTTTTAAGAATTTTTATAAAAAAGAATATTAATTATACTTAACAAATATACAAAAAAAAAGAATAACTAACTAACTAATTGTATATGTGGGAAAATAGTCATAAAAGTTTAATTCGCTTCATTAATAGTCTCTGGAGGAGCATACCTAGAATATGAACTACAGAAAAAGGGTAGTCTTAAATCAACGCAACGGTCCGAAGAAAACGACACAAATCAAAAAATCTCATTTTTCAGAATAAATAAATTAAAATCTGGATTTTTATCAATCTTTCAAAAATCAACGCCTCACAAAAGCTGTGTTATTTTTAAATGTTCACTTTGATAGAAAATAAGGATAAATTTGGGATGAAGTTAGCTAAAACTCAATACTCATATTTATGCAGAGGAAGATGACTATGTATCCATGTTGTCTCTGGGCACCACGAGACTCCTTAATTTTAAAACCTAAAATACATTTAAAAATAGCATGCAGTGGCAACATTGATTACCCTTCTACGTAACACTACGTACAGGCTACATCATAATATACATACTGTCAAAAAAATGACATAAGGACATTTTTAATGAAAGAGTCTTGTTTATTTATTAATTTGTAGTGTAAGATTTTATTTAAACATGTTAAAATTCAAATAAAGTTATTTTGTAATTAATTAAATAATATTAAACAAATTTAAATTTAAGGAAATTTTTTTAATAAAATTTTATTAAAAGAAATAATTTATAAAATAAAAATAATATACCACAACTTTTATCTTTGAACCATTAGAGCAAGTTAGTGCGATCCAGTCGTGTATTTTATTATTAAACGAACCTACATACATAATAATGTATATCATGCCTTAATTTATAGAAATTAATTTTCGATTGGTTTATTTTATTGCACAAATCTGATAAATAATGATTTAAGCATGGCTAAGAATAGGCACATACATATTAATGTTAGATAAGATAAAGCAAGTAAATTAGCTTAATGATTTTATATTGCATGTTTTTTCATTTGCCGTAGGTATGTATATTTTTTTATCATTGATACCCCGGGAAAATCTAAAAGATTATTATTAAAGCCTGTACACTGTACACGCTTATATATTTTTTGACAAAAATTTTTGAAGGCTGGAATTTACTAACATTTACTACAATGTGGTTGACATTCAACTTATTTTTTATCGCACAAATTATATGTTCTGTACGTACATGTATTTGTATATACGTATAAATAATATCTATGTACAATATACATTGTTAATGAATGATTGACCTTATAGCCTTGAAAAACAGGTATCTTATAATTTTGCCAACTTCGATTGGTCCTTGGTTTTTATCTTAATATAAAGTAAAAATTGACTCATTTAATCTTTAACTTTCGGTAATCGGTAAACTGTATTAATCAATTTTTCGGAAATGTTTATCTTAGCACTTAAAGGTTCTTTACAAAAAACCTTTGGACTTATAGATAAATTGACAGAGCATCATTTCCTTTTTACTTACTGTTACTTGTTGTATAGGAAGTTATGTATGTCGAAAACTGAGAAATGGTTTCTTTTTGTCATCATTTTTGAGATTATGAATGAAGGTTCTTTGTGTTTATGTTTCTCAGTAGTTGTTTAGAGTTTCATGACTCCCATCCCCCATCCCATCTGCACTGATGCATTTAAAATTATGTAGTTTTATCCCTTGTCCAAAAATATGTTTAATATTCTAGAAGCCAAAACATTGATTGTATCCCGATTACTTATGTTTCAAAATGGTTCTATAAATTCCAAGATGAGGCACTGACTCCTGTCCAAAAATGGAAAAAATGTGTGCTTTTGTCCGCTGTTTCCACATAAATTCCAAAATCAGAGTGTAGTGACTTAATAGAGTTTACGATTTCTATGCTCTGAGTAGTTAGGATAAAGCAGCAGGGGTCATCGCAATGTAAAAAAATGTCTAGCCTTACGTGGCTGGATTTAAAATATTTAAAGAAAAATGAATATGAATATGCATACTCTTTCATTTGCATATTTGTAAGGATAAATTATCTTTCTCTTCCGTGACCTTTTTAATTTAAAAAATTTAATTCCGTTGGGTTTAAGGTTTTTCGTTGATTAATTTGTTTATCTATATTAGACAACGGAAACATTTTGAAGGTTTTTAATTCGGTATCGCCTTCAGGCTTCTAAATAAGCAGATAATAAAACAGATAATAAAACTTTCTTCCCCATTCCCTTATTAAATTCCCATGCATTATATGTTTTTGGAATGCAAAACATTTTTGACTGGAATGTAGAAAAATTGATCACATTTACAATTGTTGTTGTCTTTAAGTATGTATTTTCTCATTTTCATTTAAATGATTTAATTTTCAACAACAAAATAAACTGCATTTTGGGAATAGAGATTGACTTTTTTTTGCATTCCAGTTAGAAATTTCCTTCGTTCCAGGCACAATCACACTGTTCATATTGGACTGCCTCTTCCGACTTTTTTAACATCTCTGAACTTTATCTAAAAATAAAGATTCTTAACTTAAAAATTGTAAAAAACGATTTTTCAGGGATGATTTAGAATTCATATTCGTTATGTGCAGTGTTGCCTCCCCCCACCAATTGGTTCAAAATGTAGCGTCACAGATTTAAAAGAAAATGACTCGTATTTTGTTTAAATAAAGAGTTTCAAACACAAAAATAAATAATTAAAAAACTATAATAAAAATGATAACATAAAACAACAAAGATAACTTCAATTTTTCAGTCAAAAGTTTTAGCTAAAATGAATATTGTTTAATAAAATAATAATATCCTGAAAGTAAAATGGCTTCAAAATTATTTCCAATTTGTATAGCTTCTAATTTTGTCATGTTTCTATTTCTATAATGTGTTGTATTTTGGTAAGAAACCTCCGACTGTATTGCATCTACAATCGAAATATTCAAATTTAAATTTCAAATAAACTTGCATAAACTTTCGAATGCTGGCTTTCCTGAAAATTTAATAGATGACGTTAGTCGTGTTTTCTTGGAAAAGCTATTCACAGTACAGTAGGATTTTACACGAGTTACAAATACAACATCCACAGTAGAATTACTGCCAATAAAAGCAGAAGTAGAATCCTACTGCGGATAGGTTTGTGACGTTTATTCGAGTATCGAATGGAATTTTGGTGGTTTTGTTTTCAGATGTTGGTGCGATTGACTATCATTTGCATCCCGATGGCTGTGTTTATAAAGTAGTTGTGTGTTTTTCATGGCTGTTTTTCCATTGACCAAAAAAATCAATCTATCATTTTCGATTCAACCAAAAAAATCAATTGATTTTATTCGTTATCGGTTTTTTTAAAACTTGATTTAAAGAAAAATGCATTTAAATGCATTTCTGATTGAAGAACTACATAGAATTCAGTTAAAAAATCATTATATGATCTAACAAAAATGATCGCCGATGACGTCATCTACTACATGATACATAAACGACAACTTACTTCGACCATAATCTACGAACAAACCCCTTTCGTGAAACATATGTTTATCGCTGCCTTTTCCTGAAGAATTTATTTTTATTGCTGAACTGAAACCGAAATGTCTGACAAAGGAAAAAGGTAAAAAGAAAATTAATATAAATTATATGATTAAACAATTTTTATCAGTAGGTAGGAAGGTTAGAACGAACTGGACAAAAGAAAGAACTGAAGCGTTATTGGATTTTTATGCGGTGAGGGCCGAAGAGTTTCAGCTTCGTTTCCACTTTCACTGGACTCTAACAGTTCACGCAAAATCTACAATTATTTCATGAATTATTTAAGAAAGAATATCTTCTTCTATGTTTTCTTACCATATCTTCTGAAAAATTGTCCATTTTATGTAACTATAATTAATTTTTGGCTCAAGTTATTTTTTGTTTTCCTTTTCATTTGTAGCAAACTTTCTTTTATTTGTATTTTTTTAAAATTATTCTGACAGCTGTTATTCGGAGGGGCAAACGTGAAATATAAAAACCAGGCTACTGCCGATGCGTTTTTTTGGGAATTTCTTACTGTACTATGTATAGATTCCCAAAAAAACACGGCTGTTATTGACATCGCCACAAATTTAATGTTTAAAAAGCTTTGATGACCTGAAGTAGCTTATTGTTTTTATATGACTTTATTTCGCAGAAGTAAACTCATACAAATGCCATTATCCAAAAATCAATAGCAAAAATGTTTAAAAATCACCTTCACGCATATCATCATTTTAAAGTTAGTTGTAATATATTGCTATTTGTTATTTTATATTATGCATACATTTGACATACGAACGGGTCTATAAAAAAAGAAGAAATATCAGATGGCATTCAGCCAGCAAAGAGTTAACGGAAGAAAAATGCGTTGGAGATGTTAGGATCGGACACACACAAGGGTGTGATTAAACGGAATGGCAGATTATCAAATAAAGTATAATCTGAATACCACGTAAACTTAAAGCATGGTACACAGTATCGATAATGACTGACAGTTTAGAGTAGTGTTTTCCAATCTTTTTTGGCTATGTCCTCCCAGAACCTTTTAAAAATCCAAGCGGATTAATTTCATTTGTTTCCTCTCTCGTTTTATTATTTTGCTTACATTTCAACTCATTCTCTTTTACAAAAAAAAAATTTAAATAAGACGTAAAATTTAAATTTTCGGTTGTCCGACTGTTGTTCACATTTACTACAGCGGTGGTTCGACATAGAAAATTATTAAAAAAAATTAACTACAGAGCTAGTTCGACTGGTGTTCACATTATAAAAATCTAACGACACGATACATGTTGATGAACATTTCGTTGAATTTGAACGGCCCTATTGGGAAAAATCCATAGAAAATAAGTAAACAAATAAAGTTTGTTTTCAAACCATCGTAGAACCGAACTTCAATTTAAAAAAATTCAATAAATAAATTTATGTAATAAGTTGAGTGAAATCCTTGCGCTATACATATGTCTCCTGCAAATATAGATTTTATGTCAGGTTAAAATTTTGAAAACTTCTTCATTTCCTTTTTTCAAATACAGACGATTACTTTTTTTACAACAAATCATTTATGGCATTAAATCCACATTCGATGAATGATAGATCCTGGATGCGTTCAGAAATATATCTTCAAGGGTGGAAACACAAGAAGAATACATTTTCGGAATAAAGTTTAATGCAGCATAATTTAAAATTGTGCTGACCACCTAATGTGGGGCATGGGCCCACGTTGGGAAACACTGGTTTAAAGCAATGTCAATAATGTCCACAAGAATCTGTATATGGAAATATTCCTGATAAACCATCAATCAGAGTGTTTTCCCCCATTAGCCGTGTTTTTTTTTACAACTCCATTTGGGGTTGGACAAAAAAAAACGAAATCGAGACTTACCAAAGTCATCACAGCAAATAAGACCATCACTGTTAAAAAATGCAATCACCTCCTTTTCAGCTTTGTGGCAAGCATGCAAAACAAAAACTAATCAGTCAAAACTTACATATGTAAATATATAGAAAATTATTTCTCTTCCTGAGCTAAAATAAAGTAAAAACATAGAACTTAATTTCAAGTCATTTTAGGAAAATAAACCAAATTCTATGAAAATGACCGCCATTTTGTTTTCATAAATAAATTGTTCCATTTAATGATTAAGATAATTTGACATTTCCATACAAAATATCGATAGCAAAATGATTACTAGTGCCAGTAATACAGTTTTAATCGTCCCGAAAATTATTTGAAGTTGTTGTATTTACATGTAAGTTGCTTTGCTCCGATGTAGTTTTTTGTCATCCAATTCTTTATAGACTTGCAAAAAAACACGCCTATTATCATGTTGTTTGTAAAACTGTCAATCATGATTAATAATTTGTATCAGGCTTGAAGCTTTCTTGCGTTATGAGTAAAAAACAAACAAAAATACGCACGTGCCACATTAAAATAAAAATAAATTATTTGATTCATTTTTAAACTTTTTTAGACATTTTTAAACATTTTTGAAGGTTTTTAATTCGGTATCGCCTTCAGGCTTCTAAATAAGCAGATAATAAAACAGATAATAAAACTTTCTTCCCCATTCCCTTATTAAATTCCCATGCATTATATGTTTTTGGAATGCAAAACATTTTTGACTGGAATGTAGAAAAATTGATCACATTTACAATTGTTGTTGTCTTTAAGTATGTATTTTCTCATTTTCATTTAAATGATTTAATTTTCAACAACAAAATAAACTGCATTTTGGGAATAGAGATTGACTTTTTTTTGCATTCCAGTTAGAAATTTCCTTCGTTCCAGGCACAATCACACTGTTCATATTGGACTGCCTCTTCCGACTTTTTTAACATCTCTGAACTTTATCTAAAAATAAAGATTCTTAACTTAAAAATTGTAAAAAACGATTTTTCAGGGATGATTTAGAATTCATATTCGTTATGTGCAGTGTTGCCTCCCCCCACCAATTGGTTCAAAATGTAGCGTCACAGATTTAAAAGAAAATGACTCGTATTTTGTTTAAATAAAGAGTTTCAAACACAAAAATAAATAATTAAAAAACTATAATAAAAATGATAACATAAAACAACAAAGATAACTTCAATTTTTCAGTCAAAAGTTTTAGCTAAAATGAATATTGTTTAATAAAATAATAATATCCTGAAAGTAAAATGGCTTCAAAATTATTTCCAATTTGTATAGCTTCTAATTTTGTCATGTTTCTATTTCTATAATGTGTTGTATTTTGGTAAGAAACCTCCGACTGTATTGCATCTACAATCGAAATATTCAAATTTAAATTTCAAATAAACTTGCATAAACTTTCGAATGCTGGCTTTCCTGAAAATTTAATAGATGACGTTAGTCGTGTTTTCTTGGAAAAGCTATTCACAGTACAGTAGGATTTTACACGAGTTACAAATACAACATCCACAGTAGAATTACTGCCAATAAAAGCAGAAGTAGAATCCTACTGCGGATAGGTTTGTGACGTTTATTCGAGTATCGAATGGAATTTTGGTGGTTTTGTTTTCAGATGTTGGTGCGATTGACTATCATTTGCATCCCGATGGCTGTGTTTATAAAGTAGTTGTGTGTTTTTCATGGCTGTTTTTCCATTGACCAAAAAAATCAATCTATCATTTTCGATTCAACCAAAAAAATCAATTGATTTTATTCGTTATCGGTTTTTTTAAAACTTGATTTAAAGAAAAATGCATTTAAATGCATTTCTGATTGAAGAACTACATAGAATTCAGTTAAAAAATCATTATATGATCTAACAAAAATGATCGCCGATGACGTCATCTACTACATGATACATAAACGACAACTTACTTCGACCATAATCTACGAACAAACCCCTTTCGTGAAACATATGTTTATCGCTGCCTTTTCCTGAAGAATTTATTTTTATTGCTGAACTGAAACCGAAATGTCTGACAAAGGAAAAAGGTAAAAAGAAAATTAATATAAATTATATGATTAAACAATTTTTATCAGTAGGTAGGAAGGTTAGAACGAACTGGACAAAAGAAAGAACTGAAGCGTTATTGGATTTTTATGCGGTGAGGGCCGAAGAGTTTCAGCTTCGTTTCCACTTTCACTGGACTCTAACAGTTCACGCAAAATCTACAATTATTTCATGAATTATTTAAGAAAGAATATCTTCTTCTATGTTTTCTTACCATATCTTCTGAAAAATTGTCCATTTTATGTAACTATAATTAATTTTTGGCTCAAGTTATTTTTTGTTTTCCTTTTCATTTGTAGCAAACTTTCTTTTATTTGTATTTTTTTAAAATTATTCTGACAGCTGTTAATCGGAGGGGCAAACGTGAAATATAAAAACCAGGCTACTGCCGATGCGTTTTTTTGGGAATTTCTTACTGTACTATGTATAGATTCCCAAAAAAACACGGCTGTTATTGACATCGCCACAAATTTAATGTTTAAAAAGCTTTGATGACCTGAAGTAGCTTATTGTTTTTATATGACTTTATTTCGCAGAAGTAAACTCATACAAATGCCATTATCCAAAAATCAATAGCAAAAATGTTTAAAAATCACCTTCACGCATATCATCATTTTAAAGTTAGTTGTAATATATTGCTATTTGTTATTTTATATTATGCATACATTTGACATACGAACGGGTCTATAAAAAAAGAAGAAATATCAGATGGCATTCAGCCAGCAAAGAGTTAACGGAAGAAAAATGCGTTGGAGATGTTAGGATCGGACACACACAAGGGTGTGATTAAACGGAATGGCAGATTATCAAATAAAGTATAATCTGAATACCACGTAAACTTAAAGCATGGTACACAGTATCGATAATGACTGACAGTTTAGAGTAGTGTTTTCCAATCTTTTTTGGCTATGTCCTCCCAGAACCTTTTAAAAATCCAAGCGGATTAATTTCATTTGTTTCCTCTCTCGTTTTATTATTTTGCTTACATTTCAACTCATTCTCTTTTACAAAAAAAAAATTTAAATAAGACGTAAAATTTAAATTTTCGGTTGTCCGACTGTTGTTCACATTTACTACAGCGGTGGTTCGACATAGAAAATTATTAAAAAAAATTAACTACAGAGCTAGTTCGACTGGTGTTCACATTATAAAAATCTAACGACACGATACATGTTGATGAACATTTCGTTGAATTTGAACGGCCCTATTGGGAAAAATCCATAGAAAATAAGTAAACAAATAAAGTTTGTTTTCAAACCATCGTAGAACCGAACTTCAATTTAAAAAAATTCAATAAATAAATGTATGTAATAAGTTGAGTGAAATCCTTGCGCTATACATATGTCTCCTGCAAATATAGATTTTATGTCAGGTTAAAATTTTGAAAACTTCTTCATTTCCTTTTTTCAAATACAGACGATTACTTTTTTTACAACAAATCATTTATGGCATTAAATCCACATTCGATGAATGACAGATCCTGGATGCGTTCAGAAATATATCTTCAAGGGTGGAAACACAAGAAGAATACATTTTCGGAATAAAGTTTAATGCAGCATAATTTAAAATTGTGCTGACCACCTAATGTGGGGCATGGGCCCACGTTGGGAAACACTGGTTTAAAGCAATGTCAATAATGTCCACAAGAATCTGTATATGGAAATATTCCTGATAAACCATCAATCAGAGTGTTTTCCCCCATTAGCCGTGTTTTTTTTTACAACTCCATTTGGGGTTGGACAAAAAAAAACGAAATCGAGACTTACCAAAGTCATCACAGCAAATAAGACCATCACTGTTAAAAAATGCAATCACCTCCTTTTCAGCTTTGTGGCAAGCATGCAAAACAAAAACTAATCAGTCAAAACTTACATATGTAAATATATAGAAAATTATTTCTCTTCCTGAGCTAAAATAAAGTAAAAACATAGAACTTAATTTCAAGTCATTTTAGGAAAATAAACCAAATTCTATGAAAATGACCGCCATTTTGTTTTCATAAATAAATTGTTCCATTTAATGATTAAGATAATTTGACATTTCCATACAAAATATCGATAGCAAAATGATTACTAGTGCCAGTAATACAGTTTTAATCGTCCCGAAAATTATTTGAAGTTGTTGTATTTACATGTAAGTTGCTTTGCTCCGATGTAGTTTTTTGTCATCCAATTCTTTATAGACTTGCAAAAAAACACGCCTATTATCATGTTGTTTGTAAAACTGTCAATCATGATTAATAATTTGTATCAGGCTTGAAGCTTTCTTGCGTTATGAGTAAAAAACAAACAAAAATACGCACGTGCCACATTAAAATAAAAATAAATTATTTGATTCATTTTTAAACTTTTTTAGACATTTTTAAACGTAATATCGATAGCAAATAGAAGGATTTGAATAAAAAAAATCGTTGTACGTTGTACTGAAACATTTTTAAATAATCCTATTCCTTTCGGAGAAAATTCATAGAACCAATCGAAAAACAACGATATTTGTAAACTTGTTAGAATACCTCGAAAAACGTGATGGAATAATTTTTAGGTTGGATTCGAATTCAAGAAATAAAAAGCCTTTGAGAAAATTTATTCTGTTTCAAGATTGACGTTACATTGATAATTTTTAGAACCTTCAAACTAGTTAGAACTTTTCACCTCCAAATTTAAACACGAAATTTTTGTGAAGTTGAATTTTAACTGAACTTAAGAAAAATGCATATTAACTACAACTAATGATTCCAATTGATGAAACGCCATATTTTTTTTGTTAACTTTATATAAATGTATATGAATGATCTTATTGTGAGTCAAAGCGACAGACTACAATGCCATAATCATTGATTTTTATTATGTTAAATTTGGTTTACCTATGGCAAAAGAATTTAATTTTAAATACATACATTTTTCATTTTATTCAATAAAAAAATAATCTGAAAGTCTAATCTAATCGAAAGGCTAATTGGTTTTATCTCTCTTTATCAAAACGATAAAAAGGCTAATGCTGACATTTGAACTTATACAATATACATACATATGTCAATTTCTTAATGTTCTTAATGTCGTCTTGGTCTTAGAATACACAACCTGAAACTAAAAAGTTTTTTCCTTAGAAAAATTTACAAATCTCTGTGCAAGTTTCCAAGAATTTTTCAAATTATAACGCTTTATTTTAAGGAAATAAACATAAGTATATGAAGTGTACATTTATATAATATACATGTTGAAATTAATATTTTTATTCACTTTCTATAGATACTATAATGTATTAAGATACACTGTTCAAATAAATTAAATTTAGTACCATAATAAAATTTAGTTATTTATTTGGCAATAAAATTAAAATTCCATTTAAGTCTTGTTAAACTTAGTCGTCGCGTCGTGTCGGCACACCATACGCCGACAGAAGAACAATAACAAAATTATCTACATAATTATGTATATACTATATATGTATTTGACTCAGGATTTATTTTTATTAGGGAAGTGGTTTTATTTAAAAACTTTGTATTTCTGATTGATTATGAGTTATGTTTTAGCTGATTAACATTTCATCTTGCTATTGCAGTAATTGATAAATTTAAATCAACTCATACCTGTTTTGTAATAAACAAAAAAATTGAAAATTTTATATTTTACTGAAACGATTAATTCTAGAACGCTGCTGATGCGAAACGATACATCCCATCATACACAGAAATTACACAAAGAAAACACTACGCTGTTCCAGGAACGAAATTGATAATATAGTAGTAGATTATTTTATGAAGTCTCTGCTCTTTTTGCCCCACAGAATTAACTGCCCAGACCATTATTTGTGTGTGAAAAAGTATAATATTTGAATTTTTGTCGTAGTTTTTGTTTGTTATTTCTTTAACTGCAGCATGATTTTTTTTTTGTGAATTTCTTGAGTTTGTGTTTTGTTTTTGCAATTGGTGATACTTTCAATGGGTATTTTTTGGCTGCGGTTACGTTGTCGTAGAAGAAACCACAAAACAATTTCGTTTCGTATTAGCAGCGTGTTAGTCTTAATACATTATAAGTTTAATGAAATCATTATCACACAAATTTAAAGAAATCGGTTAAGTATACGCCATAGTGTACCCCATTTAATTAGGTATACTTATTAATATGAATTACTAAGTACCCATTCAACCGATCCAACTATAGCCAGTATGTCAATATCACCCACACTATACAAATAATAATAAGTGCTAGGCAGGTTTTCAAAATTGGAAGTGTGTGAAATTAAAAATGGTTGTTCAAGTGCCCTCAAAAACTGCACATTATTTTAAACAAGTATCTATCTTTTGAAAATTTTATTGAAGATAAAATCACTGAATGCTTTTAAGTATCATACTAATCCCAATAATAATTTGACACTTACAAAGGTAAAAATGGCATGTTTGCTTATTGGTTGGCCGAATTGTCATTGTTTTAGGCGTGTTCAGTTGAAAATAGGTTCAGAAAATATGTTTAAAACTAAGAACGATTTAGTAAAAATCTTTAAAGTTAGTTAATTGCTAATGAGTATCATGCGGTTTTACGGCGTTAATAATATGAGTATCATGCGGTTTTACGGCGTTAATAATATGTGTACTGTGGATGGGATCAAAGACAGCTGAATGACACCCACAAAACAATAAAACAATTTATAGTTTTTTATAAAAAAAAAAATATTTTAATGAGAGTTTTTATTAAAACTGCCACACTCTTGTCCTGCTTTATATACCAACCATAAAAATTAAAAATACTAATTTCGTTGAATAAAGGCCAAAACTAAAATATGGATGATAAACTATATATCTACAAAACAAAAATAGCTTATTAACAAGATATAATAAACTGATTTACTTGTTGTCACACTTATCATTTGTTAAAAAAATGCAATTAAAGACTATTTGGAATCAGTGATTTAATAAATCCTAAAAATATTTATGTCACAATAAAACTTGCGGAACAAAAAATGCTAAACAAAAAAAAATTGTTTGGAATTAAATTGTGAGACAAGAATTTGAAAAATGATCATTGCCAGGCCAGGTGACCCCTGCATTAACATCGTACACGAAAAATAGATTTTTATTTAAATTTTATTTTTACCTAAACAATCCAATATAATGAGAGCTGGAGGTATTGTTACCGCTAAAGAAATAAAGAAGGTAGTCGAACGAGGTCACGGGGGAAAAAAAGTCGCATTAGGAAGTTTTCCAAAAAAATTATTATTTAAAACCTTTTAATTTAAAAAATAATGAAGCGTGGCAATAAAATTAATTTTCGCAAGTTTTTTTTTAAGTAGTTGACAACGAATGTAACTGTAAGTCAAATTACTTTGTACATAAAATGCAAATAATATCATCGTATATATTATTCCTATAGTCTTCATCCTTTTCCGACTCTTATACTACACCGATTTTGTAAAATGAGGTGTCAAACGAAGCGGAATTACCTGCTGATTTGATGAATTATAATAATATAATAATATTATAATTTTTTAAAACTGCATTTTTTTAATATTATTTAAAACAAAATCAACTCTCACTTTCCAATTGGTAATATTTTGACATGTGACATTAGTTCGGTTCAATTTATTAGGCCCGCCCACCTCATTTTTTTAACAGAAGTGAATTCTTTACAATTCTAGTTGTGGTACTTTTAACCGTGAAAATGTAAATAAAAGGTTGATATTTCAAAAAAAAAAACAAAATATCATTTAAAATCATTAAAGAGTTACGATTAAATTAATACAGATAAAAAATTATAACCTTTTAATGAAAACTGTTCGTCTATTTTCAATTAAAACTTTTTTGTGGTAAAAAGTTTAGAGACCAGAATTGTAGAAAATTCAATTCTCCACAGACAAATTTTGCGAAAATGGTTTTGTATGTTTACATATAAACATAAAAACAGAAATGTTTTTCACAGGTTACTGCCTCTTGCGAGGAATTGACAAATCCTCAAAGAGTATGTCTGTTCATGAAAAAAAGGGCTTCTCACCCCAGCCGTTCGGATTCGGCAGAAAATTGTAGGTCCCCTCTATTCCTACCAATAACACGCACACAGGAATGGTTGAGAGTTGTACACGAGCTGTCGCGCCGACCAATTTTTTTTTTTTTTTTTTGTATGTTTACATATTGATCTCGCTAACACATACAAAAATAAATCTTGTCCTGCCCAAAACCCAAAGTTTTTCTAATGGCGAAAATTATAATTGTAGTTGACTATTTGGAGAAGTCTCCGCTCTGAATTAATTAAACAGACTATTTATTGTGTGCGTAAAAATTTGTTTGTATTTGTATTTATTTTTGTTTAAATTATTTTTTTAAAGCATGCTTTCTGTGATTTTTTGCGTTTATGATCTGTTTTGTTTTTGCAATTTGAAAAACTCCCAACGGTAATTTTTCCGTTGTGTTTTCGCAAACATTTCTTTGTCTTGTTTGAAGATCATAAAAAAAATTTCTTCCGCATCATCAGCGTACTATATTTAAGTCTTAAAAATTTATTTTGATTCATGAAAAATTTTGCAGATTATAAAATACATAGAGATAAAAAAATTTATGATCAATGACGTGATTTGAGGAAAAAAACTAAGACTTTGAAATTATTTGTTTTGAAAACAGAAACATAGTGAAAGCTCTAATAAGCGGACACTCATGGTCCCCCAATTTTTGTCCGGTTAAGGGAAAACAATAGAAAAACTTTTTTTTTTAACTTTATGTTTAATTTTTATTATTAAAAAATGATATCGCTCAAATTATAACGGATCTCGATGAGAAAAGGAAACTGCATACATTTTCAAAATTATACCAACTTAGTTACTCGAAAAATCCCCTAATAAGCTTTCATCAACGTTCATCGCTCTGTCCGGTTATTAGAGCTCCGGTTATCCGAGATTTTCTATGGATTTGTTTTTATACGTATAAACGTATAAATATAACAGAAACTATACTGAGAATGGACCTTCTGTTTGTTTTTTCTGCTTCATTTGTTGATAAAAAATAATCCCTAAATAAAATTGTCCACAATGTGTCAACCAATAGAAAGTTTTCTATCTAAAATGAGCAAGAAAAAATGTCCCATCTGTTTATGAGAATGTCCGCTTAAGAAAAGTAATTTGTATGAAAAATTCGAAAAAGAAGTTTGTACCCAAAAATGTGTCCGTTTAAGGGAATTGTCTGCTTATTGGATCTGTCCGCAAGTAGAGCTTTCACTGTAGTTATGTGCTAAAAATGAGAATTTATTATACTTTTTACTAAGAAAGAATTTCATTTTAAAAAGAGAAATTGTTTCCGAACTAAGTGTGAGAATTAATTTCACTTCTTTTTCGCAATTTCGCTAAAAAAAATCAAAATTTTGCTTTCAGAATTATTGAAGAATTACCACCTTGTATGATAGATTTTTAAATATTTGCTTTATGTTTTCGGTGAACGTTTTTAATCACAATGTGGTAAACTAATGTGCCTAATATTTTTTATTGGTCAACAGTAAGTTATTGAGTGGCCAGCTTCGCGTGTTCTAAGGATTTCAATTCCCTTCTCGTGTCCTCAAACTTCAGGTGGTAAACTATATTTCATAAAATCTCAGTTGTCATAAATTCTTCCTCCCTCTCAATGGGAATTAATTCCAATTTGAAAAGTGGAACAGGTTCCTATACTAAAAGTAGAATAAATTTGAATAAAATCCCTGCCCCATTATTAAAATTTTATGCAAACACTTTTAAAAATTTAAATCCGATGATAATGCCAATTGCTAACTAGAATATTGATGATATTGATGAGTGTAAAAAATTGTCTTCCATTATACCTAAAGTTTCATATATATCATCTATTTTATATTTTGAAGGTTTCGAAGTGGTGTAACTTCGAAACCTTCAAAATATTTTCAATTCAATATTGTTGCTTTATAAAAGCCATTAAATATAAACATACTGTCATCAAGTTTATGAAATAAATCTTTAAAAAATCACACTTGGCTATTACTTCATTTCACATTAAATTTTACTTCGACATCAGGTAGTCATTGTAATGGGTATTGCCACAGTATCGCAACAAAATGCACCAAAAAAAAATAACTGATTATTTTATTGCTGATCAAAGTGAAGGTTTGATAAAAAAATCAATTTCCTATGGTCAGATAAAATTACTAAACATTTAAACATTTACCATTTTTCTCAAATGTACTGCTGGCCAGTTGTGTTGTAGAATAAAACAATAACAATAATAACCAAACACTAGTTTTACTACACATGTTTCCAATCAATTCAATAAATAAACTTCAAGACACTTGCACTCAATGTAAAATTATATAAATTATATTTAATATGAATTAATAATTAATATTTAAAACAAAACTTTTACTTTGAATATTTTGTGTACCAAAGGAGCCAGATCGAAAAATCGCGTGTCGTCCGAACGGATAGAAAGGGTTCGTTTTACTGATCGGGGAAGCAATCACAAGCATTCTTAATGTTATCACAGTTTAAAGTGATTGTTTATATCTATACACCTTATAATTTTTGCTATTTCGCTATAAAATTGAGTTAATAAATTTGATAAGAAATCCTACGTTGAGTTTTTGAGAGAAGTACTGGGATGAAGTGTTTTATTTATGATTTTTAAGTGTATCAGTAAGTTTGTAGTTTTTTTTATTTATGATGAGTACATAGATACATATAATTGCTATACATATATATGTGTACTTCATTTGTTTAATTCAGAACAGGTTTTCTTCGGCGGCGATGCCAAGTGGTTAATCATTTTATCGGTTTACAGCCGGTTCAAGAAAAGTAGGTACTTAAATTTTTATTTGCAATGTTGTAGAGATATAATATCCATTCGGTGATTTTCGTGCGTAAATGGTGGTTTTTATTTAACTTGTTCGAAGTTTGATTACCTTCGGGCCTTATGGTCAAAGACCCTGGAATATTTTTCTTAAGATAATTTAATTATAGGACAATCGTTGACGTAGGGGACAAAATTCCTATTTCCTCTTTTTTTGAAAATGACACAGAAATTTTTGAAGATTTGAACAAAATTTCACTTTCATCAATTTGGATAAACTGTGTTTTTTTTTTAATCCATCGTGAAGTAGAATTTTGCATACACTACAATTACAATTTTTTACTGCAGATTAATGGCCCATATAAGCAAATATCAAATCCGACTGCGAGTGTAGTATCAATCTTCAAGTTTCATTGGATTATTGGTTACGAAAAAACCACAGTTATTGATGGTTTTGAAATCTTTTTAACGTGAATGACGTCGGTGATCTCTAAAAACCTTGTAGGTCCAATAATGATATTAAAATGTATTTAAATTAAAAAATAAACACTGGCTTCAAATATCAATGCATCGTTACTGTGTCATGAATCCATTAAATTCTTTATCAACTCAGTTAAGCCTTTTAGGTTCTTAAAACTTTATATTGAATTAGTTTTACTTTTTTTTTTTGCCTTAAGAACAATTTTCAATCTTCTATCAACGAGGATTTAATAGATAGATCGTTGAAAGTATGAATTTCAAAAGGATCTTTTTAATTTGATCATATATTGCAACAATTTTGTTTTATTATAGGAATAATTAATGGATCTATTTCAGCCCCTTCAGTCCTTTGTCGATTGAGTTTTTATGTATTGCAGTAAAGTCTAAGAACACTGAAAAATATTTATAGTAGATCAAACTACGGCGCAAATAGTCCTCTAAATCTTTTAATTAATATTTTTAATAATAATTATAATCTTATTAACTCGATTAATGACAATGTTAAATCAAACAAGTTAAAGAATAGGTTTTTTATACAATACTATTAATAATGTAATATAGATTTAAGCTTTGTATACTATTTTAACATTGTATCTACCGTTAGCATTAAACGAAATAAATAAAATAAAAACAAAAGTTCGGTAATCTTTTTTGTTTACTTGGTGATTGGTCATAATATTGTAACAAACATTTAAACGTCATTCGCGACGAATAAAAAAATGCTTTTAAAATGTTCGTTTATTTGTCATTCGTCGGTCGCTCTCATGTGAATAGTCCTTTACCATAATGAATCTAGAATGTCTTAAGTGGTTTTACTTTTAAATTATTAAGCATTCGATCGTGATTTTGGTTTGAAAAATATTGTTAAATAAAAAAATTACTTTCCATATTCAAATCTTCTATCTTCTATATATATAAATTAAAGTTTGGTTTTCTGTACGTTTGCTAACCAGCCAAACCGGTTGACCTATTTTCTTATTTTTTTTAAATTAAAGAGGAATAAGGGTAGAAGGTTTTAGGATAAAAAAATTATAAAAAAACAAAGAAAATCTGTTAAAAAAAGAAATGAAATTTCAATTGGTCATTGGGGTCTCAGGTTCGATTCCTGTCACCGGCAACATTTTTTTTTAATTTGTAATAATTTTCTCTTTTTTTCAACACATTCGCAGCAAAAAATAAAAAAAAAAAACTATTTTTTAACGCCCTGCGAAGCGGGCGGGGGTTTTGCTAGTTGAAGTATAAATTAAATTTTTAATATTACACTTTTTTAAAATGTAGTTAAAAGCGTGAAGCAATTTCTCCCAGCCTCATACATTTAAAATGAAAAACGTGGGTTGCATGCAATAGATAATAGTACTATTATTTTATTTACTTACTTTAGTTTAGGTTCACCACATTAAGCAAGCAAAAGTTTTTCTTTTACTAAACTTCATTAAATTTTCATTCGCAACTTATATGTAAGTAAGAAATTGAAGCGTTTAGAACAGTGTTTTTAGTTATGTCCCACCAGAACCTTCCTAAAATCTTCATGCCCCTCTAACAGTACGCATATTTAGGAAAACAACAACAAAATATCCACCATTTTCTTTGATTTTCACAGATGTGCAGAACTGAACAAAAATGAAAACGCTAATGACATTGTACTGTTAGTTAAATGAACATGATTCTTCAGCAAAATTTCTTAGTTTTGCTGTCAAAACTCTGAGGAAAAAAAATCTCTGAGATCTCATGATTCTGATCACGCCAATATTATGATAGCTTAACAATTTTTAACATAAAAAATCTGAAATGTTCAATAAAGAAATTGAATTGCTAATATTAGGAAAAAATCTTTAGAAAATAAGTAAACACAGTAAATTTGTTTCTAAAACATTGTGGAACTTAACTTCAAGTAGAACAGGATTTAGATGTTATGTCAGGTTAAAATTTAGAAAACTTCCATTTCATCTGCTTTTTTTAAAAATCCAGAAGATTTTTTTTTTTATCAGCAAGTCATTTGTGGAACTAAATCCGCATTTGATGAATGACAGATCCTGGATCCGTGGGGCGTGGGTCCCACGTTGGGAAACACTGGTTTAGAATGAAAAGGTGATATGTGACAAAATCTGATGTGTTAATTTATGGTCTTTAAACGACCTTTTTTCTTCGAACTGCTAAGAATTTTTTTCTTAAGCGGGCTGGGGGTCCGGGCAGAATTCGCTGCCCGCTTCATTCTGTGATGTAAAACAAAAAGAGGACATCATTGACGTTCTTAGTTTTTGCTATAATTTTCACGTGAACGAAAATGATTCTCGGCATTACAAATAAACAGACTTTTTTATTATTTAATGATTACTGATTAAAATTTAGTTTTCAAAACGTCTTGAATTGTTAGAAATAAAAAGAAAAATTGCCTTGTAAAATTCCCAAAGTTTAGGCAGTGATCTATTTATTAAATAATAAATTTCTCTCATTATTTGGAGTTCTTTCAATTTTACTCTACTTTGAATATTTGATATTAAAGTAAGAACTTGGTGTACTTTAGATCTTACTACTTTTAACGGCTGACTTGTTACATAAAGGTTTTCGAACTCTTTGCTCTTTTTTTTAACATTTATGTTTATGATCTGATCTCACTTCTTTTTGCGAAAATTTTTATTTTTTGTCATGTCAAAATCTCGAAAGATACTAGTGAAGCTAGAAGTGTGGTACACATTCTACAGCAATCGGAAGTGCTCAAAACGGACAAATAATATAAAAATAAATTTAAGTGTACCAAATACATGTTTAAGTATTATACAATAGAACAACTGAAAAAACTTGCATAAAAATGCCATTTTATTTCTTTAAAGTACAGCTTTAAAAATGGATTTCCGTTTATTAAATTTTAACGTCTTGCTAAAGACTAACGGAGACTAAATTCGTTATTGTGATTTCTCTGAAATCTGGAGGTTTTTGTTTAATACTTTCAGCCAAATTTTGTTATTAGTAAGGCCCATTGCTTTTGAGCTAAATAAAATATATTAAAAAAAAAAAAAAAAAAAAACAATAAAAGCAAATATAGTTATATTTTAATTAAATTAAAATTTTATTAATTAATGTTCACAAATTGGTAAGTTTACATTAAAGAAGAAATTAAGCTCAATCATTGATGCTAAAATTAAAAATCCAACATACATAACCGTACATGCGATTCCGACTTTCCAATCCAAACGAAACTTATTTGCAGCGAATGCAATGTAAAGTCCAAAAAGTGTTGTTAATAATGAAATAGCTGAATATGTTAATCCTGATGAATTTAAGACAACCCAATGTTCACCAGGTATTGTTGGAACAAAAAAGGCTTTAACAAACCATGGCACTCCCAGACATAGCAAAATATCAAATGTATTTGAACCAATTGAATTACTGATTCCCATTTGCCCGTGACCTTGATTTGTTACGATGACACTTGAAACAGCTTCTGGTACGCTCATACCAGCTGCTAGAATTGTAAGGCCCATAACAGAATCTGGAATATTTAGAGTATCTCCTGCAAGAAAATAAATAAAAATGATTTAATAATATAAAAAGTTTGTTAGTTTAATTTTTTTTTGTTAAATTTATTTGCTTAAAAAGATGTCAATTGAATTTTGCTATGACCAGTGTCACATTTGAACTTAATTTGAACTCAACCTTCACAAGTATGCAGTAGGTATGAAGTTAAGTATTAATTTAATCTTCCTCGGAAATTTCGAGACCCAAACTTTAAATACTCATCTAGTCAAAACAGAATTTCTAAAAATTGGTTTTTAACTTGCAGTCACAACAATATCACAGGATCATGTCGAAATCACGGTTCAAAATAACATTAATGACTTCGATTTTTGGACCTGTTCTGAACCAATGAGTTACCTGATGTAAATGATTAAGAGAATCGTTGAGGTTATCTGGTATATTATTCTGGTACAAGTCACGTTGCTCTTTATCTATCTACTTCACTTTCATTATCTAAACTAAACCTAAAATGGTCCTTACGGACTTCATTGTCATAGAAGTTTTCCTCGTTTTCCCTGGACTCTTCTGGCAGTGCCCATTTGCTATGTTTACTATTTTTTTATCTTTTGAACACAATTTAGTAGGTACTTGAAAGTACAGGTGGCACCGGTTTTTCTTTCATCACTATGATTGTTATTATTTTTTAGTTTCACTTGCGCTGCTTATTCTATTTTTTGTATTTTATATGTGTCTTTCAATTAAGAGAGTAAATTTAATTGGAAAATATAAATTTATGCAAACAAAACTTGAAAAATCGTTTTTTGTTTGTTTTTTTTAATGTTGCTTTTTCAAGATAAATAACATGTTTCATAAGGTTGTATGGCTGATACCGTTATTTTTGAAGGTTAACAAATTCAATTTTCCACCTAAAAACCTTAAGTTCCCACTTTGAAGCCAGGGCAGACATGTAGACAAAATTACAGACTAACTTTTTTCGTGTTCTAAATAAATCATCCTAGTATAATGTTTGATTAAAATCTTAATCTCGATTTTTGAGCGCGTTACAGTAGTAAACAATTTTGAATTAGTCGACAGTAGTGGAAAGCCTATCGCTCGGTAAAGATTTCATCTCATTGTAAAATATATTAAAGTTCACATCAAAATATCAATTATCCGTCTCTATTATCCCCTCCGCTCATGTCCGATTACAGCTCTATGAACTATAGAACTCGAAGGCGAGAAGGGCTAGATGAATTTTTATGCGGGATTGTCAGTGGCCTGAAATTGTCTGTAGTCAGGGATAAGGGATAATCCCTTATCGTGTAAGAAAATTTCATCAAAATCGATTAGGTGCTTCAGTTTCTATCGAACTACATTTCTCCTATACAGAAAAAAGTAAAATAAAACGAAAAAGTGGGCGTGGAAACACTTCAAGTCAACGAAGCATACATTCACCTATCGAAATTTGGTTAGGTGCATAATTTGCCGTTAACTAGTATCATAAGTCAACTCAATTAGTTGTGAGAATTTGTCGTTCAATTTTTGTCTATGTTCTTTTTGCTGCTTCGGTAAGTGGATAGAATAAGTTAGAGAAGCAACCCCTAAAAACCTGTAAAAAACTTCTTAAAGTGAATGGTTTATTGCTTAATAATTTGCGTTATGATTTGGAGAGTTTGACAAGATCCATGCTGCATTATTGGGACGTCCGTGATGCGTGGTTAATACTAGAGCTTTGTCAATCGTTCATTTTAAAAGATTAAATCGTTCATATGTTCAGTTAAATCGTTCATTTTTTCAATCATATTGGTTTCTGTTCCATTTTGGTTGCGAATAAAATGGGAAAATTTCATTCGTTTCTAATCGTTCATTTTTTCTGTAAATTGGTTCAGAGATTGTATCCATCTTCAGTCTTTGATATACTTTTGGGAAGATACAAGTATGAACGTACCATAAGAAACTGACCTAAATTAAAATTTGTTCACATTCGTACTGTTCTATTTCAAAATGTTTTTGATTGATGTTCTGCTTTTTCTTTTTCTTGCTTTTGAATGAGATTGAAAAATGATTGTATCTCTAGTGAACTGGTGATTGCAATCAATCAATCTTTTTGGTGAACGAGTCAAAAAGAACGAATAAATCGCGATTTACAAGAATCTACCCGAACATTTTACCCACTGCCTTTTTTGCTTGTCAAAATACTTTTTGCTTTGAATTGTGACGTTTACCCAGAAACAAATTAAATTAGAAACATTCCAAATGCATTTTCTTAATCTTCATTTCTGGTCAAAAATTACAATATCAACATCAAAAAGCTCGGAAAAAAGTTGAGGGCTTGAGCTTTTTAATGTTGTTGTTGTAATTTTATAAAGCTACAAAATAATGTTAGGCAACTGCTGAGTGCCAAGTTTTATAAAAATCGATCAAGTCGTTCTCGAATTAAACACTAAGTTTGCCAAAAAAAATTTGAAACATTTTTTAAAAATAAAAAAAGGAATTTAAACATTTTGGTATTCAAAACTTTTAATATCTTCATACAAAATTTATCAAAATCAGTTAAACCGGTTTTAAGAAAATCGAAGTTAAAAAAAAAAATTATTTTATGATGGTACCATTTATAAACCATTTTCCGATTTTTGTACGAAAATGAAGTGTTTATGTTAAAAAATATTACTGAATTTTTGGCAACGTTTTTGGAAGAAATAAGATTTTCATTAATTACTAAAAAAATTTATGACAGGTACCGTTATTATTGGTCTTAAAAAAATGAAAAAAAAAAAACGTGTGGGGGAAACCTCCAAAAAACGCTAGGTACACATTTTAAACAAAACCGACCCACCCGTTTAGGCCGCAGACGAATGAACGGACTGATAAATAGACAGACAGACAGAATTGCGAGAACTACTTTTTCGACTTCACTATCTGAGTTCTCCACATCCTGAGTTCTTTTTTTATACGAATCCATAACTTACCATACCTTCATAAATGTAACTACATCAACAAAGAAAATATTGAATGTCAAATTCGAAATTATCACAATAATTCAACTGCAAATTATTCACCTAACCAATTTTCAATGGACAAATGTTTCTTTGCTAACTTGAAATCCATTAAAAAGGTTTGTATGCAATGAGGTTCTTTAGTAATAAAAGTAATAGAAAATGATAATTTTCGGAATGCCTAATAATGTTTTTATAGCTTGAAATTGCCCCAATTTAATACACGCGTCTTTCATAAAAGTTAAGTTCTTGGTACAGTAATACTATTTACTAATTTTTTGATTAGGAAAAACCTAATTAGTAATTTCATCATAAATATAAAAACGTGGGCGTATATACCAACCAAAAACTATATTTTAAGAAAAAAACTACTTATTTGGCATTACTGTTTGTAGTGTTGAATGTCAGATTAGAATTTATTAACATCAGTCTAAGTTGAATGAACGAATTTCAGCAAACAAATATGATTTAATCTTGATCGGTTTGTAAATGAACATTTCTTTTTTTATTAATTTTTTTTTTTGAAATGTTGATAGGTTATTATGAAACTTGAATTTGAGGAATTAAATTGTTAATATTGACTGATGGCTTAAGGTGAACGATAAGAATTGTGATTACTTTTTTAACACAAACAATGTTTTATTTAATTTGAAATTTCAATATGAAATATGTACACTTTGTCTTATTTAAAGATTAATTCCTTCTAACATAAACATAAACAGCATGTTAAAATTCATCATAATAGGATTTTTTAACGGAAAGTTAAACAGTCGTTATACAGTTGTTGCTTATAGATATTGCAACTTTCTGGGTTTCGGCTTACGAGAAACACCTTTGGCTCATGAAAAGAAATCAGTATTTTATTGTCTGCAATGTCGTGAAACTATCAGGATAGCTGTGTTTACCGTAAGCTCTAAGTTGATAAAAGAATTTTCTTAGGGAAAACAAAAAAAAAAGAGGAAAAATTAAAGAGTGAAAGAAGTGACTTCACTAACCAACCTGGGACGTGCAAAAAAAGTTGAAGTGATATCGTATAGTGAACCTGTTGGAGATTAATAATTCACTATTATTGTATTCAATACTAACGTTACACATTTTAATATAACTACTTTGCAATTTATTTACCTTACACAATTTTCCTTAAACACATACTCTATGTGAAATATGTTTTGTATTTATTATTTTCATTAGTTTCTATTTTCACTCTTTAATTATCGTTCAACAAATAAACATTGTTTCTTTTATAATATTTCAATTGTATTTCTTCTGGAAGTTTTCTTCTTTTGGTTCAACAATATTTCACAGGTTATGTGCCCAGGACCCAGAGTTCCATTGTTTTAAAATAGTTGTAAACCCATATGAAGATAAAGAAGATTTTGAATTGGTTTGTTGTTTGTTAAAAACTTTTTAAGAATTACATATATATTTAGAAATGGCTTCGAGTTCTGCGACGATGTATAGTTCTTCACGCATGGAATTGCTATCAAAGGAGAACTATGATACGTGGAGTATGCAAGTAGAAGCGCTTCTTACAAAAAACGATCTGTGGGATTTTGTCAATGGACAATCCATTAAGCCTTCAACTACTGCTGATGTGATTGCGGAATGGTGTAAGCAGGATCAGAAGGCCAGAGCTGACCTAATTCTGTCCATTCATCCATCAGAACTGAAGCAGATCCGTGGATGTGAGACATCCCGTGCAGTTTGGCTTAAATTGGAATCAATTTATGCTTCAAAAGGACCAGCTAGAAAAGCGACATTGTTAAAGCAGTTAATGCTTCAAAGGTTGGACGATGGTGGTGACGTAAGAGAGCATATGGCCAAGTTTTTCGATGCAGTCGATAAGCTGGAAAGCATGAAAGTCGAAATTAATGGTGATCTGTTGTCCATTATGCTGCTGTACAGTCTTCCATCTTCATATGAGAATTTTCGGTGTGCAATAGAATCTCGTGATGACTTGCCTACTGCTGAAGTGCTGAAAGTAAAAATTATTGAAGAGTGCGAAGCACGAAAACAAACTTCTGGAGGTGTCATCATGGCCATGGCTGCAAGAAATGGAAAAGCCTCATTTAAGGCTCGTCATAAGCCTGGGGAATCATTACCGAAGACTTCCGATAAAAAGGTAAAATGTTTTAAGTGTGGTATTTTAGGACACAAGGCAAATGTTTGTTCTACCAAAAAGTCGGATTATTCGAAAAGGAATTTCAAGCAATCTGTGCATAATGCTGATGATTCATTCGCTGCTAATCATTCTACGTTCTGTGCGAAATCTGAACCGTCCAGGGCATGGATTCTCGATAGTGGTTGTACGTCGCATTTATGTGGAGATGAAAGTCTTTTCGAATATGTGTATGAATCGCCGAAAGCAAAACTAAACCTTGCAAGTAATGCAACAGCTGAAGTCAAAGGCAGAGGAGTTGTGCATATATCCGTTGCAAGTGATAAGAGTTCTCGTTTAATTGCATTCAAGGACACGTTGTTTGTTCCAGAGTTGCGGACAAATCTTATTTCTGTGGCAAGGCTGACAAACAAGGGACATGAAGTCAAATTTGGAAAATATGGTGCTATTGTCCAAGCTATTGATGGTACTGTTAGTATGATTGCAGACAGAAGAGGTGACCTTTACATTGTTCGACAACATGCTGAATGTGCAGAAGTGGTTGTCCGGCCTGATTGCTCCGAACTGTTGAAGTGGCATGAAAGGTTGGGTCATTTGAACAGCAAAGACATTGTTAAGCTGATTCAAATCGGTGTAGTTCCCGCGATTGATACTAAAAACCATGACCAATTGTCGAAATGTGAAGTGTGTTTGAAAGGAAAAATGGTGGCGTTGCCATTTCCTAGATCTCGAGAATCTTGTGAAGAAATTTTAGAAGTAGTGCACTCGGATGTAGTAGGTCCATTTAAAAATGAGTCACCTAGTGGTGCGAAGTATTTCGTGACCTTCATAGACGAAAGCACAAGGTGGTGCGAAGTTTATTTTCTTAAACAAAAGAGTGGTGTTTTTGAGGCATTCAAACTCTACCAAAATCTCGTGGAAAGGCAAACTGGAGCAAAAATAAAATACTTGCAGTCGGACAACGGTGGTGAATACTGCAGTTCTAATTTTGATAAATATCTGTTAGATCAAGGTATCAAAAGAAGACTGACGATTCCCCATACACCTCAACAAAATGGTTTAGCCGAGAGGATGAATAGAACGCTTATGGACATGGCGAGATGCTTGATGTTACAGTCTGGATTGAGTACTGGTTTTTGGTCTGAAGCAGTGGCTACAGCTTGTCATATTCGTAATCGTTGCCCGACAAGTAGTCTCAATGGTGAGATTCCATTTGTGAAGTGGAATAAAAAGAATCTTCGTCTAAACTATCTGAGGACTTTTGGCTCGAAAGTGCACGTCTTGGATAAAAATCCTGGCAAAGATAAACTTGCGGCGAGATCTTTGGAGGGAGTATTTGTTGGATATCCTCGTGAAAGGAAAGGATATCGAGTTTGGCTACCGAGTAAACGCCAAATAATTCATGCTCGTGATCTGAAATTCCTGGAAGAGAATCCACATGTTCCAAATGTTACTCCTGAGTTGGATGAGCTGTTTATTTTGTTTCAAAATTCAAGTTCTGGAGAAAGTAGTCCAATTGGTGCAGAGTTTTTGCACACACCATTGAAAGACGAGGTTGTTTCGGAAGTTCAGTCTGATTCATGCGAGATGCCACAAATTCCTGAACAGAAATCAAGAAGAGCTCCTGGAAGACCACGTTTAATTCGCACTGGAAGCAGAGGGCGACCAAAGAAGTTATTTCAAACAAAACACACCAAGAAAGAACAACAAGAAGATTCTCATGGATTTTCTGAATCTGATGATGAAGATACAAATTTTGCTGGTGTTGCTGAAATAAGCGTTGCAGACGCTCTAAAGAGTGACGAATGTGAGGAGTGGAAGGATGCTATGGAATCAGAGGTGATGAGTCTTCTCAAAAACGATACTTGGGAAATTATTGAAAGCAGTAAAAATTGTAATGTCGTTGGATGCCGTTGGGTTTTAGTCAACAAACATAATTCTGAAGGTGAAGTGGAGAGAAGAAAAGCTCGAATTGTAGCAAAAGGATACAGCCAAAAGTATGGAGTAAACTTTCACCAAACATTTGCTCCAGTGGCAAGACTGGAAACGTTGCGTTTGTTGTTGGCTCTTGCAGTACAATTTGACCTTAAAGTATGGCAGTTTGACGTTGTGACGGCATACTTAAATGGAACTTTAGATGAAGAAGTTATGATGAGAGTACCTGAGATGTTAAACGAAATGCTACAAAGAATTATTTCAAAACAGGGGGAAAAATCGAACTTTGGAAAACGAGCGAAGGAGATGCTGAAACGTCTACGTAATGGAGGCAATGCATGTAAGTTGCAGAAGGCCCTTTATGGACTAAGGCAGGCTGGACGTCAGTGGTATCTCAAACTAACTGAAAAGTTATTAAGCTTGGGACTGAAGCCTACAGTAAATGAACCATGTCTATTTCAAAATGATTCTGAGGATGACATCATGTTCGTGCTTATATATGTCGACGACATATTAATTGCATCGAAGGATATCAAGAAGACCCTGGAAATACGGAATCGTTTGCTGGAGGATTTTGAAATTAAGGACCTGGGTTTGGCAAAATACTGTCTTGGTCTGGAAATTAAACAAGATGATGATAAAATCGAGCTATTCCAAAAAGGATATCTGCTGGGACTTCTCAAACAATATGGAATGGAGAAGTGTAATCCAGTAGTGACACCATCCGAAATGAACGTAAGTTTTGATAAGTTTGCAGATATTGATTCAGAGGAATCTTTTCCATACCGAGAACTGATCGGAAGCTTGATGTATTTATCTGTTGCAACCCGTCCGGATATTGCAAACACCGTATCTAGATTAGCACAGTTTACAAGTAATCCAAAGAAGTGTCATTGGCAAGCAGCGAAGCGTGTTCTCAGATACCTTGCTGGAAGTGCAAATTTTGGGCTCGTGTATAAGAAAATTGATAAACCATTAGTTGGATACACGGATGCAGACTGGGGTGGCTGTACGATTGATCGTCGATCATATACTGGGTACGCATTTTTACTTAGTGGTGCAGCAATATCATGGAAGTCCCAAAAACAACGAACTGTTGCACTTTCATCGACAGAGGCCGAATATATCAGCCTTTCTGAGGGGTCGAAGGAAGCAATTTACTTAAGAAGTATTTTAACGGAACTTGGATTTCCTGACCTTGCTAAGACTATAATTTTTACTGATAACCGTGGAGCACAGTGTTTGGCAAATGATCATGTGTTTCATGCACGCACAAAACATATCGACATAAAACATCATTTTATTCGAGAATCGGTTATTGCTGGAATGTTTACATTAGAGCATGTACCAACAGATAAGATGATTGCAGATGTTCTCACAAAGCCGTTAACTCGAGAAGTTCACTGGAGATGTCTGGAAGGTCTTGGATTTGAAGCGCAAGGAGAATTATGTGATAAACGTTCGTCTTGAGAGGGCGTGTTGGAGATTAATAATTCACTATTATTGTATTCAATACTAACGTTACACATTTTAATATAACTACTTTGCAATTTATTTACCTTACACAATTTTCCTTAAACACATACTCTATGTGAAATATGTTTTGTATTTATTATTTTCATTAGTTTCTATTTTCACTCTTTAATTATCGTTCAACAAATAAACATTGTTTCTTTTATAATATTTCAATTGTATTTCTTCTGGAAGTTTTCTTCTTTTGGTTCAACAATATTTCACAGAACCCACAGATGATGTGAATAAATCTGGAGAGATTAATTTAAAGAAGATAGAAATGACGATGCAAATCAAGATATAACACATAATATAGCCTTGCAAAATTAACAGTGTTGACAAATCACTACTTTTTTATATTTAAATCAACCTTATTATGTTTTGACTTAGTGGCCTCTTTGATGATCTGTAAAGGTCCTAGGTTACACTTTTGTTTTAAATAAAAAATAAAAATAAATAAAAAATAAATCAAGAGCTCCAACCACATGATCAAAGTTATGCTATCAGCAGGCTAAACGAACTAAGCACCCGTTGCCGATTGAATTTTCAATTGTTAAATCTCAGTATAAATCTGCACGATTGTCAAAAAAATCTAGATTGTAGATTCAAGCATCTAGATCCTATGAACAAGATTCTATCGTGTAGATTCGTGATAGATTCTACTGCCTAGATTGTCCTAATTTTATAGATGTAAGATTCTAGCAGCTAAATTTTAGCGTATAGAATCTAGTGGACAGGTTGTAACATCAGCTAGGTTCTTGTGACTAGATCCCACCACTGCCAAGCTTGATTCTAGCTATCGATTTCTTTCCGTATGTGGTCTAATAGAATACGAGAAGGCATTTCACGCGATGCCTTTTATCGATTGAATTATCTCTAAACCTTCATACATACAACATAATACTTCTTCGCGATATCGATAACTGAAACATTTGTGTATGTATTTATTCGGTAAAATCCATACGGGATTTATTGAATGTAAACTTACCGCAAATGAAAGATTCTTTTGGAATATATGGAAAGCAAAAATTCACATAGATATACGGGATTTTACGGCTTGGGTTAGATCTGAACAACTTATAATACAAAACTAACTGTTATTGCTCTATTCTGTAAAATGCCAAAAAATTTGATTTTTTGAGCACTATACTTTAAACTTGTCATTCAAATCAAACGCTAAAAAAATTCGGTTTACCTCTGTTACCTTACAATCCTATTCTGGCACTGTGAGCGCTCACAAGTCACGAGCTCTTGTGAGGTTGATTCCTTGTGAGGTTACTTGTGATTCGCTAACATTTACGCGATTCTCTGACAATCCAAGAAACCTCACCTCACAATAAACTCACCACAGGTCATCACTCACAACTCACAAATTACTTGTATTTTGCGATTTTTATTGACAATTTTTTATATATAAAAAAAAATTAATTCATGTGGAATTCCTTTCAACCAAAGATTCGATTCAGTTTTGAAATTTTTCTGAAAAGAATCGAATTTTTTCTGTCAAACAAAATCTTCCATATTTTGCAAAATTTCAAAAAGGATTTACACTGATTTGCACACACGCTAGTAAGATTTGACATTTCTAAAATCTCAAATTGAATTTTGCTGTGTTTTACTTTTAAGAAGGCAAACTGCGTTTTTGGTTGCAACTTACGCTACAATTTGCATTACCTTACCATTTTCAAAAATGGAAAAACAATTTACATCATCAATTTATAGTCAAACCAAAACGCGTGCGAGAGAGTAAAACATTTCCCCTTCTTGCCAATTTTGGTCCGAGAAATTTTTTCTGACTATTTTTAGGCTAGATGTCAAATACTAGGTTGACATCTATCAGATAACAAAATTTATCAGTTGCATTCAAATTCAAAATATCAATGTCGACCAAGGGTTGCCCAAGTGTTAATTTTATTTTAATTTTAGTTTTGATAGATACGCATATTTTTCATTCATCTGTTAACCAATCAAATATGTAATTAAAAAAAATTATGTCATACATAGCAAAACTTTTAATTTAGAAGAAAATTTTGAATTGACAATTGAGTATTTCTTTTTGAAGAAAAAACTTCATAAATTAATGCATAATTAAAGATTTCTTTGTTTTTACATTAATAACGTTGATATAAGCAGGTACGTTTATTTTCTGTCAACATTTTATTTTCTTGGGCTGTGGTTCTTGAAAATTTTGAAAAAAAATTATCATTGATCTACGGCAACTCTAGTCGAGTATTTGACGTTTAAAAAATAAACCGTTCCAGACATTTTGATAGTTTTCTTTCTATTTGAGAGCATTTTAATCCTGAACTTTTCAAATGTGACACTTAAACCAGATTTAGTTCGAGAAACGTTGAAACACAGCTAATGTAAAACTCTTCATTCCGAAATTCATTGTACCTACTATGCCATTAAATTAATTATAGTAATTGGTTTTACCCCTAGATCTATGGACGAGGCTAGTATTAAAGTTAATAAAAATTACAGAGCCGAAATATTTTAGTTTGTATAAAAAGCAAAACTCTTAAGTAAAACCGAAATAGGTATTTTTGTTAGGAAGTAACTAAAGAAATGTCATTTTATATAACATTTTTTTTGTATAAAGCCAATTATTCTGCAGCACGGCCTCACCCCAGGTGAGCGTACTTAGGGCATCCAAAGTTTTTTTTTCAGTCACATGACTTTTAGTGTCAACAAACTGTTATAACTGTTATAAATTGGCTTTAATCTATTTGGGTAAATTTTGTATACATTTATGTAAATCCACTTACCTACAATAGTGATTAAATATGCAATGACGTACGATATAACACCTATCCAAACTATAGCCATTGCAAATGTCACAAATCGCCAAGATGGATGTCGTCTACTATCAGGAACTGTTATCCAGAGCATTAAAGTCATAGGCCACCTTAAAAGATAGACAAGTGTACAAGAACCACGCTTATTCCATGGATCATCTGCAAAGTCTGAAATAATTGTCAGTTTTATTGTTGTATGTAAAATCAATATTCAAATAATATTAACCACTTTCGACACTGCAAACACTATCTGTCATTAGGGAATTGTTATCATATTTCCCAACTTCACAAGATCCAATATGAATCGATGTACCAGGCATTATTTTCTCTTCTATTACAGTTCCCAGAAGGGGGCTGATTTCGTTTACTTGTCGAAATGGACGAACTCTTGATTTCCTTCTTACTTTTGAGATCAATTTTCTCGCCTTTCTAGCCATAACATCATTCCAATACATTACTGTGGGTGATTTATTTCTTTGAAAATTATATTTGCAGTAAAATTTGACGAAACTTACCTGATATATAGAAAAAATAAGCTAATACCAGAAATAAAGCTTCATACCACATAACAATGCCATCATTAAGTGTACAAATTAAACCCAATACTGCCAAACAATACATCATTGAATCTCTCGTTACTGGCCACCAATCTAAATTGATCATCTGTCAAAACAAAATATTGCAAAAAAAACTTAATTTAAAATTATAATTTGCTTCTATTTAACCTGTCCTGCAAAAAGACCACAACATGCTGGTACCGCCAGAATATTAAATACAGCTGAACCAACAATAGTTCCAACACCAATATCTCCTTTTGTAATAAACGTTCCCACACAATTAATGAAAAGTTCGGGACTCGATGTAGCAGCAGCCATAAAAGTTGCACCAACTATATCTTCTTGCATATTAAGCCCTAAATAGATTACAAAAAAAGAATTATAAGCATAAATGAAATAAATTTAATAATTCTGAAAAAAAACTTACTAAGACACATCTGCTCTATAGCTGGCACGAAGTAATCATCACAAATTACTGCAAGAAACCAAAAGCAGTAGCAAACCAGGAGGACATGAATCACGATGCAGCCATTTTTGCGTTGCGATCTAGTAAAACCATCTGCTGGGAATTCATTGATTGCAGGCCTAGTACAGTTAATTGGAGTTTTAAGGATTTGTGAAGATAAAATGGCATTTGTTTCATTGTCATCTTTAGTTAGTCCTTTGATAGCAAGTGATTCGAAGGAAGGAGTTGTTAACTTTGCGGAAACTGGTGTGGTTAAGAGATCATTTGATAAGCTTAAAAGACTGCGACCATTTCGAATTCCTGCTGAATTGAAGAACAAAACTAAATTATAAATAAATGTAGTACTTAAATATATATGAAGGTTGTTTTAATAATACTAATACTAATAATAATTTACTAAAGTGGTGTTTTTTTTTTTTTGAAAAAGTGAATAGCCAGCTCAGAAAAATTTTTACACGTAAACAATAACAAATAAAAGTGGGCGCATTCACTAATGTAGTCACTACGTAGTCAAGTTATTCTGATTGGCTACATACAACTACAAAATGAGTTGAAATTTCCCCTCCGACGTAGTGTAAAAATTTCGGCTTCAAAGTTAGTGGAGAATGATTTTGACGTTTCACAATCAGCTGTTCGGTTAAAATACAAAAGATTCAAACTATTCAAAATGAAACTTGACCACAATTAAATTATTTTGCATAATTATGACTTTATCTTCTTCCAAATCACTCATATTATATCTTAAATTTGATATTATTTAATTCAAAAAGAAAAGATTACTTAAAGTTATCAAAACACAAATGTTTCTTATTTTGTGTGTGTTTACATCTGTCATTAATATGACAGTTCAGAATTGACTACCTTTGTAGTGCAATTTTGCATTCACAAAGCTAGTTGAATTTCGACTACGTAGTCACTACATTAGTGAATGCGCCCAGTGATTACAAATATTTTGTTATTGTTTGTACACAAAATAAACAAATGATTTGTTTTTGTTTGCGTGTACAAATTTTTCTGAGTTGTTTACACTTTCACCAAAACACGGCTACCACTGAAATAGAAATACATCAAGTAGAAGATTTATCACTATTTTAATTGGACTTGTTGAATTACTGATTCAAAATAGCTTCTAACGGCCTTTACAAAAAATTTTTTTTTGGCGTTTCATATTCTGGCGATCTCACTTGGACTCATCAGTTGACTAGTGAGGACTGAGGGCATTGTCAATACGCAAACTTTACTCTACTTGGCTGATGTTTGCCTAAACAAGAGCATTGAAGCTAGACCATGACGTCTTAAGAGCCATATGCACTTACCATTGCACTATTGCGCTACCGAAGTCACGTGATCAGGTCCATCCCAAGCTTTGCAGCCCGACATACAAGTGCGTTATCACATAAAAACCCCTTTGATATATAGAACTTTTTTCGTGATCGTTGATCACGTTATTGCATAAGTACACTAATCGTTCAGTTGTCATCGCGCATTAGGAGTATTTTTATTTTTAACGAAAAAAAGTTCTTGATTCAAAAACGAAAGATTAAAAAAAAAAGAGTCTTCTGACTTAAATAATAAACATCTAGGCAACAAACGATTTCACGGAAAATGTAAGGGCAGTTTTAAAAACTTTAAAAGTTGATATTATATTTTAGCAATTATTAAGCAATTATTTACTTATATAATATGTCAATATTTTTGATTTAACAAATCGGACGAATTACAATTACTTCCAATTGTAATTCGTCCGATTTGTTAAATCAAAGATATTGACATATTTCCACGTTTCGAGGTCCCGAATCCATCATTTTTAGAGAGATATGTGTGTGTGCGTACGCACGTTCGCATACGTTCGTACGCTTGTGATACATTCTTTCTATCACCTTATCTCGATAACGAATATCACTTTGAATAAATTTTATATTACAGATAATAACGTCATAAATCGCATAAAAGGTTTAAAAAAAATCGATTAGCGGTTGTAAGAAAGCTTTCGTCTCGAATATTTCGAGAAGAAGCAATGCCATTGACTTCAGCTTAATTTTTAATAATTTAATGGAAAATTGAAAAGAATAAAAAAATCAACAGACAGTTTTTTTTTAACCAAAAAACATTGTTAAATTTGTTGAAAAACTTTGCTCGGTTCTAATATTTTAAGAAAAAACAATGGTATTGATAATTTTATTCTATACACAATAGGCGTGTTTTTTTGTAAGCCCAGATGGAATTGGTCGAAAAAATCAACGTCGGTGCTAAACAATCACCATGTTAAATACAACAACAACTAATCCCCTACGGGCTAAGCTAAACCCAGATAATACTCCGGGCTTAACTTAAGCACACAGAAAAACTGTGTTACCGGCATAAATTATATACTTGTTATCGATAGTTTGTATGAAAACTCCATTTTGTTTCTGTGTTGCTGTCACTAATCCCTGTGGTCGTTTTTTTCCTGCAATTCCCACCGGGCTTGCAAAAAAACACGCCTAATGTTATATTTGATTACTGATTAACGGGATCATTTCTGTAGTGAGTCTTCTTTTGCTTTTTTAATAAAGCTTGAAAAATACAAAAAATGATTACTGATATGATTAAAAAAAAAATTAATTGAGAGCGTTTTTTAAAGCACAAAAACTACAACAAAATATTAAAAATATTTATTTTACTCACAATTTTTTAACTAAGAATTGAATTTTTAAACTAAAAAATTTGCCAAAAATACTACTTAATAAGAATTGATAGGGTTTCTAAATTGACAATAGACATTTTTTTTTAAACCAAAAAATTTGCCAAAAATACTACAAAGTAGGATGAAAAATATAATACTTCCCAACTTTATGGATCACACCAAGCCCCTTTTTTGTTTTGACCCTTCACAAAAGTACATTTTATAGACTTTTGGTAAGTCTTTTGCTGCTTAACAAATATTGATTGCCAGACTAATTTTTGTAGGAGGTTTTGCAATTTTCACGAAAACGCCTCTAACAATCCTTGCGATGATTAAATTGATAACAAAATAAAACTAAAATACAAGTGCGTTTTTGAGAAAAGTGTGGGGGGAATGCGTTTTTTTTTTACGAATGCATAATTTGCCATATATGTAGTACCTATATATCGCAAGTAATAAATAAATTGTGTAGAAATTCACAGAAATGCACAGAGTTTCAAAGTAAAGGAACACACCTATAATCTTACGCATATCCATACCTAGCGAATGAATGCCTCTGCACAAGAATGTTTTAGAATAATTATTGTTCTAAAACATTCTTGTGCAGAGGCACTATACTTAAGCTATTTTTGTGAGTCGTCGATGTAGTTATGCAGTTCTCCTGCCCCAAACGTAATTATTGTTCATAAAGTGGAAAATAAGACCAATATAATCATGTTAATAAGTGGAGCGTCTGTAATGAGAAGGTGTTAAGTGACATTGACTGATATTTATCTAAAACATACTTTTAATTTGAATTTAAATAAAAACATCACAAATTATGCATTTGTCTCTATTTGTATGGCCTTTTTCTAAATTTCTCTTTGCCTTAAAAAACATTTTTAAGCAGTTCTAAGAAAAAAAGGTCCATAAATCAACACATCAAATTTTGTCACATAACACCTTCTCATTGTGCAGAAGTTTTAACAGATTAATGCAAATAGTCTTGCAAACGTAAAGAATTTAAACCCTTTAAATTAAAAAAAAATAAAAATACTCACGATCAAAACTATCCAAATCAACGGAACCGAATGTCAAAATAATTGAATAAACTCCAACAACCCCTAAAAAAATTACAAAGCGAATACGCAATGCGATATTAATTCGACGCTTTTGCAACGTTATGCCAGGATTTAAAAACACTTTGTTCATTCTATTTTCAAATTAAATTTTATATACTTTTTGGCCTTTGATTAAAAAAAAAAATTGTTTACATCCGCACAATTTGATGGGATAGGATAAGGTCCTTTCAGTATTCACTCTGAATTTGATCTCACAATTGAAAGCTATAAAAACCGAACTGAAGGAAAATCAAAGCTTTTTATACAAAAGTCACACCGATCAGATTGACCAAATATTTTATGTTGATATCACCATGATGGATTACGGATGCCACTTTAAAAGATAAGCATGATGTTCGAAAAATTCTCAAGAAATTAAAAGCGGATATGCTTTGATTCACATTAAATGAGTTGATATTAAAAGTGAAAACACATATTCCGTGCAAAATGAAAATTAAAAATTAGTTTAAAATCCTACTTTTGATTGCTATTTTTCATTAAACATTTACAATTACAAAGAAACTCATCGTTATTTTTCCATTATTTACGAACTACAAATGTACCATGTTTACTTATTGATTAAGTACAATAATTTCTTAATTATTTGCACCGTACAAATATAATGTTATGGGTTTATCTCAAGCATTGGAAATATTCCATTCAAAAAAAAAAAAAAAAAACAAACAATAAATAAAAGATTTATTTACAATAATGCGTTTATGTTAAGTCATTATGTAGAAAACTCAAAATTATTAATGGATTTAATTTGTTTTTTAAAGAACTGCGCGAGTATATGATTCTTCTCCACGTGTTACTCCAAGACTACCTGAAATCAATCAATACTCTATTTGCATCATCCACATAATATTCGAAACAAAATATACCATTAATACTAAATAAGTAAATTTGAGGTATTTATTTACTATAACGCCTTTTTCGCACTTGAAAATAAAAACGAAGATATTGCATTTAGGTCGAACCACATACCGTTCTTATCATTGGAGATTTGGAAACCCGAAACAACATTAAAGGTTTGTGATGGTAGTATGGAAGATTGGGTTGAAAAATACATTTTTGTCATTCATTTTTTTTGGTCTTTTGATTCAAAACTAAAATGTGGTTAAATATTGCAAATTATATGGTTATAGATACAAGTATAGATAAAGTATCAAAAGTAGGTACCAAAATATGGATTTTGCCTTGATTTGTATTTGTTTTAAAGAAAAATAATTTGTTACATTTTTAAAAACACTCTTCCTTGAGCACTGTCATTACAAGTATGAAATTTAGATACAATCGTTAAGGCAGTTAAGAAAATCTTCGAACTTTTTTTTTTTACTGACTTCAAACATAAGTATATTAAAACGTCGTATTTATTAGATTTTTGTCTACTTAGACACTGTCTAACTATTTTCAAACTGGTGAAAATATGCTTTATTTAATAAAAATCAATATCACATTATTCACGTTTAAGACAATCTTACTTTTGTGTCTAAGTTAGGCAGCTATAAGACAACAATAAATAAGGTTTCTGAACACATTTTCCAGAATTGGACAATTCTTTTAAGTTAGACAACGTTTATATATAAGACTAAGTGTCTTTTTTATTATACTTAGTGCATTTTCGATTAATGATTAAATATATTTGAACAAATTTGATTAATTTATGTTTAATTAAAAAATTAATATAGGTACCTAAGTTAAGAAAAAAAATATGTTAAAAATGCTTTTAAAGATATAAATTTCTTTATGAATGATTTTGGTTCCTGAAGTGGACTTTTAAGGAATTTTCAAAAGTTCTGCAGTTGTTTATAGTCCTCTCGTCGATAGGCATGGAATTCCAGAGACTCACTGTGTGCACAAAGATCTATAGCTTAGAGGTAAGGTAAGCGGCCAGCTTTATTTATAACCCGATGTGCAGCGTAAGTTTTTCCCAGTGCGCAGGTTATTACAACTCCTAAGTTTTTAACTTTTTCAACATAAACTAGAGTAGAGCCATCTACATATTTCAATATTTAGAAAGTATGATGTTTCAACCGCTGTATTCATCACAACAATAGCCTGATATTTGTTAGAATTCAGTATCAATAGTTTCTGGTGAGACCATTGTACTATACGCTTTAAGTCTTCATTTCATTCAATCATTGCATTTCCAACCATGTCGATCTTATAACTTAGGTAAATCTGAACGTCATCAGAAAACATTGTGCATTTTGTAATATTTGAGAACGAAAGGTAAGTCGTTATTAAAAAGGGTAAAAAGAAGAGGACCCAAAATAGAGCCTTGGGTTACGCCAAAATGCGTTGAGATGAAATCGGATGGCTTGTTATTGACAAGAACTGCTTGAGTTCTGCCAGTTAAATATTCTTTAATGAGAAAAACATTTGTATCTATTTCTTGTCCTATGTCATCAACTGTTTTTAAAAGTGTGGTGCAACAACTATGTTGTGGTCTGAACCTAGATTAGGTAGGTGAAAGTAGTAGGTAAGTATTTAAAAAGGATTCTCCATTATCTTAGTGTTATTATTTTGATTAAAACCTCAATTTTTGTGGAAACCAATAAGAAATAAAAAAATATAGAGAGTGTATAAGTAAAGTATGAATTTATTATTAGAAAATTATAAAAAGATTGAAAATTAAATCTTAACAAATTTGAAATTTTTCACAATACAACCAATATATGTACATATGTAAATTCAAATTTTACAGCTTTTAAATATCCATCAATAATTTGTTTGAGCATTTATAAATGCGCGTGGATCGTATTTTGATAAAAATCGATATCAGTAATTTATTAGACATTGTTTTTATCGCCCGATAGCCGCATTAGATTGATATACATAAATAGTTGCGGTAATATTTATTGTTTATGGCTAAATACAAATAAGCTGAATAAAATATTGTATGGCGAAATAAAACTACGAATACCTATATTTTTTTTTCGTTTTATGGTTCCAAACATTGAACATAATTAATTGTTACGTTTATTATAAATTTATCCATGAGATCATTGAGTAGGAAGATAATCAGGGTCAAAACAAATAAAACTGTGTGTTACCCTGGGGGTTTTTAATTTTTAAGAGGTGTGCTAAATTTTTATATATCCCACAATTATTGCATAAAGACCTTTAAGTTTATTATTGCCACGCTACCTTCCAGACTATACCTTCAAGTTATTATTCTTAGCTGTTAAGTTGCATCTTTGGTGTAAATAAGTAAGCCTATACTATACATATAAAGAAATGGTACTGCGGCTTAAGCATATTGTACATATAATGGATGGGTGGTTGAAACATATCTCATGCGGAACTTTTTAACTAGAGGTTTATTATTTATAGTGAAGTAAAGGTTTCCAGCAATGTCAAAGAGTTTGATTTCAGTAAACCTGCTTAAAAGAATGAAACAATGTTGAATATATGCACATTATGTAAATAAAACTAAAATCTGGAAAATAAAGGTCGCAAAAATGTAAGCAAACATTTTTAAGTTAAGGTATGTAGGTATAGAATATTGAGTTACATACATATATCAGACATAATTAATGGGTGGTATGGGTGACCTAAGAAAAATTGCAATGATATGAAAAGAAATTAAGGTAAGAAAAAATAAGTATATGTGAAGAAGAATTTTTTTATTAGAAGACCCAAAGTGGGAAATGAGGCTTTTTAATCGACTGGTACGACTGCTTAAAAAATAGTAATGGGAAAGGAGGTTTTTTTGTACAAAATTCGAACAAAAATGTCATGCGAAAAAAAATATCATGCAAGTATAATATCATGAAAGAATTTCATCTGAAAAAATTATCACGCGAAGAATATATCATTCTCATTCGAGAAAAATATCATCGGAGAAATATACCATACGAGATAAATATCACGCGAAAAATTTACTATGCGAGAAATATATCATGGGAGAAAAATATCATACGAGAAAAATACCCGTACTAGCAAAAAAAAAAATCATGTTATGCGAGAAAAATGTCATGCTAGAAATATATCATGGAAAAAATATATCACGAGAGGTCGATATCATGCGAGAGATTTATGTATATTACTCGAATAATATCATAGAAGAAAAATATCATGCGAGAAATATATCATACGAGATAAATATTACGGGAGAAATATATTTTGCGACAAATATATCATGCCAGAAAAATATCACACGAGAAAAATACTCATTCAAGATATTAAGACATTAAGATATTGAAAGAGCATTCATAAATTTCTACAAAATCAATATTAACTTGCAATCAATTGGTAAGACGGCTCCGAGATCTTAGCACCTCATTTGTCGAATTAAAATCAAGAAAACTTAACTCGATTGAGCAAGTGATTCAAAAAAGCACTGTTGTCCCGAAAATCTGTACCATTGGCTCTTTTTTTTAAATAAGAATTTTGAAAACACTCTTTTAATAAAATTGTTTACCTTATTTACCTGATCACTTCTTCAAAACTTATTCAGTCACCCAAAACTAAAAAAAAAAGAAAAATCTTTACGACTTTGTATTCAAAAATTATTTCATCATGTTCACTTATATGCGAGGTTTGAACAAAGAGGGTAAGAGGAAATGCATCTTGAGTAAAAGAAGTAATTGTACAATATTTTTTTTTCGTTCTGTTTTTAGAGTTTAATTGCACGAAACCAGCTATTGACGAATTTCCATCTGATGGTCTGACGAAGGCAGAAAGGGCAGATGGTTATGTGGCTATCCACATTATCTTGAGCATTTATATATTTATAGCTTTAGCAATTGTTTGCGATGAATATTTCGTACCTGCTGTAGAGAGATTATGTCTTGGTATAATACTCTTACACACAATCTTAGAATTAACTAAAAATATGTTTTATTTTTGATTAAGCTTTGGATATGTCAACTGATGTAGCTGGAGCAACATTTATGGCTGCAGCAACATCAGCTCCAGAATTATTTGTCAACATAATTGGAACATTTATCACTGAAGGTGATCTTGGTATTGGAACAATAGTTGGTTCAGCTGTATTTAATACATTGGGTGTTGCTGCGGTATGTGGCGTAGTTTCGGGAGTGGTAAGTTGAACATTTAACGTCCAAAAGTTTTTCTTTGCTAACTTTTGGGATTTGAATAATTGCAGACTATTAAATTAGATTGGTGGCCTTTAACAAGAGATTCATTGGTATACGGAATTACAGTGTCCTCTTTGATTGTAATTCTCTATGACGGAGTTGTGCATTGGTATGAAGCTTTGTCTTTGGTTGGGTTTTATTTCTTTTATTTGCTGATAATGTACAATGACAAGAATCTACAAAAGCGTGCTAAAGGTAAGTTATTTTTTGACTATTTGACTTTTCTTTTAAATATTTATTTATTGCCCTATTCTATGATCACAATAACGTTGAAGCGTTGAAATTATAATTACGTTTAGCTTTTGTATTTTATTTTTATTTAAACGGTATTTTAAATTATGACTATTAATTTTGAATATTTTAGAAAATACAACTTGTCAGAAATTTCCATGTTTCGATATGACTCTGGATGAAAATGTTAAACGTGATTCACAAACTTCTAAGGTTGGCGAAGACGACGCTGATGATACTAGCGCACATTTGTGTAAACTTCCCACTGGTAAAGGTTATTGTTATGCCATGTGTTGGGTCTTCCAATTTCCCATTTATTTAATATTTTATCTCACAATACCGGATTGCCGAATGCCAAAGCTTAAGAAATTATATCCGCTGACATTTTTGATGTGCTGTTTTTGGATAAGCGTTTTGTCATATGTCGTCGCATGGATGATCACGGCTGTTGGTAATGTTTTATTTTTATATATTTTTTTAAACCTAGCAATTAACAAACACTTATCAGATGAGTCACATCAAATGTCAAAAATTAACTATGTTGTACTATTTTAAAGTATTTTTTGTATTATGCTATGTTTTCCAAAGGATTTTACAAAAATTAAACGAGTTAACATCTTTTTAACTTTTATAATTACAGTTAAAATCACTAAATGCTCATTTTATCATTTTAGTACCGTATACTAACTTAAAATGTCACTTTGACATTTAAATTGTATTGTTTGCTTACTTTTTTGCATGAACTGTCACCTTTTTAGGCGTGTGCAGCTAAAGTTTATTTAAAAATTATGTTTAGCATGATTATAGTTAAAAAATGGCTTAGCTAACACACATGCGCATTTATTTGGCGAAATTTTCCTTAATGCAGTTTGCATAAATTTAGCTGAATTTCTTTGATGCAGGTTTGATCTTGTTTGGCATTTATGACTTCAAATAACCATCACCAACTGATCCATTCTCCCTAAATGTTCCAATTTACTCTCTTGGCAGTTGATAAATTTAAGTTAATATTCCGACCATACCTTGACGCTGTTTACACGATTCGTTCGGTTCGTCTTTTTGGCAGGCACGTATCGTCGTGATTATGTGTTTTTTTACGTTTGTGAAGACTCTTTCGTTATTTTAGTATTCAGAAACTTTGCGGTGGATTCATTGGAAAATAAACAGTAGTAATAATTAAACAAATTTTTTAATCAAAAAAAAAATTGAAAAAATGTTTTACAGCTCGAAATTAAAAGTTTATATGTAAGTTCTTCGCACAATGCTCTGACTTTAGGGATGGGCGATTAAAATCGGTGAGAAAAACCACACAAAACCCCTTGTAGCATGAAAAGTATTCATGTCCCTTTTTTATGAAATAATCGATTTCCTTAAAATCCTTTCAGTCAAAAAGCGCAAAAAAAATCACATTTAATAGTTGAAGTTGCTTTCTTTGCATTTGATTTGCAGAATCCATTTTATTTGCATATTTGTAATTTTCTCTAGTCGATGTATTATCATAAGAATAACGAAGTATCTTAAAATCGATCTGAATATCGATAATTTTCGCTGATAACTCTGCCTACGTTTTGTAACTCTCGCATCGATAATATTGGTCGAGAAACGATGAAAAATGCAACAAAACTCATATGATTTGTCTCAATTTTCATCGTTTCTCGACTGATTTTGTCGATGCGAGAGTTACAGAAAGAGGCACTGGCCTTCGCTCATCTCTGCCCTGTTTTCAAACCATAATCGTCAATGCTCAACCAGAAAAAAATTTAAAATTTTCATTCCTGCTTTCGTTACTTCATTCCCCCTTCATTTCTACACCCCTAACCCAAGCTGTCAAAAAGACGAAAGACGAAACGACCGAAAAAAAGACTGTGTAACCAGCGTCTTTGTATGAAATTTTCGAACTGTGGCCGCCGAACTTTCATTATTTTTGAAATATATTGCTCTATTTTTACTAAGCCTAAACTATAAACTGTCAATTTTTTAAGGTTGCCAGTACACAAAAGGCTGAAAATTTAAATTCGCCTTAATTTTGGAACACTCTTTAGTTGTATGAAGTTTATTGGTTGTAGATATAATTTAAAAAAGTGTAATTTCTTAAAACCGAAAGAGATTTTTTTATCTATCATCATGTAAAAGTTTTACAGTACTTAGCGAAGACTAGTTAATTTGTACATTTTTGTTTTTGCTTCACTGTAATGATATAACATTTTTTATCCGGTCAGGTGATACTTTCAATATTCCGGATTCAGTGATGGGAATAACATTTTTGGCTGTTGGAACCAGTATCCCTGAAGCAGTTTCCAGTGTAATTGTTGCAAGACGAGGTAAGTTTCAAAAATAGTTTTGTTGTCGCTATAATAGGTATGTACGTATATTAATCATTTAATTTTTAAGGTTATGGATCTATGGCAATTTGTAATTCTATTGGCTCAAACACATTTGACATTCTCGTTTGCCTTGGTTTCCCATGGTTGATTAAGACCGTCTTTTTCCCTTCCACACCGGGAAATTATTCCTTAGATATTAATTCCTCAGGATTGATTTATTCAACTGTCACCCTTTTATCATCGTTATTTCTACTTTATATCTCATTTGTATGCACAAAATTTATATTGGGAAAGACTGTTGGATATGCATGTCTTTTTCTTTATATAGGCTTTGTGATATTTGCAATTTTGATGGAAATGAATGTTTTCTTTGTTGTTAATTATCCTATGTGCACTGTTTAATAATTGTTATGTAATAATTGTGAACAAATATTAAACAAATTGAATAAAATTTATCTTAAATTTGTTTATATAAACATAATTATTATCTATTTATTTAAAACTTAAATACTTAATTTTATAATAACGAAGATAAAATTGAACATAAAACATTGTTAAATGTAAGACAAGAAATCAGGTCCGTCAAGCTGAAAACACCACAACTGAAATTCAAAATTCTAATGATGTAGGAATTAAGTGCTAATTTATGACCGCAATCCTAGCTTGGAACTAAAATCCCTTTCCCCTCAAACCTGTGGTGTTCCCAGCTGAAGTGGATATTTGTTCTAATAATTGAACCATTTGAATTTGAAGAAAAAATACAAGTAGATATCATTAGCAAAAAAGAACTGGAATGGGTAAGCTACTTTAAGTTAATTAAATGTTATTTCTAATTCTTTCCCACCTTTTTCTGTAACTGTTCCTTATTTTAATGAGCTGAAATAAAGTAGGAGGTTATTCTAAGGGTGACTTTTACTTACGATATATCTATAGGTTCTATATAGCAAGCTATGGATTCCTAAAACAAAATCGAACTCGAGATTTCGATCAAAGTTGACATTGCGATGATAGCGAAGTCGAAAAAAGTGGTTCTCGAAATTCTATCTGTCTGTCTGCGCTTTCGGCTGTAGCCTAAACGGGTGGATCGATGTTCTTTTAACTTGGTACCTAGCGTTTTCTGGGAATTCCCCCCACACGTTTTATTAATTTTTTTCAAGACCAAAAATTACGGTTTCTGCCATTACCACTCTTTTTTTTTTTAAATCCAGTAATTTTTTTTACAAAAAGGCTAGCATTCAAAAAAAATTCTCGAAAATGGTTATAAATGGTACCTCCCATAGAACCATTTTTTTTTTATTTTCTATTTTCTCAAAAATGGTTCAACTGAATTTGGTCAGTTTTTTATAGAGAATTTTTCTAAAAGTTTAAAAATTATTGCATATTAAATTTTTTTTTTTTGGATTTGGAAAAAAAGATTCATAATTTTTTTTGTTGAGAATTTAATAATTCGAAAACTACTTGGTCGATTTGCTGTTTTTTAACATTATCTAGCAGATTTTAAATAAAAATTATTCTTATGATCAAAAATAACGGTACCTTCCATACAAGTGTTTAAAAACCCAAATGGAAAATCTCATTTTTGTCACGATTTTGATTAAAATTTGTATGTGAACTAATATAAGTACAGTCTACCATATTATTGAAAAAAAAAAAACATCTATCGTTTAAAAATGGTACCTCTCATAGAACTATTTTTTTGGTTTTCGACTATCTCATTTCCTATTGAACCGATTTTATTGATTTTTTTTACAAAAGAGCTTTCAATAAATATCAATTTTTTTTTTAAATTCTATATTTCGAAAATGGGTAGATGAATTTTTTTCATTTATAAAAAATTAATTTTTTAAAAAACCGCTTCAACGATTTTTTAAATTTTTTCTCATAAATTGAGATTTGTTTAAGAAATCAGATGGTGTACATTGCGTTGGTGTAAAAATAGTTTCAGAATTTTTTAATCAATTTATTTCTAATTATATTGATTTGTTTTTACAATTTGTTGGTCTAAAGTTTACCATGCATCCTAAGCCACAATGTGGCTGCACATAAGAGCAAGTTAGTCCGAAAACAAAACCGAAAACCGATTGCCTATTTCACAGTTTTTGGTTCTTTGAGGTTAGTTTGGTTGCTTGAATTGTCGTCGGCACCGGAGCAACATTTTCCAGTTGTTCAAATTTATTTTTAATACCGTGATTAAATTCGAGAAAATCATTGGGCATCGAGCTCATTTTATGTTGCTTATAACAATCCACCTGACCTGAGCGATTAATTCCAGAAACTTTGAATCGTCGTACCGGATTTGGAGCAATGATAACTGAGAATCCATTGTTGAAACACCTTTACATCCAGAAAAGGCCAGTAACTGTTTAATCCACTTCACTTTATGGGCTGGTGGAATCATTTGTCCATAATTTCTTCGAAAATGATTGTGGGCAAAACTTTACAGCCAACAGTAAGTGGCACACAGACATGGACGCAAAATTTTAAACAACCTCGTTTGTGCGATTTGACGCCATTTATTACCGCTAAATAATATGTTAGAATTGAATAGTGTAAACCATAAATTATTAATAAATATTTCTGATGAATCAAATACCATTTTTAAAAGGACTTTTTATAAAGTATAGATTTAAGAAAAATATTGTTCGGTATAGATAGTACTTTTGGCGCAGAATATATACATACATATTATAGAGATAATTTTTTAATTCTTCCTTTCTTTGACAGGTTGTGAATTTCTGTGCACAAAGAGAAGAATTCACCTAAAAACTTTCGAAAATCATTGCGTTCCTTTTCTTTGAAACTGTTATTTTCGGTCCAAAACTACAAACAAACAAATATGTCAAAGTTCATATGAAAAAAAAAAAATAAAATATGTAGTTTTGAACAGAAATTCACAGAATTTCAAAGTAAAGGAACGCCCAATCTATTTAACTCCTTGACGTCAATTATTATTACTTGACGAGTTGCCTATCTTTGAAAACGACTTGGATATTTTTAAGCGAGTTACGATTTTTGTTTATACTGTAAGGTAAATTTTAAGATAAAATCGTAATTCACTTGAATTGATATTGCGGCACTAAATCAGGACCCAATTACGTCCTAATTCCTACATCAAGAGATTTTTTAATTTCATTTGTCGTGGTGCTATCTTGACGGAGCTAAAAATTCAATTTACTTACTGAATTTAGATCTTTTACTTTTAAAAATATCTTTGATGGAAGATCGTGCTTAAAAATCTTAAAATTTGTAAATTTTGATGCTGAGCTGATTTTTGAATGAGTTAATGATTTTTTAATTATATAGTCTTTACAGTTCATTAAGAAACGAGTGAATATTTTCGCAAGTTTTTTTTAGAACACAAATCTATCTGGAAAAATGGTTTTGTCAAGTTTAGTTAAGGTAGGTACTGGAGATTTTACAGTAGGACAACACTTAACGAGGCGGGCCAGTTGAGCTCATCAATTAGATTATGTCGTACCATTCTAGACGTTCGTCTGGGCGAAATGCATTTCGAGTGGTGGTCAACAAAAAAAAAACTTTCAATTGAATTTTATTCAAATAGCCAGTCCACTTGAATAACAACAAAAACAATAAGTACATTTTAAATCATAAATCCATTGATTACAAAAACCCAAATTGTTTCTGTTTGATTCATAATTGAATAAAAAAAAACACTTAACTGGTAATTTACGTTAACTCAAAAAGCATCAAAAGATTTTTTCATTTTTAATTTTATTTATAGGCAAATGAAAGACCAATTGCACTTATCCATTTTTTCTCAATTTTTATTATTATATTATTATTTTAAATTAAAAATTACAAATCTTAAAACTAGTATCTTATTGCTCGTCATGAATTTTGGTCTTATACATTTTGGTTAGCAACCAAATAAACAAAAATTCTTGTTTATTCAAATTTAAGTGATTTAATGCAATTTATACACTAATATACTAAAACAGGAAAAAAGAAGAACTTCTACTTCTACTTCTATAAACACAAACATAATAAGTCATATAAACATTATCGTGTTCGTGTATGTCTTCACTTTGCAGAAGTTATAAATATTATGTATCTTGGCTTCTTTGGATCGCAGGTCAACCGAAGAAAATTTGCAACTAAAAACATAAATTCATTTTAATGTGCCACCACATATTCTGAATAAAAATGGTCCAAGCAAAACGTTTCTGACGCACTCCCTTTACAAAACATGAAACGTGAATATTGAAGAACGACCAAAAGAAACCAAGGTATAAGTATATTTCATTAAAACATTTTCGCTTAGTTTTTCTTTTCATGAATGTTTTATTGCCTTGGGTTTGATGAAGCTAAATGTAAACTCTAAATTGCTGTTCTGTATGTTTTTTTCCTTCTTTATTTTTTGATTAACAAAAAATATAGTTTCAGTGATAAATATTTACATTTTACAATCTTGATTTTACTGCCTTATCAATTTTATATAATTATTATATTGTTCTATTCTATATGTATTTAACGTTGTAATTGGTTTACACTGGTATACAAAAAAAATCAATAATTACAACTACTTTTATTATAAACAAACCAACAACAACAAAAAAACTAAAATAGAAAGTAAAAATAAAAAGTAAGAATGTATAGAAGGGATAAGGCCTTAATTGAGAACTAATCTAACAAAAAAAAAAAAAAAAATACTTCTCAATACCAGACGAAACGAACAACCAAAAATATTGTTCTATATAAAGTGCATATTGAATGAACTTCAAAGGGTTCTATGTTCGTCCACAAGTTGGCAGATTCACTCGGAAGAAAACGTTCAATTCTATTAACGAGGCAAACACTAAAAACACCAAATACATGACCAGACATGCCATTCCCACTTTTTTGTCCAATTTGAATTTGTTACACGAAAATGTGATATACAGCAAGAATAATGTTGAGAGAAGTGTAATTGCTGAATATTCCAATCCCGCCGAATTGATTCCGACAAAGTTCTGACCTGGTTGTATTGGAAAGAACACAGCTTTGATGAGCCATGGAACGCCAAGGCATAGCAATATGTCAAATGTGTTTGAGCCAATTGAATTACAAATTCCCATCGAGCCGTGTCCTGGAAAGATAATAATTGATGTTGATGATTAATTGACTTCTGGAAATAAAAAGTAAACAACCACAAACTCACCTCGTTTGGCTACAATCACACTTGAGACTGCTTCTGGGACACTAGTACCAGCTGCCAAGAATGTTATTCCCATTACTGAATCTGGAATCTTTAACGTGTCACCTTAAAGAAGAACAGAAATCATCAAGTCGATTCCAAAATGGGGTAAAACCACTTTAATTTACCAATAATTGTTATCATCCAAGCCACGACATATGACAGTGATCCAATCCAAACAATGCACATCATAAATGTTACTGGAAATATTTTGCTGTTTTTCGCACGTTTACAATCGGGTATTGCAATATAAAACAAAAGATGTATTGGCCAAATGATAAGCCAGGTAAATTGGGCAAAGCAACTCTTGCCCTTGGGCCAATGAATCAATGAATAACGTTCCTCCTCTTCTTCTTCCTGAGATGATTCCACCTCAGATACTTCGACTGTTGACATTTGGTGTGATGTTGGACCTGAAGGCGGTTGCAGCTTTGGAGGTTCATTATTAACGCCACCATTTAATTGAATAGTTGATATGTTGTGGCAAATGCGGTTTTCAACAATTTCTTTATGAAAAAAAAATTAAAAGTTTGGGAAATTTTAATTAATTTTAATGTGGTAATTTTTACGAATTAATTAACTCATATATAAATTGAATATAAAAACTTAGTCAAAATTGTACTTCTTAAAATAAATACAAATCTTGAAAGTCTTTGTACCTACTTCTTGCGCTAGTTTATACCTGCAATCTTTCTAGGATGCAAGATTTCTTGAGTTAGGAGATTTCCTCTTTTCGATTAAATGCATAAAATATATTCACCCGTTTTTTTTTTTCATTCATAACAGCTGGTACTCCGTGGAGTAATAATTAGCGTAATACTGAAGGTATGGGGATCGAGTCCCAGTCTATTTCTACTTTAAAGAAACATATTTTTTTTAGGGGTACCGCCTGCTGCGAGGAAGTGACACATTCTCCAAGACTATCTTTTGTCAATCTTTTCATGAAAAAGTGTCTCTCATCTTAGCTTTCGAATCCGCCATAAATTATTTTATTTATTCAGCTGTTGATTGGAGAAAGGTAATGCTCTCGCAATAATAGAAATATCCCAAATTTGTTGTCAAACAATAAAACCTAAATTGAAGGTGAACTCGGGAGCAAAATGCGTAGTGAATATGGCTCTAAGGAGCTTGGTCTGCTTCAGTTCCTGGTATCAGTAAAAAGTTTTTTTTTCAAATTAAATTGATCAAAAAAGACCAAGCTCTACTAAAATGAGTATGTTCGACGTGTCATTCTTTAAATAGCTATAGCACCAGCCTATAAAACTTTGTGGTAGTTCACCCAAGTGTTTGTTGTTTCATTCAAACCTTCAATATTAATATGATGATGGTGTGAAAGCTTGGCAGCTTAACTGCAAGTGTATTATCATACAAAAAACCACTTTCAATTTTTCTTATTGAAATTTTAGGCCCATCTTGAAAGGGTGATCGAAGTCCATTTTTAGAATTAAACTCATGATAAAGAAATTTGAGCCAACTTAACATCTTTCGTCAATCTTCATACTATACAGTCCCTTAGTGCATTACATCCATTGTGATTTGAACTAGATACAGCTGGTCTTATTTATAAACGTTGTCTAACTTTGGACAACTGTCCAACTTTGGAAAATGTGTTCAAAAACCTTGTTTATTGTTGTCCTAAAGCTGCCTAACTTGGACACAAGAGTAGATTGTCTTAACCGGGAATAATGTGATATTTATTTTTATTAAATAAAGCATATTTCCTCCAATTTAAAACTAGTTAGACAGTGTCTAAGTACACAAAAATCTAATAAATACGATACAGCAAATTTTGTTTTGTGATTTCCAAAAGTCAATATAATTTTTGATAAGCTTTTTTAATAGTCGACATTTGGCGTATTTTTTGTAAGTCTGGAGAGAAATGTCGATAATCCACAGTGATTATCGACAGCATCACAGAAACAAAATTGAGTTTTCATACAAACTATCGATAACAAGTATGTAATTCACGCCGGTAACACAGTTTTTCTGTGTACTTAATTTAAGCCCGGAGAATTCTCCGTAGGGGATTAGTTGTTGCTGTATTTAACATATTGATTATCGAAAATTTCAATACTTCTTTCAATACTTTTCGTAAGATTAAAAGAGAACAAGTTGAAATGTAAGCAAAATAATAAAACGAGATAGGAAACCAATAAAATTAATGCGCTAGCATAGGTGCAAATAAGGAACTGCGCGCCATGTTCGCTCTTTGAAAATTTATTTTTAAATGAAGTCAGTACGACAGTCGTTGAATGTGAACGTGAACGCTACGAAAACGACTTGGGTCGGGCGACACGTCATTGAATATCAGCCTAATATCAGCCATTTAATTTTTTTATCGAACATTTCAGATTTTGTATGTTAAAAATTGTTTAGAATAGGCGCGTTCAGAAAAATAGGATCTAAGAGATTTTTTTTCCTTTGAGTTTTGACAGCACAACCGACAGATTTTACTGAGGAGTCTTGTTCATTTAACTGAGATTGCTGAAATCTCAGAGATTTAATTTTCCTGAACATGCCATATACGCATGGAAAATGGAATTTTGGTTAGGTTTTGGTGGGACATAGCCAAAAAAAGGTTGGGAAACACTGATCTATACGATAGTTATATGTTTTTTTTTTATATTTTGAAATGAATATGTATAGATATACTGAAAAAGTATATGTAGGTATGTCTGTAATTTTTTAACCTAAAATGATTTTCTTTTAGTACATTCTTCGGTAATCGGCAATGCAAAATGCAAAAATATTCGCCTCTGTGTAAAAAAACACTCATACGCCATACATCATTTTTTAAAGAAAAATTTACTGTAATCATATTTTTTGTTCCCACGTCGCTCCACAGCCCTAAGTTTATTGTTTAATCGTAATTAAAATAAACCAGTTCGCCTGGTGTCTTATAATTCTCATTTTTGACACAAAACTAACTCACAGCAATAACTGTACTTTCATGTTAATGTGGTAACACTGTAACAGTAAGTCTTAGACAGTTGCCTCATTGGATGCATGTGAAAAGAATAGATGGTTGAAACTCAAAATGAAAGATGAGTTTAATGCGTGCACTGTTGATATACGTGTCTGCCTAGTGACTGAACATACCCTAAGTGGAGCTACGGAGTTATGCGTTAGCGGCACAGATGACTCAAGGAACTGTCATCCAAGGTACTGCAGTTCAAGAAATCTCATCGAGTTGATTTATTTAAAATATATTTTTGCAAAATATTCAAAAGTTTTTTTAAAAAAATTAAATTTGAAATTAAATAAACTCAATTTTTTAAAAATTACTTTACGGTACAAAATTTTAATTTTTCAACTTAATTTTTTGACTACAAATAATTTTAAAAAAATACGAGAAAAAATTTATAAAATTATGACCCACTTCCTTTTCAAAAATTAGGAATTATTGAACCACTTTATTGTGGAGTATCTGGATCATTAGGGTTGATTAAAAGTTCAAAATTGATTTGGTGACTTGTAACCCACTCAAGTGACTAATACCAACATTGATATTTTCAACATCAGAAATAATTAATTTGTTAATGAAAACTGTCAAATTTACAGGGTTGTTGATTTTTACAATTATTTTTAATGGAATTGAATTAAAAAAAATTATTCGAGGTGAATGAACGGTTGTATTCGCCGACTAACACCTGGATAAAATTATTATTTATTTTATATCTCTACATATTCATATTTGCTTTAGGAGTAAAAAAAATCGTTGTGAAATAAGAATACCTGCTACATATATTAAATAAGTCTAACGTATGCCCTGCTATCGTTTCGTTCCTCGTGATAAAAAAAATTAAGTCAATTGCACGTCAGTGTACTTAAGCGGCTGGAAAATGTTAATATTGCTTAACTTTATTGTACACCTTCCAGTGGCGTGGCAATTAAAAAAAAGAGGGTGGGTGCGATTCCAACTATTAACTTTCCATTGGTGCGCTTGTAACTTGAACATAAGATGTTGTTTTGTTATAAAGAAATTAAATAATATTTTTGGCAGATTGCTTTTTGCTTAAAGCTTTTAATTGAATTGTTTTGTAAACCCCATCAATTCTTAGTTACAGATTTGTGAGTAAATCAAAATTATCCCGCAGTCGAAAAAAAGTGTATGTTTTTATAAACTTTATCAATTACTGACTATTTCATTTTTGTAGAACAAAATTAACCCGGCTTCGAAATTAGTGTTTGTTCTCAAGATATGCGAGCTGAAAAACGTTTTTAAAATTTTTTTAGTTATGTCACCTGCCAAAAATATAGTCTAGTTTAAGGAAGTATTATGTGAGTACATAAATATGCACAATATAGCACTGTCTTGCACTTCGCACATACATGGAATTTACAGTTTAGACTGAAAAAATGTTAAAAAATTAATAAAATTAAAAATAAATTGATTAAAAAAATATCTGTACACCAAGTGATTTCATACACAAATATCAATTTATCAGAAAATGGTTCTATGAGAGGTACCATTTTTAAACGATAGATCGTTTTGATATTAGTTCACACAAAAATTTCAATAAAAAAACTAGGAGCCCTTTTTGAGAGGAATGAGATTTTCAATACTGGTTTTTAAACATTTGAATGGGAGGTACCGTTATTTTTGGTTATAAGAAAAAATGTATTTAAAATCTGTTAGATAATGTCAAAAAACTGCTGGTTGCTAAGTTTAATAAAAATCGAAGTCGTTTTCGAATTATTAAGTTCTCAAAAAAAAATTGAACTTTTTTAAAAATCAAGAAAAAAAATCGAAAATTTTGGTACACAATATTTTGGAAATTATTGTAAACATTCTCTATAAAAAAAATGATCAAAATCAATTGAACCGTTTTTGAGAAAATCGAAAATAAAAAAAAATGGTTCTATGGGAGGTACCATTTAAAACCATTTTTCAGAAGCAAATTTCTCATTAATTCTGACACCAATCGAAAATACCATTACTGTTATGATCTCTGTAGCACGAAAATTCCAAGTTAGACTTTTATTTTTTAAGGTTTTAATTAGAAGTTTATTACTTAAGTACTAATGGTCGGATTCGCAAGATTAAAAGATATTTAATTGAAATTAAAACGAAATGATTTTTTTTTAAATCAAAACATATTAAAATCTTTTTGCAAAGAATCAAATAAAAAAATATTTTTCCTGAAATCTCAGAGTTTTTTTCAGTAAATGCTAAAATTTTGTATATGCTAAGGCCTTTATAAATATAATCTAAAGTTCTTATACCTACGCCTACATAAGTACATACCGGAAACTATCATTTTTAAGCTTTTATGAAAAAAAAGTATGTTGTAGGTATCTTGTTGTATAATGTGTATATGTATTTATGTGTGTTAATATATGTATAAATGTTTAACCTGGATCCTTTTCATTGCTTGTTTTTGTCTGTATACTGCTGTTTGAAGATCTACTGCGTGTTCTTGCATGTTCGACACCACCTGCATACATAGAATTTCTAGTGTTAAATGTATATGTTTGTAAGAGTGTGCTAAAAGATAAAAATATTTTGCTTTACAAATAACATTCAATAAATTACAAACCTTTTGCACATTTTTGAAATGTTTTATCAAAATACATAACAGCCAAATAGACAGCATACAATGAAACCAGTATAAGAGCTTCATACCATTCTACTCTTTCATCGTGCATTACACAAATTAGAATCGCCACTGTTATTCCATAAGCAATACTATCTCTTGTTAATGGCCACCAATCCAATGGTATCGTCTGTAAAAATGTTTATTATTATTATTATTTAAATTATCAATATTTAAAAAAAATAAAAAGTCTAAACTTTAAATATCAACCCACCATTCCAGCTCCTATGCCGCAACACGCTGCCACAGCTAATATATTAAAAACTGCCGAACCAACAATGGTTCCAACTCCAATATCACCTTCTGTGATAAAAGTTCCTATTACGTTAACAAACAATTCTGGGGCGGATGTTGCAGCTGCCATAAATGTTGCTCCCGCAACATCATTTGACATATTAAGGGCTAAAGCAAAATATATGAAAATTTAGTTCTTATTTAAAATAAATATTAAATAATTCACATTTTTGTTTGACAAAAAGTGCATAATGAATTTAAGGATTTATATCCCACTTTCTGTGAAGTTATATTTTTTTTGTGGTAAGAAGAAATACAAGTATAAATAGATTGGACAAACCTGCGCAGATTTTTTCGACTGCAGGTACGAAATATTCATCACATACTACAGCTAATGCTAGAAATAAATATAAACTGGCTATCACATGAAGTACTACAGCACCGGACTGTCTTTGCGCCTCTGTAAACAAATCTCTGGGGAAATCATCTATGGCGGGTTGTGTACAGTTTATTTCTGTAAAAATAAAAACGAAAATTTATTCATGAATAAAATTGAATCACAAAATAACAATAAAATTTATTAAATATCAAAAGATCTATACTAGAATTGATCCAGGCTTGACTATATACAGGGTGTACCGAAATCACCGCCACAGAAAAAATCCATTAGTTCCTGAGGTCATTTCAATTCGAAAAACTTAAGAGGTAATTTTGTCGTTTTCGCTTTGTTTTTTATTTTCATAATAAACAAAAAAAAATATACTTAATAACGTGTTTTTCGAAGTAAAAAAAAAACAACCTAAAACTGCTTAAAAAATGTGTTTGATAATAAATTGCGGGAAAACCGTTATCCACACAGAAAAAAAATTTATGGCAGATACAAATTCCTAACTGTTCTTGTTTAATTAAAACAAAATTTTAAAAATCGGTTGTAGGTTGGCGAAGTTAGATCCAGTCAAAGGAAAAAAGAATAAAAATCATAAAAACCATTATGGAGAAAAATGAAGCGAATATGAGAAAACTACTAAGTTTTTCGACTTGAAATGACCTCAGGAACTCATGGTTTTCTTCAGTGGCGGTGATTTCGGTACACCCTGTATATCTTTAATTTATTTTTGTTATAGTATAATGCTTGTATTTTGTTTAATGAATTTAAAACAGTTCAGTACTGTTGTCTGTTTCATTACTATTTTTTTCAGTTTTCAGTACAATCGAGAAAAGTCTATTTTCATCACTGGTTTCTTATTAGCGTTTTTTCATTAATCCTTTGAAAGTTGAAATTTTTTGGAAAGCTTTAAAAACAAGGTGCAAATCACTTCAAATTTATTTAAAATTATTATTTTATATGCCCCCATAAGAAACATATAAGATTAAAATAAAACAATAGTAGGTGGAAATTGCAATCGTATAAAAAAAATTTATTTTCAGAAAATATATGTTAAAAGATAACGTATTTTTTATAAATCCAGTTTTTAGGTAAAAACGTATTTATTTAAGCAGAAATTATTTCTATATATCAGGTCCATACAAAATTCATTAAATTCAGCTATATACATGAAAAGGGATTTGAAGATCGAATCGAATCCGAATTGAGATTGAAAGATTGAATTCAAATGGAATCGGAGTGTATTAAAAAGATAAACTTTTTTTTTTGTTTAGTGTGCGCTTCGTTTTTCCAAACGTTCCAGAAAAATTGAAATCCAAAAACATTCATAAGCAGCTGTCATTTGTCATTTATAATGTCGAATTCCTTTCAACAAAAAAATCTAATTTTTTAGAATCGAATTATTTTCTTTTTTTGAAATGAATATGAACAGAATCGAATTTTTTTTGTGTTTGTTTGTGTGGTGCTTGACAGCTTAATTAAATGAAACTTTTTTTATTATCGCGAATATATTTTTTCGTTTATTGAAAAAAATAATATGCATATGTAATATGGATATAATTAAAATAATCACTGAAATTAAAATTCGTTGCAACCAAAAACACAGTTTGCCTTCTTAGAATACAACAAAACACACAAGGTGTGGAAATCAGTGTAAGTTCTTTTTGAGATCTTGCAAAATACGCAAGATTTTTTTGACAGAAAAAAATCGATTCTTTTTTAAACAGAATCGAATCTTTGGTTGAAAGGAATTCCACATAATTCTTCCATCTGGGTCTACATGAATTCTATGCGAATTCGACTCCCACATAAGCAGAACTTGTTTCTGGTTCCGGTCCGCCAGTTTGAAATTGAAATGTGCTGAAAATAAAATTAAATATTTGATTGTACTTTTTATTTAATAAATTATTGCCTTTCTACGAATAATGATAGCATTTTACAAAACATAAGTCATGTTTTTGGTAAAAATGTAAAAAATGTAAATTGTCAGTACAATTTTTACACGCAAAACATAAAAAATAATTTTTTTGTTTAGTGTACAAAGTATTTGTATAATAATTTTTTTATTGTTTTGGTGTAAAAAAAATTTCCTGAGTTGCTACACACTTTCACCAAAACAGGGCTATAATATTATGTTATTCTTCATGATTTCATATAAAAATTAAGTTTCTTAGTTTAAAAAGAACCGTTTTTAAATAAGTATTATTTCAGTAATAAATATATTTACAGTCTTTTTGAACGAATAATTGTAAAAATCAAACTTTTCATTTTTGATTATAGTAGGCGTGTTTTTTTGTAAGCCCGGAAAGAATGGTTCGAAAAAAATAATGACGTCGGTGCTTAGCAATAACCATGTTAAATGCAACAACAAATAATTTCCTGCAAGGCTGCGGGCTAATCTAAACCCAGAGAATTCTCCAGGCTTAAATTAAGCAGAAATACAGAAAAACTGTATTACTGTATTATTAAACTTGTTATCGATAGTTTGTATGAAAACTACATTTTGTTTCTGCGATGCTGTCGCTAATCCCTTTGGTCGTTTTTTTCGTACAATTCCTTCCGGGCTTGCAAAAAAACACGCATAGTGATGGCTTCGGCTAATGTTAAAAGTCAATAACCCCCATTTAATGTGTGTTAATGTTTCATTTTACTATAGAAAATGAAAAAGTAATATAAATAGCGTGCAATTTCGACGTGCTTTTTTGCCTGCCACTTAGTGGCGTATATATTTAGATTTCTTGGCGCACTGGTTAAATTGAATCCGACGCCACCCACGACAATTTTTGATTTACTTTTACTTTATTTAAAACTGCATATCCATTTTAAGCATTATCTGTCAATTTTATGACCACAGTAAATGGGGGTAGGTTAAATAATACATATAAACATATACTATAAGGGACTTTAACTTCTGAAGTGAACATTTCCCATTAGATACATAATTATAATAAATAAGCAAATGATTCCAACCGATTTTGCGTCCAGAAATCCATAAAATACTATTTCTTGAAACAATTTTTGCAAAACATTTCAGGAAGAGAGACATTTAAAGGGTAGGTCGTTTTCTGTATTAATTTCAAGAGTAGATATTTCGAATATTGTATATGTCTTGATTTTAAATTGTGGTCCATTGGGTTAAGTTTCGGAGATATTCTAGGTAATCTCAAACTATATGAAAGCTTAATTTTTTTTCACAAAACTCCTTTCGACAACTGAACTTATTACCTACACTTTCTTTTCAAATAATTATAGGTACCAGTTGGATAATTAATTTTTGAAAAATCTCATATGTATTTATTTTTTGTTTCAAGGAGAAGAAAACTATGTACATAATATGTATGTATGTAGGTACTTGTAGATGAAGGTCGCATTTTTTTTAATCTCTGAAATTCTTTCCATATACTTTTGATAGTTTGGCTTTTTCCGACCGGTGATGAAGCTCCCGAGTTATGTATAAAATCTCTAGCTCGATTTCTTAAAAATGCTAAATTTGCACATTAATTACCTGGATCGCAAGTCAAAAGTATGAATGTTATTTACATACATATGTAAATAGAAAAACAATTTTGCTTTTCTTTGATAAATTTTTAATTAATTTTGGTAAGAATAATTAAGATTTTATCGTAAATCTAACTAATTTAGCGAAAGTAATACTACGTTTTCATGTATGAAGTAATTGCGTTGAAAATATCCAAGTTCGATTTCAAATCATCTCAAATTGCATTTCGCATTTCGAAATTTACACAAAATTAAGTAGGAAATTAATTCAAAACTTTACGAACACACCCAAGTGGAATCCATTCAAAGACGAAACCATTGAAAATATCAAAATTCGATATAAAAAACATCAGAGAAACAGAAAGAGAAAACAACACAAACAAGAAATTTAACTGTCAAATAAAATTAAAAATGAAATAATGAGCTGTCAAATAAGCTAATTTAAAATGAAAACACTTGGTCAGTTTATATTTCAGAGATCTCGGATACCTCAGCAATCTCAAAAATATATACAGGATTCCTCAGCAAAATTTCTCAGTTTGTTTGTGAGGATTCTGATACATATATAAACTGTTATTTCTGTAATTTGCGAAACTACCGCATTTCGGCTATAATGAAAATGTAGTACAAGTTGGATCAAACAGACAATAGTCGTCAAGATAGTGAAATTTAAACTCGTTCTGTCTAAATGTGTAACTTTAAAGGAAATACACAAATTAATAGATACATTCATACATGTAACAAATCTAATATTTACGTTTTTAGTATAAGCATTTTCGAACACAGACTAAAAGAAATATCTGACACATAAAATTCTATCTGGAAAGCATTACTTAAAACAATTCTGAAAAAATGGTTGTCAGTTTTTATTAAATGTTTCGTCTTATTAAAAGCAATAATACAAATAATGATAATAATTATTTAATTATAGTTACTTAAGAATACAAATGTTGACCCTCTCATTGCTGCTATACCATTCCATTATAAAAAAAATATCCTTAAAAATAGCTATATGTACCTACCTAGACTAAGCTTCAATCAATTCAAACAAAAAAACTTACTTGCCGTGAAAAACACAATAGAAAGCCGGTACGGTAATGCTATTTCAAGTTATTTATTTAAATTGAAAGGTGCTCGCCTTATTCTCAATGCTATAACTGTTGTCTCATCTCCCATTTATCAATTTATTCAAAAAATAGAGAAGCTTGCATATCATTGGTTAAGCTATTACTTTGCATTCGAGGCGCAATGAATTTGCTTAGAGATGATTAAGTGGAAAAGAAATCAGATCTAATGAATGTATGTACATTTGTATATATGTATGTAGGTGTATGAAGTACATATCTGTGGATATGTAGGTATGTACCTATAGATACTTATCTATTTTTGTTTCTTTATGCACTTGTGTTCCTTCGTCTTGAACACTCATATGTAGGTAGGTACATAAGTTTGTCATAATTTTGGGGTAGGTTGATTTAAATGATTTTATACATATTTTGTTTTGTTTATGTACATACATTCAATAGTTATGTATATGTAGGTATAATTTTACATACGTCACTTATGTATATACCTAAAGTCGTTTGTGGTAAGATTGTACATTTTTGGCCTTATGAAAAAATGATTGCAACTAAAAAACTGAAAGGACGAGTTCCAAATGCCATAAAATTAATATATCTGTAAAGTCATGGTTCCGAAAATCAAAAGAGAAAATTGTAACAAATAATTAATTTCTAAACACATCCCAAACGTCAGCGATGTTCATTAACTGACGCAAACGCATCTATGTCCCTTTCCACACGAGGAAACAAGTGGCTGGAGATTTTTGACGTGTTCTTTTAATATTTTTAATAATCTTTGGTGCCTTTCACACGTGGAAACAAAATCGTAGAAATTTTCTTTAATTTCCTTAAATAAGCTTGATTGAACACACACTACTGTGTGTGTGAAGAGGAATATCAAAAAAATCTCCTCAAATCGTTGACCGGGGAGATTTCGTTTCCCCCCTCCTACTTCGTGCCCTTCTTACCTAAAAACTGAAATGTGCTGGAAATTTAGATTCCTCGTGTTAAAGGGGACTATCTTATTTTGTTTAGATGCTTTGACAATTTGACGTTTGAAATGCAAATGAAACAAAAATATGGATTCTTGAGCGAAGCAAGTTTAATTTTTTATTGTTTAACTATGGTTTGTTTTTCAACCTTATCACTGCTGTCATTTTTCTTAACATAAATTTAACCGCTCTTTTGTTTTTGTAGTTAAACTGATGCAAAGTAAAATGTGTTGAAAGCATAAGAGATGCATTGCAGATGTGTATGAACTGCTACTGCATCAAAACTTTTTGTTTGACATTTTGGAATTCAGTCAAAGCAACTGTTATTTCAAAACACAAATTAGAAAATAGAATATTTTTTATAATTAATCTGTAAATTCATATCCAAATTAAATTTGTTATTTAAAAAAAAAGAAATGAAAAAGGAAATTGGAGATAAAATTTAACCTTCTGCTTAACTATATAAAAAATAAGTTTTCACATGAAATTATTAACATTTTAAGGGGATGTTTCACAATGTCCGAATAAAGGTCCGAAAGTTATATGAAATAAAACCCAACCAACAAAATGAAATAATCCCTAAATTTTTTACGGAAGTGGCAATTTTTTTTATTTGAAAAAACTTCAAAAAAATTCATGGGTTTTGGGAAGTTATTTAATTTTTAAATTATGATGTTATTTCATGATGATATTTACCAAAATTTGGTGACTTTTATTTCATTCTTCAGCGAATTTTGACTTCTAAGTGATAATAAAAGGTGATTTTGACAATTTTTATTGTATGTAATATAAGGCGTTTTTTTTTTTTTTTTTAAGCCCGGGGGTATTGGACGAAAAAAACGACGTCGCGTCGGTGCTTAACAAACACCATATTGAATGCAACAACAACTAATCCCCTGCGGGCTATGCTAAACCCAAAAAATTTTCCGGGCTTAACTTAAGCAAAAGAATGCAAAAGAATGAAAAAGAATGCAAAGAATGCAAAAGAATGCAAAGAATGCAAAAGAATGCAAAGAATGCAAAAGAATGCAAAGAATGCATGAATTCTCAAAAGATTGCATTCAATTGATTGCTGTAAAATGAATGGGGGGAAAAAATGATTGCAATCTTTTTGCTACGAGTGAATGGTGACTGCATAATTTGGAGTCTGAAGTCCCAAGGTGAAATCAATGAATGCAATCTTATTATTGAAGTCATTATAGATTGCATTCAAAAAAGATTGCATTCTTTTACAAGCCTGCCACATTTGCATCATTCAAGACACAGGGGGAAAATGCAACCTTAAGGCTATATTTTCCCTTCTTTATTTTAAACGGAATATCGTAAGATTATTTAAGATTTTTTAAATAAAGTCAGAAATTGGCGTGGACATAGAAACACAAATCATTACAAAAAAGCTCTGTATTACCACCTCTGTATGTAATAATAATAATAACAACCAACCATTTAGTTACAGGGCGAGCACCAAGTTATTCAAAAAAAATTATTATTATTATATTGTTTTTTATTTCCATCAGCACAATACCTTTCAATTAAACTAGCAGACAGATTTTATGCAAATCTTGATGCAAATGAGATATCAAAACAAGACGTTCCTCAGCATCAATTCGGACAGGTCATAGATGCTTTTTAATAAAAACTACGACTAATTTATGCAAGTCATATATAATTTTGTTCTCCTGAATGAATACCTTATAGACTAAACGTGTTCTTTTCTCACGAACAAACAATAATAAATTGCCTCTAACTTTATCGTACAATACAATTCGTAACGTTTAAAAAAGTATGGTGGAACTTTTTAATAGTTCATAGGTTAAGCTTTGTCGATATGTACTATTTATAAGTTCAACTAAGTAAATTACTACTCTTTTTAATTTTATTTAATACGGTTAGTTTAAGAGACTTATACCAAACGCAACTGTTGGAATTTTGTATATAAACTAATTCGCCGATTATGTAAAAAGCCAATTCTACAAAAACAAACATTACCTACCTATCTAACAAATAAAATACACATTTATCTATAGCTACAAATATAGTTATTTGAAAAATATAGGTTAGTGATGTTTCCGACATATGATACCATGTAATCTCAAACGAAAAGAGGGCTGCCTAATAATTGATTTTCAAATTTCAACTGATAAGCTCCACACTAAAAAAATATTTATGAAGATAAAGATCTATATGTATGTAGTCGAAGACTATTAATTGTTTTCCGATACATGTCTTTCTAAAATGTTTTCGTAAAATATCTACAGTTAATCTTCTCTTTAGTTGATAAAAAAAATAGATTTACAACAGATAGAGATATCTCTTTTTGAATTCGGAGCATAGGTTCTCCGTATAAACAAATACTTTTAAAAGTAATATCGATTCTAAACTGGTGGGTTCCAGTTATACTATTTGAAATGCCTATGCAGCAAATCAATTTCTACTGCAAAACATAATGTTGGCATTATTCTTCTAGATAACTGTATAAACATTATGTATGTAGATGTATGAAGATGCACATCATCATTCTTGATGATGATTGAATTTATATTCAATATTGGACGATCTTTGTTTACATTTAGGTATGGAATTCTTAAGGAGATACTTCGTTGGCGGTCAGCTTAAATTTTTCAAATGTTTTTTCACATTTTTCAAAAATGATTCTTAAATGTTTTAGCCGTTGTTAAAAATATTCTTGTCCTATTTTTACTTGCGATATATACATAGGTACTATTTGGCAAGTTATGCATTCTTAAAAAAATCGAACTCGAGATTTTGATGTAAGTTGACATTACGATGATATAGCGAAGTCGAAAAAAGTGGGTCTCGCAATTCTGTCTGTCTGTCCTTTCGGCTGTGGCCTAAACGGGTGGATCGATTTTCTTTAAACTTGGTTTCTAGTGTTTTTTGGGGATTCCCTCCACACGTTTTTGTCAGACCAAAAATAAGGGTACCTGCCGTACAAATTATCTTACCAAATTATGAAAATCTTATTTTTCTCAAAAATGTGCCCACAACTTCTTTTTTTTTTTAATTTAGTAATTTTTTTACAAAAATGCTACCATTTTATAAAAAAAAATCGGAAACATTTTGATTTTTTTTTTAAATCCAAAAAAATTTTTTTTTGAAAATTTTTATAGGTATACAATATTTTTTTAATTATTGTAAACATTCTCTATACAAAAAATTGTTCAAAATCAGTTAAACCATTTTTGAAAAAATCGAAAATCAAAAATATGGTTCTATGGGAGTACCATTTATAATTTTTCTGATTTTTTTTATAAAATAGTATCCTTTTTGTTAAAAAAAACTACTGATTTTCTTTCAAGTTGTGGGCACGTTTTTGAGAAAAATAAGATTTTCATTTTTTGATAAAAAAAATTGTACGGCAGGTACCGTAATTTTTGGTCTTAAAAAAAATGAAAAAAAAACGTATGGAGGGAATGCTGTACGTTAGTTACCAAGTTTAAAAAAAATCGATCCACCCGTTTAAGGCTACAGACGAAAGGACAGACAGACAAACAGAATTGCGAGACCCACTTTTTTCGACCTCGCTATCATTATCATTGTCATTGTCAATGTCAACTTTAATCAAAATCTCGAGTTCGATTTTTTTACGAATCCACAACCTTTCATGTTAAAAAGTTTAACTGACTATTATTTCCATATGACTTGAGAAAGTATAATATACATCATCAAAGGCAGCACAGCAAAAGAGGCAGTTTGATTGTATTGGGGAGCAATACGCTCAATAAAATTAAATTAGAAAAAATCATACGAGTTCTGTTTCATTTTTCAACGTTTCTCGACTTATTTTATCGATGTAAGAGTTACAGGACGTAGGAACTGGATTCAGAGCCAAAAAATATGGAATTATATTGGCATGCCCAACATATTCACCAGACCTGAAAATCATGAAAAATGTTTGATGGAGATGCTTTTGAAGAAAAGCCTACGAAGGAGGAAGGAAATACAGTAAAACAGAAAAGCATGTGAACTACTCGGAAGTATTTTATGAATCTCCAACAAAGAGAAGGTTTCTTGAGGTGCTTCCGTAATCTTATGCAATATTAACCATTACTAAAAACTTTAGGTAAGGTATTTAAAAAAATTTTGGTGAGTGCTTGGACTCACGGTTAAGATGTGTAAACATCAAAGTTCGTCTAAGTTCCTGAGTTTTATTATTGAACGTACCCTACCGCCGCCGCCGGCATAGATGTTAGTTTACACATTAATAACTATTTATTATTTATTCAATCAAATCTTTACTTACAATCTATTTAATGTCAACAAATAAGGTACATTTGGGCCTTATTGGTAAAAGCCTCATATCAACTTCGTAATCATAATCAAGTGATAGGAAGTGTATGTAAAATTTGGTTTAAGAGAAGGTTCCCTCAGTTTATGATGAAGTGTTTCCGAAAAACGCACAAATATGTATAATAAAAATGTAAAAAGGAAATAATAAACAATTGACTTAATTCAATTGAATTCATATTTTTCTCAGCACAATAATAATTTCATTCATTCAGTAAAACTATATTCTCAGGGTGACTGTACCTATATCTGACTCTTAGTTATTCTTAAACGAGCCGGTCATATTATACAGCTTCGTACTCGTACATGGACAAGGACAGCTCGTTTGTAAGTTAATTTACTGCCAAAGTATCTTCGATGTGTAAACGACTAATTTTACAATTTAATATGGGAAAAATTAAAATGACATATTGATTATTGCCAACGATTGTAACTATACGATCTCCATGCTAAAACGGAAATTGTAATATGACCGTTCGATAGCAATCACAAACTTTAAACTATAAGCAGGTATTTAGATATCAAGCATGATCTGGAGATATTTTTATTGGAGGAATATACAAAAATACAAATATAGTGTATTTAATGATTGAACACAATTCTGTTTGTGTTTTTTTTTTTGTCGTTGTTGTCCATTGTCCCTGCGAACTTATGGAACGACTTTCAAAGAGCAGTAATTTCACATATGACGTTGTGCGGGTAAGTTAAGGGTACGTTATGGATGTATCAAAAAATTCATATTTTTTGAGAAATTAATAAAATATTTCATTAATATATTTGAGTGTTTATTCTCTTCACCTACTTATATGCATCTTCAACGTTTATATATTAATTATAATGCCTTAATATTGAGAAAGTAGTAATTCTTTCATTTATTTTTTAGATGATTTATTTTTATAATGAAAGCATGTCATTAAAAATCGATAATTTTGTCTTAAAACTTCTTCGTGATTTTGTCTAAAACTTCTGGGTACGTTTTGATTTTGCTTTATATGTACATGTTACCGCCACTGGCAACACCATATTTCTTGAACTATAATCTACTACAATGAATTATTAAAAAGTATATCTGTTTCTTCTTTACTAAGAAGAAAAATTGAATTGCTTCCGGAAGCCATCTGCTTCATTCATTTTGATTTAATTTGTTAATTTTAATAACAAAAATGTAATCCATTATAATCTCTTGGTTTCTACACTATAAAGTAATACGAATTAAATAATTTACAAGAAAATATTAATCTCTTGGTTTCTACACTATAAAGTAATACGAATTAAATAATTTACAAGAAAATATTATAAATATAATATTCTTAGGAATTTTAACCAAAAGTTTGTCAAAAATAAAACCACTCTAAATTAACACCTGGCCTTTCATTTTTTACAAGGGTTCAAAATATTCTTGATCCAAGAGATCGTCCACTGCCATTTGAAGTGGACTCTCATAACAGTACATAATATATTCATATGAACCTATACTTATTTACATATTCAGCCTTATTGTGAGTTTCACCCGAACAAAATTCCAAATTTTCACTTTTCGCCTATTGTGAGTTTCACCCGAAATTTCATGTTTGAAAAATTCCCCTTAATGTGAACATTCATTTCGGGCGGAATGTAATGCCATTGAAAGCCTAAATGTTCACTTATTTTTTGTAAACTAAAATTATAGGTGAAATATATTTCGGGTAAAACTCATAATATAATTATTAGTTCATTTGTTTTTTTTTTCCAAATTCAAGAAACAATTATTATACAATCCGGGATAAGCGCAAATTTGTCCAACCCAGCAGTTATTTTTTTGTTTTAAAATAATACATCTACATAATAACTATATGTACATACATTATGTATGTATGTATCCTAAGTATTGTGTTGACAAGAGGATAAGTAAATTAATATGGACGTAATCTGTGGTAAATAAGATAATTACATGACTGCGGATGTTTCTGTCGGATTTCGTGTGACTTTCATTTGTTTTTTTTTTTTTATTTTTATTTTTTTTCATTTTCACTCAAAGTTGCTTCGTTCACCATTTTTTTTTTTTTTTTATTTAATTTTTCAATAACCTAATTAAAATTTCATCGCAACGTCGTCGTTGTCGTTCTGGTTGTCGTCGCATAAAGGCGGTGAACGTTTGATTAATTTGATATTTAAGAAATGAATTTTCATTTAGAGGTTGCTCTGCTGATGGTTTTGAAATAATTATTTTGTTAGTTTGTACATATGTATGTACATATAATCGAGTAATTAATTTACATGTAATTGCACAAGGCATAAAATGATTGTACTCACTATTAACGAAGAATAAAGTTTGCGACTTTTCATTTTGAAAAATAAAAATTATCATATGTATATGTAAACAGAATTTTTGATTTAAGGTGTTTTTGCAGCTATGTATGTATATATAATTTTAAATTTAAGGAACTTTGAATTAAAGAATTTTAGAAATCAAATTAAATTTTACGAAAAGAATTTCAGTTCAAACTAAATTATGAGAAATTGTCCAAAATAAATACAACCTTTAAAAAAAATCCAATCTTTTCGTTCGTAAAGGAGTTGTAAATTTGGGCTGAACTAAAAGTTCTTGCATATTCGTGATCTAGAAATTTCCACCTTTCATCGAATCACAACAATTAAATGATAATTAAAAAATTGCCTATTTATTTGAACGAAGCAACCTAGCGACCTAAAAGTGGCATGGGTTTAATCTGGAAGTTGCCACCTTTTCATCAATATACAAACTTTCAGAATTTACAACGGTGGTGTCACCATTATAGTTCTAAACGGTCATTCTTTTCGTGGTTTCAAGTTGGTAGCGCGGCTGGCATTTGACACCTGTCAAACTCAGCTGTCAATAATTATTAAAACTTACTACAAAAGTGGTGATTCAAACGTAGCCACTTTTCGCGCATTACGCGATGATTATGGTCGTCATAATCGACCGACTACGCAAGCAATCGGTAAAATTGTGAAGAAATTTGAAGAGAGTGGAGGCGTAACTGATGTCGTAAGGCCTGTGCATTATCGTAATGCACGCTCAGTCGAAAATATTGCTGCTGCAAGTGCAAGTGTTTCTGATGATGCTAATTTACCGATTTCCCTGTGTTTTGGCGACTTCAATTGGCCACCAAGATCATGCGATTTGACACCGTTAGATTTTTTTCTGTGGGGCTACGCAAAAGACCGTGTTTACGCGAATAATCCCCGACCTCTTGACTCATTAAAAACCAACATTACTCAAGTTATGGCCGAGATACCGCCCGAAATGTTAAAAAAAAAATGGTTAAAAATTACCTTAAAAGAATCGCATGCGGCGAATCTTCCCAAGGCGACCATTTAAATGATATTGTTTTTCACACTACTTACTCACTACACTCACAAACTATTTGGGCGCTTAGATTCGGTTCCAAAACATGAACAACAAGCCTTAAACAAACAAAACAAAACAAGGACTATATGAATTTATGATCTGCTCGTGAAATTCCCGACCTTAAACAGACCACATGCAGATCGAAAATTTCAGTGAGTACAAATATCTATACGAGTTTTATTTAATAAAATGCGAATAAAAACAATTTTTATTCAGGGGTACCCCTGATGAAGTAAGGAAAACTTACGAAACGTTGGGAAAAATAATGGAATCAAAATTGTTTTTATTCGCATTTTATTAAATAAGACCAAAACAGCCTAAAAAACAATCGAAAAGATATACTGGAAAGAATTGTTCAAAAAATATCAAACATCTATACGAGTTATTATTACATCAAAAATGTCTTTTAGAAAACACCTTGAAGAAAAATTAAAAGAAACAAAAAAATGCAATTAATTCTAAGCAAAAGGAATATTACAAAAAGTACCATGTATAAGGTTTTCGAAGTTGTTGGTTGAGATTAATCATGTGTTATGTAGCGCAAATATTTTTCAGTACGAGGAAGAAGAAAAATTACTGCGTGATTTTATCAAGAAAACTTTAAGATTACCCGCAAGCACACCTATGTACATAATATGTTCCATGTTGGAAACTGGACTGCGTCCACTATTTATATTTATTCTTTTCTTTATATCTTGGAACTGCCATATCAACGACTACCGAAAATTGTTGCAAGACATTTAATAAATTGTAGCAATCGGTTTTTTAATGAATGATTGATATTGGGAAACCGATAAAATATCGAAATTGTAGGAGGAAGCCAAAATTTAAGAGCTACCTTTGAAAATCTTCTGATAAAGATGGGGGGGTTACCCTATAAAACGTTTATGGTAAAAGCTCAGTAAAGTGAATCTAGAGTAATGTAAAAACTTCTACTTCATGACCTGGAAGAAATAAAACTATTTTCACGACAGATATAATTTGGATGTAATATAAACACTTTTTAAGGCGAGGGTTGCACTACTACATAGGCCTAAATACACAAATTTTTAAAACTAGTACTAAAATATAAAAATATAGGAAATAAATAATTGATGAAGAAATTTAATTTAATTTAAAACTAAATAAATAGTTAAGTTTAGTTAAGGAGTTTATTATATTTATATATGTACCTACATTTATGTTATTCTGTTTTCTTTTCGGGCTGACGGCATTACAGCAAAAGCCATTGCTACTGTTGTAAAAAAATGTAACAATAGGCATGTTTTATTGGAAAAGCTTTCTGTTGTATAGTACGATTTTACATGCATTACAAATACAACATTGCTAGTAGGATTACGGCCGATAAAAGCTAAAGTATAGAATCCTACTGTGGATGAATTTTTGACGATTATTCGATTCTCGAATTAAATTTTGTTAGACACCTGATGCCTGATTCATAATGCGACGAGAAAGCGAGACGTCAACGTGACGAGATCTCCTCACAGTTGTCTTCTCTTAATAACGAACATAAAACAATGAAATAATGAAATATTACATAATAAATCAATTGTTGTCGTAACGCCGCGTCTTTTTTTCAATTTTTGGAACTTGTAACGCGACGATGATCCACAATGCGACGAGACAACGAGACGTCGCGTCGACGTGACAAGAACTTTTCGAAGATGTTCTCTCTTAATCACGAATTTAAAACAACGAAATAATACATAATAAAGCATTTATCGTCGTCACGTGCGTCGCGTCAAAAGTTCGAAAAATTCAAAAAGGACGCGGCGTTACGACGAGTATTAATTTATTATTTAATATTTCATTGTTTTATGTTATCATTAGGAGAGGAAAACAGCGAAGAGATCTTGTCACGTTACCGTCTCGCTTTCTCGTCGCATTGTGAATCAGGCAAGATATTGGTACGATTGATAATTGAATTGTATGTGTATGTGTTTATAAAGCAGTTATAATTGTAATTTTCCATTAGACAAACAAATTGATCTTTTTGATACTTTTTGGTCAGTTTTATTTATAAGATTTCAAAGAATAGGAAATTACATAATTATAAAAGTTGTTTGACATTTTTGCTATGAAAAAGTGAAAATGAAATTTTTTGCACTTTGCACAATAATTTTCTCTCGCATAAAATCAAAGTAAAAGAAAAGAAATGAAGAGTTCTCTTAAACTTTCAAAGTTACGAAAGAAAATTTGTAAATTCTCAGAACCATGAAGATTTCTCTTAAACTTTCAAAGTGACGAAAGAAAATTTGTAAATTCTCATAACCATAAAGTACGTATATTATCTAGAGAGCCGACTTAAGGGGTTTCTTCTCCTTAGCCCTACAAGCTGTTAAAACAATAACTGCCTGAACACAATGGATACGGAGCTGCAACTAACTGGAGCTGCAGCTGGATTAGCATATATATGTTTGTGTTTGTTTAAATATTCAATAAACACAAGTTCAATATTACGAACACAACACGACGCAACTGCCATGGACGTATATATATTTGGACTGCTAGTTTAAAGTCAGTTTCTTACAATAATTTTCAAAAAAATGTTACCTAAATTAGAGACCGCGATGCTAGCTCTCCAAACGCCATCCACTTCAGGAAAAAAATTGAACTTTAAAAATTTTGTTTACAGAGAAGTTCGCGACATCTGTTTTTAAAAATTCAAAAAGTCGCAGCATTTATCAATAAACCAAACTCGAAATTTTTAAATTTCATGCATAGAAATTTTCGACATCTATGATGGTATTTTGCCTCTTATATTTTGTTCAGTATTTATTCAGTGACAGTGATGCTAGACGAGATTTTTAAAATCCCACCTGAAACGAAAAACAATCACCAAACATTTTCTGCCATCAGTATTAGGTACCAAAATAAAAAAAAATATGAAGAAAAGCTTGTATGGAAAATGCGAAATGTAAATAAATACCTACGATAAGAAGCTTGTTATTTCAATCGCGCGACCATTCAGTCGCAAAAAATGCAACCAATGAGTTTTAATGTGAATGAATTTAACCGTAGTTGCAACAAGAAATTAACATATGTTTTCAATGATATGTTAGCTGTTTTTTGGTTACAAAATTTAATAGATCAAATATATTTTAGTGCGTTCTAACCTTATTATTCGACAAAAAAATTGTCAACAAATTATTTTTTTAAACGTTGCTATTTATTTGCAGCAAATGACTTCATTCATTAGATATATTTTATATTTAAAAAATCGCATGACTAAAAACAACCATTACATTCTTAGCAAAAATGTGATCGCGATTTTTTAATCGCAACGAATTAAAACCTTAAGTTTGTTCCTAGCTTTACTTAAAAAACACATTCTAATAGACACTGTCATATCAGCTTAATAATGCACCCTCCAGTGTTAAGACAAGTTGTCTTTCCTACAAGTAGGAAGTTAAGTAAATTAAGTTGCGATTTTGATAAAAATATCATTTCCCCCTCATAAAAAGCGCTTAGAATATTTTCCCACTATTATTCCCACCAAACTGATTTCTTCCCACCATTTCAGTTTAAAAAACCACCAATCTAGGAACACTTCTCTGTACAAATGTCAAAATTGAGGTTTCATATTTTTCCGCTAGTTGCAGTGTTGAGGGCCAGTGTCACTAAAAATTACTTAAAATGGATGAATAAAATTAATCCAGCTTGAGTTGAGGTTGGGAACTAACAGTCCATTTAATAATACATCCATGGCAAGTGCAGTCGGTGCTGCAAGAGTTCACCAATGTCGCTGCTTAAAAGAAAATGTCTGAACGATACCATTATTTTATAATGTAACGTCCCTGGAATGATGACTCTGTCGACAAGAAACAGAACTAATTTTCCTAAATTTGAATTTGCCTGAATAACGTAAAAGACCAGTCATCATTCCACAGACGCCCTTTGAGAGAGAATAACACATTTATAGAAAAAAAAACGAAGTAAATATTCTTAAATGCTTAAAAGAATGTACTAAATATATTTACGTAATTTAAAAAGATAATAAACTGGTGCTGCAACTGCCGAACAACAAAAAAACGAGCATCCGTTTTATTAATCGGAAACACCAACTTTGAAATTTTCACGTGCAGCACTTTTGACGTTTCAATTTTTATGAAGAAAAAAAGAGCCGCAAAAATATATTAAAGCTTTTTGTGGTTAAGTATTTGTTTCGCGAAAAATATTATTAATTGAAAGAAAATTATCGTAAATAAAAAAAGTGAATAATAAGCCCGTTATTGTTATTTTTTTTTCTAAAATATACAAAAAGCTGTATAGCTGCATTGTGGGTACATACAAAATAACATAGGAAAAAAGTAGATAAATAAGAGAGTTTTCTCTTACTGTGCTCAAAAAAAAATTTGCGGTTGTTTTAGGCAAGGGGGTGGGGAGTACCTCACTTATGTTTAGCGATGCTTACTGAGCGAATAACGAATTCAAAATAAAATACTACCGGAAAATAATTGAACCCACAAAAATAATTCCAGCTACGTTATATGTAATTGATCAATTTCAACAAATTTCGATTTTCATTCTGAAAAAATAAAGTCAAAATCAATCTCTTTTGAACAAATCAAAACAAATAAAATTTTTAGATGTCGGTTTCTAAACGTAGTTTCTGATAGGTTTAAATTTTTGCGTGGTGAAAATTCTATTCAAAATGTGTCAAAAATTATTAAATAAAATAATTAGCTAGCAAAACGTGTTTTTATTTATCCTGCAAAAATTTACTCCGATTACTTAAATTTGTGAATTTGTCAATGCGAATAAATAAGATTTTGTTCTTATTATTTCTATAAATGATAAATCCTTTGTTGTAAAATAAATAATAATAAATAAACGCACAAAATCATACCATAATTAAATGCTTATTCTCTCATTCCCTGTCATGAGAATCAACAAGAACGAAGAATTCGCCATTTTGACTGCACTTTATGTTTGCAAATATTTTAATCAAATTTTAAGTTTATTCAAATAAAAAAGTAATATATTTCATATCAACATATGTACATACATAATATGTGTTCATAATTCTTGACAACATCAAAAAACATTGCACCTCAGAACTGGAGCCTCATTGAACACAACTTTTAAACCATCATGTAAAAATCTTTATGAAACGTACAGTGATGCACAAACCTTTTAAAACCGTTTAGATAATAATTAATTAATGAAATAATAATTACCCACTCATTCATGACTGATGATGATAAAACATTTTAAATGAAGTGTCGCATTGTGCTAACAAAAAAAACTGCATTTTATAGAATGAGTAAAACTTGAGCTTGACCAGCAGGTCATTGTTGTTTGCTTTGTTTGTTTGACATTTTCCCTCCATCTCTTTTATGTACATATATATGAAAACACAAGCAAAAACTAGTTCATTTAAGAATAAAAAGAAATTAATCAGTGTCGTGACCAATCATTGCCTCTTGTCGTCAGTCGTCTTCTTTTTTGAACCTATGCGTTATTTAAAGACGGGAAGTTTAACTCACTTAGATCTTCCCCTATCAAAATCACATCGCATATAAATGATTTGTGATTGTGTTGCCCTCATATCCCGCACTCAGAGCAGAATAACTTTTTTAAATTTGATTTAAGGGACTATAACCACTTATCAGCTGTATAGATGATGATAATGATGTCTTGACATATTGTGCAATGTGCATATAGGCATTTGTAAGTTCAAATGAACTTTTCCTGTCTTGGTCACCATCACTAAAGGCGATTCAAATTTATGCTTTCTCAATTTTTTTCAAAAGAAAATTAAGTGATTTAAAAATTCTATCCCCCGTCGACGTTATTATCGTCTTCGTTGTCAGGCATGGTGGACGGAAACAAACACTTTGTCTAGCTCTTTGTGTTTTTTTTTTACATTGATTTATATGTATGTACATGCGAAATAGTAAACAAAAATTCCGTTTATAAGTATAGATACATTTCCCACACCTGTATTAACTAACAATAACAACATTACCACCTTCTTCCTAAATTAATGCAATAAATTCGCTGCCACACCGCGCCGCGCCACCGCCGCCGCCACGCCGGTTGGCGTAAAAAAAAAGAGAAACATTTAATTAAAGCAAATTTACGACAGTTGATCTGTTTGCTCCCTAAACACTGTTTATATGCTAAACTAAACCATGTATCTACACTACATAGATACTTGCATCTCTGTACAATGTACATACATGTGGAGAATCTGTCATCCGTAAATGCGTATCGCGTGTATACACCATATACCATCATGATGTTCATGTGGGGATCTATCTATCTGCCTATTAGTTTCTCGCCAACTGTAAAACAAAATAGATTGTTGTCAAATTAATGGATGAAGCATCGACCCAATCAATTGACCGAATGCCAAGCTCAATTGTTGTACTCGTCGTAATTGGATTATATTGCTATGAAGGGTTCATTGAAGTGAGACCGAACTCATAAACTTTAAAAGATTTGACTTTTTCTATTTTATATTGCTACAAAAATAAAATTTGATTTCTTTCTTTCTGTTTTGATTTTGTTTACGAAAAATAAAAAAAAAAAACTCACACAGTTTAAAAGTACCTAATTACATATTTACAAAACTTGGATATGTAAAATTGTTCTGTTTTTAGTTCAAATAACAAGAAATGAAGTCGAATTTTAATTTAAGTTGAACTTTTTTTACAATTTATAGCTACTCCATAAAATAATAAACATAAATTAATGTAAATCTAATTGAAAATTACAGCTACAAGATTTTATTAAAATGGATTTCTTTTTATAAAAAAAAAAAACATTTTTTTTTAATTTTGTTTGAATTACTTATAGCAGTTGCGGTTTAGGATAGTTCAACAAGATCCTTTAAGGTTTTACATAATTATGTCAATTATGGAATACCTACTCAATACTGTATCCGCAGTTATTCTCAGTAAATTGTTCTCTTTTCTTCCCACGAGAAATATGGGTAAAGAGAAAAGAGAGCACTGCACAGCGAATAACTGCGGATTCAGTATTTTTGTATTCCAGAATCGACATGAATAAACCCTAAATACAGTCCCAAAACTCTATTCAAGGGCAATGGCTTTTGGAGAACTCATATAACTGGTGACTTAAATGTGACTTATAACTACCCACCATTCCTGTGTGTGTTGTTAGTTGTTAGACATAAAAGGGACCTACAATTTTCTGCCGAAACCAAACAGCAATTTTGCATCTCAAGAGGTATTTTAAATATTTGCTTTATGTATATTTTACGCCAACACAATAAACAGCATTTTTATTGATATTTAATCAAAATCCTTCAAGTGGTTTCTGGGGAGGTTCTAGACGAGCACATAATTTTGGTTTTTGGAAAGCGAATTTTGACTAAACTGGATTTCAACACGATGTATCATGTGCGTGTACAAATAGGTGGAAGTTTATCGGCAAATTGGTTCATTCTATAAACGCTAGTGAATATAAAAATATTAAGTGAGGAAAAAAAGCGTTTAAAAGGGTGTTAACTATTTAATATGTTTGAATGGGACCTAATCATGCTTAAAACACAAAATTATACTAAATTTACCCATACAGAGTTATATCATAAAAATAAAATCGTGCACTACTGTTTACTTTTGCTTTTTAGGTTAAGGAAATGGTGCAATATAAATCGCCTATTTTTAAAATATTGGTAATTTAGAACACTCTTCGACAGTTGTCTAGCTTAGCTAGCCACTCCTAAATAGTTTGACATCTCCTTATTTATAAACGCATTTCAGCAGTTTTCTAAATAGGTTCTCATATACCTCCTGACATTCCTGTAATCTGTCAATTTCGTGAACATTTCATTCATTTCAAGATAATTTGACAATTGTTTGCTCATTGAACACACCCACTTTAGAATAGGTTTGGGCAATCAATTGCAGTGTCTAAGTTAGACGATGGAACATGTTTGTAAATAAGGTTTTGGAGTTCGACAGCTGTCCAAAGTTAGGCATACTTTAGAATGGGTTTATAAATAAGACTGTTTATCTTCTCTGATCTAGAAACAATTTAAATTGACCTTCAAAAATTAATCACTTCAATTTCACTATAAAAAATGCTAAAACGCCAAAATTTATTCCACTACAATTTAAGTAATTAAAATTCGTGAAATACGTGAAAAAATCTCCATGATTATGATTGGGATTAAAACATCAAATTATTATTAATTAATTTTGTGTAGAAAAAAATATGCGCCTAAGGAATACCAGGGCTTCATTATAATTTTTGAAACAAACACAACTCTTGGTGGTTTTTGTATCTATTTTGAAAAATGCGATTTGTTGAGTTTTATGTCGTTTATCTTTCAAACCGTTGATTTGAGATGTCTCTTCCCTTCCTAGTTCAGATCCCGAGAGCGCCCTTAGCAAACGAGACTTTATTCTGGTTTAATTATGTATATACCAAAAAGACTATTATTCCTTAATTCTAGTGATTGAATTTTTAAGATAAAGGTTTTTGAATAAAGGTAGAATGTCTAATCGATAGGTGATAGAAAAATGTATGTATCTATGCGAAAAATGTGAAATTAAGCCCTAAGAAAAATATGAAATAAGGCCTTAAAACTATACATACAATAACAACGAAAGTTTTAAAAGGTTACGGTGTTATTTCATTTGCGGCCTTATAATGAAATAAAGTCCCAATTAAATATCACTTCAACATTAATATTTTGGGGTTTAATTTCATTTTATTTCGAAAAACATTTTGAGGTCTTAAGCCATATCCACACTTATCTCTGGGGTGTGTTGTTGAAAATCCACTAATCGAGTACAGTACTCAGAGCTTGAAAAATACCGCTTATTGTAGACCCAGTAATCATGTTTAAATGCGTTAAAAACCATCAGAATAACAAAATAGCTGAACGAAATCGCGCGATTTTATTAGCTGTTTTGTTGCCTTGTAGCCCGAAGGCATTACAAAACTTGTCCTGAAAGCAACATGAAAACTTAAGCGGAATAAATTGCTAAAGGGCAAGAGAACTACATTTATTTCATTTTATTCATATTATTTCATTTAAAAAAAAAATTGAATATTTTGAAAACGAAATGGATTCTTATTTTATTTATTTTTGGGGCTTTTTTGTCATTTTGTCATTTCGTTGGGGCCTTTTTGTATGGGTCATAGTTTTATTGAGAAAAATGGCCCCAAATTTTGGTCCTTATTTCTGTTATCTCGTGGAGCCCGAAAAAATCTGATTGAATAAATTTTAATTCAAAAGCTAATAAAAATTGTAAAAAAAAACAACACACTGATTGCTATAAGATATTCTCTGAATGGTTTTCTTTCAGCATTTAAGGATCTTGTATACGCGTCTGTACAAGACTATTCGTGTACCTACAGAAGTCCTTAACCAATACATATATGTATTCCACAATTGTAAAATGCTCTCCAAAAATAAGTTCTCACTCAAAAAATAATATATGTAATAGAGATAATACAATACAAGCAATAAAAATATTAATAATTTTCCTCGTTACAAAGGTCAGATGTTACACATCATCGATCCACTACTCTTGTTTTTTTAAATTTTTATTTCGTATACTATACATATATTATTAGTATATGTAGGTACAAGGTCATATAATTATATGCTGAATAAAGCAAAAATAATGATAACATTTCGAATGTTGATTTTTTATTCATAAAAAAACTATATAATTCAAGAGGTTCTTAGATCACCAAATTAAAGATGATAAGACCAAATAATTAATATTATTGTCGAATAATTTTAAAGAAAAAATTATTTATTTCGTTGTAATGTTTTGCATTATAGAATTTCCCTTGAATCTTGCATAGGAAAATTTAAAATGTGTGTAAATAAAAATAAAAAACAATTTCAAAGACATTAGCTTTTGCAAACTCAATTTTCTTCTACAATGCTGCCACACCAAGTTGAGTTCTTAAAATCTTTCGATTTTAAGTATTTTTTCATGCTAAAGGAATGATCTTAGAAGATTCATCAATTCCTCGGAAGAGGCAGTAACCCGTGACAAAATTTCTCCTAATAACTTATAGCTATAAGTTTTAAAAATAATACAACCAAAATTAAAGCAAAGAACGTGAACAAAATGATTTTCATAAAAATTTTCCAAATATTTGATAAAAAATAAATTTAATATTTTAGTATACCTAGGTGCAATGATATCAAAGATAACTCAATTTTTGTTCATACTTTTTTTAAAAGATGTTAAGAAAGATTCAAGTAATTAATTCATTTTTTTATACGCAAAAAAAAAACTTTATTTCACAATTTTCCCTACGTTTCGTTAGATTTTCTCAACTCCTTTCAGGGGTAATTCATTGAATATGAAATATTTTGATACATTTATTGAAAAAGAATTATTTAATTAAAAACTTAAAAATATATAGTTTTTCAAGTTTTACCTCTGAATAAGTTGGGAAAAATCCAACGTAACGTTAGGCAAAATTATAAAATAAAGTTTTTTATTTGCATAAAAGGAGAAGTGTGATAAAAAAAAACCCGTTAAAAAACATTCAACATTCAAAGAATTGGCCAATAAAAATATTTAATTGTTGATTTGAATAGAATAAAATATTCATTCCGACAAAAAATACTTTATAAAATCACTTGAAATATTTCACTGATCATGATTTATTATAATTGAAAAATAAAAAGTCATATTTTCATGTGTGAAAGTTTGGAACGGAATTAAGATTTTTGTTGACTAAAATAATTATTCAAGCTACATATTATCTTTATTTTGACATAAAAATAATCACTGATTCAAGTTTAAAAACATGTCAAAATTAACAGCAAAAATGTTCAATGGTGATTTTCAATGATTTTTTATGTAACTGGTGCCTAAATCAGAAATATTTTCTCATTAAAATTTTCCTTATGTCTTTTAAATTTGCTTATTTTCTCAAATTTGACATTTTGATTGTTTTTATAATCTTCTTCAGGTGCTAACCAAAATTTCTTTTATTTATCTTTTAAATGTTTGTGTTATTTATTCATTCAATCTTTAATTTAAATTGTTAATTGGAGTTTCGAAAATGAAAATATGTAAATGCTCTGCATTTCGTTTCCCTACATTTTCTCAATCCAATATTTTTTGCTTTGTGAATTATTTGTGAAAATGGTGAAGTTCTTGATGCAAAATGTAAGCGAAATGTATAAAAACATACGAATATAAGAATAAATAATAATTTCATATTTAGGTACATAATATACTTATGTACATATGTATGTATGTACTACGCTATGTAGGGCAGATGTAGGTTGTATATTAGATTTGTCAACTCTTATTTTTACCCTTACTTTTTTCTCTTCAAAATTCCAATGGCAGGAATTTTGCATCCATTTTCATCCGCAGTTTAATTTCTCTTTTTAAAACAATTAAGCACCTTAAATTTTCAAATTTTCCAGTAGTTATGTAATTTCAAAATTTTCAATTCGATTTTGTTCAAAACGCCAGGACATGAGCAGAAAAACTAAGCCACCAAGAAGATTTAATACTTCACAGAAATTAAAATACTTCAGGAATAACAGGATTCGGAAAAATCTCTTAGTTTTGCTGACAATATACTAAAAAAATATAATTATGAATTCGCTTGCTCGTTTTTTGGTGGAGCAAAATGTGTGAGATCTCATTTATCTGAATTGGTGGTATTTTAAGAAACATACTGAATAGGTATAAAGTTTGTGGTGTATAACAACTATTTTTTTTTTATTTTAAGAATTTAATTTCGAAGATAAATATATGAACTGTTATAGTTTACATTCGTTGATTAGATTATTTAATATTTAGCGACGGGATTTCATAGATCAACTCAAAAGTAACGTTCGAACAAATAATTTTGACAAGATAATATCCCATGTCTAACAGTTTATTGAAAATGTTAAACCAAGCTACAGGCCCTAACTGCGAAACACCCCTTTTGCCAGAATTCCTATCTTTGCTCGAAGATATTTCTTTAATTAAAATAAAGAAGCTTTCGCAAACTCCTTTTTAAAAAAATATTTGAACGGTATTGATTAAAGAGTTTTGATAAAGCTCTTCAAAAATAAAATAATTGAAAAATAAAAAATAATTGAAGTGATTGGGACTTGAAATGCTATCATTTAAATCGTAAAAAGGCAAAATCATATAATTCATATTTCATAGAATACTTACATTTTTTCTCGCATATCCTAGTGAAACACCTATACTTACATGCGTAAAATATTTGGTAGTTCGGGAGAATATCCGTAGATTATGTATTACTTTTTTTTTTACATAAATAATAGTTAGCACACTATACACACAATTTCCATACAATCTATTTATGCATATTATTCATTTATGTTAATGTGAACATCATTATTCTACACCACATGCGGATTACACGCAATTTTTATTTCCTCTCAAGAATCATCATTTTAAAACATCGTTTTATTGTATTCTTCATTTTAAATTACTTGCACATACTTAGAACGAAATGTAGAGAAATATACTCTTCTCTTTATGAATGTAAATATGCAGAGCATTATTATTTTTATTATTATTTTTATTATATCTACTATATTATTGTCCGCCACTTATAGGAAGGAATGGTGTTTTTGTTGTTGTTTTTGATGTATTAGGTTGATGTCTTGGATTGGGAGGGTGATCTGATTTATACATCACTCTTTCCTTTCACATCAGCTTATCCCTCAACCTAAAACTTAAAAGCAAAACATAATACCGAAATAATCTCTTTCCTTTTCTTTTATATTAATTTCTCGCTATTTGCCTACAACTAACGAGTTCGCTACACAAACACCTGCGCATACTAAAATTTTCAAGACAAAAAAAAAAACTATCAAACTATAGGGGTAAGGGGACGTGATGTTTTTTTTTTGTTGTCAAAGAAAGATTCTTTCATAGCAATATACATATATAGAGAAAATAACAACAAGACACCAATACAAGTTAGATGAGCATGAACAACAATAACGCGAGCGTTATACAGTCAGTATATGTGGGGATATCAATCACGGTAATTCAGTTCACTTTAATTTAATAATCGAATCGAATGCCTCTCTTTTTTGACGTTTACGTCTCGTGTCATCTTGTCCTTTTCTTTTCGCTTATTTGATCACAAAGAACGAATAAAATGATAATGATAAATTATCATCACCGAGACCACCATTTTTCGTTGTTTGCATTTGTATAAAATGTTCGAGTGCATGTTAAGTTCATTTATTTTCTTTTTTGTTATTAAGAAGTACTCCTTATCCACCATATCCAATGATTTGAGAATGACTTGTACATTTTATTTAGTTTTGTTACACTTAAAGTTTACTGTCGATATTAGTATAGTTAGTTATGTTTTATCGAATAGCCAATACTCGAACCATTTTTTATATCAATCAATCAATGGAGTCACTCAACACAACTTTTCGCACCTTTTTCCGTTAAATTTTCACACGAATTTCACGAATGACTGAGTACAACCGATCTTAACGTAAATTTTTTTTATTAAAAAAAAAAAAAAACAATAAAATCAACTATTGCATAAAATAGTGAACAAAAAAAAATTATTGTATAGGTATACCATTTCTACTCAGACCCCAAAAGTCTTCCATGTTTGTCATACGGTGGCCACTACTAAACTGCGGCAACGAAATTCTCAAAAAACTGCTAGGTAAATGGTTTTTTTTTTAAATTTGCTCTTATGTATATTATTATGTATTTAGTTATTTTTGTTTGTAAATTATTTTATTGAATGGATCTTGTTTTTATAAAAGTTTTTTCCGACGACAGCGACGACTACGACGACGATGTTAACGTATCTATAGTCGTTCGAATAATGGATGGTAAAAATAACGACTAACGACTGCAATGGAGTAGGAAAAGGCATCGCGAGCAATTGTATTTTAGTGATGTTGTATAGTGAGTTCGGTTTTTATACAATGTCCGTATACCGTATACCGTCAGTTTACTGTGGCTTAATTAAGATCATCGTTCTGACAGACACCGGGGTTGGTCAACCTAAATTGAATAAATTGATAAAAACGAATAGTTGTTGTTGGTTTCTTCTTTTTGACAAGACCACAAGAACACTCTCAATAAAAGGAAAAGAAGAAAATGAATCGATATTAAATTTACATCGATTCTAGAATATATATTTTTTAAGAATATACCTAATTTATTTTAAGAATTATTATAAAAAAAAGATCTTATAAAAATGGAACAATTTAATTGGTTTATGAGTTTGATCTTTGATAGAAGGATGCGAGAGAGACTTTGTTTTAAGCTTGGCTCAATTTTGTTGCGTCACTCAGCTTTTAAAGGTAAGTACTAATACTCAATTTAAATTTGTAAGCTTCTTTTGCACAAGTGAGTCTGCCATAATATGAGCTGCCGTCTTAAATTCACTTTTTAAACAAAAAATGTTGGAATAGATATAAAAAATAAAATTCTCTATCATTTAAGGAATAATCATCTATGTATGTATCTATTTAAAAAAAAATCAAAAATCTATGAGCCGAAAATGGTTTTAGAATTAATTAAGATTATATTGTCTTATAGAAGGGCGTTTAACCCCGCTTTGTTATTTCTTTAAATCTGCTTTTTAAAAACTCTAACGGCCAGTTAATCGTTTAGTTTTAACGCTCTGGTCAACTAGAACTAGTTCTTTAATTGGAATTCGGGGTACCTGAACAAAACTCAAACTTCCGAAGCGATGTATATACGTGCATGACACTCCGATCGTAACGCTAGAAAACCACACTGTGGTACCAAATTACTTTTTTTGTTGCCAAAATCTTCATTTTCGGTATCGTTCGTACTAATTTTTGTTTCCAAAGAAAAAACATAGGTATATTAGGAAGGAACAGATGAAATGAATTTGTTTCGAAATTTTCATGGTTGACGATTGTTCGGGGCAATTAATTTGGACCATATGTCATATTGAAAAGATAATTTTGACCAAAAACAAAAAATTGCTAACTTTATATAAACCCGTTTTGGAAGAACGAATAGAGCGGACTTCACGACATATTTACGGCAACTAACCGGCAATTTCTGGGCTAGTCAAAAGTTACCTTTCGAAAGTTGTCATTTGTACGGCTTTCAAAACAAGCTTCACAAATAGGAACTTAAAATTTTAAAGTGTAGATGTAGAGGTTCCTTACCTTAGTGCCATTTTGTTTATAAATTTATATTTGTAGAACTTTTTTTCAAAGAGCACCTCTAGCAATCACGTTTCAAAAATTTAAACAAAAATTTGACCCACCCTTAAATATTATAAAGGGTCGGCCAAATGCAAGTTTCTTTTTAAAAATGCAATAAAATGAATAAAATTAAATTTTTTCCATGTATTATTGTTTTATTAGTATAGAGCAAACATTCCTTTTAATTATGGAACACAACGTGTCGTTTTCAAGTGGCTGCCTCGGCTGGCTTCGCAGTAGTGCATCTGTCAATCCAATTTTCCAAGACCTTGTTGATGGTTTCGGGCTATAGCTCATGGATTGCTTGGATGATATTGGCCTTAAGTGCTTGAATCGTTTCCGGATTATTGGCATAACATCAGTTCTTCACGGTTCCCCACAAAAAAAAATCTCCAAAAACTTGACATCGCCAAGACGGCTGATAACACGATTTGGGAATATAATGCGCAAAAGATCGATTGTGGGAAACAGCTGTCAGTGTCAAAATAACGTATGATTTAAAAAGAAACTACTAGATGGCCAACCCGTTATTCAAAAGGGTTTTTCATTAAATAAAACAAGTAAATCACCTGATCTCGGTCGGTAGACAGTTCACGTTACCTTGCGAGATAATTATACATACCTACTCAAAATTTCCATTGTATCATGATCGGTGTAGCACGTTGCACTATCCTGTTGGAACCACACTTCATTGGTATTCATATCATCCAGTTTAAAGGAGAAGAAATAGTTTCTTATAAATCTGTAGCTTTTTCCATCTGTAGTTATGACAAACACCCGTTTCGTTTTGGAAAAAGTACAAACCAATGATTCCGTTAAAACAAAATCAGCACCAACAAGTGTTTTTTTTCGCGGGATGCAATTCGTCAATCACACAGTTTACCTTGTACACAAATCTATTCGTCAAAAAGTGAGCCTTATCAGCGGTATACGTTTTGGGCTGGTTTTGAAAATTAGTTTTACGACTTTCATACGTTATTTAACGCTTATCTTCTGTGGTGAATTGCCATATTTACTTTCTCAAAGCTGCCCTAGAGTCTGAAGTGCACCAGGGCATCAACCAAGCTTCTTCCAGCCAGCTCGATTCCAAACTAGCTGTCTTCAATTTTGCACTCAAAGTTAGTGGAGTTGAGTCACTGTTTTTCTCCTTAGCCCCGCTGTCCCTAGGTGTTGGATTCAAAAACTTCGGATCAGACCTTTGGTGTACATTCGCTCCCACCTCAATCGAAGGCTTTTTACTTTATTGACTAGGTTGGTTTCGCTGTACAGACCAAACAATTCGTTGATGTATTTTCACCTCCAGTGCCTGTTTCTGCAGACGGGACCTAAAGAATCTCCCTCTTTAAACAACCTACAGCATTCTCATCCACCTTTGACAAGGTCTATTGCCTCTCCACGATATAACAAGGCCATGATTATAAACGTTTATACACGGGTATAGTTAATTTAGTTCCTCTAGAGAGTGCTTCGTTATTAAATTTTTTTTAGCCTGAAGAATTGGCCATATGGCAAGAGTAATTTTGCTTTTGATCCCAGCATTGGTATCATTGTATGAGTTGATAGTGGAGCCTAGATAAAAAAAAATCACTAACTAACTCAAAATTATACAATCTACAATCACAGTACACAAATCTAAGGTAATATATTGCGCAGGTTGTCAAAGGTGAAATTGTCAAAAAATTAAAAATGGAGTGCCCACAAAAACTCAACACGTATCATTAGAAACAACAACAAAATATTAAAATAAGACAAGTAAAGGGAAACTGGATCCACCATTTTCCCACCATGATATCTCGATTTTGACAGATGCGCAGAACTGAACAAAAATGAAAACGCTAATAATATTACCTTTAATATGTGAACTGTAATGTAATGTTCTATCCAAGACTTGCGTCGCGGTCGGTCAATCGTTTTTAGGTGTCCAATCTCGTTGACATGATAAGGCACAACTTGGTTTTGACCTCGTTAACTGTTAAACGCATATTCTTCTTTTTTCTCTCAATACTAAGAAAAGTGCTACTGACATCACGCCTGATTCTTCCAAATATGTATTTCAATATTGGGGTCGTATGCGAGTTATCATCATCATCATAAAATATATATGTACATATATTATTTCTAGACTCTAGATTCCTTTTCTGACGCTCATATTAGAACGATTTTGACAAATGAGGTGTCAAACGAAACGTAATTACCTACTGATTTGAATTTTATTTTTAAAATGCTAATAATTTGTTCAAAAACCGCATTTGTTTGTCAAATATTATTCCAATAAAAATGAACTCTAAAATGAACACTTCCACTTTTCACTTTAAAATAATTTGTGCGTCTTTTATTTTTATGTAATTGTGAGAATACACGCACGGGTAGAGTAGTAGTTATATACAGTTCTAAACAATTTAAAACAAATTTGACTGAAATTTCTGACATTTCAGTCAAAAATCATTGTGTCATATTCTTGCATTTACTTATAGGATTTGCATTGAATCAAAATAAAATAGAACTTTCATTATATTCGTAAATTAAGCATTCAGAGTAAGAGGATGAAATTACATATGTATATGAAAAATGTAACTAAATCAGCAAACGATTTTATAAATATAATTAAAAGTGTTTGCATAGAATGCCATAAATTATTTTGTTTTATTTTACAAATATTTTTATTGAGATGTATGACCAACAAAATAATGCAAAACTATCCAAATTTCAATATAAAATTGTTACACAATAATCGTCTGGTAAATTCTGGGAAGATTAAAAAACTCACTAAACAATAAACAATTAGAAATTCATTGAAATGAATATTTAATTTACGTGACCAAAATATGTACAGTGAAATATATACAGTGAAAATTATAAAGTTCAACTTTATGTGTAGTACTTTCAACTGCTTTGACATTTTCCCCACCACAAATACATAACTTCTATCTGAATTTTCAGATGAGAATTTATTGTCTGAAAATGTCAGATGAAACGTAACTAAAAATCCCTAAAAGTCATCTAACTTTTTATGACAGCTGGCCAATCTAAAAATTAAAAATTCAGAATTCTGAAAATTCAGATGACAGACGTAATGGATTGAAAGCCCCCAATGTTTGAGAGTTGTAAGTCACTAGGCTCTGGTTCCATACGAGCTGTTGCGCTACCCAATTTATTTACGTTTACAAGTCACAAAATTAATTACAATTTGCAGTTGAACATACTTAGTCAGATTATTTGGGTGTTGGTGCAATTCATTAAGTATTAATATTTAAACTTAAATCTTAGTGTTCAATCATCGATTCAATTGAGGGTTCCCGCCATCTTGAATTATAAAGGGTGAATTCGTTTTCCGCATATAATAAACGTGTCTTTGACTTTTGGCAAGAAAATTGTGTTTTACAATTTTACAGGTATAAATTATATTTTTATTACTTTTTTTTATATATTTACAGTCGTATTTATTAGATTTTTGTCTGCTTAGACCCTGTCTAACTATTTTTAAATTGGTGGAAATATTCACGATTAAGACAATCTACTCTTGTGTATGAGTTAAGCAGCTATAAGACAACAATAAACAGGGTTTTTGAACACATTTTCCAAAATTGGACAGTTGTCTAAAGTTAGACAACGTTTATAAATAAGACCATTAGTTTTTAACGAAAAATGAGATTTAAAATCATATATTTGTTCTTTAAGCATATTCTTTTCTTGAAATTGCATTTAGACGTACGAGTACAGCGTAGTAGACTCGTCGGGGGTAGATTCGTCGAAATGGTGAATCGTTATTTTTGTTCTTCGTAAGAATTCGTAATGAGTTATTACTCATTAAATATGTAAAATATGAAAAAAACTGGATTTGAAGAATTAATTTTGCTTGTCAAACATTATTAAAACACAATTCAAACCTTCAAAATTAAGGCTGTTTTCAAATCAAAAATACAAAAACAATTGACTTTAATTCAAGATAGTGTGGCAACCCTACACTAGGTCAATGGTCAAAAATTTCATCTTATTATAAAACAATAATTTGTTGAACTATTTTTAATTATTTAATCAAGAGTACATATGCATCTCCTTTTTGGCACGAGTACGATAACATGATAACGGATTTTTGTAGAGGGGTCAAATACAAGCATTTTTTACTATGGGAGGGGAGGGTCTTTCTCGCCTCGTTTAGGGGGTAGGGACGATTTTCGAAAAAACGACTTAAATGGAAAAACAAATATTAAAAAACAACGGCAATACTTAAAATGCAAAACAAAAACGTTTTTAAAAGCCAGAAGTCTGTTCTATATTTCTATATTTCTATATATTTCTTTTATGTATGTATATTTAAATTATATTATTTGTGTCAATAGTTTTCAAAAAATTTGAATTCAAAATCAAAATTTTGATAAAAAAACGCAAACAAAAAATTTTGGATCAATTTTTCTCAAAATTGTGAAACGAAAAACTAAATTTTCTTTTTGTGGTCAATGCTCTTATTAATTCTGAATCGACTACGCAAAACCGAATGCTTTATTTCTTCTAGTTTTTGAGAAAATTGAAAATTACTGATACTACTTTTTTGAGATATTTTTAATTTGCTTACATTGCCAGCATTACAACTGCGTTTTAAAAGTGAGATATGTATGGGTGGGCATGCTGCTCCCCTGCAACCCCCCTGCTAGGGCTCACTATAGGATTTTTGGGATATGTGCGAGGTTCGATGTATGCCAAATTTCGTTTGCATTAAAAGAACTTTGGAAGTATTCTCTGTTTCCCATGTCAATAGCTACTAATGTCAACAGCTACATATATAAATTAAGCTTTAATTTTGACTTTGAAATATTATATTTACTTTTCAGTTCAGTTCTGCCTGATGTGATCTATACAGAGGTTATAAATTTAGTTTTGTTTAATAATGTGTACCTATTTTCTTTGTGACATGTTTCACTATAATTGTTAGCTACCCCTGACATGGCATGGTGGACACATCAACACAATTGAAAGTCACACATTGAAAACGCTCAACAAACAAACAAAAAAAATAAAAAAAAACATGACACAATAGCAAAGAAATAAATTAAAGCAAATTTTTGTTCACGTACTAAAGCTCTCCGCGAGTCGGTGTATTTGAAAGGCATAGACTTTAAGTCGTTCCAATGACGTCAGGCCGACATTAAAAAATGTACGACTTGCAAGATGATCACAGTTGGATTCCTAATATGCGTTTCGAACAGTCAATTTGTAAATAGATATATACTTACACTCACTAAATAAATTTAGTAAGACAAAATTGAGGCTGATGTGGTTTCCTGTATGGATGAACAATTTGTTCTCTTGTAAAGTCTTCTGATGTATATTTAAAAATAAATATATTTGTTCTTCCCTTCAAAGACATTATAACTTATTTAACCTCAATTGATACATAATACATATATATTGCATTGAAACTATTTAAAGGAAATACAAAATAAAATCCTGACCTCTTTTTTTTTTAATAATTAACAAAATAAATGCTTTAAAAAATTATATTTTCTATTTGAGTTCAAGTTTGGTACAAAATATTTTTTTTAGAAATTTTGAATTAATTAATATGGAAAAGAAGCCTAATTAAAAAATGACAAAAACGAACAAATAAATTAAGATGCATATTAAATAAAGTTTGGGCACCCACAAATGTCCCTTTAATTTATACATTTATAAATTTAAACCATTAAATATATAATTATAGACTTTAAAATCGTTGGGAGTCATTGATAGTTTTAATACTTAAAATTTTAAAATCATTATAATAATTTAAAATTTTTTGTAACGACCGAGGACGCGACGAAGAGGACATACTCTTGAAAAAAGAGAAAGTTGTTACCACCGAGCAAACCAACGACCGTACCCTTTTGTCATTTAAAGAAGACTAACTTCAACGCCCTATGATCGCCCGGTCGTTGGCCACTCTCTCTTTCTTTCAAGAGGATAAATATGTGCGGCTAATTGAGTAGAGTGAGAAAAGGGATTATTTGTATTTCTCGTGCAATGTCAACTCAACACTCTTTACTCAGCTCATAACCGCGGCTAAAATAATCATCAACCACTAAAATGACAACTTGTTTTGTTGCCTATTTTACTCAACTTTAATAATTTCAAGCACAGATTTTTCCTTGTTATAAGTAAACTTGCCATTACGGATAATTTATTTCCAACAGTTAGAAATTTAAATTCGATCTTTCAAATTGCATTTTATCGATATTTAATTTTATAAAATTAAAATTAAATATGTTAAATAAATAAGGGTAGTACGCGCGTATGACGATGACGCGATCAAATAGTTCGTGTAGTAATAATAATTCTTATGGCCAGTTGCAGCAAACCATTTTAAATATTTATTGCTTCGTTAAATTTTAAAATGGCATTTATCGGTTGCACCAACCAATTTTAGTTTTAAAAGGCCAATAAACTAAAACGCCATTTTCCTCCAGATAAATTTTAAAAACTAGTTTTAACGAAAATAAAAAAATATTTCACCTTTGACAGGGCATATTTTAAAAGTTACAATTAAAAAAACAAATATTCGACATTAAATAAATCGTTGGAGATTAAATAAATAAAAACAAAAATGAACAGGTAAAATCCATTATTTTACTTTTTAATTATTTCCTATTCAATAAAAATTATTACAGAATTTTAGATTGGTCATCCTCCTCATTTGATGATGATTTATTTGAGGAAATAGCGAGACGCCCAATAATTCATCGATTTCACTGGAATCCATTTATTGATTTCGACGATGTGGATTTCAAATTTAGGTTCAGAGTTTTCAAACAGTGTGTGGAGCAACTTATAGGATTATTTGGTACTCATTTAGAGCCGAAAAACTTGAGAAACCACCCCGTTAGTGCGAAAACCAATTGCTTATCACATTGTGTTTTAATGCCACAGGCTCATTTCCATTCTGTGTTGGAGATATGTTCAATGTTCATAGATCCACAGTTTGTCGAATAGTACGAAAAGTTACACATAACCTAGCCATCCTCAGGTCTTCCTTCGTTTCAATGCCAAAATGTAATGTACCTTAAAGCTATTTTCGCCCACGCTTCATTTTTTTCGGCCAGAATCACTCCATCCGTGGATCTGTTTTCTAATGATCTTGCGGAATCTTAAAGTAATGTCCACCAGAGCATTTTTCTCCTCCTCCACATAATACTTCCCTCTTTCCCTCTTTTTCTTTGAATCCAATTTTTATTTATAAAATGGTTGAAATTGAAATTATAAATAATTTGTTTGTTTTTTGACATCTCTCATATTGCTATCTTACTTACACAAGTGAAACTTTTTCGTTCAGTTTAAAAATCAGCTGACAAAAACCAGGGATGGTTCGCAAACAGCATTTTAGCCAAAAAATCAGTGAAAGACATTGGTGCAACCCAAACAATTTATCAGGTTGATAAATTTTATAAAGATTTTAGAAAAAACTGGTTTTAGTGGATTTTGGTGCAACTTTCATGAGTCTTTCTGAAAAAAACTCCGATTCTTCAGAGGTGTAGCCTATTGGAACTTCTTGTATTTGGAAACCAAATCGTTTATGTTGCTAATAAAACATAATAGGGGCGTTCCTTTTCTTTAAAACCCTGTGACTGTCCAAAACTAAATTTTGTTATATACATATATAAACTTTGACAGACATTTCAAAGTAAAAGAACGCACCTTATATCTCATAAATAAAAAGTGTTCAATAAATTAAAAAAAAAATACCTTCACTTCAGTCAGTCATCAGTTTTATTTATTTTATTCTTAAAGAATTTATTATATCGTATACGGGTGTAGATATTAGATTCAAAATATTATCTGGACATTTCTTATAATATTGTTCACATTGTGATTGTTGACCAGCGAATTCAGCTTTATAGTAAACGTTTGGTAATTTTTCATCTTTCGATGAACTAGGTCTGTAAAAATAAAAAAAAGGCAAAGAAATTAATTTGAAAATATATGAGTGGTTGTGAAATTAATATTTGAATATAATAGGGGGATTCATGCAACGTCGTAAAACACTAGATAAGTTTATCTTTTGGATAAATTTATGTTTTGGTAAATGAACTGTCAAATTTTGTGTGGGAAATGGTTTACGCAAATTGGATAAAATTATCTAAGGATTTTGTTGCGGAAACTTATACAAACGTTATTGTGGCTTTTAGAATTAGACGTTTAATATTTGACGTTTAACGAACAGCTGATTCAATTACGCAGCATTTATCCAAACAAATAAAAAGGACGTTCATGCAAACTTTTGCGTAAACTTATCTTTTTACACAATTGGTAAACTTATCTCGTTGCATGAATACACTTAATATGTATGTATATGTGATTAGGCAAATTTTATTAGTAATTTTTGAACGTTAACTCAACAAGATGCTAGAGCTATCGACCCATTTAGGTGGGTCCAAAAGTCCACAATTCTACCTTGGTGGGCCAGAAATCCATAAGAAATTCTTATGAAATTCTGGCCCATCGATTGTGGATTTCTGACTCACTTTGGTGATTTTAAAAATGTTCATTTTATTATTATTAACAACTATTTATTTTGGTTTTTTGAAGCTTAAGATGCGTCTTATGAGTTCAATAGGAAATGATATTTGTTTGCTTAAATCCATTGCTCCGCTTAGGGTATGTCCAGTCGTCAAGCAGGCGCCAATTTCAACAGTTTTCTTAATAATACCTTAAGTATGATTTAAAAAATCGACAAAATATTTGTGGAGTTATGACCCACTTCCTTTCAAAAATTATAGAATATTGATCCACTTTTTTGTGAACTTCTGGCTCATGGGAGGGTTATTAGACCACAATTGATTTGTGGACTTTCACCCAAGTGGGTCAAAGTTCATTGTGGATTTTTGGTTAGCTGTACTATTTGGTAGCCTTAAAGTTCGCTTTAAAAAGAACCCCAGCAACTTCTTGACATTTTACAACTCTATTTTTTCTCAAATTTGAGATGCATCTTCAACGTCTTTGCAGTGCATCACATTGTGGAAACTGTTCAGAAAATTTGCTTCCACATTTTATTGCAGAGTGTCATATAACATTTCATAAATATTTTTAAACCTCGTTGAGATTCCTTATAGCTATATTAATTTCCCGAGCAATCTTTCTATACCAAAAAGGTCTAGTTCAATGTTTATTTCGCAAGTTCGTTTGAATTTATTTCCATATTTAAAAAAAAAAATTCGGGGCTACAATTAAAACATTGTTTTAATTGTATAGCCCGGATTCCATATTCGCTTTGGCCACTCAGTGCTTTTGTTTTTTCTTTCTAATTTCTTATACATACCTATATCTAAATAATTTTTTTTAATAATAATAATTTTTAAAATAATTTGTTTGAAATACCATTTGGAAGTGTGAAAATGAAATTATTTGCAATCCGATTTGAAAATATTTCTGAATTTCAGATCTTGTAATAAAACATAAAAATTACTTTTGATAAGCCTTAAGTTTCTAGCAAAATAGCTGTTTCGTTAATATTCAACAATATCTTATTAAGGAGGTACACTCAGGCGTATACGTACTTTTTCAATTTATTATTTTTTTTTTTCAATTACTCATTCTCATATCTAACGTGAGGTTCTCTCTTAAAAATATAATTTTATTAGTGAGCAACCCTGTCAATATTCATTTAAGCCTTGTCTTTTTTTTAAAGTTATAGCTATTGCATCTAAACTTAAAAGTAAATAAATATAAATTTGTTTGTTGCCAAGGTGCCTTACTTTTTTATAAATTATATTGATGAAGAACCAAATACCAAAATACAATAATTAATGTTCCATTATTATTTTATTATTTTTTGTACTAAAACATATTTTAATCCTTCAATATATGTTAAAATATACCGGACATTTCATAAAGCCAAATTATTCTTTATATAGCTTCATCAAAACGTAATCCAGAAAGACTATTTTTGGACTTTGTATTTGATTTGATAAGAACCATTTTAAAGGGTGATGTTTGTAAAGTTACTTACGAAAAAATTATGTGTATAACAGATCCTAAGAAACCATTAATCTCTCCAATTCCAGAAGCATTTGTGTCGCAGATCAATCGCAACAAGCAACTCCGACCATTGTATCCATACCTGTTGAAAGAATAAATAAAATAAATAAATAAATAAAAAGCTTAATGCATTTCTAAAAAAAAATGTCTTGACGCTTTAATAAAGTCAGCATTTATTAAAGGCCCAATCACCAATCTACAAACTGATTCATAAAAAAGTTTTGATTTTTATATGTACATCACATAAAATCAATGTATAAAATCAAAAAATGTCATTCCAATCCAAAAAAAATTACAGTACAGTACAGTTTTATCATACACTTTGCTTTTATTTTCATTTTCAGAATTATTTTAGTCAATGAGTGTAAAACAAAAAGTACTTATTCTTAAAAATTTTTTTGATGCTGCACAGTTTTTTTTATATATATTTTAAAGTAGAAAAAAAAAACAATCCCGGGGTTTTTAGCCAAATTTTTTACTTCCAATATTTTTTTTTATTTTAATTTAAATTTTTTTTCACGAAACAAATAATCTAGATTATAAACGAAAATAAAATGAGCTTTAATAAATAAAATTCCGCTATAAACTTCTTCTGCTATAAAAAAATTGAATCAATAGTAATTTTTAAAATTGATAAAATTGTAACATTTTCAAGTTGATTATACTTTTTACTTCCAAAAATTGCTGTATTTCTTAAAAAAAAAAAATTATTTTGATGCTCTAAATTCGAACCTATTTTGTAAAGATAAAATTGAAGCTCTAAAATCTCTTCGTGTTACTTTTCAGCGTAAACACAAAAAGAACTGAGAAGAGTCTACGTGAGAAGTTGATAATCCTGCTTTATGGCACTGAAGCATGATAGACTTAATCAAAGGTGGATTAAGCGATTTTGCATTCAATTAGAATATGTAAAATTGTAGGTTGAAGAGAAATAAATTCTCCAAATCGTAGAATCTTCGAGTCTAACCCGCAGCGAGCAGACAGTAGAATAGCGAAGGACAATAAAATATTTTAAATGAAAAACAATAAAAAGAAGTCTTACTTATTTACTCTAAGAATTATAAAAAACTTGTTTCTTTTTCTTAAATATAAAATTAAGTAACTGGCGTTCATTGCTGCACCTAACAAAAACTGCTGGGCCGATTTTGACTAAATTGCACGAAAAACTGTCAGGTAAATTACAAAGATTGCCTTAAAATTGGAACTTAATACATACATACATACATACATTGAGTTTTATATATTTATATACATACATACATAGATAATAAAAAGAGCAAACAAAAGTTTGTTGATAAAACTGATAGAGCCTCCGCACACTACAGACTTTCTATGGGCCGACAGTTTGGTTGCCCAAAAAAAAATGTTCGTGCCACATTTTCTAAAAAAACGTGCCATTGTGCCATATTAAAAAAACGCAAATTTTTATATTAAAAAAATATATATGTACATAATTCAATTGTGGGGTGAAATACAACAAAAAATTAGAAGAAATAATTTGTTCTTTTCGTGTATTGTCACGATATAATTTTCGTATCAAAAAAGCACTATCATGCCACTTCGGCAACGCTTATGTATCCTCCTTCGCTATTGTTGGTTCAATTAATTTCACATGCTTCTCCGATAAAAGGAGAAAATTTTTGTGGGGTAATCCAATAATTTTGGAATGCAACCCGACGAAATTATCGGCCGATAAAAAGTCTGTAGTGTGCTTAAAAATTTAAATCCATTTTTCTAAGGTCCATCCATTGCATATACATATGTAAGCATTGATAATATAATTTTTTCTTGAAAATTTTATTTTAACATTTATTGTATCAAACTTTTGTTTAAAAGTTTATCAAGAGATATTATATGTATATAGGTAGATTCTCTAACATTTTAAAAACTATTTCTTGTAAGTTTAAATTAAGGTACATATGTAATTCACATGAGCCAATGGTCTTTTTTTTGAAGTGTTCATAAAAAAAATTTAGGGGACCATTATATTATTATACATAAATTATTAACCTTATATACCTACATTTGAAATCTATGTTTTAGCATGCTGTAGAAAGTTGTCCTTGATAGCAATGATCTCTTTTCACGATTTGTATCCTTTTCGCTGTCGATTTCTTCTTCTTGGGAAGTTGTTACATTTGTGGGGATAATTTCATTATTTGAAGTGATTTCTGTGACATTTTCATTATCAGAATTTTCTAGCATAATGGTGTTATCATTCGTTGTATTATCATCTTTAACATTTTTAATAACATCTTGATTTTCTACTTTATCTGTCACTTGTTCTTTATCTTTAGCAATATTAGGATCTTTAGGGTGTTTTTTACGTATTTGATCTTTCATACGTCGAGTGTCCCCAAATTCCAGATACTAAATTTAATAAAAAGAAAATGGATTATTTTAGAATTGTGACAGATACTTAATTTAAAAATATACTGTCAGTCAGGCCGATTCTTTCAGACGGTTATTCAATTAAATAAAACTTTTAGTAAACTTTGAATCTTTATTTTGTCGACTTATAACCTCGACTTCTTATATCGGACTCTAAATCACAACTCAATTGGGTTCTTATTAATACGGAGAGAGGAGTATATGATATGAAAAGGACGGGCATAGGTTCAATATGGGATGGGAAATAGATGTTGGATGTAAGGATGAGGATGGGGAAATAATAGTGATGACAGCTCGGCCCTTCCTGATAAGAACTCGTCCCGAGTTACTCTAGATCTGTTACGTCTTCATCATCATCTTCATATTCTTCATCGATTTCAGGGTATAATGCACACCATGGTTTGAGTTTGTCGCTACTCGCAATTGTACTGAATCGTCGTCGCTTTAACTGTGCACCATCCATATCTTCGACAACATATCGGTCGAATCTTAAACATTTCGCGATGACATAAGGACCTCTGTATTTAATCTCAAGCTTCCGGGATTCACCGGTACTAGGGATAACACCCTCTATTAATACCAGATCTCCTTCTACGTATTTATGTGGACTTTTATGCTTTGCATCGAATCGAGTTTTCCAAAGTGCGCGTGCTGCCTCGATATTTTTAATGGCTTCTTCACGTTTTTCATTAGCTGGGGGGTCGTTGAAGTTTATGTTGTCGTCATGCAGTGCCGCCAGTAGTTTGTTACCCCCGATGTCTCGTAGCGGAAAATCATATATAAGTTCGATAGGCGAATATTTTGTCGTTGCATTGGCTCTGGTATTTATAGTCCATTGTAGTCCGCGTAGTTCAGCGTCCCAGTCCTTTACGTTCATTTGTGATGCTTTTAAGTACGTTAGTATGCTCTGGTTCACATCGTAGACCTTTAAGACCGGTTCTTCTGTTAAGATTTTGATTAGCTGTCGAAACGCATCGTCACATTCGGCCGACCATTGAAACTCGGCGTCCTTTCTCGTCAGACGCGTCAAAGGCAAGGCAATGTGAGCGTAATTAGCTACAAATTTTCGAAAGAACCCAGTAAGGTCCAGAAATCTTCTTATTTCGGTAACGTTGCAAGGAATTGGATATTCTCGAATAGCATTCGTTTTGTTCTGACCCGGTTTAAAATTTAAGTCAAGCAGTTCTTGAAAAATTCGATTGACTGATTGTTGCTTGGGGAATGGGATGGCATATGGCTTTTTTCGAATTGGCTTGTCTGACGTTAGCCTTATGTTCATTTTAACCGTCGCGCACTTTCCTAGCTCTTTTAAGTTTTCACCGAAGCAATCAGCGAACGAATTTAGCAGCTCGAATATCTGGTGTTTTTCGTCAGCAGACAATTCACTACCTACATCGATTTTTGTATTGTCCAGCGCGACCACATTACATTTCCCGTTCTCTATTACAACGCGCCCTTTGCAGAGAATGTCAGTGCCTATCAGAACATCGTAAGCCATCACATTATCGTCAACTATCATCAATTCGCTTTTATAATCACGACCGTCAATGGTAATAGGTAAACAAAGCATTTCCCGGCACTTGTATTCACCGCCAGCGAATCCGAATAACTTTTTATCACAGGGAGCCATGTAATCAACGAAATTTTGGGCCAGGTTTCTTGTAATTAGCGAACTGCAACTTCCCGAATCAATTAATGCCAAACACTTCACACCCTTTATGCCGATTTCTTTTAACGTTTCTTTTTGAAAATTGTTTCCGATTACATTTACCGGCGCTCTATTTAGATATGGACAATTTTTAGTTTCGTGTGCAGTTGTCGAACACTTTTCACATCGTGGTTTTCTTTGCGTTTGCGTACAGTTTCTGGATACGTGACCGCGTTCGCGACAGTTGTAACATATAAGGCCAGAAGGACGTTCCATTGTTTGCGGTTGGAAAATTGGAGCAAGACGTGGTGCCCCCGCATACGGACCTTCACTCGCGCATACTCGGTTAAGTGTATTCAACAAATCAGAGCACTTATGAAATGTTATCGCTGATAGCATCCGACGTAATCCGTCGTCGAAAAGACCATTAATTACATAGCTTATAATTGCGTTATCGTCCAAACAACCTCGACGACCAAGAGACAGCACTTTGTAATAATATTCGATCGTGGTTTCATCTTTCGTCATTCGCGTTTGCATCATTTGCCTATGCACGTCGGCTGTATTAATTACACACGGAAAATCAGTAAGAAATGCTGTTACAAAATCTGACCAGGAGCGAAAAACGTTTTGTGCATCCACCCACAATTTGGCGGCTCCTTTCATTTTGCTCTGTACCGCAAATAACACGGAAGTTTCACTCCATTGATACACATTTCTTAATTGTTCAATACGGTCAACAAATTGCATGGATGATATACTACCAAAGCACGGGTCGAATTCTGGCATAACATATAAAAGATCGCGAATGTTACTGTATTGCACCGATGGCAACTCGGTTTGCCTTGCAGCTGACACTTGGGTATAATTTTCGTTTCTACTTCCAAACAACAGATCACTCGCGCCTCTATTTACTCCGCCCGACGATGGAGAGACAGGTATATTTTCGGTAAAATGAACGTTGGATGTAGTTGTAGCCATATGTTGAGTCGCGAAAAGAGGCAGAGACAAAGCGTTTGTTATTATTTCATTAGAACGAGAAGGTTGTATTATCGAATTTTGTCTATCGTCTTGTGCAGTCATTTGCAATTGTGTTGGTGGTGAAAGAGCAAAAAAATTGGACGAGACATCTGCTTGCGTCGTTTTGTTACTACCGACGACCGTTACAGTTGCCGACTCAGTGACGGACACTGGTATAGAAATAACTGGTGTTGGATGTACGATTTCCTTCGTCAGCCTAGCATTTTCGTGTTGCAACTGCGTAGATAGATGGATGACGGTTGCAAGTTGTTGGGTCAGTACCTCCATTGACCGTTGGAGTGCACCGACATCGTCCCTCAACTTACCTACGTCCCCGTCATCATCCTGCTCTATTTGACTACCCGACGAAACGGATTCTGCGGCTTTTTGCAACTCTTCGAATTCGTATTTAGACAACCGAGTTAAAAGTTCACTTTTCGTTCCCGTCGTTTTTTCGTTTAATTGTCCGAGAATATTTTTCAGTTCTTTCACGGTTAACTTATTTAACGTCGTTAAATCCATTTTTCCTTCCATCTAGATGCATATCCCGATCCAGATCCAAATCCCAGTTCTGATTTTGTCAGTCAGGCCGATTCTTTCAGACGGTTATTCAATTAAATAAAACTTTTAGTAAACTTTGAATCTTTATTTTGTCGACTTATAACCTCGACTTCTTATATCGGACTCTAAATCACAACTCAATTGGGTTCTTATTAATACGGAGAGAGGAGTATATGATATGAAAAGGACGGGCATAGGTTCAATATGGGATGGGAAATAGATGTTGGATGTAAGGATGAGGATGGGGAAATAATAGTGATGACAATACTAAATTAAAAAAAAAGAAAATGAATCATTTTAGAATTATGGTTCTTAAGTAAATGTTATTTAAATCCCATGTCAACATTTCTAAATGATTATTTTGAACTAAATATAATGGAACTTTTTCTGAAATTATATTATGTAATTGGAATGTATAAAATCTGTAACTACTTTATGAATTTAAGGTCGAACTCGAATTTAAGACACCGATAATCTTTGAAAAAAAAACCTTTCTAGAATAGGGCAGACTGGGTTGGGTGCCGTTGAAACAACCTTTACTTTATCGTCAATATAATTGCCTTTTATAAGCCAAGCAATGATGAAGGTATGTTAAATGAAAGAGTATGTTTCTATCTATATATGGACATTGGACAATCTTATTTAAGTACTCAAAGTGTTATTTTCGATGGTTGATATTTCTCGGTCCTATTTTCGGGACCGAGATGGTGAAGCATATTAACGAAGATGATATCTCGTGTTTTATTCTACACTTTTCACTTTGAACAAACATATTCAATACTCTTACACCAATAGAAACACAATAATAAGAAAAAACTTCCTAAAAAAAAATTACTTTTGGTTGTCAAAATTTCGTGTTCGAAACTGTTTCCGCTTCGTTCGTCCTTTGGACCCATTCGCCCCCCCCCTCCCAACGGTTCGCAAGATAACCATCCTTAGTTTCAATCGTAACCAGTCTACTCAACATGAAATGTAGCAGGTTTCGGTTATTGAAGGGTATTGAAGGGTATTGAATGTGAGGTTAACTAAACAATATTTTTGTAATGAAATTATTGTAGCTTATTCTAATTAATTTCTTTAAACAAACAACGGAGATGATAGTCGTGTTTTTTTTGCAAGTCCATATGGAATTAGACGAAAAAAACGACATCGGGATTTGACGTTTCCTTACAACCTATCGATAGCAATATGATAACTCGTATCGTTAAAACAGTTTTTTTCTGGACTTAAGTTAAGTCTCGAAAATTATCTGGACTTAAGTTGTTGGTGTATTTACATACGTGTAAATCGCTTTGCTCCGAAGTCGTCTTTTTTCGTCAATTCTTTATGGACTTGCAATAAACTTTAGAGATGGTTTACATGATTGTGATTCAAAATAATTGCATGACTAGATCCCACGAACTTGTTCTTGTGAATAAGCATTGAAGACGTAAAGTATTTATAAACCAAACAGTTGCGAAACTAAAAGTTGCGTGACCGCGGCGAGCCTTAGAGTTGCTGATGACTAATAATGGACTAATGACAGATAATGGATCCTGTCAAACTGTCATGGTATTTTAGTTCAGTATTTTTTGACATTTTATCTTCGGCTTAGTGGTTAGTCACAGAGACGTAGACTCCATCTGGGAGACTTCTACTACAACGATACGAGTGATCTAGGAAATACTTCTATAAGTAAATTTGCACACTTGATTAGGAGCTCAAAATGGTTTAATTGAGTAAGGAAAAGCTTTCCCAGATCTATGTGGTATCACAATAGGCCAACAATTGGTCTAAGTGCGTCGCGTCGGTTCTCCGCCGACAGCCAGTTCAACCTAACCTAACCTAGTGGTTAGTAGGTCTTGTGGTAAATTCCAGCCTAAGCCCCGTTCATCGTATCTAATCCAGCAATTTGAAATGTTTAAAGTTAGTATTATAAACATACAAAATTCAACTAAAAGAATTGAAGCCGGTAGGTCTTATTAACTTCATCAGCATTTCGATCTTTGGGCTCTCAAATGCTTAAAGAAGATCAACTTTTTTCGACTTAAATTATTTTCTTTAGCTCATTTTCAGCTTAATGGCTACGTCTATAATAAAAACTGCCAAATTTGGGCTAAATAGAAACTCGAAAGATTTCAAGATATGCCATTACACACACAGCCCGTGAAATCATGGCTTTATTGCAATTAATTTAACACTCTGTACCAGTAAATGACCAACCCGATCATGATTATAGACTTTTTCCTTTGAAGCTAAGTAAAATCCAAGGCCTATGATTACGGAATTGGAACCCAATATTACTCGTGCCATTGTCCAAATAGCACTTGAAATACTCGAACTCGTCATTGAAAATTGGAACTTCAGAATCGACCATGATAGCCGCAGTTACGGTCAGCATTTGAATTAAATTATTCTAAGTTTGCCATGCTATTCTTTTTAATTATAAATAAAATGTAAATATATCGATAAATTATAATAATAGCAAAGATTACCCCATAGAGAAGATATTTTTTATTTTTGAAAATATAACCTCTTAAAACCAAATCGAAAAGAATACAATTTTTTCCAAAATATTCAGAACCCTATTTCCCTAATGTTAATTTTTTTCCGAAAAACTTGAAATGCAGATTTATTTTAATTAATTTTGATAAAATTTGAATAAACTAGAGTGAAGGAGCTACCCGTTCTAGATGAGAACGAACATTCGAATTTTTCCTCTTGGGAGTCACATAAAAATGTTCTGTGCATGCGCCATATGGAACTTATTCGTTTAAACTATAGGCTATAGGCTATAACTCGAAGCACAAAACACAAAAACTACTATTTTGGACTCCTACATTATCGTTATGTAAAGTTTGATTAAATCATCGAAAATTTTTTTTCACTCAAAACCAAAACTAGCAACTAAAATTAATTTGACATTTGGAAACTTTTGTTTTCTGTAAAATGTCCCACTATTCTGTTATTTTTATGTTCAAAAATTTTGTTTACATAATTGTACAAAAAATGAAAACAAATCAACTTACCGTTGGAAGCTGCCAATTTACCGGCAAATTGTAATTAGCTTCAAAGTTGTACGAAACAAAAACATTCCTATGTGGTCCAAGATCCAAGGGAACTGCAATTGCTGCGAATATCTATTTCCATTCAGAATTTTAGATATATATGTATGTACATTATACAAATAATATAATCCCAATCCATTCAACTTACACCATAGGCACTATTTGAAGGGAAGAAAAACGCACTGTTCACGATTTTGATGCAAAACACCATTAAAACTCCAGTGTATAATGTCAACATTTCCGCTAATAGTATAAATACAAATGTTTATTGAACCTTTGAAAATGTGTACAAATTTTAAAATTCTAAATAATACCGAACCTATTCTATTTGAATGATACCAATGAAATGCTTGAACCGGCAAAAGTCAAACCACGCACAAACGGCAAAAGAATTTAAAAGCAAGAAATTGTGACAAAGCAATTCAATTAGAACTTCTTCCAAAATTATTTAAATAAATAAAACTTCTTGTTCTTTGGCCTACATTATTTTTATTTTCTGAGATGTTAAACTTGGGGCGGCACAGTTCTTGTGAATCTTTGATCCAAAGTTGTTGGTTGAAATTTTCATTTAATTTTACTAAAAAAACTGTTAGATTGTTTGAAAATGTGTTATGCAATTTATGACAAGATATAGTGGGTTCGTCATTATGTTTTATGGAACTGTTTTATTGCTTTGAAAAACAAAATTCCGGAAGTGGAATTTATTTAAAAATGAACGCTTTTTTTGAAAGGAGTGTTATGTTAACTCAGTGTTGTTTTGAATGCTAATGGAATTAAGGGCACATAATTTGTTTAACAATTAAAAGTTCCATGTGGTGTCTGGGCAGTTATAAAAAAAAACTTAGCCAACAAAAGTAACACTGTCAAGCAGAAACGATTCGAAAAACTGTCATATAGGTAATTTAACACCACGATGACAAGGATTGTAAAATCATTGAATGGAAAATAATTATCCGTTATCAGTTAATAACTTCTGAGTAGCTGCATGTATGGATTATTTATTGTATCTTAATTCACAATTAGACTAAATGATGAATATATTGATAGGTCCACGTGTCGTTAGGTAAACTTGTACACATAGCGAGTTACATTTAAATTTTAAAGAATTGCTCTCAAAATCGAGAATTGCTTTTTTCGATGAAACTTTTTTCAATAGTTTTTAATTTAGCACTAGCCGAGTTCACAACAAAAAATAAAATATTTTTCATTTAACGTTTGACAGAAAAAGGGGTGTATTCAGATTGAATCTCTCACCCCTTGAGAGAGCAGTTCTTTCGTGTTGAGAATTGACCTAGAATTGTTCTTTTTCTTGCAATGAAACTCTTAAAATAAGAAAAGGGCACATCTTTTGACAGAAAGAGCAAATCTTTTCGTGAATGAAATTCGCTATTAATTATGAAAAACAATTAAAACTGTTTTGGTCATTTGCTTGATTTTTTTAAAGAATCTTTGAAAAAGACAAAAGTTTATAAATTGAGTTATAAAATTGAAACAAATATAAAAGGCATATTATTTGTATTGTATACAAGTTATTGGAGACTTAAAAAAAAAGTAAAAGGAGACCACTATACAGAAATTATCCAGTGGAAGAAAAGAATAGTCTAGAGTTAATTATAGACTATTATATTGTTATATTCAGTATTGGGAGTAGATCAAAAACTCAGCTGGCACGAAAAATTTATCTGCCACCAGGAAAATAAATAATTGCATTTTCAACAAAAATTCATTTGCCCCTAAGGTACTGAAAATAAAATGCATGACTGGGTCGTACGAACTTGCTCTTATGTACAATCACACTGTGGTTTTAAAGTCTTAAAAATTTTAAAAACTTTTCATTTGATGAAAATTTTTTTTTAGTTATTGGAGCCTATTAAAAATATAGTCTAGTTTAAGAAAGTAAAATATGAGTACATAAATATGCACAATATAGCATTGTCTTCCACTTCGTACATATGCATAGAATTTACAATTAAAAAATGTTAAAAAATCAATAAAATTAGAAATAAACTGATTAAAAAAAAAATATCTGAAATTGATTTGATTGATGTACACCAAGTGATTTCTTACACAAATCTTAATTTATGAGAACAAATTTTTAAAAATCATTGGAGCAGTTTTTTAAAAAATTAATTTTTTATACCTATATATAAAACTTTGAATATATTTTTAAGAAAAATTATTGGTACGCCAATTTTTAGTACTTATTTTTAGCGGAGTTTAAAAATTAATTATGAAAAAAAAATATCCACCCATTTTCAAAATATCGAATTTTCAAAAAATAATTTTGAATTTTTTTTTAAATCTAAAATTTGATTTTTTGAAAATTTTGATATGCAATATTATTCAAACTTATTAGTAGCTTTTGTGTAAACAATTTCATTAAAATTGGTTCAACAGATAATGCGATGGTCGAATACCCAAAAAAATGGTTCTATGAGAGGTACCATTTTTAAACGATAGATACATTTTTTCCAATAATATGGTAGATCGTTCTGATATTAGTTCACACACAAATTTTAATCAAAATCGTAGAAGCCGTTTTTGAGAAAATGAGATTTTCAATACCCGTTTTTAAACATTTGTATGGGAGGTACCGTTATATGTTTGGCTATAAGAAAAAAATGTATTTAAAATCTGCTAGATAATGTCAAAAACCTGCTGGGTGCTTAGATTGATAAAAATCGACAGAGTCGTTTTGGAATTATTAAGTCCTCAAACAAAATTATATTGTAAATTTTTACTTTCTCTATACAAAATTTATCAAAATCAGTTGAACCTTTTTTGAGCAAACCGAAAATCAGAAAAATGGTTCTATGGGAGGTACCATTTATAACCATTTTTCGGAAATTTTTTTTTATAAAATTGTATCCTTTTTGTTAAAAAAAATTGCGACACGATCATCGTAATGTCAACTTTAATCAACATCTCGAGTTCGATTTTTTTTTACGAATGCATAACTTGCCATATTGTATGTAGTACCTATGTATATATCGCAAGTAAAAATTACTCCAAAATATACAAACATTTAGCAAGTTCAGTACTCCACAAAAAACAACTTTCCCAACTACATATGTATGTATTTTTGAATTTTGAAGAATTTTGATGAAAGATGATAATTTCGTGAATTCAATGAATGATTTACATATTTGCAACATAGTGAATAATTTTTTAGGATATCATAATTCCATAAATTATTAAGAATTTGTGCCGGGCTTGCTGTAAATTTTTAAAAGTATGAGTTCACTACCTCTACAATGATTTGGAAAGATTTCCCGAAAATCTGGAATCATATTATATCAAGGAACAAAGAAAACGATTCCACCAGGACCTAAAATTCATGAAAGATAGGTATTAAAGTCGATGGGATGAACACATGATGGTTGATTACTGCTGACGGTGTATCACGCGACAGTGTCTAAAGGACACTCATGTAAGAAAATCTCAAAAAAGAAGCTTTATTTATTCATGTATAATAACAAAAAAATGTAAAAAAATTGCCTTTGTTATTAATTAATGTTGTTATAGGTAGGAAAGTATCAATTCACAATTTAAATAGACTTAGATTTTAATAAGCTAAATTTTTTTCCCTAAGCACGAAATTCGAGTGAATAATTATTGCCGTAAATGTTTATTTCAAAAATACAAGATTAATAAAGTTTTTATTTTGCTTTAATTTTAATTTGAGAATATTTGCATTTGAACCAGGATTTCAGAGATCCACCTTGATAACATCATGAAGATACTTTATGTATACAAAATGTGAATTCTTATACACACACACATTTATTTCACTTTAAAATAATTCAAAGTAATACAGAAATTTTATTTAGAAAACTTTCTGGACAATCATGTTCGTAGACCTTGCATTTATTTCTGAAACCAAGCTCTTCTGCTTTATACATAGCTTGTGGTATATTTTCGTTTGCTGATGAAGTTGGCCTGCGAATAAAAAAAAAATATTATTCAATATTATTTCTTCTTCTTATTCTATTGTTATCGACACAAACATCCGGTTCCAAAGCAAGTTAACTTACATAAAAAGTACATGTAAAATACTTCCTAAGACCCCATTAGAAACATAGAGGCTTGATTCAGCAACTTCACAAATGGTGCGCAAGAGACAATCGCTTCCATTTAATCCAAAATGTTCCATGTAACCTATTACACTACGATAAAAGTTCGTTCTAGTATATAACGAACGCTGATGCCGAGCACTTTCAATATTCGTAACACCATTGCTAACATCACTAAACATTCCATTTAAATTCCACTAGAATTTTAAGAATACTATTATATTTTCAATTTATTGTTCTCCATTGATAAATTTACGTTTAAATTTACCTTTTTGATTAGATTGTAGTGTGTGTCATTTGGAGGCAACCCATAATTGGTTTCCAAGTTAAATGCAACGTAAATATTTCGATTTGGCAGATCTACAGGAATTGCGACAGCAGCTAAATACTAAAAGATAATTTAGAAGTTCTTACTAATTTGCATATATGTTCATATTATGTAGTAATGTAAATGTATTGCGAATACTCACTCCAAATGAATTTCCATTTGTAAAAGCAAGTGTCCGTTTGGAACGAATGCAATTGATAGTGCGAAAAATAAAACCGAAAGATAACAAGGCAAGAGCAAGCGATGTAAATTGTATTTTAGTGAAAGATAGGTCCATTCTTTATCATAATTTGTTGCAGACTAAACTAGCATTTATGTTATATGCCCTCTACAGCGTTGAGCTATAATTTAGAGTTGAATTTTCAAGAAGTATGTCAAACTTAATGTAAGTATTTAGCACAATTACGTTAAGACACAAGATCATGGTCTTATAGTTAACAAATGCAAAAATATTTGCATTTTAAACTGCATGGATATAAAAATGCATGTATGTACATGTACATACATACATAGGTAGCTTAGTCCAATATAAAAAAATAAAAATTAATATCTCAATAAAAACATAATAATTACAAAAAGGAGAATTTGTTCTTTTAGCTATGGTTTTAAAAGGTCTGATGTCAAAAAACCAAATAACATCTTAAGGAATCTTAAGTTGAATTTATGAACAAAAAAAAAAACGGAGTGAAAATCAAATTTGAACATTTTTCGAGGAATGCGAAAATCTATAAGCGGTGCCATTAATAACTATTTTTCGGAATTTTGCCACCAAATTAAATTAACTGATTTTTTCTTGAAAAATCTGTGGGGTTTAAAAAAAATGGTAAAAAAAAGATAACAAGTACTGTTATTTTTTTCTCCTCTAGGGAATCACATAAAAATGCTCTGTACCAAATTTGAAACAAATCGGTTTTTCCGGTTAAGCTCTACCTGAAATTACAGTGGATTACAACCTCGACATTTTTCTTACACAAAACGAATGCTTGCCCTATAGAGCAAGGTAGAACAAACGTTTAAAAAAAAACATTATATACATATATAAATTTTTGCCCATAAATGATAATGAAACTGTTTTTCTAAAAACATCAGGGATCAAATTGACCCCAAAAAAGTAAGGTAATTGAAACACGACCTAGGTTAGGTTAGGTTAGGTTAGTGGGCTGACAGTTGATCTTGTTACCGTCACACTTAGATCAATGTAGATCCATTGTGGTACCCTAGGGATATGCTCCCTATATAAAGAAAACAATAAAGCAATTGAGAATTGCTTCCAGACCCGCAGTGGGTGTGGTCCTCATAACCCCTGTGATTCCAATACATGCCATTCTTTGTACCTTGGTCATGGTTCTAAGGTTGGTAACTTTGTCCAATGCATTCCACCAGACTAGATTACCATATGTAAGCACAGGTCTAATTATGGCTGTGAACAACCACTTAATAATTTTTGGACTCGGCCCCCAGGTTTTACCAAAAATTCTATTGCAGGAGTAGAAAGCAAACATGGCTTTGTTAGTTCTTTCCTTAATGTTGAGACTCCAATTCAGTTTCTTATCCAAGATCACACCAAGATACTTAGCGTGGTCGGAGAGTTTGAGTTGGGTCCCTTCAATAAGGGGAATTTTGAAGGGTGGGACTTTCCTTCTGTTCGTGAAAAGGACCAGTTCGGTTTTATGTGGGTTAACCGCTAGGCCGCAGTTCTTAGTCCATGTATGCACTATTGATAAGGCATTTTCTATTTGCTCGCTAATTGTAGTGGGGAATTTACCTGTCGCTAGCAATGCTAAATCATCAGCGTAGGCAATTACTTGAACTCCACTATATTTAAGTCTCATGAGGACTGTGTTCATCACGAGTATCCAGAGAAGTGGAGAAAGAACCCCACCTTGTGGAGTTCCTCTGGAAGTAGATACTTTGATCTGTACTCCCCCTAACTCTGAGTAGATCTGTCTATTTTTTAACATGTTCATTATCCACCTAATGACGGCGTTGTTCACATTAAGGTTTACAAGCGCTCCTTCCACCGCTTCGTTCCGAACATTATTGAAGGCTCCTTCAATGTCTAGAAAGGCGGCCAAAGTGTATTCTTTGTTCTTAAGTATTTTTTCAATAGGGCTGACGACACTGTGTAGTGCTGTCTCTACACTTTTCCCTTTTGTATACGCATGTTGGGCTGGAGATATGTTTTCCGAGCTCAATGTATTGCGTATATAAAGGTCTATTAGTCTTTCAAAAGTTTTTAGGAGAAAAGACGTGAGACTGATGGGTCTGAAGTCTTTAGGGCCTGTGTGGCTTGGTTTTCCAGCTTTCGGAATAAAAACCACTTTGACTTCCCTCCACGCCTTAGGCACATATCCCCATTTCAGGCTACTTAGAAATATGTTTTTTAAATGCGGGATTACATGGTCAACACATTTTTGTAACATCATGGGAAAGACACCGTCCAACCCTGGTGATTTGTACGGTGAAAAGGAGCTAATAGCCCATTTAACCTTTTCTTCCGTGATCAACTCTTCAGGTATTGCGTTCTCGATGCAGAGCCCCAATTGTGAATTCTTTTTATCATTCGAGGTGCAACCTGGAAAGTGTGCGTTTACTAGGAGTCCTAGTGTTTCGCTACACGATTCCGTCCAATGTCCATTAGGTTCTTTAAGAGATCCTAGAACAATTGGTTCCTTTGCTAGTATTTTTCTGAGTCTTGCTGATTCATTAGTACTCTCAACTTGACTACAGAAGTTTCTCCACGAGCTGCGTTTAGCTCTTTGTGTTTCTATCTTAAATTTCTTTTGACTGGATTTGTAAATTTCCCAGTCAGTGTCTGCTCTTGTGCGCTTGGCAACGTTGAAAAGTCTCCTGGTTTCTTTCCTAATGGTACCAAGTTCACTTGTCCACCAGGGTGGTTTCTTTTTACCTTGACCAGATTTTAGTGGACAGCCTTTTTCTAATGCTTTACCGAGAATTTCAGTGAAGTTATCATTTGCTATGTCTATAATCTCGGGTTTTAGCGTCGAGTTAGTGTTCAGTTTTTGTATATTCAACTTTACTTCCCTATTAAAAATATCCCAGTTTGTTTTTCTTATATTTCTAAAAGGTTTACGAGAGTCTGGGGTGTCGGGTATTAAGAATTCTATGAGTTTATGGTCAGAAAATGACTCATCTTTTAATACCCTCCACTGGTCTATGGAAACTGTATCCGAGTTGCTTAAAAGCGTTACATCGAGTACTTCTCTACGATTCTTAGTAATAAAAGTGGGTTCGTTTCCCCTATTTGCTACCAAAATGTTATTTTCTATAATGAATTCAAAAAGTAACTCACCCCTGTCATTGATGTCAGTGCTGCCCCATTGTAAATGGTGTGCATTGGCATCACATCCCACAACAGCGTCCCATTTCTCCAATGCGGCACGTTGGATGAGCTGTTTGGTCATCTCAGCCGGTGGTCCTTCCATACCGTCACCTGGCATATAACAAGATGTTATGACGAGTGGTGGGAGCCCGGTTCGTTCGAGCTTTACCGTCGTTTGGTCTAAACAGCTGTATCTGGATAGAAGAAAGAGATTAATCTGTTTTCTAGCTATAATACAGGCTCTACAACTACTGTTAATGCCTACATTTGTGGTCTTATACAGCGTGAGTTCTTTGGAGTGTAAGCCCTTAATCCTGCCACCTGCAATCCAGGGTTCTTGAACAAGGGCAATGTCTATCTGTCTATTCTCCATGAGGTAGACTAAATTGGCACTGGCGGCTTTACTGTGATGGAGATTTATTTGAATTACTTTCATATTGAAGAAACCCCCTCCCCCTTAATTACCTTTTTCTTGGTGGTTATCAGCCGCAGTTTGCATCGGTTTGTACCGACACGTACCTTGAAATCGATTTTTCTAAGAAGTGGTATTGATTTGTGACTTAGGATCACGACCACTTCAGTGCCATCTTTTGTCTGTTCGCCCATCTCAGCCACTTCCCAGTTTTGACTTAGTTGGTCGGTGTTTAGTGACCTGAGGTATCTTTCAATACGATCCCTCGGAATGAGCGGCCCTTTCATGATAAGCTTGGCTCTTGGCCTGGAAAAGTCGCTGATTTCCTTTCTCCCCAAGAGGCGAAGGTCAGCGTTTGGCCAGGGAGCTTCAGCTTTCCGAATAAATTCTTGAAGCCATGTGAGGGTGTGTTCATCTTCACATGTTAGCATTTTGAATCCTTGAAAGGTGCAGAGGTTACCGAAGAGTGGCAGTGGCCTACTCTTAACGATAGCCTCGTTTACCTCCTCAAGGATCCGAAGTTCCATCAATTGCCATTGATCCTCCGTCAGTTTCCGTGTAGGATTCCCATAGTCTACTATGGCGAATTGTTGCCCTACAGGCGCTCTGGAGAGTCTGGCTTTTTTCTTTTTATTTGTTGGTGAGCTGTTGGTCGGTGAGTCCATGTCGTTCCTTGCTCGCTTGGATGTACCTGCATCAGCTGGTGAGTCAGTGGGGGGCATTGGCCTCTCCTTAGACACTCCCGATGTGGTATTCCTAGGAGCCGGTGTTGTTGTTGTCTTGTCAGTCGTAAGTGGTGTAGCAAGTCTTTGATTGGATCTGTCCAGAGCTGGCTTTTCCTTAGCCGTTAAGGTTTCGGGGTTTTTTCTGGCTAGGAACCGGACAGTCCTCTCATCGTTGCGTCTTTGTCGGCGTTGAACCTGTCTGTCACCGAGGAGTCTCTTCACCTTGCGTTGCGTAGCAGGCACTGCTTTGCATTGCTTAGTTGGATTCTCCACGACTGTCGTGTCCGTTAAGTCACTGTTAAGTGTTGCGTTCTTGTCGTGTTCGTGTAAACCTGGCTGTGAAGAAGTAGAAGCACCCAGGTTGCATATGGGGCTGTGGCCCTGGATGTTCCCTGTGCGCTTCACCTCAGCACTTGCCTCTCCCGGTGGTGTCTTCCCACCCGCCAGACCCGTAGGAGCGGGGTGCTCCATGCAACGTCTGACAGGTGAGTTCGACCGCCCAGTAGCTGGTTTGGGTATAGTGTCCGTCGTTGACCTTGCTAGAGTATTTGAGGAGACCGTCCCCTTCTTTGTGTCGGTATTACCAACACGCGAAGCCGGCGGTCCCATCAAACCTCCAACGCTGGTGCGCTTCCCAGGGGGAGATTCCTCCGATGTATGGGTAGGTGACCCATTCTTCATTGGAAGCTCCCTCTGCAGAAACGCATGAGCGTTGAGCAGTCTTTTTCGTTCTGCGTCAGTAAGTTCGTCCCAGACCCTCTTGCCAAGCCGTTTGACTGTCCTCCTACAGTTGGAGATTTTACTCCGTCTGGAGGAAGTAGACAGCCCGGAAAGATTAGAGCTGGCAACGGAACAGCAGTCAATGATATCGTCACTGTCCACCGTCCCGATACTGGCCCCATCCCCGACTCCAAGATTGGCAAAGGGGTCTAAAAGTAGGTCCTCTTCTTCGTTCGTCATTGTCATTGTTATGTCTTCGTTACGTATGTTCTGTGTGTCTGTTGTCACTGGCGACTTAGCTTCTTGCGAAGCCAAGCCCTCGCCGGCAGCCGTGACTTCTGCCGACACTTTAGCGTATATCCCCGCTAGATTTTTGTTCGTATTTGTTGTATCTGTCATGGTTTTGTCATAGGTTCTGGGTTTCTTAGTTTGTGCAGATCTTCAGCTGACCAGCTGAGGATTTAGGGAAATAAATCTACAGCTGGTCAGCTGAGGACCTGAACGTAAGCCCCCTCACCGCTTCAAGGTAAACCCAGGCGAGGGGGCCTAAGAGGTTTAATTTTAAAATTCTTTTTGTTTTGGATTGATGATTTTAGTGGTCTTGTCAAATTCATCTCAATTTCATTTCAATTAAATTCCTATTTAATGTCGAAAATGTTCAAATTTCTATGAAAATCAATTTTCTTGAAGAAATAAAAATGTTGTTGAACCGAGTTATATGTCCCCGGATTTTCGAGTTTGAGGTTTCAAATTCATCGAAGTTCGATCTCAAACTCTGGGATAGTTTGCTATTCTATCTCAACTAAGCTGTCATTTAGAACTTTTTGTCAAGAAATCGGTCACTTGAACTATTTATAAAAGCAAGTGTATTCGACCTAGTCGCATCACTTTATTTTATTAATTCTACCTTGGAGCTTTGTTAATCAATTTTTCCCTACTAATTTAGAAAAGTAGTTTCAATTTTTTTTTCTTTCTACATAGGTATTTTGCTGGTATGATGTGAAATAATAAAGCACAGGGTATATAGATCATTGTAAAGTGACACCTTTTAAGTTGTTAATTAATATAATAAATGAAGAATATATAGAAATTTTCTTAACACCAACTTCACTTTTAATAATTTTAACCTATAGCTATTTTTACCTAATTCTGATACAGGTTAAAACTACATATTATTAGCACAGAACTACAAACCGCTAATCACAAACTAAAACGCAAAAATTCATGTTAAACTTTCTTTCAGAAATTTATAAGTTTGTACCTTCATATCATGGTAAAATCTTGTAAAACTGTCAACAGGTTTTAGTACTTAACTTACAAATGTAAGAAAAAGTTATGCAAACAATTTTTCATTTTCATATTGTGGATGGATACTCAAATTGTTTTCCATGAATTTGATAAATTTTTCAGAAATCAATTTTGAAGATTTGAGAATTCAAAACGTAGCTACATATATGTTTGTAGGTAATCCTCCAAACATTTTATTTTTATTGGAGAGGTTAATTCTCATAAGACAAGAAAAATTGCTCGTTAAACTCTCCCAAATGTAACGTGAAAGTTTAAATGTAAAATACGAACTACAATGGAATTAATCTTTTTCCCTTTTTGAATTTTTTTGTCAAAACCTGAAATGAATTTTTATTGTAATCACTTTAACCATCCTAGGTACTACTTTTACCAAAATCATTAAAGACGTTTTCATGGACATTTTCTACATTTACATAAAAACGATCTGTACCAAATTTGATGCACAGTAAATGTCAGATGAAACGACAGACCAACCAAGGCGAACGCACGCTCAGTGGACACACTCCATATAGAGTGATTATTAGTTTATAAAAAGGTCACTTACCAAAATTGAAGTAATGTGGAAAAATGGTTTGGCCTCTCAATCTGTGGTGTATTTTATTTGATATATGTATATGAGAAGTTTGAGCTTTTCTTCTTAGACCTTTTAGTAAAGATAAGTCAGGTCATAAAAAGTGATCTAAATAGACTGCAATCTGCTTTTTGATTAAAGTTTAGTTATTTATTTTTATTTATTTTGTATAAAGATTTTTGAAAATATTTTTAACAGACTGATATTGAATTGGGTTCGATATTCCGCTTTTTATAGTCCCGTTTTTTTAATCCCGGTTTTTATAATTCTGGTTTTTATAATACTGTTTTTTACAATCCCGCTTTTTTAATCCCGTCTCTTAGAATCCCTCTTTTTAAAATCTATAGCGCAAAATTTTAAACGATTTAGTACGATGTTAAAGCCATTTTATCATACTAAAAAAGGCTTTAACATCGTACTAAATCGTTTAAAATTTTGCGCTTATGTTTTTATAATCCTTCCTATGCAATCAAAACCCAGTTGTTTTATTTTAAAAAGTCGCATGATTTTTTCAAAATAAAGCAACTAGTTTTGATTGCAAAAGTGGAATGATAAATAATAAACTAAACAATATAACAAAAATTGTTACATCAGTAAAACCCTAAAACCATGGTAAAAGCGTTAGCAAGAGGTAGATTTTGTTGTGCATATAGAATTTTATCAAAGAGTAAATATATAATTTAGATTTTGTGAGCAAAGATGACGTGTACAGTGAAAATCAAAATCACTTCCACATATTTTCTTTTATTCGAGTATCTATGTTATTTAGTTTAGTGTATGAATTGTAAAAAAAGGGATTGGTGGTATTTAACGGAATTTTAAAAAGCGGGAATATTATACATTGGGATTTTGAATAAGCGGGACTTTAAAAGACATTATTAAAAAAAAACAGTATTTTAGTAGGAGGGATTTTAAAACTTTTTTTTCGGGATTTTTGAAAAACGGAATTTTAAGAACCGGGATTCCAATACGCACCCCTTTATTATTAATATGATTTTATTGCCATGCTCAATTGTTTTAATCAAAAAGGTAAAAATAAATTGGATCGGCAGTGATTTGCAGTATAGTACTCTTCTTTTCACGTCAAATGAGTAAAGAGAAGAAAGAGCCCTGCACTGGGAATTACTGCGGATTCCATAATCGGCATGAATATTTATTATTTATTTTTCTTGTAATTTGTACGGACTTCGATTGAATTTGCTATTTACTTTGAAATTTTCCCAATGCGAATTTTTTCCTCGTGATCCTTTTTTTGGGAGACCTTTTCAAATTCCTTAGTGACACTACCTAAAACAAGTGACGCGCAGTGTATATTAGTAATATTGACTATTTACTCATGTGTATATACCTACTTCTCTTAGAAAAATTAGAAAGCAATGCAGCTATGGAAGTTGGCCATCATTTATTGTTTTTAGCTCCATAGTACTTAATGCAATGCTTGTAATGCACTCATACGAGAACGAAATCATTTAAATGATTAACATGTTCTAGTGAATTATTTGAATTTTTCCAGAAAGATCTTCTGCAAATCCAAGAAATGCATACTCCATTTTAGTTAAACATCTTCTGGGATGAGGGTCATACAACAGTTATTAATTTTTTCTTTGCTTTTGGGAAGTCTTATTGGAGTTCTTGCAATAAGTAAACGATATTTGTTGTTTCCGCGGCAAGCACCAACTCGTCATCAAGTAACTAACTAACATATTTTGTTTTTGCATATTTATTAATATTCTTCTTTATTTATATTGAAAATATAGTTCATTGCTGGAATTGGTATTCCTGTTGATCTTGAATATGAGTCTTTAGTTGTGGGATATGTGCTAAAAGCTATGTTCTACTTACCATGGAATGCGACAACATTTAGAGAGAATCCTTTTGTTCCTGAATATCAAAGATATCTACATACAGCCCAGGAGCTGCAGCATAAGATATCAAGATGGAGTATTTATGCAACTATCGAAAGTGTTATAGACAAGTAATTATTTTCAGTTTTCTAAAACAAAGTGAAAGTTGAATATCATGGCGAACCGAATTTTGTCTTAATATAGTTAAGCAAGCAACTAAATTAGGCGTTCATAAGGTCTGCAGCTTTCTAAGGCATTGCTGATTTTTAATACGATTAAGAGGCCTTATTTAATATTATGGCTATAGGGAATGATTCTAATTCCTTATAACCAAATCAGTGATATCAAATTTGAATCGAGAAATTCGTTTTAATATTATGTCCACATTAAACTTAAATGTTTAAAATTTATTATTATCTTGTTATAATGAACATTTAATGAATTAAGGTACCTAGCTTAAAAAAGTTTTTTTAATGTGAAATTTTTCTTTTAAAGTTACGGTTATGATGGTCGAGAGTGTCTCCTGCAAGCAATTTGTGAATCGAATTTATTTAAATTCTCAAAACGAGTCTCGGTCTTGGGTGAACTTATGCACATATTACTCACGTAAGATTAATTGATTATATTATATATAATAAAAACTAATATATTATGTATCTTTTAATTCTAATAAATTTCCAGACCGACATCCTCGTATGATAAATCTAAAAACAAAAACAATCAAATATATTTTGCTGCCGAAAAGTCTGGAAAAACTGGAGAATGTGGACACTTTCATTGTTCGTTTTCAATAATGAAACAACTGTCGATTATTTTGTGACGAAATATTTCCCAATACCTTAAAAAATTTACTTACTCATTACGATAAAAAATGTGTTTATTTACTTTAATTAAATAAACACCCATTTGGGTTTTAGACACAACGTGTAAGTTGGTATATTTCAAATAATTATACATAAGCGTTAATAGATATATAGGAAAATTAATAAGAAAACCCGTTTTGTGGCACAAAATAAAGGAATGCTGATTCGTTCATTCCTAGAGCTATTAGAAAAGCTTAAGTCCATGACCCTCGCGAATTTTGCTGATTAGCTGTGAACAAATTGTCCCTAAAAGGTATAACTTTATCAAAATTCAAGCATGAAGTTATGAAGTAAAAAAAGATAGAAAGTTACAATTGTGTCAAACGATGACAAAGTTTCGATTCTTGAATTAATACGTACAGCGCAATATTAGATTAAGGGTAAATCTACTTAAATCTTGGTGGTTATTTTATTTTGTTTCTCATATTAAAAAATGTTCTTATCTTGGTAGTATTCTTGAAACAAAATTTATTTATTGAAAAAAATCTAAAAAATACGATTCGATACACTTTTTTTTAAACTTTTGGTACATTTCTGAAAGAAGATTTTTCATCCCTAGTGTAGCTTGCTTGGTATGTTACACAAATTAGTAAGGCTAGTATATGTATCTGTACGAAAGCAATGTTTTGATACATTCTTTGATGAGAGAGTTTAGCGACGTTGAAATATAAGTGCCTCGATTACGTCGTTGTACTGAAAGGAGCATCCGAGTGAGGAGGTAAATTGTATCTGCGTAAAAAAGACAAGGGTGGATTTCACCCAAAATTTAACAATTTTAAGATATACATATTCTTCGATTCAGCATGAAAAAAATGTTATTGTGCGGGTGCAAGATATGTATATGGATTTTCTAGACCTGAGAGAGAGAAGAGTAGATTGAACTGGGTTGGGTAGTGGGCAGGCTTGTCAGAATGTGCGATTTATCGCCAAATAGGCGATTTGAAATTTTATTTGGCGACACGAAAATCAGTTTGGCGATGTTCCCCAAAAAAAAACGATATTTTTATTTTTTGGCGATTTAAATTTTTTTTGTTGGAATTCTAATATTCTAATAATTTTGAACCTATGCTGAAATGCTTTCGGCATTTAATGCGTCAATGTATGAAAAAGATACAATATTGATGAAGTAATGCATACATTAAATTTATTGAAGAAGACTTTAGGTAAACAAAGGAGTTTTCTTTAATTTTTGTTTAAATAATTGTTACTATCCGACAAAGTTTCTTATACTAATGTAATATATTAACTTATTATTGTTTTGTTTTTTTTTTTTCAATAAAAGGTTTTTTGATGTAAAATCTCCAAGTTACGAAATTTTATTTCATTTTTGAATTTGGTCGATTTTTTCGCTAGACATTTTTTTAATTTCACGGTTTTTTGGAACAAACACCTTAAGTCGTTTCTCTAGATAATATACGTACTATATGGTGTAGGTGTAGGTGTAGTCATGGTGTCAGTAAAACGACGATAAGTAAAACGATCATGTTATCAAGCACTAACGAACTTCAGAGTGTATACTTTTTGCAACTCCTTCAATTTGTCTGAGCAAACATCTTCAAGTGCTAGTATTTCTAATCTGATTCTATTTTCTATACAAATTTCTAGAAACATAAACGACAACCATCAAGAGGTGTCTAGAACATCTAAACTTACATAAAGTTCATTGTGAAAAGCTAACAGAAAGTTATTGCATGCAATTGTGCCTTGTGACAAAGAGATTTAAAACAAAATAACAAAAAACCACATTAATAAACTACTTAAAACTACTTGGACCACAGAGTAGAAGTAGTTGATTACAGCCAGGAGATACTGGAGTACAACGTAACACACTTATTACCGAACCTGAGAAAATATGAAACTGTCTGTCCCTTTCACATTAGGAAACTGACATGCGTATTTTATAGATTTATGACCAGTTAGACAGTGTCTTAATAGTCCTAAATAGCTGGAAATATGCTTTACTGTTAGAATATAAATTCAATAAACTAATATATTGTTCAATTAAAGAACTTTGTTTGTTAAAAGTATATTACAGTATGTTTTATTGATTTGTTGCGTTGTCAATTTATTTTCTCTGAAACAAATATTATATCAATTATTATTATTATTTTTCATTGAGATCTACGAATTCCAATATTTATTTTACGTTACCCAAGGTTAAGACAACTGAGTCCGTTGTTTAAGGTAAATAACTCTTAAACATCAACTGAAAATGTTTATCATCCCCCAAACGAACGCGAATCTGTCGTGGCGACGACGAGACGCGTTGGTTTGTGGGAGCCTTAACTTGGGCGGCTGTCCAAAGATAGACAGCGTTTATAAATACGAAGCAAATTTCCACCCACTTTCAGTTTTAAGGTGAGTAGAGATTGATGGCTTTTTTCCGAAGAATTTTGTATAAGTTTTTTTAATCCATCGACAATGTAGCCATCCTCTAATAGAATTTGACAGATTTGTAAGAAAAGTCTTGATTTTATAGTCATGGCGTAAAAGCAGACCTACTAATATAATACACTTCATACTCCTACATCGAACACGGCTACTAAATTGGTCTTGGAGACCTCAATCATCCGAACAAACCTATTTTTTATCTTGCTTGAACAAATGAATGAACACTCTTTTTCAACTGTCACAATTCAGTCGCACCAACCTATAAAATACAAAAAACAAAAAATTAACTTGCCGATACCGAAAATCCAAAAAATTTCACCCCAAAAGTCATTTCAAATCACGTTTTCCTTCTGCATAGACCGGCAGTTGTTGTGAATTTTCATTGATTACGATTATTTTAGTTTTTCTTTGTGAAATATACCTATTTAATTAAATCAGAAAATAAAATATTTTTCAACGTAAGTTCACATTATTTTTGTTGTATTATTTAAGCGTGTAATTTTGTATTTTGTGAGAAAAAATGGATAACCTCAAATTCTTATTGGAAATAGATTATTCTGGAATCTGTCATTTTCCGATATAAAGTTGAAAATCTGTATTTTTTTTAATTCGTTAGATTTGAAGACAATTTCATAGATGGAAATGTGCTCTTATTTGTTACTTAATAATTTAAAAGGTGTTCTTGATTCTGATAAATATATAATGCAACAAGCATGTGATTTATTATGGTATGCAACCTTATATTACATTTATTACATTATGAAAGCATGTGCTGCATCAAACTTACCGAATTGAAAAATATTTGTGTTGCATTTTTTAAGTTACTGATATGAACAAGATCAAGGAATAAAATCAAATACAAGGGTCCAAAGGCCGTCAATGTACTCCTGGTTAAGTTTTTTTCATTCTATGTTATACACACGATTGAATATTATTTCATAATGAAAAGAGTTGTTATATAATACTGGAAAAAGGAGTTTCATTAGTAACGTAAAATAATTGGTTTGTTACATAAATTTTAATTCAAACCGAGATAAAATAAATTAATTTGGGATAAAATTTAAAAAAAACATGATTTCGAAAATTTCTAACCTCTGAAGTTTCCGTTTTTTTATGGAAAAAGCGAATACAATTTTACCACAGGACTTGTCACATTAAAATTGGTCTTTACTACCAAAATAATAGATTCTCCATATTTTAGCGTCATCGAAGCCGTTGAATGGATTTCATACATATTTTTCCAATCTATCTCCAACGTATAGGTTTGCTACCTTTTTTGTATTTTGGGAAACTTTATCTAACACGATTAAAAATCAATGATAAGGTTCTTTCAGTATACCTGGCTGTACAGAATGAAGGTTCTTTCAGTATACTTGGTTGTACAGAGCTGTAGCTAGTAGCAAGGTATTACAATAGTATATAGCGCTACAATGAGAAATTGTAACAGTAGTAAAACTTATGTCTTGTTCAATGAAGCTATTCTGAGCAACTATTTGCTGTTCAATGCGAAATTTTCTGTTCTGATTGCTGTTCAAAAAGTGCCTGGAACAGCAAATTCGCAAATATAAAATATCAGATTTATTGACAAACCATGAACAAACATTTGTGATTTGCCTCAATTCCTGAAGGTTTCGTTTCTATTTTTTTTTATAAATTTATTCGGCAGTATTTGATAATAATAATGTCTGTGATAGAGAGACTGATTAAAGCATTCAGGGTTAGATATTCATAGAAGAAAATCTCTAGTCAAAGCCGATCAGCCTATCATTCATAAGTAAACATTCCAATTTAAGCCTACAAACATGATACCTAGAAGTAAAATGTCAAAATAAGGCAAATGAGAATTTAAAGCCCTTATCACTTTCGCCACACACTCATAAATCTATCAAACCAGCATCTGTTTAATAACGCATTAAAAGATGCCCAAACTTCCAAGGCAATCACAATAAAAAAAAAGCGTTGTTGCTGATGCATTGCATCAGCCTTAAATGTGTTGAGCATGAGCATCGCAAAAAAGCAGTAATGCAACATTTTTACTTAAAATACGCATTTAATCACCCCTGTTCTGATTTCCGTTCCATATATTTATTTTGTGCTAAATTTTAGCTCGGTAAATTCTCTAAATTTAGCTAAGCATCTTAGGCTAGATATACGCAGGTGCAGCGTTTTAACTGTAAATCACTTATCTGTCAAAATTTACTATTTATCTCAGCAATCGCTAATTTACATCAAATATCAAATTTGAAAATCAGAAAATCAGAAAAATTAATTTAATGTTCTGAAATTTGCACTCCCCTTTCACATTTAACCATACCCATTGTTTTATGATCTTTGCAATTTCAGATGTACCGTTTACCAGCAACAATTTCTCGTCTCTGTATTGCCCGCCAATATGCTGTTCGACAAATGTCCAAGGACGTAAGATTCGGACCAGAAGTGCGAGCTCTTATGCTTCAAGGCGTGGATGTCTTAGCCGATGCTGTAGCCGTGACAATGGGCCCAAAGGGACGTAATGTCATTATTGAACAGTCTTGGGGCTCACCAAAAATCACAAAAGATGGTGTAACCGTGGCTAAGTCAATTGAATTAAAAGACAAATTCCAAAACATAGGCGCTAAATTGGTGCAGGATGTTGCCAACAACACCAACGAAGAAGCTGGAGATGGAACTACCACTGCTACCGTTTTAGCACGCGCTATTGCCAAAGAAGGTTTTGAGAAAATTTCTAAGGGTGCTAATCCAGTAGAAATTCGTCGTGGTGTTATGATCGCAGTCGACGCTGTTAAGGATAACCTGAAAGCCATGTCCCGTCCTGTAAGCACACCCGAAGAAATTGCACAGGTAGCCACAATATCTGCTAACGGTGATGTAGCTGTAGGAAATCTGATAAGCGAGGCCATGAAGAAGGTCGGACGTGATGGTGTCATCACCGTTAAGGATGGAAAAACCTTGAACGACGAATTGGAAGTAATTGAAGGCATGAAATTCGACAGAGGTTATATTTCGCCATATTTCATTAACTCTTCGAAGGGTGCCAAGGTTGAATTCCAAGACGCTTTGGTATTGTTTTCCGAAAAGAAAATTTCCTCCGTTCAATCAATAATCCCAGCTCTTGAGCTTGCCAATGCACAAAGGAAGCCCTTGTTGATTATCGCTGAAGATATTGATGGAGAAGCTTTAAGCACTTTAGTGGTGAACCGTTTGAAAATCGGTCTTCAAGTTGCAGCTGTTAAAGCACCAGGTTTCGGCGATAACCGCAAATCCACCCTGACAGACATGGCTATTTCTTCAGGTGGTATTGTCTTCGGCGATGATGCAAATTTGGTTAAGCTGGAAGATGTTCAAATTGGTGATTTGGGAAAAGTTGGTGAGGTCGTTATCACAAAGGACGACACCCTTTTGTTGAAAGGCAAGGGCAAGAAGGAAGATATTGACAGACGAGTAACCCAAATTAAGGATCAAATCGAAGAGACCACCTCTGAGTATGAGAAGGAAAAACTGCAAGAACGTCTTGCTCGTCTAGCTTCCGGAGTGGCACTTTTGCGTGTTGGTGGTTCAAGCGAGGTTGAGGTGAACGAAAAGAAGGATCGAGTCCATGACGCTCTAAATGCTACCCGCGCTGCTGTTGAAGAAGGTATCGTTCCTGGGGGTGGTACTGCCTTGATTCGTTGTATTCCCAAATTGGATGGTCTTAAAGGTGCCAATGAAGATCAAGTAAGCAAATTCAAAATGTTAGCATTATTAATTTACAATTAATAACTTTTTTATTTTAATAGAACATGGGAATTGATATTGTTCGTCGTGCCCTCCGTATGCCATGCATGACCATCGCCAAAAACGCTGGCGTTGATGGTGCCATGGTTGTAGCAAAGGTAGAGGTGAAAGAGGGTGATTTCGGCTACGACGCATTGAAGGCGGAGTACGGAAATCTTATCGAGAAAGGTATCATCGATCCCACTAAAGTTGTGAGGACCGCATTGACCGATGCTTCTGGTGTTGCTTCCCTCCTGACGACAGCTGAAGCTGTTGTCTGTGAAATGCCCAAAGATGATGCCGCACCTGGTATGCCTATGGGTGGCATGGGTGGTATGGGAGGTATGGGTGGAATGGGCGGTATGATGTAAAACCAATAATGATCGATTCTCCAGCGCATCACTGCTTACTTTATACATAAAATGTGCTCCTTGTTCATTTTATAATTTTTTTTTTATTTTTTGTATTTTTAAAAACAAATTCCGTTTCTTTTTTTACGTTACTTCCATTAATTATTATATACATATTATATATGTAAAAATCGAACAATTTAGTTTTTGTTCTTAAGTGCAACAAGTCGCAATTGGTTGATCTTAAGACTTACATTATTTCCAGAAGAAGATTTGAATCACATTCGACCCAGTGTGCACTTAAGTGGGAGTTACTTTCAAGAAAATAATAGATTTTAGTTACCTGTTAATAAAAAAAAATTTAAAAAACTTGTTTTCAGAAAACCTGTTAAATTGCATTTATTTTTACAGGTTTTTTAGTTTATATGAAAATTTAATTGTAAGTCTTTTTTTCGGGACAGATTAAATATATAATTTTTAAAAATAATATTGTTTTTCATTTTTTATGTGAAATTTGATGAAAGAGTGGAAATTTATTTGTTACAAATAAACGTCGTGATTCGGCGGTTGTAAATAAATTGTTAACCTAAGTTCTAAAAATCAAAAAAAAAAAAACAAAATATATTGAAGATGTCAATTTAACCAATTAAGGGTGTGCCAATCCTAATTTCCAAAATATTATCTTTATATATAGAAATTAGCTGCATGTTTTTGCTCTGAAAACTCAAAAAATTAACCACCTAATTGAGCTCAAACTTTCACAATATAATTGGTTTTAAAATGAGAAGTGCACGTAAATCAAACTTACACTACATTTATGTTCATATGTATATTGAATATTCATTCTATTCTATTATATAAAGGATGTTTTCCATGAAATGCGACGAAAGGCTAGAGTTCGTAGGGTGTCTATTTCCCAACAAAACAAAATATTAAAAAACAGCGACATCACTTTCTAAGTCATGCTATAGATTTTTTTAAGCCAGAATGTTCCAAAAAGGCTATAAATTGCACTGAAAACAAAGTTGTAGCAATTAATTCTCTCAAGACATTCAAAAAAAATAATTTCATTGAGCTTTGAACTCGAAATATTGAATAGTTAAAAGAATAATTCACGTGAATTAAAAAATTCAATCGGATCGGATCGGATAGCGGAGGGCTGCAAATAAAAAAGTTGATCATGTCGATTATGGAATTCGCAGTGCAGGGCTCTCTCTTCTCTTTACTCATTTGTAGTGAAAAGAAGATAGAACACTATACTGCGGATTCCATAATCGGCATGAATAGTTTTTGGAAAATGAGTTTTCAAACTCAATAGCGCAAAATTTTAAACGATTTAGTACGATGTTAAAGCCTTTTTAGTATGATAAAATGGCTTTAACATCGTACTAAATCGTTTAAAATTAAATAGCGCAAAATTTTAAACGAATTAGTACGATGTTAAAGCCTTTTTAGTATGATAAAATGGCTTTAACATCGTACTAAATCGTTTAAAATTTTGCGCCAATATTTTTAAAATGAAAATCAAAAAACATTGATTTTTTTTTCAAAATTGTACGTTACTATACAAGTTTCCCAAAACTCAGTTTTTTTCATATGGAGTTCCGAAAGGAAATTGTAAAAATTTAGTGAATTAAATTTTTTATTATCAACAAAATTTCTCAGCTTAGCTGTCAAAACTGAGGAAAAAAAATCTTGGATTCGCTTGCTCACCTCTTAAGTGAGAAAAATCTCTGATATCTCATTTTTCTGAAAACGCTAAATTCCTCAAATATTATCTGACGGAAAAGTCAACCTTATTTGGCAATCAGTAAGAAATGGCCAAAAGAAATTCCTTGGAAAGGAAAATATTATATTTACTGTCTCGTGAGCGGTCTCTTTTGCAAGAAATAGCACTATTTCTGACTTGTGGAACAGCTTCGGGCAAAAAATGACACCATATCTTTTTTCCTACTGGATACATCCATATTAAAACTTTAATCCGGATGTATTTACATTGAATTTGTATAATTTACATCCGGATTTAAGTACTTATACGGATGAATTGAAACTTTCAAGTTACCATCCCATCCAGATCAACTTGGGAGGATGAGAATTTCTTGAAAGATCAATCCGTTCACTTTTACTGATGGATCAAAAACCGCTGACGGGGTTGGTGGGGGCGTATACTCAGACAAACTTAATTTAGGTCTCTCATTCCGTCTTCCTAATCATTGTAGCGTGTTCCAGGCGGAACTTTTAGCGATCAAAGAAGCTTTATCTTGGCTTAAAGAAAACGTGATATCAACTTTTTATATCATAAGCGGACACTGTCTAATAGGTAGGCACGCCATGCGACTAGGCGTTCACTCTAATGATTTCTGCAGAAGCTGCATGGATGAGGAAGAGGAGGAAACAATTCCTCACCTTCTTTGTACATGTCCTGCTCTGTCACAGAAACGTAGACTCCATCTGGGAGACTTCTACTACAACGATACGAGTGATCTAGCAAATACTTCTATAAGTAATCTTGCACGCTTTATAAGGAGCTCAAATTGGTTCAATTGAGTAAGGAAAAGCTTTCCTAGATCCATTTGGTATCACAACGGGCCAACAATTGGCCTAAGTGTATCAGTTCTCCAACGATAGCCACTTCAACCTAACGGATGAATTGAGTGAACAATATGGCCGCCAGTGTTTTTTTTCCATGGATGTTGTCTATTTTCGTTACTTTATAAAAACACATTTGCAAAACTAAATGTTTACAAAATATTTTGAAAACCACCTAACATGGCTTGTCAAGCAGTTGTTTTTAAGACTGCTTTTAAACGCTGCAATAACCCCCTTAAGCACGTAGGCGAGGGGCATATGCGGTGGCCGGGGTAAACAAAGTTGCAGAGGTTTAAATAATTGCAGAATTATCGTTCTTCTTCTTTGTGCTTTTTTCTATTGTTTGAGACATAAGCGGAGTAAAGAGTGTGAAGAGATGTTTCCTTCTCATTTAAATTGCAGCTATTAAAATTTGCAGCGTTTAAATGGATGTTGCAATACGAAAGAAACTCAAAAGAGAAATGCCGTTAAAATTTGCAGTCGTCTTAAAGCAGTCTAAGTTAAAACGATTTAATTCACTGGTAGTAAAGCCAAGTTAACGACCATGATAGTCCATGTAAACACCCCTCTAGGTACAATAATCTCCAACGATATGTATCCTCGTGCAAACGCGGTCTTAGGACTTCTAAATTCTTAATTTTGATTTTGCCTGTACTCGTTATTTCAATTCCAATTCGTTACTTTTTTCAACAAATTCGTATTTGGTACTAATTTAAAATATGAATTATTTCAATAGTACTAAAAGATAAGAAACATGGCTGCCATGACCTGACTTGGCTCGACGAGTCTTTTTACAAAGTAAATTTTATCTGTTGCTTCTAAAATTAATAAATAACTGTTTTATAATTCATTTTAATAAAGAAATTATCAATCAAATAATCCAATTTTCAATTAATCAAATGTTTATTTAAATACATTTTCTTCATATGCAACTAAAACAAAAAAACATGAATGAAAGCGTCGTGTCATAAGTTTTCTTTTTTTTTTCTTAATGTCGGTACTTCGTTCCGTCGATGTCGTCGTCGTTCAGAGAACCAAATCAAGGAAAAATAAAAAAATAAACGGACGAAACACAAAAAAAGAAACGAGCGAAGTGTGTGCAGTGAAAAGATTTCCGACCGAAAATATAAAATGTACCTATTTAATTTTAGTTACAATTTTCCTTCAAACATTAGGATAAATTCCTCTGGTTTTTTTGTTCTTCCTATAAAAAACGTTTGTGTGCCTGTCTTTTAAACAAAAAATTCTTTTCTGCAATCTTAAAACAAGAAAAAAAAAACAAAAATTGTCTTCTCTTTGTTAAAGGAAAATGTTCATGTGAAATCCGGAAAAAGAAATATTTGTATGTACATACGTACGTACGTACCAAGACCCAGAGTGAGAACCGCTTGTAAAGTTTGACCAACATGTGACCTCATTTTTATGATAAATTTTGTCCGTCGTGCACCAAACCATTAAAAATTTCCAATTGCAATAGTTATTGTTAGAAAAAAAACTATATACACTCCGCCTTTGTGATGGTGCACTGGGCTGGGTGTCAGCAGCATGAGCATCGCAGTTGCAACTTGCAAGTTCCAGCAAAGCATAAAAGCAACAACAATCTTATAATTTAGCTCTTCAAAATTGATCATACACCACGCATCATTTATTGCAACAAGAGAGGAAGGAGTACACAGCGGTAGCCAAGGAATATGAGGAAAAATAAGTGCTAAATATCCTCCATACACTGGATACTGTTCTTTTTTGTTTTATTTCACTTATATGTCACACGGAAAAATTCTTAAAATAAAAATTCCTTGCGATGATCTGCCTTCCGTTTGCACTATTCTGCTGCTGTTGCTTATTGCTGCTGCTGCTTCGGCTGCGAATATGTTTAAAACATTCATAGCATAGATCAGTGTTGTTATATGTTTTCTTTTTTCAAGTCGGCTATTTTGTTTGTATTTTAATCTGACGTTATAAAATAATCATGATTATATTAAGCAACTGCTTATTGTTCAATTGATGCTCTGCTTCTACTATTCAAATCGAACATCAATATTTGATGGGTGTTTTAATGAAAAGAATAAGTTCATTATTACTTTTTTTTAATTAACAAAATTTTAAGGTGGGGCAAAAAAAAAAAACTGAAAAACACAGGGACAATTTTATTTGCTGTATTGTAAAAAGGAATTGTTAAATTAAACTGCCATTTTATTCACAGAGGGTGTAAGTCAGGTGTAAGTGAATTTCAAAATCTGATTTTAAATCTATGCTTGGAAACATTTATTTATTTTTTGTGTTTTGTTTTTATATTACAAAGTGATAATAATGTGATTTCGCTTCGTAAAAAGTGAGCAAGCGAATTCTTGTCGAATTTTTGTAATAAGTACCTACCTATTTGAAGTAAAAACAGAAACATTTAGTTTTCCTGAAGTCTAATTGTGAGTTTCACCAGAAAAATATTTCACCTTAAAATTTTTTGTTTGCGCGAAATTTTAAATGCTATCGTGAGTTTCCTCCGAACGAAATTTCGTTCGCCTACCAAAAAGAAGAAAAAAGTTTAGGCTGTCATAGCGTAACTTTCCGCCTAAAATTAATGTTTACAAATGGGAAGTTATCGAACATCAAATTTGGGTTGAATAAGGCTCAACATCTCAGGGATCTAAAGATATTTAAATATCATAGCGCTCTTAGATAGATTTTTACTTTGTATGATTATGATAGGTATGTACTTCAATCATAAACAATTTTTAAAAAAAGGACAAAATTCCCAGGCAAATATTGGGCATAGCAAAACTATTATTGGTTCTAATCTTCTTCAGCGCTAAATCTGGAACCTATATGGCATGCTGTATGCGTTTTAAAATACATACATATACCTACCAGATATACCTACTTTATTTCACAAACTTAAACAGTTCCTATGCGTACGTTCTGTAACTCTCGCATCGATAATTTTGGTCGATAAACGTTAATACATAAATGGAACAAAAGACATGTCGATAAACGTTAATAAATGGAACAAAAGAAATGATTTTTTTTTTTTAGCGTTTCTCGACTAATTTTATCGATGCGTGGGTTACAGGACAAAGGCACACTTTGAAATTATTTCAAAAGGCTAATTATGACCCCCTTGGCCATCCCATGATTTAGAGAGTTATCCTAACCAATCCATTAGTTAGTTCAAAACTACTTTGTTCTAACCAGTTTCTAGAAGAAATTACTGCACATTAACCTAGGTTAAATATCTAATCGATTTAAAATATCTTTGACTTGAAAGTTTCGTAGATAGTACACGTTTTATTCGGATATTTCCTGTGACACTATAACAACACTGGCATAGACTTTTATAAATACTACAGTAGTACATACATACATATACAACCAACAGTAGAAATACTTTTTGTTTGGGATTGTTTTTTTACGTGACTCATTTAAAAAAATGATTTCCAGTTTATATGCGATAGAGGGTGAAAATAAATCATAACTTGCGGTTAAAGAACAAAAATAATAAACCTCCCTTTCTCACAGAAAAGAAAACATTTTCGAAATAAAAACACTTTAACGAAAAACAGACGTACAAAAATCGTGAATAATCAAATAAGATGTTAGAAAAAAGAAAACTGATGATACCTATAAACATTGTTGACCATAAGGCACTCAAAAAGTGTATATTGTTAATATTTTAAATATAATTGTTGTTGTTTTATTATTTTAGTTGTTCCTGATTTGTTTAGAAATCGACCACGCCGAATGTGTAACAAAAACAAAAAGTGCATATAAAAGTTTGAGTTAAATATTACATAAAACCAAAACCAAAACAACAACACAAATTATGAAAGCACTTGAAAATGATTTTAATTGATTTAACTTTGTGAATAACAACAAAACAAATTATAAACAATTCTGTGAACAAATTATAAAATGCAATCTATGGAAGTGAACAGTGATTGTTCGAGATACATTCTGCAGGTAATTTTTTTTAAGAATGAAAATTTTTGTTTTGTTTATTTATTTTTTTTCAGAATATAATTCATTATAAATATAGATACACAGTTTGTATATTTTTGTGTTGTGTGAGTGAGTGTGTAAAGACTGGGTTTGTATTTATCTTGGAGGGATTTTTGTAAAATTGAATTAACAATAATTTTGTTGTCACTCATAGTTAAATTTAATGAGTTTGGAATAGTACGGGAATAAGATTATTGTGATTCATGACTTAACAATATAAATATATAGGTACCTACCTACAAAAAAATGTGTTTCATATCCGAATAGGTTTATATGTAAGTATGTTTGTATATATATTATTATATATGTATGTATATATGTATTCTTAGATCCAATATATTTTGTAATATTTTATGATTCATTCGAATTTTGATGTTCAAGGGAAACAATTATTAAAAGAAATATGCCCACTATTTAACGACTTAACTAAGTTGTTGAAATTTTCTGTTGAACAACTACTTATTCGTTCTCCCAAACTGACTCGAAAAATTGGGGGAATGACGACGAATCGTCCGCTTATCAAAATTTATTAACAGGGCGATAAATGCATTTAGACGATTGCGATCTTTAAGCTACGCTTCTCTTTTGGTTTCCTTTCGGTTGCAAAGATGGTTTTAAACACTGCGATTAAAAGGCAACATCGAACAATAAGAAAAAGCACAACGAAGAAAGAGCGATAAGTCTCCAATTTTTCCAACCTCAGCAATTTTGTTTACCCCGGCCAACACTATGTACCCCGCCTACGGGCTTCAAAGTCGCAAGTTTAAATTGCATAGTTTAATAATGTGACCCAGCTAATCTTATGTAAAATATTTTGACAAACGAAAGTTTCTTCGTGCGTCGTTCTGAATGTTTCGCGTTGGTTTGGGAGAGTGGGTACGTTCAGAAGAACTATGGGACTAAAATGTTAGGCAAGTTTCAAGGCTCTGATTGGTCAGCTGTCAAAAAATTGCCTTCCAATTTAGGCAACTTTATTGGAAAGTTGACTGGAAAGCTAGTGAAGAAATATCTCACTACATTTAAAGTCAAGTGTATTTATGTCGAAGTATCAGCTGATAATATTTTATCACTAAACAGCAAGTTGAACTTCATTGTTCTGTAACTTGTTTTTTCACGTTTGGTATAATGTTTCGGGTGAAGCGGTTCTTTATTATAATATAAACGAAAAGATGTCATGTCAATTATGGAATCCGCAATACTAGATCCGCAGTGATTCGCAGTATAGTGTTCTCTTTTCTTTTCATGACAAATGAGTAAAGAGAAAAGAGGGCCCTGCACTGCGAAGCACTGCGGATCCAGTTTTGCGGATTCCATAATCCATAATAAATAAATCAATCGCGAAAGAAAAATGTCTTTAATTTAATTTTCGAGTTTTTGTTAAAGGTCTTGCACCTTACAACCTTATTTTTATGAGGAAATGATAAATAGAAATGGTTAAAAAATTAACCCACACTGACACAAAATATTTGCTTACAGTTTCATTGTAATAAAACATAATTTAGGTCAAAATTTTCTTGAATTTTTTCCATGTATTACGGCTAAGTAAGAGCAAACATTCCCATTAATTATGGATGGCTTCGCAGTAGCGCATTCTGTCAATCCAATTTTCCAAGACCTTGTTGATGTTTTCGGGCTGTTGGACGATTTTAGCCTTAAGTGCTTGAATCGTTTCCGGATTGTTGGCATAACATCGGTTCTTCACGTATCCCCACAAAAAAAAAAGTCCGAAGTGGTTAAATCGCAGCTCCGAGGCAGCCAATTGACATCGCCAAGACGGCTGATAACACGATTTGGGAATTTGGTGCGCAAAAGATCGATTGTGGCATGGGCTGTGTGGCCAAATCCATGTCTTCAATTTCAGTAAACTGTTGACCGAAACGTTTTCGAAGAAAAATGGTCCAATGCCACCACTCCACAATCCGCACCAAACTGTCACTCTATGTGGATGCATTGGCTTCTCGACAATAAAGTGCGGGTTTTCCGAGCTCCAAATGCGGCAATTTTGTTTGTAGCCGCCGAAATGAAAATGCGCCTCTTTTAAAAAAATGCACTGTTTGGGCTACATAGCACTCACTTTGGAAATAAGTTTTCAATATTTCCCAACGTTGTTCAAGCGTAAAGCACCTCATTTCGTTCAGCGGAGGTGTGATTGTGATGACTTTCTGTCAAGGTTTCGGCAAGAAACAGCTGTCAGTGTCAAAATAACCTATGTTTTAAAAAGAAAACAGAAATAAATAAAATCAGGGAATAGTTACAGTCGAATCTCGAAAAGATGAACAGATATAAAACAGAGCACGTTCATCTTTTCGAGCATCAACGTTTCGTTGAGAAAAAAGATATAGTTATAAATAAAAACATTTAATATAGTTTACATAACAAGTTAAAACAAGCCTAAAAGTACAATTCACAAAACTAAATAACGTAACATAAATATAATACGAGAAACTAAAGGCAAAGAAAAAGTACAAAATTGAGTTGGGAATAAAGCATTCATCTTTTCGGGTACAAAATTTCAACTCATTCATCTTTTTGAGCACTGAAGAGTGAAAATATTTCGTTCATCTTTCCGAACTGTTCATCTTATAGAACCGTTCATCTTTCCGAGATTCTACTGTACTTACAACTGCAAACCATTCATATTTGCGTGTTATCGGCAGGAATGAAGGGGATCTACAATTTTCTGCCGAACCCAAACGGCTAAGGTTAGTTGCACTTTGTCATGGAGTGGAGAGAAGTGAATACAGAATTCAAGTGATTCGAAATAAAAAAAAAATGTATATGGAAACAATACTATACATACACATATACATATGCTTCGTTGAGGGTAGGGATTCTCTCAGCCAATTAAAAAGGAATATTTAAACTATTCTTCGTCACCAGAATAAGATGGGAGGTAATAAATCGCAGTAGCATTATTCAATGCTTTAAGTGCGAGTGTTTTGAGCATGTAAGTGGCTATTTCCTAAACTGAGCTTCTAATAAGTTTGATAAATATTGCATATCAAAATTTTCAAAATATCAAATATGTATTTGTTTTTTTTTTTTTTAAATTCAAAATATTCGACATTTCGAAAATGGGTGGATAATTTTTTTCCAAAATTTAAACTCCGAAATAATAAGTCCTAAAAATGTTTTCAAAATTATATTTTTTTTACGATTTATATTTTTTATTTTATTTACGATTTTTTAATTTTTTTTCTCATATATCTGAGATTTGCGTAAGAAATCAGATATCTAGTGTATATCGCGTTGGTGTCAAAACAATTTCAGAAGTTGTTAAATCAATTTATATCTAATTATAACGACTTTTTAACAATTTTTCAGTCTAAAGTTCATATTTTTTTACATACATACATATGTTACTTACATGATTAAACTAAACAACATTATTCTCATACTGGATAGCCTTTGATGTTAAGTTGTTTTAACTATCAACGTCAAATCCATTTTACTTAATGAATCTAAAAAAATTACAAAAAACAAACTGAAACAAAACATCCTGACACCCTTATTTTGAGTGTGTAAGTGCTTTTTGTTTCGATTCTGGATTTAAATCTCGAAGCCTTTTCTCTTCTGTCCAGAAGAAGAAATGTCATTTTGTGGGGTTCAGAAGGCTTCTGAACGACCATTCGAAAGCTCCATAATCAACATACATATCTTTATTATTGAAATTTATAAATTTCCTTATAAAGTGCCTTATGAATTAATACGATACTTAACAAATAAAATAGTAGTTTGGTGATTTTAACTTTGTCAGAAGGTATTATAAGTGTCAGAAAGGTATTATAATGCTATACTTGTTTGAAATATGCTACTTTCTTAAAATGCTTTAACATGTACTCATTCGAATATAATATTTCCATCTATTATTATGGTATGTTATTTGAATTTTAATTCAAACTGTTGTCGAAATCGCTCGTTATCGACGCCATTCTTGTGGTTGACGTGGTATGTGCCTGCAGTCTACGGACATACATACATATTATCAATTTTTTAATTTGTTTGTATAAAAACAAAATATATTTGACAATAAAAAAAGGATTTTATAATATATTGAAGTGTGACTCTAAAAAAATTAAAATACACTTCGCTTCAAGTGAATAGGTACAATATTTTTCAATAACAAGTTAATTATTTTTTTCCAAACATAGTGCGGGAATGCTATCTGTTAAAGATTTTATGAAAAAAAAAAGAATATTTTGAAAAGTACCGACATACCTACTTACTTTGACTCTCTTGCAAAGCATTCCATATCCAAATTGCAGCTTTTTTGCTTTACTGAAATAAAGAAATTAGAAAGAAAAAAATCAATGGAAAGAAATAAAGAAGTTTATCTCTTTGTTAGTTCAAGAAGTTTTTTATTTACATATTTTTCTGATATCGTTAATAAACTGCAAGCATTATTAAATGACAGGGCAAAATAGATCTTAAGGTCGCAGTACATTAAAAACCCTAAAACTTTCATTCATTCATCATTAAATTATACATTTACGCATTAAGGTTATCCAAAACTCGGGTGTTTTAAAAACAGTTATGTTTATTTATATATCGATATTATATTTATATATTTATTATACACTACCACGTCACGACACTGAAGCAAACCAAAATATATTGCTATTAAAAAATTATCAAACCACTGACTTATCTATAAAAATTGTTGTAAGTATGTATTCGCATAATTTCATATAAACTTACACCACCAATCTTGTTAATAGGAATGAGAGTCTGTCGAATTTGAACGAATAAGATGAGATCCACTTTTTCATGAAATTCTTTGGAGGATTTGTCACATCCTCCCAAGAGGAAAAACTGCAAAAAAGTGGTTTTAGTTGACAGAGGTTGGAATTCAAGATCTTCAGTGTGACAGCAATACCCACATTACTATTAAGAAAGCCAAGGGGTATCACAAGGTGCAAATGTGGTGGAAACAAAATATGCCCAAGGGAAGATCAATTCAGGATGTAAAAAATCAATGGATGGAAGATCAATTCAGGATGTGAAAATTAAAAATTCGCGAGGTCTCTGAGCACTAAGAGATCTCTTCTCGCCAGACGTGGGTCGTGACTTAAAAGTTTGGTTACTCTTAGGCCCTATCTCTCATACCAATTTAAAGAATACAAAGAAATTTAGAAAGAAAACTGTTGGTTTCCGATCTTGATAGTAACATAATATCTTTCAACATATAAACAGAGTCATAAAATCCAATGAAATCGTATACAAAAAAACCAATGAAGGAAGTTTTTTTTTGTAAATTATAATGCTCCGGAATCAGGACACCTTATAAGTGACAGACGACAGCAACAAGGAAGACGAAATATGATTCAAAATCGTTTAGTGTAGTAATGTTGGCAGGTTAAAATTGTAAACTACATCGTCAGAACAAAACAATCACAAGTGTCCTTTTATTGTATTTTTTTTTTATTATTAATAATATTTTTATTATTTCATTAAATCAATTACAATAATTTACAATATTTCAAGATATATTTGTATCACTTATTTCGTGAATGTGTGAAGTGCATGAATGCTACTTTTTTGAAAATAGACTAAAATTAAACTGGTCCTGGATTACAATTTAAATAAAAGAATTAAACATTTATTAATTTTCATATTTATAATTTCAGGTCTATGTGGGTGCACTTTCACTGCACTATGAAGCCCTTAGTGTTGAGGCTTCTAAGCAAACGACTGCGGAGGAGATTGTATCATGTATAGTTGAGCGTTTGGGCTTGCTAGGAAGTAATTATGAGTTAGCTGAAGTTGCGGGCGAGTGTAAGGAAAGGCGTTTGGCGCCCGAAGAAAAACCCGTGTCAGTGATGTTGCTTTGGCCAATGCACTCAGACAGAGATTTTCACAGGTAATTTTAAATATAATAAAAAAATCATTTTTATTTAATTAAATTTTTTTTTTATTGAACTTACAGATTTTACTTAAGAGAATCACAAAGTGACATCACATGGTTAGATAGTTATGGACTCGACTCCCAAATCTTTCGAGATTTCATTCCATTTCTTTTACAACCAGAAAATAGAGAATATCCTGATTTGTGCCAATTGCCAGGTAAAAACCAAAAATAAGTAGATAGTTTTTATCTTAGTATCTTCTCCTTATGTCTCCCTATTTTTCGTTTGCATAAAACCAATTTTTGGTTTTTATCTTTAGTAATATTTCGATTTTTCTGTTAAGTTTCTGTTTTAAATCGAAAAAAATGATTGTAGTATAATAATGAAAAAAAATAAGCGCCTACACATTGAATTACACAAATTTGGTGTAATTCAATGGTGTTTAAAAGAAATGTTGAGCGTTACCTGCCGAAATATTTATAGCTTTCCCATTTTTCTTATTTTCGAATAGGAAGTACCACATCACTTAATATTTTTTCTTAAAAATATTTTCCTTGGATTTTTGTACAGTCCAGTTATTTATTATCAACGAACTTTTTTGATAAAAAAAGCTAATATTTCCTACAAATAAATTATTAACTACATAAACACAGACAGCGTCGACCACAAAAATGTCGTCGGTAAAGAGAACCGGAAAATCGAGGCGATTGTCTTCTATTGGCGATATCTGCAACATTCGGCAATGAAAAGCGTTAATTGCCAAAGGAGCCAGCATTGCCGAAATGGTACGAGTGTGCTTTTTTGGAACTACAATTTCCTGATGGCGCGAAAAAATTTAATATGGCACATTATTCTTATTTTCATTATTTTCCGATGAACATTTTTTCAAATAGCGTACAAATTGTAATAACTCTTATTTTTTTTTACCAACAGATGAATAGAGCAAATGATTTCATTTGTATTAAACCCAGTAATATTATTAAATTAGTTTTTTTTTTTTAAAGAAGAATTTGTTTTTATTTCATATGGCATTGTGGCACGGTTATGATATCGCTGTCTCATTATTGTATAGGATTTTTCGTTTCGCATCAGCAGCGTACTAGGCTTAAACACAAACTGAACTTGGACTGCAAAAATAAGATTTAACCTGAAACTATTTAAGAATTAACGATCTCGCAATTTGTACTTTTGTTTTACTGGGGAATAACTAAAAGTTCTTTCATCCCCTTTCGAAAAGTCACTCCTCAAAATTGTACAATATGGTGAAGCGGCAAAATAACTTCAAGAAAAAATGGAATCGCTACATTAAACGTGTTAGACGTAATATGCTGCTAAATCACTTTTAACTTGAGCCCAAATATTTTGATTTCTCAAAAGTAAATTTTTCAAGGTGAAATGTAGAAATAAACATTATTTAAAATACCTCGGGTGGCTTAAGTCGTTGTTCAGCTGAATCTGCATGAAATTATTTTTAGACTTTTGTGGGCACTTAAAACAATAACATCTTAAAATCAAATTTTTTTTATTGTCGTAACAATGTACATTTTGGACATTATCTCCATTAATAGAATTCTTAGAATTCTACAAAACTAAACGTACAAACTGATATTATAAAAAAGTCGGCGATAGTTCCTCAATAAATTTCAATTGTCAAACTTGGAAAGTTGGCTTTAACTTTCCCAACGGCAGCGGAAATGTCTAATTCTTTTTCTTATTTTTTTTTTTAAATAAAAATTATTTTTTTACAGACTTAAATGAATCAACTCTGTTGGAAAACTTAAGGCAGCGCTTCGAAGCCGGATACATTTATACTTATGTCGGCAGTATACTCATCGCCGTTAATCCGTTCAAATTCTATCCTATTTATAATCCAAAATATGTAAGACTGTATCAAAATCAAAGAATAGGCCCAATTCTCCCGCCACATATATTTGCAATTGCTGACAATGCATATTACTCAATGCTTAAAGAGAATAGAAATCAAGTAAATTTTGTATAAACTAAAAATATTCAAGACCAAAGTAAAGAATTTTATGTTATAGTGTATCGTAATTAGCGGTGAAAGTGGATCAGGGAAAACAGAGAGCACAAATTTTCTGCTTCACCATTTAACTGCTTTGTCACAAAAAGGATCACACGGATCTGGTGTAGAACAAACTATTCTTAGTGCTGGACCAGTTCTTGAAGCATTTGGCAATGCCAAAACAGCCCACAACAATAACTCGAGTAGATTTGGAAAGTTTATTCAAGTATGGGTTGATTCAGTTATTTTATTATCAAAAGCATATTAATTAATTGTTCTTTTTTAAAAGGTTAATTACAGAGAAAATGGAATGGTCCAAGGAGCAATTGTTCAAAAGTATTTATTAGAGAAAAGCCGAATAGTATCACAGGTATGTAATAATAAAACTTTATCAATCGTAAAAACAATATATAATTTATTTTGTTTTCTTTTATACAACAGGGGCCCTATGAAAGAAACTACCATGTCTTCTATTATTTGCTATCAGGTGCCACAGACGCAGAGCGTGAATCACTGTATCTTCTTCCAGCGGATAAATACAACTACTTAAACTCCAAAAATTTAACTTTAGAAAATTGTAATGAAAAATATGAATTTTCTCGTCTTAAACAAAGTATGGAAATGGTTGGATTTTCATCGGAAAAACAGCGTCGACTCTTCAATGTGTTGTCAGCGGTCTTACTTCTAGGTAATGTTGAATTCTTTCCGAAAAAATCAACATACCATCACGATGAAAGTGTACAAGTGCGAAACTTGGATGTTGTGGCCATTATATCGGAGTTGTTGAAAGTCAAACAAGACACACTGTTGGCGGCATTAACATCGAAACGTGTTAAAGCTAGTGGAGAAACACTTATAATGCAATATAAGTTGCCCGAAGCAATCGCAGCCAGAGATGCATTGGCAAAATGTTTGTATGGTGCTTTGTTTGATTGGATTGTCTTGCAAGTGAGTACAATATTTTAGATATTATTCCTGCTTTCAAAACTAAAGTTTAATGTTTAATTTAGTTGCAATCGAGTGGCACATGAATTTAAAATATTTTTTTGTGCTGGATCTAATGAGAAGATATAACCAATCATTATCCCTACAAAAATTTACCTCGATTAAACTAAAACAAAAGTTCTTTAAAATTTTCGAGCAATAGTCCTCTTAGAAATTATCCAGTCCTAAGGAGTTTAAAGGCAATTCTATAAAAATTAAAATAACAATAATACTTAATTGCATTAAATAATTTCAAGGATTTTGGAGTTTGGCTTAGACTCCATTATTTTAAACAAAAACAAGCAAGATGCAAAATATATATATGTATATAGTTAAAAAGGGTAAAATAAAAATATTTATAAAAAAGGCATCAGAGGGACATGGAGCAGGTTTATTTTAGGTATAGTTTCATTCGATAGAGGTTCTTGATGACTACAATGCTTGTCAAGTTCCATTAACAACAGAATAGTCATGTGTAAATTATACCAAAATACTTTTTTCATATTTAAAAATCCAAACTGTTCCCTCCCCTTGAAAACAAAACCTTCCAACCGTGTGATTTCTGTTCTCGAAAACAAAATTGGGCTCCGGGGAACCCGTCTTGACTCGGTTGAAGCTATAAACCAAAATTTGTGGAAGGAGCCGGAAATCATCTAAAAACAAATAAGTCGAGGATATAAATATTGACGAATAACTGAAATATTTGTTTTACTATTCGTGATCTTTTTGTTTCGTCCAACTCTCAACATAAATCACTCTGGACATCCATCTTAGTTTTTATAATTAGTTGCCCTTTCTTTTCGCTATCTATTTATCAAATGTTTAGGAAAATAATTTATTTTGTTGTTTATTCATTACACATTCACAGGTTAATCATGCCTTACTCAACAAAGATCAGACCCCTCATACTGGTCACTCAATCGGTGTACTTGATATTTTTGGATTTGAAGACTTCGGTCCGCAAAATAGTTTCGAGCAACTTTGTATCAACTATGCCAATGAACATTTACAGTACTATTTTAACTTGGTAAGTTATTTTAAATCATAACACATAATATGTTATGTAAGAAAACGTTTAAATTCATACATAGCACGTCTTCAAATACGAGCAAAATGAGTATAAACGTGAAGATATTAAATGGAGTGATATAGAATTTATGGACAACTCTGGATGCTTACACCTGTTTGAATCAAAACCAACAGGTTTACTTTGCATTTTGGATGATCTTTGCAAGTAAGTATCAATACTTAGTTTAGAAGCTAATGAATTATTTCACTGAAAAATCATATCTTTAACAGTTTTCCAGGAGCTACCAATGAAACACTTCTACAGAAATTCAATAGTGTCCATAAGGACAATAAGTTCTATGAAAAACCCCAACGAAAAGAAAATGCATTTATAATAAAGCATTATGCTGGAAAAGTGAAGTATCAGGTACTAATCGCTAGATTGCATGCATAGACATATACTGTAAACCTATTTAAAATTTCTTTTGATTTAAGGTCGCGGAAATGAGGGAAAAGAATTTAGACCTCATGCGTCAAGATATTGTCAGTGTACTCAAAAATTCCAGTATGGCATTTGTACGAGAGCTCGTTGGCGCCGATCCGGTTGCTGTATTCCGTTGGGCTATTATACGAGCATTTTTTCGTAGTTATTTTGCATTTAGAAATGCTGGCAGTAAACATAGAAAAGAAAGGACTGATTATGCTTTGAATAAATATAGTGGAAAGAATCGTTATCGCCAACAAAACGACATCATTTTGAGGTACGTGAAAATATTTGTGTTTGTTTAAATCATAATAAGTAACATAAAAACAAATTTTAACACTAGCAACCCACCATTGCATTTTAGTTAAAATCACATTAAGAGTATTTTGTTGTTTCGATAAAGAAAAGATGTATTGTGTTATGAGCAAGTTGTAATAAAACAAAGACATATCGACCAATGTGTGCAATTGTTACGCTCTCCTGTCAAATCGCCAATCGCATCGATATACTCGTATACATAATAATATATTCCTGTTACATCACAAGTATTTAAACATTTTTGGTTGATTAAAATGAAATTTGTATTTATATTTAAAATTAGAGAGGTAATTACTGTATTCGAGGAGCCTTGTGTTGATTGGATGTAATAGAGGGAAGAAACGTTATATACTACTTCAAATAGCTCGTTTCATTAGTTGACAACGCAAATTTGAATTTCTGAATGTTACAATGGGTTGAAAAATAGTGCTAGATAAATCATTCTACATTATAGTATTACGTCTGTCTTTGATAGTACATCCGAAACTGGGCTAAAATGTAAACAAGAGGCTGGAGTTAATTGGGGTAAATGGAAATAGCTGTCTCCTTGGTACAATGTTTGTAAAAGGAGCGATAAAAAAGGAGAGACTGTAGCTCGAGTGACGTAAAGCGTCAGAAAATGAAGAAGAAAACTGCATAATATGTATGTACTTCGTTTGAAAACTGTTTATATCCCCTTTGTGTATCTTAAAGATGGCAACTCAAAAGATAAGACCAATATTTCGCGCGCCGTTGCGACATTGAATTTGTACTCATTCTATAAAATCAGTTATATATAGATAAATGTCCAGTCACAGCCTCTTTTCCCGAGCCGGATGATATTGAGATTTCTTTATCGATATTGTTTTCATTAATGGCCAACCCCATTTTCGCTTACTCCGCCTCAAAAATTGCAATTGCGCCAGTCATTGCTCGCTTCTTTCTCACGCGATAATAATCAATATTATCTGCATAATCAATCAGTTCAAAGAACTTTTGGAAAAATTCTACATCTGTTGTTGACTTGCGAGAGGTGTACAATTGATTTAGGAACGATGTTAAAGAAGTAGCATGATAACCCGTGGTCGTCTTGCCTTCACCTTACTCGACATAAAATTCGTCGTTGGTGTTCTTGCCTTCTTAGACGGAGGAGCGAGATTTTCCATCATCATCCTTCACAAGCGGGCGAGTTTGGCAGAGATGAACATAGCTTTGAATAATTCGTCCTTATTCATCCGACTGTAAGATCGATGAAGGTATCGAACTAAAAGTTCTGGGTCTTTCCTTAATCTGCCGATGATATTTATTGACCACAAATTAAAGAACAATGCAGACCAGCTTAAGAACAGATTTTTACTGCAATTCAATAAGATTGTAATAAGAAATTAATAACTCAGGTTGGAAAAATAGGTTTATTTCTGTGGTACTAAGGCAATCCCGGTATGTAAATTATACGATTTTCAATGTTTAAGTGCCTAAGTAATTGAAATTAATTTTATCATCGGCAAGAATCATATGTATTTGTAACACAATTTTGGAAAATACTAAATTCTTCTCGGAACAAAAACGAAAAATGGATTTTGCCATACTTTTACAGTTTTTTAATGTACAATGCCGAATTCTAAAGGGTAAGATTATTTTAATTCAATTTGCAGTGGAGAAAATGACAAAATAACTTTATGATTAGCAAAACAATTATATCGGATAGTTAAAATTCTAATCAGGCGGTTTTTTCTTTTACCCTTGTATCTAACTCAGTGGACAACGGATTGATGACGAATTTTCTGTATTTGTAATGAATTTCAATTCCAGGGTGCATGCCAAAATGCAGTCTATTGAAAATGTTTTATTTCAAATTTATAGACTACAATGTCCTCTCATAATGTTTTAAGCTCTGTTTTTATAGTTGTACAAAATAATGTAGTGTCGAGGTAACTCATAATATCTACTTGCATATTTATTTCCGGGGATTGATTAGATAAATTACTTCTTTAACTACTCATATTTGCTAAGTTTGTGTGGTATTTTCCGATTTTTCCCAATTCCATTGTAATTATCGCCAATTTTTTATTTTAATTTGATCCAAAAGATAAATTAGGTAGGTCATGACCAAATTCGTAAAACTACAATTCTTTAAAATGAATAAAGACTCAAGAAGATGAATAGTTTAAAGAAATGTCTTGTAAGCTAAACAAAACCCGTCACAGTTAATAACAACACACTAAGATAAATATTTCAATTTTTAAGTAGGTCCTATAAGTGGAGTCGCTTTATTTGCATTTTTTGTATTGTATTCCTTTTAGGATATACATACACTTCTTATTATTTCTGCCACAGAAAATACAGGATGATTTGCATCATATATGAATGAATCACACGTTAGGGGCGTGTAGCATGGGTCGAAACAAGTACAAAAATTAAAACAGCAAGGTTAACATAAAAATTACTATGCTATAGCCTTTAAAACCCAGAAATCTAAGCTTTTATTTAATTGTTAAATTAGGTTCCGTTAATGAATAATTATAATAATACAATAATCATCTTTTCATAATTTTACGTTATTAAATATTGATCTAGTTTTCAGTAGATAATGAAGGCTCTAATTAATTTTTAATTGAATGGTAAAAACCAATGGTTTCATGTCTATTTTCAAAAAGTAGGCAGGAAGATCGTTTAAACATACATGAGATCTTAAACTTTAAAATTTGAAGTGGATTGCTTTGATTTTCAGAATTTGAAGCAGATTAAAAAAAATTGTGCTTATTCTTTAAACAGCAAAGTCGTTAATCCAGGGTTTTACAAATTATCGAAAATGACAAAATACCAAACAAAATATTCATTTATAAAAAAAAGTTTCGTAATTTTTATTTTTCTGAAAAGTTAAACAAAAAAGAATAAAATCTATGACAAAAACAGATGAATTAGCATTTTATTCATTGTGCTTAATTGATCACTTTGTCATTTAAGCTCAATATAACAAAATCAACAAGATGGTTTTAGTTTTGAAAAAAAAAAAAAAAAATAAATAAAATAAAGGAGTAGATTTCTGAGTTTAAAGCATAATCTTTTTCGTTTGGTCGGTTTTTTTATTTAATAATTTTTCCCATTTAAAGTTTTGTACAAAATTGCACCTTCCGGGCTAAAATAGTATACGATTGTTTTCTCGTCTCGAACGAACATATATGCTCTAGCGTGTTGTCGTGTGCATTTGATGCGAATCGCTCTGTGTATTTATATTTAAAAAATTGATATTTTTAAATTTAACTTTGAAAAACTAAATACAGAAAGTTGTAGTTAAGGCTAAAACAGATTCCAACTTTGGGGTTCAATAATGTTATACAAAATTGAAAAGTAATAAAATTTGAAAAACTTAAAATTTTTGTTGAGCAGAAAACGGTACATTAAATTTAACAAAAACATTGACAATTTAATGTGTATGCTCTACAAATTTCTGCATTTAAAAATATTGAAAGGTTTTTCTTTTATTGTTTAAAGTGACTCCACTATATAAAATATATTTTTATACTTTGTGCACATTTCAAAATTAACAAAAAAAAAAAATAGTACAAAATACCAATTGGACGTTTTCTTTGTGTACTCATTATACATTTTTGATACAGCCATCTAGTGACAGTTTCATCTGTAAATCTAACAATAAATAGAATTGCGTAAGTCAAACAAATAGCAGTGTTGAGTGTACAAAACAAATTATATTGTTGCTGCTCAGTTTTCCATTGCATGGTGTTGATTCTATTGTTGTTTGCAAGCCATTACTGTATTTTTAATTCTATTAATTTAGATAATATTAATCTTAAATTTTAATAATTATTTAATAATTTGTTATATGTTTTTGCATCGATTATTTTTGTTTTTTTTTTTTTTTTTTATTATTTTATTATTTATTTATTTATTTTTTAACTCTGTTTTCGTGTAGTAAAAAAAGTAACATTAAAACTGAGTTACCTAATGCACCAAATCAACCGCCGACTAATGCGTGCCGTAACACCAGAAGATCATGGTCAAGTATTGCATTTAATAATAAAAATTTCCCTGATGGTAAACTTGTCTACGAGAGCAGTCAAGCTGGCGTTATGGAAAACAGTTCTAACAAATTGTTTTCAAAAAATTATTCAAGATTTGAGCGCTCCAGTCAGGAAGTTATGGCTAAAGCTTCGCAAATTGTTCAGTAAGATTATTTCTTCCTTTCTTTTCATAGAAGCTTTTCAAAAAAAAAATGTTCAAATGTTGTTTGTTATGTGTTTTTCTGATCCAATTCTAATAATTCTTGCATTTATATTTTTTGAATTAATTTAAACAGTAGATTTACATTTAAATCTGTTTCACACAACATTTTTCCTTTCGTTTTGTTATTTTGTTTTGTTTTGTATAGGAAAAATAAATCCTTCCGTCCTCGAGAAAGACCAAAGAAGGGACTTAAAAATCTTCAAACTGTTAAAATGATGACAGCTGGCACAAATTTGTTCAATCAAACAGGTATAAAAACCCGTAAGCAACCTCTTACGGTAACAGCTCAGTTTCAAAACTCACTTACCGCACTCATGGATACTCTCAACCAGGTAAATGCTCATATTCTTAATCAAAGTAATAATTTTGAATTATGTTTATCTCTTTTCGCAGGCGAACCCGTTCTTTATACGATGCATAAAATCGAATGCACAGAAAATACCAAACAAATTTGACGAGACGACGGTCGTACGACAAGTAATACAAACAACAATATTTATTCATAAAATAGAACGAAAACCTAATTATATTAAATTTTAGTTGCGATATACTGGTATGTTGGAGACTGTTCGTATACGGAGAGCTGGTTATAATGTACGATTGACATATGAAGAGTTTATTCAACTTTACCGAATACTGCTACCAAAAGGTTTAGTTAGTTCGCAAAAAGATGTCAAAGATTTCCTCAGTACTATGGATTTGAATAAACAGCATTACCAACTTGGTAAGTAAAATTTTAACTGCACACAAAATTTTAATAGTTTTAAGTATATAAATAAGCACAACAATACGCAGTAATCTGTATTTCTCAAAAATGTGTGGTTTTTAGAGTGCTCATTGGGATTTGATAACACTTTGGAAAAGTCGATTTTCATTAAATTAGGCACGTTCTTTGACGTTCTTCTTTCATGGGTTCTTAGCAAGAATAACCATACAACAGTTTTTGGAAAGTTTAAATAAAAATATTTGTTTGGATTTTTAGAAAGAAATATTTTTTGTTTGTTTATGGAGGTAGATTTAAATTTTCTAAGGATTTAAAAACAAAGGTATATTTCTTCAACAACTGTTTAAAATTACGTTTTCGTAAATAAATAGTTTAAAGAATTTTTGAATTTTATACAATTTAACTTTTTTGCTGTATTTTTTTCTTATGCGATTTTCAAAATTTATTTTCTAAACAGTGCAATAGTCAATTTTGTAAACAAAATTACATTTTTTTTACAGGTGCAACAAAAATTTACATGAGGGAATCGCAGAAAATGCGCTTAGATATCAAACTACATACCAAAATCATCGATAGCATTGTTTTGATCCAAAGATGGTTTCGCGGCATTCTTCAACGAAAGAAGTTTTTGCTCTATAAAAGTGCTGCACTTACAATACAATCTTATTGGAGAATGACACTAGCCCAAGAAAAACTTACGAGCAACCGTCAACGATGGAGTGCAGCAATAATTATTCAATCCTATTGGAAAATGTATAAACAAAAGACATGGTACCACAAACTGAGCGTTAGCATTGTGATAATACAGGCACATTCTCGGGGCATGCTTGCAAGATTGCGGTATAGAAGTCACAAAATGGTTGGCAAACACTTATTTTTTTAACATAAGCATTTGCTCTAACAGTGTTTATTTTTCCACAGCGTTTACAAAAAGAAAGAAGTCGACTGCGTTGTACGCAGAGCCTGCCCAGTACTGACAGGTATAACTGGCTAAGTGGTTCCTTGTCTAAACTAAAACAAATTAATTGTTTTTTTTTTCAGAACGTTTAGTGAAATCTATAAAACGGAGGATGTCAAACGTTCGTTGCAAAGACCGCATCACAGCTTGGATAGTGAATTCGATGAACCAGCTATACAACACAATCTGGAAGCAACACTTCTTGAATCACAAAATAATGAAGTACTTCAAAAGGCTGGCAATCAATTGAGAAACCTCATGATTTTATCTGGCAACAATAACCGATCTATCCCTATTGGAAACGATTATTCACTACATCAGAACTTTGATATTAAATTACATCTAAAGCAAAACACTACTGAAAATGTTGAAAAGGTATATCCAAATAGTGAGACAGGCGGAAGATATAATGAAAAAAGCACAGCAAATTTCAAAAGGTATGTTAATATATGTATTGTAAAATGTATTTAGTTTTTCTACATTCAAAACAAGAAACGTACAATGCGCTTAAGATACTATATGATAGAAATTCTAGTGTTCTTTTTTCCAAGTGCTGCAAAAAACAAATTTGTATCTCACATTGCTATGTATATAAAATCCCAAAATTTTGCTTGCTATGTTTTGTATTTCGAAAATTACCATTTTTATAAAGAAAAAGTCAATAATGTCAACTATACGGTACACAACCTTTTTCATTACGTGAGACAGGTGCAAGTTTAATTGTTAATTTTTAGAAATTAAGCAAGCAAAATCAATGTGATTTTGATGCCTTAAATAAATCTTATGAATTGAATTATTATTTTAGTCCAACAAAAATGTATTCCGGCAAACTTCTACAAAGTACAAACATTTTGGAATTCAATATTATTTTACAAAAAAAGATTAAGAGTCGTAAGACATTAAGCCCTGGTTCTCCACGTGCTTTCATGCCACCAAATTTATATTTATTTTATAGAAGACCTCCAATGATCTAGCATTCACAAACCGGATCAACACTAAAACTAACGCGTATAATCTTTAGTTTGTCACCATAAGACCAACTGATGGGCTAGAAATTAAAATCCTTTTATTGCAAGCAAAAAAACTTAATTAATAATTAAAAATTATAAATCAAAATTCTAAATGTAATAATACAAGACTACCGTTCAAGCAAGACCAAAATTATTTTCCATTTCTTTTTATTTATATTGAATGTGTTTATATTTTCTTTCAGTAAAACTCCAGTGCGCAGAACAGACTCCGGTCCCACTAACTTCTTTAACATGGACTACGAAGACATTGGAGACTTTAATGATATCTTAGATATAGACAATCAGCAATCAAATAACCCAACGAAAAAAGACTACAGCCTTTTAACAAAAACAAATCCTATCGAAGAAAGTTCACAAAATGTTAGTGATATAATAGTTGGCCAGCAGCACCAAGGAAGGTATCATACGAGTGATTTGCAGAGTCCCCAAAAATCCATTAGTGAAGCTGACGCAGAAATTAATTCTAATTACTCTAAGCATTATGAGAATATAAATGTATTGCCCGATACGCACTCAAACTACCAACTAATGGCAAGTCCTCATCAAGCAAGTTCCTATCAAAAGCATTACGCCAACGATGAGAGTAAGTCATCAAACATTGCACAAACTATAACAACTCCTGGTGTTGCATCGGCTTCAGTACCTAAAGGCAAGGCTGCAACGCTTTTAGGTTCAATATCGGAAGATAAAGTTCAGTACACTCTGACAAGTCGCCTGAATAAGCAAACAAAAAGTCGCCGAGTCAAGTCAAATTTTAGTGATGAATTAAACTCGGTTGAAGTCGTTGCACCACGCTTTCCTAAGATGAATGACCCACCTGCCGAGAGGTTGCGTCGCCGCAACTCAGATCCGAGTACCAATAAGGTTCCATTACTTGAGGTAAATCGAGGCAATGACATGTATCAATCGTCTACTCAAATCAATATTGCTGGACATAGATTCCGCAAAGCTGCCCGAATTGGTAAGGCGGAGAAGTGTGCGAGCTGTCAAGAAAGTGATGCATTCGTAAATGAAGGTTATCGTTGTTTGGATTGTAAAGTACTCGTACACACGAAGTGTATTCAAAATGGGGGAGTCAAAACACTAATATGCGAGGCAAAAAGGTCAAAACGCATGCGAAAAGGCAACGACAAGACCATGACACCAAACTCAAAGTATTCAGCGAGGGAATATACAGATTCTACGGACAGAATTATAAGCGATGCCAAGGAATTAAACTTAATGCAAGATTTCATCACGCAAAAAATTTACAAAATGGATGAAAACGAAGGAGAAAAATCATCAGAAGTTGATAGAGTATTCAAACAAGCATTGCGAGCCTTCAAGGACAATCTAGTGACTCAATACAGTGTTGCACATAAACAAAACTCCGATTCATTAAACATAAAATATAGGGATTTAATTGATAATTTTGGCCAAGTTATGGAAACGTGCTGTGGAAAGCAAAATGACTTCCCTCTGACAATGGGGGTGAATGCGTTTCGTGGCTTTATGAATGAATTCATGAATTCTAGAGAAACAGAAAAACCAAAGGCTAAAAGGAAAAAAGAAAAGAAGCGAAAAGTCGAGGAACATACAAACTATCACGGTAATTTAATTAATTTAAATAATTTTGTTTGTTTTCGATAAACTAAACAAATTTATTTTTTCAGGACACGCGTTCCAACTAACTATAATCAATATTCCAACGGCCTGTGAAATTTGTCAACTGTTTTTGTTATGGCCAATTGAACGGGGATTGGTAAGTTACGATAATGAAACAACATTTCAAAAGCATAAAACTAAAAACGCTAATAATGTTCTTGTCTATCTGAAATAGTTGAAATCCTTAAATAATTGTAAAAGTTTTCATTTTAAAACACGTCTTTAAGTGAGAAAATCTACTACTACTACTACTACTACTAAGGTGCCAGTTATAGATTTCATTGAAAAGGATCATTCAAAATTTTAATTGTTAATTTTGAGATGTTTAAAAAGGAAAAACAGTGATTATTTTTATGCTCAAGATTGCACATCATATGACTTTTATTATTTCAATGATTGAACTTTTTTATTCCGCTGTCACAATTTTAATGAACGAGGGCAATGTCCGATCGATAGCACCAAGCCTGGTGGTTCCGATTGTACGAAGAGGCGGTATTAATTCAATAAGATCGTATAAAACATACCGTAACAAATCAACAAAATAAATTTCAGTCCAAGAGCGATGTTGATGAAATTTTCAGGCAAGATAAATAGATGGTATAAGGAATGATCCTAAACAATGTTTGCCAAATGACATGCATTCTTTTAAAGTTTATTTAAGCGGCAATGTCGAGTTACTAGAGTATTCTTAGAAAAACATTTAACGAAGAAGCCTAATTTTTTTTTAGAACTAGCCTGTTTTAACAAATAGCTGCTTAAAAAAGAAACATATCTAAAGGATAATTATTGTCTCAAAAAATTTTTGTATACAAAATTATAGATATCGAAGAATAAGCATGTTCCGCACTTATAAAATATATTATTTTTATTTTCTTTCAGGTTTGTCAAAACTGTCGCCTTACATGTCACAAAAAATGCTATCAAAAGTCTTCTTCGTGCAACAAAACATCTTCATCGCATGGTGGATGCATTTCGTCACAATATAGTATTACTGACTCAAAACTCTTTGGTGTGCCATTAACGAACTTATGTTTAGCCGAAGGAGCTAAAATTCCGATACAAATCGAACAACTTATTACTAAAATTGAAATGTTAGCCCTGTACACTGAAGGAATATACCGGAAAAGTGGCGTCAATTCCAAAATAAGAGAACTAAAACAGAAAATGTCTGAAACTCCGATTGGTGCGGAAATCGATTATGAGTCATATAACGTACATGTATTAGCAAATGTTCTCAAATCATTCCTACGCGAAATGCCCGAACCATTACTTTCATTCGATCGTTACGATGATTTTTTGCGTGCTTCCGATTTACCAGATACAAACGTGCGAGTACAAACTCTTCTATCTTTGATTAAAAAACTTTCGGCTTCGCATCATTTTCTTTTAGAGCGTTTAATTTTCCATTTGGCTCTGGTAGCACAAAAAGAAAAACATAATCGCATGTCGGCGAGTTCGTTATCAATAGTTTTCGCTCCGTGTGTTTTACGAACAAATCGTTTAGTACCTGCTCAGGATAGTCTCAATGATATCTGTAGACAAACGAAGTGCATAGAAACCTTGATCACGCAAAAGATGTTAAATGTCAAGAGTACACTAGCTGATATTGATACTTTAGACACGGCCGCACATACCGCCACCACTAGATTAAGTACTTTACGTAGCTCAAAAGTGTTTGCCCCCGAGGAGTTAACCCAGCGGCCATCGCAAATCGAGACTGAAACAGAAGAAATGATATTAGAGGGGCACATTCAGGAGATCCGGAAAGAGAAAGCACTTTTGACTTCAGCGTTGCCAAATTTAGTTAGGACTACGTCAGACGATGACTTGCTTTCGACTGATTTGGACGGAGAAGGTGGAAGCTTGGATGACTTGAGTACGGGAAAAGACAAGGACAGTCATTCATTAGCTGAGTGTAAGGATTTCAAAGATAGCATTGATTCGTCTTTTGGAAGCCTAAGCGGAGATAATAACGTGAGCCGTAAAGGATACGATGAGAAACAGTCACAAGAGCATTACCAACATCAGCAACCGCACATCGTGCAGCAACAACAACATTTCGATGCAGATTCAGCGAGTGATTCCATAGTTCTAAGCTACAATCTTCGTGATCAAAATATCGATTACATTTCGAGCCCAAGACATCATGTTTCCTTGGACCATGAAATGGTATCATCGGGTTATCCGGCTGCGAAAAATTACTCATCAACTCCCAAATCAACATCATCTAATAACAGTAGTAATAGTTTAATTTGCAGTGGAGCCCGTCGTTCGGGCAGTCAACAGAATCTTAGTTATACCATGGCACAAGTATCAGCAACAAGTGCTGGCCCTAGTGGAATCAATTATTCTGCAACAAGTCAGTCGGGTAAACCACTGGCTGTACGAAGTATGTCAAGTGGCTACGATGCTACAACAACACATCTACTCCCAAACACACCCCAGTGTACATCTGGAGCTGATGGATTTCAATTGCTTTCAGCTGTTCCATCATCATCATCATCATCGTCCGCAACATCACCACATGTCGTAGCAGGAACGTCTCTATCTGCATCGTCTTCATTACCAACACCATTTCCCAATACCAGTAGCAATAAAGTAACAAGTATTATAGAAGGCGGTAATATAAAAACGACTCGGAAGAAAAAGAAACAGGAAAGTTTGGACGACGAGCCAATTATGGTGTAAGTTGTATGTTTTAATTTATCCTCAAAAGTGTATGTACATTTATATATAAACTCATATATAAATAATAATTAATTATAGGCATAGATTCATTAAACTAAATATAGAAAGTATGTTTGTAGACATAATGTAAAACAAACACTTCCGAACATATATAAACAACTACATGTGCAAATATCACATATGTTTTAAATTATATATACATACATATGCATTTATGTATATAACTATGTAACTAAAATGTTTTTTTCTAAATTATATTAAAGCAAATTACACTTAACTTGTTAAACATTTTTATCAACGTTATAATCCTTTTTAAAATTTTTAATTTGCTAAATTCGAAGACCGTAAATCGGGTTACTTTGCTTCGGTATTCGTGGTCATTTCAGAAAATGTTTAGAGGATTGTGATAATAATTTAAAAGTCAATTTTTAATGGGTTTTTTTCTCTGTGAAGCCTCCTCCAAGGGAGAGGGTTACTTTGTCCCCTTGTACTGTTTGCATGAATATGTTTGTATTTGAAGTTATGTAAGCTGATAGTTAACATCTCTCCAAAAAATTTCAGTAAAAACTTAAAAATATCGCTCAGGTAATATATTGTTCATAACGAAACATACATACCTAATTAATTTTGTTTATACTGTGTTTTTTTATTTATTCCGAATGTTCACAATAAGCATTTTGTGTTTTTATTCGCCAAAATTTCCGGATAAACCATTACTACTTTTGAATTCATTCAAGAATATTTGGCATGCACTTGAAGATTGGAATAAAATTAATATTGGGTTCGTTTGATTCAATTTACGTAACTACCTACTTTCATTAAAAGCAGATATAAATTGGTGTTATAGATATATTAAGAACAACAAACTTACGCGGAATGCAGCCGGATTTTTGTGCAAACCATATATTTATTCAATTGTTTTGACTTATCGTGATTCACCGAACAACTAAATATCATTCTTTTTACTCTAGTTTTATTGTTTTGTTCTCCATTTCATTCTATTTCTTATCCGGAATAAATAAAGAACCCTCTCACTGTGTTAACTGTTAATAAATTAATAAAACGAAACACTACAAAAAAAAATACATTTTTTATTATTTTCCTCTGGAACAAAGTAACCCTTACAACTAAAAAAGGTGTATGTTGGTAGAAAAAAAAAAACTAAAATTAATTCCATTTTTAAACTAAGTAATTAATTGTATAAAAAAAATTAGGTGTAACAACTCACGAGTAAATACATATCGTCTTTGATACTGCAAAATTTCGTATTTAAAAATCTCCCGCTCTGGGATTTCATTTTAGTTGTTATCAATGTAAGCAGCTCCAAGTTTCGAATAAAGTTCCGTAAGTGAAAAGACTGCCAATTTTGTTATTTCTTATGATAATCAATAATATAAAAATAAACATTCCCAATAATTTGACATATGAATTTTTGCCGTATCAACGACGATTATAATTTACTTTATACCTTTGAACATATTATGTACACCTTGTTTTTATTTTCAAAACAAAAATAATTTCAAAGTTAATGGTTAAAAGTTAACTGGTCCACTGTTCACTGAAAAATTATTGCGTTCTATTAAAAAATAAAAAATACGATTGAAACATTGCGGCACGTTTCGTGGCTAATACACAATATATCTGAGCTTTAACAAAACTTAATTTTTTTCACAGTCATGCAAAGTAACCCCATTATACGATACGTTGAAAAAATGCATTTTATCTCAAAAATTTAAATTCATAACGACAAGTACTTCAACAAATCCTGAAACGAGCAAACCGACAAAATCGAAAGGACTCCTTTCGAAATATGTTAATGATTTTAATTTTAATTTCTTTCGACGCAGTAGATCTTTTGGATTTTTTTTTTAATTAAGGCTTATTCAAATACCTAGATTGGTCCATGATTAATTTCATTGTAAAGCTAACCCTGGCCGTGGTAAACATGCTCGTGAATGCTATTACAATGAGGAAGTGTAACAGATAAACATACTTTAAAAATGCTATCATTTGGTCGCGTATCCTACACGTGTTCTAATTTTAATCAGTTTTGAACGAATTGGCAAAGTTTAGTCACTTCTTTTTCATATATATCCGTTTTTCACATTTAAGAAAATAATATATCCGTACCTATAGTATTGTAATAAATTGTGTGCAGATTTTGCATCCTTCAGATTTTTATAACAATTCAAATCTATAAACTTTTGGTATTTGTAAATTGATCCGAAAATCTTTTTCTCCAAGAGATCTCTTTTTTCATGTCATACTTTCAAAGATTTATAGGATTCAGTAAAACTCATCCTTGCATTTAAAGTCTTTTTGTTTGTTTCTTTGTCGTTTACCATACGCCAAGATAAACTACAGATATGTATGTATGTATTGATGTCTATACATAATTTTCGTTCAGAGTTGTGAGGCATTGAAGTAAAATTTATCCTATGGTATTTTCGTTGAAAATTCACCTAGTGTGTTGTGGCCTGGTCAATGATGAGATCTATACATAGGATACCTCTTTAAAATATGTTCGAAAGAGCAAAGTGCGTCAGATTATTAACTTTGCAGTTTAGTACCACACCGTGGAGTTCAGTTACTTCTCAATGCATTATAGTTCATAGCATTTCTTACAGTAAAGTAAGACTAACTTGTGTGCTGTATATTTTGTTTTCTCAAAAGCGACGTTTCGATCGTGTTTTCATCCTTGTTTAGAATATACATAACAAAAACACCCCTTTGCTTTTTTTCAAAAACTCAAAATTGTTTGCTCCTTTATTAATAATAATTAAATGAGAACCGTGTCTTACATGCAAAAGGGCACTATAGATCTTAAGGTCGCAGAGCAATTAATATCCCAAATATTCATTCATTCAAATGCAAAACGTGAAAGCGACCATTTCCGCACATGGTAATATTTAAATTCGTTTTACAATTAAATAACCTTTATTCCTAATAAAATATTTGTGCCATTAAAGAGTTATACCATTGGTTAAAACTTGTTCGATAAAATTACAAATACATTTCACGTTAACAGTTATATTATACTTTTTGTCTTTTTGCAAAAGCAACCAATTGTAACATTCTTGTAAGGAACATTTCTGTCGCTTTTTATTTTTTTTTTACTTTAAACTTGTAATTCCGGTTTCGTTATTTAAACTTTACCAAGGTATTCTCAATAACCCCAAGAGTTTAAAACAAAAATCTAAATTTTCCGTTCTCTAACGTGAAGTCAGCTCTATATTTTGAATTTAAAGTAAATGAAAGCTGCAAGAATTTTTCTGTTGAAAATTTACTTAATAAACTCTTTTTTTTAATAAATGTATTTTCTCTTAGTTGCTGTTGTCAAAATAAAAAGTACATACAGCACGCGAAATCACAGAGATTTCAGAGATCAGAGCAACTTCAAAGTGATCCAAGGGCTGAAAAAACACGGAACTTTGTGTCCGGGGCGTGTTGAGGTTTTTCAAAAAACGCTGTGCTTCTATGTGAACCATCTTTTAGAATGGTTACAATATTTGATTAAGTTTGGCGTGCTTTCAGTGATCAAGTTTCCTACACTTCTATTCAACGCTGCTTGTTTCATAAATTAGGTTTTCTCGGCAGGCATTTTTATATAAATATGTAACTAGGAGATTGTGTTTTACGTTAGTTTTTTACCAACATACCGCTGAAAGGACAAACTCTGTTATTGGCTTTATGTCACGCTTCTTTGTTTTATAGTTCAGCTTACAGTCCTTTACCTAGGATACTATCGGTCGATTGAATATACAAACAATTGTATATGCCAACAAAAATAATAAAAGTTATTGTAATTTAAAAGAATCATTATTCGTGGAACTCTACCATCGGGAAATATAAAATCAAACAATAAAAAAAAAACTTTAATTTTATATTAATCTTTTGCAATAAAGGTTTTATAGTAAAGCTCCATAATTGTTAATTTAAAAAAATTTAATTATTTGATTAATCTGCCTATATACATAGTTCTTTATTCTTCCAAAAAAAAATTGAAAAGATTAAAAAAAAAAAATATTTTATAGTGGTAAAAATTCAATATATTTGGAATATAATATTGATAAATGCTTTTAGTTTAAATTTTAAAATTCAAGCGAAACAGTGATTTTATAATATTTCGGATTCCTATGAGATTTACTGGCATTCTGGCTTTTACAGTAACATAATAAAAGTAATATAATCAAACTGTTCCAAAACGCAAATTCAAATTCTTATGTATTGTATTATTTAAAGAAAGCCTATATTTTGTGATTTTTTTATTTTACAAAAAGTATCTTTTGAACAATGAGATTTTAAAATTATATTAATTTAAAATTTACTAAAGAATAATATTTAACATAAACATTTACTTTTACATATTAAAAATTTTGTTTTGTTTTTATTTTTTTTAGATTTCCTAATGGCAAAAAAATAAATATATGGTAAATGTGATGTAGTATGTTAATTTTTTTTTTGTGAAGAAAAAATTTATTAATAATACAATAATCCATCAAGTTCTCGAAAAGCATTATTAAGAAATAAAATGTAAAAATGCAAAAATATTTGTTAAACATCGTTTTCGCTTTTTATTGTCATATCTCTCTATATAAGCTTATAATTTTAAACAAAATAAATCAAATTTTAATTCAAAATGAAATAGTGATAGATTTTACTAAGCTACAAACGTAAACCAATTTAAATAAACAAACAAAAATAAATACTCTGCAGCAAAAGTTGTTCTTTTTTATACACAAATTAAAATATATACATATAACCTTAACAAACATACTTTAAACATATGCATACATACATACATATGTATATGTGAATCTCTTTAATTTCGTATCCATCATCAAAACTCTTCCATTCGTATGAGTATATAATATTTTACAATCTAAAGAAACACAAACAAAATAAAATGGAGAAATAATAAAGGACTATTCAAGTTCTGTTAGGATGATCAACATTATTTTTTTTTAATTATTATTATTATTATATTATTATACATATATTTTATGTAAGTGACCAAGTCAATATTTAGGTTTCACTATTTGTACAGTATACTTTCATTTATTTGTTAAATAAAGTGGTAAAATAAATAATGACTAATAATTCTTTGTTTATTTTTTTTATCAAAACAAGTTATATAATACATGACAACAACAAAAACTTTATCCCTGTGCCTATATTTTAATGATTGTTTAATAATGCTTGACATTGAAATATAACTAAAACAATGGATTTTTTCTGGAAAACGTAGGCACTGTTTACGAAAAATTAATTTTGAAACAAAATTTAAAAAAAAAAAACGAAAAAAAAATTTCAAACTAACTTTGTTTTAAAATTTTATGAAATTAAGTATTATTTTGTTTTCAAAATTCAATGTTCTTATTAATTTCTCGTCAAAGCCGGATGCTATGTCATCTAGTTTTTGAGAAAATTGAAAATAACAAAAATAATTTTCCCTTAATTTTTTGCATAAACCGTTTACCAAAACAAATTTATTTATAAATAAAATAAAAAAAGAGGTTTCTGGCTTTACAATAAGGTATAGCATGGCATTGTAAGTGTTACCGTTGTTTTTTAAATATTTTATTCTCTGTGTTGTCAATTTATTTATTTATATCCCCTCCAGGCTTACTGGTGGGGAATAGACCACCCGTCCCATACGATTTTTTTTGTCTCGACCCAACCTACACGCTTCAGCTTTTTGTCATAACGTATGCGAATCACCGTGCATAACTTTTGAGGCACAAAAAGTATTTTTAAAATCGGAAACAACTTCTGTTACCCCCACTCCAACCTCTAAATGTTTATATTTATGGCTATCTATAAAGTGATCCTCAAAGTTCAACCCCTTAATATTTTTAATAATTTTAAATCGAGTATTACCCTTTAGTTTCTATTCCATATCACATAAACAGCTAAATTTGTATAAATATAGACATAGCCTTAAACTCCAAATTGTATTACCCCTCATATACAAAGTATTTTTGAAACCGGATACCACTTTTATTTTAGCCCCATTTTGCCTTATAAATAAAATAAAATGATCCCTAAAACCAACCCATAAGAATACCCTTTTAAACCTATTTATTTTTTGTTATAATTACTTGAATTACAAAATATTAGGGGTATTCATGCAATGGCGGAAAGTCGTTATAAATGTTGTAAACTGCGTAAATCTGTCAAATTTGTATGAACATTTGACAGGTTAACGCAGTTTACTTTTACGACGTTGCATGAATACCCCTATTATATTCAAAATAAATACAAATGAACTCTTAACTCTAAAAAAGCAAACTTTTTCAGACAAAACTATTTTTTATTTAATTAGTAATATGGAAGAAATAAGAAAATCGTATGCAAAACAATTTCGACTGCTTCTTAAAAATTTTCTTTCGAAGGTGTGGCGATGTTTTGAACTTTGTAGCGTGTTTACAAATTTGCATTTTCTTAGTTCTGGCATTTTGTTTTCTGGCACCTAAACGATATGTATGCACTTTAATATGGGACCATACAAAAACAGCATTAATTTGACTTCAAAAACTGCGCAGTGGTTCTGCTACATTACATTGCAAACAAAAGTTATTAATCTAAATAGCAATAAATGATTGAAATATACAGGACCTTCAAAAAATTAAAAATGCATCTTTAAGAGCAAAAGTACATGTAGTTATACTATTGAAACTATGAGAATGAGAACGATAGATAGCCAGGTTCAACTTTTTGTGGTAAAAATTGAGCAAGAGAATTCAAAATTTTATTTCCTCTGTATTTTATTAATTTTTTATCCCGAAAAATATTAAAAAGAACGAATAGACTACGAAATGCCAAATTATATTAGTTTTGTTCTTAAACTATTGTTTATCCGGCCTCACAGTGCCAGGTCCATCGATCGGTGGGGACAATTTGAAAACAAAGAGTTTCGTCTTCAAATCGGTGTTAATGTGGACCTATTGCGATTAAAAATTATTGTTATACATTGGAATTTCTCTAGTTTCCTCTTTTAGAAAGGTCGAAAGGTTTGGTTACGCGAAAGAAATTTCCCCGGAATTTTTTCCCACTTTGGGAAATTTGTTATCAGGAATCATCTTCAAAATTATTACAGAAAATATTCCTATCAAAATATCTATCGTGAACAAATTTTCCAAGGAACTTTTTCCTTATATCAATGCAAACATTTGCCCAAGTAAGTTTTTGGGCAAAAATTATTTCGTCGGAGATTCGCGATGAGAAAAATTCTTTCCGCTGTATTTTTTGTTTTTCTGGGAAAAGAAAGTTCCCTTTAAATTGGCGATGGGGCCCATGTACATACATACATCGATTCCTCCTCGTAAGACGCAACACTTTCCGAATATGACTTTATTATGTCGACTCCAATTTTGAGATAACGGCCACAATTTGGCCTTGGTTTGGCTGCCCAAGCACGTATACAAATGAAACCAGAGAAAATAAAATTGTATTAACCGCCAAGTTTGTTCTTTTTAATTTCCACCACCATCCAAAATAATTATTATACTAGGCCTCATTTGTGTAAGGCTGTTTTTGTATGCAACAAAATGTTCGGAAAAAAAAATTGTTGCATGGCGTTTAGTTTAACCGAAATTTTCGTATAAACGCAAAATTTCTGTTCGCATACTGTCCAAAACGGATTTTAGCTCAGTCCTTTAAAGATCATAAGCAAAATAAGATTCAAAGAAATTCGGGGTTTTGGAGAGTACGAGAGCATTTTTAAAATATTCTTTTCCCTCAAAATTGACTACTAAAACATTTTATAAAATAAAAAAGTACAGCTTATAACGTATTTCTCATGAATATAAACAAATGAAACAATTTATTTAACAGGAAAATATTTTTTATTTTAAATGAATCCTGATAACTTTTTATTCGATTTCTCTCATTATTATACAGTATTTTGTTCACAAATAAATGAAATGTTTAAATATATATATATAAAAAAACACGTATAACTACATACTTAATAATAAAGGTAAAATATAGATCGAGTAATTAATAATAATAAAATATGTATACTATATTCTTCTAGATGTAAAACAGATAAAACGAAAGATATATATTTATTTTTAAAAAATTATTCCAAAATGTATACAACTCACCCAAATCATTAAAAAGCCGTGAAACAAATATTAAAGGGATCCTGACAAATTTAATGGGTCTTATAGTAAGTAACAACAACAAATGTTGTGAAATACTTTACTTACTTAGCGTGTTGCTCTTTATTCCAATAAAATTTGAACATCATAATCAAACATTTTGAGTCGGGAATCATGTTTTTTTTTTTTTTTATTTAAACACAATTTTTTTTATCAAGCCCTTCACATTTTGAACCACGAGTATAAGAAAGGGGGAATTTTTAATGCACAGATATTTTATAAAAATAAAATTAGCTTAAATAAACAAAATAACGTTAACAATTTAAAGAAATATATCTAAATAAAATATATTAATGGAAAGGAAATAGTTTTTTCATAATTTTTTTTATAATTTTTGTCTGTATACCGTTAATACTTCTTAATCTGCCTCATTACCGACGAATTTTGCTTAGTGTTTATTTCATTTCCATACATTTGGTTTGTAGTTACATCAAGAACCGTTGTTTGAGGTGAATTAATGTAGTTTCCTGCTGTTATTTTGTCCATATTCAATTCATATAAACCATTAACAGTTGGCGAGACCATATCAAGTATATCTTTATCCAGCCAGCTGTGCTGACTTTCTTCTTCAGCTGATTGTACGGGATGGTTTTTCTCTATATTAAATCCGCTTGTCTGTAGATTTTGTTTGGTTTCTGGTAAAAACTCCACTGCACTTTCAACACTCGATTTTCCCGTATTCTTTTTGGATTGGTACCAATTATCATCATCTATTTCATCTAAGAAATCAGCTTGAGCCAATTTAATTTTCTTACACTTTGGCTCTTCTAATGAGTTTGATTTGTAAGCGTTGCTGTTTGTTTTGCAGACGGCTTTGTTTTCTCGTTCGTTGTTAAATTCAAGAGCCGATACAATGTCACTCATGTTGACTTCTTCATCAAAAACATCAGTACTTTGATCTTTAGTGTTGAATAAAAGGTTTCGACGATTTTGTAATATTGTCTCTTGAACCACTTCTTCCAAATCTGCTTCCTTTGGATTTTGACCTAATTTTAAATTAGGAGCCGCAACTAGTGCTAAACTAAGCAGTAAGACCATCAAACATGTTGTTGGCTGCGTTGTTTTGTTTGTTCCTTTTGTCAGCAGTGATTGCAACTTTTTCATCTGCGTCATAAGGGTTTGATTTTGATTCTGAAGTTGTTTTATTCTTTTCATGAGTGATTGGTTTTCCTCGGTACATTGTTTAACACGTTCTTCCAGCCCATCAACATATTCTTTTTTACGCTTTCTTGAATCTTGGGCAGATATTTTGTTCCGGATTTTACGACGAATTCTCTTAAGTTCACGTTCTTCATGTTTTGTTAGTGGATAATGGCTTGGAAGAGTGATGCCTTCTTTGCTTAAAAGTCGTCTTTCTTCTAAAGTAAGAGCAAGTTTTGGATACGGAACTTCTGGATCGTGTACATAATCTTCGTCGTCATAACCATCTTCAATGATAATACTTTCAGAATCCGAAGAGTGTTCGATGAAAGAATCTTCTTCCTGCACTGTAATTTAAAGAGAATATTATTAAGGAGTAGAAGAAGAATTTTTGGATGTTGCAAAAGATTAATACAAAAATTGTTGCTTCGATTTTACTCTTAAAATAATGTATGAAAACACTTACTGCACTTAAAGTTATGTATATAGAAGCTAAAATTGAAAATAATAGACTCAAAAGATAGATTACTTACATTCTTCTTTGATGTCAACTTCTTTTAAACTGTTCGATTTTGCAATGGGTTTTGTTGTAAACTGCTGATTGTTTGTTTCATGGGCGTCTTGAAACTTCGCTGGAGTTGAACGGACCGCTGTTGTATTTACGATTTTAAACGTTTTTAATTCTTTAACATCTTGTAAAGAAACTGGTATAAGAATAGACCTAGGATTATTGTTTTGTACACGAACAATATTTTTCACTGAAAATATTTTATCGTTAAGTTTCTACATAGGAATTAAAGAAATTAATACGTACTTTCAGTTAACTTGGTTTTATTCAAAAATAAAGTGCCTGGTTTAGCTTGAATTTTTGCTCCACTGTTGGAGTTCTTTACTTGAATTGTAACATTTTTGTTATTTGCAGTAGTAAACATTTGAGGAGATAGTTTAACAATTTTAATTTCATTTCCACGAACTCCATTTACGACTGCTTGTTGTTGTTGAGAAGATTGCTTATTTATTTTCTGATATTGTTGCTTCTGAAGTGGTGTTGTGGTTGAATGAGTTTGATAAGTATTTGATAAAGTCATAACTTGTGGTACTTTTTGAACTATCACTTTAGGTTTATGTTCATTATTGCAAATCAATTTTTTAGCTGGCTGAATAACTTCCAACGATGATAATTCCACAGGTGACCTTTTACCTCCTCTTTCACTTATTGAAGGCCCTGGTGAAGATGGACTAAGAGGTTCATAAGGTGGACTCATTTCACTAAATTAAAAATAAAATACTATTAATTTGTAAATCAAAGCACAGAAATAAATTACGCTTCTAGATTATCCGAAGAAAGGCCACTATCAGACGAATTGCTTGACATAACATTGCTATGTGATAACAATGGTTCAGGTAATGTAGGCTCGGTGATTTCATAGTCTTCAGCTTCTAGCTTCATGTGTCCGTTATACTCTCCTAAGGTTCCAAATTCGCCTTGGTGGTCCGTCAAATTGTTGAGAAAATCCATGGGGAATATAGAGTCCAAGATGTCATCGGTACTTGATGACCAATTTTCTTCCTGAAAATATGATGTTGAAAGTTTATTTATGTATTTACTTTACTTCATATAAACTTTCTATAAAGTTTGTTACAGAAAAATAAAACAATGATGAACATAATTTAACTTTTATTGTTGATGCTAAGTAATTTGTGTACTTTTTATTTTGGCGTGTATTCTACATATAACTTAACAAAAGCTTATTTAGGAAGGAACCAGGCTAATAAAGTAATGTTATTTTATTACGGCGGAATTTTCGAAATTCATGGCTAAGACCAAATAATAATAAAAATAAACTGCCTTCGAAATTACTCAAAAAATGACTCCAGTTGATTTTAACATGTATCGGCTACGTTTTTGGCGAACAAAAATTTTCTTAAGAATATTTAATAATGACACCTCCAAATTTTTGGAAAAATTTCTATGGAGAATGTTTTTATATGTATGTATATATGTATGTATTGTTAAGTTTTTTTTTTGAAAACTCAATCTAAAACGAGTTATTCTTTTATTAATCTTGGAACCCAGCAGTTTTAAATATTATAATGCATATTTTAAATTAAAAATATTCTTATAGCCGAAATTAACGGTTTCCATACAATTGTTAAGAATCGATTTTTAAACTAAAACCATTTCCCATGTATGGCCTTTAGAACACAGAAAAAGTTTTTAATAATTTGCCCGAACATAAAAGCTATCAAAAACAAAAAGATGTTTTTCCGCTTTGTTAATATAAATAAATTGATATTTCAACAAAAAATCAATTTAATGTCTAATAATTCAATAAAGTGAATAAAATTTTTATAGCCGATAGGAATAAAAAACTCAAAAGTAGACGTTCAATTTTTAGCTTCTTATACATACATACATACACAGCAATTCGGGACACAATTATTTTTCTATTTTATCATTTTTGACTAAAACAAAGCGTTTTTTTTTACGAATGTATCCAAAATTAAAGGCTCCTGCGAATTGATTTCATTTTTGCTCCAAAAAAATGCATTTTAGTACTTTCCAGTGAAGAAATAGAATTTTCTATTGATGAGTTTAATCTGTTATAGATTTAAAAACAAGAGTTTTTTTCAGTAAACCTATACCTGTACCTACATAGGCTTAGAAGCCTTCTGGGTATCCGATTGAAAACGACATACACACATACCTACATAAATACCCTTTTTACGTCAAAATATATTTGATTATAAATATTTTTCAAATTGAGTAAAAAAAAAATGTGAAAATCAAACAGAATAATAAATTTCACAACAGAAAGTTTTTAATTTCTAAAACGCGTACTTTCAAATAGTTTTTGCTAGCTTACACTTTAACATTGCTTGTTATTTACGATTATTTAATTATATACCTATGTAGGCGGATTATTTGAAAATTTGGAAACAACCAATTTTTGGAAATGGTTTCAAAATAAAATAAAATAGTTTTGTTCAAATAAAACAAATAAAAGGAGTTCTTTTCAGATTTGTATTTCTTTAACTTCATTGGTTATTATTTATCTAATCTTTTTTATCTTAATTTGTTTTATTTATATTAAAATAACTCCAAATCTCTTCAGCAGTCGCTTTGTAAGGGTTGTCGAAGTTCGTTAATCGAAAACCGATTTTATTGATTTTATATGAAGTACATAGGAAATAGAGAATTAAAAACTATAGATTGCTTCGAAAAAAGAATTCTCTATTTTATTATCTGTTGTTTAAAAACTATTTTATGTATGATGTTTATTATATCTTTTGAAAGATTGAATGTTGTGCTTGGAAACAAAATCATTTAAGATAATACAAGTTTATTTCATAAGTAAGTTTTAGATTGCTTCATTCCTTTACCCTATGCTGATGAAATATCATGGGCGAGTCTTCTTTTGTTTGCATTGCTTTTGGAGACATTTAAGAGGTGGGTATAAACAGAGATAGATTTGCAGATAGTGATACACAAAGTGATCTGTGACCTAATTTACCAAAAACACTGCTAAAGTGCTTTGTAAGCTTTTAAGCGTAAGCAGCTTTTTCCAGATTTCACAAGGCCAAAAAGAAAGCATTATCACCGGTAATATTGTATTCATTGCTATAGAGTGCCAATCTGGTTTTTGTATGACTAATTAAAATAAAAATCACCCATATACATAGGTACACATTTCATATCGCAATAGCTAGTTATGTTGATGCAAATCTTTGCGTGCGTCATCTATTAATGTTAATCTTATTATATTTAATCACTATTTCACATTAAAAATGGACACTTTCAGTATACGTACCATTGTTTCGGGTGTACATTTGGGAATTCTGGTGTTAAATAGATCCTCTTTTAAGATATAATCTTCTTCGTTTTGCCTGATGAACGAAAAATCCATCTTGTTTGCTTTGATTTTGACACGTATGCCGAAGGGCGCAGCTAGTACTGAACGTAGTTAGTCGGCAATAAATGCAAGTTATATTTTTTTAATAATCAGCTGGGATATTTAACTCTTTAATAGGTCCTTTATGCTTTGTTTATATTTATTTATTTTTAGCCCGTTGTATTTTTATAAACATGATTGTAATTCTGAATTTTCCCCATTTCTTCCAACGTGGAACTTGGACGTCAAAAAGAAACGAAATTCAGTCAGGGCTGACAACTGTGGGACAAAACAAAATAAATAAAATTAGTAGTAGATTTTTATTAATCTAATGGCCGCGTTCTGTGAAAGTATAGACTGCCGCTTGGCGACTGCAATTTTTATCCGCAGTTCTCTTTTGAGTTTCTTAGGGATTGCAGCATCCATTTAAACGCTGCAAATTTTAATAGCTGCAATTTTCACTCTCTTTACTCCACTTATGTGTCAAACAATAGGAAAAAGCACAAAGAAGAAAGAGCGATAACTCTGCAATTATTTCAACGTCTGTAACTTTTTCTACCCCGGACACCGCATACGTCCCCCGCCAACATGCTTCAAAATTGCAGGGGGTAATTGCAGCGTTTAAAAGCAGTCATAGATACTCGAGTATCCATGTATGTTTCTGAACGCAAATCAGCTTTTGTTGACATTTTTCATAGGATAAGATGAGTATAGACTGCTTTTAAACGCTGCAATAACCCCCTGCGATTTTTAAGCACGTAGGCGGGGACGTATGTCCGTCTAAAAGCAGTCATAACAGAATTTTTAGGATAGACTGCTTTTAAACGACTGCAAATTTTAACGGCATTTCTCTCTTGAGTTTCTTTGGGATTGCAACATCCATTTAAACTCTGCAAATTTTAATAGCTGCAATTTTTGTTAAATGAGAAGGAAACATCCCTTTGCACTCTTTACTCCGCGTATGTCCCAAACAATAGAAAAAGCACAAGCACAGATCTTCTCACCGCTCTCACCCACAAAACCATCGTCATGGCGTAGTGAAAAGTCGCAATCTAAACAAGGGCGATTTTAAATAATAAATTTTAAAGGAATATCTCCCCACACTCTACTCCACTTATGTCTCGAACAATTAAGTAAATGCACAAAACAAAGAAGAAATAGCGATAACTCTGCAATTTTTCCAATTGTGTTTATCGTGAGGTGAAATTGCATGGCTTAAAAGCAGTCTATTTGAAAATTGTTTAAGAAAAAAATCCAAACAAAGGGCCAACAGCAGAAGCCTCATATAAGATAATTTATCTACTAAACCGACTAAACTCGTTCTTTCACACTACAAGCTGAAGAACTCCAATTACTTGAGCATTCAATAGTAAGTTTTTCAGCGAGTTACAATACACTTTAATTTTTATTTTACTTACCACCATCTTTCTATTCACTCGATTTATCCATGTTTACGGCCAGTTTGTTCACGGCTGATTATCTTTAATCAAGGAACCCAAAATTTGAGTAGTTGTTAATCATGGAAATCGTTAATCAGCCGTTTTTTGTTGTTTAGTTATTTAATTAGAACTTTCGAAAGTCATGGCACAGATTTAACCCACTGTAAACCACTGATCTCTATAATACACTGGATAGGGTATCCATACAAAATAGGTGACTCCATTTGAACAAATGTTATACTTGAAGCTGCCTTTTTTTTGTATAAATTTATAACATATTAACTACGACATTAGGCGCGTTCCTTTATCTACTGCAAAGTACTTCTGGCTGCAGTCAACTACTTCTACTCTGTGGTCATAGTACTTCAAATAGTGTCCGACCGAAGCTTCGGCTTCGGCCTTCGGCTTCGGCCGAATTCGGCCAAAAAAACAACATTCGGCCAAACCTTCGGCTTCGGCATTTTAGGCCGAAGTTTTGGCCGAAGCCGAAGAATCTGTTTATTATATCGAGCAGCGTACTAGGCGCCGGAAAAAATTTCAATTTTTGAAATTTTTGAATAACGAAGAAAAGATTGTATTCTTTTTTTCGGTAGGTATTCAAAAATTTCAAAACACATGTGTGCCATCATAAAAATTATTACTAAAAATGAATTATTTATTTCTTTTTTCTTTATAATTACTAATTATTTATTAGTTATTTTTATTTTATTTGTCTTATGTTTTTTAAGCATTAAATTTTAATAAAAATAATATTTTTATCGAATTGGAAAGGATTGACTTTTGGAATTGACTTGGAATTCTTGACTTTTTTCAACCTTAGGCTTCGGCTTCGGCCGAAGATTTTCTTTCAGCCTAATAATTCGGCTTCGGCTTCGGCTTCGGCTTCGGCTGAAAATCGACCTTCGGTCGGACACTAACTTCAAAGTACGGCCGAATTCCTAAACGCAAAACTTGCGCAAATTATGCTAAGCAGACAGTTTTAAAATGCTATCTTATGCGGGATATACACACGTCAAAATCTCTTCAAGCATGGGAGAGTGTATTAGTGAAAATGCCACACGTATAGGTTGTGTGTATGCTTGAAGCAAAATCAAAACTTTTTGATTTTGCTTCAAGCATGTACAAAAGATTGGCATCATCGAAAAAACCTTACTAACACAGTCTCACATGCTTGATGGAGTGCTTGAACCGTGTATATGCCGCTTTAAACATCCCTGCAAAGCAGATTATCCCAAAATGTAGTTGATTTTTGTTTTCTTGTGCAAATGCATTTATGCAAATGTAAAAAATATTTTGCTTTTTGCATTTGCTTTGCATGTGTTTTGCTTTGCAAATTTGCGTTTAGGAATTTGGCCTACTACTTTAATAATAGGCGTGTTTTTTTGTATCCCAGAGGGAATTGGTCGAAAAAAACAACGTCGGTGCTAAACAATCACCATGTTAAATACAACAACAACTAATCCCCTACGGGCTAAGCTAAACCCAGATAATTCTCCGGGCTTAACTTAAGCACACAGAAAAACTGTGTTACCGGCATAAATTATATACTTGTTATCGATAGTTTGTATGAAAACTCCATTTTGTTTCTGTGTTGCTGTCACTAATCCCTGTGGTCGTTTTTTTCCTGCAATTCCCACCGGGCTTGCAAAAAAACACGCCTAATGTATTAACGAAATGAATCCACGCAAGAAAGCGACACCATCAATAAAAAGAAATTACTTAGTAAATTATTGTTGTTGATGTTTCTCTTATCTAAATTAAAATACAAATACAAACAACAAAAATTACATCTACTTTAAGGTTAGATTTTTCTTTATGCAAAATTATAATTATTATAGCGTTCCATTCATCAATGGCAATGCATGCTAGCAAATGTGAAAATTATTTATTTGATTCACTTTTTCACAGAACCAGAATCGGCCCCCTGTTCATGTAAGAGAGATTGAGATCTCCGAGATCTCATTCTCCTAAACACGCCTAATTTATACGCCAGTCGTCAAAATACTTTTTGTTTGTGCTCAGCAGATGTCAAATCTTGAAGCTGCCTTCGATAGTGCCATCTTCAATTAGTGTCAAAAGAACTGTTATACTTTATAGGGAATACACTATCCAGTGTATTATAGAGATCAGTGACTGTAAACAAACTTGTCCTCGTCCCAGATTTATTAAATTATTACCAACAGAAATAGTAATTGATTCGTAAGCATTTGCATCGCGATTATTCACATTTTTTAAAAAACCATAATTTTCTTCAAATATTGCGATTTTTTGTGGATGACAGCTGATTCAACCATAATATCATAATACCATGTTTACCATTTTCATTTACTACACAAATTCTTGTAGGAAAGTTTACGATTTGTTGAAAAAGATTTCCCATACAAATTTTGACAGTTCGTTTACGACATCGTGAACTTTGCGACGTTTACCACGTTGCATGAATACCCATTTTGTATTTTTACAAAACTAAAAAATCTACTGCGAAAAGGTCCATCTACTGCTTTTTTTTAAATTTTAGAAGTGGCAAGGCTGGTTGCTGATGTTGAGTGTTGTTTGTTTAGTGTTCTCGATGTCGCTGCTGGTAAGGCTGCGGATGTTGCTGCTAAAAAGGTTGATACTTGATTTTGCTGTTAGTGCGGTCGCGATGCGATGCGGATGTTGCTGATTCTTGAATATGCCAATAAAGTGCTATGATGCTGCTTAATGACGTTAATAAAAATTCTTTTAACAATCGATGTGAAAATGTATCTACATATATACCTAAACATATTTAAAAGTCTCAATAGAAATTAATGTCGCAAGAACTGTAAGGGTTCTAGTAAAATGATATGAATATGATAAAATGGTTTAACTTTGGTAGTATTCCACCTTGACCTTCCGTCACCCATGAAGCTGTCGTTTATCACTTAGGACTTAGCTTAGCTGCAGCTCTGCACAAACCCTGGTGACGAAAACCAAGCAGACAAGAATAGGGGTATCTTAATTGCTGCTCGCTTATCGTTTTCATGCAGTTTTTAGATAAAAACCCGAAAGTTTTTTTCAATTTCAATAGCAACATACATTTATGTGCAATAGCGTTATATGAGATTTTTATATTTGGATGTTCTTAAATTGGTTTCAATTGGAGACAAAAAAATGTTCGCTTTAATCGCTGTAAGTGGTTAAATAATTAAGATATATTTAATTGAATACAGGGATGATTCGCATATAATGTCATAAAAAGCTAGCTAGGGCATGGTTGGTTGAAATCAGAAAAAAACCTAATTGTATGGAAGGGGGTACCTACCTACTGTTTTCTCCCGTTTAGGCAAGAGGAAAAGTTTTATAATAAAATTTCATAAAATGGTGTTACTTTTTTAAAAGCCAAAAATCAATGTATCCAACTAAGCATTTTGTAAATGAAATAAAGTTTAAAATAAATAAATAAATAAAAAAAATCAAAATATAGCTTAATTAATTAACCGCTTGTTTAACGACCACCGTAATGAAGTAGTCAAAATCATTTGAGTCTATTCTGCGAAAATTAAAAAAAGCGGAATAGTTGTATGGCTACGCGTTCTAAATAAATAAAAATCGAATTTTTCCCTCATAAAATACTCTGTACCAAATTTGAATCAAATTCGTCCACCCATGTAGGCTGTCTAAATGACTTACCTGCTTAATAAGAGTACCAACACTGGCGCGAAGCGCATTACTCTTAAACCGGAAACACATATCTCGCGTTGTTTGGTGTTGACCCTCCGTCAACAATATCGTCACTGCAAATTTAACGAGGAAGTAAAGATAACACTTAACAGGGCGAAGCTAAGTGTTGGTTGATCAGCTTTTAACTTCGCATATATGAATGTAAATCTTTTGATACCTGATATTGTTTTATATTCAAATCTTTATAATAAATAAATTAGAAGATGGGTTAACTGATGTAATCTAATATACGATTTTGCGAAAAATATAAACTGAATGCATATATTTATTCTAAATTGTTTGTTTGTTTAACACGATCATTTATTACATAATGAAATATTTTTATTGAAGTTAGATTTCTTCATCTTCAAACAACTGCGATAACCTTGGATGGCTATTCGGTGGACAAATTGCTCCCATAATAAGCGACTGAACTACCCAAACAGTTGAAACAACAGGAATACCATAATATTGAGCCTTTGCCTTAATTGAATGCGAAAAATCCGATTCTGCAACCATATATCCACTCGTTGTTGGTGTTATATCGTCAAGGGACTTTATTAAGCGGAGCTTTGCTCCTGCTGCCTTGCAAACTCGTCCCCAAAGTTCAACAAAATCACTGTGTTCACCAGCAATAAGTACAAATGTTTTTGTAAAAGGTTGTCCATTCAATCTTATGAGATTATTCTTTCCGATTTTCCATTGAACGAATGTTTCCGCCAATATTGACCATCCAGCCGGAAGTTGATACTTATTTAAATCAGCTAACTTATTTTGCCGGCAACTATCAATTACCCAATCGTGAGAGATTGCCTAGAACAAGATATAATCTCCCATATAAATTTTTACTTTAATAAAACATAATAAAGAGTATCATACTTGAATGTCTGATGCTAGGCATTGAACATATTTAGCCGTAAGGCATGGTCTTGGTGCTATCAACTTGCACTGTTTGTATTTATTTTTAGGAACATCCTCGAAATAATTATATATTTTAGCTCCGCCCGCTTCCAGCTGCTTTTGAAGATGACGTTTTACATATGGAACAGCAGAGAACTGCTTAAATCTGTTGTTTTCGATGTTTTCCGTTTTTTCCTAAAAAAATATAATATTTAGTTATTTTGTTGTTTATCAATAACTTTGCTTTATTTTATTTTATTTTATTTCTTTGGATTTGTTTTTTTAAATTAAAAAAGATTCGAATAAAAAAGAATTTTAACTTCATCATCCCACATATTTGTTTGGTACGAACAAGGATACTATGTCACAGAAACGATCCTCTACAGTGAAAGCTCCCTAAGGCGTTGACAATTAGAAACATTTGTTTTTTTAATAAATTATATTTCTATTCAAAATATAAAAATACCTTATGCTTTTTTAATAAAAAAAGAAAGAAACTGTGGTTTTAAAGTCTGAATAGTTTAGGCCCATTCATCTGATTTTAAAAGAAATAAATAAGTTATGGGAGCGTATATTTAATCCCGCTGCCAAAAACATACATAGTTCAGTTTAAGGTTAGTAATATGTGAGTACAGAAATATGAACAAATTACCAATGTTAATTTAAAAAAAATCAATATAATTAGAAATAAATTGAATAAAAATCATCTAACCAATTTTCGAAAAATAATTTTTTTTTTAAACCCAGTTTGTTTTTTTTTTTTTTTATTTTGATATGCAGTATTATTTAAATTTATTAGAAGCTCTTGTGTAAAAAAGAATTGCGAGACTCACTTTTTCCGACTTCGCTATAATCGTTATGTCAACTTTGATCAAAATCTCTAGTTCAATTTTTTTACGAATCCATAACTTGCCACATATGTAGATATGTATGTATGTAGAAATGTTAAATTTTATTATTACTTATGTATTATTATATTTACTGGTAGGTAACCAAGAAAATATTTATATTTATATGTATATATGTGTGTGTTTGTGTAACTAGTTGCCAACCAGTTATACTTAAAACAACTACTATTAAAAAACTATGTTATAAAACTCACCTGTTGATATCGATGTGGCCTCAAGCCAACTGTACACGTTAGGAGAAAGTGCTTGTTGCGAAAGAGTGTATTTGATTTCGCCAAAGGACCTAAAAGTTCATCTATATCACAGTTCGGTTGGCTTTTCTTGTAATCAGATATAAATATCATCCCTTGGGGCATTATAGAAAAAAAAAAAAACATTAATTTTAATTAACAAACTGATAAATCAATAAACCATACGAGCAAGTTCAGAATCATTGGCTGAATTTTGCAATTCTGGTTGTACACCCTCAACTAATTCCAAGCCAGGCTTTTCTTTAGGCGAAATAGGTGGTGTAGATTCAAGCGTGTCCGAGCTATCACTGTCCTCCGAAATACGTTTTGGAGGTGCAGAATTAAATGGCAATCTAAAAGTTTGTAAGATAGTCTATTTGTGATAAACTAATTTATGCGTGTAGTAAAATTATAAATGTTAATACATAATTGATACAAATATTTGAAGAAATAATTACGTGTTGAAGTCCTTTTCATCCAACGAAATAGTAATCGAGTTTCCCAACTTTTTCACTTTATTATTTTTTTCTTTTATGTTTAACAACACGCACAAACTTATCAAATTAACAAGAGGATATTTATCACAACCAATCGCGACACTTGTCAATATACCACCGTTAAACGGAAGCAGAAAAATGTATAATTTGTACATATATTTTTTTTTTTACATTTAGTACCGAACGTATATACCGCCGTCTATTACTACTTCGTTAAATAAAAAGGAAACAAATTATATACGTTTAAACGCGATTGTTTTTTTTTAATTTCGTTAAACGCGATTGGAAAATAGAAGATAACTAAAACAAAGTAGAGAGAAAGCGAAAGCTCAAATTGAGAAAATACAATATAGCCCAGTCGTCAGAGAAAAATCAGAAGATAATAATACAGCAATTTAGCCTTGAATCTAAAACTGCTAAGCTGCTATGTTATTCTTCAGTCGGCATTTTGAAAGTAATGAATACATTTAATAAAACTAAAACTTACTAGGGGTCGAACCCGATCTGTGAAGCTGTGAAGTGATAAATTTATCAAGACTTCTATGTACATACATAATTCAATTTAGTATGGGTGTAAAAAAGTGAAATTAAATATTTAGTTATTTTTTTTATAGTTTTGACATTTGATTTCACTTTTTTACACCCATCCAGATTCGAATAACATATGTGTGAAGTTTTGATCACAGCTTCTCAGATCGGTTATCGACCTCCAGGAATGTGGTGTGATGAGTTCAGCTCAATTTATCATCGTATCCGATCTTTACGACTTGTATTAAATTAACAAATTTTCTATCATTTACCAATCCCAATTATCAGTGTAACATTCCTCCTCCGGAAAATTTCAAATATATGTTGAAATGTCAAAATCGCATTACCGCGTCTTGAAGTCAGTCCTTACATGGTTCTTTTGTTCCTATAAGTTTATCTCGCCCAAATTGAGATTGCTTTATAAGTAACCTTCCATTGATAAATCGTACGTTATTTCGAAAAAAAAAAAAAATCAAATGTGTGCTGAAACTAGTCACGGATTTATCCACTGTATGGCCATGCAATGAATAAAATACACATTTCGATCGTAGGTTTCTTCGAACAGATACGATGATAGGGCTGTATATTTCAGCATAAAATAGAAATCTTATTTTACGGTACATTTCTTGGTTACATAAAGTGTTCAAAAATGTCGACTGAAAAAAAGACACTATTACTATTGGATTATGTATTTTGCAAAAAACTGTCGACTAGGCTAATGTACAAACATAATTTTTTATAATAAAATGAAAAGAAATTACCATCCAGAGTACAAGTTTTATTATTAAAATTAAATTATACTTTTAATATGAATAATGTATATAGATACATATACATATATATAAACATATTATTTATATATATATACTTTTTATTTCTGTTACACCGAAATATTTATATCTAAAAATTATTTATTATTTTTTTTTTTAATTTTTATTTGAAAAATAAGGGAATTTAATGAACTACTATAGGATGCATGAGAGGTGTCCTTTTAATTTTTGTGAGGTTGTGTGTATTTATTTTTATTTTCTTGTGTCTTCTCATCATACTTCATAAAACATTTCAAAATAAAGTGTATTTTAGTTTTCTTTATTATTACTTTTATATTTTATTATTAATAATTTTTTTTATAAATCTTTAATGTTGATATTTCGAAAGTAATGTACTTATTTCTATTTTAAGTTACAACATTGATTTGTAAATAAGATAGCGCTAATTATAAAATATATATTTTAATAATTCAGTAGTATGCCATGTTCTTGTGTATTTTTTAAATTTTCTTTAAAAGGGGAACATAGCTAGATACAAAAAAAAAACTATGAATCTTAAAGAAATTTTTACCAAACACAAATGCAAGTTAAATCTTATGCATCAACAAAATTATTTTTTTATATTTACACCCTTCGTAAGTTAAACTAAAAATGTCTACACTAGATCTTCAAGTTTAAAGCTTTTCATACAAATTCTCTTTTCTTACGTAATATTGTTATGTATTATTAAAAGCCTTTACCACTTAAAAAAATAATCTAAAAAGATAACAAAGAATTAAATCCGTAAGTAAATGATCATAATTTATTGAATGAAAATATACACACACAGCCTTTATTAGATTTAATTCGTATTTAAATTTAAAAAGACAGAAACAAGGCCTGAAAGTAGGTTTTTGGTTTTGTATGCGTTTGGAGCTATTTCGAGTAACTACCCTTTAAAATTTAAAACATCTATTGTGGTGTTTTTACGATGACCCAATGTGATAGAAACAACTTCATTGTCGAGGTATTTATGTGGAAGAAATGAATCAGGAAAGTTAATTATTACTCCACTTAAACGCACTGAATTTGACCATTGCAAAATGTACGTCTGATACATTTGAGTTAAGCACAACCACTTATATGTGACATTAAACGCGGACAAATAAGCACATGAATGAACTTAAATATTTAACATTCATATAAGCAGGCGGTTCTTAACTGTAATCATAAGTAACACTACTAGAGATTTTAAAACTAACAAAATTGTGACCGGCATCTGAAGCTTTTATTTACAATTCAGTCGTATTCTTCGTTTTTCTTTATATATCTAAAATTTCTGTAAGTAGTTTCGAAAAAAACAAACTTATTATTTAAAAACATACATAATTTTCTGTAGATTTTTTGTTTTTATTGTTATTTCTATTTTATTTAAGTAAAACAGTATTTAAAAAAAATATGCGACGCTTGTAAATTTTAAAATTAAATTTTCGTCGGTCCGGAAGGAAGCCAACAACAACTCAACAAATTTTAATTTTTAGCATAAATTTAAGAAGACTGAGTTCTTTTTAGTATATCTAGACCACACAAGAACTGTGTAGTGTATGTCCCAATGTTGAACTAGAGGCTTGTTTTTTCGGAGGAATGATGTTTTTATCTGCAATTTTAACTCACTTTATTTGTTGAGTTGAGATGGTTTTCTTCCCCAACGACTGTTTTTCTGCAATTATTTAGTAAGGCCAAAAGTGATTAACTTTATTTATCTTAAAAAGTTGGTTTTTCACTTAGTATTGCAAATATTTGTTTTAAAAAACTAACTTAAAAACGAAAACGAATTGCAAACGAAGCAATAGAAAAGATTCTTTGAACTGAATTCAATTCAAGGGGGTACCTATATGTGGACTGTTTTTTTTCCTCATTTGTTAATAAAAAAAGGATATTTTAATTATTTATAAGTTATAGCTGCAAGTTTTTTTTTTTCATTTATAGGTATTAATTATAGAAACTATGATATTTACAAGACAAAAAAACAATTTGATTCAATAAGACGGTAACGCAACTAAGTGAAACCGCAACTTAGTTTCAAGTTTATTATGAGCGAAAACTAAAAGAAATCAATAGGAACAATATTACTAGCCTGTATTCAGCCTCACCTTTGCCAATCTTATTTAATGATAAGCCAAAATAAAGATAGATAATTTAATGTGCCTTTTTTATATATTATAGAGTACCGATAAAAGATTGGGCACACTTAAAAATCACATTAAAAATCACGTTTATGCGCTAAATTCGTGTTCGTTATAGCCGAAAATGGAAAATAAGAAAGAATCAGTTCGTAAAGCAAATCAGATATAAAATCAGAACAAGCAGCAAGTGCAATAAAAAAGACTTTACTACATTTTGGCACATTCACGTTCAGTCGAGATTTTTATTTATACATTTTATAACTGTTTGCTTACAATATTTTACTTTATTATTTACCATTTTATGAATAATATATTATTCCAAGCATGAAGTTTTGATTGTTATGGCCTTTTGAACACGAATTTTCTCTTGACGTCTACTAACTACACTCGATTTCCATAGACACAGCTTCAAAACGCAGAGTTCACAGCTGTGGCTGTCGGTTCGAATACGTCAGGTTTAAAGTTTGTATGTATTAAGAGTTTATTTAATTGTTTCAAAAAATAAAAGGTTGAATGATCGAATTAAAATTATTAAAATTATTTAAAGAGAAAATTATAAATACAAAATCTAATAGGTTTTTAAAAAGGGTGACTTAAAATGGCTCACAAACGCTGCTCATTTGCATGTACGAATTATTCCTATTTTAATTCATATAAACAAACAAGCCCTACAAATCCCAAAAAGTTCTACAAAAAAAAGTAAGAAAATAAAGAAAATAAATCGTTCAGAAAAGTGGTTGAATTATTACTTTTTTTGCATTAAAATTGAATATACATTATGAAAAGTCACAGGCTTTTATTTGAATATTAAAATAAAGTTTTATCATACCCAAAACATAGATTAGTATTAATTTCTTCCGATGTTTTTTTTAAAGTAATTTGCAGTTTTAAATTCACTACTACTTAACTAATAAAAAGCACAAAATAACTAACTTGAAGTTCTTATGTAGTTGTATGTGTTAAGTTAAGAAATCCAGGATAAGGGTTTAAATAAAAATTAACAATAATGATGGCAATAATTCTTATAATTTCCTTTATGAAACAAATATTTTTGTATAAATGTTTCGAGTCATTTTAATAGCTGACCACCGTCTCATGCAAGAAAAGAAAGAAAAACCTACATACGTTTGTAACCTTGTTAACGAAATTAATTTAAGCATAAAAATTAGGATTCTTTAAAATAATAGTAAGATGATAATGAAACATAATTAAAACATTAATTTCCATTCAATGTTTTTTTTTTTCTTTTTTTTTTTTAATTTTTTAAGAGGAATGTTATCTTTATGCTCTCTTTTTCTAGCATACAATATTCTAAATATACATTCGAACATGGATATAATGAACTAAGTATTGGCTATTTTGTATACTTAGCGTGGTAAAATTTCAAGTTTTGTTCAAAACTTATCTTTAGGATGATATACTTTTTATTTTTTTTTTTTCTGTTTAGCCTATTTTATATTATGTACTTATAAAAGTAGTATGGTGTGAGTGGGTGTGTGCAATTTTTTAAGAATACCTTTTTTGTCTCTTTCCGCCCCTTTTGCCAACGGCACCAGAATATCCTGCTTCTGGAGTACTGGGTGATGCTGGTGGCCGCTTATTCCGAGATGGCCTAGTACCAAAGGATTCTTCTTCTTCTAAACCCTCGCTGACTTTATTAACATTTTGAATTTTCTGTATTTCCTTTGCCTGGTCTACTTCTAAATATATATCTGAAGCGGTGACTTTAACGATTGTATTTTCTGTCTTAACGTTGTAATAAACTTTGTTGCTGGATTTTTCAATAGACATAACAACACCATTTTCGTAGTCTTCATCTACCAACGCGTATATTTGCTGGTCTTGCAGAGGCAATGTGTCGCCTTCTCCGAAAACTATCGATTCTTTTGGAAGTGTCTTAGATGCTCCATCTTCGAAGAGGACTACAAATTTGTTACCGGCTTTTTCGCCCGTTATTTTGCCTGCATAGAATTTCTTGTCTACCCATTTCGCAAGCACACATGGACCGGTTTTCGAGTCCTCACTGTCAGCGTCATCGCCTTTAGGAGTTTCTTTATTGATGTCACGCTTGACTTGCTTCGCCTTAGGAGTGCTCTCGACGTCGTCTTCTTGCATAGATCTTTTACGTGCACGTTTTGATTTACTCGCTGACGTTGATGGAGTTTCCGCCGAAGGACTAATCTTTTTATTCTTTTTAATTTGATGAGTTGGTGTGCTCGCTTCTAATAGTTCTGCTGTTGCTTGTTTTGCACTTGCGGGATTAACAGCGTGTTTAATTTTCGTAAATTGATTTATCATGAAATTGCAAAGTTCTTCAATGCCTATTATGGTGTGTTTATTTTGCGAAGCTATCAAACTGTGGCAGTTTGTTGAAGACGATGTTGATGCCGATGTGGGTGTATCTACTGTTTGTGGCAATGAATATGCTGGTAAACTGGTTACGCTGCCATTGGATGAACTTTGAACAGAACTCTCTGATGCAGAAGGTTTATCATTTACGCTTTTGTTTTTATTACTAGAAGGATCGACACGCTCAATCGATAGGTACCGGACATCATTTTTCTCACAACATACATTAACTTCGTATGTGCTATCTTTTTTCAAATCTGAATTAGAGAGATCAGAAAGTTTCAGTTCATACTTTTCATCGGATTTTTTATTCTTTGCCGGTGTTGAAGTTTCCTCTTCGTCTGTTGTTGTATCAGGCATTCCATTGTATTTTTTTATAGCATCAATGTATTTTTTCATTGTACCGTCTGATGAAGGATGATCAGTTTCACTCGCTTAAAATAAAATTTAAATATTTTTATCATTTTTAGATGGTTTAAGAATTGTGAGCTAAATCGCTAAATAATATTGGCAGTTGCTTTTATAATAAATAAAGATAAAATAGTTTTAAAAAATCTGATTTTTTTAAAACAAAAAAGAGCCGGCCTACAAAGAGGTCAAAATTGAATAAGAAAACCAAAATATAACTCCGTTTGAACTACAACTCTATAATACATCTTAACTAAAACTAAAGTTTTAAGAAACACGATGAATTATTCTCAATGACAATTTTCTCCTTATTTCAAAAAATAAAAAAATTCTTGTTCTACGACTAGCTTTATAAATTCAAGGAAGAAAAAAGGCTTCTGTAGCCGTGTTTTTTGAAAAAGTGAATAGCCACCTCGGCAAATTTTGTACACGCAAAGAATAAAAAAACAAATAAAATTGATTAAAAATATTTTGTTATTGTTTGTGTAAAAGTTTTGTTGAGTTGCTATACACTTTCACCAAAACACGGTTTATATCGTAACACAAAGCCTGCTACTATCAGCCGTTTAGAGAAAGAATTCGACAGAAAAACTTGAAGATTGGTTGTGCATTAATTTCAGAAGTGGAATCTCCAAAAAAGATGATTACAAATGACTTTTTCTTGCATTTAGAAGATTTCAAGTCAAAGTGTATGGTGTTATAGGTGAGAGCATATAATGCCTACATGAATTCTTTCATTCAAGACGGATGCTAGTACTCAAAAAGTTTATTCATACCACATGGAGAACCTGCTCCAAAAAGTAGGGTTTTGAGCAGGTGCTCTGTTTAATTCTTACCACCCATTAATTTCTGTGCTCAGGGTAACACAAAATAGTTCGAGAGAGACAACAGATTGCCTTAAAATCGAGGAGCCACGGTACCCATTCTTTAAATAGAAGGATTTATGCAAAATTTATGCAGGACTACAATTTATAAACGTTTAAACGAATTCGAAAACCCTATATAAGCAATTTTATCGTTAGCCGTAATAATTTTACAAATTAAAAACTAAGTTTTAAAAAGTGATAATTTTCAAGCCGCAACAACATCCAAAAACAAAAATTTTCATCGAATTTTAAATTTATGCTAGCCCGATTTTATAGTTTTCGGGTCACACCCGCAATAGGTTTGCATTTCACAATTTAATATGTCTGTTTTTCAACTCATTGCGGGTTTTGTTACTTCTATTTGCTGCAATTATATATGTATTTCTATATAAATTTAATCCACATTAAGCTATTTAAGTCAGTGTTTACAGTACGCGCATGGATAATAGATTATCAATGACAAAAATAGGTGGTAACAGGAAGGAGATATCAGATATTTAATCTGAGTGCCCTTTTAACGGTACCCTATGCAGTTTCAGCCCTCAGACTTAAAAATTAGAATAAATATAGTAGTAACAAGGTTACGAAATGTTAAATATAATTAATAAGTTTTTAGTAGTAAAAACGGTAAAGGATGATGAACGAAAGTGGTTTAATGATGAACTTCGTAGACAAAAGTCACTTAAAGTTCAAAGTCATTTAAAATTTTTGATGACAGGACAAGTAACGGACTGGGAGGAGTATAAAAAAATTAGAAATCAATACAAAAGAAATTTAAATAAAACAGAGTGCGAATATATAAAAAATAAAATAAATACTACAAATGTTTTTAGGAAATAAAAACACTAAAGAAAACTTTATAGAATTCAATGGAATTAAAATCAGCAGTGATAAGTTAATTGCAAATAAATTTAATGAATATTTTGTTAAAAGTGTTAAGGAAATAAATGATAATATTCCAATTAAACCATGGGTGAACAATATTATGAGCTGTGAAAACAATTTTAAATACAAAGTGTTAGAGTCTATTGAAGAACTTCTAAAAATTATAGAAATGATGCCAGAGAAAAGTGATTTTAATTATATGAGTAAGAAAATGTTAAAAGACAGTTTTAATTTTGTTGGACCTGCACTTTTAAATATTATAAACTATTCACTAACAAGTGAAGTCTTTCCTGCAAATTGGAAGACCTCGGTTATAGTACCGGTTAATAATTCAAACAAAAGCGAACATTTTAGACCTGTTACCATTGCATGAAAAAATTTTGGAAAAAGTAGTGCAAATACAATTTGAAAAATATATTGAAGAAAACAACATTCTAATGGAAGAACGGTCAGGGTTTAGACAAAAACATTCGTGTGAATCAGCTCTTAACTTCGTTATTGCAGACTGGAAAGAGAAACTTCATATGAATAAGAAAATAGCAGCTGTTTTGACCTTAAAAGAGCTTTTGAGACGGTTGACAGGAATATATTATTAACAAAGTAATATATATGTATGTCTGGGGAAAGGGAAATTGAATATAAATGGTTCAAATCATACCTGTTTGAACGCAAGCAAGTTGTTAAATTTAACGATAATTTATCGGAACCCATCGAAACAGAATTAGGAGTACCACAAGGGTCTATTCTGGGACCACTTTTATTTTTGATACATATTAATGATATTAAAAGAATAATAAAGTATAGTCAAATCAAATTTTTTGCTGATGATGGGCTTTTGTACATTGATGATTATGAATTATGTGAAAGTAAAACTAAACTAATTGATGAAATAAAAAACATTAAGAATTACTTAAATATGAATAAACTTAAATTAAATGTAGATAAAACGAAAATCATGTTGTTACCTGAGAATAATGTGATAAACCAAATAGAAGAGTTTGGATGTGTAAATGAAATAAAGTATTTAGGAGTTGTAATGGACAGTAAACTTAATTTTAAGAAACACTTTGAATTTGTATATAAAAAATGGCCAGAAAAATCGTTTTTTTCGCAAAATAAAAAAAAAAAACTATGTATTTCAATGGCAATCAAAATTTATAATACTATAGTAAGACCCCACTTTGAGTATTGTCCGACAATACTATTGTTGGGCTCTTCAGGTATGCTGGAAAGTGTACAAAAGCTACAAAATAAAGCAATGCGATCTATTCTCTATTGTAGTAGATATATGTACATCCATTCGAAGTATGCTGGAAATGCTTAAATGGTTAAACATAGAACAAAGAATAGTTATGAGTACACTTATCTATATATTTAAAATCAAAAACAATATGTTACCTGGTTATTTAAGTAGAAGACTTTCAACTAGAGCTAGTGTACAACCTTATAACTTAAGAAATAGAAACAACTTAAATTTGCAATTATTTAGAAATACAAAAACCCAAAATATGTTATTTTACAAAGGAATTCAAATTTTTAGTAAACTTCCAAATGATGTTAAAATTGAAACAAATATCTTGAAATATAAACGAGCTATAATAATTTTTGTTAAAAATAATTATTAAATTTAAGAAATCTAAAAAAATAATAAGAAAATAATGTATTGAAATTGTAAAGTAGCAAACTTAGCTTAATAAACTTTATCTAATCTAATCTAACCTGTATAAATATGAAAATATAAGAATTAACTTATTAACAATTTTTATTAAAAAAAACCATAAGTTTGCAATTATTCAAACTACTTTCTAAAATACGATTTATGTCAAATGCCTTATAAGTATGACATTCAAATTTGTTGATATTTTAGATCCTTTTTGCAAAGGCGCAGTAAAGTATACTGCAAAGTTTCTAGTTATCATTAGTGTAGTTTTTTTTTAAATATAATTCCAAAAAATAATCTCCAACATGGAAGACCCCTTTAACACAAACTGATTTTGATCCTAGATATAATATTTTTCTTGGCAAAAATAACACAAAATGAAATAAATTTTTTTTTGTCAAACTAACCACCATCTTCCTATAAATACACCGTGAAATACCTTATTCAAACTTAAAAAAAAATTATTTTAACAAATTTCACTTTACTTTGGTGAATGTGCAAGTAGTGAGCGTGCACTGTGCACAAGTCCAATTAAAATATTGCTAAGTGTTCTACTTGGCTGATGTTATTTCAGTAGTATATATGTAGATATTGTATTATTAAACAAAAAACTTCAGACCACTGACTTACTGTGCACATTGTGTAAATCCAGCATGAAATAGGGATTTAAAGATTTGGATCCCAAACTAATTGTAGTTAAATGAATATATGAGACACAATCCCTTCTCTTCCATTCTAAAATCTCTTTTTTTATTGTTGTTGTTATTAAAAAAACAAAAAAACTTTCGCGCCCATAACTCATACAAATTAAAACAAAAGCAATTCTTTTACCAGTTACGTCACAACACGTGGTCAAACAACAATTGCAACATCAAGAGAAATTCATGAAATATTTTATTTTTTTTTTATTACGAATTCTGTGGTACTAAGACACAACATGATTTTTTAGGATAAGTTCAATGTTTATGGGTTGTTTAATTTGAATCGAATATCTCATAACCAAAATTTATATTCAAGTAAAGAAATAAGCTGAACTAATTATCTAACAATATTTTTAACTTATAGGGCCTTGCTTTACTGCCTTCGTTAAAAAAAAACAATTTTTTTAAAGAAATTTTTAACGCTTCAAATATAGAACTTTTGTTGAAACAAAGATAATGTAATGCTGAAATAAAAACTAGAGAGCAACAAGATAATGCGCAGTTTTCAGCAGGTATCCGAAAGCAATTTCTTTTCTCTTAGGGTCATATTGTTCCTGATTATCATCGCCACTTATAAGAATACATACATATATTTAAATAATTATTTAGCCTAAAAAAGCAGCTTAAGATGTTTAACTTCAATTGCAGCTACATTTCAAAATATTTAAAAACAACACATTGATAAAATAATTTTCTTCTATACTTACTTGCACATGTTCCACTCTCAGTTGTCGAATCTTCAAAACTTTTAGTTAAAGGTTTCGTGGATGTTGCCTCTTCCTCTTTGTCGGTATGACTTAGTTCAGCAGCATCAGATATTTTGCTTACATTTTCCGATGATATTTCGAATTGCTTTTGAATGGGCGTGCTATTGAATACGTTTGAAGACGAAACCGGTGTATTTGTTAAGCTGCTCGAAACAATATTCTCTTTTGGCTTTGTTTTTAAGTCAAGCAAAATTTTGTTTTCTGCTTGTTTTGATGTTGATGTCTCAGGACCCGAATCAACTTTTTTATTATTATGATCGTTTTTATTATTAACAACTTTTGCCGCTTCTATCTCTGGTTTTTGTGTGTCGTCTTTTGCTGCCTCTTTTATGTCCTCGAGTTTGCTGTTGCTATTAATAGAGTTTGCCGCATCAGGAGAACTATTTTCGACACATGTTTTTGTGTCTTCCTTTTGATCGCTCGTTTTAGCGCTCAATGTATCATTCATGTCCACATCGTTAAGTTCCACTTCTCGTTTCGGCTTAGCTTCATTATCTAAAGAATTCTCTTCAGAAAGCATTTCTACGTTTTCATCTAGCGACAAAGATTCCTTTGCGATTTCCACTTCCATAACTTCGTTGTTAATTTCAACGTCAGTGGCTGAATTCGTGTCGTCGACTTCCATTTTATCCACTTCGACTGTGTCCATTTTTTCAATATCATTTGCTTTGGCACAAGCCGCTGGAACTCCTGTTCCTGTCGACTCCACATTCGATTCGGTAACAATGGCTTTTGGTTTATTTTGTTCTGATGGCTCTTCGCTTACTGCCAACTCATTCACAATCTTAGGCGTTGTTGAGCTGGAAACCATGGCATCTTTATTTGTATTCACGTCATTGGCAGATGATTTGTCCGAGCTTGCTTCGGACTTTTCTGTTGTGGTAATTGGTGTTAGATTCTTAGTATCCACACTGGATGTAGCTAATGGTTCATTATTCACCGTCACTGTTTCTTCTTTTACATCGAGAACTTTATCGCCAACAACAACATCATCAACTGCGGAAGCCTCACACTCAATAATATGCTTAGCCTTTAGCTCCACAGCAACATTGTTCGCCTTTTCTCCAGCACTTTCATTCAATTGACTGTCGTTTCTTTCCATTTCTTCTATCTTCTTTAAGAACTCATTCTCTGAGGCTTTACTTATATCTTCAGTGCTTTCAACCTTGTCATTGCAAACTTCTTCGATTTGCTCCAGCAAATCATCCTTTTCTTCAGTCAATTGATCTTCGATCATCGTGGAGCTGCAATCAGCTTCAGATTTTTTGAGTTCAGTAGCAGAAGTGGGGCCGGCCGACACCACACTTTTCTCAACCACGGCGTTGTTGAATTTTTCGTCTACGACGACGGATTCTGGAATGTATACACATAAGCAAATTGGCGCTCAATAAATAATTAAATCAAAAAAATATCTTCCGCTCGAGATTTAAAAATGTAAAAGTAAAAATTCATATATAATGTTAATTTTATTCATAAATCTTTATATATTACTAAAATAGATGAACAACAAATAAGATTTCTCCCATGTAGAAAAAAAAAATGCAAAAAAAATACCTTTTTTCAAGAACGACGCGTCCTGTACGCTTGCCGCAGTTTTTCCTTCAACTTCCATATTTCGTTTCTTATTAAAAATAACGAAAATAAAAAAGAAATTTTATAACTATTAGTTTATCAATGATATACTTGTGATTTTAATAATCAATTAATGAAATTAAGAGCCGTTATTTGTTCAAAATAATGAGAAAAGAAAAGCCGAATTAACAATTACACCATTCGCCATTTGTATTTATGAAATCAGAGCTACCAACCGTGCGAAACGGTTGAGTCAAAAGTCAAAAATGAAAAAAAAGACGCGTTCTAAGGTTTTGATTACATGCGATTATTCACACAGAGCGTGTATTACCGATTTGGAACAGAACGGAACTGAAAAAGAAATTCTTTACTGACTGTAAAGAATAAAATTTTCGGTCGTCCCACTGTTTTTCACATTTACTATACCGGTCGTTCGACAGGGCAATTATCAAAAAAATTTAACTACAGAGCTAGCTAGACAGTCGTTCGACTGTTTGTTCACATTACAAAAATCTAACGACATGACAAGTGCTGATGAACAAGTCGTTGAATGTGAACGCTCCTAATGAAGAGATAGGGGTGTTCACATTCAACGACAGAAGCACTTGTGAGTGTCGTAAGCTGACAAGACTGCTTTTCAACGCTGCAATTACCCCCTGCGATTTTTAAGCACGTTGGCGGGGGATGTATGTGGTGGCCGGGGTAAGGCGTCAGTTATAGCGATCAGGAAAACGAAACAGGAAAAACTTTCAAATAGATTATTTACTAGGTTTTCATTCGATTCGAAACGCAAATGTTGTACTAATCGATGACAAATAACTCAATGAATTTTTTATGCAAATAAAATTTTCAACTCAACAATTATTTTATTGTTAAAAATGCATTAATGTGTTTTCCTGATGTAAATTCATTTTTCGTGCCAGCTGATTGTCACTTCACACAAAATGAAACAAATCCAATTTTTTCCAATTATTTGCGTTCCAGCTTTTACTTGTTCCACTGACAGATTTGTGAAAGGAAAAAAAAATCGTATCCATCTGTTTCAACTTTTCCTGATCGCTATAACTGACGCCTAAGTAAAGTTGCAGAGGTTGAAATAATTGAAGAGTTATCGCTCTTTCTTCTTTGTGCTTTTTCTTATTGTTTGACACATAAGCGGAGTAAAGAGTGAGGAGATATATTTCCTTCTCATTTAACAAAAATTGCAGCTTTAAAATTTGCAGCGTTTAAATGGATGCTGCAATCGGAAAGAAACTCAAAAGAGAATTGTGGATAAAAATTGCAGTCGTCTAAAAGCAGTCTAAGAGCAGACTTTCCATTATTGAATTGTATTTTTTTTTGCTTGAATCAATAAATTTTTTGATGAAATCCCAGCCAATAGCACACCCACATAAAAATATAGATTTTTTCTCAAATTTCTTCCAATTAAAAAAATTATCGATCTGAAAAGAAATTCGACAAGTAATTTGCTTGGAAGATACATATGTTGAATTTTCTGACAAAATTCGACGCGCCTATACTTATGTTCCATGCATAAAGTTCCGAAAGCCACTGAACCCATTCTAGTAAAAAAAAATTGCTGTCATGTTGATCTGTCAATCGAAAAAATTATTTTGAATTACCGAAAAAATGTTGAGGTTACCAAGTAGGATCTCTTCTTGTAAGTTTTAATTATTAATTTATCTACCTTATATAAATATTATTATCAATCAATGATCTACTAACATTTCTTAGCATTAGAAATTATACATATGTCTCTTATATTACGAATAATTTCAACATGTTATGCAATTAATCTGTAAATAAAGTCCTTAGTATTACTTGAGTCACATTTAAATATTTATTAATCTTTTTTAAGTTATTTCAAAGTGGAGTCGAAATTTCCATAATTCAGGCCCAACAACTCAATCAACTTTAGTTACAAATCAAATAAAACTTGACAGGCTTCCAGTGGTCGGATATACAGTGCAATTCCCCCTGTATCCATCAAAGAATAAGATCATAAACGATCTACCCTTAAATAATGTAGTAATCGAAAATCCAAGAGATTCACTATTGAACGAGATAAGGGAAATCATAAAGAATGAAAACATAATTCACACACCAGCACCAGAAAACACCCAAAATGAAATTCAGGCGGCAAGGCTCATTGTCATTAGAAGACGGAAGATGAAGAAGCACAAGCTCAAGAAACTCAGGAAGAAGATGAAATTCGAATGGGCAAAGGTGAGCTATTTTAAATAGTTAATTTTTATATTTTAAATATAATTTGTTAATTTTTCCCAAGGTTCGACAAAGGAGAGAAATGAGGAAAGAAAAGGCATTTCAAGCTGGACTGATATCCCAGATTAAAACCGCCGAAAAGTTCTCCGCGGAGCAGTATGTAATGTCTAAATTGCAAAAAGCCAATGAAACCCCAATTCCAAGGTTTTGGAAGGGACGGCGATTACCTCAGTTCATTATAAAACAAAAACTAGGTCTTGAATAAAAAGCGAAAACAAAGTTAAACGATATTTTAATAATGTACCTACGAATATACATACCTACTAAATCTGAATTTCGTTAAATATGACAATTTTGATTACCGTTACACTAGTTAAACACCATTATTTTAAGAAACGCGCTTAATCGAATATCTTAAAAGAGATTGGGTAAAATAATGATTCTTCAGGCACTAAAAAGGTTGCATTTTAACAAACATATACATACATAAATGAATAATAGGTCATACATATGTGAAACACCGAAATTCTAGAATTTAGCGTTACTTTAGGTCTTCTCTTCTGCTCACGCAAATCCGTTGCTTCGTGTATAGTTGTTTTGGGCTACAGTACATTGGGTGACTCGCTAACCAAATGCTAGTGGCAAAATTCCGGAATGATTTATGAAAACAAAACATTTCGTTTTTTCAAAGTGTGGCACCTGTTTTATCTGTCGATCGCCGTAGATCTCTGTAAAAAATACAAATTGTTTTCTATGAAAATTAATGTTGAATAAATTTCTTGTTCAATTTCATATACACTGTGATTCGCAAAAAAAGCTTTGGCGAAGGGTCTACTTCCTCCGTTTAGGCGGGTGGGGCAATTTTCTTAAAAACTAGAAATCACTTAAACATCTAATTATTGCTGTTTGACTTAAAATTAATAAGAACATTGAATATTACAAAGAAAAAAATTAGTTTGAACATTTTTTTTATATTAATTTTTCAAAAACTCGATTAAAACAAATTAATATAAAAAAGAATCAACTTTTGCTTTTAGAAAAATTATAGCATTTTATCGTAAGTTTTGCCGTTGTTTTATTTTTTTTTAACGCTCTAGCTACTTGTTGCCCCTTATTCGAATCATCCTGTATGTATTTGTGTTGATGTATACCTATTTATTGTAAGAATGTATTAAAAATTTGTTAAAAAATAAAATACCTTGAAAAATTTCAAATTTGTGTTTTTCAAAGTAATATCAACACATTTTTATTCACCGTGCCGTTAATACTACAGATAATAACCAAATATATACCTATGTATGTATGTACATTAGGGCGTCCCTTATTTTTCAAACTCATTTTTTTTATTAGACATTCCTAATCAAAGGTTTATGCATTAAAAAATGTGTACGAGGTCATTTACGTTGCTTGGCTTGTAAGGCCATATAGTTTGTATGGGATTTTTGTAATTTTACATTTTATTTATTTTTTTCTTTTGAACTGCACCTGCTATTCTAATTTTGTTATTAACTTCCCATTGGAAGTTATTGTAATTGGTTCGAATTGTTGAGTAGGAAATTTTAGAGATGTCTGTATATGTACATATGTGAGTGTACGTAGGATCCATATACATTCTTTCGTTCATAGTATCTCGAAAACGAATAAAGATATCGACTTCAAATAAATTTTGTTTTACAGATAAAAATGTCATAAAGTGCAGAAAAGTTTTTCAAACAAATTAAATCAGCGGTTATTTTACTACATCAATTTAAACAAAAAAGTTGTAAAAATCTTTCGTCTGGAATATTTCGAGAAAATGCCATCCAATTAAGCTAAATTTTATTCTACACATAATGACGTACTGATACTGAAGAATAAAAAAAATTCAACAGACAGTTTTTTTTTTAAATAAAAAAAAAATGCTAAAATTTGGTGAAAAACATTATTCCGTTCCAATATTTTGAGAATAAACAATTTGGGCTAATTTTATTCTATATTTGATTACTGATATGACAGTTTTTTTTAAAGCAAAGAAGCTACAAGAAAATACTAAAAATAGTTAGAAACAAAATTTTCAGCTCGAATATCTTGATAACAAACACTGATTTTGGAACCGGGCTGATTTCTATATAAATAATGATAAATCAATTGATAGTTTTTTTTTTAAACCAACAAAATTGCAAAACAAAACTATTAAAAATTGTTCAAAAATGTTCGAATGTCCTAATAATGATGAAACTAAGAATTTATGGGGTTTGTAAAAAAAAATCCAATTAACAGTTTTTTCTTAAAGCAAAAAAATCTGCTTTGGTTTTCACTTGATCGCACATGGAACACCTGATTAGGTCTTTTAAGATTATAACAAACTAATATCGGGTGTCGAGTTTTTTTTAGGAGCACCAATGGGAAGTTACCAGTGTGGATCGCACCCGGCCTTTTTTTAAATTTATAAATCATCCCTCAAAAAGATCAAATTAAACAAATTGAGAATTTTCAAGCACGACATAATTTTCAAAGATCTTCGATATTCAAAATACATAATTTTAAAAATTCATACTATATTATAGAATTATTTTTAAATAAAACCAAAAACAAATCTAAAAGTTAAGTTCTTCAATACAAAAACCTGGATGCAACAGGTCAGCCGTAAAAAGTAATTCGCCAAGCTCTTACTTTTCGAACTTTCCAATATAAAATATTAAACACCCTAATGGACATTGAAAAACATACATATTATACCCTCCCAATCTGTCGGGCACATTATACAGTAAGGTACCTAGCATCTTTTAAGATTAGGGAATGACTGAAAAGCGATAAGGGCGCACTTTTTGAATAAACTACAAGCTACTCGGTTGATTTTATTGAAAACAAAGTTCATTGGTTATCAAATTAAACAATGAAAGTAGCGATTCTCGGAGGTGGAATAAATGGATTTAGTTGTGCCGTTCAAATTAAAGAAAAATGGCCAGGAGCAAATGTTTCGTTAATATCAGATCTCTTCACTCCAAACACAACTGGAGATGGATCTGCTGGGCTATGGGGACCTTATCTTATGTGTGATACTCCAGCCAGTAAAGTCAAGTAAATCAGCACAACGTGAACAATAATTTTTTGAATTCTAAGTTTATTAGCATTTTAATTAATTCATAGTCAATGGTCAATGGCAATGCACAACTTCTTAAAACAAATATGGCTCTCCGGTGATAGTGGAGAAGCTGGTGTTTGTCTTATTCCAGTCGTACGCCTGACAACAAGCGAAAAGCCCCTTGATGATTCTTGGAGGAATATAGTGTATGGCTGCAAGACTATGAATAAGTCCGAGTTGGATGTCTACAGCGGAACATGCAACAAAAAATTTACGTAGCTATAGTAGACTTTAAATCTCATGCTTAGACTAACAGAACATATTATATTTTAGATTCGGTTTGCACTTCGTTACTTATACATCGGAACCGATAAAGCTCTTGCCTTACCTAGAGAAAAGGTTTAGATCTTCCGGAGGCAACGTTATTACCAAAAAAATCAATGATTTCGACGAGTTTATTCGAAATTCTAATTATGATGTCATTGTCAATTGCGTAGGGCTAGGGGCTTTAAACCTAGTCAATGATAAAATGGTTCATCCGATTCGTGGTCAAGTTTCAAGGATCAAGGCTAATTGGATTTATCAAGTTATTTTGGATGAAAGTGATGATGGAAATTACATTATTCCAAAGTGAGTAAGGGAATAACTTTGGATTCTTATTTAAAACAAATCTACCAAAAACACAAAATGCCCATACCCCATCTATCAACAAAATTACATTATTGTCACTAAACTTCTTGTTGGTTGCATACGAAGAAATGTGTTGGTAGTGTGGTCTTTTCTCTTGAAATTGAAAACAAGTGCAGAAAATCTCCAAAGTGTTGGAGACAGGCGTTGGTAAATGATCAAAAATATATTCAATTCGAACAGGAGAGCCAGTAATTAAGACTCCCAAACATTCATTTGAGGTGTTGGTAAGTCCGTAGAAATGAAAGGGCCCTACAATTTCCTGCGAAATCCGAACGACGATGTAACAAGAATACATATATACTCTTGGAGGATTTATCACATCCACGCTAGACTCCGTATCTGTACCCCTGAAAAGAACATTTTAGGCCGACTATAAATATAGATAATGGATTAAAATTTCGATTAAATTTTATACGATATTAAATTTGACGTTTCCACTTATACTTTGGATAAAATTTAACTCGATTTTAATCCAATTCATGTACGATGTGATTTATTATTATTGATGCTGGACTGTGACCGTTATTGAGCTCAAAACAAATGATATTGCAGATAGCTTTGATTTTGTCTTTCAAAAATCTATGTATATTTCAATCTTCCAAAATCTATATTCGCAATGTTTTGTTTAATTTGTTTGGGTAACTTTAAATTCAATCTTTTAGTGTGGATACAGTTGTATTAGGAGGAACACACCAAGAAAATGATTACAATTTAAATATTTGCCCCAATGATAAAAAATTTATAATAAATGGATGTCGAACCTTTTTTCCTGGTCTAAAGCATGCGGAACATCAAAAGGATTGGGTTGGTTTGCGTCCTGGAAGAAAACAAGTTCGTTTGGAAATGGAAACTACCTGTAAATTACAATTACAATATAATATTGATTGTTTTAAAAATGATTTATTATTATTTATCATAATAATTTTTCAGACAATAACAAAATATTGATTCATAACTACGGACACGGCGGTTGCGGTGTAACTTTGTCTTGGGGATGTGCATCTGAAGTAGTTGAATTACTCCAAAAAACAATGAAATCAAAATTATAATACACAAATACATTATGTATATAAATATAAAAAATATTAAAAATAATTGCGTCTGATTTCTAGAACATCTTTCATCATAAAATCGCGTAAATGCCAAAGACAATTTGCTACTTCTTCGGGTTGACCTTTAGCATGTTTTCCAAGCCAATGTGAGGGTAAACGTGATGCTTCAACGCTCGTCGTTGTTTGTTGAGTTGCTTTTAGAGTTTTCTGCCACGCTCCTATATGTGGGCTATTGTTTTGGAGTCCCTCAATGTAACTGAAACAAAAAAGTTATTTTCGTTAGTCTTTGATTTGTGTTATAACAAAAGTTGAACTGTTTATCTAAATATCTATCCAAACATATAAATAAATCTTTCCTACTACTTAACTATTTTGTTACACAATGTATTTGCAGCATACAAAAAACCTACCAGCGGGTAGTGAGCTCTGTCAACTTGTTTATTTTTTGTATAGGTGTGTGTTTTGTTTTGATAAATAAAAAAAAATTAAAGTCATTTTAAGAAAAGGACTGAATTGCTGCATTAGTACGCAAGTTTCATAAAACTAACCAGGATACATGTGACTGAAGTATAACTTAAGTACAATTACGTTGTACTTCAAGTAGCAGTACAAGCTTATTTTATAAAGCTCAATAGTTTTTTTTTAGTGCAAATTAAATTTTAGGATCCTTTAACGATTAAAAAGTAATTTTATGATATGATATTAATTGGGATTTTGACCGAATTACACCTACGTTAGCCGTATGCAGGGCTTTCTTAAGATATGGATTGTAAACCTAGTGTTGAGGTTAAGTTATTCTATCCCATAAAGTCATTCATATGTTTGTACTCGTATAAGCTAATTCAATAAAATTCGGGGAAATATTTACCGGATGTATGCTTCACTATGAAGAACCCGCTGAGGTCTTGGTGGAACCGTAACAAACATCGGCTCTGGAGGAGGTGTTGCGACAATAACTGGAAAAAATAAAAATTTGCTAGAAAGAACTCAAATAAAAAACACTACTTTATTTGTTACTTTGTTGCTGTGGCTGGAGGTGTTGGCCAGGTCGTGGTGAAATTAGAGTCCCAGAATTGCTTTGAGAATTTTGTGAATGACTTTGATGCGGCATTTTCCTGTGAAAATAGTTCCTACAACAAAAAAAAAAAACCGATTGGGTCATATTGTGAAAGTTTTTCAAATACAAAATTTTTGCTCACTTGTTCCTGTCAGAACTTGGTATGATTTTTCCGCCTTTGCTAAGATGAACTTCGCGGACATGCTTGATTAGTCTTTGCAAATGAGGAAAAGCTGCCATATTTTTCTTAACACGAATACAATTTTTCCATAAGCAATGAAATTCAGCATCCGTTCCTCGGTTAAGGTAGGATTTTTGAACATGACCATCCACATCTTGAATACAATGTTCCATGCAATCCACTGGATCTTCAAATTGATAATCACAGTTTTCCCACAAACATTCAAAGACCTTAAAAATAAAAAATCTAGTTTATTCAAATTAAATTATCTCACAGCATTGTATTACTTGATTTTCGACTGGAGTAGGACTCCTGCAATTCATTTGATCTTCAATATGCTTTGCAGCGTTTTCTTCATTCATTTTCGTAGCTCTATCCTCCCAGCTTTGCCTAACGCTGGCTGGTAGATTCTTCCATTCATTACCTACCATTCGGGAGATATCACCAAAGGTTGATTCTGGATTACTTTGAGAGATGCCTCTTCGTACCTCACATGAGTACAAAATATACCCAGTTAAGACTTTTGATTTACTGCCTTTTATTGGCTTAAGCTTTGATGACAACGGAGTGGAAGATACCGATGGTACCGGAGATGATGTAGCTATATCGGAATTCACTGATGGAGGTCCACCGTCTAAGGAATCTTCCAAAACACCTAAACTTTCGTTTGTTTCTATCTTAATGTCCTTAAATTTAAATTTTTTTGATAAAATTAATTAAATCAAATAATTATTATATCTTCAGCACTTACTGGACATTTTGTTTCTTGACTTGTAATGGGCTTTTCCTTCCTTCTCAAAGGTTTGATAATTGTTTTAAAGTGAAAAACTTCATCTTGTGTTACAAGCGGTCCATGAATGAATTTTTTGAGACCAGTATTAGGGTTCAATTTACGAATAGTCTTTCTCATTTCATCGTATATAGAGTCACAAATGTAAACGTCACCTTCTGAGATTTCAGTTGGACGGCAAGAAGAATACTCACTGTATTCTAAAACAGCACAACGCCCAACGATTGCAATTATTGGACTTATTTCCTGCACTGTAGAAAGAAGGAGTTCTTGTCGGTAATAATGTTTATGTGGTGGCGATAAAATTTCATTTGGTGCCAATAGCCATGGACCTTGGAAATAAGATTTCCTAATAAAAAAAAAATCATATGTCATTAATCAAACATTATATTTAATGCATAAATAAATATAAACAAACCCTGATGACTCCCAAATTGATTGAATTTGAGCTATTGATTGTTTTCCGGTTTGTGTGGCCACATAAACAAAGTCACCCAATTTAATAACTCCACTGCAAATAGTGTTGTACTGCTGGTAATAAATACTATTTTCTTCTCCACCAATTGGAGTGGGACATTCAACGTTCTAAAACAATAATCAATACATTTTTAGTAATTTAATTTTATTTCAAAAATTCATTGAATCCTAGTTAGTTTAGTTTATTTTAATGCTTATTTGCTTATTGCTTATTTTAACCCTGTTTGGGTTGAGTTCTCTGTAATGCAGCCCTATCGAGGAAGCAGAAAGAGTAAAAGAGAAGGATACCAGGTTTTTCCATTTTTTAATAATTTAATATATCGTAGAAAATTGTCTTTCTTATTGAAACTCTGTAGGGCTGATTGTACAGCAAGCTACAAACATGGCATTACCATGATAGAGAAACAGGAAAACATTGCATCTGCAATTTCTCTGTTAACTTTCGTTCAGTATATATGTATATTTAAGGAGCAACGGGCTTGGGTTTTTCTTTCAAAAACAAGGGTTGCATATTATTTGCATTAAAAGGAAAATATATTTTTCTCTGAAGCAATTATTAAATAAAACTCGATTCCTAGCGAGTTTTTACATATAGAAAGTACCAAGAAACGAATATATTCTCTCGATTAATATAATACCAACCACAACAGGTCATTCATTCAAGTTCATTCAAGCAGACACTGTCTTTTTTAGTAGTAGTAGTGATTCTGAAGATAGAATTAAAATAACGAAATGCATTCAAGGTACTCTTTTTCGTGTTCTTGAAGTAAAATAAATGTAAAATCATTTCAGGTGTGTGCAAAATAAATAAGTTTTTTTGTTGCAAAAAAAATTATTAAAAAGGATGCGAAAATTTAAAAGAATATATATTAACAAGATTATACAAAACTTACTGGTTTATCTTTTTCAACAAGTGCCTCCTGAAGCTTTAATTCAGCTAGCTCGCCTTTGTGCTTTTCAACGCGTTCCTTAAAAACAGACATAACACGCTTGAGTTCCAAGGGAGTTTCTCTTGGAATAAACTTAACGGGGTCATTTTCTCTCACAAAGTTCCAATATTTCATGGTCTTAAACATTTTGGCTTTAACGGTGTAACGAGATTCACATACGTAAACATCTTTGTCAGCAAAACCTTCTGGTTTATATTTAATATAATCTTTTATGTGCATTACATAGCACTTGTTGAGGACTTTAGCCAGTGGTACGGCAACAACATGAGTATTAAATACTTCCTAAAGAATTTAATTTAATGATTAAGTCTTATTTTATAACTTTTCAATTGTATATATTTTACCTGCTCCAAGAATTTCCTGGTTGTTAAATGATAAGTTTCTTGTGGTCTTATAAACATACGAATCTGCATCATTTTAACATTTTCAGGTGTTGTCCACAAACGTTCAATGTATGCAACACTCGGAATTTTGTTTTCTGATGACTCAACGTACACGAAATCTCCGGGTGAGTAAACTCTTTGATCAATTGTCAAACTTTCACCTTGTGTGGCCTTTAGTTGATGATAAGAAATTAAATTTTTTTAAAGTTTATTTTTATTTCTGGATTTAAAAACTTACTGCTTTATCTTCATCATCTTGATCCTGTTCTTCTTGAAGAAGCTTGGCTTGTCGTACTACGTCAACATCAGTTTCCAAATGCGAAGCTGTGTACATCAATGCCGGCGAGCTGAGTGTATCTTTACAAAGCTGTGTATATAAAGGTTAAAAAAAAAAATCAATGAAACTAAAACACTAAAATTATGGACCTACCTGGTCTCTTTTTTGAATATAAAATGATTGAAGTTCAATTGAATCTTCAAAAATTTCAGAATCGGTTCTAGAAAGTTTACGTGCTCGTTCCAAACACATGAATACATCTTCTTGAAATATATCCAAGCGTTTGTAAGCTCCTTTATCTAATCGACGTTTTATTAAATCCAATGAGATACCACGTTGTTTGCTAAAAAGAATTTGGAAAAGACATAATTACGAAGAGTATTTTTTAAAGCTTGATTTCGACATACTTATTTCCATCTCCAGAAATCGTATCATATTCGGGAAGTTCTGACAGTGAATCAGAAAAGCATCGACCTTCTGCATCTTGATGATTATACATTGCAGAAAATAGCGAGAGAAGTAATTCCTGAACAGCAAGTGTGACATCGGGAATGATTTCATCTCCTTCCCTATGAATATACATACATCGGTTAGAGGGGCAATAGTTTTTTTTTATTTTTAAGTAAATGAGGTTATGACAGTTTTACATAAATGTGGGGATTATTTTTGTGGGAATTCTTCATTTGTATGTATGTATTTACTTATTTAAATGATAACTTTTATTGCATTCAAAAGTTTTACAAAGTAAAATGTCATGCGTAGATCATAAATCAAAATTGAAATTAAAAAGGGGATATGGGTTATCTGGCGGCTTTTTTCTGACAATTTTTCATTTCGCAAATTCTTATTGGCAAACGAATCTTTCATGTTTCGGTTTACCAAAAGTAAATTAACTAAATCATTTGATTACAGATTATGAGAGGAACGAATGTAATATAAAAACTAAAACAATGTTGTACGTACCTCAACGTTTGCTTCATTTGAATCACCAGCTGTTGCAAAACTAACGCATCTTTGTAAATTTGCGAGTCTGGTTCGTTATATTTACAAGCATTTTCAAGCATTAACAGAAAGTCAGCTGTCAATTCGTCGATACTTTCATAGGAACCTTGTTTTAATTTTTGTGAAATTTTTTCCATGTCAATAGGCTCTTTAATTATGTCATAGTAGTCTGGGTATTCCTAGAAATTAATTATTCGTTAAGTTAAGAACACTAACAATAGCAAGAAACAACATAAAAACGAATTAGTTTTCTATACAACTTCAATCAATATACCTTCTTCTATCCATATCCCCAGAGAGATGGATAATGAAGCAACAAAATTTCAAATACTACAAATTTTAATTTAACTATTTCTATGAAAAAAGAAATAACTTACATTTTTCGATGGAAGTTTCGTAAAAATCAATGACAACTGCCTCTTTCCTTTGGGTTCTTGGAATTCTTTAATTGTTTCGTATAACATCCAAAGTTTGTTAATGAGAGGGGTCTTTTTACGACTGGGTTTCATTCTATGAAAAAAAAAAACCTTATTGGTTAAATTCTTGTCTTAAAAATTAGTTGAAAACATTTACTTACTTTGGGTATGATTTCTTGGCTTCGTTTATACCTGGATATTCCTTTAATTTTTCATTTAATACTTTCTCCAAAACATTAGCATCTTCGAAAATTGCTGAGCCTTCTTCATTGTATTGTCGGCAATTTGAAAACATTAATCGGAAATCAGAAATCAACTCTTCCAATGTATTATATTTCTCTTGTCGGATGTTACTTTCAATTGTTGTCATGTCAATTGGATTTTGAATTACTTCATAATAATCTGGATACAGTTTTTTAGGAGGTTTTTCCATAAACATTTGAATAGGATTACGCCCCTCAATAGTAGTATATTCAGCCAAATGTTTTTGAATCGCAACCATTTTCTTTCTCATTGCAAATATTGCATGGATACGAATTTTTGGTGATGAATTCGATTGACCGGTCGATGATACACTATGTGTAACACACGTTGGCGAATTTATATTGGAATTTATTCTAGGACGACCTTTTTTCTTTGGTTGTGTAACATTTAAGTTTGCAGAATCTATAGCTTCTTCAATATCGCTTATGTCCTAAGAAAAAGTAACATTGTAATTTGTTTAAATAAAAAATTATCTTTAAAATAGCAAAACTTTTGAAATTAAAAAAAATTGATATGACGTTGTTGAATTAAAATGACTTACCGCATCTAAACCTTCTTCCACAAGCTTGGCATTCATTATTCTCAACATCTTTACTGCATCCTATTTAAAATTCCAACAATTAAAGTAAATCAGTTTAAAGAAACAAGAAATTAGTTAACCTTATGAGTGCGATGCGTTGGGGGAAATGCTTTTTTAGCATTATCTAACATCAAATATAAGTCGGCTGTTAAATCAGTTATATTGGCATAGACACCTTTTTTAAGTTTTGTCTGAATTTGACACATTGAAATTGGTCGTTTAATCAATTCAAAATATTCTGGATGGAATCGCCTGTATGGAAGTTTCCATAATGATGTTCCAAGTGGAGCGCCTGTTGCATTAGGATGATCTATAAATGTTTGATTCGTTTCCAAAGTGTATTGAAAAACAAAACGAAAATAAAAGGGAAACAACGAAATTAACATAAAAAATAAATTCATGTGAGTAAATTATGAAATAAAATATGTAAATAAAAAAGTGTGTTAAATAAATGTCTTGTATTTATGTTTATTTATTTATATATGTAATATCATACTAGCCTTGCCTTTCGGAGATTTATACAAAATTTAAGTGATTGGATTCAAATTAAATAAGAAAAAGACAAATCATTTTTTGAATAAACTTAGTTTTTTACATTTCAGTAATTTTAATTTTTGGAATATTTTTTAGCATGTTTGGGGTAATACGTATTTTGAACCTTTCAGTCTTTAAAAATTAAGAAAAAAACAAGCAATTTAAATTATAAAAATTAACTTCGTTTTTTTTTCTTCGCATAAGTAATCCTTTCCGCCTGTATTTTAAATAAAAAAATTAGTTGTTAACAGTTAATGTAAGACTGATTTTTTCTACTTGCTTAAACGCTTAGTTGGAAGAGATCTGAGGTTGATTGTAGATGGCGTGATTCGATCTACATATGTACTTTTAGTAGCAACGATTTTTAAAGTTCGATTGAAAATGGTCTGGGATCAAAATGACACGCTTTGTTATTTAAGTTTTAACTCCACTCAGCTCTCAGTCTATTATTGAAGTTAAGTTGGTTGTGTGGCATTTGGAGATTAAAATGTTTCTATGTAATTTGACTAATGTTTTAAGAACAACTTTTATGGTATTTTAATGTTTTTGTTTAATTTATAAAATAAACAAATATAAAAACAATACAAAAACTTAAAACCAAGGCATAAAGCCAATTTCAGATTTTCATTGGAATTAAATTCATAAAGAAAATTGAGTTTTGTAGGAATCCGTAGTGTTTTATATTGTAAAGAATTATTTATGTATTAATTTACTCAGAATATAATATACATATTCCGGGAGTGTCGAAAATAAACCTTTTACAACAACTAAAGTTTGAAAAGGAAACATGTTAATTATTTATAATTTACCTGAAGAGCTTGCTGCGTTGAATAAATGATCAAACAATGCCCACATGGGCCCCTCTCCTTTTTTGTCTGTATCTTCATCGTCCGATGTGTCAACTTCGACTTTTAAAGAGGCAATTGCCGCACTATGGCAGATTTTAGTTTTTTTAGAAGTTGTTGCCTTTGCTCGACCAGTTTCTATGTCCAACTTTTTTTGTGTAAAAATCTAAAGCAGTTTTAACAAAAAAAAAAAAAATATAATTATATTACATATTTTGAATTTCAAATCCAACAGTTATTTTCAACTAATTAACCTTTTTTAAAGTCTTCGCGTCTTTGTATATTTGAGAACCAGGCTCATTAAATTGGCAGGCATTTTTTGTCATTTGTAGAAGATCTTTTTCCATTTCCATAAGATTCGAATAGGCATTGGTTTGGATTTTGATTGCAATTAATCTCAAGTCAATTGGATGCTCAATGACATCATAATAGTCAGGATAGATTTTCTTTGATGGTAGTAATTGGAATTCTCTATGTAAAGAACGATCATTCATCGTGGGATCTGTTGCAGTCATTACTGAGGCAAAAAGCTCTTCATATGGATCAAAATCTTCATCCAATTTATTTGAACACTCCGATGTTTCGCTCTCATTCGCAGTTGAACGACGGGGATTACGACCAACGCGTTTCGAACGTGGTTCTTCTTCTATACCTGCTGATTCAAGTATTTTCGATTTGTTTGTTGTGAAAAATTGCCATAATGAGCATGCGTCTTGGTATTCAGGTGAGTCGACTTTATAAAATGCTTTCGCATTGTTTACAAGTAGTTCAATATCTTGGGCGAGTTCGTCGACATCATCGTAGGAATCTGTTTTTAGTTTCTGTTGGACTTTAAGCAGGTCAATTGGATTAGCAACTACGTCGTAGTATGATGGTTCCTGTCGCCTTTTTGGAGCGCGAATGAAAGTGTCGCAGAGCATTGCACCATCTTCTTTCTTTATAGTTCGAATGGAGTCGTAGAGTTGTTGACAGAGCTCAGACTATAAGTTAATATAAATATCAATTTTATTTTAAAAGTGTTTTGTCTTGAAATAAGCCAAATAATGCATTTTAAAGCTCAGCCTATGACGGACAAAAGTTCGATTAATCTTAAGATTATTAAAATAAATATTAAGTTAGTGCTAGCATTTCAGGATATTTTAAAGCAACTAATTTCTCTGACCACTACAATTCCATTAAAATAAATAAAATTCCGCCGTGTTACTTACTGGATCGAGACGCTTCCTCTTCCTACCAGTAGTTTGGACAGGAGATTGTTCTGGTGTGGAATCGTCCATAATTTCGTCGTCTTGCCTACTTGCAACGGAGCTACCTCTTCTTCGACGATTAATCATGTTAAAAATATTTTGCTAAAATTATTTTTTTTAATTAACTAATTATTTTCAATTATTTTTCACTCTTGGTTTAACTTAAAATTTTACTTGGCCGTGGCGGTGCTCGGTTCGGCGTTGCAACAAAACTCAAAAGACAAATGAATTTAAACGTCAATAAAGCGCCATCTATTAGAAAAAAATATATTTTCGTAATGACTGCGTTCAGTGGTTGACTTTCTTTAAACCAAAAATAGTTTTGAATCGATTTGACAGATGCAATTTTGTTGCAAAACGTCAAAAAATTGTTCAAATTTATTAAAAATTGTTCATTGTAAAATATTGATCAATTTACTAAATTTTCTATGATATAATACGAATCTTTTTTAATAATAAAAATTCTATATACTTACTTAGAAGACTTAGGGGCAGTCTGTTCACAGTGGGTTAAATCGGCACCATCACTTTAACAGACTAATTAAATAGCACTAAGACTGCTTTTAAACGCTGCAATTACCCCCTGCAATTTTTAAGCATGTAGGCGGGGGACGTATGCGGTGGCCGGTTTAAACAAAGTTGCAGAGGTTGAAATAATTGCAGAGTTATCGCTCTTTTTTCTTTGTGCTTTTTCCTATTGTTTGACACATAAGCAGAGTAAAGAGAGTAAAGAGATATTTCCTTCTCATTTAAAAAAAATTGCAGATATTCAAATTTGCAGCGTTTAAATGGATGTTGCAATCCGAAAGAAACTCAAAAGAGAATTGCGGATAAAAATTGCAGTCGTCTAAAAGCAGTCTAATCAATAAAAATCGGCTCAAATTCTGGATTCTCTAAATAAAAAAAATTGGGTAAACATGCTTATTCTAGGATTTACGAGTTTGCAGTTATACTTGATTAAAGATGAGCATTTTTGTATATTATGTTATTTGGGCTTGTTGATCTGCGAAATTTGTATGCCATTAAAACTAGTCAATTTTTTTCAAGTATTTTCAAAAAATGTTAAGAAGTTTTTTTTATTATTGGACTATTTAGTTAGTTTGTAAAAAGTCATTAAAAAATTAAAAAATTTTCAGGTATGTTGTACATTTTATAATTTAAGACGAACAGAAATAAATAAATATGAAGCACAAAGCCGAAACAAAAATTAATGACTATTTTATATTTTGAACAGGTATCTAAAATTGTACAGTCGTATTTATTAGATTTCCTTAGAACACTCTTGGACAGTTGTCCATCTAGCCATTGTCTAAATAGTTGGACATCTCCTTGTTTATAAACGCATTCCAACAGTGGCCTACAAATGTTCTCATACAGTCACTCAAATCCCTGTAATCTGTTAATTTCGTGAGTGTTCATTAAACGTATTCAAATACGTTTAATGAACATTTCGTTCATTTGAAGATTATTTTTCAATTTTTTGTTCATTGAACGTACCCATTTTAGAATAGGTTTGGACAACCAATTTCAGTGTCTAAGTTAGACACTCGATGGAACATGATTATAAATAAGGTTTTGGACTTGGAAAGCTGTCCAAAGTTAGACATACTTTGGAATGGGTTTATAAATACGACTGGTAGTGTTATAATTTATCTTAACTTGGCTTCGGAAGAATTGTCTACTGAAGAATTTAACAGTTTGATCGCGGAGTAATTTGTTTTATACGACCCAAACGCAAAATAGTTGGCCTGCTCAATATTTCTTCTTATTAAATTAAAATAAAAGACTGGCAATTTAAATTAAGTTAAATAATTCAAACTTTATTTGGATATTTTGCTTGTGTAAGAAAAACACTTCTTAGAACGCAATTTAAAAAAATAATAACAGTTAATTTAATAATAAAAAAACATAAAATATTTAATCGCATATAACGCAAAATAGTAAGCCCACTCTTTTAACGACGCAAAAAAGTTGGCCCAATACAAATAACTTGTCTTCACCATTGAGTGACGTCACCTTTGTTTTTAATAACGGCCGCAATTCGACTTGGGAGTGTTTCCACAAGATTATAGCAAAATTCAGGGGTTATGCCTTCCCAAACTTCCCGGATCTTTTGCTTTAACTCGCTTAAGTTTTTAGCTGGATTTGTTTTCAATTCTTTTTTCATTTTCCCCCACAAAGTCTCAATTGGAGACAGATCGGGGCTATTTGCGGGCCACGTTAGCACTGGAATATTTTGTTCTCGAAGCCAGCTCATATTTAGCTTGGCTGTGTGACATGATGCGCCATCTTGTTGAAATGTAAAACAGTCATCTTCTGTTTTCAGCCTTGGAATGGAAGGTAAAAGATGGTGCTCTAAGATGTCCTGATATTTAATGGTATTCACAGTGCCTTCGACGAAGCAAAGGTTGCCCACTCCTTGGGCAGACATACATCCCCAGACCATAACTGATGCGTTAAATTTTGTTTTTCGACGAAAGCATCTGGGTGAAATGCTTCATCTTTGGTTCTTAAGACTCTTGATCGTGAGTCTCCAACACAAAGCTCGAACCGAGACTCATCGCTCCATATAACACTTCTCCATTGCCTCAACGTCCATATCTGATGGTCACGAACCCACTTTAGGCGCTTCTTTTTTTGCAAAGAAGTTAAAAGTGGCTTTTCTTTGGCCTGAGGTTCGAATTGTAAGAAAAAATAATTCTCAAAGACTAAATAAAATTTATACAACAACGGTTAAAATTACTTTATAAAATTTATATCCCATTTTCTTCATTTCTCTAATGCAGGTGTCTCTAGAAACTTGTTTTTTGATAGCGTTTTTCTACTCTAAGGTGATATTTGCGGTTGTAGCTCGACGATCTTTTTTAAGAATCTTTCTTAAAGTTCTTTTGTCACGACCGGAAGCAATTGGTGGCCTTCCAGTTTTCTTCAATGGGTTCACATTTCCGGTCTTTTTGAATAAATTAATTATGTTTCGAACTGAAGACCTTGAAATTTCCAATATTTTCCCGATATCGTATGCCGAAATATTTTTTTTGTATTTTTTTATTATTTCCTCACGCATATTTTCCGACAAACATTTGCCACGCGCCATGATGAATTTTGACTGCGGTTGAAATCAAAGCATGCTTCACTTAAGACACCCATACTTTTATAACGCAATAAAAAACGGTAAACGTCAAGAAAAAGAGACATAACCAAGCCTAGGCCAACTATTCTGCGATGAAAAACTTCCGGTCCAACTATTTTGCAATACAAAACATATGAGTTTACATTAATAAACGCAAAACAAAATTTATTTTTTTTAAATTGTTAGTTAAATTATAAAGACCACATATTTATGAACCATATTAAGAAAAAATATTAACTTTTTATTAATTCTGTATGATAAAAAGATATTGGCAAATAAGTGTTACAAATATTATCATATTAGGCCAACTATTTTGCGTTTGGGCTCGTATATTTTTTAATTTAAAAAATATTTTTAATTTCAGTGATGAGGAGCCCACTCACGTTGATATATATGATAGGTACAAATTTTATTATTTATATTGTTAGTTGAAATATTTTAATTCATATTTAAAAACATTAATATGAAAAAAAATTTCAATCTGTAGAAAAATACACTCCAAGTAAGAATTTCCTGGTTGAAAAGTAATTTTGTATTTATTTAGTTCTTAATTTCAAAACCAATAGTCCTTTAACGGTTTTAACTAAGAGTTTCAACTTTACATTCCTTGCGTTCGAAGAACTATCAGATAGGCTATCCATCTATCCCAAAAATTTTCCGATAAGTTGGGTTGTTGTTGCATCAGCTGTTTTGTCACAAGGGATTACAACAACACAAATCTATGAGGATAGCTTTGGATTGATCCCCGAACGCGACCATTATTAGTAACATAATTTATGTTACAGTTTTTGTTACATATTCATTAACTTTTGTATGGTTAATTACAAATAAAATTGTAACGAACTTAAATATAAAAGAATTATATTTTTATATTTATCATCCATTCCTTTCCATTTCATGACTCCAATATATCATCGTCACTTTCAGCCCCACATTGGATGCTATCCGTAACGAAGAAAAATTTTACATATATAAAAATTGTTAGGATGTTATAATGTTAAGATGCCCCACATCGGATACCATCTGTAACGTACTCATCTCAAATGAAAAGAATTTTGACTAATATAAAACAATTCCAGATTCCTTACAGAAGTAGAAAGTAAGATCGTAACCTCATAACAAGATTACCATCTGACCATCCACCTTTAATTTTGAATATACATCGATGTTATGCATATACAGTTCACCAAACACCTAAATGTCGACTCTACAGTCGAGTTATCTATAGTTGTCTCAATCACCATATCTCCTTTCAATATGAGCATAATAACTCAAATGACTTGCGTGACTCTCCTTGATCTTTACAATTCAAACTGATTATTATAACTCAAACTGAAAAACATCGAACATATCCAAAAGAGTGAACAGAGAAAATCTCTACGAAAGCTGTATATTTCGTTCTAGAGTCAGGTTTAACCAACTTCAACTTCATAAAAGAAAGTTATAAATGCTTCTTAAAGCTTCTCTTCATCTTAAGGAATCTTTCCTTATCCCTACTACTGATCTCGTTTCCTTTTCAAAACCATGAATCGAAAACTAAATCTGCCTCAGAACAAGGTTGTCTCACCACTCTACAGCCACCTGGGCCTGCTGGTTGCACGATCGCTTAGCTCGCCGGATGAGGGGAGGATCTTGTAGCCGGAGTGCGGACGGTGTTACATTATTTTACAGACCCTATTGATCCTGTTGTTGTGGACCGAAAAAAAATGTTTAAGTTGTCTGAGCCCGAAATTTGTAAACTAATATAGGATAGAATAACTGTACCGGTCATTCCTAATTTTCTGTTTAGTAAAAGAATTGTAATTCATGCGTTTATTGAGGGAAACACCGATGATCATGTCCCTTGAACCTACTTGACCCACCCTATCAAATCAGATGTACCTCCTGATATGAACCTATGGTTTCCGTTTGGTTCCGATGTTCAGAAACCCCTTATGTGAGAGACGTAGATGTTATCGCTCTCTTGTCCTTCTATACCCTACCCTATGATATGAAAATAAATTTTCATTTTTCCTGTAATGGTTTTCAGCGGACTTAGAAATTTTATATTTATTTGAAAACCCCTTTTGTGAAGACGAGAAGTCTAAATTAAACTTCCCTTAATTTTTTTGATCCAACATCTCTCGCCCCCTCAACACTCACTTCTCTCAAAACGTCATTATGAATTTATTTTTTTTCTTAACAAATCAAAAATCTAAAAATCATTCTTAAAATCTCCAAAACTTTATTTCTAATACTAAACTTTAAATTTTTATAAATCTTAAATTTCTTTATCTCTACATATGGTTCTCATAATATATAGCTCAGTATCTTTCACTGAGCTACATAAGTTTTAATTTTATTCTTAGGTTTTAATTAAATCTAAACATATAAATTTTTGCATAATTATTTATGCTTCCGCTCACTCGAATTATTTATTCTTTAATCAAAAATATTCCGTATATTCTTTCGTTTTTTTTTTTTTAATCATTATTAAATTCCCAAAATATGGTTTCCGTACCCTATTATAGTATTGACTGTAATTCTCAAAAATTTTTTATAAACATAATACGACGAACTGAAAGTATCAACTTTCAATAACGTCTCGTAATTGTTGTTGTTTTTAGTTTGTTTAAATATTTCTTAATTTATCAAAATTATCAAAACTTATAGTCGTTAGCTTTTTGTCTTTAAATCAAAATTGTTCCTTAATTATTTTCTTGTTAGCGTTCTCAAAATCAAAATATAAATAGTTCAATTTGTAAAAATCAAAATGTTGTTAGGTAATCAAAATATAATGAAAAATATAGTTTTGCCATAAAATTCACTCACCAGATCTTTCCTTGTAGAAGTGCACTTTTACGAAGATGATTGATGTTCAGCTTTCGTTAGTATAAATTGTTGTTGTTAGTTGTTTTTGACAAATTGATTAATTTCGTTCGCTTGATTGCAGTTATATTATAACCTTTGATTTTAAATTTAATTTAGGCTGAAAATTTATTAAAAACTCTGAATTGACAGAGGAGCGGAAGAATTTACACTTTGCCTTGAGTAAAATATTCCTACTCTATAATATTCCTAACATAACTAAATATTTATCTTTGCGATAACTTGAAATTCAATTGTATCTTTAAATGTGTGCTTACTTTACACTCTTCAAAATGATCTTCCAAATATGTGTTCTTTAGCTTACTTTTACTTTTCTTTTCAGATTTACTTTAATTGTTTTACTTTCCAAATTTACTTTACTTTATTTTAATTTAATCTTTCTTTCCTTGCTTATAGATTTTTTTGTTTTACCTTACTTTTTTTTTCTTTTCAGATACCAAAGTCAAAATTATTCAATTTGAAAATTAGATTTACTTTATCTAAATCAAAATCAAAATCAAAATGCTAAATCAAAATCTATCTAATCTAAACTCAAATATGTCATTAAATTTTCAATAGGATAAAATCTTAGATACAAATATAAATACCAATATCCTTTTTCTTATGCTTGTTATAGATTATTATCTTATCCTTTGAATTTTTATTTTTAGGTAATTAGGGTTTTCACACGTCATAAAACAAATCTTAACATATAGTTCTGATTAGGTTTCTTGACGGATCTGCAAAATTCATCTCTGGAACTTATTGTTGGACTGATGTTCGCTGAGTTGATTATGTTGTTATATTGACTTGACTGATTCTTGACTTTTTATTGTTAAAATTTTATGATCGTAATAAAATCGACGGACTGAATGTACTTACATAGAAAATTTTTACTTTTTAAAAGCGAAGAATGTACTGGATTGTATTTTGTTGTTCAATCGGGAGCTCTTTTGTGCTTCCGTGAACTGAACGTAATTATATTTTTAAAACAGGTTTTACTTGTTCTTTTGGAACTGCGTACGATTTTCTAGTGCTTGTTCGCAAGACAAAGCATGATTTTGTTGTATATAATTTTGGGTATTTTTTTGTTGTTTGACGTTGTTTGTAGAAATTTTTAAATACACTGAATTGTATTAATGAGCTTTATAGATTACAAAATTTATTGCTAGATGTTATTTTGCAATAGTTATATGCTTGAAATTTTTGTTATAACAATTATTGCTTGAGTTACAACGAATATTGTTTGAGTTAAAACGTAAATTGCTTGGGTTAAAATATAAGTTGCTTGAGTCTGACCATCGCGTAGTTTCTTGAAAGTTTCTTTGTACATACAGTCGCGCCATAATGAAATATTGTACCTGTAGGGACATAAAAAAAAACTTTAGATAAAGAATTCTACACGTGTATCAACTTTTTCTACTTTTCTTTTTATTTCTTTTTGCTTTACTTTTAATGCGTCACAAATTGAAATAATTTACCTTTTTTTTTTTTAGGATTTTAATCCAAATTGTATTGCTGCAGACATTTTGTTCGTCACATGGCTTCTGCGTCTTTGTCTCGACAAACAGAATTTCGTGCCAATGCAAATTTTCTTGATGAAGGCAGATTGCCTTTTGTAAATGTGTTCACTTTAATATTTCCTAATAGATTGAACAATGTTCTTAATTTTCTTGTTTCACTAAAGATCTCTTAATATATTTTTCTTACCAATGTTTCAGGAAATTTCTATTTAATAAAAGTTAAGATGGTTACTTGTTTGTTCGATGGCCAGACTAGAAAAGAACGATTCTGGCGGATATCGAAATAACGCCGGCTTCCTGGAACTAATTGGAAAGGCATTTCCAATTGGATCGACATGGAATGTATCTTTCATTATTGGAATGACATTTCTCTTTGAATGCTTTTGTAGTTTCGAATTGTAGTTTAGGGTGTGTTTGTACTTCGATACCAATAACTACATAATTCGAGTTGGAATTATTTGTTGTGTTATTATATTTTTAGATAATAATAATGTTTGTAAGATATTCTTACTAGATTATAATATTCTAATTTGAGTTTGTGTTTGTGTTTCCCTGTATGTGAATGTCATCTTCAGTACACTTGATTTTCGCTTCGCGAGTGTGGTAGTGAATGCACTAAGTGTTCTGGTTTCGTGTTTACACACAAAGCTTATGAGTGAATTTGAAGTTCACACGTAGAGTGTTTGTCTGAAATATGTCCAATCGAATTTGTAAATGTCTTGGACTTGAACTATAAATGAATTGCTGGATTTTGGTTGCCGTAGCTTGTGATGCGCTGGCTATAAAAAATGACTTTCTGACTATATATGAATAATGGAGTCAGGCGGTTTCCTACAAAATGAAGTTATAGAAAACATTTATAATTTTACATTTGAAGTGTTTCAGACTTATGTCGCGGACGCGGTGTATGGGGTAGGCATGTGATTCTTCTCTTCAGGTTATAATTATTGTTATTTGTTTCTTTGCTTCACTTTTTAGGTTGCTTGTTTGAATATACAAACAACACATTTTCTGGTCTTCTTTTTTCCAAAATAAAGTTTGGAAATTAGGCCAGAATTTAGTTTTTTTTCTGGCTTTATTTCCATTTCACTTTCAGGCTCTTTTTCCATAGGTATCTGGCACAATTTCCAAGTTTCTGGCTTATTTTCCAAAAAAGAATCTGGCTTTATTAATTTTAAGCTAGAAAAAAGTTCTGGCGTTTTTTCCAAAAAAAATTCTTGCCTAATTTCCGAGAGCAAGCGAAAACTCTCTTATTTCTCTCTTTTTTCCTATCGGTGAATCGGTGTGAATGGTCGACTTATGTGCCAGAAGCAGTAAAAAATGATATTTATTATAATTTACATGAAAAAGGGTTACAAAGCGTCTCTTCTATGTATGTTTTAAAGTAGTGTTGGTTTAGGTCCCATTTAAAATAATGCACGGGACAACTAATACATGCTCATGCAAAAGTTGAAATCAATGAACTAAGAGCTTTTAGGGTGAAAGCCATTTCTCTAGATAATGTATGTACGTACTCTATGATCTTTTTATTTATTTATTTATTCATTCATTTACAGGCTACGCTTAACAGACTAATCACAATTTAAAAAAATATGTAGTAAGAGAAGAAGAATAAAAACAAAAAAATATAGTACAAGTAAATAAATACTAATAATACAAAAATGCAGTAGCCCGTGGCGTAATGGGTTATTGCGTTGGACTGTTACGCTGAAGCTAAGGTCTTGGGTTCGATTCCCAGCCTATGCCACCTAAAAACAGAAATGTTATTCACGGGTTACTTGCGAGGAATTGACATACCCTCCAAGAGCATCTCTTGTCATGAAAAAGTGCTTCACCCTATCCGTTCGGATTCGACAGAAAATTGTAGGTCCCTCTATCCCTTCCAATAACACGCACACAGGAATGGTTGAGAGTTGTAAGTCACTAGGCCCTGGTTCTATACGAGCCCTCGCGCCGAACAATTTATTTTTATTTATTTAATAAAAAAAAAACAATAATAATAATAGGTAATAAATAAGTTATTAAATTATAATACATACGATATATACAATTTTCTTGCCCAACAAGAATATAGATAGAATAGGCAGTTTTTGAAGCGGTCCCTACAATAATGCAATTCTAAATCAATGCAAATACAAACTTAGTAAAACGTTAAATTTTTTGAATGTACTGAAAACTTCTATAAAATTGTACTGAAATTAAGTCAATTGTACTGAATTTTTTTTTTTTTTTAATGAAAAAGTATTTTATATGTAACAAAAATATTTTATTCTTTAAAACATAAACAAAAACAATTCATAAATATACATATGTATGTACATATATAAATAAACAAAAAACATCAAATATATAGAAATAACTAAATACTTTATAATAAACAAAAGTTGAAAAACTGCTCATCATAACTGAAAAATTGTCAGCTGTGAACCCAACAAGGTTTTTAAACGGAATATTATTTCCTTGAAAAAGTTTTGAAATAGATTTAAAAATTCCTGAAGCCGTTCCATCTTCTAAATGGTGGTTAAAATTTTAAGGGCCGATGTTGAATGTGAACCACACCTTAACGTCAAGTTTTTTTCTGCATTTCATTTGACATTTCTCAATTTCAGACTAACTCAATCTGAACCATGGAAAGATACACAATCGAGCAACGCGTTAAAGTTATTCAGGCTTATTATGATTATGATGATCAATTTTCGAAGAAAATCATCTTCAGTGATGAGGCACATTTTCACCTCAGTGGATTCGTCAATAAGCAGAATTGCCGCATTTGGGCGAATGATAATCCAAGAGTGATTGTCAAAAAACCAATGCACCCACAAAGAGTGATTCTTTGGTGCGGTTTATGGGCTGGCGGCATCATCGGGCCGTATTTTTCCCAAAATGAGGCCGGTCAGGCAGTTACTGTGAATGGTGTTCGCTATCGTGAGATGATAACGAACTTTTTATGGCCCGAATCGGAAGATATGGATGTGGACGATATGTGGTTTCAACAGGACGGTGCCACTTCCCACACAGCTAACGAAACAATGGCTCTTTTGCTCGACAAATTCAATGGCCGTGTTATCTCACGTAGTGGCGATGTCAATTGGCCGCCAAGATCATGTGATTTGATACCGTTGGACTTCTTTCTTTGGGGTTATTTGAAAGAAAATACGTCGATAAGCCAGCAAAAATTCAAGAGCTAAAGGATGAGATAATTCGGCACATTAACGGCATAGAACCTCAATTATGCCTCAGCGTCATCGAAAATTTGGACCATCGGATGGAGGTGTGCCGCCGAGGTCGCGGCAGCCATTTGGCCGATATTTTATTCCATACATAATTGAACCATACCAATATTATCATAATAAAAAGAAATGACAATAATTTCCAAAATAATTTGTGTTTTATTCAAAATCAACATCGGCCCTTAAAATTTAACCATTCTTTATTTCTGTTAACGCGAGAAACATATCTTTGCACTTTATATTAAATATTCTTATCACAATAGCTAGATTTTTACAAACAGTAGAATTCGTGCTTTCATCAACTACTAAAGAAAAGTATTGGCGATTAGTAATAGTTGAAATTATTTTTGAATTCTCTGGAGCCGTCAAATTTCTTATAATCATTTGACCTTTGTGTCGATGACATCCCTGCTTTGTACGCTTTCGATGCGATCAGAGTGCACCTTGTAAATAGAGAGAGAGAGAGAGAAGTAAGAGTGTGAGGATCCATTGTCCTTACTCCTGTTTCTTTTTGTAAAACCAACTAATGCATTAGCTTTTGCAATTATTTAATCGATATGAGCATTATATGTCATTATCAACACTGGTCTTTACTGTTTCTTTTTGTAAAATCAACTAATGCATTAGCTTTTGCAATTATATAATCGATATGAGCATTATATGTCATTTTGTGTTTCTATTATGACACCAAGATCTTTAAACTGGTCTACTCCAACTATTTTATAAATAGCAGACAAAAATATACGGATGGTAAACAAAAACTTACTGTCAAAGAGAAGAGCTAGAACACAACTGTTTCCTTCATATATTCAGTCATTGTACCGTTCTTTTATGTAAGTTTAAGAAGTAAATGCTATGAAAAGAGAAAAATGACATTTTTGACTCTTAACATATACCACCTACTTATGTTCTCTTTCAAAATATCCTGACCTACCCCATTTCCCATTTTCCTTCTTGAACTGCAGCGGCAGCCTTTCAGTTTGTAGTATTCAAGAAAGTTTCAACTAAAAACGCTATTCGCCGCAATTTCGAAAAATCTTAAGAGATTATATATGTAGAAGATAGATGAGAAGACTCGTTTTCTTACTCATGAAAATCAATGATATTCGCTTTTGCCCATATTAGGAGAGAAATTGTTTTTTAATTCAATGTCTCAATCTCAATAATATTATTTTTGCTCGTGTGTTTCTCTTTTTTTTTAAACAAACATTTATCGGGATTCGGGAATCAAAGTAACACCAAACACAAACACATCCAAAACCAACTCCACCAACATCACCCACCAAGAATTATTTGAAATGTTTATTATACACTCATATATACATACATATGTATAGTAACAGTTCGAAGTTCGATATAAGTAGGTATGTATATATGAAACATCTTTCTGTTGTCGATTTTGCCTTGAACAGAGTTTGAATTCTATCACCTAATTAATGCCTTTATTTTATCTCAATTAACTTAATTTATCCTCTTTTAGATCTCTGTATATTAATCAAAACTTAATAATAATTAAAACATGAATACGAGGAGATATTAGCTATAAAACAATGATTTAATTAACATTTCCATTGATCCAATTTGTTTATAATAAATAATTAAATGAAAATATTTGCTTATAATGAAATGTGAACCTAAGGGTGGTTTTAAATTAACTGACAGAATACAGTGGGATATTTAACCATGAAACAACAATTATTCCCGGAGTGTAAGCTTGGAGGGAAGGGAAGGGAAGAACTTCTGATTCGACAATGTTAGCCGCAGTTACGGTAAATATTTAAGTGAAATAATTTAATGGTTTTTATATGATAATAATGATTAAATTTATTTTCTGATTTGTGAAAAAATACATCTAGTAGTATCCCGTGGCGTTAGTGGTTAGTGCGTCGGACTGTTACGCCAAAGGTCTTGGGTTCGATTCCCAGCCTGTGCCAACTTAAAACAGAAATGTTTTTTCACGGGTGACTGCCACTTGCGAGGAATTGATCCTACAATCCTCTTTTCATGAAGAAGTGCTTCTCAACCTTGCCGGTTGGGATTCGGCAGAAAATTGTAGGTCCCCTCTATTCCTGCCAATAACACGCACACAGGAATGGTTGAGAGTTGTAAGTCAGGCCCTGGTTCTACACGAGCTGTCACGCCGTTTAATTTATTTTATTTTATATATGTATATGTATTATGTATGTTCATACATATGAATGCATACTTATCAAAATAGGTATGTTATTTACTTTTGTAAATTTGCTTCTGTTGCTTTTTTTTGCGTTAAAAGACGCTGGGTCTATTTTTTTTAAGCCTGAAGTAAATTAGACGAAACAAAAAGTTAGGGGCTAACCAACTTACATCTTAAATGTAACATCTAATACCCTTCTACTACAGGATTAGAGAATTTTCGATACTTAGTCTTGATCTTGGGAAAAACAGTTTTACCGAAATTAAATTTGTCTGTGATGGCGTCGATAATCCCCAATATGTTTAAAACAAACAACTGATATTGTATCGCTTGGATACGTTTTTCTCAAAATCTATTGCCCTTATATGTTCGTAAAAGTGATTATTATTGCATAGCTACAATAATTTTTATATTCACCTTTATGATTTTTCTTTATAATTTTCAAAACTAAAAACAAATTATTTTACCCACTTCACCAGCGCTACAAGCTTTAGTTCTGTTTCAAATGTTAGTTAATATTTACAGCCCAGCAAATAAGCCTAAAATTTTACTGATGTCAAAAGAAAAAGCCCAAACAAAAATGACTCAATTTGCAGAAAGTTAATTGCGTTGAATGGGATTTGAGTTTTATTTCTGTTTAAAATTATCGTTTCAGCATGGTTTTTTGAGATTTGTTTAGTTTTGTATGAATTAATGAAATTCTCGGCGTAGAGACATTCTATAGTCCCCATTCCTCAGGGAATAAGTCTTGCAAAGACTTTTGTCCCGTTTGTGTGGGACATAAGTCCCAAATCTATTACGGAATTTATGTCTTACCCCCATTGGAGCAAAATATCGAAAAAACGGTGTCACTAATGTCGAAATAAATATTTTTTTTATAATTTATTACAGTAAAACTGCAAAATGTTAAAATTCTAGCATTTACCAAATTTTTTTCAACAGTTTTCTTGACGGAAAATATGTAGTATCTTGAGTGGCCAGACAGCCAAGCTGCTATTAAATCTCTGGACTCTGTTTCTACAAATTCTATAACAGCCCAAAACTGTCGATCATCTCTCATTGAGATGGCGGAGCAGTTCAACATTCACCTTTGTTGGGTGCCGGGCCACAGGGACATTCCAGGAAACTGTAAAGCTAACGAACTCGCAAAAAGTGGAACAACAGTACCCATACTACCAAATAAGACAACTATTGGTATACCTATCGCGACTTTCAAATATATGCTAAAGCAAGATGTTATAAAGACAACAAACCTGAGGTGGAACAACCTCACCACTTGCTTAGCGACAAAACAAATCTGGCCAATGCTGGATCTGAAACGCTCTCAGCAATTGATATCTTTAAACAGATTGCACATTAGGTGTCATAAGCGGACACTGTCTAATAGGTAGGCACGCCATGCGACTAGGCGTTCACTCTAATGATTTCTGCAGAAGCTGCGAAGCTGCATGGATGAGGAAGAGGAGGAAACAATTCCTCACCTTCTTTGTACATGTCCTGCTCTGTCACAGAGACGTAGACTCCATCTGGGAGACTTCTACTACAACGATACGAGTGATGTAGCAAATACTTCTATAAGTAATCTTGCACGCTTCATAAGAAGCTCAAATTGGTTCAATTGAGTAAGGAAAAGCTTTCCTAGATCCATGTGGTATCACAACGGGCCAACAATTGGCCTAAGTGTATCGGTTCTCCACCGATAGCCACTTCAACCTAACCTAACCTGAGTGGCCAGCCCCACGGGTTTCGATGGTTTCAACTTCTTTTTTGGGGCTTTGTAAAGCTCACTCAACTCCGTTGCTCAACTTAAGGATGTCCAGTCTCCAGGTAAACGTCAACATCAATATTTGTTTTTTTTTTGGATAATAGTAGGTACCTTGTATGGTGGTAAAAGTCTAGAATATAAATGCATATAAAAACAAAACATTTTCGACTTTTACTTTTGGGACTTACATATGTCCTATATTCAATTAAAAAAAGGAATTTATATCACTTTTGGCTAAGATAAAATTCTAGAGATTTATGTCTTATCTTAATTGGGATAAAAGCCCCTTTGGGACATATGGCTTTAGGGACTTGGAAATGTGTCCGCTATGTTTTCGTAATAACGGACAAATTTCGTTTTGCGTCAGAAGCGTATAGAGGCTTCTTACAGTAAATAAGATATCTAGGTAATACGAGTGTTTATCATCCCATTGTTGTAATTTATAAACCCACCCTTTTCAAGGATACAAATCGAAATTCACACAAAATATAATGACAATTTTACAGTTTTTTTTTTTTTTTTAATTTTACACTTCCTCCTACTAACAGGAAGGAAATAAGATTCGCCCATTTCCGACCCTTTCACAAAATATGCCCATGATAACCCATACCGATACAATGCCGATAGATGTTAATGTTATACATTAAAAATACCTAAAACCTTACAAACAACTAACTGTTTTTAGAGGAGGTATCTCTGTACTGTAGATATACTTAGGCATACCTACTTCAAAGTTATAACATCATAAATACACAAATCAGTTAAGCTTGGAATCGTTTCCACAGAAACTCCAGGTTTATAAAACATTTTGTGCGCATCATTAATTCTAATTGGGAACATTCGTTAGTAAAAATATACTTTACAATATGAAACCCTACTTCGCAGTTCGTTCAACTCATTTTGAAGAAGAAACAAAAAACTAAGTATGTATGCCATTTTTGTATATACATAATTAATATTTTTTCTCACACATACTTCCTTCGTTCTAGTTTGTAAGCAAAGCACATCATCCTTGTGTCTTGTATGCGGTCGTTAACATCAGTTTTTAATTACTCTGTTGAGTTCAGTTTGAGTCCACAGTCAATGTTCGTAATTCAGAATTAAAGCTGCGAGGCAATTTTGTTCCACTTTAAGATGAACAAACTAAAAGCAGGAGATGCTAATGGACCACCCAACAGCCATTAGGGAAAATATGACAGGAAATGTGAATTTTGAAGGACATCCTAACGGCAGCAATATGATACTTCGTCAGTGGGCTACTCTGGCTACTAGGTACATATACAGATTGTATAACTAACTACACTCAGAGGAAAAAAATTGTGTTTCATATTCGAATCAATCAATAATGTTAAATAAATGAAAGAGCCAATAGTCTCCGCAGCTAGGCTCTATAAAAAAATTATATTACCCTGTAATTTAAATTACATGTTAATAAATAATAATAATAATAAATAAATGAATCTTATATAGGAACATATTGAATTTGATCTTCCGACTGCAACTTGTAATTTTATAAAAAACTTTTGTGTAAATTTATAAGTTACTAATATAGCTTTCATAAATGTCAAGTAAGCAACATTTGCCGATCGAAGAAAAAGTTTTAATAGGCAAAGTGGTAAAATGTTCCTATATTGATTGGTTGCTCAATAATTTACCCTTTGTTATTCTTTGATTAGTTGTGATAATTTAAATTTTTGTTTTGCAATATACTCTACATTTTTTTTTTAATTTTAAATTAATAAAAAAACATACATAGACAACATTTCATAACAAAGTTGTCATTATCATAATAATAACTAATATTAACGAAAAAGTTATTAAGCAATAAACCATTCAATATAGAAAGTTTGTATGACTTTTTAAAGGTTGCTTCGCTAACTTGATAGCAATTTAGGAAATTAGCAAAACAGAAATACATAATTTAATATCAATTTAGGGAATCAGCCAACAAAACATAGAAGAAATTGCATGACAAAATTGGAGCTGTCGCAAATTATTAAAAGAAAATATTTAATCAATAAAAATCATTCAAAATCAAAAGGTTTTACTCCTTTTTGAGGGGGTGCTTCTCTAATTTGATATGAAGTTAGCAAAGCAGCAAAAAAAAATATACATACATATATTGCAAGACAAAATTTAAATTATTACAACTAATTAACGACAAATGAACGAGAAATTAATTTAACCATAAATGAATGTTACTTTCCTTCTCAACATTTTCAACAATCATTGCCTGTTTGGACATTTGTTGCCTTTTGAATTGTTTTAGAAGTGCACTTCAAAATACATATAAGCGTTTTTATTTTGTAAGCTCTAAGCACTAAGCAAAGCTTGAGTGAACCAATTAAGTTCTAAGCTGATTCTAATCAGATGAAGTATTGACCCTGTTGTGAAGTGTTGACTCTGACCATGCGACGCGATATCGCGCGATATAGATGCGATCAAAAACCTGCTCACATCAATGCGACATATTAGGGGTGTTTGTTTGCAAGCCCGGAGGGAATTGCACGAAAAAAACGACCACACAGGGATTAGCGACAGCATCACAGAAACAAAATGGAGTTTTCATGCTAACAAGTATATAATTCACGCCGGTAGTTAACCTAATTTTTCTGTGTGCTTAAGTTAAGCCCGGAGAATTCTATGGGTTTAGCTTAGCCCGTAGGGAATTAGTTGTTGTTGTATTTAATATCGTGATTGTTTAGCACCGACGTCGTTTTTTTGTCCAATTCTCTCCGGGCTTACAAAAAACACGCTAATTGTGTGGCGGGCAGTTCAGAAAAATAAAATCGCATTAAATTTTTTTCTCCTGAAAAATGCGCTTTTAAGCCTTTTGGATGACGTTGGGATCGAAATATTCAATATACGACAAAGTATAAAGTTCGTTGCCCATCTATCAAGCTATAAACTCTCCGGTTTCATTGGAGGATGGCTATGATATCGATTGATTTAAAAAATCTACAAAATCATAAATGTAAAAAAATGTTTTTCTGTATTTATTTTCAATTTTGTTTTTTTTTTTCAAAAACTGAACAATAGTCGCGTAACTGAACGCAGCAATGGAACGTGAACGCAATCCACATATCGCCCAGATGTGTACCTCTCCATTGAATTACATGTGTGGCATCCATATTGTTATCGTGATCGCTACCGCCACCATCGCGTCGGTTTGCGCAATACCTAATTTACTCTATGTGCTCGGTCATTTAATTCTAAACTCATAAAGTGCGATTACAAGCTCTGATCTGTCGGAGTTTTGAAAGAAAGATAGATTTTTTGATAAATTAAAGTATTTTTCGGACTTAACGCGACAATTTTATTCTATTTCATAAACGTTTATGAAATCACTCGACGGGATTAGCGACGCCGTCACAGAAGCAAAATGGGGTTTTTATAAAAACTATCGATAAGATGCACAATTTTTCTAGCGGCCTTTGTAAAAATTAAAAATTTTATAAGATTATATACAAATGGTTTTCGTCAGACGCTTCATCGATGGATGAATGTTGTTGCTTCATATTCGTTGCAGATCATTTTTATGTAATTCCTAGGAGAATTCCGAATTTTTTTCTTATGTCGTTTTTGATTGGATTTTCGGACTTCTCTACGCTTTTTTGATTCCAATTGAATATGAAAACATCTTAAATTTAACAAAATCAGGTCCTTTAAGTCTTTTTTGACGAGTTATCCGACGAAAAACTTTATATTTATGTGTTTGTTCTCGTCTACTTTTTATGAAATTGGAACAGAAAAACACTCTGGAAATATTGTTCGGAGATCGGACCAGTCATTCGTTGGCTTTTGTAGTAGTAGGAGTGTAAAAGGAGTATCCGAACGTCCAAGCAAAAACGAGACATTGGCCCATACTAAATATAAAACGTTTGAATGCGAATGAGTATGTGTCTATAAAAATATCTACAAAGGAAGATGAAATCTTTTTCAGTGTATAGCCCTTAGGCTTTTATTGCTGGGAAGTATGTTGACAGGGTGAGGCCATTATTATAAAAATCGGATGTTTTGTATGATCTTTCCCAGATGAAAATGCTGACAATTTCAAATATTCAACGATGTTGTTTCTGCTAGAATGGAGCTCATGATTGCTGAATTGTTGTCACCCGTCCATTTGTGCTGTGCCGTGCTGCGCTACCAATCTATACATATACTACGTTTGTCTATACATTACATGCAAATTCTCATAAATGACAATTGTGAACTAAAAAAAAAAAACATACGACGATAGGATAGAAATAAAATTGTTGGACAATATGGCGTCATGAATTTTATTTACATACGTACTATTTTTATATGTGTAACATTAATGTTTTCAATCGGTGTGTGTTTTTATATTGAACATGAACATAATAATTCAAAAATTCGATAAATCTATCTGTTGAACTTTCAATTAAATCTATAACTCTCCAATTATGGAGAAGTCCATTACACAATAAAAGTGCTTTTGGGCATAGGTAAGGTCCGTCTTTTTCCGTGTCTATATAGTTGTCCATTGAGCAACTGCCTATAGCATATACAGATAAATGTACATAATAATATATCGACCTTATCTGATTTGATATGAGAGTTTTGCTGTTGACATATAAAATATTCATCCCCCAGATATGATATGAGAGAGTTGCTGTTGACATATAAAGGATTCATTTCCCAGCACCCTCGCCTATAGCTAATGCATATTAAAAAAAAATCCTTATTGACATCAGCTCTAAGTAAGTAGAGCAAAAGCGAGCGGGGGTGGTGTAAACGATTTTCGGATAGTTAATTCTACAATAAAATTGAAACGTTTTATAATGTTGTGAACAAATTTAAAATTTGATTATTTGAAGAAAAGTCAATAACAATTTTAACAATTGTTTAGGCAATAAAGAATTAAGACGCAAATCGAGATGTAAAATGGATAAATTCATAAACGTAAAATATTTGTGCATATCAACGGTTTATTGACATGTTGATGTACAACGCAGCTTATGCTGATGCAATTCATCAGCTTATTTTTATAGGTCACTTTTTTTATTGCAATGTACATATAACGGGTGAGCCATCTGGTGGTGTGGTTTCTTTTTAAAGCATGGGTTATTTTGACACTGACAGCTGTTTCCCGCTCGAAATCGCATTTTCATCTCGGCGGCTACGTTAACAAATAAAATTGCCATATCTGGGGCTCGAAACAGGCACGTTATTGTCGAGAAGCCAATGCATCCACAAAGAGTGACAGTTTGGTGCGGACCATTTTTCTTCAAAAACGTTTCGGTCAACGGTGGGCGTTACAGAACCATGTTAATCGACTTTTGTTTTACTGAAATTGAAGACATAGATTTGGACGACCTCTGGTTCATGCAGAATAGCGCGCCATGAAAATATTCTTTTCAAAGACCAAAAATAACAGTACCTGCCGTTCAATTTTTTTACAAACAGCTTCCATTAAACATTTTTGAAAAATAGTTAAAAGTGGTACTTCCCACTTATTTTTTATTTTGGATTTTTTCAAAACGGTTCAAATGATTTTGATGAATTTTTTTCATAGCGAATGTCTTAAAAAAGTTTTAAAAGTATTGTATAACTAAATTTAAAATTTTTTGTTTCGATTTTTTAACGAATACTTTAAAGTTCGAAAACGACTTGTCCAACTTTTATTATACTTTGCACACCAATTAGCAGCTTTTTAAAATTATCTAGTAGATTTTAAACAAAAAATATTCTTTTAACCAAAAATAACGGTATCTACCATATAGAAAGCAAATCAGATTTTACTCAAAAATGACTATTACGATTTTGATTAAAATTTTTGCGTGAGTTAATATCAGTACGATCTACGATATTATTTGAAAAAATTTTATATTATTTCATTATTAACCGTATCTATCCTAGAACTATTTTTTGTTTTTCGAAATATCTCATTATCTGCTTAAACGATTTTAATGAAATTTTGCACAAAAGAGCTAATAAGCTTAAACAATATTGCTCATCAAAATTTCAAAAAATGTTGTACATCGAACAATATTAGAAATTCTTTAGTAAATTTATTTCAAATTATGTTCAACATTTATTGGATATTGTGTTCAACATGGTTTTACGTTGTTTATTAATGTGTACTCACATAATACTTCTGAATTCCTAACTTTAACTTAAGTGACAAAAAAATATGACAAATATATCCAAAATCAATCCTTACTTTCTTTTAAACAATGACAGCAATTTTAAAATATTTTGTAGGATATTAAATTTGCTACAAATTAAAAAAAAAAAAATTTACTAGGATAAAAATGCGCAAGTTACTGTAAAAAAATCAAAGCAACTGCTAAAAACAAGATGGCTGTCGAATAGCTGTGAAAAAATGTGGTTTTTGGCTCATGTACCGGTACTCTTATGAATAAGTGCAAAATTCGCCTGAGAATTTTTTTTAACAAAAAGTCTGAATACCCCGTACTAATAGAATTACATAGATATATTCTTTGAGTTCATTGCTCAGTTTTACATATATACATCCGTTAAAGTAAATTGTATTTTCAAAATTGTATTGAAGTACGCAACGGCCCATGCTTTGTTAACTAATTTAATATTATAATAAATAATTAAAAATTAGAATAAATAGATAATATAATTATTTATTAGTTACAAATCAATTTTGTTTAAATTAAAATAAAGTTACTATTCAAAACAGTAAAATTGCGTTTTATTCAAATTAAAATTTAATTCCGATGGATATTTAAAGGAAAACAAAAATAGATCTATCAAGTTCAAATCTGAATTATTCATATATTTTCACAAGACATTTATTGCTAAAGGAACTTCATGTTTAACAATATTGTGCGGTGTGAGAGATGAAGGCATTACAACATTACAATAATTTATTCAATATTCACCGTCAATCGATAGGGAAAATATTTTCAATAAGTTTGCTTTAAAATTTTGTGTATGAACTTTTAGATAATAATCTTCATCCTTATAATGATAATGGAATAAAGAATTATTCAAAATGAATTCCATTCCAGCTAAAAGAAGGTTAAATATTTTAATTCACTGAATCCCTACATTCAATATATGTAGGTACAAGTACAAGCATGAGCATTAAATTAAGGAGATTACAAGAACACAAAATATCTACTATAATCTATATTTGATATTAGAGAAATGTTTCACCATATAAATTTGATATTTATAAAAAAATTAACTATAACATAGTTGTCTCGTAATGCTATAAAAACAGGTACCTACAGGGTGATTTAAATAAATAATGTTATCGAACAGATCACTTTAGCAAATTGCGTTACATAAAATAATGCTCGCAAAAAAACACGCTAATACATATTTCGTTTTGGGTTTTTAAACTTTTGCAGTTTGCTTTTAAGAGCATCTTACAATTGCGTTTTTGACACAAATGTATTTTTCGAAAAAATCATAAGCTGCGTTTTATTTTCCCCCAGATCTAATCCAGACCAGATTATTATGAAAATAAAACAACCCAGAATCATGGTGACAACATTGTTATATTATACCCATCTCTTTTTTTTTGTATGTACCTACCCGTAGTCTTTTTTCTTTACACTACCGACAGGTCTCGGGGAAAATAAAGTATCTACAGCCTGCTATTGACTGTTTTTTGTATAATATGAGTTATAAGTTAATAGTACATTTACTTTGTCGTCTCATAGGAGGAAGACCTTCCGTCAAATCTGGTAGTTCTGATTCTTTGCTGAGTTTTTTTATTATGTTGGCCTAATGAAGGAATCAAGTTTTCGATCTCGAGTGCCGGACGCATCATGGTCAAAAATCGAAAAAAAACGCGAAATTTTCGCGTTATTTATAGTTAATGGTGATTTTTAACCCTAAAGGACTAGTTTTCTTTTTTTTAACTTTGTTCTAAGATTTCAAACTCATTAATTTTTTTTTTTAAATGTAAGCTATGAATCGTGTCTGTAGATCCAACAGCTTCTCAAAAATTAGCAATAATTGCTTAATAACAACAAGTAGCAAAAAACAGAATTATAACAAATTTAGGGTCTTTGGCATAAGATGCATCAAACAACTAATGCTTGTAGACAGTGTCAAAAGAAGAAACAAAATTGTATGGGAGGGGTGCCTATCTTTCCCCGTTTCGATGGTAGGGGCAATTTTATATAAAAAAACTTGAAATATAAAAAGCACCATACATAAATAATGGCATAACCTACAAAAAAATCCTATAGCTTTCCTTAAAGCAAGAAATCCGTTTTTGCATTTTCTTTTAAAATAAAGTTGTTTTAATCAATAGTTTTTAAAAATAATATTTTTTAACACAAAATTAAAAACAAAAAAAAAAACAGCCATTTTTTTAAACATTTTTTTTCCAAATTTTACGTTAGTAAGCAATATTTTTGTGTTTAATATTCAATGCGCTCTTATCAATTTATAGTCTCTTTACGCAGTCGTTTTACTAAAAGGCATATCCAGTGAGATAGGTAGATTTATGTGTGTATAGAAACTAGATGCCATCCCAAAATCCTTTTCGTTTCTATGCTCTATTAAAAATCACAGAGAATTTAAAAGTATCATTGCAAACAAAAACATACCAAAAGAGAAACGAATCTTAAATATCTGTTATCTAAACAAATAGATTTAGCAATTAATGCGTTCAGTGCGATTTAACAAGATTGATTTCAAATCAAATATGTAGATTAACGAAATAATATTTTTGATGGTAAATCTCTAAGACTAGAAGAAGATTAAAGGTTAATTTCAGTAAATCTCGATTTAGTGGTCGGTCGGTGGAAACGTTGTTTTACCCAAAGTGTAAAACACAGGATAGGAAGTAACAGAAAATACCGATTATTGATTTAAAATTTCTGAATACAACATCACATAGAAAGAAAAGAACTTCTTGAGAGGGCAGAAGGTTCAAAGTTGGGCTTATGAGTACTTAGCAAAAGTATTATAGTGGCATTATGTTTTCGTTGGATTTCATTAGATAAATGTTCCTATCAACAAAATTTCTTTTCTATCCTTCTATTCGTTTTTACTATAAGGTGTCGTAAAATTCAGATTGCATTTAAAAGGCCTAGTCACAGGCATATAGTTAAAATTATTAAAACTGTGGACAAATTTCCAAATTCCAAAGAATAGTGAGGTTGGGTTTTCGGCCCCAAATTAAATGGCCTTAGGGCCCACTTTAGTTACGCCACCACTGCAAGCAACGAGTATATACTTTATATGGCTTGGTTGTGAAAGATGAAAATGATGTGTATGTGCAAATTCTATAAGAAAGAATATGCGGGAAACAAAAACCAGAAGGAGGATGTCAAAACATTTATGTACCTATACACTCGTCTGCCTAGACTCTCAATTTAATATCAAAGAAAGCGACAGCATGTTGTGTATTCCCACAATGTGTTCCATGTATATTGATCCTAACCCCGGATAAATTTCTTATTGTGCATTCATTCTTTAACCCATCTACCATTACCGGATCTTGCTATACGGATGATAAAAATGAATACATCCGTCCTCCTCTCAACCAACTAAAACGGATATATGTTGCTCTCGATACTTTCCCATTCAAGACACATACATTATATACTATCGAAGTTTTTGAACGAAGTTGCACATGCACAGCACACGCTACAAACAAGAGAAATGTATTTTAAAAATGTAGTAGTCATTGCTTGTTACATATTTCATCGTATATCTATGTATAGTAGAAAGCATCGTAATCGTAAAGCTGTTGATGAAAGGTATTTCCTTGAGTATATGTATAACGATTTTAGGATTGAGAATGCAGACTGAAATATCCATTAAAATTCCAATTATCTTAAATTAATTCTATTGGAAAAGTTAAATTCAAGCTGGAGTCTATGAATTTTACTTTTAAAGGCAAATACAGTGCCACAATATCAACAGATGAATGAATTAGGTATTTATTATTTATTACATATCATCATGGTGATAGTATACTTTTAGAAAATCAGCAAAATGTTTACATGCAAATGTACACAAAATGTTGCTGAGTTTCACTAAAACACGACTTATATGACTCACGAGCAAAGGTAACTCAGCGCAAAATGGCAACATCGGGGATAATATTTCAACAATAAATGATGGAAGTTGCTCTAAATGGCAGCCCTGTCCCACTTTATTTTGAAAGGATCCGAGAAAGACCGACAAAGTTGGGTCATTGAATTTGCTTGAAAGGCTGGAACGAACAAGTGAAACAAACTTTTAATTCCTATAACCCTTTTATGGTTATCAAATATCCATACGATATTAAAGAATATGTTGGGATACACATAAACAAAGTTAATAAATCGGTATTATGTTGTGGAGTCATGTGTCGATATCGCTTCAATCTATTTAATATGCACACTGCACAGAGCCATATTTGTCGTGTGATGTAATGTGGTTTGGTGTGTTGTGTCGGCATCAATCTTTTACCGATTGCGCTACATCACACTGTGTCAGAGACATATTTTTCTGTGGGACAGATAAGAGAGTGCTCGGGGAAGAGAATAAGTAAATAGCCGAATAAAAAAATAAAAGTTTGCAAGACCAAATTCTGATTATTGTGTACATTCAGCAACACAACAAATTACTCCACAACACACCACACGAGATAGGTGTGGCTCCGGCTTAAGAAACTCCAAACGTCAATTGATTCACAATTATTTTTGACCAGTATTCACAATCGCATTCAAATTATCAATTGATACTCATAAAGTCATAACTTAAAACTATTATTTATTTGATAGAAGTTACATATGTTATCAGGTATCAAATAATTTATATTTGATAGTCATAATAGGGCTGTAAAAAAAGTAAGTAAACAGTGTTGAATTTGGTGAGATAACTGGGGATTAACTGAATAAATAAATCTGACAGATATATGTCAAATAGTATCGCATAGTGTTGCCCTCTCTGTTTCGATAGTGGAAGCACATTTCCATAGTGCGATTTCAATAGATTTTTGACAACTACAAGTATTTTCTTGGTAAGTGAGTTTTACCTCTGAACCAACGCTGATATTCCATTTAAAGCTAGCTTTCTTATAATCTGACATTTCAACAAGATCAAGGCATATAAGCAGCAGATAAAATAAAGCATCTCCTTTTCTTTAAATTTTGTATCCAATTTAATTATACATACAAAGCTGTCAACATCCATTTGGCCTTAAAAAATAAATTACTTTCAATCTCCTTCGAACAGACAACATTATTGTTTTACCATTTTGTTGTGTGGATGTCTATATACCTACATTATACCTATAGTAGGTACAGGCTGTCAATCAATTCAATTTAACAATAGAAGGATTTTCATTGGAATCATCCGATAAATGTATTCTTTTGTCATGGATAGATTCATATTTATTCATAGAAAAATATTGAAAGTCTTTTACGAAGAGAATGTTTTTGCTGTCGTCATTTCGACGCCATTCATACTGAACTATATTGGCAGCTTTTTAAACTTAGGATTCTGTTAAATTTTGTCTATTAAATGCATTGCCAATGAAATTGAATATTTCTTTTGGTGTGATATAAATTGAAAACAATATTTATTTAAAGCAGAACTTATGTATACTAGCAATAAACAGACACAGTCGTATTTATTAGATTTTTGTCTATTTAGACACTGTCTAACTATTTTCAAATTAGTGGAAATATGCTTTATTTAATAAAAATAAATATTACATTATTCACGGTTAAGACAATCTACTCTTGTGGCTAACTTAGGCAGCCATAAGAAAACAATAAACAAGGCTTTTGAACACATTTCCCAAAGTTGGACGCTTAAAAAAAATAATAGCCATGTAAGACACAACAACAATTCCGCCGTTAGCGGCAACATATTGCAACAAACATCTCCACTTATGAATTAAGGGAATATAAAATAATGCTCATATAAAATCCCTTTTTTGATGAATTTCATTTAATTCAAAAATTCATTCTTTTGACATATGATTTGATTTGACATAAAAAATGTCTAAACATTAAGCGTGTTTTTTTTGTAAGCCCTACGGCACTATATAAAAAGAGAAGAGAGAGTTTAGAAGAAGGTTAACTTAAATATTTATGACTAAAGTATGAGTAAAAGGCCCTTAAATGAACTAAATGTCAAAGCCAGTCACCGATATGTACCTTAAAGCACATTTTCTATGTACAAACATATGTATAGGTACCTAATAGTTATAACCCTAATTCAGCGAAATTTATATTTCAGGTAAAGAAATCTGTCGTAGTCAGGAATTGACAATAAAAAATTCCCACATAATTAAATAAATTCCCAATTGCAAAGTTTATTCTATTCACCAAAAGGTATCAATTTTTTCGAACTTAAAACAATCCTTAAATCAAAGGTAGTTGGCATTTTCAAAGAGAATAAGGTAGATAGCTATGAACATAACTATACTTTTGCACCCAAAAATGGAACATCTATAGAATTTATTTCACCTTTTTTATATGTAACAACAACAAAGCAAGAAAAAGGCACTTTGAAATGTAGTCCCTTAAGGCGTTTCCGTTCGTAACTTTTAACATATTTGAAATTTCAAGAAAATATTCAATGGCACTAAACCTTTACAATAATCAGATACCTATGTATTTACAAAACACAACGAGAGGGCATAATATCCATTTATTTATAAATTGTATGAAAGCATAAATAAATGCTTAGGTATACTTTATGGCACTAAAAACAGGAAGTGACTAAAAAGGGATCTCTTCAAGAATCCTCCAAACTCAGTGCCGTTGCTAGAATATTTTGCGCCCGGGTTAAATAGTAATTTGCCGTCCCAATGGTTGAAAATATGAAATGTGTAAGCGGCTAGAAATGAGGGGACCTACAATTTTCTGCTGAATCCAAACGGTTTAGGTGAGAGGTACTTTTATCAAAAGTCAAAACCAAAAACCCAAAAGGGATTAAAAACGAGTCAGTAATTTTTTTCTTTAAGATTAAGATTATTTCAATAAATCTTTTATAATTATATTCGTTTATTTAAAGCTTCAGGTTTTATTTTAAACTTCCTTCGATTCTTATCCTTTCCTCAAGGATATCCGTTATTTGATGGCGAAATTAAAAGTACTTTAAAAGGAAAAAGAAAACCGAAAGGAGGCATGAGTTATATAGATATAATGGACCAAAGTATAACTGCACTAAGAGAGTAGTTCAAATGACATTCCACTTCAATATAATAATATCTACTTTGTAAATTTCTTTTGTATGAACATAATTCGATTCACAAATAACGACGTTTGTAGTTTGAATGATCTTTAAATTCTGAATGGAATCATTTTAATATATTTTATTATTTTCACAGAGTTTCTTGAGGAGTTCTTTTTTTTGCTTTTTTTTTTCTTAACCTCAGGGTTACTTATGTATATACCTACGTTGTAGTTATTTTCAGATGCCTTCTTGTCGTTAACTGCACAAAGGATTTCGGATTTAGATCGACATTTTATTGCAAATGTATTATTGAAAATTCCAATGTCACAAAAAGCAGACTATTTTAAATTTTGATTCGCGCGGCCGGTAGTAAAGGGTGTTTTTTTTTTTTTTTTTGAGGTATAGAACTTTGAAATGAAATAAAACAAAGATGATTTTTTTAAATGAACGTGAAATTTACTTTATTTGGAAGATAATCTTCTGGGATTATAATTTAATTATGATTTCTGGCAAATGACCGCCACTGCTGGCTCGGACGTAGTCTAATCTGGAGGTCCAATTATCGATGACTTTTCCCAAAATTTGTGGCCGTATATCGGCAATAACGCGGCGAATGTTGTGGTCAGTCGTTTCGGACTTATCGGCGTAGACTAGCGACTTCACATATCCCCACAGAAAATAGTCAAGCGGCGTTAAATCGCACCATCTTGGAGGCCATTTCACGGGTCCGTAACGTGAAACTATGCGGTTACCAAACGTTTCCTCCAATAAATCAATAATGGCACGAGCTGTGTTACATGTTGTGCCGTCTTGTTGAAACCACAGCTCCTGCACATCATGATTGTTCAATTGATGAACGAAAAAGTCAGTAGTCATGGTTCTATAGCGGTCACCATTGACTGTAACGTTTTGGCCAGCTTCGTTTTAAAAGAAGTACGGACCAATTATTCCACCAACCCATAAAGCACACCAAACAGTCAGTTTTTGTGGATGTAACGGTGCCTCAACATACACTTGAGGATTATCATCACTCCAAATAAGGCAGTTTTGTTTATTGACGTATCCATTCAACCAAAAATAAGCTTCATCGCTGAACAAAATTTTCTTGTAAAATCGGGATCAACAGCAATTTAGTTCCAAGCCCATTCACAACATTTTGCATGCGTTGTTTAGGTGTCAGTCTATTCATGTTGAAATGTCAAACCAAACTAAAAATAAATCAATTGACAACTGACAAAATGTCCGCCAGTTAAAATTGTGTTGCCAACTTAAAGTTCTATACCTCTAAAAAAACACCATTTAAAAAATATAATGGCCAGGTAGGTACCGTTATTAGGAAAAAACGTTTGATTTTGTTTTTAATCTTCCATGTTATATTGTAATATTATTTTTGATAAAAATATCAAATTAAGTTTTTTTTGCGAAATGCCAAGTAGAATTAGAGAGTGTCAAGTGCGTAGTAGCAAGTGCGGAGCCAAAAGTGGGGAATGCCAAGTATGAAGTGTCAAGTTCGGAGTGCCAATGGAAATGTTTGGAGTGCTATGCTTAGTTCGGATTGCCAAGCGTGGAATTCCAAGTGCAAAGTGTCAAGTCCGGAGTCCCAATTGTGGAAATTGCGAAATGCCAAGTGTGGAATGTCAAGTTTGGAAAGGTAAGTGCGAGCGAGTGCCAAGTGTGGAATGCCAAATGCGTATTGCTAGGTGTCGAGTGCCAAGTGTGGAGTGCCAAGTGCGGACTTCGAAAGGCGGAGAACAAAGTGCGAAGTGCTAAGTGTAGATTTTCAAGAACAGAGTTCCAAGTGCGGAGTTTACTTTTTTTTTTTTTAATGTAAAAAGCATGTTGTTTGACTAACAACATGTAAAACTCTCTGAGGTGAATTTTTAAGCTTACAAATCTAACCAACGTTGCCGATGTGGCACCATATTGCAGTTATGGCACGTTTTCATTCAAATGGCACTGTTGCACTAAAAAATTTCATAGTATTGGTATAGTAAAATAAAATACTTAAAATTAAAATTAATATTCTTAGAACATTTATAAAGCACTTAACGCACGCACACTACTAATCGCTATCCTGTCCAAATATTATCTGTTTTGATTAGTGCTTGAAAATGTATTTATTTGGTAGCACGCAGTGCCTTAATTGACACTTTTTGCTGGCAGCGGTTGCACTTAAACAAAATTATTTCCAGCAACGCTAAATCTAACACAAACAAAAAATAACTTAAAAACGTTAAATTGTCAAGTAAATATTCATTTCTAGTTAAAATAACAAAATTTATTAATATATTTAAATTATGAGTAACATAATATTTGGTTTTAAATTTATTTCACATCATACTTTTGTTTCGATAATAAGAGTCTTCTATAAAGTCCTGAATAAACAAATTTGAATGACATCATCTTCTCAAATGAGTTTTAAGTTTCTCAATTGTCCTTGGAGCATGAAAGCAATGAAGAACCTTAAAGGATTTAGATAAGATTATATCCTAAAATAAAGTAAACTTAATCCATGCGGCAAAATATTCAATTTCAAAGGATTAGGATAATTTATTTAATATTTAGCTTAAGGGAAAGGGACTTTTAACTTTTGATTTAATTAAAAAAAATATTTCAATAAAATAGGAACTAATCACCCACATAATAATAAATAAATTGTTTTCTAATTCTCGTGCTCCCACTTCATGGTTATAGCTGCCACCTATCTGTAGTATTTATATCAAGCGCGGTCATTTCTCCACAGCAGCTCATTTTTTTTCAAATTATTCAATAAAAAATCCAAAATTTTTCAGACAAAATTGCCCAACATATATTTATTGCGAACAAAAATTGTTAGAATATGAATATGAGTAAAAATATTATCCTTTATTATCCCAAATAATACTTAATTTTTAAATATAAAACCAACCTTATTTCAATAAAACATATTAGGATGTTCAAAAAGATTTATACAATCTCAAAAGCATGTAAAATTAAATAAATAAATTGGTCAGCGTGACAGCTCGTGTATAGAACCAGGGCCTAGTGACTTACAACTCTCAACCATTCCTGTGTCCGTGTTATTGGCAGGAATGGAGGGGTCCTACAATTTTCTGCCGATTCCGCACGGCTAGGGTGAGAAGCACTTTTCCATGATTTGTCTTGGATGATTTGTCAATTTCTGTTTTTTTAGGTGGCATAGGCTGGGAGTCGAACCCAAGACTTTCGGCGTAACAGTCCAACGCACTTACCATTACGCCACGGGCTAAAGCATGTATGTAGTTAAACTCAATTTTTTAGATCTCGATCAGGGACTGTTTGTTTGAACCAGAGCAAGCTTCTATTTTTCATACCTATGTATCTCAATGTGAACATTTTTTGATGCTCGTATTAATACATCTATGAGTCTTATGAACAACAAAATTAAACAACTTTTTCAATCAAAACAATTTTTCTTTTATCATTTACAGAATTTTGATATTTTCGTTTGCAGAACTTTGAAGTGAAGTTTCCTATTAGAATATTTAAGAAGGTTAGCCAAAAATCTTCATCTATATTAAATTACATAAAGGGTGGTTAAATTTTAAGGGCCGATGTTGATTTCGAATAAAACACAAATTATTTAGGAAATTATTGTCATAATATTGGTATGGTTCAATTATGTATGGAACAAAATATCGGCCAAATGTCCGCCGCGTCCTCGGCGGCACACCTCCATCCGATAATGGTCCAAATTTTCGATGACGCTGAGGCATAATTGAGGTTCTATGCCTATAATGTGCCGAATTATCTCATCCTTTAGCTCTTGAATTGTTGCTGGCTTATCGACGTACACCTTTTCTTTCAAATAATCCCAAAGAAAGGAGTCCAACGGTGTCAAATTACATGATCTTGGCGGCCAATTGACATCGCCACCACGTGAGATAACACAGCCATTGAATTTGTCGCGTAAAAGAGCCATCGTTTCGTTAGGTGTGTGGCAAGTGCACCGTCCTGTTGAAACCACATATCGTCCACATCCATATCTTCCAAATCGGGCCATAAAAAGTTCGTTATCATCTCACGATAGCGAACACCATTCACAGTAACTGCCTGACCGGCCTCATTTTGGAAAAAATACGGCCTGATGATGCCGTCAGCCCATAAACCGCAACAAACAGTCACTCTTTGTGGGTGCATTGGTTTTTCGACAATCACTCTTGGATTATCATTCGCCCAAATGCGGCAATTCTGCTTATTGACGAATCCACTCAGGTGAAAATGTGTCTCATCACTGAAGATGATTTTCTTTGAAAATTGATCATCCACTGTTCCCATTTCTTGCCACCATTCTGACCATTGACGACGCTTGAAATGGTCAAGAGGCTTTAGTTCTTGAGTCAATTGCACCTTGTAAGCGTGTAAATGCAAGTCTTTATGCATAATGTTCATCAACGACGAGCGTGAGAGGTGCAATTGTTGGGCACGACGACGAGTTGAGGTGGACGGCTCTTCAGCCACACTATCGCGAACAGCAGCAGTATTTTCTGCAGTACGAGCTGTACGAGCATGCACTGGTGTTTTCACATCTCCTACAGACCCGGTTTGCTCAAATTTTTGCACGAATTTTCCGATTGTACGCACATTTGGGCGATTAAATTGACCGAAAAAATCACGAAATGCACGATATGCATTCTGATTTGAACGCCCATTATCATAATAAGCCTGCTCGATTGTGTATCTTTTCATAGTTCAAATTGAGTTAGTCTGAAATTGAGAAATGTCATTGTGTGGTTCACATTCAACATCAGCCCTTAAAATTTAACCACCCGTTATGTTATTTATTTTGTTTTTTGTTTTTTGTTATTTGTTTTGTTTTTTTTTTCTTTTTGAAAGATTTTTGTATTATACTGTGTTACTATGTTAAAAAAATTGTTCAACAGGCAATTAAAAAACCTATTCATAACTGTGAGTTTTATTGTAGAAGTTTGGAATTATAGAATTTCGAAAAGGAGAATAATGGATTTGCAGAATTTTGGATTTACAGAATTTTGAAATACAGAATAATAGAAAAGCAGAATAATGGAATACAGAATTATGTTCATACAGAATTTTTTATTCAGATACAGAATTTTGGAATACAGAATAACGACCCGTTCCCGAATTTAAATTCTTCGCTTATATATAAATTCCAAAATAATTTTAATCTCTTGTTATCGTTGAAGCGAAAAATGCAACCGCCAAAGGAAATTAAATTATATTTTTGTTATGAACTTACATTATTATACCTATGTATGTATGTACGTGTTTTGCTAATGTATCATCAGAAAAAATATATGCTATACAATACTGTGTATTGTATAGCATATATCTTCGGTATAAAAATACGCTTCAATACATATCTACTTCCTGAATTTAATTTATGGGTTCTTGAACCTAAGAGCTTGGATGAAAAATTTACATTTTTTCCCTCGACCCACAAACTCTTCTGGCAGGTGAAGTTGGTATACACTGATAGTAAATATAAAACACTTTTAATATATATTTTTAACATAGTGTTGTTGTCTTGTTTGGACCTAAGATTGTGCAGTTCAAGCTCTCCATAAAAAACCTATAGAGGAACATGGCCACTAATGACATAACAGGGAGTATTGGAACACTAGATGAAAAACTTCAAATCGAACAGAGTTAAGTTATTTTAATATTTTGTGAACTTCAGTCAACTTGGAATGCAGAGCACCACGAAATATTAACAATTTTGACTTGTTCAATTCTCACTAAAAAAGAACCTTTTTAATTTTATTTTAATTTTTTAATGAAATTTTCGACAAATAATTTAAATAAACAAGCGACTTTCGTTATAATGTGCGTTCATTTATTTTGAAACTCTGTGATTTTCTTTCCAAAACTACACATTTTATTTTTTTTTTTATATGAACTTTGACAGGCATTTGATGTATAGCTTTGGGCAGAAAATCACAGAGTTTCAAGGTAATGGAACGCATCTATAATATATTTATATTTATATTTCTATCAGTGTACAAGTTTTTTCATCATTTTAAAAATCTGTTTTCAACAGACTATGCTGAGTGGTATAATGTAGATAAGCATGAAAGTGGAAAAATTGTAGGTTGGGGTGGGAGTAAGGTATGGATTTACTACCAACAATGTTAAGAGAGCTTCCTTGCAGCCTTACAGGTATCGAAATTTAGTCGTGAGTTTGAAATAGCTTCCAGATTAGAATTGTTATCATTAAATTTTTATCCTTAAACCTTTAGCATGCACAATGTGTTACTAATGAAATTCCTCTATTGTTTATGAACTTCGTCGTTTAAAATTTCCAGAAACGAACGAAGTTTGTCTGCTATTTTAGTCGTTTATACATACATATGTACAGTAGTTACAAACATATGTATTTATGCAATTTATGTCGATAATGAATTTAAGTTATTTAATGTATTATGGTGACGAGATCAGGGAAGAAGAATCATATTTAAAAATATTTAAACTATTCTGAACAGAACTCAGATTTATTTTTAAGTCTTATACGTTCTAAACGTATGTATGTATATGTATATGTCGAAGGCAAAACTCGATATGTCAATGTTTTCAACATAACGATTCTTAATGTCTATAACTTAACATCGGAAAAAAGGAAAAGAAACTCATTAAAATGTTCGTAAACCTAAAACCGGGATACGCCAAAAGAAAGACTTTTGCGAATTTCTAAAATATTCCCTGAATGAATGAAAATGTGTTGATATATGTATATGTATTAAATTGCCATGTACCGCTTTCGGAATAAAAAATATTCAAATAATATATTAAATTATAATTATTAAAGGTAGAAACAAAGTGGAAAATTTAAAAAAGTCAAGAAAAACATAAATATTTTATTTGTGAAATGCATATGATAATCAAAATATTAGTCAATTAACTATATACGAAATCGGTAGGAAACGAATTTTTCGCCCTTTTTGACACTTCCCAAAATTGAAATTTGGATTAAAGCATTTGATTTTAAAACAATTTAATTACATGAAATTTTTAGCATTTTTTGCAATGAATAATATTATGGCTTTAATTAATGGTTGGATCACAGATTCGGTGCAGTGCAATAACCTCCACGAAAATAAAGCCCGTGGGTATTATTTCCCAAAAATAAAAAGGAAATTACACCCGCAGGCTTCTTTTCCTTTTTGAAACGGAAACAAAAGCTGCAAGGTTAAATTTCTTTTTCTTATAGGTTTCAATTCGAAGAATATATTCATTTCCTAAAGAAAAAAAAAATTTGGACTAAAGTTTTCTTGGATAAAAGTACCTTGAATATGAAGGTTTTTTTTTTTTTAATAATACAAACTCTATATACTACTGAAATACATCAGCCAAGTAGAAGACTATTTAATTGGACTTGTTGAATTATTGATTCAAAATAGCTTTTTACGGCCTTTAGTCCACAAAAATTTAGGCGTTTCGTCCCGGCGATCTCACTTGGACTCATCAGTTGACTAGTGAGGACCTTGTCAATACGCAATTTTTGTTAAGTTCAGTCCATCTAACATAGATTTCATGACCTTGAATATGTTGTTGGTCGATTAAATAGATTTCATTCTTAGTTTAACCTGATTATGTCCATAGACATAGAAGGAACATCGTGAACAAAAATTTGTTTTATTTTTGACCTGAAGCCCACCAATAAACCAACAACATAAAAGTACCTTGGTTGGCCTCCTTTGCTGGTTACAAGGATTTTAGTTTCCTCTTTGGGTTATCTGTCCCGCTCACGCAACTCCATTGCTCCACTTAGGGTATGTTCAGTCGACAGGAAGGCACTAACGTCAACAATTTTCTTGGTCAAAAAGTATATCCATACATGAATTATCGAATCAAATTTTGTCTGATATGGGTCTTAATGCCAGTTCAGAAAGCCAATAACAAAAATCCCGCATGAGTTATTTCCTTTTATTTTGGAAATAGAACCCACGGGCTTTATTTCCGTTGGTCATATAAAATTCGGTACAGTGCAATAAGACCCATGAAAATAAAGACCGTGGTTCTTTTTTCAAAAATGAAGGGAAATAACACCCGCTGGTTTTTTTCCTTTTTGGAAAACCACACAAAATTACTAAGACCCGCGGCTGACTCTATGAATTGACATTAAGTGTGATTCAGTAACTCTTTGACTTTATACTATTGTCCAAGAAAACATTGGCGCGTGCCTGGTGACTGAACATACCCTAAGCGGAACAACAGAGTTGAGTGAGTGGGACAGATGACCCAAAGAGGGAGTTAAAATCCTTGGCAAAGTCCAAAATCGTTTTCCGTTCTTTACTGAATGAGTTTTTTTCCCATATTCTTTGAATCAAAACCTACAAAAAAAAGAATTACAACCCAAAGCGTTTATTTCCACTTCAGAAAGGAAGAAACGCCCATCACGGATGTTATTTCCTTTCATTTTGTGAAATAAGACCCGCGGGCTTTATTTATTTATGTTGGGTTTATTGCACTGCACCCTAAAATTTACTTTAGTCCATGTTAAATCCAAATTGAATAATATGGACGTTGCCTTTACAAAAATTTACCCGATTTGCCATTCCAGCATAGTTGAGGAACATTAGAAATGAAAAAAGCATTTATGTATTTATGTATGTACATTGAATGTCAAATTTAAATGTTGAGCAACTTTTCTGAACATAGGTACCAACATCATAACTTTCCTAAAAAGGGTCAAATACATGTGGTTTAAAAAATTATTGTTTTGTATTAAATTTTTGTTTCTATTAAATACGCAATTTAATAAGGTTTTTCATATATAGTTTTATGTGACTGTGCAATGATATAATACAAAAATGTAGTCCGATATTTAGCTAAATTTTAAGACCTTAATGAACGGATTATTAGAACCGAAGTTATAAGCAAGCCAAACCAAACACAATGTATCTTTACAATTATTATACCGACTACAAATGTAGGTACATATGAACATTTAGCATTTTGTTTCCGACACGAAGCAAATTTGCCATGATTGTGGTTTTTTATTGCACAAACTCCGCCGCCGCCGGCTTTAGAATACTATATTCCTCTCGCCAATTGGTGGTTGAAAGTATTTTAATGCTTTTTTTGTTTTTATACTTCCTCATTGAATTAAATTATTTGTCCGATATTTATTTTCATGTTTTTAGTATAAAACTTTGAATGATTTTGCTTTTGCTTTAACACGCCAGTCATTTTTCCTTTAATTATATATACCTTATTATTGAAAATCGGATAATTGGATCGAAAGATATAAGCATTTAAGTAAACGCAAATCGGGTATTTTTCGGATTTCGCAAAAATCATCATCAAAAACATACCCATTTTTTTTCTACGAACATTTCTCTTTTTTTTCTGTCCGTTTTATCAACTTCTTCGTATTTTGTTTCCTCAGACTAGTAAGAACAAAGCATGAACGAAATAATTTTGTTTATTTTGTTTATTTTGATTATTTTGTTTATTTTGTTTATTCCCCTCACGTTTCACCCCCTTTGCCTACTAGGCGTTTCATATTTTTGAAATTCTGTTGATTTTTTTACATTGTATGCCTCCGTTTAAACATTTCTAATGTTAAAAATCGTAAATTTCAAATCTTAATGTGTATGTTTGAAATAAATAAATAAATAAATAAAAAAAGAGCCAAGCGATAATTATTGTTCCAAAATTGAAAATACCCTTTAAGTTTAACGGCCTTTAGTCCACAAAAATTAGTGTTTCGTCCCGGCGATCTCACTTTAACTCATCGTTTGATTAGTGAGAGTCTTGTCAATACGTTAAGTTAAGTTTATCTTACGTAGATCTCACAACAAATATCAAGTGTGAACTAACGGGTGATTTTTAAGCTGGTTTGGTTTTGGCAACACTGGTTTTGACAGCTGACGTGTGTTTAGTACCTTGTGTCACTGTCAAACAGCTTCAGTTTGGTTTGCAATTTAACCATGGATCGTCTTACAAATGAACAACGCTTGCAAATTATTGAATTTTACTATCAAAATTCGTGCTCGGTTCGAAATGTTGTTTATGGAAAAATTGTGTTCAGCGATGAGGCTCATTTTTGGTTGAATGGGTACGTAAATAAGCAAAATTGCCGCATTTGGAGTGAAGATCAGCCAGAAGCATTGCAACAGCTACCAATGCATCCCAAAAAAGCCACTGTTTGGTGCGGTTTATGGGCCGGCGGCATTATTGGGCCATATTTCTTCAAAGATGATGCGAATCGCAGCGTTACTGTCAATGGTGAACGCTACCGAGCGATGATAACAAACTTTTTTTTGCCCGAAATGGAAGTTCTTGACTTGCATGATATGTGGTTTCAACAAGACGGTGCCACATGCCACACAGCACGCGAAACAATGGCGCAATTGCGAGGCGAGTTTGGTGAACAGTTAATTTCACGTTTCGGGCCGGTCAATTGGCCGCCTAGATCGTGCGATTTGACACCATTAGATTATTTTTTGTGGGGGTATGTCAAGGCTAATGTCTATAGGGACAAGCCCGCTTCGATTGACGCACTGGAAGCCAACATCCATGCATTCATTCGTGAGATACCGGCCGATATGTGTGAAAGAGTATGCCAAAATTGGACTCAGCGGATGGGCTACCTGAGACGCAGCCGCGGTCAACATTTGCATGAAATTATCTTTAAACATTAAATTGCAAGGTTCAAACTATCGATTCAAATAAATATTTCATTCATTTTTTCGAATTTTTTGTGTTTTTTTTTTTTTAAAGTTCTAAACCTCTTAAAAAATCACCCATTATATCCAACAAGATTAAAATTCCTAATGGTTAAATTTGATGTTTTTGTTTTTGGTTTTTGCCCGGGTCACGGTATTATTTATAAGGCCGTTAAAAGATATTTGCAATCATAATACAGCAAGTCCAATTAAAATAGTGATTGATAAGTCTTCTCCTTGCCTGATTTATTTCAGAAGTACATACTTCCATATAATTTTTATTTAAAAAAAAACTTTGTAATTATTTTGTTTTTACTAAGCGTTAGAATTTGTTATCACTTCATTATATCTTTACCTTTTGAAAGCAAAATATAACCTTGTTTAAAAGTTTGACCTTATTTCATTTGATTTCATTTCATGGCATCTCAAAATTATCCACAAAAGTTGTACCGTCTATGGTTCCACATGGTTCCACATCTTACATAAACATGAAACAGAGTATTTTTTTTACATTGAGGTATACATGGATTCATGGCAGGTACCTACTAGTCCTTTATTTCTATACTTCAAAAAACCTACATTGTATAGGTAGTGCCTTGAATCATGAGTGGACTGGGTGGTATTAAGTGAGTTAAATTGTTTTGCGCCATGTGATTACTTCCGCTGAGTACACCTCTGGGAAACAGTTGAAAGTAAAAAAGTTCCTAATAAAGTTCTCGACATGTGTGCGTTGAGTGGCGTTTTGTGTGCTTTCTATACCTTTAAGGATGCTGTTTTGTAAAGTCGAAAATACAAGGATGTTATCGAATCGACGAAGGAAATGGAACGTAAAGACCTTGAAAGTTCTTCCTATATGAGCTTCGGTGCCTTCTTATATATGTAAACAACGAATTGACATACAAAATTCATAAACTCCAAGTTGATACTGGCAGAGAATAGAATATCGACAGGATGTCAGAGCAATTCTTGAAGCTTGCCCTGTAGCTGTGCTGTACGAGTATACAGCATAGATACATATATATAGATGGATGTTGTTCCCTCGTGCAAAGATTATAATACTTTCCGCAAGATTGCAAAAAGTTGTTCGTGAGGAAAAGGCGATGGAAAAGTGTGCTGAATGTGTTGTAGTAACAGCTTTGGATTTACTTCAACATTTTGTGGATTTATAACTGACGTGAAGAAGGACGGCACTTTGTAGCGAAACGTTTTATGTTCGGGAGCATCATAGCGCATATAAATTGGATTGGATTAAGTTTTATATTGTTTTTTTGTTTTTATTGTTTAGTTTGAAAAAAAAAAAAACAAAAATAATGTTATCATAAAATATAAATGGAATGTAATTACTTATCTTGAAAAGAGACTTATTAATAAGCCAGTCACATTTATGATTTTGGCCCATTTTATGAGAGATTAGGACAATTGTTTTTATCCACAATAAATTACCTTAATCCTTAATAATCATTATATTATGACAGTAGCTGTTTTTAGGGATGTCAATAACCTAACCAACTGTGTCTTTTATCATTCTGTTAGGCGTGTTTTATTATGGTAAAGATATCCGTATAGGATAGTACAATTTTACATGCATTACAAAAAAAAAAAAAAACATCGGCAGTAGGATTACGGACGATACAAGCTACAATAGATCCTACTGTAGATGGATTTTGATGTTTATTTTAGTCTCGAATTAAATTTTGTTAGTTTTGTTCTTTCATGTTGGTACGATTGATAATTGAATAGTGTATCGATGGATGTGTTCATAGAGTAGTTATAATTGTTACTTTTCTTTGGATAAACAAATCGATGTTTTATCTTGGAAGCCAAGATAAAAAGTAGCAATTAAAACATTTTTAATAAAAGATCTGATCGCCCTAGACATAAAAATGGGAGTCCAAGATATCTTGGGTGAAGCTGTCTGCATCCAAGACGAACCCAAAGATGAATATGAAACCCATTTCTAAATAAATTGTGGTAGAATTACGAAATATTTTCTCACTGACAGAAGCTTCTCCTCTGATAACAAATATGTAATTTCCAAGACTTTTTCCATGGTCTGCTAGATGCACTGAAATAATGCACTATTATTTATAAACACCCCAACCACACCCCATATCACACTCAAAATTAGCTGTAGGCTCTTAGTCTGTAATCAAATAATTAGCTAGCAAAACATGTTTTTTTTTTATCCTGCAAGAATTAACGCCAATGACGTGATCTAGAGTTTTTTCTGACTATAGTCTACGAACAAACCCCTTTCTCTTGGGTTTACTTATTTTTGTGTTGTGTTTTCTATTTTGGCTGCAAATTTCAATCGTCGCTTAGCAAAATAACAAAAGAAAGAAAAAGGTAGGTAAGTATAGGAAATAATAATTTTAATTTATAAAATAATAAATTTAATTTATAAAATATATTATAGTAACGAAAAAATTAATAGGAAAGAGAGAAAAAACTGGACTGGATATACGAAAATTTCTTCAATTTGTTTTTTTTTTTTTTAATTTTAAATTCATCTGACAGGATTTCAATTGCACCAATGTGAAATATAAAAAACCATGTTATTGTCGATCCTTTATTTTTGGAATTTCTTGTTATACTATGTATAGATTGCAAAAAAACATGCCTGTTAAGTAAGTAGATAAAAAAAAATGTTTAAGAAATTTTATGGTTTAAAGATTTTGCTAGATTTGTTTGGTTTAAAGCTTTTAAATAGATTCAGATAGAGAGCAGGATCTCAAGACATTGTTGTATTACGTGTTAAAAAATGATCCTTGAACAGACCCGTACAGCTGTAAAGTCTCGTCAATATCAATTTTGTGATTTTGAGACTAGTTCAAGCACGTAGTCAGAAAAGCAACGATTTCAAAAGTGATTGTTAGTATTCTAAAAGCGTTTAAAATTACTATCTATGCTCAATACCTAAGTGGCGCAGTTATTTCAAAAATCAGACAGAAACTCCAATTTTTTTTCCATTATGTTCGCTTTATTGTTTGTCCCCTTTCACACTAGGAAATGAGGATTTACCTTTCTTCAAAGACACAGCAGTGTGTGTTCAACCAAGCGTATGCCTACGATTTTGTATCTTCATGTCTTCATGTGCAAAGTAAAAGAAATTTTAAAAGAAACTTGTTTCTACGTGTGAAAAGGGACTTTCAAAAAATCTTTGCACACATTCCAACCAAAGTATAGCTTATTATGCATCAGTAGAGGTATATAAGGGTAGTTTAATTGAATTTCGACAGAAACAAAATACTTTAAAAAGCATTCGATGTTAAAAGGTCATCATGTCATCACTGTCATAAGTCATAAAAATGGACATATCATTTCTTGGTAAATAAAAAAAAATCCTGCAAGAAAAAAAAAAAAAAAAAACCGTTAAATGTGTTATTGTAAATATAATTGTTGATTCCATCTCAGTTTCCTATAAAAGAATTATCAACATTATAGATACCTGTCAATCCTCGTGATTTCAAGAGAATTATACATAATGGTATAGCATAGTAAAGCTTTTCAACAAATCGATACTTATAAAACTATTCTTGCATGTCAATTCCATAGTTTAAAATTGTTGACGCTGTCGAAAAAAAATGTTCAAGCAGAGGGCAGTTATTTTGATGATCTTGTATGCCATTGGTTTTGTGTTTGTTGAATATTGTAAGTTGATTTTATTAACCATAATTCGGTTTTTCTTTCCTAACAAAATTTTGTTTATTTAGGAGCAGGATTGTAAAAAGTATTTTTTTAGAGGTATAGAATTTTGAAATGGGATAAAACAAAGATGATTTTTTTTTTAAATTGACATGAAATTTACTTTATTCGAAAGATAATCTTCTGGCATTTTAATTTAATTATGATTTCTGGCATATGACCGCCACAGCTGGCTCGGACGTAGTATAATCTGGAGGTCCAATTTTCGATGACCTTTTCCAACATATGTATATATATCATGCAGTTCCGTTAAATAGGTACCTAAGCAGAGAAATTTACGAAAAGGTATTATTTATACAAAATATAATCGTACAGTTATTATTTATTAGGTAGGTACATAATTAAATAGTATCATTACAAAAGTATTACATATTTTTACAAAACTATATTCAGTCTTCTGGCCTTCTTAGCTGCAAATACATCGATAACTTTCTCATGCATGGGCGGCTTTAGATATACCGCATGCAGTTGAAGCAAAAGGGTTTATGTCGTTTGCGGTTGTATTTAAAAATTGTCAGGGTAGGTACCTTACTATGTTCATTATAAATTATGAAGAAACCTAGATATACTCTTTATGCTAAAATCAGAAAATTTTGAACATTATAAATAACTACGGCAGAAATTTGAGTAAAATATCATACCTACTGTCATACCTACTGAAGCGAAAAAGTGTGATTTAGAAATGCACTCCTCAAACATTTCGGGGGGGGGGGGGGGGGGGGTCAAACCCCTGTGATCCCCCCCCCCCCCTGGCTACGGCCTTGACCTGAAGTGCCTACTATCGATTAATTTTACCTCAATCGATACTCGTTCGAGTAACATTGATGGTGTGTAGGGCCCTTCAAAGTATTCAAAATAAAATCTTTTTTCGACCATATTTGTTAACTATTCGAAATAAATCGGTCAGTTTACTTTTTATTAAAATTACAGCTAAAGCGTTCAGCTGTGTTTGTCCTATTGAACTTCGAAAGGAGTTTTACTTGCCATATAGAGGTACTTGATATTTTTATCAAACTTGAACTATGATAGGGAAGACAAGAAAAGGCGGTCTCGCAATTATGTCTGTCTGCCTGTTTGACTACTAGTTTAAACGAATAGGTATCGAATTTCTTGAAACTTGATATATATTATGTATGTATATCGTATTTTGGACATTCCTCCGACAGGTCTTTTTTAGTTTTTTCTTAGGATCAAAAATAACTTAATTATACTTGTCATATAGATTGATTTATTTTTGTAGCATTTTTGAATAATATTTTTTCATAAATGGCTCCACAGATTTTTCAGTTAATTTCAATAGGCACTTTTTTTTTACAAAAAATGGTTACATATTAATGGCAGCTCTCAAAAAACCAATTTTTGATTTTCGATTTTCTCTAAAACGTTTTAACAGATTTTGATAATTTTTTTTTCATAAAAAAAATATCGAAAGTCTTGTAATATTATTGTGTTCATCAATTTTTAAAATTTATTAAATTGGTATCAAGCGGTTTTTTAAGAGAATCTCTGATATTTTTAACAAAAATTATTCGTATAATAAAAATTAATTTTCCATGCAACTGTTTAAGAAAATCTTAGTTTTCTCAAAAACGAATTCGGCAGCGGTTTTTAAAGTTTAACTAAAAATTGATAAACGCATTGAATATCAAAAATAAAAATACCACTGAATAATGTACAATTTAAAAAAAAAATGTTTGAAGTAAATTTTCAAAATTTTTTTTTTTCAAAATGTTTAGCTTAAAAATTAATTTTTTTTAAAACTGTTCAGTAAAACAATTTAATTCTGCCTTTAAAAAAAGGTATTTCATGAAAAGTGTTGCCGATTTATAAATAATTGTTTTTTTTTTTTAATTCGAGAAAATTTAGAAAATTGACCCTTCCGCTTTTGTTTTCATAGTCCGGTTCAATGCAAACACGGTTTTACCTAATTCAACGTTCTTTTTTTATCAAAGCTATAGGACAAATTGACAATTACTCCTCTGATACCTCCTTAAACAAAACGGTACAAAAAAAAAACATAATAAATAGACCGATGACGATACGAAAACTCAGGCAAGCACGCAGATATCTCTTGCCAACTCACTTTTGATTAGATCCAGAACGGAATGCTGGAATTCAATTTAAAAAACAAAAGCATCAGATAGAACTGAAAACGCCCACATAATGGCATGTAAATAACTTTCTTGCTACATAACATTGTATACAATCCCAACATGCCTTTAAAAATAAAAAATAATAAAATACTGACAGAAAGGGTATACTCTATCAGGAGGTGTTAAGTAGGCCCAAGGCCCCGGGTCTATATGTATATTCATTCAATCTGTAGGGAAATGCTAATGTAATATATAATAAAATAAAATTTACACTTTATTTTTTTTTTTTTTTTTACTTGACAAGGAATTTCGATACCATTTTTGGGCTCATGATAAAAGAGTGGATTATCATAAAACGTGCTTGTTCGCGGTTGTGGTTTTATCGTTAACATTTATACTTTTGCAGACTTCCTCGGGTGCTAGAGGATGGATGCGGCTTTGCTTCTAATATGCACTCTAGGGGAAATGCTTTTTGTATGTGACATTTTATGTTTTATCGTTGGTTAAGAGCAAAATTCCGACCACCGGAGAAATATATCTATGCCCACGGCACACGGAAGGAAAACCAAAGAATACATTTATGAGGGCCCACTCCTCGGGTTTTGGCACACCGTGCGTCGGTCGTCGTCAGTTGTTCTGAGCTTTGATCTATTCACCGACCTTCGGACGAGTTTACACAAATTTAATTATGTATAGAGCATTTTTATGTGATTGCCATCATCAACAACAGTGCCTCGTACCCCATTACAACTCACCTCATTATTCAATATAAATATATATTCTTTTAACACTTACAGTTCACACTAACTCTTAGTAACATATGTAACAAGACCAAGCGTATGAAAATCCGAATAATTCGGAGCTTATCGACTCATGATTTTCTTGTTTTTGAAGCAGATAATAAATTAAATTTCTTAATGTAGCTTCTGGTTCCTTTGCTGGGGTGTATTCTTGATGTACCAGTAAAGTTAAATTTTTTTTGGTACTAAAAATAACCCTAGCCGCTGATATGGAATAAAGGATGATTAAAGCTGCTTTGTAAGACGCTGCGCAGGTCAGAAACTCGGTAAATAGTTAAGTGGCGGTTATTTAAAATAACGGTGGTTTTATAATTTTAAGTAAAACCAATTTTTTCCACTAGTCGTATAAGCTTTCAATTTTATTTTAAAATTACCCTCAGTTTTTAAAACTCAATAAAATTCATATTTCTTGTTGTTTTAATTTAATTTGTTGTTCTTTTTTTTTCTCTAAGTGTAGGGAACCATTCATATTTAGATACTTCTTGTATCGTTTTTTTTTAAAGACAGCTTTACGTATAGGTAGATATAAAAAGATTTAATAGGGTCTCGCTTTGATATATATATATCGAACAATCTTAAATAACAGCTGCCTGCAGGTGATTGCAGGTTTCAACAGAAAGTTCATTATATTAAAATAGGACAACAAACAGTAAGGTAATAGAATTTGTATTAGATTTTTTTTTTATTTTTATTATAAAAGGTAGGTTTTGTTGATAGCACAACAAATAATTTTTAACGTGTTTTACTTGAGTGAACAGTATTAAAAATATAAAACTTAAGAAAGTATATCATGATAAAAGTAATCGTATGTAAAAGAATATTGATTTTTCTTGTATTTTTACTTGCGATATATACATATAGGTACTATCGGGTTTTCCAATAGGGACTTGACAACTTTGAATATAATTTGTGAACGCACCCTTTCTCTAATCATAGAACTGTCATTGTCAATTTATTCAGTAAATTCAACATTTTCATAATGGTAAAGTACACGAATGAGCAACGTCTGCAAATTATAAAAATTTTTTACCGAAATTCGGAGTCGGTGACCACAACTTTAAGAGCGTTTACTCCAATTTTTGGTCGTAAATGACGAAGCTCATTTTTGGCTCAATGGGTTCGTCAATAAGCAAAATATGCGTTATTGGTCGGGTGAAGATCCATATTTGCTTTATGAATCACCACTTCATCCACAAAAAATAACTGTTTGGTGCGGTTTGCATGCCGGCGCCGCGCCGGGCCGCGCGGCGGCGTTATTGGGCCATATTTTTTCGTCGACGATAACGATCGTCACGTTACTATGAATGGCCAGTGTTATCGCGCCATGATTACCGATTATTTTTGGCCCGAATTGGAAGATATGGACTTGGACGACATGTGGTTTTAACAAGATGGTGGGTCCAGAGAATCGACCGCTGCTAACGTGCCCGTGGTGGCCATATGAACGAAGTAGAGTTCCATTCATAAATGTTTAGAATATACTTCAAGCCGATAATAAAGTTTTTGAAGTATCTCAACTGGTTTGCGTTTTATTTAAAAAAAAGTTGTCAAGTCCTTATTGGAAAACCCTATATATGGCAAGTTATGGATTCGTAAAAAAAAAACGAACTCGAGATTTTGATCAAAGTTAACATTACGATGATAGCGAAGTCGAAAAAAGTAGGTCTCGCAATTCTGTCTCTCTGTCCTTTCGGCTGTAGCCTAAACAGGTGGATCGATTATTTTTAAACTTGGTACCTAACGTTTTTGGGCATTCCTCCCAAACATGTCGAACACCAGAAGTTTGTTTTCAAAACATTGTGATTGTAGAACCGAACTTCAAGTAAAATACAATAATAATAATATATATTTAATATTTAAGTTTAGTGAAATCCTTGCGCTAGATGCCTCCTTCAAAAAGATTCTATGTCAGGTTAAAATTTAGAAAACTTCTGTTTCATTTCCTTGTTTCAAATCTAGACGATTTCTTTTTTATCAGCAAGTCATTCATGGCATTAAAGCCGCATTTGATGAATGATATGACAGATCCTGGATGCGTTCAGAAATATATCTCCAAGGGTGGAAACACAAGAAGCATACATATATTTTTCGGAATGAAGTGTAGTGTAGCACAATTTTTAATTGCCCCCCCCCCCAAAAAAAAAAATCAAATTGCTCCATAATGGGGCGTGGGCCCCACGTTGGGAAACACTGGTCTAAACTGTAAATTCCATGCATATTGCGAAGTGCAAGACAGCACGGTGCTATATATATTGTTCATATTTATGTACTCACCAATTTAAATGAAACTTGTAAACAAAAGTTTTAGTTGAAATAATATTGCATATCAAAATTAAAAAAAAAATAAATTTTGGATTTAAAAAAAAATGTCAAAATTATTTTTTTAGTGAATTCAGTGAATGATTTTTTTCAAAATTAATTTTTAACTTGGTATTATTTAATACTTAAAAGTGGCGTACCAATTTTTTTCTCAAAATTTTTTACAAAAGTTTGTAATATATTTTTTTTTTTAAATCGGTCCAACTATTTGAGCCTGTAAGACCTTAGGCTCCCATAACTAATTTTATCAGATGAATAGTTTTTAAAATATTAAGTAATCGTTTCACGATCTCTGAGTAAGCAAATCAGAACTTTACTTGATAGATTTTTATCTACAATTTTATGTCAAAAAAGTTCTAACTAGCTTACTTAGAACTTTACTCAAAGATTGTGAAACACACTCTAAGACTTTGTTCGTTATTTCTAACTTTTTTGCATTTTCATAAGTTACGTTATTTATAAGAAGCAAATGTTCGTCAAAATATCAAAAAAATTGTCCTGGTTTTACATAATAACAACTACGACATAATCTTTTTTATGTTTTCAGTTCGTTTTACCCTTTTGCGAGGGGCGGTAATGGTTACTTGTAAGAATAACAACGCAGAGTTTCATTTTGGAGCGTAGGTATTTAAAAAATTAAGCAAAAATAGAAAACTTGTTTTAAACAGTGGTATTTTTGGTGTGTACCCATACACTTTTGTAATAATTCTTTTGGCCTGACAAAACCTAACATTTAATGACATTCAAGAAGTTACAAATACATAACTGAAAGAAACAAGGCTCAATAAATGTTATCCCTTATCAAAACGAAAAAAAAAAAAAACATATTGTTTGTTTGTTTTCCCTCTATACTCAAATGAAATTCTAATTTATATTCATGAAATTAGGATCTAGTGAAATATAGCTATATCTTTAACTTAAAGCGAACAAATCCGATTAGTTAAACTTTAGGAGGATTAAGTTTGATTAAAAAGCAGTAAATACTGTATATTGAGATTGTGTGGCTTTTTTTATATTCCTTTGCTAGCAAATAATAGAGCTTCGCACATTGTAAATGGGTTATAATGAATGAACGTGTTAATGATGATGAAAATAAAGGATATAGAATTAACTTTAATTTTGTATTAATTTAATTACGTTCACATTTCTTTATGCGGGATTAACTGGGATTTAATGAGTACAAGTTCTTTTCCTAACGGATGAGCTATAATTTGGTGACAATGTAAAAGGAACTTTTCAACTGCTGATGCTGAATGGAATGCTTTGAGAATTTCCTCCATTTAAGTATTTTAATATATTGGCTCAGCTGCATATACATTTTATTATTTTTTTTTTTTTGCCACAGATATAATATGCCGTGTATAGAAACTGGTGATTTTACATCACATGAAAATTGGTGTAATTCCGTTGTAAATCTCGTCTTCGGTCAATAGAAACTTCCTAAGACCATTTTTACTTTCGATGTATAAATAGGTAGGTACTACATGGCAAGTTATGGATTCGTAAAAAAATTTGAACTCGAGATTTTGATCAATTCCAAAACAGCGGGTCTCGCTATTCTGTCTGTCTGTCTGTCCTTTTGACTGTAGCCTAAACGGGTGGATCGATTTTCTTTAAACTTGGTACCTTGCTTGGTGTACGCTTTTTTCATTTTTTTAAGACCAAAAATAACGGTACCTGCCGTACAATTTTTTTTAGCAAAAAATGAAAATCTTATTTTTCTCAAAAACGTGCCCATCACTTAAAAAAACCGCTCCAACGATTTTTTAAATCTTTTTCTCATATATTGAGATTTATGTAAGAAATCAGATGGTGTACATTGCGTTGGTGTCAAAAATTTCAGAAGTTGTTTTATCAATTTATTTCTAATTATATTCATTTTTAAAAAAATTATCAGTCTCTAAAGTGAAAGTGCCATGCATACTTTAAAACCAAAGTGTGGTCGCACATAAGAGCATGTTCGTGCGACTCAGTCGTGCATTTCATTTAATATTTAATAATTTATATTTGTTATGAATTTTGAATTGACAACCACTTGAAGATATTTGAATTTGAGGAATTTCTGGTTAAAAAATAAAAGAAAAAAAAACAACATCACAGTTGGAAACCTTTTACTGTTAACAGAACGAAAATCTTGATATTTACCAATGTGTTACCTTTATAATGTTTTTACAAGTTCGGTGGAAGCCATACGTTTCATTTTCATTGTATTCCAGTGAGCATGTATTAAGAGTCTATTATAATACTTTTATTAACTCTGCCACGCTCCGCCATCTGTTGAACATTTGTCAAACTGAAATATTTCAACGAAAACTTTATATGTATCTACTGTACATATGGATGTATGTATGCACACAGAAAAAATTAAGTATTAGAAAAGTGGTTGTGGCAGTAGGCAAACTAAAAAAATTACCTAATCACCTTTAAGTTCAAAATACTTTTTAAATTACAAAAGTTCGATTTTTAATTCTCTAAGTAGAAATCACTGATATAAGAAAAGAGAGTGTGGTAGCAGGCGGATTAAAAAAAGAACTACTAATGTCATGGTTTGTATTAAAAGGAATTCCTTTCAACCAAAGAATCGATTCTGTTTGAAAAAAAGAATTTTTCTGTCAAAAGAAATCTTGCATGTTTTGGAGGATTTCAGAAAGATTTTATACCGATTTGCACACACTCTAGCAAGATTTGACGTTTCTAAAATCTCAAACTGAATTTCTCTGTTTAAAAAAAAAAATGTGTTTTTGGTTGCAACGAATTTTAATTTAAGTGAATACTTTAATTAAGGGTACCTATTCATGCAACGTCGGAAAACCATTTTAAACGTGCTAAACTGCGTAAACCTGTCAAATGTTCATACAAATTTTACAGGTTTACGCAGTTTACAACGACTTTACGCCATTGCATGAATATCCATATTGTATATATTAAATATTTCAAAGGAAAGGGTGAATATGAATAAAAATGCTCAATTCAACTATGTTCTATTCATGAAGAAAAAAATATTAATGTCTCAAGAGTTTCTTTTCAAAAAATATGAAAATTGAGAGCTGCGCCGACTGCGCCGACTGCGCATGCGCTTCAGGGGAAATGATAAGGTGATTCGGGATTGACAATGTAGTTCGACGGAGAATTTTTAAGTTGTTTTAGTGAAAAGTTTTATAAAATTAATTTTCAAACTCAAAATTTTGAAAAAATAACAAACAATTTTTTTCAAACTAATTTGATGAAAGTCAAAGTGAATATGAGTGTATTTCTAATTTTGAATGAATGTAACTATATGGATGTATTTCTGATTTTGATTTAAGCACAGGGTTTAATTGAGAAGTGTTTCTGTAACTCTCGATATTTGAAAAATAAACTCTAATGCCCGAATTATGGCACCGATGCGGCGATGCACAGTGGTCGGTTTGTTGAATTTTGTTGACAAAAAAAAAACATTTTCCACAGCTGTGTTAAAAGAGTAAATTTTTTTTACATAAATATACATTTATATAAATATATCAAAAAAGTCAATTTTGAAAAATTGGGGGCCAAAAGAACTCTGCCTCAAAAAAATCGATTTTCTCAAATTTCAAAATGGCCATCTTTTACAAAAGATTAAAAAAAAAACTGAATCTTTTTGAGGCCAGATTAACCAAATCAACGCAGTTATTATTCTAGATGAAAATAAATAAAATTACGTAGGTAATGGTATACTTAATAATAATTTTTAATTTAATGTAATAAACTTTGTCAAAGTCAGATATGCCTTTAAATTTGTTCTTCAATAAAAATTTACATCACATATGTATGTACCAAATTTCAGAAGACAATTCCAATATGTTTTCGCAATGTTTCCAAGGTATTACAACTAATTTTTGTGCTATTGTTTTCATAATCTTTTATTGAAAATTATTTTTAGACGAAATCTTATTGATTTTAATAGAAATTTGACAGATTGATTTTGTCAACAAAATTTAAGGTCAATGGCACAAAATAATCTAAAATAAAACTTTTTAAAAATTTTCAATTTTTTTTGTAGCTCTTGAAATCTGAAGTCAGAAATAAATAGATTTCATGTGGCTCATCAGATTGGGTTATATAAATTCACAGTTGATTTGTAAACTTACAACTCACTCAAGTGGGTCAAACTTCACATTGTGTTCAACGGTCATCCTATAAATTAATTTTTGAACTTTAAGATTTGAGATTTTGATAAGAACTGAAAATACAATTAGAGACGATAAAAAGGTATGTCTCAATTTATCCAATTTCTTTTTTAATATTTAATTCTGTTCTCCACTTAACAACTTCGTTGCAAGTCACATCAGATTTATCAAAATAAAACTGATCCTGACTTAGCAAAATTATGTTAATGGGAAGCAACACGCCCAAAGTCTTAAAGCCTAAAAGTCAAATCGAAACAAACAATTGCCTAATGTACTGTTAAGTTAAGGTTCCGTAGATATACCAATCAAATTACCACAATATTAAATCTAAGATCTAACAACACTATACTCGTATATAGATAGATATGACATTTTAAATTATACTCGAACAGAAGCTTCCTTCTAATTACCGTCACTCGGTTGAAGAAACTTTACACTGTACACGCACTTTGTGTTGGGTGAATCCTGGAAGAAAGGAAATGGGTTGAAATTTATGGGCCAAAGGAGCAGACATTCTTCAAGAAACTTTTGAGAAATATCATCTCTCTTGGCAGGAAATTAAATTAATTTTGTATGATGAACAGCATCTACCAGATGGGATGATGTAGATATCGCAATCAACACCCAACCGGTTCAGATTCTTTTCTCTCTTGGGTAGAGATAAAGACAAAATGGGAAAATATAGCCTCAATTGATAGCTATCTGGAAAATGTTTTGGTTTTGTATTTCAACTATGGTAATGTTGTGCGGTCGTCGAGGTTTGTGTTGGAGAGATTTATGTAAGTGGCTTCTTTTTGAGTGATAAATATCTTGTTTTTTAAGTTTATATATATCCGTTTTTGTGGCGAATTTAAATTCGTTACAGGGATGGCATTTAAGTAAATATAACTTTAAAAAAAGTATCCGAGAAAACAATTTGCATTACATTAGATTCAATCTGTGTCGCCATAAAAAAAACCTCAAAAATCTTTCGTTTTGATTTATCAATTGAATGTATTTTTTTATGTTCTTTATCTTTAATCTTGAAGAGGCTAGAATAAATTATTTAGTTCTTGATACACTTTGAACTTTTTAGTTATTTTTTTAACCACTTATATATATTGAAATTAATCTAAACAATAATGGTCTTATTTATAAACGTTGTCGAACTTTAGACAACTGTCCAACTTTGGAAAATGTGTTCAAAAATGATTGGCATCCCAATGGCGCCCTTGACTCTCTGATTACAAATATTGATTTGACAGAACTCTAGGTGACTGCAAAACTCCCGATAGATGCCACCGAAAATGAATTTTTTTTGGGGTTTATATACTTTTGGGAAACCATTTGAAATTGGTCGCATCTAAAAGACCCATGACGGACGTCTAATTGGCCAATAAACCTACACCACACGCTGCCACCGCCGAAAATGAATTTTTGGTATTTTCGGAATTCTAGGATCGTGCGAGTGTCAGAGCACCCACGCACGCACGCTCTGATGCAAGCTTTGATATACATATCTACGGTCTGATGCACGCATCCACAAACGACCTGACATACGACACTTAGACGCACTTCGAAGAATTCTTAGTATACGACGCATGCAGCTTAGTTGTCAACTCAGTCGGTTGTTCTTCAACGTGTGTTGACTTATTGTATTATTTTATTAATTTGAGTTAAAGAAAATCAAAATATTTTTTTTTTTTTATTTGTTCAAGTTAATTTACAAAGTCTTTCAACTAGATTAGATTTCTTTATTTCACAAATGGTTTTACTATGTGATCAAATAAGAATACGGACTTGACAATTCTGCCGTCTTTCAACTAATTAAACTTTGAGTAGTCAAATGATTCGATTTACTGTCAAAGCAAGCTTATATATTATTCAACTCGATGCCAGATTTATAAGGGAGTATGTGACTCAACTTTACTGTAAATATCGAATTTTAACTTATTTAAATCAGTATCAGTATTTTTTTTATTGAAAAAGGAAATTACAAAACTCCTTCCTCCGGTGAAAGATACGATTTGTATTTTCGAATAGGAATTTGAAAATTATTTATTTATTTTAAAACTTATTTGCTTGAGAAACCTTGCAATTAATAAAACCCAAGATCTTTTAGAACAAAGAAAGACAAATGATAATGAGAATAACGTTAAGAAGATGGACCGTTGACGCTTTGTCCTGAAAGAAGTAAGATTTTATGAAACCTGGTTTCGGGTTCCGCAATGTCGGAAATTCGAATTTGTTTACACAAAGGAAAACTGCCAATTCCTCCTTCCTCGATGAGTTCAACCTACCAAAATTTCTTGTAGCTCTCCACCAATTTTTTACTATCTTTTTGGAAAAAATTCTTCAAACTTTTTTTTTTCAAAATTTAAAATTCCTCAATTCGCACACTTGAGTTTCTTCTTCTTCTTTATTTCAATTTTCTCAGAACTTCTCGTTCTTTCTAAATACGGGTAAAAAGTGATTGTCCAAGCTTTCACTTTACCTGGACGACCTCTTCTTTTTTCCAATGCCCCAGTGATTTAAGCCAATCAGTGACGTGGGTTTCGGTTGTGTCATTACTCAGCAACACTCAGCACATTGGCGTGAGTGAGCGCATGCGCAGCCTTTCCTACTCGCACTTTACACCCAAGCTTTACGCACCGTCATCATTGGATTCGCCGACCTCTGGTATGACTTCTAGTGTTGGCAATTCAATAAATGCATTCACCCCCCTACTCTCACCAAGTCAACATTTGAAAGAAAAATTTTTAAAAACTGAAAAGAAACTCAACTTTATTCCCCTTCTATTTAAAAACACTATCAAATAATATTGGTGAAAAGCAAGATTCAAATACAAATTTTAAAAAGGGAGAGGTTGGCAGTAATTCCTTATATTATGATTTTACTCTAACTCGTTGGAATTTTGCCCAGATTTTGGGAATACGGACTAGCTGTTAATGTTCCATCTTTTAGACAAAAAAAAAAATAAAAGATTCTCACAAAGAGTAACTTCAGCATCGGAGACCAACTGTAGTCTGTGCTTCTTTTTGGATTAGTGGTTTCAATAGATTACTGTCAAATACGATGAAGTGGATCACCCATCCACTTAAGTGTCAAAATTGACAACTTTGATATTTTGTTTCTTCAAGTTCCTGAGTGAATGGACCTATGGCTGCCCTTCTCTCAGTAAGTTGAAAGAAACATCTGTTAAAAGAAAATTGGGATGGAAGGAAGAAAGGATAGGAGAATCGAAAGAATGATTCTTGTTACGAAACAATTTTAGCGTAACAGAAGCTTTTGTATAAAAAATTGAATTCGAATCGTTAGTGAGATAGTTCAGAAATGGTACATACTATGAAAGGCACTTTTAAGTTATACCTTTTAAATGGTACAACATAAATTTCTAATTAAGGAAAACGAAAGAAAAGTCAAATGAATTTTATGAAAAAGGAGTAAATATTCATCATCTTTTATTGAAGTCTTTAAAAAAACATGTAGCAAACCTACGTCAAGTATAAAATTAAAGGAGATGGTCCATTCTTGATTCTTCTATGAAGTCTGTGCCAAGGGCGTTATCAAATGAGATTAGTACCAAATGAAAGCTTACATTAAGCTCGCTCGTTATATGCAGGGTGACAAAAAGTTAAAGCGTTTAGGTTAGATTAAGACCCCCTCTTATAGGAGGGATCTCTTTCTCCCCATTTAGACAGGAGGAGAGAAAAATACTTAAAATAAAATGAAAATAAAAATATTTATAAAAAGGCAACATTTCACGCTATAGCTTTTTCCAAAGTAAGATATATATTTTTGAATTTTTTTTAATCAAGTTTTTGTACTGAAAAATTTATAATTAAACTCAAAATTTATATTTAAACTCAAAATTTATTTTTGAAAAAAAAAAACATTTTCATTTTATTATTTAAAAATTTAAATTTTAATGTTTAAAGTTTAAACATTGAGACAACAAAAATCATAAACGGAAAATTTCGTTTCCATTTTTGTTCTGAAGTATATGTACGCTATTAAACGAGCGAAATTAATAAATCTATTGTTTTTATTTTTGGGTTTGGCAATTAGTGACACTTTTAATGTGTAGTTTTGCGTTGTGGTTTCCGTTAGGATTGATTTTATTATAGTGTTGGATACCACGGACGAATTTCGTATCACATCATCTGATAAAACTCTCCACAAACATTTTTTTCGTTTACGTTTTCGCTATCAATTTGGAGACCACAGAAAATTTTCGTTTCGTTTCAGCTACGTAGGTACTATAGGCTTTAGATTTGAAGTTATAAAGTACTATTTTTGTATTAAATACACTAAATTCTTTTATAAATTTTTAGTCAAACACTAAAAAACAAACAGATACCTTTGATCCCTATTATACGATATTCAATTAACAATTGGTAGTTGATAAATATTTAAAATTAATATTTAACAAAACAATTGACACATGTTTTGATTATTAAAAATTGATTATTATTACAGAATAGTTGAACAGTTCTAGAATAAATTGATTTCTCGGCAGATTTAGCCTGAATTGTTCAGGAATAGCCAATAGTCTGATAGGTACCAGCCACACAGACTCGAATGTAATATGAATTAAAATAACCGATAACTCCATTAGAAGCATGAGATACCGTTATCATATTGGGTTACATGATAGATCTCACAAAAAAAAATGAAAAAAAATCGTATAACTTTTGTAAAGTATGTAATTTAAAAAAGCAACAACTCCAAAATGTTGTTTCTTTTTCACATTACCATTTTGATATTGGGCAATTTGATATTTTAACTGCCACAAATTTATTAACCTTAAATTAAAATTTTTGGTGATATTTTTTCTGCTGTTATTTCCAATTTAATTTTTTGAAAATTAAACCGGAAATCCTTATTCTGGCGTATTTTCCATTTAATTTGCTGGCCTATTTTCTAAGGCGAATTGGGGTAATATCCGATATTCCGGTTCAATTTCCTCTTCAATTCAAAAAAAATTAAGATACATTTTATGAATGTAAAGAGAAAGGTCACTGACTGCGGAAAATTGATATCTGACGGACTGGAAGTTCAAATATAGAAATAAACCAACATATGCCACCTATAAGCAATTCAATACATAGAAGTGAATTCTTTGCTTATTTCAGCCTAAAGCAACGAAGTACTTTCAAATGAAGAAAACTTGAATGATTGTTAAATGGACAATGTAAAGAAGACGTAAAGAACTCGTCAGTATAGATTATTTATTTATCTGAATTTGAAGAATTTAAGAGTCCACTGTCTCTCTCCGCCTTTAATTGGGTCAAGGCTAGGGATTTAATCCCACACTCTGCACCGTACGTTAACATCAGTTTATAGGCTAGGAAATTTATCCCACCGCCACCGCATTCTGCATATAGTTAATGAAATAAACTGATAATTATTTTTATTTTTTAGTTCTAAAAGGGCCAATGTCCATTTTGTTTTTAAATATTGTATTAGGTACACAATTGGATTCAGTGTAATTGTAATTTCAAATTTCACAAGTTTAAAAATTTATTTTTATTAAAAAAACCTTTTTGAAAGATTAATATTTAAAAGAATGCTTAATTTTTTTATAAATTCAAGAACGAACTTTTTGATGGACAAGAATAAAAATGGACATTGGTCCTTTTAAAACGAATATACAGATCTAAGACATAAACAATTGTAAATTATATATTAAGTAATACCTACTTTCAGCTTAGTCATAAGAAATTGAATAAAAGAAAAATTTTAATTTTGAAATAAGGGCCATTCATTTCGTGGTTTCAAGTTGGTAGCGGTGGTATTTGACACCTGTCAAAATCAGCCGTCATTTGAAGTATCATAATGGATAATCGATCGCTTAACAAGTTATTAAAACTTACTACAAAAGTGGTGACGTATCCACTTTTGCGCATTACGCGATGATTTTGGTCGTCATAATCGACCGTATACGAAAGCAATCGGTAAAATTTTGAAGAAACTTGAAGAGAGTGGAACAGTTACTGATGTCATAAGGCCTGTGCACAATCTTAATGCACGCTGAGTAGAAAATATTGCTGCTGCAAGTGTTGCTAATGATCCGAATTTATCGATTTCCCGGCATTCGCAGCAATTGAACGATGTTTTTGGCCGGCGGCGATTGAAGATCAAGACTTAGACGAAATGTTGTTCTATAACAAGACGAGGCAAAAGCCACACAATTACACGACCAATTATGGCTTTATTGCGTGAGAAGTGTCCTGGTCGCGTAATTTCACGTTTTGGCAACGTCAATTGGCCACCGAGATGATGAGATTTGACACCGTTAGATTTTGTTTGTGGGGTTACGCAAAAGACCGTGTTTAAACGAATAATTTCCGAACTCTAGATGCAAAAAAGTGGTTAAAAATTACCTCAAAAGAATCGCATAGGTACTGCGAATCTTCCTGAGGAGGGCATTTGAATGATATTGTTTTTCACACTTAATGCCAAAGTCTAAGCTTTATAACGAAACATAATTGTCATCAAAAATGTATCGCTGTGTGTGCTTTATTTAGCTTTACTTTCGAAACCGAAAAATGAATGACCCTATATATCTTTCTAAATATACCTGGATTTAATTTGCTTTCTTCGTTAAAAACCTTGGGCACTTGCTGACCTATTTCAGCTGGAAAATAAAAAAGGCATCACAATAATGATCTTGCATTTTTGAATATCAACCATTTTGTCCACGTCCCTAAAAAACCTAAATTAGAAAATAAATATGGAAATCGAAATCATGCCACTTCATCCACAAGCCAAAAATAAAACCTCATACAGTTGGAGATGAGAAGCTTTCAATAAATATTATTTATTATAGCCCCTACCTACTTCAATCAAACAATCTTTTAAAAATCTATCCCTTTTGATATTAATTTGCAATAAAAATAACGCATTGTCACCCCAAAACACTTAATAACATCATTAGTCTAGGTTAAAAAAAAAATTTCCATCAGGGACGACAACATCAGAAAATCCTTTTAAACTATAAAATAAATATACAAGCCTACAGAGTTTCAAAACATTCCACCGCAATATCAAACAGAAGGCCACAAGTCATGACATTATCCCCCACCTTGACTGACTACTGTGCCATATACGCAATAGTTTTTAGGCCACTTGAACCTTTCTACAAAAAGGATCAAATAATCAGTCGTCCCTTACATATGTACATATGTATATATCGATTTGCTTCATACCCGAAAAAAAATTATAATAAAAATAAAAAAGAGTTATTTGATATTTTGAGATTGTGTATGGAATGAGAAAGTCTGGTATTTTGATAGGAAAATCAATATCAATTTAAAGCCGGAAGGGATGGAACAATAAAAACAGATTAAATCTCGGTATCCTTTTGAAAAATCCTATGGACTCAAAAATCCGTATTCCTTGCAAAAGGTAACTCAAACACCTACATTCTCAGATGCATATACATTATACATATATATAAATACACATGTGTAAATTTCAAAGCATGATGTATGTATGTAGGTATTCTGGAATCTCTATATACAAAGGGAGGAGTTTAATTAATGTTCGTTGGAATTCAAGAGCAATTTATATGCATAATCTCGAGTTACGTTATGTTTGCTCGGAAAATCTTAATGATTTTAAATATCTGTCGTCCTTCACCTTTACCAATAGGCAAGTAAGTAAAGGTATGAATTCTTAAATTTTTGTAATTATTTTTTGAAAAATTTAAGGTCCTGCACATAAGCTATATATCTATGGTCTTATTTGATTGCAAAATTTAAGTAATGTTTCAACTGATTTTAAGGGCCAAGCATGTACGAATAGTTTTTACACTTTTGGACTAGATCATATCATTACTAAACAATTATACTATGCTAATACTCTTTATTTCCCAAACAATTGGTACCTTGTATTTTTTGGACTAATGACACCTATCGCACAGAAAACCATTCTTTGACGACGTCAACGAACTTTCCGAACTGAAGATCAAAGATTTGATCTCTTTTCTTAATATGACGAAATGGGTCAAAGATGAACTTCGACTGCGAGTAAGCGGATTTTCTGAAGTTTAAAATAAACACCTAGGACAAGATCTGGTCTCACTGTGGCCTCTTATCGTGTGGAGTAGGCAAACGAAGGTTCAGTGGAGATTAAAATTTGTCTCTAAACCAGAAGACAATTTACTTATCTCGGCATTTCGAGGATCGGTAGAGTGAAATAATGATTCCGCTTGGGGATTTATCCATAAAATTCCTCTAAACAATTAATTTTCATCAACAGGTCAAACGAGTTATGGTATCAAAATGGCGCAATCCAGCGCTAATTGGGACACAGAGCTAGGCGCTCGAGTTATATTTATATTGTAGTATAAGATAAACGATTCTCTATGTTTCCCGCGTCGATTGCGACTGCCGGTAGTTTTATTATTATCACTTAATAATTAAATACAGCCTATAATGAACAATAGGTCAATGCATCCACTTTCCGATGGCCTTCAGATATAGACATTTTCCCATCGTCACCGGAAAGTGGTGGTGCATTACTTTATGGGTTGCGAACCAACACAAATGTTCCGTCGTCAAGTTTGCTGACTTGCATTTGTGGAACTCTCGTGGCCATCATTTTTACCTACCCATAACTATACTCTGTCCAACAAAAATTGGCAGTGTGGGCAAGATAGGACGTTTGCCTCTCATTCTGGCTACAGTGGATTGCATGTCCTTCATTAAAGCTTTCACAGGGTTGTCGTAGTGTCCACGATAACACTCATCATTAAAAACTTTTTCTTAAAGATCGAAAATCAAAAGCACCTTAACAGAAACTTAAGGAAAAAAAGCTGAACCAATTACCAAATGCACACGGGTAACTCTGAATGCACATCAAGCAGCAGCCAATCACCATTGGCCACAGCAATTCAGTGCACACCACACTCAGATGTGCCTTGAATAGGACGTTGGGTCTCTGTCAAATGCTAATGGAAATTCACGGGCGGGCAAACATTTTTTGTGGAGGAGTTATTTCAATTTAATATGGTGCAAAAATATGGCACGCTACTGATTTTGAAAAAGCTTTCCCATAAGACGTGTACTGCCAATTTTTGTTGGACAGAGTATAGTTGTTCGGATTCAGCAGAATATTGGAGGTCCATTCCATTCCTGCCAATAAAGAATGGTTGAGAGTTGTAAGTCACTAGGTTCTATAAGAGCTGTCGCACAACCAAATATCCAATCCAGAATGATAGGTTAATCGATAGTCCCTGTTAAAAGTTGGTGCACTAACAGCTTTAATTTCACGAGAATTGAATAAGGAGTTTGTGGAATTGTTACCAGATTTGATTGGCGTATTCGAGGAAGGGTCTTACAAAAGTACATTCAAACTTACTTAACTGACCACATTATTACATTTCCGTTAAGTCCAATTGCAGTGGGTTTGACTGTAACGTAAAGACACCTCAGGATCTGAGAATTTATTTGATCAATGTTTTACGATGGTGAGAGAGGAAATAGCCTTGTTAATTATTTAATCAAAACGATAGCAGAAGTTAAGCATTGATATACATACACTGTCAGAAATAATTCTAAGACCTCGATTAAAACAAACTATTGAAATGGCTACGTTACGTTTGGTTCTAGTTCTAGGAGGCGAGGGTAACAGTTTACGGGAGAAGGTTATGGATTGACATTTAGTTAGTTGAGTTCTAACACAGTTAAATGAGATGGACTGTAGTACCACTTTAAAGAAATAAAGAAAATTTTATTTTTTTGTAGGTTATTGAAAAAAAATTTAAAAAAACGCTTCGTAATCGATTCTATATTTTGACTTAGCACTAAAACAAAAAATATGATGAAGGTTACTTTTATCCCAGCAGCAGCAGCTTTTTTTTAGCAAACAATTCTTCATTTGAAAACCAAACTAAGTAGTAGTAGAGAATCGAACCCCAGACCTTCAGCATAACAGTTCTGCGCACTAACTTGTAAGTATTTTGCCACAGGTTACTACAGGTTTTCGAGATATTCCTGTTTGAAACAGAAAACGTTTTTGTCACTATATTTGAAGTTATGCAACAAGGCGAGGACATTTCAGTAATTACTTCTGAAATCTCTCATCTTCTTCTTCGAAATTCAGTTTGAGTGTTTTGAATATCTTTTTTTCTCTCCGTGAAATACTTTTTTAACTATACCATCAATGACATTTACAAAATATGGGATCAATGTGTAAGAGCCATTTAATTACATAAATTAAAAGCAATAAAATTGATTTAATTTTAAAAATAAAATAAATTAATTTGGCATTTTTCAACTTCAATGCGTTCCAGTGTCTGGATCGCTTTTACACAACATCATTATTAGAGCATCAAATAAAATTTCTAATCCATAAAGCTTATTTACACTATTAAATTGAAACATTCATTAATCACCTTAAGACTCTTTGAAACAACTTTCCAAGTCTCCATCATTTTAAAAATCATTGTTCTTTCTTTGGGGCCATTTATCATTAACTGACAACGTGTAATTTCTTCGTTTTTCCATCCTATTACACCTTAAAGAAGAAATTGCTTCCCATGTTTGATGGATGCAAACATGCAAATAAAATATTGTGAATAATATTAATATCTTATCCATTGGAATGGAAGCACAGTGCTTTAGTCACAATATATATTTAAAAAGGTCGGAACAAAAATATTTAAGATTTATTAGAAATTGATTTTTAAACTAAAACCTTGAAGAAATTTAAACTATTTATTTTTATATTAGTATATTGAAGAACTTGGTTCTTAAATCAAAGAAATAAAATGCTCAGGGCAGAACATTAATTCCATTATAATTAATGGCCTCCTAACTTTAGATGAAAAAAAGGAACTAAATTTGACAAGAAAGTGTTGGTTTTTTTTTCAAGTATTATCTTAGATAATATGCTATGCCTTTATTTTTTTCTTATTTTTCTTCTTGGACTTGAAGTGAAATACTTAAGACTTCAACTAAGTGCTTCGTGTCATTAACGTTGGCTTCGGTTCGTTTGGCATAAAATTACTTCTTAACTTACATTTCGTTTTGTTAACACCATTCTAGCTTCTTAAAATTAATTATTTTAGTAAATGAGGCAACTTAATTAAAGTTAATGAAGGAAAGTAAAACTAAAGCCAAGTTAAGTTGAATAGGATTTAAAAAAAATGTCAAAAACATCAGAGAATGATACCTAATGAAATATTAAGTTTTTGCAAATATATTATAAGTACATATATAATGAATGTGTTTTAATTAAAAAGCGCAAAAATACCTAAATTAAAAAAGCGTCTTGTAGCTTTTCCTCTAACGGAAAGAAGACTAATTCTGCGAACTGTCATAAAGTAGATTACATAAATAATAGAAAACTCCGCATTCCGACGGTTAGTAGTAAGCCGCGGCTTAATGGTTAGTAGGACTAAAAGGCCTTACGTTTTAGGTTCGATTCCCAATCTATGCCACCTTGGATTCAGTAGAAAATTGTAGGTCCCCTCCATTTCTGCCAATAACACATAACACGCACACAGGAATGGTTGAGAGTTGTAATTTACTAGACCTTGGTTCTACATGAGCTGTTTTGTCAACCAATTTACTATTTATTTATTTATTTAAAAAAAAAATGAAATTTCAGACTCAGACTTACAATTTAACTAAAAATTATAATTATTTCAACAAGTATATTTTGTTTAACAAAGCAAATACTTCAGACTTCATGTTTAGGTATTTTAGTAATTAAAAACAAAATGCACGACTGGGTCCCACGAACTTGCTCTTATGTACGATCACACTGTAGATTTAAAGTCTTAATAAATTTAAAAAAATTTCATCTGATAAAATAAATTTATTAGTTATTGGAGCCTTTATTTTATGCCACCTGCCAAAAATATAGTCTAGTTTAAGGAAGTATTATGTGAGTATATAAATATGAACAATATAGCACCGTGTTGTCTTGCACTTCGCACATATCCATGGAATTTACAGTTTAGACTGAAAAAATGTTAATAAATCAATACAATTAGAAAAAAATTGATGAAAAATATCTGAAATTAATTAGACAATAACGCAATGTACACCAAGTGATTTCCTATACAAATCTCAATTTATGAGAAAAAATTTTTAAAAATAGTTGGAACGGTTATTTTAAATCAATTTTTTATATATAAAATTTTGAATATATTTTTAAGAAAAAATTGGTTAAGTACACCAACTTTTAGTAGTTATCAGTTCAGAGTTAAAATATTAGTTTTGAAAAAAAAAAAATCATCCACCCGTTTTCAAAATATCGAAGTTTAAAATTTTTTTAAAAAATCCAAATTTTGATTTTTTGAAAATTTTGCTGTGCAATGAGCTTTTGTGTAAAAATGTCATTAAAATTGGTTCAACATATAATGGGATAATAGGAAAGAAAAAAAAATGGTTCTATGAGAGGTATCATTTTTTAATGATATATACATTTTTTTCTCCCAATAATATGGTAGATCGTTCTGATATTAGTTAACATACAAATTTTAACCAAAATCGTAGAAGTCGTTTTTGAGAAAAATGAGATTTTCAATATACCGGTTTTTATACATTTGTATTAGAGGTACCGTTATTTTTGGTTATAAGAAAAAAAATTATGTAAAATCTGCTAGATAATGTCAAAAAACTGCTGGGTGTTACGTTTAATAAAAATATACTAAGTCGTTTTCGAATTATTAAGTTCTCAAAAAAAAAATTTAAACTTTTTTTAAAAATCTTTTTTGGTATACCTACAATATTTTCAAAATTATTGTAAACATTCTTTATAAAAAAATTGATCAAAATCGGTTTAACCGTTTTTGAGAAAATCAAAAATCATAAAAATGGTTCTATGGCAGGTAGGTACATACCATTTATAACCATTTTTCGGATTTTTTTTTTATTAAATGGTAGCCTTTTTGTAAAAAAATTTCTGATTTTTTTTTTAATAAAAAGTGGTTTTTGATTAAAATAAGAATTTTATTTTTTGCTAAAAAAATTGTAGGGCAAGTACCGTTATTTTTGATCTTAAAAAAAATAAAAAAATAATGTGGGGGGAATTCCCAAAAAACGCTAGGTAGCGTTTAGCCTACAGCCGAAAGGACAGACAGAATTGTGAGACCTACTTTTTTCGACTTCGCTATCATCGTAATGTCAACTTTGAACAAAATCTCGAGTTCGATTTTTTTACAAATGCATAATTGCATAACTTGCATAATGCATAATATTAAAATTATTTTGCTATATTAGTATATTATCTTCTTACAAAAATAAGAAAACGTCCTTTAAATTTTTGTTACTTTTCCGCGAATTCCAAAACCAAAAAGCGCTAGAAAAAGTCAATAGAAATGATCTAATGACCTAGTGTGAGCAAAGAATTCTGAGGTGTCGGGAATTGCTTTTCATAATTTTGATCTGTCAGTAAGATGACTGAGTCACGGTTTTAGCGATTTGTGAAGTCTTATATCTCAGGAACCACCTATGTTAAGGGGTTGGACGCATCAGTTGGCTAGCGAAGGCCCTGTTAATACGCAAGTGATCACCTTTGGGAAAAGGTTTGGTTAGATATCACTGTTGAAATAGTCCAAATGAGGTAGCTGGAAACTTTAGTGGCTTGATTAGAAGATTCGCTGATCCATTGCAAAGTTGTTTGGTTGCCTTCCGTAGAGCTGCATGCCATTTGTTCATCAGTAGAGTGATTTTCTGGTGAAAAAGTAACTCATGGTCCCCCAATTTTTTTCCGATTATGAGAACTGTCCGGTTAAGGGAAAGAAATAGAAAAACTTTTTTTTTTAACTTCATGTTAAATGTTTATTATTAAAAAATGAAATCGCTCGAAATATAACGGAACGCGATGAGAAAAGGAAACCATAAATTATCAAAATTTCACCAACTAAGTTACTCGGGAAATCACCTAATAAGCTTTCAACATAACATCTCTCTGTCCGGTTATTAGAGCTTTTTTCTATGGATTTGCTTACGTATTTTAATAACGATCCTTCTGTGCTTCATTATTGTTGATAAAGATTAATCCCTAAAAAATATAATGTGTCCGCGTATCTATATAAAATGAACAAGAAAAAGTGTCCGCGTCCGTTTATGAGAATGTCCGTTTATAGGAAAATAAGTTGTATGAAAAATTCAAAAAAAAAGTTTGTTCCCGAAAATGTGTCCGTTTAAGGGAATTGTCCGCTCAATGGAGCTGTTCGCAAGTAGAGCAGAAACGTAGAGTAGAAACGTTTATTAGAAAATGTATGGTGAGCTGTAATTTTGGTGACATAAAATATTCAAAAATCATTGTATGTTCCTGTCCTTGTTTAGTATAAATTATTCGTTTAAAGTTCATGGAAAAGCGGTGACCGGTTCAACTGTAATTTAATAATTTTTCAACGAACGCTGGTATACCTACACATGTACATAGTTATGTATTAATGAAGTGTAAATGTGTGATGAAATTTTAGAAGATCTCTAGCAATATAAATTTTTTCAGAAAAGGAAATGGATGGATTCTCCAACAAAGCTTGACATTTGGTCAGTTTATATTTCAGAGTCCTCACTAATTTTGTTCCTTAAAAAGTTGAGCAGGCGAATCCAAAATGTTTGTTTCTTAATATATGGCACAAAAACTGAGAAATTTTGCTGAGGAATCCTGTTTATATTTCTGAGATCTCCGAGATTTCTGAAATATAAACTGGCCAATATTATAACAAGTGTCCAATGTAATTGACTCGATGACGCACGGTGGTTGATAAAATCAAATTGCCGTCTAACACTGAACTGTGACAAAAGTAGGAATGAACAGTGATCTTTCTATTCTATTCTTGTCTCTAGTAGTCTAGTACCAAAAAACGGAAAATATTTTTCATGAAATTTGAATAGATTTTTTGTTTCTCATACTCATGTCAAATATAAAATTGAGATTTTGTAAACACATATGTGTACATACATAAGGCGTGTTTTTTGTAAGCCCGGAGGGAATTGGACGGAGAAAACGAAAAGACGTCATTATGTTAAATACAACAACAACTAATCCCCTATGGGATAAGCTAAACCCAGAGAATTTTCCGGTATTAACTTAAACACACAGAAAAACTATGTTACCGGCGCGAATTATAAACTTGTTATCGATAGTTTGTATGAAAACTCCATTTTGTTTCTTTGGTCCCCCTGTGGTCGTTTTTTTTCGTGCAATTCCCCTTGGGCTTGCAAAAAAACACGCCTATTTTACATTATGCAAAATATTAAAACAAGTAAACTAAAAACTTTATATTTAAGCCAAAACACGCTTTGTTGACATTCAACTCTTTTCTCTCCAACCCACCCAACGATATGGGTAATTTAAATTTAACCCCAAGGGAACTTTACCCTTTAATGTTTTATAAGCTATTCAAACAAATTTAAACCATATATGTAAAGTATATAAAAGTATAAAATTATTCTTCACAAATCCCCCAATGACAAGATATAAAAATCAACAAATTGGAACATGTAATTGTATATATAAAAACAAATAAAACATAATAAAAGCTGTAACTTTGACCTTCATAAAGATTAAACGAAATATATGTATATGCACTCCGAAAATTATTCCCAGTACATGGGATTAGAACTGTGACCTTTTTGAATTTTTAATTTAATGCTTTGTGTGCCTTAAAAGCGAAAATATGAAATTAAGTTTTATATCATAAAATCACTCATAAATCAAAATAAAAACATACATAAATAATATATGTATTGTATGACGTTATCACTTACAAGTTGATGGTTTATAGTTAAACACTTTAAACTAAAAATAAAATTCATCATTAGATTGCACGAACTTGTTCTTAAGTGATTCAAAACTATAAGGTGACCAAACATTGAAAATATATTTTTATTGCAATAAAATGTAAAAAAATTAAAAGTACTACTAAATTGAACAAAATCGAATAAGCTATGTCACGTTGAAAAAGCATTTGATACTAAAAGCGCATGCTTTTGATACTTAACTTTCCCATATACCTTACCTAATAAAATTGTAGAGAAGTTTCTCTCACCAAGAAGTGTCACTCTTTTAGGCGTGTTCAGCTGAAGTTCATTAAGAAAATAGGTTTTTAACTAGTATCATACTAAATCATTTTCTTTTAATAAACTTCAGCTTTAAAAAAGTGCAAGCTCGTGCAAACAAGTAAGCAAACATACTCAGTCATATTTACTAGATTTTTGTCTACTTAGACATTGTCTTACTATTTTCAAATTGGTGGAAATATGCTTTATTTAATAAAAATAAATATCATATTATTCCCGATTAGGACAATCTACTCTTTTGTCTTAGTTAGCCAGCTATAAAACAACAATAAACAAGATTTTTAAACACATTTTCCAAAGTTAGACAGTTGTTTAAGTTAGACAAAGTTTATAAATAAGACCAACTATTTTCACATTTTTAATTGTCAAAGTGATATTTGGAGTTAGTATGATACTGCACCATTCTCAATGATCAAAACTTTTTTCAATTGATTGGTATTTAAGTATATGTATATTTTTGATATCAATTAATTGGTAATTGGAAATCGTAACAGGGGTGTAAGTCTCGTTTCAGTCTCAATGTAGATATCGGATCGTATTCTGAAAGATCAAAGTAAAATCGATCTCAAAATATGAGATCGATTTTACAACTTGAGATTGTGCTCGTTTTGTAAGTCAATACACAAAACAAAATAAATAAAAAAACCGAGCACTCTGATGTTTTGAGATCATATAAAATTTCTATTCTTGTGAATTACATAAAATCTATGTATATTTGAACGCACATACACACATACGCACATACAAACCGACGAAAGACGTACGTAATGACAATGTGTAAACATCTACATGATGTGTAAACATCTATTTCTGTAGCACATTACGTTGCGCTGTTAAACGTTACGATACGTTGATGCATATTGGATAGTTCAATATTGAAAAGATTTCTTCGTACCTCAAATTAAATCGAAAGATCGAGTTCAGTTTGGGTTGAAATTTGGTTGAAAGTTCTAAATCGTCGCGTTCTGTGATGTAAAACGAGCACTTGAATATTTAATTTGATGTTTACACATCTTAACCGTGATTCCCGGCACTCACACTTTTTTACTTGCGATACATAGATACTTTAGGTATGGATACGATGATAGCGAGGTCAGAATAAGCGGGTCTCGCAACTCTGTCTGTCTGTCTGTCCTTTCAGCTGTAGCTTAAATGGGTAGGTCGATTTTCTTTAAACTTTGAACCTAGCGTTTTTTGGGCATTCCCCCACATGTCGTACATTTTTTTTTTAGCAAAAAATGAAAATCTTATTTTTCTCAAAAACGTGCCCACAACTTAAAAAAAAAATCAGTAATTTTTTACAAAAAGGCTACCATTTTATAAAAAAAATTCCGAAAAATGTTTATAAATGGTACCTCCCATAGAACAATTCTTTTAATTTTCTATTTCATCAAAAATGGTCCAACTGATTTTGATCAATTTTTTTATAGAGAATGTTTAAAACTATTTTAAAAATATTTTGTACCAAAATTTTAAATTTTTTTTTCTGATTTTGAAAAAAGTTTCAAATTTTTTTAATAATTGGAAAACGACTTGGTCGATTTTTATTAAATTTAACACCCAGCAGCTTTTGACATTATCTAGCAAATTTTAAACAAAATTTTTTCTTACAACCAAAAATAACGGTACCTCCCATACAAATGTTTAAAAACCGGTATTGAAAATCTCATTTTTCTAAAAAAAAACGACTCCTAAGGTTTTGAAATAAATCGTAACTTATATCAGAAAGATATACCATATATTATTGGGAAAAAAATGTATCTATCGTTTAAAAGCGTCAGATCTCATAGAACCAATTTTAATGAAATTTCTTACACAAAAGCCCCTAATAAGTTTTATCAATATTGAATATCAACATTTTCAATAACTCAAATTTTGGAAAAAAAATTTCAAAACAATTTTTTGAAAATTCGAAAATGGGTGGATGATTTTTTTAAAATTAATTTCCAAACTCCCCATAAGTACTAAAAATTGGCTTGCCAATTTTTTTTTCCTAAAAATATATTCCAAATTTTAAATATAAAAATTATTTTTTTATTTTTATAAAATAATTATAAAATTATTTTCTCATAAATTGAGATTTGTGTAAGAAATCACTTGGTGTACATTGCGTTGGTGTCAATTCAATTTAAAATATTTTTTCATCAATTAATTTCTAATTTTATTGATTTTTTAACATTTTTATAGTTTAAACTGTAAATTCCATGGATATGTGCGAAGTGCAAGCCAGTACGGTGCTATATTGTTCATATTTATTTACTCATATAATATTTCCTTAAACTATGGCTATATTTTTGGCAGGTGGCATAAAATAAAGGCTCCAATAATTTTTTTTATCAGATGAAAAGTTATTAAAACTATTAAGACTTTAAAACCACAGTGTGATCGTTCATAAGAGCAAGTTCTGGCGACGAAGTCGTGCATTTTATTTATTTTTCTTTTACTTGAAAGCAATACTTGCCCTTAAAGCAGGTACAAAATATTACTATTAATTATAATATGTGGGAAGTGCAACTATGATGATGCTGACAGCATAAAAATAAAAAAAAACATATACCACTCAGCCGTATATACATAATATATCTGATGATTTGGCAAGTGTAGTAGAATGATGGTTGTTGGTTTGAAATACCAATTGAAAAAAAAAATAAATAATTGAATGTAAATCATACCTTTGTACATACTAAAATACAAGTTGGATGATACCATCATTTTCAGTGAACAAGGGAATTTGAAAACATAACAGCCATTACACACAGTTCCGGATCAATCAAAACTTCAAAAGGAAGCAGCTGTTCGACACATGTCTGTCGTTTACACCACTTTTACATGAGGAAATGTATATTTTCAGTTACATTCAGTTTTTAGTTAAAAAAAAAAACAAAAAATAAGCGATGAGTGGACAACAATAGTTTAAAAAAAATTTATTTTACATTTCTGTTTGCACTTCATACATAGTTTGTGTTGACTTGGACTTCAAAAGGAAATTACAAAAAATCTATTACGATTTGTTTTCTCATGTTTAGGCGTAACAGTTCATAAGAGATTTTGTAAGAAAACAACAACGAGGAAATCCTCGTACTAAATGCTTATGTATATGTGTTATTTTGAGTACTTTTCTATGTTATTATAAAGTTAAGCAACAAATTTGATTTGAGGGCCTCTTCGTTGATTGATCCCATCCTGGATATACAAACAAACATGGGAGAAATGGTCTGGCCAGCACTCAATTCATTATTCAGGTTTTATCAGAAAATCAGAGCAAATCAGTTTCATGATGGGTAAGCTTCAACGCAGTACCTATATACATAGAAGCAACCACAGATATGACTGAGCTAGAGAACTCACATTGAATACGAATCGATTGATTTTATGGAATGATTTAGAATCTTCACAATATAATATTTTTAAAAAGAGTTCCATTGAAAATGATTCCTTTGAAAGGAAATATAAGACCGACTACGATGGACGGCAGGAAATCTCTATACAGTATTACAAAGTTTGTGTAGAAATATAAAATGTAAGCCGTAGGGTAGGCAAGGCATATTTATGTAATACCAAGTTCTTTGTATGTGTATACAGATTTAATAAGTAAAGCTTTAAAATGGAATTGTTTGCTCAGGATTCTTTTTCATTAAAATTTACATATACATATACATATCTACTATGAAAAAGAAGTTTGTTTCTGACTTTGTTTTTCTTTGGTTACCTGTTTTACTCAAGATATATAGCTGTAGGAGTCTTGGTTAAATTTAAAAATTAAAAATGATGGAGAAGGAGAAGAAATTTGAATTTCAAAGACTTTTTTTGTAGGTGCAAATATTCAAATGATAAAATTGTAAATATGCTTTCAAATTTCTGATAACTATTTCTCGTCTTTTAGTTGATTATTTTCAGATCAATTTTGAAATATTATCTCTGTTATAATACAGTTTTTCAAAATTTCAATTTAAGTTATTTGAAATAAAGAAAAATTTTCTGAAATTATTAACCATTTTCTGATACTCTTTAAGCCATTTCCAAAAAAAGTTGGAGTGTTTTAGCGGTGGCTTCCGGTAATCAGATTTTCTATTGAGATGTGTAAAATCTGTGATTCTCTCACATCACAAAATAATCGGTATGAATGAACTAACAATTTGATGCACCCGCTTGTCACAAATTATTGCAATAATTTCAATTTTAAATTAATGGTAATGGTATTATTTTTTCTGAAATCTGAAAGTAGAAATCAATAATGGAAGTTTCCCATTTTCTATCATTGATGGACCTTGGACGTGAGACGAACAAAAATTTCTATAGTTTAGGTACACTAGACATTATTTCTTAAAAGTATATTTAGGTACTCGTATTTAAGGCTTACTCAAAAAGATTGGCGGGCGGTACCTTTTTAATTAAAACTTTTCTATTTTTTCAATCTCTTGATAAACGTATGTATATCTTAACCAAAATTATAGAGAAACAATTAAACATGCTGAAATTTCTTTATGAGACTTTTTGGTTTAAAAATACATATCGCAAATAAACTTTTCGACCAACCTTTTACAAGATTGAGGCCAAATAGTAGATCATTTCTTTAAGGAATCAAATTTACGAAGTTTTTTTTTAATAATAAAATTTCTATATATGTACTGAAATACATCAGCCATGTAGAATAAAAGACTTAGCGCTATTTTAATTGGACTGAAATAATAATTTTCCCTTAATTTTGCTTCCGCTGCTGTTTAAGTTAATTTAAAGATCCTGTTTCACTAAGAAACAATGCAAGTAGATTTAGTTATTTTGTATATCCTTCTTTCAATCCGTTAACGCTTTTTTACAGATGAACGAATAGTATGAAAAAATTTGTTAAAAACAAACAATTTACTGTCCGTTATCAAGTGAGATGAATTGAAAATTACAGTACAGTAGGCCATTACATATCTTAAACAATTAAAGTGGCGGAGGGGATATATCAGAAATTTAGAACTATACCCACAAAAAAGTAGATTTTTGAACATTGAATTACATTATAAAGTAGATACAGCGTTAACTCATGCCTGATTCACAATGCGACGGGAAAGCGAAGCGTCAACGTGACGAGATCTCTTCACTGTTTTCACTCACTTCACTCTTAATGACGAACTTAAAACAATGAAATAATACATAATTATCTATCGAGTATCGACTGACATAATATTATTATTAAGTAAGTTAGTTTCGGTGACAATACAAGTCAGCTTGTAGGAACTTTTGTGCTAAGTTCAAGTATGTGTTGATGAGTTCATAAATACGTGCATAAATACAAGGAGGGCTATACACAAGTTTCTTTTTAAAAATGCAACAAGATGAACAAAATTCAATTTTTTCCAAGTATGATGGCTTTATTAGTAAGAGCAAATACTCCCATTAATTATGGAACACAACGTTGTTCAATTGGCTGTCTCGGCTGGCTTCGCAGTAGCGTAGTATGTCACTCCAATTTTCCAAGACCTTGTTGATGGTTTCGGGCTGTAGCTCACGGATTGCTTGGATGATATTGGCCTTAAGTGCTTAAATTGTTTCCGTCGGTCGGTCCTTCACCTTTCCCCACAAAAAAAAGACTCCAAAGGGGTCAAATCGCAGCTCCGAGGCGGCCAATTGACATCCAATTGACCATCGCCAAGACGGCTGTTTGGGCTACACAGCACTCACTTTGGAAATAAGTTTTCAATATTTCCTAACGATGTTCAGGTGAATTTCAATCAATTTATATTTTGTCAATTTGTCAGATCTTATGCGAATCACGCTGTATAATCAAAAAACATCAATATCTATGTTCTCTGAAACATTCCTTTTATTTCCAAATTTAGGACTCCCTAAATACAAATATTTTTTCCTTAAAAATGCAGGTATTTATTAATGTCTGAAAAAAAGAAATAGGCTTATATTTTCGTTGAACGACGACGATTGTTTTTCATATTCCCACATGTGCCTTTACCTACATACATATGTAGGTATGTTCATTACTTTTCTGACTTATTTAGTGATTAATATAATAATCTTCTTCTCACAATCTTATTATATTGCAATATTGTACAGACATTTTTCTACATTTTTCATAACGCACCCGCTACTACAGGAAGGAGAACATGTTGAAATCATCTGCAATATGCTTCTTCCCATATAACAAATTCAATCTCCTTAATATGGGTATTAATCTTTCTGACAAACCAAATCCTGTGACAAATTGCGACTTACCAACTTTGGTTACAACTCTCATGATTAAAAGTGAAACCAAAGCAAAAAAAAAAATTACAAAAAAAAAAATCTTAACCAATGTTAACACAAGCAACTTTAAGAAACGACTACGAATCCACTTGAAACCACAGAGCAATCAATTCAATTTGCTGTCACTGTTAATCTTTTCTTTCTATAAATCCTCATGCCTGCAATTTGTTGCCATTTCTCAAGGAAAAACTTTTAAATTCTTATTTTCTAATATAAAGGCAGAGCCAAAAAGTTTTATCTTTCCCAAGGCCAAACGCAAAACTTAATCTAGATGCCTTTCTGGGTCGGTTTGTATGGTTTTTATTCAACGTCTTCTTGAGCTTGTTGTTGTCGGTTAGGTAAGTGAAGTTAATTTTATCTCATGACTTTGTGCTAATATAATTAGCTGGCTGTGAAAAAAAACCTCCTTCTCTTAAATTTGAATCATCAATTAAAACAGGCAGTGCGAATCATTTCGTGATGGGTGGTTTTGTTTTAAGGAGTGAAAGCTTTGTATGTATGTATGTATATTGAACACTTTGAAAAGACAATCTTCAACCAGCAACAAATTATTTTTCTGTTTACATCGTGTCAACAACTTATGAAATATGCGCAGGCAGACAAACATGTCCTCCTCTGAGATGGATAAATTTGATCTACTTATAACACTGAAAAAAAAACATTTTGATATTTGGAAAGTGATAAAAGTGCTGATTAAACGAGCTTTAAGGAATATTATATAATTTCAATTATCTTTAGCGTAGACACAGGTATTTTTTAACTATCCATACCAAATAGAATATATGTATATGTAATATTATAAACTTGACGCTTTTCGCTAAAGAGCAGTGTTTTCCAACCTTTTTTTGGCTTTGTCCCACCAGAACCTTTCCATGTCCCTCCTCATGTCCCCTCATGATCTCGGAGTTCTCAGCAATCTTAGTTAAATGAACATGGCTCCTCAGCAAAATTTCTCAGTTTTGCTGTCAAAACTCAGAGAAAAAAAATCTCTGAGATCCCATTTTTATGAACGCACCTATTATATCTAAACAATTTTGTTACGAATGGCAACACTGGCCATTCATGTCGGAGAACAAATATATATAAACTTATATATTTAAAATTTGTTATAAAAGTTATTTATAAAAATGAAGAGAGTCTTGTTCGGTCCTTCTGACTGACGAGTCATGTTTTGAAACCTTTAAAACCGGAGATAATAAATGTGGGTTTTTTTATATAATTTTTCTCACAATAAAAGTCGTACCGTGTTTTTATTTATAAAGGATCGGAATATTATGGTCCTTCGAGTCGCGGATTTGTAAAAAAAAAAATTAATACAAATCGGAGTGAAATTGTGTAGTGAAAAAATCAAACCAGGAGGTGCTGCAGGATTGGAAAAAATTGGACGTGGAGGTAAATGGTACATAGGGATATGTGCAGCCCATCCACAGGAATCTAAAAAAAATCATTTTTACAGCCTAATATACCTTTTCTCGGTGACGCAGTCACTTTTTTCAGCTTTTTTTTGCGTTGTTTTGTTTTATTTTCTAGATTGTTCCTTTTTAAAAAAAAAAAATTCCAAATAGGTAGGGGTTTACCTACACATATAATTTTTTTTTGGAGGGTAATAATCGTTTTAGATAGACAAATACACATTAAAATGTGCAACGGAGTTTAGTTGTTGTGCGAGAAGAGGAGAAAAGATGTGCTGAATAAATTCACACATCAACAGAAAAATGGAGTATATGCAGGAGCATGATGGAAAGGGAGGCAGCGCAAAGGGAGGGAATTCATAAAATCCAATCCACAAGCGCATTAATATGAGAGTCACTACACTCTTTGCAAAAAACAAACAAACAACCACTAAATCATCCAACAACAATCAACAACAACTTCAACGCGCACACAAGCGCACAGTCTCTCTCTACAAAAAAGAAGAAGACAAATTTTAAATAGAAAATACATGCTTGCAGGTCGCGACATGTATCATTGTCGTTCTTTTTTCATTCCAAAGTAAAACTTATACGTTATACAATAGCTAGTCAGTGAAAGATTAAAAAAGTGGAATTTATTGGAGGCGCGACAGGCTGTCGCTTAGATAAAGTTAATCTTTTTGTTTTGGGAGGACTCAAAAAAAAAAAAAATTTTACAAATTACACTAGGAAGTGAAAATTTACATTTAGTTTTTATTATTATTGAGTGGAATCAAAAAATTACACTAGGAAGTGAAAATTTACATGTTGAGTGGACTCTAAAAATTGCACTAGGAAGTGAAATATAGAGTTAATTTGTTTATTGTTATTGAGAGGACTCATGGAGAATTTCACTGGGAGGTGAAGTATAAAATTAATTTGTTTATTGTTGTTGAGGGGACTCACAAAAAATTTCACTAGGAAGTGAAGTCATAAATTTATATTTGGAGAGGCTTTCTTGGGAGGACTCAAGGTGATTTTGCCAGGAGGCATGGATGGGGTGTTTAGTGCGAGCACATAGATGCGCGGACCACTAACACAATTACCCAAAATATATTCTAGGAAGAATAAGGGAATTTTTTTCTTTTGAAAAAGAATTAGGAGTTTGCTGGGAAGCTAGGGAAGAGTGTTTACATTCAACGACGTGTCGCCCGACCTAAGTCCTTTTGGTAGCGTTCACGTTTGTCGTACCGACATGAAATAAATTTTCAAAGAACGAACATGGCGCGCAGCTCATTATTTGCATTATTAGCGCATTAATTTAATTTGTTTCCTCTCTCGTTTTATTATTTTGCTTACATTTCAACCCTTTTAATTATACGAAAAAATTGAAAGAAGACGAAATTTTCGGTCGTCCGACTGCTGTTCACATTTACCACAGCAGTCGTTCGACAGAGCAAATTTAAAAAAAAATTGAACTTTAGAGCTAGTTAGACTGGTGATCACATTACAAAAATCTAACGACACGCCGCATGTTGATGAACATTTCGCTAGATGTGAACGGCCCTATTAGGAAGAAATCCATAGAAAATAAGTAAACACAGTTTGTTTTCAAAACATTGTAGAACCGAACTTCAAGTAAAAAAAATTCAATAATAGTAATATGTATGTAATATTTTAGTTTAGTGAAATCCTTGCCCTAGATGCCTCCTGCAAATAGATTTTATGTCAGATTAAAATTTAGAAAACTTTAGTTTCATTTCTTTTTTTTTAATCCAGACGATTTCATTTTTATTAGTAAGTCATTTATGGCATTAAATCCGCATTTGATGAATGACAGATCCTGGATGCGTTCAGAAATATATTTCCAAGGGTGGAAACACAAGAAGCATAGATTTTTCGGAATCAAGTGTAATACAGCATAATTTTAAATTGCGCCCCTATAAAATAAATTATCCTCCTATGGGGCGTGGCCCCCACGTTAGGAAACACTGCTATAGAGCATTATTAGTTGTATCTAACTGGTATTGCAATACGATGATTAAATGTGATTCTAAACAAATTTGAAATAAAACTGAATGATAAAACATTTACTTAAAATACTTAAAAAAAAATTTAAAATCCTGTCTATACTAAAACACTGTCTTTAACTTTCGGTTCTAAAATCCCACTTATTCAAATCCCTTTGTATTATAATCCAGTTTTTTGTAATCCCTTAACATTACGTAATTTTTTAAAATAAAATAAAACAACTTGTTATGAATGCAAAACGAGGATTATAAAAAACAGGCTTATACAAGACGAGATTATAAAAACCGAGATTTAAAAAATGGGATTAAAAAAAGTGGGAATACCTATAAAAAAAACAGAACTATAAAAAGTGGGATTTAAAAATGGGATTTTAAAAACAGAAATGTAAAAGCGGGATATTAAGCCTAATCCCTTTTTTTACAGTGTGCTTCACATGCGACACAACGATGTTGTGTATACATTTTCATTTTAATTGCACTAACTTAAATAAGTATGTAAAATGTACTTGTACATACCTATGTATTTGATGCATATATGAGATTGTGAAAACATTTTATTTTAAGGAGTTCCTAACTCAGATTGTATTTACTTAATTACTGCAGACAAGTTGAAGTATGCAAACGAATTTTTGATAAAATAAAATCATAAAAAAATTTAAATTATACATCAAAGAAAAATAAAGCAAGAAAACCAACCAAATCTTTTAAAAGCACCAAGTTAAACATGAACTTGTGTTTTTTTTTGTTTTTATATATATTTGGGATAAAAGCTATGACTTATTACATTGACCTATGACCTATGACCAAGGGTGTCGTTTGCTGATATGATATAGGAAGGTGTGAAGAAATATGATAAAATGGAATGGGTGTGATATGAATTTAAAACATAATAAATACAAACTTAAAAATAAAAAAAAAAAACATAAATAAAAATAAATTTGTTGTCGCGACAGTTTGTGGAGAATCAAGGTTTTGTGATTTACAACTTTCAACCATTTTTGTGTGCGTGTCTGAAGGAATGGAGGCGACCTAAAATTCAATGCCAAATTCAAACAGATAAAGAGCTACTTTTTCATGCAAGTATAGAGATACTTTTGGAGGATTTATCAATTCCTTGCGGGGGGCAGTTCTCGTGGAAAAAAATTTCTGTTTTAAGTGGTGAGACTGGGAATTGGTCTGACGACCTTTGGTGTGACATTTACTATAACGCGGGCTGTTACTATACTAACTTTCATAAAGTATACTCAGTTTCAGTTTATCATGAAGTTTGAAATAAACGGTTTGGAATTATGGTGTTTTAGCAAGGAGGACCATAATTGCAGATATTTTAAAAGCTTCTCGATCAATTTTAAATTATCTAAGTACTCTATGTTATTATTTATTAAATATCGCTCTTTTTTATGAAGATCAAGTCAGTGAAGCGGATCGAAATTCGTTATGTGAAAAATTTTCCGTTAATTAGTTGTGATAATTTCGAATTTATCGTTCAATGTTTTTTTTTGCTATGATTATTACTAATTTAACGAAGCAGTCCATCTAAAGCAGTAATAATTTATTGTCGCGAATGGTTTATTGCTTAATAATTTGCCGTTAGCTTATCGTAAATAAGTAAGAGAGTACCATTTTCTTTCTCTGTCAGTTTTTTTTAAGGTATCACGAAAATAAATATTTAATTAAACAGAATGATACGTATACGCCCGAGTGTACCACTGTTTCAAAAAATTTAAAAAATCACTTCGAGTCTATGATTTGACTTACATTATTTAAATTTTGTTTTTTTAAGAATATGGCCTGTCACTCAAAAAGGCACCTTTATGTTGCATGTCCAAGCTACTTTTAATTGTTTCCGATTCAAATAAATTGGGTTAAGTAAGAGAGATCCCAATTCAAAACATAGCTGCCGGAAACTTTGAGTTACTCATGGAACTTTATTGCCAGTAAAACGGAGGAACTATAAGTTGCTTGCCCTTGCCCACTTTGGGCAACATCTGAACAACTTTCGAGAATATAACTTTTTTTTTTTGTAAAGTTCACTGAAATATGTTTCTATGCATTTGGACAGGGCAATTTATTTTTTTTTATGTGCAGGGGAGGTCAGGTGTGAGTATAAATTCGGTGTTGATAGCCTTCGTCCAATTTGGCCTCCGTATTGTAAAATAAGAGGGTGTCAATTGTTAACCAAAATTAAAATTAAATTAATTCTAAATATCTTGAACAATATAAGTCTTAAAAAAAAAAACAGCTATATGTTTTGAAGACGATTAAACTTTTTGCTTTACGGTACTTTTTGATAAAAAATCAATAGTTACAGGTTAAATAGTTAAAAATTGATAAATAATTTCCAAAAAAATAATTATTATTAATCAATCAATTGAAGTTCACATTTTTTTCTTGAAAACGTTTGTCTATTTAATTATAACTGTTTTATTTTTGATTTCTCGACAGTTAATAATAGACGTGTTTTTTGTTAGCCCGGAGGGAATTGGACAAAAAAACGACGTCGGTGCTAAACAATCACCATGTTAAATACAACAACAATTAATCCCCGCTACGGGCTAAGTTGAACCCAGAGAATTCTCCGGGCTTAACTTAAGCACACAAAAAAAATGTGTTACCGGCGGCGGCGGCGGCGTGAATTAAATACTTACTATCGATAGTTTGTAAGAAAACTCCATTTTGTTTCTGAGACGCTGTCGCTAATCCATGTGGTCGTTTTTTACGTGCAATTCGCATCGGGGTTGTAGAAAAAAACACGCCTAATGTCTTAACGAAAGTTTTAGGTACTCTAATTCTTTAATAAAAAACCCTGACATATTGTAGTGTAAGTAAGTTCTAATGATAAATTATAAAATTTAAAAAAATATGTTTTTGAAATAAATAATAAAGAAATATATAAATAAATATATAAATAAATAAATTAAAGTTAAATAAATGAAATTTTATTTTGTCTAAGTCACATATGTACGTGCAAAATTAAAAAAATAAAAATAAAACAAAATGTATTAGTTATTAGTTTTTATTTTTATTTCGCTTAGTTTCAGTCGTTAGTCGTACAGTTGTTTCAACACCATCGCATGGTCTTAATTTCGATTACTTTTGAAATGGTCTCACACTTTTACCTACCAATTTAATTTCATACCCATATAATATTAATTAATATCTTGTGCATGTTTACCACGTCTTAGCCTTGAACCATAACAGCAAGTTGGTGCGATTCAGGTGTGCATTTTATTTAATTTATAAACCGAATTTGATGAAATTCATTTTTGCAACTTTCTGTTCAGAAAAAAAAAATGTGGAAATTCTAGAAGCAGTACCGTTGATTACATTAAGAGCAATCTTGTTTTTTTAATATTTAAAATAAGGAAGAAGATTAAATTTGTTTAATAAAATAACACTTTATTTATACATCTATACTATATACAATATTAGATTAATTAATTATACACATTTCGCTTTATTCAATATTACAATAACAACAAAATAAATTCATACTTAACTTAAGAATTGTATTTCCAGTTGTTTGAAGAAGTCAAACCTCTTTTAAAAAAAATCTATATAACATTAATTCACAAACTACTCAACCGTATAACCTTTTCATTTTTTAAAGTATATTTTCAACAACCTGACGACCGGAGCTTCAAATATCACGGAAATGAAAAACGCTACCCCAAACGAAACGACGGCATTTCCTAAAAATATAACCCAGATCATTAAGTTATTCAAATGTACAGTTCCGTCCATTTGAGACGATGTCAAAAGCATTATCACCGGATGGACAAGATATGTGCAATATGTCAAACGACTAAGAGGCAAAAGGCCAGGATACGAAAGCACCTTGTTAACGGGATTAGCCAAGCCCCAGCAGCATGAAAGTACAATCCAAGCAAGAGCAACGCCGAATGCTGTCGAAAAAGATAAAACCCACAGACCATTATCAAAAGTAATTCTATAAATTATTATTATTCTGTTAGAGTAGAATGTGATTCACCCTTAATGTTGATTTATGAAAAGGTCAAAGAATTTGGAGATTTTTTTTCTTTTTTTTTTTTTAGAAATTCCCAACTTACCAGTGTGCCCGATGCTGACATAAAATGCTGTGGCTATAACACTTAGTTCGCCAGACCAAACGCCACAGATAACCAGGAATAATAGCCCAAGACTGCCAGACCAGAGGAGCAAGTTCAGACGGAATGATATTTTTGGTGGAGTTTTATTAACGTGCACTACAAAGCCAACAATCATACCTGCAAAAATAAAAATAAATATGGTTAGACGTTAAAAGTTAGAGTGGTTTAATGTTACAGATTATAGGGTTGATTACTAGCAAATTGGATGACAATACTCTTGAGGCGAGAAGAGGAGAAGATTAATTTTAATTTCGAGGTTTTATTTACGTTTGTCCACAAATTACTTTGGCTTTCTTTATTCGTATTTATTATATATACACGATAAACGACATACCTACGTACATACCAAGAAAGGTGTTGTAATTTTCTGAGCTATTTGTAGACGATTTATTAAAATGGTTGGATTTATAAAATGTAAAGGTGTTTACATACATTTTATTCGTCGTTTGGTAAATTAAGATAATTAAGCTTAATAGTTTGAACTTTTTGGATAAACAAAAACTAAGATTAATATAGGTAGATTCATGTAGCTGATTTAAGTATTAAGTTTAATTAGGTGGTTTACATTCGAAGCATCACAACGCTTAGAAGTGATGGTTAAGTTGAAACAAGAAAAATCTCCGGTTATTATTTTTTAAGCCTCCATTTGTTTTTTTTTTTTCAAGACATGTTCATATTATGAGCACCGTTCATTGAGGCGGCATGCATTTAAAAGCCGAAAGCGTAAAAAATCATTTTTTTAAGACCTTGGCAATAAACGAACATCTCATTATTTAAAAAAATAAAAGGCACGTCTGGGTCGCACAATCTTGCTCTTATGTGCGATCACACAGTGGTTTTAAAGTCTTAATAATTTTAAAAACTTTTCATCTGATAAAAGAAATTTATTAATTTTTGGAGCCTATATTTAATACCACCTGCCAAAAAATATAGTCTAGTTTAAGGAAGTATTATAAGTGAGCAAATAAATATGAACAATATAGCACTGTCTTGAACTTTGCACATATGCATGGAATTTACAATTTAGACTAAATAAATGTAAAAAAATCAATAAAATAAAATTAATAAACCAAAAAAAGAAATAAATTGATTAAAAAAATATCTGAAATTGATTTGACACCAATGCAATGTACACCAAGTGATTTCTTATACTAATCTCAATTTATGAGAAAAAAAAATTAAAAATCGTTGTAGCGTTTTTAAAAAAAAAAAATAATTTTGTATATTTAAAAACCAAAAATTTGATTTTTCGAAAATTTTGATATGCAATATTATTCAAACTTATTAGGAGCTTTTGCGTAGAAAATTTCATGAAAATTGGTCTAACAGATAATGAGATAGTCTAAAACCAAAAAAATGGTTCTATGAGAGGCACTATTTTTAAGCGATAGATAATTATTTTTCCCAATAATATGGTAGATCGTTCTGATGTTGGTTCACACAAAAATTTGAATCAAAATCTTCGGAGCCGTATCGTTATTTTTTGTAAAAAAAAGTGTGGGGAAAAAACCGCTAGGTAGCAAGTTTAAAGAAAATCGATCCACCCGTTTAGGCTACACCCACTTTTTTCGACTTCACTATCATCGTAATGTCAATTTTGATCAAAATCTCGAGTTCGATTTTTCTTACGAATGCATAACTTACCATAAAGTACCTACACATAGATACATATATCGCAAATAAAAATGGTTAACTTTTTCGAAAAATTTAATTAATAGCTTAAATTTTTTTAAGGACATTAGAGATATTAAGGAATTCATTTTTGAGATATTCGCACTTGAAAGGCCACCTGGTCAAATAGTTTCAGCTATTAGTCAACCATAGTTTTTTTAATGAATTTTAAATTTGTTTTTAGTTTTTCAAAAAATTGTAAAAATTGTAAGAACCTTTATTTGCGGAATTAAAAAAAAAACTGTTTATCATCTGAAAAATTACCAAATCCTCAAAAAAGATCGTCCTTTGCAACGTGTTAATACAATAAACTGATCAATGCATGTATACCAATATAAATATTTTCGGAAACGCTATAGGTACGATTTTTTTCAATTTTTATTTGGAATAGAAAATGCAAAAAAAATCCTGTCCATGTTCATTTTGAAAAAACGTGACGCTTATTACTGCTCCGATACACCGTACAGGTCCTAGCGCATAAACATCAAAAAATGTATGGCTGACCAATAAATGAAATTAGTTGACCTTTTATAAAGATTAAGTAACCTTTTAAATTATATTTTTTGGTTCGAATTTATGGGATATAAATTGGGTGCTGAAAATCTATGAATGATAAAAATTCGTAAAAAAATGCATGTAGATTAGATTTAGATTAGAAAAGATTTTTATTGAAATTTCATATAAATTGTAAAAGCAAAATATAACAAAAATCGTAATAATGTAAAAAATTTATATATGGATGACCAATTTCTGAAAATAGTTGACCTTTTTTGACCTAGTACTAAACTGCTAGTTGGCATACTTTTTTGCGAATATCCCATAAATGAGGTGCTTAAATCGCAGACCCCAAAATCAATATGTTCATGTTTTCTCATGTTTGCTTAAAAAAAACATACCAAAATAGTTAAACCTGGGAAATAATAAAGGACAAACAAACAGAATTGTGAAATTGAAGTTAAAGTTAAAATAATTAAATATTTGGAAAGTCTTCATCTGAACTAAATAAACTATTGCATGCATCATGGTCGTGAATAAAAATACACGCACAGTGTGTCTGCTGTTTTTATTTTATTTTACCTACAGCCAAAAAAAATATTATTACCTACTGATGGATCATCCAAGTACCTACCTATTCCACAAACGAGTATATCGATTTTTGAATTTTCTGTGTTAAAATTATAAATGAAATACTCTCACATGTTGGTAATGGTTATTAGAATAAAATAAATATCATTCGGAAAATCGTGTATTTCATGTTTTTTTCTGTTTTGTTTTTATTGATTAAATATATCTCTATTAATTTGCATAAGTGAATAAAACAGTTTAAGTGTAAGCGTTGTGTTCGTAAAATGTTTTTTTTTATTTTTTAATTAACTTTTCTACAGTAGATATCAACCAAGCCTATCAAACATGCTATTGTTTTTCTTGATAATGAAAAGCAAATTAGATTCTCTGGATGAAAACCATGCGGGCAAAGTTCAATTAAAATTGATGAGGTAAAAATACAATAAATTAACTATATTATAATGGGAATGAAAATGCTAACCGCATCGCTTAGTTATACCACTTAGTTAAACGAAACTATATACAATGAGATAGAATTTAATTTACAAACAGCTTTGTGTAGCATTTTTTATTTTCTATGATTCCCAAAGGATTTTTTTAACCCTGTGAATGAAGTAGATGCACTCTAATAAGGAAAAAAGCTTGTTTTAGTACTTATACATATCTTTCACATATTTCATCCATATCACGTCTCACTATCTCATTCTAAACAAAGTCACTTTAGAACGTATTATCCACACGTACCTAAATGTATTTTTAAAATGCTCTATCTTCCTTTCTCAAAGAAATTCAAACTCACAGTGTCAAACATTTTTTTGTATCCTTACTTAAAAAAAAAAACAATTCGCAATGCACAACAGAATATACACACCATACACATTACACATTACACATACTGCGCCCTCCGCATCGCATCCCCGCATGACTTGTGAAAACTGGCAACTTTTCAAATAAAACATAATTTCCATCAGGACACAAAATGCTTCACACCGCAGCTCGTCATCAGTTTCACACAAAAGACAAAAGAAACAAAATAGCAACTTTAAACGAAAACTGACAAGTAACACTATAAATTCTTTCATTTGTTTTTGTTTTTTTTTTTGGAAATTCATTTGTTTTGTTGATTTTGTTTGTTTTCAGGATATAAACGCAAGAGATGCAGAAAATTATTTTTCTTGGCGCTTTTCATTTAACAGAGTCCTTCTGTCTTTTTGAAGAATCTCTAGTATGTATTTCGATTTAAGTCGACGATTATTTAAAGGGTGGAATGGAATAAGAGGTATGCACAGTTGGATTTTGTAGCTTGAAGCGCCGTTTTCAGTCATTTTATGGTTTTTAAGTAATTTTTGTTTTGACAATTTAACTTCGTTTTGTATAAAACATAATCCTTTCAATAATTTTCTAAATTTGATAAGCTGAAAGTAGCATCGATGTCTCCTTTAATTAGACTTTTTAACAACGACCTGATCAGACTACAGAATCTTAGCATGCCATATATGGGATATTCGAAAAAATACACCATCTTAAATAAGTCACAAAAGTTTTGTTGGATTCAGTAATTGGTCAGCCATGGGCGATTTTAAATGAACTCTTAATTGTTTTTAGCAAGTCATAGAGGTTTCTAATACCATATACATACATATGTGGGATATTCGAAAAACTAAGGCATCTGAAAGGTCACTAATTGGTCACAAAATTTCAGCTGGATTCAGTTATTAGTAAGCAATATACGATTTTTATAGATTTTTAAATTTTTCTGTCAAGAGATTGTTAGCAGTTTTTATATATGTGGGATATTCGAAAAAAGATATAACATTTCAATATTTGGTAAAAAATGTGAGTTGATTTCAGCAATCAGTTAGCGATAGGAGATAATGAATTATTAATAATGATTTTTCTAAGATTTTTCAAGGTCACCACCCGTTGGAGGATTGTAAAACCTCATATGGGGGATATTCGTCATTTGTATGTAAACTGAAAGATCATAAAACTCCAGTTGGTTGCAATAATATTGGGCATCCATAAGCGCTTTTAATGAATTTTCGAAGTTATTGTCAAGGCCATACGACCCTAAGTACCTCATTTATGGGATATTCGAAAAAAGTATGCCATATTAAAGGTTAATTATTGGTCATAAATTGTTAGTTAGTTTCAGCTATTGTGATTTTTTTAATTTTTAAACTTTTGTTCAAAATCAACCTCTTTAGAGGATGTTAACAACACATTTTTGGGATATTTTAAAAAATTTTATGACATCTTAAAGCTCAGTTATTAGTCAGAAAAGGTCAGTTAGTTTCAGTTATTGGTCAGCCTAGGTTATGATGAATTTTTAAATTTATTTTCAAGGTCGTAGAGATGTGTGGTATTTGAAAAAAAATGTTTTAGAAATCGAACTAATGAATTTACAAAATCGGTTACTTTTATCAAAAAAGCCTGACTTGCTTCAAAATCTTATTTATGTTAAATTCTTTTTTTGTAGACAATTTTCTCCAATGTCGTTTATCCAACGTGCTATTGAAGCAAAAGTTGTAATGAACAAATGAGAGCTCTTGCTGGCTGCAATATTCATAATAAGTTGATAAGTGAAATAAATGACAAGTTGTTGGTATAATAGGGTATAATATAGGTAGATAATAGGTATAGATAGAACACATGACGGAGTGTAGTTCGACATACTTATCTTATTTCTATTGTTCATGCCGATACTTGGGAATGAAATAGAGGAGAACCAAAAAAAAAAAAAACAAAAAAGCACTCACTCACCCACAATATATGACCCGACTCTCTGCCAGGGTTTATCGTATAGAAAATTGAACGATTCAAAAGGATTCGCCACTTTGTGGGTGTAGTTGTAATGTATCGATATCATGCCTGATATACCCCATGAACTCACCAGACATGTCAAAAGGATCAAAATTGTTGTTTTAAGATATCTAGGAAAAAAAATTAAAAAAAAAACAAAATATTTTATGTAACTGACCTTTAAAAATGTATACGAGTATATTTTGCTTACCTTGTGGAGAAAACTAACAGCAGTGTTGCCATAATATAAAATTGCATATCATTTGCCATATACCAAGACCAAATCATACACATCTGGTTAAGTGGAAAGAAATTATTAATGTAAATGATATTACGCCACCAATAATTGGAGCAAGTCTCCACAGCAAATTTTGGTTGGAATACAGATCTGTCGAATGTATACCTGGGAAAATTGAAAGAAAAAAAAAAAAAAAAAAAAACAATTGAGATAAAATGAGGAAGATATTCTGGTCACATATTTCTGTTGAAAATTTTGTTTTGTTTTGTTTTGCTTCGGAAATAAGGAAAGGAAAGGATGTTATATCAAGGATACACATTAAACATGATACTGCGACAGTTTGAGTTTGAGGGAGGACAATGACTTAACATAATATTATAATATAATATACATAACGTTATTATGCAAATAAACTCGAACAGGGTAAAAGGATACATATCATACCAAGACAAGAAATATTTATGGTCCTCCTTCCCGACATTATACATATTACAATTTATTTATAAGAATAAATATAAATATAATCCCCATTGAAAATATAATTTCGTTTACGGTGAAACATTAGGAAAGGTATGTTAGTAAATACTAAATAGCAAAAGTGTTGAACTAAAAATTTCAATAAAAACAAAACTAGAGTTCTATTTATATCTGCCATAGATATTGGTACTTGGTAGAACTGGGGCATACAATCATACATATATAGACATTAGGGTGGTCGTTAAAAAATAGTTAATCTTGGATGGGTCTAAATCAGCTCCGAATGAAGGAAAAAAAAAATATTATTTTTTTTTATTTTCATCTCCTATAGTCCCTGTAAGTATAAAAATAATTAAGCTATATTTAATTCAATACAAGGTGATTCACGTAGAATGTCACCAAAAGTTGCATGTTATAGGCAAGTTATGCAAGGTACTATAAGGATATTTATGGATTCGTAAAAAAAATCGAACTCGAGATTTTGTTGAAAGTTGATATTACGATGATAGCGAAGTCGAAAAAAGTGGGTCTTGAAATTCTGTCTGTTTGTCCTTTCGGCTGTAGCCTAAACGGTTGGATCGATTTTCTTTAAACTTGGTACCTAGCGTTTTTTTAGCACGATTTCCGGTTCTAAGCCCAAAATTTTGACCCCAAAATTTTGACCCCAAAATTTTGACCCCAAAATTTGGGTCTATATGACTTTCAGAAGAACATCGTCCACTTACTCGCGGTCGAAGTTCATCTTAGAGCCAATTCGTTATGTTGAGAAAAGAGACCAAATATTTGATCTTTATTTCAGAGAGTTTGTCCAGGTCGTCGAAGAATGATTTACCAAATGACTGTAATCTCATTCGGCCTAGAGCGGAGCATTTACAACGGAAGTGAGTACCTGTTTCCTTTTCCTGCTGGCCCCACAACTACGACAGTAAGTGTTGTGAAGGATTCCCAGCTTTGCCGCATGCTCTCTTAATGCCCAGTGTCCAGAACAGATTGCAACGATCCTGGCTATTTCTCGCCTGGGTTTGCAAATTAATTTGTTCGGGATCTGTTATAGGTGGGCTAAATCTTTCTAGAAGTAATGCAGTTTGTTAAACTACACTACCTGTGGTTTGATTCTTTAAGAACAATTGAGAATATATGTATATTGCGCTTCATAACCCCAAGAGGAATGTTGACTCTCTCCGCAAGTGAACTATGAATAGCTGATCCTTGCCTGGCCAGTTCATCCACATACTCGTTTCCCTCAATGCCACAGTGACCCGGAACCCAGATAAAATGGTATGAAAAAAAAACTGGTATGGAAAATTTAATTTTTCTCAAAAACGGCTCCTACGATTTTGACTAAAATTTTTATGTGAGCTAATTTCAATACATTCTATATCATATTATTGAAATGAAAATTGTATCTATTATCTAAAAATGATATCTCTCATAGAACCCTTTTTTTGGTTTTCAACTATCTCATTATCTGTTCAAGCAATTTTAATGAATTTGTTTACACATGACCTTCTGATAAGATCAAATAATATTGCTTATCAAAATTTTCAAAAAACCAAATTCTGGATTTAAAAAAAAAAATAAAAATTAATTTTTGAAAGTTCGATATTTCGAAAATGGGTAGATGGTGTTTTTTTGAAAATTAATTTTTAAATTTTTAATAAACATACAAAAATGGCGTACCAATTTTTTTTCTTAAAAATGTTTTCAAAATTGTATACATACATACATATGTATATAAAAAATTAATAAAAAAAAAAAAACACTCCTGATATTGATTTTTTATTCAATTCAATTATCTTTTATCTGATAAATAGTTTTTAAAATAGTTACGGTCGTATTTAATTTATAAACGATGTCTAACTTTGGACGGACAACCGTCCAAGTTTCAGATAAACATACATAAGTCGTGGTTTTTATTTTTAATTTTTAAAATAGTAGGGATTTTGAATTATTTTTCACTCTCAATAATTTTCACTCTCAATCATTTTTTTTGTTATGAATAAAAAAGGCGATAAAATTTAAAACACCGGTGGTACATATTTTTCCGAATGCTTTTAATGCACTGAATCCAAACTTTAAACTCAAAATTATTCTATCATGTCAAATATTTGCAATATTGTTATTTTTGCATTTGGATTCAGTGCATTCGGAATAATAATTTAATATATAGCTTTTTCCTGGCTTTTATTATTTATATGTATATTATATTACACTTTTCGGTTACAATCAAAAAATAAGCTGTCAAAAACTAACTAATTGAAAGTGAATAAACCGAAACGATTTATCAATGCTCCATTAGAGCCAAATATAAATTTTAAAAGTTTTAAATAAAATAGAAAATTATTTAAGGATTACTTCCAACTTAAATTACTAAATGAGAGTGATTAAATTATTTTTTTAATGTATGACTTTCGCAATTTTAATGGCAAATTTTAATTTATTGGTTAGTCAATAAATAGTGGATTAGTCTTTAGCATAAGTGCTGTGTTAAAAAAAATCTGGTGCAAATTCCGGTAACGGGTAATAATTAATTATTTATAAATATTATTATTTGAATATACTCACTTTAATGAAAGTTCATAAAACATAACGACAAACAAGTAAGCCGGTGTTAATCTAATGTACCGATAAATGACAATTAGAAAGCTCTTATTAATGCTTTTTCCCAAAAAGCCATCACCCTTGCAATGTTCGGTTCGTTTATTTTTATCCTGTCTGAGGAAGAGTAACGTCACTAGAAATCCACTTATAAAAAAGAAAGTGTCCACGGAAAATGTTGCATTGCCAATAAATTGATATAAAAAATTTCGTTCTGTAATTACGCGCAGAAACTGAAATAATAAAAAAATAACATTTACGTGAAAATATTTATATATTATAAGAATTGAGAGGTGGCATAAAACAAGCGTCATTTGAGATCTAATAAAAGATAAAAATATATGTACTTTTACGAAAAAGCAAAACTACATTAATTTTTATTTTACTTTATTTTATTATATTTTATTTTATTTTATTTTATTTTATTTTATTATATTTTATTTTATTTTATTTTATTTTATTTTATTTTATTTTATTTTATTTTATTTTATTTTATTTTATTTTATTTTATTTTATTTTATTTTATTTTATTTTATTTTATTTTATTTTATTTTATTTTATTTTATTTTATTTTATTTTATTTTATTTTATTTTATTTTATTTTATTTTATTTTATTTTATTTTATTTTATTTTATTTTATTTTATTTTATTTTATTTTATTTTATTTTATTTTATTTTATTTTATTTTATTTTATTTTATTTTATTTTATTTTATTTTATTTTATTTTATTTTATTTTATTTTATTTTATTTTATTTTATTTTATTTTATTTTATTTTATTTTATTTTATTTTATTTTATTTTATTTTATTTTATTTTATTTTATTTTATTTTATTTTATTTTATTTTATTTTACTTTTATTTTATTTTATTTTATTTTATTTTATTTTATTTTATTTTATTTTATTTTATTTTATTTTATTTTATTTTATTTTATTTTATTTTATTTTATTTTATTTTATTTTATTTTATTTTATTTTATTTTATTTTATTTTATTTTATTTTATTTTATTTTATTTTATTTTATTTTATTTTATTTTATTTTATTTTATTTTATTTTATTTTATTTTATTTTATTTTATTTTATTTTATTTTATTTTATTTTATTTTATTTTATTTTATTTTATTTTATTTTATTTATGTTCTTATTTTATTTTGGAACACCTCACGAATGTATTCGTTCCAAGCAATCGCTTACCCTATTTTCTCCAATGACGAACATCTGCAAATACGTATGCACCAGAATTGTCCACAGGACTGACAAAACTCTTAACCCATGAACACAACTAGTTTGATTCTGTTAAAATAATCTTTATTAAAGTATATGCAAATTAAAAAATTCAACCATAGCATCAGTTTCTCACCTCAACCTTCTGATCCATTGAGAGAATCGTGCCGGCGTTTCTTTGAAATGCAAAACACAAAAGTACCTCTTGGTGTATTCCTTAAACATTAAAGAAAGATATGTTTAGTTTATAGGTGTGTTAGAATAAAACAATAACTATTTTTAGTATTCCAAGCAGTCTTTCAATATTGTATATAATATAATACCAACCCAATTCGGTTTTTTTCATCCCACCAGTAGAGAAATCGACATGATTGGCATTAACATCACTGCATGCCTGTTTTGCTATTACCCCCTCATTTCCTGGCAAGGCTTCCTGTTTGACTTCCGCTTGGATAGCTGATGCCTGCTTTTTATCCTGTTGGTTATTCTTCTTGAGATCAGCCTCTATATCAACATTATTGTTATCGATTTTGGTAGTTATTTTTGTCATTTGATATATTTCGTATGCTTTGCCATTGAAATCAGGATTAACTCCGATTTTAGGATCAACCTTAACATTGTTTGTCATTTGTCGAATTCTTTTTATTTCATTGAGATTCGATTCATAGCAAGTAGCAGCTAAAACTATTCCCACAAGTCCTATGCAGAAGGTGCTGAAATTTATTTGATGAATTTCGAAAAAAAGAAAATAAATTAACCAATAAATTATTTCTTACAAAAAGAAAACAAATTTAGCATCCTTCCATAGACAGTATTGTCCTGGAACAATACGAACAGACTTGACGTTTACATGAGTGTTGTTGTTGGGTATCAGTCCTGATGTAAGCATTTGGGCATGTGGATCTTGTTTAAGAATGGCTTCGACATCTCGAGGAATGCAGGACTTTGGCAGACATTCACCAAGTTGTATTTCAGCTGTCTAGTTTAGAAAAAAAATAGTTAGTTCACTAATAATGGATAAGATGTAGACATATTAATTATATATTTTTTGTCTTAATGGCTTTTTCAATAAGTTAAATATGCGTTATGTAGGTTTGTTTCTATCCAACTAAGGTATTTTGCTTATTGACAAATTAAAATGAACTTCATCGCTGAAACCGAAAATTGGAGTAAAAGAATCTTTTACGTATAAGAACTTAACCATAGCTTAGGAACCATACTAGCTATAGACTAGGTACTAGCTTTTGTACTCGATTCTAACGAAAAGTTAGTAAGTACCTTAAGATTTCGAATGTCATGGATTTCAAACGGTTATCCAAAAAGTCCAAAAACAACAAAAAGGCTTAGATCTTGAATCATTGAATTATTGGACGGATTTTTGATAAGAAATTAAAGAAAACACAAACCCATTTAGCTAAGAAAAAACTGTTTTTTTTTTTTTCGCCACGATAACGAACCAGAAAATTCATCTAGAATTGTCGCTGCCAAGCCCACCGTTCTCCCCTGAACGTTCAACCTGAACGGAGAGGTCGTCACCGAGACAGAGGTGTATTTTGTAGAGTTTGAGATATTTTTTTTCTTTTGGAGGGGTTAAAAGGGGTTTATGTTAAAAAAAACTTGAAAAACTTGTATGTATTCAGTTCTATTATTAAGCTCTTTAGACTTAGGAAAAATTACAGAACATTTTTTAATTTATGATTCACCTACAAATCGAGAAAATCGCTATTTCAACTACATAATATGTCGCCTCCACCATTGGCTGATAAAATAAGCTGCTAGACTTTAGGTTTAGATTCCTCCTATATATACAACATATTTTCATCATACATCGCTGTCGGCCTATTAACAAAATACCAAATATAATTTCTAGGTGTTTAAACAAAAGCACCATGTCTCAGAACAAACAATAAATTCAATTTACACAAATGCTATACTTTTATACCTTGTTCAATTTGAGACAAGAACAACTTTAATCCCCATGCATTAAGAGTTCAAATACTGACAAGTTTAAAAGGACTTAAGGCATCAGCTTTAGAAGGGAAACAACAAAACATGACACGCAAACATAAATAATGTATGTGATCTGAGATGTCGTTACATTCAATAAAACACGATAATACTGTTTAATGAAACCTTTAAAGAACTTAAAATTGACACTTCATTATTGTGTGATCTGAATAACTCAGGGCATATGTACTAGTTTTTTTCCGAAATCATGTACGTTTTCAAAATACATACAGATGTACATAAATTATAATATATTTAAAACGACTTGGCTATATGTATGTGGTTTCAGAGCTAATTTATAATAATTTATTTTTCTCTGAGCGTATTTTAAAGGTAATTTAATATCACTATCGAATACGTTTTTTAAGATAATTTTTTCTTATTACTCACCAAATTATATGGCGCCCTAGCAGCAATATGTATAGTTGCCACATAAAATTCAAATTCAAATTGCTTTTGCTCGTCTTGGAATTCTTGTTGGTTGATTTCCATACAGCATTGTCGTTGTCCCAGCCATTTATTGCTTCCAAAGAAAAGTTGCCCCCGGTAATGGCCTGACGAGTCATAAGCTGGAGATAAAGACAAAATTTAAATGGATATAACTAAAAGCTTTGCTATTAAAAATATGTCAAAACACAACAAACAAGCTTAAGCTGAAGTGTTCTTTAAAAGCCGGAATATAGTATTTGATTTTGAAATAATCTATACTCACAGTGTTGTATACATTTTTTGCTATAATTTTTTTTTTTTTTTGAAAAATTCTTAAAATAAAAAAAAAATGCCAAGAAAGAAAATGTGATTTTTAAGAGTTATTTTAAATTATGTACACTTTATAAAAATCATAATATCAAATGAATTGAATTTTGCTATCAATATTACATTGCAATAAATCTTACACATTGTTTACAAGAACCTGTCACTGCGAGTAAGGTTTGACAGATTTTTTCCCACAGCACATTAGGTATAATATTCGTAGATACCTTAATGTGCTAAAACTGTATTATGTTTGAAAAGACTTCCCGACATGTTTACATACATATATAAACTAAACACCCCTTAATCCACCAGACCATTCCCTACAAACATTAAGATGAACTTAATAAAGATAGATGATGGGCAAATATACATATACATACATATGATTTGGAATACAATACAAAAAAAAATTAATCGGTGTTTTATCCCAGAACAAAACAAATAAATATCCTTAGCTGCCGCAAAGCTATTCGTACGTATTCCTGATGGTTATTTGCCTGTGAGCAAATGAAATGTATCACAAATTAAGCAAGCAATAAAAAAATGTGCAAATGTTTTGGATATAACAAATTGATTGTACATATAATTTAACTTTAGATGTTGAAATTAAATCATAAATCAGTTGAACAGGGCAATTTTCCACATGAATTGCTGATGCATTCCGATAATATATACGGAACGGATGCGAGTTAAATGATGTATGTATGTACATATATTATTATGACGTAACTTATGGAATATGGTTGTGATATAATACAGGTACTTATAAATAGGAATAAAGTATTTTGATCTATAGAGCTTTATGTTTTAAAAATAGGTTATAGTTAATAATAGAATTTATATAAAAGTAGGTATAACTACGCGGGCGGGAATTATGCAGTTGACGCATAAAGTGCTTGACTTAAAAATTTAAGTTCTTAAGTTCTGCGGCTACTTAGAAGTAATTTGGGAGAAACCAAGATATAAGAAAAGTAAGGCAGCGGTGGGCAGGTTTCAATAAAATCACTTTCTATTTTTTTTTTCTCTTTCATCGGAATAAACCCTGAAAATTTCATCGAAATTGTCAGTTGTCGAAAACCAAGAAACAATAAAAGTGGGCGTGGCAGTGGGCTTCTTTTCCTTAAAATATTTTTTGTTTCCAAAAACCAAGAAATAAGAAAAGTGAGCGTGGTAGTAAGCAGATTTCAATAAAAAAAATTTCAAAATTTATTTCTCGTTCATCAGAAGAAACCCTAAAAATTTCATCCAAATTGTTAGAACCGTTCTCGAAAACTAAGAAGTGATAAAAGTGGGTGTGCCACTGGGTGAATTTTTCCAAAACTATTTTCTGTTATTTTTCTCGTTAAGCCTAGTACGCTGCTGATGCGAAACGAAATTTTTCATTGGTCTCCAACACGACAGCGAAATGCTTACATCAAAAAATTACCCACTAAAAGTGTCACCAAGATACCAATTGCAAAAACAAAATACAGAAACACAACGCACAAAAATCAGAAAGGGGAACGCTGATATGAAAGAAACAACATATACAAACACGAATACAACTCAAATGTCACTTTTCCGTATACAATAAATGGTCTGGACAATTAATTCTGTGCGAAAAAAGAGACTTCTCCAAATAATACAATAATCAATTTCGCTCATCGAACTACGTACTGCAAAACGAAAAGCATAACGAAATTTTTCGTTTATGCATTTCGTTGTGTCGTTTTTGTATGGGAGTTTTCGTTTCGCATGAGCAGCGTACTAAGCTTTAATCTAAACACTCTCTGCTAATGTCAACCAAATCGTTATAGAGCTGTAAAGGGGAAGGTATGATATAACATTGGAAGACGATATCAGCCAAATGGCCGCCACGGCTACGGTTGCAGCACCATATCCTGTTCATGAATTCTTCCATGACCAATTCGTACATTTGCGGCTGTATGTCCTCGATAACTTCACGAATTCCATCTTTAAGGTCTTGAATCAATTGTGGAGCATTGGCATAGACCTTATCTTTCAAGTGGCCCAAAGAAAAAAGTCTAAAGGTGTTCAATCACAAGATCTCGGTGGCTAATTGTGATCACCTCTTCGAGAAATAACACGGTAAGGAAACTTTTCTTGCAAAATTGCGATTGTGTCGTTGCTTGTGTTGCACGTAGTCCCATTTTGTAGTGAATTTTAACAATTTCAATGCGTTGTCGAAGCGTGTATCGATCCATTTTTAGTAATGGTGTTATTTTTAATTGTCAAATGTCAAAAGATGGCAGCTTCAAAAGTGACAGCTGCCCAAATAGCGGACTAATCAAAATGAAACCTCTAATTGGAAAACCCTTTATATATATTATGTTCAAGAATTACTCATTTAGAGTAATAAGATTAGGTAGTTAAGAAAAACGTGAGAGATTAGTAAAAAAAAATTCAAATACATAGTCTCTTTGTCATTATTTAGCTAATTTTGCTAAATTTGTTTAACTTTAATATGAACCATAACATACTTACAAGCATTTTATTTTTATATTGCTATACAAAAAAAACATACCTTTTTGTGCCCACTCGCTGTTGCTATTTAGCGCCGAAAGATAAGAAGTAATTTCCGTGGCACAAGCCTGAGACACTTTATTTCGAATCTCTGATGGCTGCCAGAAGAAATGATCATACAAATTCACCATTAATTGAAAAACATTTATGTGCACATGAAGAGCATCTGCTGTAGAATTGTCATCAATATCCCCAAAGAATGTACTGATACTGTTAAAGTGATTGCCAAATGTCTTTTGTTGTTCGTCCTTCAGATAGTATTCATGTCCACCCTTGATTTTGGATTTATTCTTTGATAAAATCTTAAATATATGCGGACTCACTGGATCTCCTGAAGTTGCCGAAGCTGTTAAGCTTTTATCAGTTGATATTGCCACTGCTGCCATTGGAGTTGTTGCTTCTGTTGATGATAAATGAGTTGATGACGTTGATGTAGTGGACGTTGTCGTCGTTGTAGATGTTGCCTCGGTAGATGTACTCATTGATGAAGTGCGTAGATATGACTCTGTTGACATTGGCGTTACATATGTGCTAACGACACTTGGTGTTATCAATGGCTCTTCGGAATATGTCAAGTCCTCGTCGTTTGTGTTTCGTAGCAAATGCCGTTCTTCTGAATTTAAATCTCCATTTGGTAATATGGCATCGTGTACATCTTCTAAGTCACCCAGATTGAAATCAAATGCCACTGTATGAGCATTATATGCTTTGACAACAGGAATTTTTACATATTCACTTGACTTATCGAGAATGGCATAGGGTTTTTTTTTAATTGACTTTGAGGGTAATACTTCGTGTGTATTTAATTCGAGAGGGTCGTTTTCGACCTCATGGAGAATGGTTATGTTATTTCTGTCAAATTCATCTCCAAACGTCAGATGGAAATTCATATAAAATACAACAACGAGAACTGAAACATATTTTTTGGACTTCATTTTGTAACAGTTGGGTTTTTTTTTTTTTTGGGAATGATTTTGCTCGGCAATATCACTTTTTCCTAAACATTTTCAAAATGTGTTATTTTAAGCGGTTATAGGTAATGAGGTCTGAAAAGAAAAAAACTTGATATTTTTTTAAACATGCACAGACGCAGAGATAAGAAATAAATTTATTTGTTAAAAATAAAATAAATAAAAGTTAATTATATAACTTTCGATGATTATACCAACTACCGTTCATACACACCCTGCTATGCTAATTTTTTTTTGTTTATTTGTATAGGCAGACTTTTTTTTATAAAGATGCCAAATGACTGAATACGCTTGGGTGCTATTGGATCAACGTGGATAAATGATTACAGGGGTACATGTAAACAAGGCCCATATTTCAAAAGTACATCATATATATATAACCTCTTAACGTACTTATACATATTGAGTGACATATTGGACGCATGGTTGTTTGTATATAAACATCTCCCTGCATTATTGAAGATACTCGTCATATATGTATGATTTTTATTGTCATGGGAATTTTAAGTGAAAAGATTGTTTTTAAAATGTTTTACAAGCCAGCAGGGAGTCAGTCATCAAAAAATAATATGTTTTGAAAAAGTTTATAAAGATAAGTAACTTTTAAATTAGTTTTTAGGGTTTTGTTTGTCTTCCTTTAAATGACATACCTACCTCTTCGTAATGACTTGAATGGAACACGGTGCTATTTTAAATATTTTTCAAATCTATTGTAGGGTTTAGCTGCTTACTTTTATCCGTTATGAGCTGCGTTTTATTGGTCATTTTAAGCTAGCCCAGCAATACAAGTACCAAAAAACGCTTTAGAAACTTTTATGTTTACTCTTTATTTCTCTGGCTGTGCTCGCAAAGTATTCTTGTTTCGATGTTCCCACAATGCATAATTTTATGTCTTCATTATCGACAAGTCGGGAAATTTTTGGTGACTATGACATTTCAGCCATCCTATATTTTTATGTATAGAAATTATATAGATCAAAATATCACGAAAAATAGTAAATTGTATTTTTCTGAAGTAAAAATAATTTCCGGATTTTTAATCGGACATGTCAATTGTCTTGTGGCGCCGCGTTTCAGTTTTCCTAAGCTAAAATATCATAGAACACATCCTTTTTTTTTCTTTAGTGAAAAACAGCATTTAAGTTCAAGTCATGAATAATTTTCAGTGGCGCCATCTTCATCTTAATAATTCCAACTTTACATTCATATCAACTATTTTGCTGGATTTTTTATCGGCACTTTTGGTTTATTGTTTTTGTTTACCGAGGGAAATTTTACTGCGATAGCTGTAAATTTATCAAAAAAACGCGTCTAAAGTTTGAGATCTCAACACGTGGTAGATAGCAGGTATAAGTATGCACGCTTTCTAGTTTAAGTGCTTTTTTCCTCGGATGTTATTTATTCATTTATTTAATCAAACAATTTACAAAATAGATTTTTATAAATATTAAAAAGCACTTGATGCTTCATATACCTTTCTTGTATTTATTTAATATGTTTGTACTAAAATTAGTTGAATTTATTTTACATTTAAAAGCTTTTGAAGTTATAACAATTAATTTGTTTTTACTAATTAATTACGTATGTGTAGATATATCCATTTCCATCGAAAGAGGAGAGGGGAGAAGATATCCCGGACCCGGGTTTTTCGAGGGTAGATATTTATTAGTTATTTATTTATTAATTGATATATCGATCTGCTGATTAGAAAAGTTTTACATTATTCAGATTTATATACAAAACAAATGTATTTACATTTTGGGAATTATTCCGATATGTTTTTTACGATAAAAAATAACTGCTCATGCCATACAATTTTTTTAGCAATTTATGAAAATCTTATTTTTCTTAAAAACACGCCCACAACTTAAATTAAATGCACGACTGCTCATGATCTTGCTCTTATCTGTGATCATACTGTATTTTTAGAGTGTAAATAGTTAAGAATTTTAGATCTTTTCATCTGATTTTAAAAGGCATAAATTAGTTATGGGAGCCTATATTACATGCCCAATATAGCATCGTTTTCAACATTATGCATAGAACTTACACTTAAAGACTGAAAAATTGTAAAAAAAAAACAATATAATTAGAAATAAATTTATTAAACAATTTCTGAAATTGCTTTGCCACCAACGCGATGAACACCATCTGTATTTTTACACAAATCTCAATTTATGAGAAAAAAAAATTTAAAATTCGTTTGAGCGGTTTTTAAAAACAAATAATTTTTTATATATAAAATTAAGAAAACATTTTTAAGAAAAAAATTGTTACGCGATTGTTTAGTTTTTATTGATGCGGAGTTAAAAAAAATTGATTTTAAGAAAAAAAAAAAACACCATTTTCGAAATATCGAATTTTCAAAAAAATACGAATTTTTTTTTAATTTCAAAATTTTGTGTTTTTGAAAATTTCTATATGCAATATTATTCTTACTCTCTTCTGTAAAAAATTTCAATGAAATCAAAACAAGTGAAACAAATAATGAGATAGTCGAAAATCGAAATTTTGTTTACATTAATGTGATAGATCTATCAGATAGATCATTCAGATATTAGCTCACATAAAAATTTTAATCAAAATCTTAGTGGTCGTTTTTGAGAAAAATGAGATTTTTTCGACCGATTTCAAACCCTTGTATGGAGGTACCGTTATTTTTCGTTATAAGCAGAATAATTTTTATTTATTTATAACCTGCTAGATAAAAAATTCCTAAGTGCTTAATTTAATAAAAATCGACCAAGTTAAATTTTCAAATTTTTAAGTTGAAATTGAAAATCGACCCACCGTTCAGACAGAAAACTTAAAAAACTTAACAGTTTAATAATGAGATCACATTTTTTATACAAATGCAAAACAGTTCCATTGCATTAAGTTATATAAGTACACAAAAAATACTCTAACAATTTACAAAAACAAAGCTTATTCTTTACGCCGCTTGTGCTAAAATTCGGTTTCTCGAAACTTCGTATTCAAAACCAGTATTAATATTCTATCAATCCGTTTTTCTGTGTTTTTTTATTCAAAAATTTATAAATCTCAAAATCAGTACGTCTACCCAAATATACATAGGTATAAAAATAACTTTGTATCCCATGGACAACGAGTCAAATTGTAAATGTTCAATGTAATTTTGTACCGTTTATTTTTTCCTTACTCTTCAGGGGGGCAATTTGTTAAATTAGTTAGATATTCATAGAACCAATTTATTCAAATAGTCTCTTATCAATCAAAGAAATCTTTTTGGAGAATGGTTTCCGTGAGAGTTATTGCCACAAATAACGAGAGAGCACCACATAGCCATATACATCAAGAGGAAATATAAGGCGGGTATACGAAAAAGAAAAGAAAAGAATAGATATTTTTGTATCTCATCTTCCTTGATCCTTGAGAAAGTCCTTTGTCTATTATCTATCTATTACACTCACCAAAGTATTATTTTCATGCCAAAGTCTTGTAAATTTGTGATAAGAATAAATTGCAAGAAATTGTTGCAATACATTACCTAACATTTCACTGTGACAAAAAAGCAACATTGCCAAACCATTTTTAGAATATTCGCTCAGATGTAAGTTAATAGCCTAGTCACCGCCACCATTCACATCATCCACCCACAAGCCAGAGATAAATATTTTTCTGAGCCAGAATGACAAACTAAGCACCGTTATTTATTTTCCAATATTGGTGACAGAATGAACTAAGAGTGTGTGCCATGAGACTCTTATAAATATATAAACTGACCTAGAAAGAAACAAATCACCCAGTATGGTGCTCATGCAATGCCATGAATCAATTTGAGTTTTATGAAAACTGCAAGGTGATATACTTTTGTTCTTTTTTTTTCTTCTAAGCTATTTATAGCTTTAATTAATATTTAAATGATTTGTTTAAATTATGACAAAGGGTTTTTGTTGAAACTTAAAAGTCCCGCATATGTTAGGCATTTTACTTTGCCTTCATAAATTTATGAAAATTGATAAATCTAAATTATTGGAAATAAAATTATGTCAATACTCTCCTTATATCTTTTGATATTTATAGCCATAATCCAATTTTATGAAAGATAAGGGATACAATATGCCAAAGAATATGGCGATGAATAAGTCAAAAATGTTAATCCAGCTTCAGCACAATGTTCTGAATTTGAATGCAATAAAATTGAACATTTTTTGAAAATAAAAATCATAATTCAGATTTGTGTTTCATAATTATTTTTTTTTTATAAACGACAAGAAAGAGGAAAAATTTAAAATAATTATTTTAAACTTTATCCTTTGGTTGGGTTAAGTCAAAAAAAATACATAGACCCCTTCCCATACGATTTTTTCTTGTCTTGACCCAACCTACACGCCCCAACATTGTCTCTCATCTCTTGCAAAACACCTTGTATAGCTATTTCCAGTACTACAAGTATGGCAAGTTATGGATTCGTAAAAAAAATCGATCTCGAGATTTTGATCAAACTTCTCAAAAACATCAGTGATTTTTAAACAAACTTATTCGCACATTTTCCAAAGTTGGACAGTTGTCTAAAGTTAGACAGTGTTTATAAATAAGATCATATGTGTTTTGAAACACTTTTCGCTTTCAATACTTGCGGATTGAGTGTTCTGTGATTTTCGATCGGATTGGAAATTTTTGACATTTGAAATTATTATTTAGTCTAAACTGTTGAATGAACCTTAAAACAAACAAAAGATACCTATAGCTTCAGTGGAAGCAAATGACATCGCTTGCATGCGTTCCTCAATTTCCATAATGTTAGAAAAGTCTCTCAATTTCCTGTGGTATCTTCTCGTCGATAGAAGCTGAATATGACGATTGTGAGCCTCTTCTTCCAATTCTATTTAGTGAAGCACCATGGTTAAATCCATCTTCTTTATCGCTATAACTGTAGATAGGGACATGTACAATGTCCACAGATATTAATGACTAATGAGTAATATTCTTTCTACACTTTAAACTTCTCAACTCATATTTCAGCTAGAAAGACACGGTATTGTACGTATATTATTAGTTTTTTTTTGTGATTTATGATGTAATTCGGAACGGAAATCAGAACAGGGGTGATTGTCTAACTTTAGACAACTGACCAACTATGTAAAATGTGTTCAAAAACCTCGTTTATTGTTGTCTTATAGATGCCTAACTTAGACACATGAGTAGATTATCTTAACCATGAATAATGTGATATTTATTTTTATTGAATAAAGCATATTTCCACCAAATTGAAAATAGTTAGACAGTGTCTTAGTAGACAAAAATCTAATAAATACGACCATGCATTTTCAGAAATTTAAAATCTGGTATTAAAAACGATAGGTATCGCACATTGTATTTGGCCATTAAAAGCGCCAGTAGCACATTTTTTGTGTAAACGCTCCAATATCAAATCAAGGTGAAATCATCTTTACGATTTTAAAAATGATTTTGAAAAAGCCACAGATGTGATTTCGACTATTATGCCCTTAACAAATTTAAATTTTATTGCGAATAAAATAAAGTTATTTTTTAAACGATAAACTTTGGTTGCTAGTTGGGTCTAAAGAACTGTTAGAAGAATTTTTTGATGAAGATGTTATGCAATTCTGGCTTAAAGAAAGCAAACATTGTGAAAAAAGCCAGCGATTACATGCTAATTTTTATACAGTTTGCCTCATAGCAGCGCAACTGGAGAAAGGATTTTTTCGAATTTAAATTTCATAAAGGATGGTTTCATAAAGGATGATTTCAGAAATAATTTGAGTATTTCGACTGTGAGTGCAATAATGCAGTCGAAGGAATTATTACGCTTTTTGACCCATCTGCTTCATTTATTACAAATATGTTATAAAACAAAAATAAGAAGCCATTCAAATTTTCAATAATTATATTAAGGTTATTAAAATATTCATTTTTGCTAAAACTACAGAATTGCAGGTTCTACAATTAAAAATTACTACAAAAGTGGTGATTCAAACGTAGCCACTTTTCCGCATTATGCGATGATTATGGTCGTCATAATCGACCGACTACGCAAGCAATCGGTAAAATTGTGAAGAAATTTGAAGAGTGGAAGCGTTACTGTTGTCGTAAGGCCTGTGCATCATCGTAATGCACGCTCAGTCGAAAATATTGCTGCTGCAAGTGCAAGTGTTGCGATATCCCGGGGTTCGCAGCAATTAACCGATTTGTTTGCGATTGAAGATCATGACTTAGACGATATGTGGTTCCAATAAGATGGGGTAACAAGCCACACAACACGACCAATTATGGCTTAATTGCGTGAGAAGTTTCCTGGTCGCGTAATTTCACGTTTTGGTGACGTCAATTGGCCACCAAGATCATGCGATTTGACACCGTTACATTTTTTCGACTATTATCATATTAAACCTATTTTATTAATAAATTCTACTTGAATATACCTTAAACATTGATAGTTCAAAAATACCATATTTCATATTATAAATTGTCAATGTGAAGTAAGTATGATAATGATATAATGTACTGAAAAGATAAAATAGGTATTTGGTATTTTAACTTCAATAAAATATTAAAAACATAGTACCTACATAGTTTGTAACTTAAAATCCTAATAACGTACTGAAGTGTCGAAAATTTTATACATATTTAACTGTATCTAAATACATCTATGTATGTAGATTAAGATTTAAGATTTACTGAACTAAAAGATGCCGCCTTTCCAGTTCCAATGAGGTTTGGAAGAAATGGCGCAGTGTTGCGAAGTGAAACGCATTTCCTCTGGGTGCGTTCGAATCCAAATATTTAATTTTATGTTTTTTTTATTGGCTATCCGTAAAAGAATTAGTTCCATTTCATATATTAAAAATTTGAGTTTCTACACTTCCCATATCTAAAACAAAAATAACGAAGCAGATTACAATTAGATGATACGGGAAACAAGAGCTCGAAGTTTATCAATAAACACGGATGATAAGATAAGTTTATTAAATTCCAAGAAATCGTCATTCAAAACATTTATCTGTATGGAACTTGGGTAAAAAAAGGAAAAAAAAAAGATGAATGGGTTTTTTTTTGTTAGCGTCGTTGTCGTTGGTAACAGTTAACAAACTGCACATCAAAACAAATAATTTTGTTTAAAGGTTTTATATTAATATCACTTTTGGCACTTATGTATGTTTTTCCATTTTATTAAGAATTTAATTCCATCGTTGATTGGATGAAGCCGATAAATGATGTGAGTCGTGCATAGCCCGACGGAAAACCTTCGTTACATGCATCCTCTGCAGCAAATGAGTTAATTCCAATTTGTATATAGTTGCCATTCCATTCCATAGCTATGAGTGGACCACCTGAATCTCCACTGCAGATGCTCTGGTTTCTGTTTATTCCCCTTGCACACATGGTAGACTGAATAACCACTTCATTACCAAATTGAGCAGCACATGTTTCATTGTCAATGATAACCACCAAAGCGGCTAGTAATGCCTCCGAATATTCAAGGTCTTCGTCGCTTGTATAACCATATCCTGCTATTAATGCAGTAGTTCCCACGAAGTTTTCAGTAGCAAGGTCTTCGGAAACAAGCTGTATTGGTTTAATAGTTTCAGAAAATTGCAGCAAACTTGGCAATTTGATGAGCGATACATCGTTGTTTGAAGTTAATCGATCGTATTCAGGATGGAGGAAGAATTGAGTCGCAGTCATTGATACATTGTAAGTGTTGATATTGTTTGTTCCGAAGATAAGAAAGATCGATTTAAGTCCGAATGTACAATGACCAGCTGTTAGAACCCAATTAGCAGCTATGATTGAACCACCACAAAGCAGGTCATCGGATTGATCTTTTTTCAAGATCACTTGCCAGGGAAGTGCTCCCTGTGTAACTTCTACTCCATTAATAATCCTGGGTTTCTGTAAAAGAATTTTAATTTCTAATTAAGTTTCTATAAGTTTCGTCAAATTCATTTAAAGAAAATCTTACCGGAACACCAGAAACAGCGTTAAAAACGGTGAGTATTAAAATCACAACAATTAACTTCCCTTGCGCCATGATGTTCCTATTTCTGAGTTAATAAATTGACTGAAATGACTTGTTTATTTGCTTCTTTTTAAGAATCCGCGATAAAATAAATGATTGTGATAAGTGAGTATAGACCGAGATATTCATTCAAGAGCTAATTAAATTTCAATCAAATTCTAAAAGATAACGACAGCAATTAAAATCTTGCAATACAATTATAATTAAAATATGAAATTTGTGATTTATTGCCTTCGGTGGTTTTATACTTTTATCAAAACTATTTTTTTATAATTAATTTAGTCAATTAATTTTTCTTATGAACAGTTTGAGAAGAAAAGCTAATTCTTAACTTTTGTTTAAATCTAAAGTATACAAAATGAATTGGTTTTTTGTTCGTATGCACATAACTCGGTCGAACATCATCCGAAATGCATGGGTAATTTTTTGTTGCATTTATATTGACCCAGTTCAGAGCCGAAAATTAAAAATTTCGACGCGAAACGACAGAAAATCGTAAAAACTTGAAATTGCATACCTTCAGGGAAAGATTGGTGGTCACATTTGAAAATTTAATTTTGTATAGGAAGGAGAAAATATTGATTCCAAGGAATGCCAAACACACTACGAAATTGACAATAATGACAATCTGCCAATTTAAAAATAATCAAAAAATAATAATAATAAATTAAAAATAATCAACGTTATACTCTTAGACTGTTACATTTGTGTAGGTATACAAATTATTGGGGCCGAGAGTACCAAAAATATTTATTGTAAAGCATTGTTTACATCCTATAAAAACTTAATTTTAAAATTCTATAAAATTGATAAAAAAATATTGATGAAATTTCATAGCAATCCATACAAATAAAAAAGTTGCACGAAGTTGCATGCACTTGCATGCAATAAAAGTTGCACGAAGTTGCATGCAGTTGCATACACTAAAAGTTGCACGCAATCAAATTTGCATGAAGTTTCATGCAGTTGCATGCAATAAAAGTTGCATGAAGTTGCATGCACTTGCATAAAATAAAAATTGCACGTAGTTGCATGCAGTTGCATACACTAAAAGTAGCACGCAATCAAAGTTGCATGAAGTGTCATGCAGTTGCATGCATTTGCATGCAGTAAAAGTAGCATGCAATAAAAGTTGCATGAAGTTGCATGCAGTTGCATGCATTTGCATGCAGTAAAAGTTGCATGAAGTTGCATGCAATAAAAGTTGCACGAAGTTGCATGCAGTTGCATACACTAAAAGTTGCAACTTTTATTGCATTCAACTGCATGCAACTTGATGCAACTTTTATTGCATGCAACTGCATGCAACTTGATGCAACTTTTATTGCATGCAACTTTTATTGCATGCAACTTCATGCAACTTTTATTGCATGCAACTTTTAGTGTATGCAACTGCATGCAACTTCATGCTACTTTTATTGCATGCTACTTTTACTTTAACTGCATGCAAATGCATGCAACTGCATGCAACTTCATGCAACTTTTATTTCATGCAACTTTTACTGCATGAAACTTGTATTGAATGCAACTTTTCTCGCATATGGAATTTTTATTGCATGCATGCTATGTTATGTCTATGTTTTACTGGTAATTCTTAAATATTAAGCCGCCTTACCTTACCATTATGTGGATCCATAAAAGATCCTATGTCGTTTTCGTAGATAATAAATGGAGCTTTATTTCACAGAAATGTAGCACATATTTTAAGACATTTATAAACGTTGTCTAACTTTAGACAACTGTCCAACTTTTGAAAATGTGTTCAAAAACCTCGTTTATGGTTGTCTTATAGCTGCCTTACTTTGACACAAGAGTAGATTGTCTTAAATGTGAATAATGTGATATTTATTTTTATTGAATAAAGCATACTTTCACCAATTTGAAAATAGTTAGCATGTAACTACAAATTAAATTTAAATATTGCATCATAATAACATATTTTCAAATTATTTTGTAATTGTATTAATTTTTTAATATAAGAAACTGGAAAATGATTAGGTATCTAATTAAAACGATATTTAGCTATCTAATCACAAAATGCTCCCACCTACCCTTTCAAAGAATATTCAACATCCATGGATCAATGCAAAAAGAAAAAAGAGTTCATATACTTTTTATTCCTTGTCGCCAGCCTCAGACGACCTTAAAAAAAATAGTACATACAACACACTTAAAAAAAAACAAAAAATCATCGCATAGTCTTTCGTCTTCCTCTCGATCGTTGCTGGCTGCATAGTATTACAGAAACAAAAAAAAACACGTTTTTATTAAATTTTTTCCCCATTGATTACATTTCTATATCCTGAGTAACAGAGCAAGAGGGAAAACATCTGAGCAAGCACGCAAAAGAGAACTTTTTGCAAAAGACAAATAGCTTTCTTTTTGTGATTTATTATCATGTCAACAGGCAAAGAGCTTTCTTGCCTGTTGATCGTCTGCCTGGTGTGAAAAAAATTGGGACATTTTCTTCTATGGGGATGCTACATCTGTATAGTTTATTATCTGTGGTTGTATTATGTGAGTACATAAAAATATGAACAATAAAGCACCGGCGCGTATAAATAGTAAGGTATGTATGGAGGTATGCTGCCCCCCTGTAACCCCCCTGTTGGGGCACATTATAGGATTTGGGGTAGTGCGAGGCTAGGTTTATGCAAAGTTTCTTTAAATCCAGATTCTTTAAATGCAAAAGAGACTTTGCATACATCCAGCCTCGCACCTACCCCATATCCTATAATGTGCCCAAGTAGGGGGGATGCATACCTCACTGTTTATGCGCCGCGATTTTGTTTTATAACACGATTTTCTTTCATATATTTGTTTTTCGTTTATTAAATAGATAAGTTTTGAATTTAGTCTTTTTCCGTTTACTTTTTTTTAATTGATTTTGTCTACTCAGCATAATTTATCACAAATTTTACCGCAATTTGTTAACTGTTAAAATTTTTTGGCGATGTTTGTTAACAAGTTTCATTGAAATTTCACTTTGGATAGACGCCCAAAATATAGGAAAGAATGATCAAATTAAAAAAATTGTTTCGAAATATTACCTCACTTTGAAAATATTTAAAAAATATATTCCATATTTCCAACTTAAAACTTTGAAAAATTTAAATTTTAGGAGATATTTTCAATTTTTTTTGGCGATAGAAACAAAATTTGGGCGATATTTCCAAATCGATTTGGGCGTTATTGCCTAACGCCTCTTACACAAATCTCAATTTATGAGAAAACATTTTTAAAAACCGTTTTTTTTTTTTAATAATTTTTTTTATATAAAATTTTAAATATATTTTTAAGAAAAAAATTGGTACGCCAATTTCTAGTACTTATTTATGCGGAGTTAAAAAATTAATTTTGAAAAAAAATCATCTTTCGAAATAACGATTTTAAAAAAAAATAATATTTTAATTTTTTCTTTAAATCCAAAATTTGATTTTTTGAAAATTTTGATATGTAATATTATTCAAAGTTATTAGTAGCTTTTTGGTAAAAAATGTCATTAAAATTGGTTCAACAGATAATGAGATAGTCGAAAACCAAAAAAATGGTTCTATGAGGTACATTTTTAAACGATAGAAACAAATTTTTCCCCAATGATGGATTGTTCTGATATTAGCCTACATACAAATTTTAATCAAAATCGTAGGAGCCGTTTTTGGGAAAAAAGAATTTTTCAATACCGGTTTTGTAACATTTGTATGAGAAGTACTGTTATTTTTGGCTATAAGAATAAATTATTATTTAAAATCTACTAGATAATGTAAAAAAACTGCTGTATGTTAAGTTTAATAAAAATCGACGAGTCGTTTTCAAAACAAATTTTGAAACTTTTTTTAATAATCTAAAAGAATTTGTTTTTTCGATAGTTTTGGTACACAGTATTTTTAGAATAATTGATTTATACCTAAAACAAATTAATCAAAATCAGTTGAACGAACCATTTTTGAGAAAATCATAAAAATAAAAAAAAATATTCTCTGGGAGGTACCTTGTAACCATTTTTCCGATTTTTTTTTAATGGCAGCCTTTTTGTAAAAAAAATTACTGAATTAAAAAAAAAGTCGTGGGCACGTTTTTTTTAGAAAAATAAGACTTCATTTTTTGCTATAAACAAAATTGTATGGCAGATATCGTTATTTTTGGTCTTAAAAAAATTAAAAAAAAAAAAAAACGTGTGGGGGAAATGCCCAAAAATGTTCGTATGTAAATTTTTTTTCAGTAGCAATAAAGTGCTGCACACAAATTCGAACGAATTTTTACACCCAAAATTAATTTGTGCTTTGCGAACATTTTTTTGTCACTACTACGCTCGCTGTTTGCACAAATTTCATTATTTCTTTAATGTAATTCTTTCAATTCAACTTTACTGGCACAAAGTTATGCAGCTTGTGTTTGCAACAATTTTACTTTTTTGTCCAATGTACTGTTAAAACTACCCATGTATGTCCATACGTGTATGTATGTTTTGTACGATATCAGAACCTGTTTCAGTGTAAAATTAAGAGTTGCAGAGTGCAAATACACATTTCTTTTAATGGGGAATTTAATTTTTGTTTGCATTATATTTTAAACATGGAAACAAAACACATTTTAAATAACGTCACTTGGAATTCCTTTATTTAACAATTTTCTTCTGTTCATCGAAAAATGTCAGTATCTATCAAGGAGAAGAAAAGACGTTTCGTTGCATTTGACTTCAATATAAATATTCCTATTAAAAGCTCTCAGAGAGTTTTCGTAGTTTGGATTATAAAACATCAAAATTCAAAGTCCGAGAAGCTATTTGACAAAAAACAGAAAAAAACAGAAATTAAAAAAAACAAACTTCTAAACACAATCAAATTCAATAAAAATATTCGCTCTGATATTACTCAATTTTTGATGTGTAAACATCTACGCCAGCGGTAGGGTAAACTAAAAACGTGGAAATTTCGGTGACACATTACGTTCTGATCTTACACGTTACGATACGTTGATGTTAATTGGATACGTCCAATATTGGGTACGTTCGTTTGTACTTCAAGCTAAATCGAAAGGTCGAGTTGAGTTTGGGTTGAAATTTGGTTGACAGTTTGAACTCGCTGCGTTCTGTGATGTAAAACCAGCACTTGAATATTTAATTTGATGTTTGCACATCTTAACCGTGAGTCCCGGCACTCACACTTTTTATTTAATGAAATAGCTCTTGCGTGGACTTCAAATCATCGTAGAGAGAATGAAAAATTAATAAACATTACACCATTTTTTTTTAAATATTATCTTAATCAAAATATTTAATATTTTTTATGAAAATGAAACGGTTTGCGAACAATTTGAAAACAAAGGTAATAAATCACAAATTTTTATCCGTTTTCCGTTTATAACTAGAACCTACTCTAGAAATAAATGTTGTATAGGGATTTGGAAGCAATGTGAATTGCAACAAAAAGCATTTACTATTTTTTTCAAAAAAAGTTGCAGGAACGGAAAAACCGAAAAACTTAATTTAAAGAAACTCAAATTTTTACTGAAAATTAAACACCGTACAATACTTCATTCAAATGTCGACCACATCAAAATTTTTATCAGATGATTCTTTATTACGTGTAATATAATGATTTGCTTTCAATTCAGCCCCTGACTGTGTTGCAGATTGGTCATGGTGAAGTGCTTAAAATTTTGCGCAAAATTAAAACAATTTCGGTAGGTCAGTCAGTAGTTTTGGTATTTATTTTTGTGTTCAGTGTCGTTATAGTGGAAGCACCACTATTTTATATAAAATGTCCACTTAAGACTTGTATTGATAATTTTTTGTTGAATACAATTTAAACATAGTATAGGAAGATTTTTCAATTTATTTGATGCTTTTTCTTTTTCTTGTTTTCTCAGCTTGGTGGAAAACACCAAGAAAATATGGTAGCTTTCGAGCTCTCTGCTTGTCTCTTTGTGCAATTTGCATGTAGAAACGTTAATATGTAAACTATCGGACTAAGATTTTATTTAAAATCTGGAATACACCATCAACAGATAAGAAAGTATTGCTTTTTTGATTAAATAAAATGTTACATTAGCCAAGGTTTAGACAACCGAGTCCGTTGTCTAATTTAGATAACTCTTAAATATCAACTAAAAATGTTTATCTATGTAACTTGGTCCAAAATTAAACAACGTTTATAAATATAAATATGATATGATTTAAATAAATTATTGTTTTATTCTTAGCAAGAATGAATAATCTAATCGTATTTGTTTGAAAATGATTTATGATTAAATTTTCATGAGCTGGCAGTTTTGAATTGAAAGTATTCAATGTTTGTTAAAATTTAACAAATTGATAATCTTTACAAAAGAAAGATTAATGATGATGTCGAATATTCGATTTCTTAAACTTGTTTTTCTTTTCTGTGGATAAGAGAATTAAATTTTAAAATAACACGAATCAATAGAAAGGTAGGTTAGGTATCGTAAAATGTAAAAGCAAACTTCTCCCTATATAATTTTTAAGAAAAACAAAAAAAAACAGTCAAGAACCAAGAAGTTGAATATTGAGAATCTGATATGAACATCAACAAAACATATTCATGCCGATTATGGAATCCGCAATACTAGATCCGCAGTGATTAGCAGTATAGTGTTCTCTTTTCTTTTTACGATAAATGAGTAAAGAGAAAAGAGAGCTCTGCACTGCGAATCACTGCGTATCCAATTTTGCGGATTCCATAATCGACAATCGACATGATTGTATATTTTTTCTCTTGCTTTTCGAAATTAGAATAAAATAAGAGTTGATTTTTTCTTATCAAGCAGAAATTATATATGCGAGTTTCTCTTAACTAAGGAACTTTGGTTTGGAAATATTGGAGAGCAAAAAAAGAAAAGAGCTCAGGGCTGTAAAAGAGAATGATACTACTCACAACCACGTGAACATTTACTTCTTAAATTTACTGACAAAAACGGGACATAAATGTTCACTTATTTTGTTTCTTTAACTAGATACATATGTACATTCAATCTGTCTTTTGATGCTTTCATTTTAACCATACACTCGGGAGCAATAGCATATACATATGTATGTATACCTTACCTAACGTCTCATATATTTATTTGAAACGGAAAAGAAAAAAGAAATTTGATACTTTAATATTTGCTTTGTTGCTAAGGTAAACTTAATAAATTAATATTAAATCATCCATTAAATAATTGAATTTTTTGTACTATACTGTAGGTAGGCTATAATATAGTAAAAAAAATTCAATTATTTATACCAAAGGTAAGGCATGTATTTATTTTTATGAGTAAGGGCGCTTTTTGGAACGAGTAAATTATTATTGTTTCAAAACAATGACTATAGGGTTAGTAATGGAATATGAATATTGCATGCATACTGATGTAGGAATATTAAAGGGTGGAATATACTCTTAAAAGAAAGAATTTTATGGAACTTTCGAAGTCAAATGGCTAGAAATAAAAAAATAAAAGGCAGATGTTACAAACAATTGAAGAGCAAAAGAGTACATGCGTAGAATGAATGACACGTTTACTCTTAGCAGGGAGGAAATATAAACTTCTCAAAATTACTGCCATATAATCGTACAAAATATATTTTAACAAAAATATTAAAAAACAAATTTATTAATATTATGAATTGTTAACATATGTAAGTGTTTTTTTTTTTTTTTGAAAATTATAGTAGCTGTCAGGTGTTTTTTATAATCAGTTTTTTTTTTTTGTTAATGTTTGTGTGTAAAAATTTGCTAGCTGGCTATTAACATTTTCAACAAAAAAAAACACGCCTATAATAAATTCACTTATTCATCTTAAAGTTTTTTTTTTAATGTTCAGTGACTGACTCCTGAAAGCATTTTTTTTCAGAAATAGTTTCTTATTTTGTTCAGATCTTAAAAAATTTATAGTAGAATATTTGCCCAGTAACTTTTCGTCTCATAGGAGGAAGACCTGGCGTTAAATCCGGTAGTTCTTATTTTTTGCTGAGTTGTTTATGATATTGGCCTAGTGAATAAACCAAGTTTTCGACCTTGAGGCTCGCGGTTTTTTACCATGATGCGTTCGGTGCTCGAGATCGAAAGCTTGGTTTACAAATAAAGGTCAACATCATAAACAACTCAGCAAACATTCAGAAGTACCGGATTTGACGCAAGGTGTGATGTATAAAGTTACTGCACTATAGCAGTTTTAAATATGTTATAATTATGATTACTGTTGACAAAATTTCAAATCATTTAAAATTTGACTTTTCGCTGGATCTTTTCCTAATCCAGCGCAACATGAGGACATTTTTTAACTTCTAAATCGTTATGTCAGTTGTAATTGTTAAAGATTTAAAAATGGATCTGTTTCTCGTTTATGGTACGGCAGCATGCATACTAAATCGTTGAACACAGTAAAGGTATAAAACAGTTTACACTTAGTTTGCACGGAGTTTGAAATATGATTTAAATTTTTTGTTTAAGAATTTTTACTGAATTTATTAGACAAAATAAACAAGTGGGTTGGATTTGTATTTCGTTTTCAAATAACGGCAATGAAATCTAGACAAATCTAACTGGATATTATATAAGTTTCACGCACTTATTATGTTCTATTTTTTGTAGATATTTAATTTTGTAAAAATAACCAGAATTTGTTTGATAAAAAATGTGACAGCAAATAATTGGATTCTCATTTTTAATATAATTTAATGTAATAAATACAAAAACTGCATTTTTGACGAATATACATATTTGGTAAACAAAAGTTTTTACATAGGTGGGGAATATTTTGTTTTAAGCTTTGTTACGATAAGCTTCTATCACATCGTACAAACACCATCCGGATAAAAATAAAACATTCGAACGATTACATATTTTGTTTGAATCCACTTTCACCAAAAGAATTATTTGTGACCAGGTTTTAAATTCATTTATTAATTATAAGCTGTCGCAGCATTATTTGTTTTAAAAATATTTTCTCTTCATTTGGATAAAGAATGTAAGTAATCTGCACTAAATATATATTGGTTATTATCAACAACTATTTTCTTAACATAGGAGTAAAATTGTGAGCAACAAAAACCAGCTTTCCAGATTAGTGGAGATAATGGAAGGAAGCCCAGACTTCGCTAATGGCATTTGGACCAAGCCACTTATGAATAAAAAGTGGACAGATATTTCGATTGAGCTTAATAGTTTCAGACCACCAGAACGCGATTCAGTAAAGTGGTAAAGGGTGAGTACCTACTTCTTTCAGTAATTATTAATAATGTACTTTATTTATAAAATTTTCATAACATTTGTAGGTATTGGTCGACCTCAAATGCAAGACAAAAAAGAGGAGGACCCAGAACAAGATAGAAATTGTTGCGATTGGTGGTGTTCCCAACAAATTACACCGACTTACTGATACGGAGGAAGCAATCAGTGCATTAATGCACTTGGACTCCTGTATCGATCCACCAGGAACAGAATTTGGATTAGAAAAGACAATTTCGAGTGCAGAAGATGAAGTGGAATTACCACAAGAATCTGTGGTACAGCAAAAAGTTCCAACGCTTGCTCCATTGTATTTTCTTCTTCAACATCATATTCACCAAAAAAAAGTTCAATCGTAGACATTTTGTTCGGTTTATTAATTTTTAATATTTATAAGCGAAATAATTTATCAACGCCGAATTTGTAATTGACTTAAAATTTGATAACAAGCAATAATTTTGACAATGACAACGATAATACCAAAATTGTCAATTGACTCATTCACAATTAAACAAAAAGCGTTCACTTCATCAAAAAATTTGATTTTTGACAACGATAATACCGATTCATTAATTTTGTTGATAAACATCAAATATCGTATTGATAACTGACAACCGTAATAGGGGTGTTAGGCTGTATGTCCAGGTACATACATTTACAGCCCTATTTTGCTATCCGATCCGATCGAATTATTTGATTCACGTGAATTCTTCACTTAATTTTCCACAAATTATTCTTTAAACTCTTCCATCTTTTGAGTTCAAAGCTTCATCAATAATTATTTTTGAAGTTCTTAAGAGAATCTTATTGTTAAAATTTAATTTTTATCACAATTTCGATGCTTTTTGGAACATTCGTTTTCCTTCGGCGGATAGCAGAATACGAAAATTCACGCGAACGTTTAGCAGAATAGGGCTGATAGAGAGATTTGATTAAATTCCCCAAATCTCTGAGATCTAATTTTTCTGAACTAATCCATATTATTTTAAAACATTAAGGATATGTCTTCCGTCTGCTTCGATAATTTATTTATTTCTTTTGCATTACATAATCCTCTTACATAATATCGAATTGAAAAAATAATAAATAAATAACTTACCACAGAAACGTAACAGTCCGATTTAAATATTGTAATCCAATAAGTTTCCTGTTTATTGAGGAAATTTGCGTTTTTCTTTTAAAACATTAAAACTTATAAGATAACCAAACAGATAGAGGCTGGAATTTTGAATTCGCACTTTCACAATTAAAACTGGTTATTCCATAAAAAGCTATGTAACATTTGTTTGATATTTCCTGGATTAAATATAAAATCCCCTCCTTAATCGACCGTACCTCAGAAATTAGCGAATGTTTTTTTTTTTGTTATATAATCAACTTCACCAACGATTTGAAAAAAGTAAATATCCATCCGTAATACAATAATAAAATTAAAATAATTTGAAAATAAATAAATAAATTTAATTATCTAACAATTTTAATTTCATGGTTTACTTTGTCACAAATACAAAAAAAATAATAATAATCAAGTCTACGTCCTTAAGGTTTTATTTTTTTGTTTTATTTTTTTGTTTTTGTTTTATCAATATACGAGGCCAGCAAAAGCGAATCTGATTTTTAGGTCTATATCGACGAAAGTAAAATCTGCAACTGATCGTGTGCATTGCACCTGGCTTTGTTGAACGAATGCAATTGCAAACAATTTCCACCAAAACCCAACCTCTACTCTCCCCTGTCTTAAGTTCAATCACCGACCATTAGCACAAGCACAAACAATCACGATGGCAAAGTGTTGCGGATGGAGAGCTTAGTGGAAGTGGAGTTGCAGCAGAGAGAGGCCACCATGACCACCATCACCATCCAGCAATCGAGTTCGCGGAGATCTTGCTGTAGATCATTTACAAGAAAAGTTTGTACTGAATTCAATGGATTCAAAAGTCCAAAAACTAGTTGCTCAAGATTTAACCCCTTGTTGGGGTACTTGGATTACTTTGAATTGTTGTCGTCTTGTTGGGCGCACACGACTTGCTTATTCCCACTCAATGGCTACCAGTTAGTGGTATTATTACTCCTGCTATTATATAATGTTGATACTATTAGATCTGGATGTCTTATATGATTCGATTACAATTATAAAATTTACAAAAAGGCGCAAAGTATGTATATTGTATATATAGAAACTAAGAGGTTTTTTAGAGGGAGAAGAATAAGAGAGAACCGGTTGTACATATATCTTAATTATTAAAACAAAACTAAAAAAACTGAAAATCATTGGTGACCTGAATTAAAGTTGGACTCTGTACAATCTTAAAGTGGTTGTTGTACCTACTGTCAAGGGTGTTATAGTATAGTCCGTTCATATGGTAATAAGAAAGGATTAAATTTAACTAATCTTAGAAATAAAAAGGTACGAAAAGAACCACTAAAACCGGTAAGAAATGAATTAAAACAATAAAAAGCAGTACAAATTAACAAATAAGAACTTAATAGCTCTAAAGATATATGTACATTCCATTAAACAGCAAGTGGTATTTTTAAATTTTGCAGCCAACCAAAAAGTCTTTATTAAAGATAATAACCTTAACAGAGCGGAAACGAGTGAAACCAAAATTGAACAGATAATTCGGAATCTCATTCTTTAAAAAATAATGTAATGTAATTTATTAGCTCTATATAGACTCTTGTCCATCATTTGTAACAAAATTGGAGGCCGTTTTTCATGTAATCAATCAATGTCAATAAAATTTGAAGAGAGACAAGTAATTATCATCAATTTGACATTTTTTTAAAATCAATAGATCCATAAACCATTATATTAGTGCAGGTTCAGTAAAATAATGTAATTTATAAGATCAAATTAAAATTGGAGCAGGATGTATTTTGAATTTTGTTTTTTTTTTTTTCAAACGCTTTCATATATAAAACAGATCGACTTATGTTGAAGGTTTGAATGAAACAACAAAAATTGGGTGAACTACCACCAAGATTTTATAGGCTGGAGTTATAGCTATTTCACGACTGCCAGACTGATCATCAGACTCCTTTTTAGTGGTGCTTGGTTATTGTTCAATTTTATTTGAAAAACTTTTTGCCCTAGCTGGGGATCGAACTCGACTTATATTTACAAACATATACACAAAATTTAATTAATTTTTACTTGTGATATATAGGAAGGTACTACATATATGGCAAGTTATGGATTCGTACAAAAATCGAACTCGAGATTTTGATAAAAGTTGACATTAGATACGATGATAGCGAAGTCGAAAAAAGTGGGTCTCGCGATTCTGTCGGTCCTTTCGACTGTAGCCTAAGCGGGTGGATCCAGTAATTTTTTTTTTACAAAAAGGCTACCATTCAAAAAAAATCAGAAAAATGGTTATAAATGGTAGCTCCAGAACCATTTTTTTGATTTTCGATTTTATCAAAAATGGTTCAACTGAATTTTATTAATTTTTTGTATAGAGAACTTTTCAGAAAGTTTAAAAATTATTGCATACCAAAATTTTCGAATTTTTTTTTTGAGAACTTAACAACTCGAAAACGACTTGGTGGATTTTTAATAAACTTTGCATCCAGCAGTTTTTTGACAGCATCTAGCAGATTTTAAATACAGATTATTCTTATAGCCAAAAATAACGGTACCTCCCATACAAATGTTATAAAACCGGTATGAAAAATATAATTTTTCTCGAAAAACGACTCCTACAATTTTGATTAAAATTTTTATGTAAGCTAATATCAGTACGATCTGCTATATTATTGGAAAAAAAATGGTATCTCTCATAGAACCATTTTTTGGATTTCAACTATCTCATTATCTGTTCAAGCAATTTTAATGAATTTTTTTACACATGAGCTTCTGATAAGATCAAAAAATATTGCATATAATTTTCAAAAAAAAAAAAAAACAAATTTTGGATTTAAAAAAAAATCAAAATTAATTTTTGAAAATTCGATATTTCGAAAATGGGTAGATAATATTTTTTCAAAATTAATTTAAATTTTTAAACTCCGCATTAATAAACACTAAAAAATGTAGATAATAAAACGCATGCTAATGACGGAATGACAACGACGATGCAAAAAATCTACCATATCTTTGCAGCACTCTATACTGGAATAGAATACCAAGCACTTTGGATTTGTTCCCAAAACTGACTTTTATTGGCTGAATAGTTTGGACGATTTCACGATACTTCTATCACCCTGGCGTGTTGTCTTCCTTATTCCACCTCTGTTTTGATGTTTTTAAACATTATTTTTTAGCACTAGGTATAATTTTGGTGAAGAACTAACAAATACGCTGGATTTATTTATAAGATTTGCTTTCTCTTCCCAGTGACAATATCAACTTTTGTTGTTCTACGGTGCAATTAACTTAGACCAGCGAATTCCTTGATACAAATAGAATTTTAAACTGCGATCAGTCTGGCTTTCACCCTCAAAACATCAGTTGCATCACTGATTTTCCAAATTATAAATGACTTAGAAAATCACCAAATTTCTCACCCCTATTACGATTGTCAATTATCAATTGATAGTTGATAAATATTGAAATTTGGTCCATAAAAACTCAATTTATTTGAGAATTGATCAACTATTAAGTGATAAATATAAATTTTCTTGTAATTCAGAACGCGCTGCACCATTCCCAATGATGAAAACTTTTATTAATTTGGTTGTTGAATATCAATTTTTAATATTTATCAATTATCAATTAGTAATTGACAATCGCAATAGGGGTGTCTATTTTATCTTTTAGGTGCAATACTAACTCCAAATGCCACTTTGTTGTATTGTTTTAAAGAATGATCAAAGTGTAAATTATATTTTGTTACAGCTAAATAAAGACAACCCTTGAAAAAGTTGGAAAAAAACCAACAAAACGTCGGAAAAAAATGAAATAGTTTTATTTACATTTCCAAACTACTAATCTGTAAGCCTGGCCAAAACAAATTAGATTATAGTGAAAATGGTATGTTTTCTTACTTTTTTTTTTATTAAACTGTGGTGCGTTCTTTTTCCATAAAATGTTAACTATTGTTTTTGTGTCAAAAAAGAATGTTAAAATGTTATTGTCAAAAGTGTTACACTCTCTAACATTTCATTTAGGAGCGATCAATGTTAAAAATATTGTTGATCTGTCAATCCAAAGGGGTTGAAAAAATGGAAAATACACAGAATGAATAGTAAAAGAATTTTTTTGATTGCATTAAATTTTATTAAAAAAATATTTCTATCACTTAAATGCATATTTCCAATTAATTAAATTCACTTTAACATTATTTTTGTACAAAATTGAATCATTAACAAAATGTATAGAATTTTCTTTCCATTCATAATGCACAATTCCTTTGTAAAAAATCTACCGAATAGAAAAAAGAATAATATTAATCCAGAAAATAACAAAACACAATTCCAAAACAAAAAAATTGACAAAAAAATTTAAATTGAAGAGAAATACAAAAATTAAAATAATTCCAAATCGAAATTAAGAAAAGTAAACAAAAGAAATGAAAACATTTCCTTCCGAATTCAGCTTTTTTTTGAAAGATCAACATTTCAATTCATATCGACGAGGTGAGTTAGAAATCGTTGACGTCATAATGTTACACAATGTTTCAATTTTTCAATTTAGAAACTATTAGAATTGACAATAGTTAATATTTTAGAGAAAAAGAACACACCACTGTCATTGTTTGAGGTGTGTACAGCTAGAGTTTATTGTTTAAAACTAAGAATATTTAAGTAAAAAGCTTTAAAATTAAGAAATTGTTAAGTAATTTGTAAAACTAGTCGATGTAATAAATGGAAATAAAATGAAATTTCAAAGGATATCATATTCTAATTCTACTTCTATTTAACTGAATAATTTCAGTCTAAAAAAAAAACTGTTTCCCTGGTAAATAAAAAAAGGAATACTTCATCAAAGCAATGATCCACTCGGGCGTATGCGTAACTTTATATGTTATATTTTTTTTTTTTAATATTGTTGGTATTCGTATGGTAAAAAAAAATTACTTAAATAGATTTCAATTTATTTTTATTGCATTCAATAACAGTATTTTTATAAAGTTCCCGTTGATCTTCTTTTAATTCGTACGCGTTTTTGTTGCGTATTGGATGACGCTAACTGTTTCTAATTTAAGAGTCTTTTAATTTAAAATACTAGTGTTGCAATTCAACTTTTGTAAAGTTTTATTTTTCATTCAGTAAGACGAGGCGATACACATATGTCATATCATGCCCTACAAAATGTGAGTTTTTCTTCTCATTAATAACAATTATATATACCTAATTGTTTTGAGTTAAAATCTCATCTTTCTAAATTTAAAAACAGATTGATAAATTTTCAAATTGACAAAATTTATCAAACTTTATAAATTATACATATACCTCAATAAAAGTAGTAGCATTCTGAATTCAAATCTAACCTCAGTATTGCTTCATTATTAAATTTTCTATAGACACTTCAATATTTAAAAAAAAGCACTTATACTTCAATATTAAAATGACCAATACACATTTCTAATTTATCTTTTGCGTGGTTTATATATTTTGCGTGCGACCAAAATAAAATGCATGACTGGGTCGCACGTACAGTTGCTCTTATATCGATCACTCTTTAGTTATAAAGTCTGAATATAAAAATATTCACCTGATTTTAAAAGCAATAAATTAAGTGGTTACGGGAGTCTGTATTTTATGCAACCCACAAAAACAATACTTAAGTTTAAAGTAGTATCGTGTGAGTGTAAACAAATTAACAAAACAACACTGTGTTGCAAAAATACATACATGGATATTCTACAATTTAAGCTGTTAAAAATTAACATAATAATAAATAAATATTGATTTTACAACTTTTGAAATTATTTTGACATCAACCAAAAACAATTTGACACGCAATATTGTTTTTATTATCACAACTAATTCATGTATAGATAATAATCAAAAATAAATAATAATAATCAAGAATAAATAAGAAACGTTTTCTTACAACAAAAACACATCTGAATCTGACCCAAATAATTTTTTTTTTTACTTTGGCTTTCTTCAAATGCTTTTTCTACTACATCCTTAATTCAATGCACTTGGTCTTAGGTGAAATGTTTATTTTTTAATCGTAACTTATGGTTCGAGATTAGTCTTTTAAGGTTTCAGGAGCAGTTTTTGTCATTTTGATAAACCGTTAAATCAATAAAATTAAATTACCGAACACATTTTAATAATAAAAACCCGACTAACAGTATTGAATAGTATATTTAAATTGTCGAATTATAATACTTCACAATGCATTTTTGTCCTAAAAATCTTTTTTTGATTTACTAAAATTAACAAAAAATTACGTACATATTTTCAAGGTTTTCTCTAATTAATTGATTCTATTGGGATCACACGGATGTGACGTTCGCACATCGGTCAAATAGCCTTCAAGGCTTTGCTGGCACATACGCAATGTTTTGTCAAAACCAAAATTTAAGTTCTTAACGAAATGCGGTTGTTACCCTGCATTGCTAAATTGTTTCTTTTTAAATAACTAAAGAAACAATAACGGCCTTCCTCAATTCATTATGTTTTAAATTTATTGAATCAAATTAACAAATCAAATAAATTAATTCTATGTAATAAACACCACTACTTTAATAATTATCATAATAATAAGTTACACGTTTGTACATAATGTACGGTACATACCCACTTATGCCACTAGTTATCCGCCGCATTGTCATAGAATAAAAATTACTTTGCGCTAAATTTAGCTTTTTTTGCAAGTTTGGATGTTTGTTCAATGTTCATAGTTTCACTATGTCAGGCCACCAATTAATGTATTTTGAACGGATTTGTAAGCAGTATGGTGACCACCCGTCTGAGTTATAGGGACTAAGAAATCGTGAACAATAATTCCCACTTAATGATAATTCAACCAATAAATGATTTGCACTATACATACATACATGCACTATATATAATATTATGTACCTACCTACACGTTTTCATGAGATACGAAATGAGGTTATTTACAAATTCGCAAAAAGATAATAATGTTATCTTAAGTTTGGTAATAATGTTTCACACCTCAGTCGATTTATTTTACAGTAAGTTTTCTCTGAATTTTCAAACAATTTCACTTTTCATACAAATTTAAATTTGAAAACTAAATTTGGCAATTCACGGCGATTGAGACAGTTATAGTAAGGCGTTTTTTATTTATCTTTATCCTTATGATATGACCATCTCAATGGAATTGCATTTTTTAATTACTACATTTAGTTCAAGAACTTCTAATGAAAATTTTAAAATTTAATTATTTTGGTATTTTAAAATATTAGATGAAAATACTTAGTCTGAGAGCTAAGCTACGATTAGACTAGATAGATTAGTCGACGTAAATGCTCAATAAGTTGACTTCTTGTTTAATATACTGTCAACGTAGACTGTAACTTTGACGATCACACGTGTGAAGCCAGTCGGTCAACGTGTACCAAAATGCGTTGACGTGTTATCTGCGTCAATGCGTTTTTCATCGTTTGGTTTTAACGTATTCACTTTTTGCATTGACGATCACACGACTTCGAATTGTCAAATCATCAATGTGACTTTTTCGTGGCTGTCAATCTATGAACTATCAAATTTCGTTGAAAGACATCTAACATGTCAATTGTCGATGGATTGAAAAACCTATACAAAATCAGACATTTTTGATTTAATTTGTTGGTCCGGATAAATTTTGTTTTTGGGGATTTTAGATGACATTTTTTTAATCGAAATATTTAATATACGTTAAAATATAATCTGTTGCATATCTGTCAATCTATAAACTTTTGTGTGGACAAGCAAATGCACAGGGCGCAAAATTTTGGGGGCGCATTACCAGGATCAAGATCATCAAGGTCATCTGATCTTGCGCAAATAATATGGACTGCTATTTGCATTTTAACCACAAAACTTGTTCAAATAATCCCACAAAAATATACATCACAACTTGCTATGTTATGTGTGCAAATATAAAAAAGGGACGCTCTCTACAAATTTTGAACAGTGCGCAAGTTTGACTGAGGCCGGCCCTCAGCCGTCAACGCACTGACAGAGAGTCAAAGCGTTGACCATTTGCGTTGACCGTTTTGTCTAGTTTTGTAGCTTTTGTTAGATATTTTTGTTGTTTCCTCTTTCTCTTTTCCAAACTTTATACTTTAACATTTCCACTCAGAAGCTTTCTAATTGTATTAAGATTTAAATCAATTTAATTTAAATATTAAAACAATGTTTTTTTTGTTATACTTTGTATGTTAGGTATTTTAATTAATTAATATTTTATTTAAGGTATTTTTTACAATTTCATTTCATTTATTATGTTGTATGATTATTAAAAAAACAAATTTATTAAGATAGTAATGTCCTCATCATATGCTTTAAATATTTTAAGAGGAAAGCAAACAACCGAAACATGACATTCTGTCTTTACCCTCCTTTGTGGCTGTTCCTATTTTAATCTTGAACCGATTTAGGTTGCTTATCTGTTTAAATGTTTGCAATTCAAATACAGAAATTACTTGTGGAAATGTATATGTTTGTAATAAAAAGGTTTATAACTGCGATTTTAACATGTCATTCTACATATTAAATTCCTAGCATTGCTCGGGAAAAATTCCTAACATGGGAATAATTAGGGTGGATTTTAATATGGAAAATTGACGTAAATATGTTGATATGTATACGTCTATCTATACTCGTAATCGTTCCTTAGTTGGCTTCAATTCAGAAGTGTTATAAAATTTTGTATGACAGGTCATGGTATGTAATTCATTTATTCTATTACTAAAGAGTTTTCTAATAAGAGGTTTCACTTTGATATAAAAAAAAACGAGTATTTTTTAAGTGAAATCAATTGATGTTTATTTAATTGTAAAGAGGAACATCTTTTATTAGAAAACCCTTTATACAGAGAAATAAAATGCATAATTGAGTCGCATGAACTTTCTTCAATCCTAAATTTGTTTTTTTTTTGTAAATTTGTTGTGCGATATTTAAACTTGGATAAAAAAATTTTGATTTAAATCGATTAAACCTAAATGAGATATTTGCAAAAAAAATCGAGAAAAAAAAATGAGAGTTAATGTTAAAAATGGATTAATGTAAACCTTGTTTCTGTTAAAGATTGTACTAATACTGCCATATTCATATTTTGCTAGATAATGTTGAAATGCTTCGTCCTAAGTTTAATACTTATGTATAATCGACAAATTGAGTTTTTAAGAATAGAATGTCAAACTTTTTTAAAATTTCCAAAAATATTTTTTGAAAATTTTAGTACATAAATGTTATTAGTTTTACTATCTATTTTTTTTATGTTATTATATGTACTTTAATTATATGTTTTTATTTTCAGATAATCATTCAATTGAATATGTTTATTTAGTAAGAAAGTAAAAAAATACCTAATTCATAAAACTACAATATTTTATTTTACATATTTTATTTTAAAAAAATCCAACGAAATAAAAGAAATGTCTTTTTTTTATTTCGTTAGATTTTTTTAAAGTATTTAGTCTGAATTGAATGGACTAAATATTACATGAAAAATACGGTCACCCCATAAAACAATATAACCTTAGTTATGGACGATTATACATTTGTCGATTGTTATACAAATTGCAAAGCTATTACTCAATGAAAATAATAAATTGCCTGCAGTTACAACTGTTACTGTTATGCTGTGTCATAATGTAGCCGATCATTATACACTACAATTCAATACAGTACAGACCCACGATTAATTAACCAACAATAAATGTAATGTACCGACTACTTAAACAACTAAGTATAGAAACAATTTCTTTAGTGCACTTATCCATTTATTCGCGTTGGAAATGTTGAAACCCTAATTGACTGGGAATGGTGATGGTGGTGGTGTTCTGGATCTTTCAGGTGGAAAATTGCGTGAGTTGTGCTATAGGACATATAATGCAGGCAGTTCGGTGTATGGAGTAATTGTTTGTATGTATACAAACAAACAATCTAACCCAATGAAATAATATGTAATAGAAGCTTAATGCAGTCACGTGTATATATTTGGGAAAACCCTGAGACCACAGAACATGGAATTGCCATTATTGTTTGTTTGGAGACGAGAATTATAAATTTCTTCATGTCTCTATCATTTAAGATTAATGATTTTTATATTGCCAAAAGAGTAAACTTATATATGGCAGAACAATAAAGCACATATATTATGTTTAAAAGGATTAATTTTGAAAGAATCTCATGGGGGAGTTAGCGTTAACTGTGTGGTGAGTTATTAATTTTAATTCATTTATTATGAAAACAGAAAATATTATACATAGTTATTTCATATAAGACTTTCTTAAGGTACCTTTTTAGTAAATCTTATTCATAAATTAAAATTAATAGTAAAAGGACTGAAACTATTTGGATAGAATAAAATATAGGTATATTTTGATTGATCTCGAAAACCTCCTGGAGGATTGTTCAACTCCTCCCTCCTAGCCAGAAAGGAAGTACCTCTAAAAAATAATAGTTTATTTAAGGTGGAATGGGCTGGGATTGACTTTCCAGACCTCCAGCATGACAATGCAACGAACTTAATATTACACCACATTAAAATATAAAATGCAAGTTATTAATCATTATAAAGGGTCTTCCAATAAAGACCTATTACATAGGTGTGTTTTTTGCAGACCCGGGGGGAATTGCACGAAAAAAATAACCACAGGGATTAGCGACAGCATCACAGCAACAAAATGGAGTTTTCATACAAATTATCGATAACAAGTATATAATTCACACCGGTAACACAGTTTTCCTGTGTGCTTAAGTTAAGGCCGGATAATTCTTTGGGTTTAGCTTAGCTCGTATGGGATTAGTTGTTGTCGTATTTAACATGGTGATTGTTTAGCACCGACGTCGTTTTTTTTGTACAATTCCTTCCGGGCTTACAATAAAAAACACGCCTAGTGTTCTATATTGTTGAAGCTACATCTGTCAAATTGGCTGTCATTTTGTCTGTTTTACCAAATCACCATAGACGGATATAGCGTGCAAGTGATAAAATTGTTTAATCAAAATGGGTTTTCTGTTCGGGCAACGTTCCACGCGACCCATTTAACGGTCGCCAAAATAGTCCTACCGAGAAAACTTTTCACGGTATAGTGGATAAATTTGGGTCCACTGACGCGTGCAAGATTCGACGACTCTTCACGTCATAGATAAAACACAAAACATTTCCACACAATTTTGGCACGTATTCAAAGTTGACAATTGACATTCAATTTTAACCCAAGTATTCAGCAAATACGCCTGGCGACTGACGCTGCTGTACGGCAAGCGATTTGTAGCTTGTGTGCTGCGAAGAATAAGTGCAACTTACGCTTCGTGTGTGATTGTCTATTGAAACACACAAACACACAAACAATCGTAGTACGCTCAAACTATTTGAATGAAATCTTCAGAATTTCTTTTGATGAATGAGGCAAAAATTAAAAAAAATGATTTAGTAAAATCCGCCCTCTACCACGCCCACCTTTATTGTTTTTTAGTTTTTCGGAAATGGCTTTTACAATTTGAATGAAATTAACAGCGAGTGTTATGATGCAAGAGAAAAAATTTCAGAAAATAGTTTTGGGAAAATTGTTTCTTGGTATTCGGGAACGGTTCTAACGGTTTGGATGAAATTTTCAGGGTTTGTTTAAATGAAAGATAAACAAATTTAGAAAACGATTTATTTACGTTTCTTATTTCTTGGTATCTTCCAAATTACTCCTATAAGGTATAGATAACATTTTGAGCGTAGTTTAGTCGGGTTCGGGTGGTACTTGTTGAGATATGTTTTCTTATATGTAAATATATATCTCCACATAATGTGAAGATTTATGTATGTGGAGATAAATATGGAGATATCATGAAATTTATGGTGATGCATGTGGAAATACCCCTACACTTGTGAAGTTACAAGTGAAGATATCTCCACATTATGTGGGGATACATGTGGAGATAATTCCATATTAGTATGTGGAGTCGCCAGGCATGCGCCTATATCAAAACTTCGATGCATGGACCATGAAATGGCACCAGTGAGATCTGGATTTACCATGACATTGTTTACTGTCACTTAACAATTTAAGACTTAAAGCCAATTTTTTATTTTGTTATAGTGAATTTAATAAACTAAAAAAGTATCCGGGCGAAGCTCGGTCGCGCAGATATGTATTATTAAAAAAGGCAAATAAAGAAAACTCACAATCAATTGACATTAAACAAATACATATGTACCTACACACAATTACACAATTATAATTATCAAGAAATAACTTTCAGTAAATAAATATTTGTGATGTAAATAACCAGCGTAAATCAATGTCAATGTACTTTCAGGATGATTTGCAATTACTTCATTTAAACTATGATTACTTCATTCGCTCGAAGTTTCCATTCGATTTCATTTCGATGAAAAACGCCTGAAGCAAAAATAATTCGCACATCTATGATTTACTATTATTGCATTCGCATTGCAATCGCACGTAGCTACCCTCAGTCTCAATGCAATAACGCCCAGAAGCTACAGAATAATATTGGTGGTAAACATCCCAACACAACGAGGCCAGATGATATGGGGTGAGGATAAAAACAACGCAGTTCGTATATAAAGCCTCCTGCTTGATGATGATGAAAAAATATCCATTAACCTAACACAACCCGATAATTATTATTATAGCTACATACGACGACGACGATGATAATTATAATTTATTGATGATGGGAAAATCTTTAAATTGAAATCCATTCAAACGGTTGATGATGATTATGCGTGATTCCGATCATCCCGAAGCACAGAAAATTGATATTATTATTTAGTATTTGCCTGTTTGTGTTTCCATAGAAGAATTTATAGAATTTGCAACTATGTATGTAAGTATGCCATATAAATTGAGGATTAATGATTTATAAAAAAAATATGGATTTCATAAATTGCTTCGAATGGTCCTTCACATAAAAAGTTATATGATTAGTCATCTTATGCGGTTTCTATGGGCATCTTACTGACAATACGTTACCTAATCCAAGAAAGTATAGTCAACTTCTATTTAGTTGAAGTTAGTTAGCCTTAGAACCAAGCCACTCAAGGTCTTTGACTCGTTAGTTTATACGTATAATTATTATTTATCGTAAATTAGCTTCGACTCGAGCTATTTTGGACATTAAAATATTTATTTCTGTTTATACTCGCAATTAAAAGGTGGAGGTCTTAAGAAAAACCACGACGATTATTTCCATATTTTTATATTTTTTTTCCAAATAGCACAAAATTAGCAAATCCATTATAGTTTAATCGGCGACAGTCGTCGAAACACTTAGCTCATGAGGTTAAAGCACAAAAAATTATAATTAATTGTGGTAAGAGATTCTAAATGTATGGTACTCAATCGATAGAGAAACCCAAATCAACAATAATACAACGTACTTAAGTTGCGTGAAAAATTGTGGTTGCATGGCTTGAAGAACGGGTAATCTCTGCAATGCATTGTTTTTTACCATATATAAGTTCATAGGGTTCAAGGATACAGTAACTTTCTTAAAAACTGTAAGACTCAATTCAATTTAAAATAAAAAAAAATAATCTTAGATACTATAAGTTAGTTAGTTAAGTCACAAGAGCAACTTCAACAATAGATTGAAAAATAATTGTTTTTTTTATTGATCTTATCATTCGAGTGGAAGACAATTATACATACATACAAATATAAAAAAAAAACATGAATTAATAATTTCGAAAGCAAGAAATTCACTAGATTGATTAAACTAATAAAAAAGATACGAAAAGAAATATTTTTGATTTACCAATATTGTTTGTATGTTAAATTATTTATGAATAAATTATGAGTTTTTCAGGTAAATGCATAAAAGAAAATTTTTATGAAAACAAATAAAGGTCAAAAAATTAACTACTTTCTGATTTCTTAAATAAATATAAATTTGCTTTAAAATACATTTTTAATTTTAATTGAATTTTCTTTTAAATTTTACATCAAATTAAATCTATTTTGGATAATCCATTATAAGAGCTTTGTAATCAATAGGTAAATACTTTAACTTTAATAACAAATATCCACGAAAAATATAAATCTTTTGTTGAATAAATGAACTAAAATAAAATGCACGACTGGGTCGCACGAACTTGCTCTTATGTGCGATCACGCTGTAGTTTTAAAGTCTTAATAATTTTAAAAACTTTTCATCTGATAAAAAAAATTTAGTAGTTATTGGAGTCTATATTTTATGCCACCTGCCAAAAATATGGCCTATTTTAAGGAAATATTATTTGAGTACATAAAAAAGAACAATATAGATTATAGTATAGCACTGTCTTGCACTTTGCATATATGCATGAAATTTACAATTTAGACTGAAAAAATGTTCAAAAATCAATAAAATTAAAAAATAAATTGATTAAAAAAATATCTGAAATTGATTTGACATCAACACAATGTACACCAAGTCTTAATTTATGAGAAAAAAATGAGAACAATTTTTTAAAAATCGTTGAAGCGGTTTTTAAAAAAATAAATGTCTTATACATAAAATTTTGAATATATTTTTAAGAAAAAAAATTTGGTACGCCAATTTTTAGTAATTATTAATGCTGAGTTTAAAAATTAATTTTGAAAAAAAAAATTATTCACCCATTTTTGAAATATCGAATTTAAAAAAAAATAATTTTTAAATTTTTTTTTCTAAATCCAAAAAAATGTTTTTTTTTTGAAAATTTTGGTAAGTACATAAAATTTTTAGATATTAAAATATAAAAAATATAAAAAAAAAATGATCAAATTCAGTTGAACCATTTTTGAGAAAATTGAAGACAAAAAAATGGTTCTGTGGGAGTTATTTATTTATTTATTTATTTATTTTATAAAATAGTAGCCTTTTTGTAAAAAATAAATAATTTAATTTTTTGTTAAAGTTGTGGGCACGTTTTTGAGAAAAATAAGATTTTCATAATTTGGTAAAAAATTTTTTACGGAAGGTACCGTTATTTTTGGTCTTAAAAAAATGAAAAAAAAAAATGTGTGGGGAGAATGCTCAAAAAACGCTAGGTACCAAGGTTAAAGAAAATCGACCCATCCGTTTAGGCTACAGCCGAAAGGACAGACAGAGAAAGAATTGAGAGACTTATACTTTTCTCGCCTTCGCTATCATCGTAATGTCAACTTTGATCAAAATCTCGAGTTAGATTTTTTTTACGAATGCATAAATTGCCAATAGTACCTACCTATAGCTATGTATATGTATATCGCAAGTAAAAAAATAACTTTTGAAATTTTCTTAAAAATAAAAAAAAAAAAATAGACAATTTTAATAGCTGTTATTTAAAGCGTAAAGAAGAGAAGTTATGTTGTACTTGACGCACTCAGGCAATGATATGACGCACGCACGCTTGAACTGACACACCCATGCTCGACTTAACGCATACACGCAAGCTCGACCTGACGCATGGACAAAAAACCTGATGTACGCACGCTCGATTTAACAAACGCACGCACAATCGACCTAACGATCACGTGCAAGCTCGAACTGAAGTACGCACGTATGACCTAACGCACGAATACTCGACCTGTATATACAAAATTATAAACCCATACAAAAAATTTAGATTTTAAAAAATCTAAAAACAGATATTGTACCGCGTAAATATGAGGAAGGGGATCAAGGGGAGTAACTAGGTCTAGATGAATTATCCATTAAAAAACGGAAAACTCGATTTTGCTCTATAATTTTTACATGGATTTGTATCGTAATTTATATTTAAATTAAAATGAATTCACGTGCGCGTTTTTATGGCTTCTACAAAATGTTGAAATTCTATAGACATTAGGACTTACAGAATTTTTCAGGAAAAAGTCCGAAATGTTTTGCTCCAAGGCTCCAAGGATTTAAACTTTAACTCCGCCTTTGGGTCCTCTGCTCCGCTCATTCAACTCCGTTGCACCGCTAAGGGTATTTTCAGTCGCCTATATCAACAGTATTCTGGAACAACAATATTTACCTTGTAAAAAAATACCCGGTGGTAAAAATCAAGAACGAAGTTTTAGTTTAATATGTCATGAATTTTCTTCCATCTTACAAATTGTATTTTGTTATATTTATTAATATTTTTTTTTTGGAAACTAAATTAGAACAAATATTTTGCAGAACTAAAAAAATGTACCTCCTAAATCGACTTTCCCTCACAGCTTATAGTAAATATTTTAAATGTGGATTGCGTAACTTTCTAATCCGACAAACTCTAAGATAAAAAAAAATTAAAATTAAAAAAGAACCCCCAGATGGACATTTAACATCCTGCTTAAGCGGTTTATCTGCTGCCACATTCACTCTTTGTTATATGTGTCGCAAGTTGGCTTTGTGCAAGACTTTCTTTCAAACTAACTTGGCAGCGTTTACGTTCGGTGCAGTTTGAGTCCCAGTTAGCAGTTACTACATTTAATTATGGCATAAAACCTGTTGCAATATTACTAGATGAAGTAACTTCAGACGACGACGACGACGTATTGTCTGCCATACGGTCCAATTTCATGCTTATAAAATTGTTATAATGCAAAAATAATATATGAATGACTTAAACTGAAAGGTGATCTCTAGCCCTCATGTATAACAGAAAAGAATTAATTCATAGATATATGTAATTCTGTCTTAATCAAAGACGTATTTAATAAGAGTATTGAGTATTAATTAGAGTACCTATAGAGAAAAAATTTTAATATAATTATTATTCACTTACATTGTAAAAAATAAAATGCAATTCTGATAATGATTTACTACTTTGAACTCGAAGTAAGCGCGGAAAACGATGCTAGATACTAGATTACTAAATAAAGTAAATTGCAGAATTTTGGTATTAACTGCTGAAGATCAGTTACGCAATGTACTGCCTAATTAAAATTCCGTGGAGCAAAGTAGGTATAGTGAAATGGTTTCACATATTATCTTTTATAGGTGTATATCCAAGCTGCAATCAACATACTTAAAAACAGCAAAGCAGTTGGTCACGACGGCAATTCACGGCATACCAGATGAGTTCTTAAAGTTATTTTTAAGTTGCTAAATGGCAACTATCATTACAGAATCTAAATTTTGCAAAAAATATCAGTTAATTGATAAAGTTTATTTTTGTTTTTATGTATGTACATTGTAGTTATATACACATATAATATACGTATGCCTGTATGCATTCGGTGTTTCTGTTAAATATACCCAGTTTTTTTTTAATATTCTGAAAGTTGATGATAAATAGTTCAAATAACGGTCATTTTAACATTATTCGAATTTCCGGACAAAACAAAAACAAATATATAATTTTCATAAAAAGCTGTTAACGACCACGCCATCTTTTGACATTTTTGAGGATAAACCAAAGAGCTTTTATAATGTCAGTGCCATCTGTTGATTTATAAAGAATAATATAATCCTCTACTGGCCAATAGTATTTTTTTTTAAATAAAATAAAAAGCTTTTTAACGACAGCACCACCTTTTGATTTAAAAAGTAAACGCACACTTACCATCTGCTGGGCAATAGTGAAACTTTATGAGGATAGACTAAAGAGATTTTCATCACTATCGCCACCTCTTGATTTTAAAATTTAGCACATGCCATCTGCTGGTCAATAGTGACATTTTTATGTATATTCTAAAGAACTTTCATAATGTCAGTGACATCTGTTGATTTAAAAAGTAGAAAAACAACCTCTACCGGCCAATAGTTAGAATTTTTGTGGATAAAATAAAAAAAATTAATGACAGAGCCACCTTTTGATTTAAAATGTAAACATAAACCATCTGTTGTTGATGAAAACCTTAGCAAAAACATGCATTAAAAAAGCTAAAAAGCTACAAAAGTCCATACATTTTGATAAAGCAATTAAGGTAGGTAGGAAAAGAAAATCTCATTTTTCATCGTGATGTTATCTCAGGTATTTATTCAGCTTCCATGTATCATTTGTAGCGTGCCTTCGAGTTTTTTTTCCAAAAACCGTAAAAAACTGACTAGCATTGATTTTCATATCCCAAACTTTACAATTTATTTATTTATTTATTTATTTATTTATCATGAGCTAAAGGATCACTAGATTTTCGGCTCATAAAACTTGATGGTCTGCACAAGGAAAAACTTTTATCAGCAAACTAGGCAATCTTAACTCCGAGAAGCTATTGAACGATGTCATCAATGAAAGCGAACATTATAGGAGACAGAATCCAACCTTGAGGAACTCAAGTCGTATAGTACTGGAGGCATCTTATGTCTGAGTTCCTCCATTAATACTGCTGTGGTAGCCGAAAAAAGTTCCGCTTACATCCTCAAAAATTTCGACGATAATCCCAACGTAGAAATATTAAATTTAAGCCCTTCGTGTATAGTATCGGTACAATGCTATAAAGATCCAGAAAATGTTTTGTAATTTCTTGATTATTAACATTGTTATTATTTACCACCTTTGGCAGGAAGGTTGGTTGGTTAAGAAACGAAGATAAATTAATCGAGTTAAAAATTCTCAACCCAAGTAAAAAAAAGTTTGCTTCCAAATTGATAGGGAATCTTTATTGAATGAAATTGCTTCAGTTATAGGCACTAATATTCCCTTTTGACTATGTTAAAATTCTTCTGTAAACTGTATGATTTCAGCAATAGAGATAGCTATAGAATTAAACAAATAACAAATTCGAAAAGAGCGCCTTTGAAAATAATAACACTACCTATGCATTATGATCAATGTATGTAACGAGTTCAAAAAGTGCATTCTAGCGTCAAATTAACATTGAAACAATGAAATATTATTAAAATTATCTAAAATATTATCTATTAGGTAGGTATCTAAAATTCACAAAGACAAAGAAATGTGAGTCTTAAGCAATAGGTTGTTGTCCAGATAATCGCTAACAAGGAGTTAGATCAGTTTTCTGAACCCACACATTGCCTGAAGCCTGTTTTCTATTATTTTTAATAACCGTCCGAGGACCCTAGAAGTACTTATTAATTATATTCACATTGCTTTCAAGAATGCACGAAATCTTCCAAACCTTTTGGAAATGTATAGTCTGTGTAGGGCGCCATTTGACTACAACTTACAACGGCAACAAAAAAAATAAGCAAACAAAAAAACATTTCTTACTCAATCGTGTTGAGTTCCAATTCAAAACCAATGCGGCTGCTGCGCTTCAGCCAAAGAACCCAAAAAAGATAAAATTGACATATTGTAAAAAGCACATTAAAATTATTCATATTCCTATAAAAATTCAGTATATTCTTATTCGTGGATTCCAGGGCGTTGGAATCGTTACTCTCACTAATAATAATTATATTTTTAGAAAAATGGCACTTTTTTAATGCAAAGAATTTTAAAATTTACCTTCTAGTTAAAAATCTTATTTCCACTTCCACCAGACTATTACTGTTAACAAACTTGCATTCTACCTATTTGTTATTCAGTAAAAATTGTACAATAAGGTTGGCTTTTCCTTTTCTCAGTGACCATCAGTGTTGGTGTCTTACACAAAAGAGTTAAGTTAATGGTATCTAGGTTGAGGCCATATGATAATCCAAAGTATGTATCAGTTACGTTTCTTTCTTTTCATGGTAAACAAAAATATTGTCCATAAGATATGGAGCACAAGAAACCGGACTAAAATTTTAAAATAAAAGAATATATCTATATATTTATACAAGAGACAAGGAATGGAATGGAATCATTTAATTCTTTTTACTTATTTTTTTAAGCTTTAGTCTAGTTATTTTGTGGCGAACACTTTCATTTAGAATTAAAATAAATAGGAAAGCAAAAAGTATGTAGGTAAGGATCAAATATATTTTCAAAATGTTATCTACAAAATTATTTGAAAGCTATGTAAAAATAATCTAGAAAAAAAATAAAACAAAAAAGTGCGACCCACACTGGTAACTTCCCATTGGTGCCTGTGGCAATGGCAACTGAACACCCAATGTTATTTTGTTAATCTTAAAAGACCTTATCAAATGTTCAATATGCGATCAAGTGAAAACCAAAGTTGGGGCGTTTTATATTTTTCAACTATTTAAGTTGTATTTTTGGCAGATGTTTTTGCTTTAAATTTTTTAATTTTTTTACAAATCCCACCAATTCATAATAACAGCATTGTGTGTAAAATGAAATTATTCCGGAGTCGATAGCTTTGTTTGTTTTCGAGATATTCGAGTTGAAAAACATTTAAAAATTTTTTTTTAGTGGTTTTAGTTTGAAAATTTGTTGATTTAAAAAAATTGTCAATTGAATAATTCTACAAAACTTATCAGTTATTAACTACATCACTATATATAGAATAAAATTGGGTTAGGTTCTAAGCTAGTGTTTGTTTTCAAAATATTCGAGCCGAAAAACGTTTTTCAACGATTTTTAGTATTTTCTTGTAGTTTTTTTGCTTTAAAAAAAAAACTGCCCGTTGATTTTTTTAAAATTCTTTTCAATTCTTTATTACGCCATTAAGTGTAGACTAAAATTAACCTGAAGTGGATGGCATTTTTTGTTCTCGAAATATTCGAGACGAATCATTTTTTACAACTTTTTTTTAAATTGCTATAGTAAAAAAACGCTAATTGATGACATCACTTCGTGATGTTGTTATCAGTAAAATAGAATTTATTCGAGATCTACTATATTCGTTCTAGAGATACAGTGAACGATAGAAAGGCTCACGAACATACGAACGTACATACACACACACATTCAGATATCTCTCTAAAAGTGATAGATTCGAATTCCTAAGATCTCGAAACGTCGAGAAATTTCAACATTTTTAATTCGACAAATCGGACCAATTACGATAACTTCCAATGGGAAGTTAATAAATGAACTAGTTCAATGGTAAAATCTTTGAAATCTATCCTTTAATAAAATTTATTTGTAGATCTTTTAAAATTTTGAAATAAAATATTACATACCTACTTTTTATAGTTAGTATGGCATATTCACAAAAGCAAACAAATTAAAAAAAATAAACAATATAAAATATTTATATTAATATAAGTAATTGATTTTTCAATTTAAGTAAAACCATGTAAATTTAAAAAGTGAAAAAATCGGAAAAGCTGGCCAAGAAGTTTGAAAACTATGCGAGTAGTCTTACAGCCCAAATCTCGCCAATATCAATGATACCTCACAAAGTCAAAAAAATAAGAGATAAATTTCATTTTGTGATATTTTTCTACTCTTATATATTATATACTACATTTTTTTGTTAAAATTAAGTAACTGTTTTATAATTAAGTTATGGTAGTGATTAGTTTTTGAATAAATTAAAAATTTAAAAACTTAAAATTTTGAAAAAAAAAGATCGAAAAAAATGTATAATAATTTTTTTTGAAATGTTACTTAATAAAGTACAAAATTAGTTTATAATTTTCGATACTCTTATTATTTTTTAGTCAAATTTTATAAACCAGATGACTGTAAGTGGTTTGTGAAAAATTGAAAACTAAAAAAAAGACTAGTTTTCTCTTAAAAACATTGGCGCAAAATTTTAAACGATTTAGTAAAATGTTAAAGCCATTTTAATAAGTTACTAAGTTAAAAAGAAGATTTTGCTAATTTTAAACAACTTTAGCAACTTACTATCTCTTAACATTTTACTAAAGTTAAAATCACAAAATGGCCACTTTAACTTTTAGTAACTTGCTAAATCCATATGAACTCTGTCATTGTCCTCGAAAAAAATTTGTTGGCAAAGAGTTAAATTGTGCTTTAATTTTATGATTCGTGTGCTAGTTGTTTTTCAAAGTAAATAAAATAAAATAAAATAAAATATTTTCGGAAGACATCAGGAGTTGCTGCAGCTAATGGATGTGCTGATTCCAAAAAGGTATCAACCATCCCTGTACGGTTTATGGTTGGTCAGATACACTTCAAAATGTTTTTGATTTTTCTTCATGATGGCAAAAATTAAGAAAATTGAAAAAGGTTTTGGAGTATATCTGGCCAACGTTAAATCAAATTATTATGTCCGTTCCCTAGGTTAAGGTTTGTTTACTTTGTTTTTCTTTCACGAACTGTCATTGTTTGGACGTGTTCAGATGCACCATTTTTAATAAAATGGAATTAGTATTTTACTAGTTAGTAAAACGAAAAAAAAGGATTAAAACTTCCGAAGAGCTAGTAACTTACTAAATGTTTAGCAAATTGCTAACTAGTAATATGCTAAGCCCTTAACAATAGGTTGTTGCGCCATTGGCGCAAAATTTTAAACGATTTAGTAAAATGTTAAAGCCATTTTAGTAAGTTACTAAGTTAAAAAGACGATTTTTCCAATTTTAAACGATTTTAGCAACTTACTATCTTTTAACATTTTACTAAAGTTAAAATCACAAAATGGCTACTTTAACTTTTAGTAACTTGCTAAATCCATATGAAATCTGTCATTGTCCTCGAAAATAAAAAAATTGGCAAAGAGTTAAATTGTGTTTTTTTTATGATTCGTGTATTAATTGTTTTTCAAAGTAAATAAAAAAAATAAAATGTTTTCGGAGGACGAAGTTTTCGATATGTTTGAAGACTCAGCTATGTGCAGAAAAGTGCGATGTTTTAAGTCCTGAGCAAATTCTTTTGAAGAGCTGGACCATGGAGAATTTTACTCTAGGTATAGGTTTGATAAAACTACAGTTCGGTTCTTGGTTGAAAACCTAAACATACAAGACCGAATAACAAACCATGGGCTTCCGATTTCACCAGAATTACAAGTTCTAGTTACACTACACTTTTTTGGGAGAAATGCTCATCAGGCTGATGTTAGTAAGTAAACTTCTTAATGGAACACAAAGGATATTCCTTACAAAAATTAATCTCATAGGAACATTACATGGAATGGTCCAATCCACAGTGGGGGAAATAATAATAAACATTTCAAAACAAATTGCTTCGTTGCTCCCACAAGCACAACCCACACTTTATACTTTATTAAAAGGGAATTAGTATTTTACTAGTTGGTAAAACGAAAAAAAAAGGATTAAAATTTCCGAAAAGATAATAAATTACTAAATGTTTAGCAAATTGCTAACTAGTAATATGCTAAGCCCTTAACAATAAACAGCCTGATTTTAAGATATTTGCGTGATAATCCTTAAAACTTTACTATTTTTAAAGCTATTTACTAAAATACTGTTGGCGATCAGCAATGCAAAAATAATATACCAAAGTTTCAATGCTATAAGAGAGTATTTATTTTAATATTTTTCCTCTATTACCAAAATGTAAGAGGGCTTCGTAGTAAAACAACTAACATTTTTAAAAATTCACAAGCTTTTCCATATGACTTAATCGCTTTCACTGAAACTTGGCTTAATGCCACGATCTTAGACACAGAGCTTTTTGATCAAGAGTTCCTAGTTTTCAGGAAAGACCGTCATGTGGATAACTTAAATTTAGTAGGTGGTGGTGTTTTAATTGCAGTTAGAAATCATTTTAGTACAACTCTAATAACATTCCCTCTTAATATTACAATTGAAATTATTTGCATCAAAATATCCCTTCAATCTAAAGACTTGTTTGTTTTAAATGCTTACATTCCACCAAAAAGCACGGTTTCGGTCTTTGTTGAGCTTTCGCTTGCTCTGGACCATGTTATCGACATTGCTGGTTTCAATAGTACTATTCTTCTGTTGGGTGACTTTAATCTCCCACAGATTGACTGGATTACATCAGAGGACGAGTCCTACTTCGAAGCATCATTGACTTCATCTCAACTGGAGCTTCAATTGTTAGACCATATCATCTCTACTGACTTACAGCAAGTTAACTGTATTAAAAATTTTAAAAATCGAATACTCGACTTAGTTTTCTCATCTGACGCTGTCAATACGGTAGTGGTAGATTCTACTTCTGCTTTATCGAACATAGATAGTTACCATCCTCCACTTGACATATTTCTTGACTTAGGCGGCCATTTAACTAATAGTAGTAATTTACATGACTATAAGTCACATACCTTAGATTTTCGAAAAGCCAATTTTCAGCTACTTTTGGAGCACTTAAGTGCTTCTGGTATTGATAATATACCAGTTTCAGGTGACATTGACGTTGCAGTTTCATACTTTTATCAAGTATTGATATCCTGTATTAATGACACAGTACCTCTGAAAATTTCTAAATACTCAAGCTTTTGCCATCCATGGTATTCTAAAGAGCTGAAAAATATTCGAAATAAAAGGAACAGGGCATGGAAGAACTACCTAAAAAGCATGTCTTTTGAAGATAGGAATGTGTACATGGCCCTATTTGAAGAGTTTAAAAACCTCTCCAATGAGTTATACACTGAATATCTCAATAATATGGAAAGCTGCCTTAAAATTGACCCCAAATGTTTCTGGAAATTTGTTAATATGAAAAAAAAATCTGATGGTTATCCAGAGAATTTTACTTATAACAATAATATCTTAAATAGTACCCCTGAAATTTGTGATGCTTTTGCAAATAACTTTCGTCAGTCTTTCACTGATACTTCAATTGATGTTGACGAGGACTTCTTTCGTTACTTAGAAGAGTGCCCACAAGCAACATTCAATAATCTTCCTATTACAACAGACAAAGTTTTACATTATCTTTCCTTACTTCATGATGATTACTCATCTGGACCAGATGGTATACCTCCTATAATTTAAAAAAAATTCAAATCAATATTAGCTTCCCCTCTTACAAAATTATTTAGCCTATCTCTTACCTCAGGTAAATTTCCAGGTATTTGGAAAAAGGCATTTATTACACCAGTTTTTAAAAAGGGAAACAAATCTGACATATGTAATTACAGGCCGATTTCCAAGCTGTCCTGTATTCCTAAGCTCTTTGAGCAGGTGGTGTGCGATAGTTTGGCATTCCATTGTAGAAACATCATTTGCAAACAACAACATGGTTTCATGCAGAAGAGATCAACAGCAACAAATCTACTTACTTTTATGCACAAGTGTACAAATGCGTTAGAAAGAGGATTAGAACTGGACTGTATCTATACAGATTACTCTAAAGCTTTTGATCAACTCTCTCATGAAATTATCTTATTTAAATTAAAAGTGTTTGGGTTTCCTCCTGGAATCATCACTTGGATTTCGTCCTATCTCCTTAATAGATATTACCAGGTTAAATTCCGTAATTTCTTCTCTAACCCTTTCATTGCCAAATCGGGAGTTCCTCAGGGAAGCCATCTAGGTCCCCTTCTTTTTATCTTAGCTATTAATGACGTAACCCTCTGTATACGTAATAGTGAAATTCTAATTTTTGCGGATGATATGAAAATTTTTAAAAGCATTAAATCTACCAATGATCGTTTACTTTTGCAAAATGATTTAAACAGTTTTCTGATTTGGTGTAATAAGAATGGTTTGAATCTTAATCCTATTAAATGTCAGGCCATGACTTTTTCCAAAAAACAAACTCCTTCTTCGTTTGAGTACAAAATATCGCAGTACTCTTTACGCCGAGTTCATAGTTTTAAAGACCTCGGAGTTCACATTACTTCTAACCTTAATTTTACTGAGCATATCAATTTGATCGTGAATAAGGCGAACTCTATGTTAGGGTTTATTAAAAGATGGTCTAAAGAATTTCAGGATCCATATGTTACCCTCGCTCTTTACAACTGTTTAGTCCGTCCCCATCTTGAATACGCATCCCAGGTATGGACTCCTTTTCACGCAACGCATAAAAATAGATTAGAAGCCGTACAGCGTAATTTCATACGTTTCGCTTTGAAAGGGCTACCGTGGTCCGATCCTTATAACCTTCCTCCTTATGAACATAGGCTTAAACTTTTTCAGGTCCAGCCTTTGTCACAAAGAAGGATTAATATGGATATTATATTTATTCATCAACTTATAACTGGCGTTATTGATGCACCTGATTTACTAAGTTGTATTGGTTTTAATTACCGTGGGGGAAACTACAATATTCGTAATGTGGAATTAATGCATTTATCCCAACACCGAACTATTTATGGCATGCATGAGCCTCTTACCCGCATGTGCAGGCTTTTGAATTTAAACTCAAACGTCTTTGATTTTAATATTAGTAAGATTAGTTTAAAACATACGTTAAGGACCAGTGCAGCACGATCTTAAATGTTTATAATTACAATTTAGTTTCTTATTGTAATTGTATTTTTTTTTTTATGTATTTATATTTATTCGTATATAATAGTTTTGTATTAATTGTTTTTAAGTGTATGTTTTGTAGTAGTTGATTTTTGCTTACTAACTACTAACACTGCACTAAGTGATGAGCCGGATAACACATATTTTGTGTTGGCAAATCTTTGGCCGCAAGATGTCGCTTGTACTAAGCTCTCTTCGGCAAAGATCTGATAGTGTGTAAAAAATAAAAAATATTTAAATGAAATAAATTTTCAAATCTAGTTAATTTTAACATTGAATTCAATTTTAGTTTATGAATATAATAATAATTAGTGATGAAAAATAATAGTTGAAGGTGCATTTCTGACAAGTTCAGTTGGTTTTAAGGATTTTTTAACTATAGTAAATAAACTTCAATTGAACACGCCTAAAAAAATGACAGTTTGTGCAAACAAGTAAGAAAACATACCATATTTACACTTTCAATTGTAAAAGTAGTGCTACTAAAAAATTAAATAGGCATTTGGTGATTTTAACTTTAAAAAGATAGCCTAGCATCATACTAAAATGCTTTAAGATCGTACTTAACCGTCTAAAATGTAGCACCAACTGGTTCTTTTCTAAATTATTGCAATTTGCAGTCAATAGAGAAGTTTTACCCAACAAAAGGTCAGGTAGTCCTAAATTTTAGATATATTATTAAAATTGGTTGGTATAGATAAAATAATTTACTCCACACTATTCCTCCCTTTTCAGTCCTGAAAAATTAATTAATTAATTAAAATTAGGTGTTTAAATAAAATTAAATAAAATCATGTATAACCTGTTTTTTTAAAGTGTAAAACAATTTCTAAAACGAAAAACGTGGGTGCATGTAACAGATCACATCTTAATGAGTTATTGCGCTGTAAAGTGCAAAAGACAGAATTAAACAATATACGGAATTTTAGCCTTTTTTAGAGCTCCATGGTATTGGATGAAGAAATACTCTTACAATCATGTTTGTAAAAATTTAGTTTTATACAATTTTCCAAATTAAAGTAAATAGTATAAAACTAAATATTTGGCAAAAAAGTAAACCAGAAAGAAGTTTTAAGCAAAAGACTAAAAAAAATTGCCAATGTTCGGTGTTTTTATCAGGATTGTGAACGGGTCAGGGTGGTGTGGGTGTGAAAATTGTTCTTTTTTATCTGTGCCAACCATATATTTAATAACATAATCAAACATTTAGAACTATATGTATTTACAACTTTTTGAAGGGGTACCCAACTTTCTCGGATTCTTGGCCATCTAGTAAACTTTTACACTTTAATTACCTCAAAATCCTTAGCCCCATAAAGAAAATAAGGGGGACATTTTGGAACTACTAACTTACGAGTATGTAATGTTATTAATAATTTATTGAGAAAAACTACTCGAGGTTCAAGAAGAAATAACTTTGTTTTTCGATTTTTAGAACAATAAATCTCTGCGGATTTCATGTTCTTGTATTTAACTGGTGGTAAAACATAGAATCATTAAATCACTTAATTGGATACTGAAAAGTATATTAAGACTCAAACCAATTTTAAACTAGTATACCCGACAGTAAAGAAAGACTTTCCCATCCCATGGGCATTTTGTACCTGTATAGCCTTCACCTATCAGAATCATTAATATGAATATGGATACGATATAGGATTTGCAATGATGAAGACTTGCACAGTTGCCTTTATATATTATGTCTACATCTATAGAGGGGATATGATTGGTCTTATAAGAGTCTTTAAGAGTAACATAGGAAAGAACAATGGATTAACATCTCAAGAAGGAGGTTATGCATTTCTCACAAAAATATTCTAGCACACATTGTTTCTATAGGGTTATTTAACATGAAAGCCGTCTATTAGAAGATATAGTCAGTAGAAGCGGCATGAATGTTGGTTGTGTGGGCAATGCGGCCAAATCACACAAATTACAGACTTCAATGCACATCATTCGCAAATTGGGCATTGCGGAAGATTCTTTGGAATGCTATTCTTTTTTTTTACGTAAAAAAGTAATGGAGTAATGTATTTTTGTTGTTTTACAATTATGTAGGTATTAATGTATATTTTTACGTCAGCAACTACATTTGCATTGAATTTCTTACAAAAACAAAAAGATCAATCAAATTAAAAGATAAGGACTTACAAAAAATAACTATTAATATTTAAACAACCATAAGTTTTTGTATTCACGAGTGAGTTCATCAAACTAAAAACTGGTAGATACTAAAATATTACTTGAAAGTCTGTAAAAATTCTGATTAAATCTTTAGGACTGGAACGACAAAATATGTAAGAACAAAACATATAGGAATACGTAAACCACTCGTCAACTCCTATACATATATTTGAGACAAGTGTTGTGTGTGACTATAAATTACGAGATATGATTTTTCGTTATTGGTGTTTGTGTATCTAACCTATGTACATTGTACATATATCTAAGATTTCATAAACATGTGGGTGGAAGCTCCTGAGTCAACATTATTATTGTTTCCTGGGCTAGCTGTAAGTGTATCTTTGAATATTATTTTGGCTTAGAATCATTGCTGCTTTTGTTAAAATAAAAAAAAAAAAAAAAATTTGAGAAAATTTGTTGTTTTAAAGTATAATTGCTGTAAATGACAATGAATTGATATCCTTGGCTCTTTAGCAACACTTCTGCCAACAGCTGCAATATTAATTTCACTTGAACAAAATTTTCTTCAATTTAATCAATGAAACGTTTGTCCGAGCATTTTCTCTGCATTCTTAATAACTTTAACCATATTTAAAACAAGTTTAAATAATGAAAACACGTTACTTACTCGTGTAGTGATCCAATTGAATTTTTCAATTTTCAATAAGAGGTTTCATTTTGATATTAAAAAAAACGAGAATTTTTCAAGAGAAATCAATAGATGTTTAGTTAATTGTAAAGAGGAAGGTATGCCATTAGCAATGTAAAAGGATAGCAGCCAAATGGCCGTCACGGCTACTGTTGCAGCACCTTTTCATCAAATTTTCCATGACCAATTGGCACATTTGCGGCTGAATGCCCTCGATAACTTCACGAATTCCATTTTTAAGATCTTGGATCGATTGTGGAGCATTGATTTTTACGTGAAAAAGTCTAAAAGTGTTAAATCACAAGATCTCGGTGGCCAATTGTGATCATCTCTTCGCGAAATAACACCGTAAGGAAACTTTTCTTGCAAAATTGCGATTGTTGCGTTGCTTGTGTGGCACGTAGCGACATTTTTGTAGTGAATTTTAACAATTTCAATGCGTTGTTGAAGCGTGTATCGTTCCATTTTTAGTAATGGTGTAGTTTTTACCTGTCAAATGTCAAAATATGAAAGCTTCAAAAGTGACAGCTGGCCAAATAGCGGGCTATTCAAAATGAAGCCTCTTATTGGAAAACCCTTTATTTACTTCATACCTGAACAAAAATATTGGAGTAATCTAAATGCATTTAAAAAATATCTATATAAATACATACATTCAAAACACATTAAGATGTTATCAAAAATAATTGATTCAACACAAAAATGTTTAATTATAATAAAAGGTAGTATTATTAAATGAAGCATAGAAAAATAACCTATACCTACATATAGTGCATGATGGCATACATATATACCCACATATATGAACATATGTAGCCTCCAACATTTATTTTTAAATCGTGTCCTAATTTAACTTGGTTGCCAAAACACAGTTGGTTCTTTATCACAACACGTTCACCGCAAATTCACCTTGAATGCAAAAGCCAATTCGTTACGTTTCTACCAAAATGACAGTAACAACATGCCCAATGTGCATGCGGAGCGTTTGTATTCAACAAATAACGCATAAATCTAACTGTCTCTTAAATTGCTCATCAGCAAAAACCCACGTCTCTGCACCAAAGAAGAGGAGCACGCCACAAAATATGGGTATGGGTATATCTCTAAGTAAAATAATCACATAGCATGTCTACTTCACAGATGAGACAACTTAATATTACGTTTTTATTCTTCTTCTCACTTATATCTATGTATCTATTCGGTTAGTTGTATTTATATTCCTACGGGAATTTATCTTCTTTTTGCATATTCATTTCTTCTTCATTCACATACCTCAATCCTCAACCTAACCTTAACCCGCTGCTGGCATGGCAGCTCAATTTTAGCTTATGCAGCGTCATTTATTCGGAGATAGATAGACACATTTTCTAACCAGAGATTAAAAAAAAAATTAAATAAAATTAACAGAAAAAAATGTCTATCTAAACTTTGCACTGTGATTCGAATGTGTTCTCTCAGGCTCAGACATACGTAAAACGACACTTGATTTTACCAGAGTCTTTATTATGATACGACTATTTTTTTTTTCATAGAATTGCCAGGAATAATTGCAACACAGAGCTTTACCTACCAGAATCTTTGAATTATTCACTTTAGAATCATTACACAAATCGGTTGTAAATTAACAAGCTTCTACTAGATATTGTAAGATTCTATAAGCTCACAATTTTTTGCTCCAGTGAGTTTTATTGAATAATTTCGCTAACTGCAGAAGTAATACAGACCTCAACTCGGTTGCTTAAGGAAAGGAATACGTTGTTTATAAAATTCTGCTTCAACACTAATAAATTATAAACTTCTATACTAACTCGTAATATTATACAAGAGACAATTCAATTATTTATATTGAAACACTTTTATTAAATACAATAATAATAAATACAAAATAAAAAAGCACCCGAATTTGCATAAAGTATTTAAAACAATTAATAGAAATTGTTCCTTAAAACCCCAAAGCATTTCATCGTCAATTGTAATTAATTATATGCATAAAATTCTAGTTCTTGCGACCCATTCGTAATTTTTTCATTTAGTTAAATGTGTTTTTATTTCTAGCCATGGCAAAATCTCAATTTAATTTTTTTTGCAAGTTCGGGGGTAATTGCACAAAAAAACCGACCGCGGGGATTAGCGACACCATTACAGAAACAAAATGGAGTTTTCATACAAACTATCGATAACAACTATATACATATTTCACCTCGGTAACACAAGTTTTTCTGTGTGCTTAAGTTAAGCCCGTAGAATTCTCTGGGTTTAGCTTAGCCCCCAACAGATTAATTATTGTTGCATTTAACAATGTTATTGTTTAGCACCGACGCGAAGTCGTTTTTTCGTAGAATTCCCTCCGGTGTTGCAAAAAACACGCCTAATGTCAAAACTTCCGAAGAAAAAAAAAATGTAATATGGTTCATTTGGTACGCGCCCTTCAACATAAAAGATAACAACATATTTTTTGAATGAACAATTTGTTTGGTTATCTAAAATTTGTATTGGTAAGCTTTGTTCCGCACTTAATTTTAAACAGTTTTTCATCGCCACATTTAGTGATTCTTCATCCGAACCGATCTTAAATATGAAAAAGAAATTTTTAACAATTTCTAAGAACAATTTTAATTAGTTATCTGACACATAAAATATTGACGTAGTGTCATAAGTAAACAGAGGTAGAATCCCTAAATGAACGATCAAGCTTTACTCGTTGACTTCTCCCGAAAAGGTATGAAGAAAACCAATTATAAATTTCGCCCCTGAATCCAACTTTTTATATAGGTAATTTACTCAAAAGTATCCTGTATATCAAAAACTTTGAACTTTTATATGAACGGAGTTAAACAAACAAACTTACACTTTAGTCAGATAATGTGAAACAGACCCTAGCTAGGTATTGACAAAATCATTTAATACTTTTGTTTGTTGCTGAAACCAAAACAAAATTTATTCGAATTTAACATTTACTTTCTGTAATCAAGACTCGTAGATGGTTGAAAATTTAAAAACTGTGTATTTGTTTTTTTCAGATCTTTCTAAACCTGAAAATCAAAAAATTTTACGACCTCTGGTTCTCGAAATATCTTCCATCCAAAGTGAAGAAATAAAAATGTTTTGATGGCAATATTTCCGAAATTGAGAGTCGTAAGTGGTTACGGTTTTCAGTGCTGATTTGGAAATCATAGAACTTTCCACCAATGTACAATGTATATTTCGACCCAATTCAAAAAACCAACACAAAAAATTTTTTCCAATGGCGAATACTAAACGATAAACATAGTATAGGGTATGTATCTCCCTACATTATGTCTTAGTAATAATTTTATGTTTGTAATGCAACCATCTTCTTCCGCTTGTCAAATTTAATAGGTGCATCGCATCATCACCTTTTGAAGTTGTAAACTGTACCATTATGTCATAACTATTACTACACTAGAACCATTAGATGATATAATGACTATCTATTATTACCACGACTGCAGCAACATAAGAGACCAATAATGCGATCAGATCATATTCACAACTCCTATCGGAAATCACTCTTGATAATGATATTCCTATAGATAAAATCTGCCATTTCCATCTTCTAATAAACACAACCATGATGATTTCCTCCCATTTCCTGCAATGTGCAAGTGCATCTGCAGAAGCGTCAATTTTATTTGATTAATACTCAATGATCCATGGCGAGCACTACATATACATATAGGTACAGTAAGAGGAGAACACATCTCACATATACTCGTACTATAGTTTATAAGGAAACTAGTTGACCTCTCGAGTGTTATTTCATTGGAACTCGCGAGGAGATGCATTAAAGTGACGTTTACTTTGGCGTGCTAAATGATAAATTGTACAAAAGCAAAATGTTTTGATAAAGCGCATCACGATCAAACGCACGAAGAGGCATCGTTACGCAGGTGAGAGCCATGAAATTTAGATTTTCCCCTCTAAGTATCTATACGTAGGTATTGGCAAACTTGATTTGCTTCGAACTTCATGCCAATGACGATGAGTTATATTGAAGAAGCAACACAAAGGGTTCAGTGAACCGTATTTGAGAAGTGAATTGTGAAGTATCTAAGCGTGAATACACTTACACTTGCAGAAATTATTCTGCGAATCAAGTGCAGGCTATCGATACTTGAAAATGTCGGTTGGGTAGATAGGGATTTTTTTTGTTAATTTATGTGGGTACTGTTTAAATATATTGCAGACGCGGTTTGCTAACCCTTCTGATCCCAGAAATGTTTGAAGATATGTAAGTGAACAAGTTAATAGTAGAGTAAAAGAAGAGAGATATGTTTCCAAATGATTATGTTTATGAATGGCTCGTATCATAATAAATTTGTTCACTAAAATGTGCTTGAAATTAGTCACTAATCCATACTAGGTTTTTGCTTTATGCCCTGAATTTACCATGGGATCGTCTCAAAGTGTGAACTCGCCTGATAAGTAAATTTTGTGTGTTTTCAGAGACTTGGTAGGACGCCCTGAAGTCGCCCTAAATTTATTGGGTGTAGCAAGTTGAGTTAATAAATGAACTACTGTAAATGATTTGGGAAGCAATTGTTTTGTTGTGGAATTGTGCTGCTGGTAATTGTTTATTTGTGAAATAGAAATTAAAAGAATACCCAAATCTAATTGGATGATAAGAAACATAATTAAATGTAAAAAAAGCTACTTTGCAAAAATGTCTATTACCGACTATTAGAAAGTTATGTGAATATTTTTATAAACATAATCACCCCTGTTCTAATTTCTGATCTGTAATATAATCCTATCCTTTTCAAACTCTACCAGACGTATTTATTAGAATTCCTTAGAAGACTCTTGGATAGTTGTCCAACTAGCCATTGTCTAAATAGTTACTTATATAAACGCATTCCAACAGTGGCCTACAAATATTCTCATACAATCAATCACATCCCTGTAATCTGTCAATTTCGTGAGCATTTGGTTACGTTCAATGAACATTTCATTTATTTGAAGATTATTTTTGAATTTTTTGTTCATTGAACGTACCCACTTTAGAATAGGTTTAGACAACCAATTTCAGTGTCTAAGTTAGACACTCGATGGAAAATGATTAAAAATAAGGTTTTGGACTTGGTCAGCAGCTGTCCAAAGTTTGACATACTTTGGAATGGGTTTATAAGAATCGTATGCTGCGAATCTTCCCGAGGCGGCCATTTGATGTATATTGATATTGTTTTTCACACTTAATGGAAAAGTCCAAACTTTATAATGAAATAAAATTTTCACCAAAAATGTATCGCTGTGTGTGTTTTATTTAGCTTTACTTTCGAAACCGAAACATGAATGACCCTTAATTACATGACTGTATGGATTCAAAGGAAATGTTACAAAAAAATTAACTATTTTATGAAAAAGGAATATAAGTTTTGTTCAGTAAGGAAAAAACAGAACAGCACAGATTCGATTTTCACAAACAAGTTAGAACAGAAAATTGCTACCTAAGCTTAAAAAAAAACAATTTCTCCTGGCATGTAGATTCCGAAAACCATTAAAAACAAACTATTTTCAATAAAAAATTTCAACAGCTGATTTTGAAATTTTTCACAAATCTGTTCTTACTTCTTCTGTTCCAAACAGACTCATTGAACAGCAACTTATGAACTGCACATTTTTCTCAAAGTGTCAACGGTGGTTGTTCCGATATATTTTGTCTCATTTGCAAATGGAACCTCGATATGTATTAACAAATACAGATAATCAGCCCTATCAAGCTATCCGTTCGGAAGAAATTCCGATGCAAAAGTAAAATCCGATAGTAACTTAGATGGCGTTCGAGGCATCCGTTTAATGGGACAGCTGTTTAGTTTTATTTTACACCCGCAACTATTTCTTATCGGTGACAGTCGAAAGAAACGCGCACTTGTTAAAAATACCTCAACTAAAAATTCTCCGATTTCGAACAGATCGGAGAAAATTTTCTTTCCAACGGATACCTCGATAAAGCTGAATATTTCAATAATCTTATACAATATCTACGTAAAGTCCTCGTGGACAGATTTTAATTCGTTGAGTGATATCCGCTAAAAGTTTCTGCTTAATCATTGATATTATCAAAAGCGTTTTGTAATTTGATTGTAATATCGTTGTCGCTTTTCCCTCTGTTATGGTATTGCGGTGTTGTCAGCAATAATCGATAAAGTCTTCTGTTTGAGGTATATAAATATATCTCGTATAAATAAAGGGTAGGTAAAAAATTGGACTTGTGGTACTCCAGCTACTATTTTTTTTGAGACCTGAATACTAATTTCTGAGAGCTTATTCTCTAGATATTTTCTAAGAATCGTAAAATATTCTTCGGGTAGACTGCCATACAGATGCGAATATCACTCACTTATGCATTTTCTCGAGATTTTAGAGGTCAACGAAAGTGTTGGAATCGGCTGATTAGTTAATATTTTTTTATTTTTTAAATCGACAATTTTAATTTCGAGGACCATTTGCAACTTCTCAAAACTGTAAATTTTTATAAATTTTAGCCAAACCCTGTTTGTTTACGTATACCTGACTTTTTATTTTCTGCACCTTGATCTCCGGACAAAAGAATTTTACATTAAATATTTTCAACTCTTTAAATGTTACTGCGTATTTCTTCAAATGTGCCTTCATACAATCATATCGTATATCATTAATAAATATTGTATCATAAATATCGTTTGATTTTTATCTACAAATCCGTATGAGGAGATACATATATAATTATATTTATTGTTAATATAAGTCATCATATGTTTGTATTTAAGTCATCATATGTTTTTATCTGAAATAATAAGATATATATTATATACCCGCAGCTACAATAGCAATCAAAATTTTTATTTCCATTATTCTGTTAAACATAATCTCCAACCTATCTACGTGGAGTTGAATCTGAAGAGGCCGTTAGACTGACATACTTGCACCGCATCATCACCTAGTCATATAGTAAATATAAAGCGCATCACATAAAAATACAATCAGTACAATGAGTGGTAATCTTCTTCGTCTTCAAACTGTAACAGCAACCATCACATCATCATCGGAGTCGTATAGCCATCATTGCCATTCGTATATTTATCTATATCTCTGAACCATTTGTTATGATCTATAAAATAAAACATGAGCAGCAATTGCAGTAGATATAGTTTTGTTGTTGGTGGCCATTTCTGTAATTGGGTGCCGTAATTATATCGAGAAGATACTATATTCTATGGCCTCCCAATAGAATTCTTAGTCCATTTAATCTGCTCCAAGAACCGACTTCAAACACCACATTTATGTATATAGAAATCCACTGATATCATCCACACAACACGCATTGGCTTTGTGGAAATATTACTACCACTAAAGAAATAAATGACAGCTTAAATAGAAAAGTATAAGAAATAAACAAAGATATTGGTGTTAATTTCAGATGGTGCCTAATGGCTTTCCTGCCAGCTATATGAATTGTTTTGTTGTGATCACTCAATTTTTAGACACCTTAAATCCCTATTTTCGATAAATTTTTAATTTTCGGGATTCAATTTGGGAGGATAATTAGATTACTTTTTGTACTATGTAAACACAGAATAATGCAAATTTTTATATTTTTTTTTATATAACTATCATAACTTTAACATTCTGCAATAAACATTTCTATCAATATTTTGCATTTTGTACTTTTTTTAAAAAATAATTTAACAAAATCACATCGTGACACTTCCATAGACATATTTTTGTTAAAGGAGTAGTCTTCCAACTGAGTTTATGTATTTGTGGATAAGCATCAATCTCATTAAGCGTTTTTCTTTTTTAGTTCAGAGCAGAGCCTGATATGTCAAAAAAATAATTGCGTTTTTTTAAGCTTTGATCGTTCAGAGTTTCAAATTTGTGCTTCTTTTTTAGTTAGGTCAGAACATGTTCAGACCGCGCTTTGTGAGCTCAGAATAAAATAGCAGAGTAAACGGAGTAAAATGCTAAACACCAACCGAGTTGACATTTCAAAGGCGGGAAATAAAAAAAAATAATCATCGTCAAAACAATTAAAAATGGCGGAAGTGACTGGTTGGTGGTTGCCATAATTTAGGAAAACTAATAGTATATGTCATTTTGATTCATGACCGTTTAGTGCTCAAGTTATTTCATAATTAAATCCGAGAGCTCGGAACATATACTCTGCTCAGAACTTTACTCTGTTCGCTCAGACTCTGCTCAGTCCTCAGCTCTGAACTAAAAAAGAAAAACGCATATTGACAGAGTTGATAACCAAATTGATTCGTGTATGGGCTGCTTTAAGACGAAAAATATGGTTTTCAACTGTGTACCAACATAACGAATACGTATAAATCACAAATTAAATATATTTTATTTAATAATTTTCATCAATGTTAGAATTTTTTAACATCCAGTGACGATTCCACTACTGCTTCTGCACACGAAGTCCCACGTCATTGATAAAACACTGAACATTTTTAATCGATTCCACACAATATTGGCATGAATTGACACTTAGACTTTGATAATTCACTAAAATGTTAATTCAATTCTTGACAATCTACGCTTGGCGACTGACAGTGCTGAACCCCCAGCAATTTGTACAGCTTACGCCTCGTGTGCGATTGTCTATTGAAACTTGAAACACACGTAAGCTACACACAATCTGCGCAAAAACCGCAAATAATAGAAGTATACACGCGTCTATGACGAGACGCTTCGTGTGCAGAAGGCCTAAGATTAATTAAGCAAAAATAAATGGGAAAATATTACATTTTTACTTGCGATATATAGGTACTATGGTAAGTTATGGATTCCTAAGAAAAATAGAACTCGAGATTTTTACGATGATAGCGAAGTCGAAAAAAGTGGGTCTCGCAATTCTGTCTGTCTGACTGTCCTTTCGGCTGTAGCCTTAACGGGTGGATCGATTTTCTTTAAACTTGGTACCTAGCGTGTTTTAGGCATTCCCCATACACGTTTTTATTCATTCTTTTAATACCAAAAATAACGGTACCTGCCGTACAGTTTTCTTTTGCAAAAATTTTTATTTTTCTCAAAAATGTGCCCACAACTTAAAAAAAAAATCCATTAATTTTCTTACAAAAATGGTACCATTTAAAAAAGAAATCCGAAAAATAGTTTTAAATGGTACCACACATAGAACCATTTTTTTGATTTTCGATTTCTTCAAAAATTTTCCAATTTTCTTCTTTGGGTTTTAAAAAAAAAGAGAACTCAATAATTCGAAAACGATTCGGTCGATTTTTGTTAAATTTGACATCCAGCAGTTTTTCGACATTATCTAGCAGATTGTAAATACAAATTATTCTTATAGCTAAAAATAACGGTACCTTCCATACAAATGTTGTAAAACCGGTATGGAAAATCTCATTTTTCTCAAAAAAGACTTCTACGATTTTGATTAAAATTTTTATGTGAGCTTATATCAGTACGATCAATCATATCAATCATAGAGCTATTTTTTTGGTTTTTGACTATATCATTATCTGTTGAAACTATTTTAATCAAATTTTTTAAACAAGAGCTTTTAATAAATTTGAATAATATTGCATACCAAAATTTTCAAAAAAAAAATTTTGGATTTAAAAAAGAAAATCAAAATTATTTTTTTTAAAATACGATATTTCGAAAGTGGGTGGTTAATTTTTTTTCAATATTAATTTTTATTTAATAATTAATAAGTACTTCAAAATGGCGTACCAAAATTTTTCAAAATTTTGTACATAAATAATTAATTTTTTTTAAAACCGCTGCAATGATTTAAATTTTTTTTTTTCTCATGAGCCATGAGTTGAGATTGGTGTAAGAAATCGGATGGTGTACATTGCATTGGTGTCAAAACAGTTTCAGCAGTTGTTTAATTAATTAATTTCTTATATTAATTTTTTAACTAGTTTTAAGTCTAAAGTGTAAGTAACATGTATACCTTTTTTAAAACCACAGTATGATCGCACATAAAAGCAAGTTCGTGCGACCCAGTCGTGCATTTCACTCTCTCATTTTTTCCCTATAAATTTGCTCACAGCAAATCTTTGAATTGTAAAACAAAATTGTTTTATATCTCTGATTCTTCTAAATCTTCCACCAATAATGAATCTTCATGTATCTAATTATTTTTATTTATTCGAAAATATTATTGTTATTCAATAAAACTGAAAAAAATGATTGATTAAATTATGTCAATATTCATCAATAATTGAAAATATTTATCAATTTATTCCTTTTTTTTTGTAACAAATTAAGATATACTATTCCAAACAGTCATTTATTATAATTAGAAACTATTGAGCTGATTAAGGGTTAAAGGTTTCTATAAACGAAGGGCTTCAAAACAATTGAATACTTTAACAGATACACGATTTTTCTTATTCAACTTGATTCTAACTTCAAATTATAGCTCCCTTGTATTTATATAGTCATTCATTAACTGATTATTATCCTCTATCAAAAGAACCCAAAAACATTCATATATTCTCATTTAATTTACATGGTTTTTGAGAGGTTATTATCATCTAACTATGCATATAAAGAAAATGTTGAAAATTTGTTCTTAAACACATTGAAAAAAAAAGAGTTTGTATGTTATAAGGTCTTTTGTTCTTAACCTGACAACGTTCTGTGATACAATGATTGTTATCCATCGTTTTTCATACCATCCGATGGCGTCTCCCGAATGTCAGTCATTTTGTGATGCCCTGCCACTTAAGAGCTCATATACAGATACACACAGAAAGACCAAACAAACTGCATAATGATGATTCGTGACTTCGATTTAATGTCATGTTAACAACCTAACTCCTCAAAGGAGAAGAATTCCCTTGCAGCATCGAATGTACCTATACCATCATCATCAGTATACCTATGTGCTGTAGGGGCCGCCACCCGATCACTTTTAAACCTACTTCTGTTGTCCATTTAGGGCTTCATTTTCTCTATTTTAGTATTTTATACCATTGCGCCTCGAGGCCAAACTTAAGGAACAAATGTAAATAAAATCTTCGCTCGTCCATCGTTGCACCTGGGGTCTGTTCTAAATAGCAATCAGAAGAGAAATCCATCTCATTGGACTTTGAAGATCTTCCACTCATGTCGACATTTATGACCCCTTAGAGAAGACTGTCATGTTTGTGGGCCCACTTTCCTGACCTTAGGCCTATATATTCTATTTCCTCTAGGACTAGGGCATCTGCAGCCAGAAAACAAATTTAAATTTGGCCAACTATTGCAGTAGGAGTTTATTTTGTTGAGGTTCAATTCGATGGGAATAAAAACCTACACTTACTAAATTGTGTTTTTTTAAAGGGCTTGGTGGTGTATTGGCGATGATTATTTCACAAAATCGTGCGATTTGATTTCGGCAAAAGGAATTTATCAAACAATGTTAACCCGCACGATAGAAATGGTGGCGGCGCGGTGCGGCGGCAGGGGCGGCGTAGATTCGTTGTTATAGAAGCAAGTAATTCTTTTGGAAAGTTTGCTCATCATGGTCAGATAGGGAAGAAGGAAAAGAGGTAGGTATATACCTATACGAAGCGAGAACAAAGGACTTTGTCGGTTTAGTTCTTATCTGATTGTGCAGCTATGGTAAGATTTAAGATGGAATTGTATTGTATATTTGTTATGCACACAAAGTGATCAGGAAGTCGGGAGTTCCTTTTATGCCTAGTATACCTATAACCGTCGTATGTACGCAATGAACTCGGTAGTTGCATTCATTCCAAACTTAGAACTTTCAGTCTACCTAGCTATATTCGTTATTGGTGTCTACACCACGAAAATGAAATATGGATACCTTTCTCTTTGGATCACGAAATAATGAACTTAGTTAGAGTCAAATTAAATTCCAGCGAACCTACAGACTAGGACAAAGACTAAATGCCTGCGTAATAAATAACTGGTAAAGAATTTTTACCAAAAAGGTATCTACTACGAGTAGATGCTACATAAGTCATAATTTTTCATTTTCACTTAGCTATGGTGTCTTTTTGAAAAATTATACAAAAAAATACCTATATCTTCTAACTCGTAAGACAGATATGGGAGTCTCTAAAACTAGGCTTATTTGTCTATTATTTTTAATAAATTAACAACTGGAATTTTAATGCATAAAAAAAAAACCCTTCAAAAATATCAAAAATAGAAAAGACAATATTCACAATACTTGAAATTCAAAAAGTTCCTCAAAAGTTTAAACTTCGAAAATTAAAAAAATGCATTGTAAAATTCAGGATTAGTCAAATAGAAATATTATGTTAAAATATATGCTCGTAAATTGCAATGCTGATATATGTAACAAATTTAGAAAAGCATGTCCAAACTAATTTGTGTGAATATCACACTTCGCTTCTTAAAATTTCAATATTAAACTTTGTTTATATACCAAATCTAATCAAATCTGACAGAAATTTGACAATGTTGAGAGTTGACAAAAAAATTTTAAATCAAATTAAAATCTCCGAATTAAAACAATAGTTTTAAAAATTTTTTTCCATGATTGATGTGTTTAAATTTGCCGTCAGATTTTAAACTCTGACAGTCGTATTTATTAGATTTTTGTCTACTTAGACACTGTCTAACTATTTTCAAATTGATGGAAATATGCTTTATTTAATAAAAATAAATATCAGATTATTCACGGTTAAAACAATCTACTCTTGTGTCTAAGTTAGGCAGCTACAAGACAAGAATAAACAAGGTTTTTGAACACATTTTCCAAAGTTGGACAGTTGTCTAAAGTTTGACAACGGTTATAAATAAGACCATGAGAGTTCGCTGTTAAAAATAGATATAAATATGAATTCTTAAGAAGTAAGTTAGATTGAGGGTTGTTGTTTTACGACTATCAATTGTCAGAATTTTTATTCTGACGTCAAATTTTGTTGCCAACTTTACATATTTATAATAATTAAATTTCATTAATTTTTCTCCGGAATTGCCGTGTGAAATGATTTTTGTTGTCAAAATTCATGGAACGAACCACATTGGGAGGCAATTGAAATACTTACCCATAAAACAGTAGGAACTTCAAATAATATAAACTTAAGTTCTTTTTAGAACAATCACTTGGGACTATAAGTTCATAAAGAAATTTGGTTGATTTCTGCGTTGGAATTCAGTCCCAAAAAATACATAAGTTAAATTAATTCAAATGTACAGTGGGAGTAAGACATTAAGTCCTTCCTTGTTTTCCTAACACTTGTTCTGTGTTTGAACATTTTAAGGTTAATCCTTAAAAAAACCCTTTATTATTTAAAAAAAACGGTCCTATTATTACACAAATCAGACCATAATTATATTTTATCAGCAACTAAAGTGTGAAATCTTATTAATAAAACAAACAAAATTTTAATTTATGTTAATTAGCTTAATCATCCGAGACGTGGATTAACAAGTTATCAAATTAAAAATACCTTAGATGTTTTTGCCAACTACTATGAACAAAAAGAAAACAAACGCTAGTGAAAAATTTTTGCTACTTAACATGAATTAGTATAATCAATTTTTTATTAATAAATATTTTATTTCGTGAATTAACTTTTTACGTTTTTTTTGCGGATTTCGTCATAGCGTCCATCGGCCTGTGCATCTGTGTGGCTGTGTCTGGGCGTTCGTAGGTCCACTATAATTTTAGCTAGAGCCTAAACGGGTGAACCGATCTTTTTTAAATTTGGTAGTGAACATTTTTATGGGATTTCCTGGAAAATAAATTCGATTGTTTTGCTTTAGATCATCTAAAAGGAGATTCTGGTTTTTTTCAAATTGCCTCGAAAACAGATCCAACTATTTTGATTAATATTATAAACAAAACTTCGTTTCAGGTTTTTGTCAAAAAAAAAATAAGATTTTGAAAAGAGGATTTTGACGTTTTTTTGAGAAATTTGCTTATTTTTTAGTTATTCGAGTATAGGTATAGTTTTTTAAGGGCTTGACCGATTTTGTTAGAATTATGAACGGGTGCTTCTGAATAGTTTGAAAAATATTTTATTTAAAAATTTTGATTTTTTTTTGTTTAAATAAAAAACAAAAATTCCACTTAAGTATTTTTTTTTTTTCATTTTGTTTTGACGACTGAAAATTTAAATTGGAGTATCAGCTCTGGAAGTAGCGATCATGGGGCTCGGACTTCGAATTTAGTTTTGTAATTTAAAATAATTTTCAAATGTGATTCGTTCTTGAAATTCACAATGCTTTAAAAATGTAAACCGTCATTGACGTTTTGACATTGACAGATCATAAAAAAGTGTATATGGTTGCATTTCAAATAAAATACAAAATTGTTTTGTATCCTTATTGAAAACCCTTTATATGTAAATATTTTAAATTTAAATTCTACGTGATTTCATCGAAAAACCAAATACAAAAAAAGTATTGCTCTATTTACTTTTTAACAAATGCATGTTCTTTTTAAATAAAACGGTCTCTCCGCTTCCGATTAGCGTGAGTGTTGATGTTTTGCTTTATCGGCAGTGCTAAATCCAATGGCCTATTTGTGTAAATGACCAACTTCTGGGCAGATCTATTGAAATACAAATTCATAACCTTAATCCATCGAACTTCATAAATCACAAATGCACATCAGAGCAAGCGCCACAACACGAATGCATGTGTGCTCGATCGTATCCTAACCTAGATCGACGATAAACCTGGACGGTAAACAGGCCCAATATGTTGGAACAACACTGTATATAAAACACCATCGAAGTTTCTTCAAAGAATTTGCATCAACTTCCATGACATTTACTGAATTTAAATGAAACTCCTACATTGGATTCACATATTGATACGCCTTTAGCTGCAAAAAACATATCATGGTTTGGTTATTTATTCGTCAACACACAATCGACATCGCCTCACAACACAAGTGTAGGTTGGTGAAGTGGTGTCTTCTCATAATTCTAAAATGCACGCATTCGAATTACTAAATAGCAACACAAGACAAACCAAAAAATAAAATAAAGCAAGCTCTTACTTTCTTATCAATGATCACGGCGATCATCGACCGGTGGATGTCAAACTCAAAAGAGAGACGCTCAATCGGCAATGTCAAGATCATGAGAATAACATCAAGATGATTCCTCCAAAGTCCAAACGTGCATTTCTGTCGCGTCGCCTTGACGAAGACGCTGCTGCTGTAATCGAAATAAACTGTCTGTCAGTTCTTTGGAATAGGTAATGCAACCCAAAAGGTTAACTGTACATTCATTTTGTCCAAGAAACATGGCTTGGTTGTGTGGTTCCATGCTCCCTAGCAAAATACAACACGACTCCAAACTCCAAACTCCGACTCTGACGACGACATGCTGCCCAGTGAGGATAATTATGCAAAACGATGAAAATGCTGATTTGCGCTGCAATCACCACCCCCTCCAGAATAAGGTAAAGGTCAATTACTGGGAGGCATGTCTTTTGGGGCCAAGAGCTAGCTGCTGAGCTGTATATTAGCAATGCGGAAAATCATTTCTTGCATGAGGTCAAGTTAGTAGGTATAGGTATAATTTTGCTAACTCATGATCAATATACGAGAGGGTCTTAATTTACCTACTCGATGTTATTACATGGATGGCTGCTTCCTATATATTATTTCTATAAAGATACACTGTAAAGACTGTGATGTTGGCTTTACCTGCTTTTTGTTCACCCACGGAAATATGAGTGCCTGCATAAACCTAATCACTCTAGAAGTTATGACTCTCATGTTAAGGGGAGAATTCAATTGATTGAAAAAGTCACAATATTTTATGCGCACACGACAAGCATATAGGGGACTTCTGGAAGCCTCCATTTTGCGTTCATCTGTTCGACTTAAAGAACCCTTTCAACATTACTTGATTTTTATTACAAATGAAGTTAATGTTAAAAATTGGATTTTCATGGTGGTCGAGTGTGTGTGTAGCAAAAATATATTACCTACAGATATGACGTTTGTAGTTTTTTTTTTTTTAATTAACGTAACCAACTTAGGAACTTTGAGTCTTTGCAAGCTTTTAAAATAAGAGACAATTTATTGTTTTTAATAACACGGATATCTTTAAGCATATTCAAAAATGTGATATTATTACAGGAAAGTTTTAAGTTTGTCATAGGATGACTGAATTTTTCCATAACTGAAAGAGCCCTAAAAGAAAAGTTTAAGTCTACATAGGTTTTGAGGACACAATGAGCCTGGCAAAATTCATCATTTATACATACATAAAGGAAAACGGAAATTGAGCTTTGAAATTAAAAATGTTTCTATTAAATGATAAAATCATCATTATACAATAAACTTGCTAATCCGCCTATAGCTTTCCACGGAATTTTCGTTATCAATTTCAGCATTTTAAAATTGTATGATCTTCTGCAAATTTTAGCAAAGAAGCTTTTATTTTTGCAAAATAGACCTGAATCGAGTTTGAAAACAATATTTAATATTTACCATTAATTTTCAGTTAGTTCTAAAAAACAATCAATTTTACTGTCTTCCTGAATCACAGTACACATAATAAAGGTAATATCATTAGCGTTTTCATTTTTGTTCAGTTCTGCACATCTGTCAAAATCGAGGTATTATGGTGGGAAAATGGTGGACTCAGTACCCCTTTACTTGTCTTATTTTAATATTTTGTTTTTGTTTCTAATGATGCGTGTTGAGTTCTTGTGGGCACTCAAACAGGCATTTTTAATTCTTTGACACTTTTGTGTACTGTGTTCCTGAATACTGATTGGATTTTGTAGTTGTGTAGTAAAATGCGTAAAACTTGTCAGAATTTTCGAAAAAGTTCTGTGATCGTAACGCTACTCATTCTTAAATCGACAGAAATGTTGGGTCTTGTTCCGGACCGGAAATCAACTATTACATGGGAATGGGACGAACAACGAGTGGAACAACTGAAGAGACAAGAACCGAACTGCATTCTCTCAACGCATCAGATCACCTGAGAACATTTTTGTTTGTAATCCCGCCTTTATCTAAATAATCCAGGGATCCTACAAGACTTGAACGGCCAACATCCAGGCAAAAAGGGTTCATGACAAAATGTCAAAAATTTTACAATTCCTGCTTAAAGAAATTTAGTTTTTCTTAGAGGAGAAGAGAACGCTCGTGACGCTCTGCTGTCTGATTGAGTCGAAACTCGAAAGTATTTTTATATATGGACAGAAATTGATAGCTCATCACCAAGTCAGACGTTAGTGTCATTGTCATTTACATAAGGTGTAGTTGCTGAATAAAAAGGGTACATTTTCTCTTTTTTTTTTAGTTAAAAAACATCAATTTGTTGAAATTCATTTACAGGCTACTAAAAAGGCATAATCATTAATCAGTCATATTTATAACTTTAGACGAAATATTTTAATTTGCCTCAATTTCTCAACACTGGCCTTTTGTCACATCTTATGCAAAACATTATGTTTTACACACCTATTATTTTAACAAAAACTTTCAAGTTACCATCCCATCCAGATCAACTTGGCAGGATGAGACTTTCTTGGAAGATGAATCCGTTCATTTTTATACTGATGGATCAAAAACTGGCGACGGGCTTGGTGGAGGCGTGTACTTAGACAGACTTAATCTAGGTCTCTCATTCCGTCTTCCCAATCATTGTAGCGTATTCCAGGCGGAACTTTTAGCGATTAAAGAAGCTTTATCTTGGCTTAAAGAAAACGTGATATCAACTACTGATATCCGCATCTTCTCATACAGCCAAGCTGCCATCAAATCTCTGGACTCTGTTTCTACAAATTCTATAACAGCCCAAAGCTGTCGATCATCTCTCATTGAGATGTCGAAGCAGTTCAACATTCACTTTTGTTGGGTGCCGGACCACAGGGACATTCCAGGAAACTGTAAAGCTGACGAACTCGCTAAAAGTGGAACAACAGCAACAATACTACCAGATAACATAAATATTGGTATACCTATCGCTACATTTAAACATAATATGCTAAAGCAAGATGCTATACAGAACACAAACCTTAGGTGGAACAACCTCACCACTTGCTTGGCGACAAAACAAATCTGGCTCACACTGGATCTGAAACGCTCTAAGCAATTGATATCTTTAAGCAGATTGCACTTTAGCTCCGAATTAGGGGTCATAAGCGCACTGTCTAATAGGTAGGCATGCCAGGCGACTAGGCGTCTACTCAAATGATTTCTGCAGAAACTGCATGGATGAGGAAGAGGAGGATACAATTCCTCACCTTCTTTGTACCTGTCCTGCTCTGTCACAGAGACGTAGACTCCATCTGGGAGACTATTACTACAACGATACGATTGATCTAGCAAATACTTCTATAAGTAAACTTGCACGCTTCATTAGGAGCTCAAAATGGTTTAATTGAGCAAAGACAAGCTTTCCCAGATCCATGTGGCATCACAATGGGCCAACAATTGGCCTAAGTGTGTCGGTTCTCCGCCGACAGCCACTTCAACCTAACCTAACCTAACACCCCTGTTAATAAACTCAAAGCAAACATGCATTTTTTTAAACAGTGAAATATTCGCTAAATCTTAGCAATAAAACAAAAAGTGTATTAAAGAGTAGGTAATTAGCTGCCAATGACTACAGTACAGATAAAGAGAAAACAAACGCTAGTTACACGTTATATCGACGGCTAAAGTACAGAATCTCGTGGTTATTTTTTTTATGTTTTTCAGAAATCAACAAAAAAAAACATGTCTAATTTTGTATGGGATCTATAGTTCGAGCACGAGGGTTTGAATTAGGTCGTTTTCTGTAAAATGTTCAGAACAACATTGTTACCCTGAAATTTCCAACCGGCTGGCGGCTCTGATTCTGTTGATATTTTTTCATTAATAATATTTTGGAATTTTTCGACTTACGAGATCCTACACTTTAACCGTCGTTATGACTTTTTAGATACGTTCACTTAAAGCTATCGCCTGAAATTCCAAGTAAGCTGTTTATTTTTATAATTTTTGGTTCGCTTCTTAACGGAGGGAAATAGAACTTACTTTCTTATTTTTTCTTATCTCGACCCAACCTCCTTGCTATATATTTTTTGTCAGGTTTTATGCAAAACACCCTGTATATACATATATAAAAAAAACGCCGCAGAAAGACAAACCTTTTTGTGACCTCCAGGTTATAAGTTATCAGTCCATCGAGAAGTTTGTCTGATGATGATATGAGAGTAAAAGGCGTCTGGTTTGGTTTTTTTTGTAATCTAAAAACATAACTAATTTTTATTTACTTTTGTTTAAATATATAATGTAATTGTAAGATCTGGATACTTGAAACGGTACTATCATTTTATAGAAAAAAATAATTTTAAATACTAAAGTTAAGACAAAAGCAATTTGTATCTATTTTTTGTGACCTTAATTGGGGCATCACTTGGAAGTTCTTTATAAATCTAGTTTTTTTTTTTTATTTATCTATTTTTATCATCATAAAAAAGACATTCGAAATCACCTTTGCTTCAAGTAGGCCATGTCAGATAAAATTCGCGTTTGTCATGGATCGCGTGTTGAGAAAGATCCCACTCAACCGTAAGTCTTCTTGAGTGAAGAAAAAAATTCAATTTCTTCTCATTACTTAATGATAATGACTTCTAAAATACTCGAACGGAAATGGTCAGCAGCCCGCTTACCAAACTTGTTCTAACACCAATATTTATCTTATTTTAAGGAATTCGTTTGTCAAATAACGCGCCATCTCATAACAAGCTATTCAACTGCCTACCCAAATGCAAGCATCCAGAAGATCCTCCATCAGAGATTGAGAACTTTAGACAAGCTGAGCTATTATAATGGTTAGGTTAATCTTCAGGCGAGGAAGAAACAGGTATGTATATATCGTAGATATCTTGTATCCCGAAATGAGATAGGTGGCATACCAGACTCTTGCAACGGTAATTCTTTATAATGTTAATGACCGTAAAGCATAGTTAAGAGTCCGCAAAGCGCAAATAGAAATGGAAAATCTAGGTGAGCACCTAAGCAATGAGTGTCTTCTATATTATTGCAACTGACACCTCTGATAGCGACGCCCTGATTTTTTACTTAGATTTTGCGTATACGCCGCGCCGTCGGTGTCTACGATATGTGTTGGGTTGGAAAATAAATTGAAATTCAAAATGATTGTCCAACAGTAGGTCAGTTGTTGTGGTTGATGTGCTTTATCTGCAACTTTGTTAACTTCTTGCTTTCTGATGCTTTATTGTGATTAGTGATTTAGATTGAGGCAATCCTTAAATTTCATTGATTAAATCTTTGTAGGCTTTAGTTTTGTTTTGGTGACCTACAATAATTGTGTTAAGAAATTGTTTTTTTTTTAAACACAATTACATCTAAAAATAAAATGTAATGTGAAGAAACTATCGGGATGGAGGATTACAAGTACTACTTCGAAAATTAAGAAATCTATTTTATTGCATTGCCTTTAATTCAAATATCGGTGTTATATATGTATGATGCATCAAGATTCAATATTCTAGTATTTTCATTTGCTTCTCAAGACGATTGTCTACCTGTATTCATGCAATGACTTCTTTTAGCACCCGGCGAGTGTTAAATAAAGAATTCAGAAAAATAATAAGGTATCATGCATGTGTAAATATGTAGGTACCTCTCATCTTCTGTATAATCCTCCAATGTACTTTGAATTAAAATTCCTTCCTTTCACAGAGATAACAAATCTTTCAAAGAATTTTCATTTATTATTTTTTAACAATAAACGTATTTATTTTGATAAAATACATACCTATTCATGTTTGACAAAAAATTGTAACTTGCAAAATAAGCAATTTATATTATTACCGTTTATTCTGTCAAACCTAAACGTTAGACCGATGAATGAAAATAAGTGAATTCAGCAAAAGAATATTTAGATAATCCGGTTTCACATATTAGTTGATTCTATTATGCTCTGATTACATGTGAACTTTTAATTTTTAAATATTTAATGGTCTTGTTGAATCTGTTAAAAAAATTTAATTTGCATTCTTTACGCAAAAAAACAACCAAATTAAATTGAAATCTTACAGCCGACCAAAGCTTAAAAAACCTACCGGTTTTGGTAGGATCCTACCAAAACGGCAACCGTGAGCAAGCATCGTTCAATTAAGTGACTATTTTTACAAGTTTCTTGAGAGCACACAGAGAGCACAACTGTGGAAGGTCATTTCTGTTGAACATGAATTTTATTGTTTATGCAAAGTAATTTTCCAATTGTTTCAAATTTATTGTAAAAATTCGTACTGATAATAGGTGAACTTAAAATACAAACTCCTTTTTTTTTGAGGCACCAAACTGCTTTGTTAATTTTTATTTCTGTTGAACCTTAATATTAAAAAATATATGTGTATATATATCTATTGGTTGATTGTTGTTCTTTTTCCTACAACACCGATACTGGTGAGGTTTTGGAGAAAGTTAATAAAAATTGGTGATTCCCTGTGTCTTAAAATAAAATACTAATTTTTATACAATTTGATTTTGGTTTCGTTTTTTTTTTAATACTTAAATAAAAACAAACATCTATTTCAAGTCTTAAATTTTAAATATGAATCAATTATTTGAACCATTTTCTTCAAAGTAATCTTAATGCGCAGCACTAAAACAAAATGATAAACAAAAAGCTACCGATATTTTAAATTGATTGTAAAAAATGACAGTAGAAAAGAAAAAGGTTAATGCATCTGCAAATACTGTTATTGGTCTTTAAATGAGTAAGATGAATACTTTAGGAAGCATCTAAAACACGACGCAGACGACGTAACTTGTCAAATTGACATGACAGATTGATTGCTCATTGAAAATCAATCATAGATGTTTGCTTAAACAATCATTTCGTAGACGGATGATGAAAATGCTTTAATGCGTATCGTGTGCATAAGGTTAGAAATTCTATAGATTTGCATGTGAACATGGATGTATGTACCTATATAGTAAATTTTCTGCAAGTCAGATTAATGTCTAATAAATTCAAATCATAGAATTTTAACTTGTAGTAAGGCAAGTGATGTCTTGGAAAATATGTTGCAAATTTCAAAATGCTTATATTTGAATTGAGTGTTTGACCCTTGGATTAGGATAAGTAGGAAGCTATGCAGCAACGAAGTTACTTTATGGACACAATAAGATGTGCCATATGCATATCACATGTTCAGAAAAATAATTGTTTACTGAAACTGAGGCATCTTATAAGAAATGTTTTTGCACGACGCACGCACGCACGGTTACTTTTGGCTATCGAAAAATTATTGTGATTGGAATCAGAAACATTTGGACCAATTTTGGAGGCTGAAATAAAGATACCTACCCTTAATATGAAGCAAGAGTTAGTTTCAAAATGCACATTCGATGATTTACCATTTGCAGTAATCCTTAATTTATATGAACAGCTGTGAAACAAACTGGCCCTTAAGAATGAAAATCAGTGATAACTTTGATGCCTATAAAAAGAACATCACTCAATTATTATTTTATAGCCAACAAAAAAATGCATCTTGACTTAACCATCGACATAAAGCTTTCAATGAAAGCTAACTGGCGCCTTAAAGTGTCCATTTACGTTGAGACCGGTAAAAAAAAAAGTTCGCAATTTTCATAGAGATTTTGTATGAAAAATTGACAGGTTCTATGGTCATTGGTCAATATGGGGCCTCGTACGATGCGTTGAAAATATTAACGAAACTTGTGACTTGTGACCGCCCTTACGACCGTCTCAACGTAAGTAAGCCCCACTTTAACCATCTTTTTTCTTCAGCCGCATGTTTCTTTTATTTTCAAATTTTCGTAATAATTTGCTCCTATAACAAATTACCAACTGCATCTCTACTAACATTGCATTAAGAAAACGAATACAAATAACTTAAATCAATCAATCATTATGTACAATCGTGTGTCCATTATTAATGTTTCATAAGAAACCAAAAGCCGATGAAACTAAAATTATCACGTGGTTTTTTGAATTCGTATCTCGGTGGCCTATAATTTTCTCAATCCAACTCGCGTTGCTCTGGCAATTTAAAAGTATTTAAAGATATTTTAAGATTCCCGTCGTTTTAGTGCTGACCGGCGGACGTTACTACCACACCTGGTGCCATGTGCAGAAACCTGTGCATCAGAGATATTAAGCTCTATTAGTAGCAGTCAAGTCAAGTGGTAAACGATAAACCTGCTTCCAGGAGAGAATCTTTATTATAAGGAGTAGGTATTGTGGACCTCGAAGTTCGAACTAATCAGGCAACGCGCAGTAAAGTTGGAGTCAAATAGAATCTTGAATGCAATTCCACTCCTCAACAATTGTTCTAGTATATAAAGGTATTGAGTGTAATCAATTTAAAATGACCAAAACAACTGACAGAAAAGTTGAGTGCCATGCATTGACCTTGCTTGGTGGTTAGAAACCCGCACTTCCAGCTGCCAACTATAATATGAATTCTTTTATATTTCTATACAACGCTCACATTAATATCCATATGATTATGTTATTACCACCACCTGTGGTGGTGTGGGGTGTGCTTTAGTTCTTTCTTAGACTATAAGGACATAATATAGCTTCGTCATCTCATTCTTGGCTTGCCATGGCGTATGCGTATTGCCGTCTTATAATCTCATTTGTCCTCAGCTTGAAAGCCTGACTGACATCGTAAACCATCCGTAAAACTGATGTCGGCTTGAATTTGCCTTATTTCTATGAACTTTTGTTTCATCCTGTTTTTAGTTCATCCGCACTCATCGTTATCGTGCTATAGGAGGCTTTGGCGTATATAAAAGCCGGAGACGTGTTAAGTAGCCGCCAATTATTTGTGTTCGTCTGTGGCATCAGCAATGCTTCTTCTACTTCTTCTGCTTGTTCTTCGGGGGCTATCGATGGGTCTTTGTGATTGCGTTAAATGGCCAAGGCGCTTCTCATGTGCACTTTTATTGCTTGGGTGCAAGGATTTATGGCGGTTAGCAGGATCAAATGGACTTTTGACTGATTGGATTGTATTTTTATTTTATTTTTGTTGTTTTCTGTGCTTTCTGATTGAAATCTCAGAGGAGGAGCTGGAGCTACAAATTGCCTGCGGCATGAGAAGTTTTTTTTTTTGTTTGTACTTTTATGTTTAGAACGTATATCGTATATAGGTAAATACCTTAAGCTATGTAGATGTGCAAATGGATAGAAAGACTTAAAGAATTTTTACTAGCAGACATATAAGTTGCTTAAAAGCATCACATTTATGATTAATTTTATCAACTTTTCACTATGTAAATTATAGTTCATCAAACAAAGATGCTGAAGAATGTTCCTTAGAAAAAGTATTAAAGCGAAACCAAGTGACGGATCCAGGGGGGGTTTTCCGGGTCCGGACTCCCCCCCAGTCGTATTTATTACATTTTTGTCTACTTAGACATTATCTAACTATTTTCAGTTGTTGGAAATATGCTTTATTTAATAAAAATAAATATCACATTATTCACGGTTAAGACCATCTACTCTTGTGTCTAAGTTAGGCAGCTATAAGACAACAATAAACAAGGTTTTTGAACACATTTTCCAAGGTTGGACAGTTGTCTAAAGTTAGATAACGATTATAAATAAGACCAAACATGTTTACAAAAAAAAAACTGCAACATCTCCAATAAATAGGCTTTTAGTTTAGCTAAAACAAAAGAAAAGGTTAAAGATTAATTTAATTGTGAAAATAGGCTTTTAGATTAGCTAGAACGAAAAAAGGGTTGTGATTAATTGTTAAGAGGGCATACTAATTAGGCGCCAAATGAGAGCATGTAAACGCATGCCTATTAGGCACACTATATGCACACATTCCAAACATACCTAAACATGCAAACAAAGCAATTCCAAAATATAAGTTGCTTTCATAAATGCATGGCAACTTTTTTTACATGCTATAAATTCAAATTATGTATATTAACGACATAAAAACTATTTGCGAATGGGCTTTGCATTTATGTATACCTATACTTTTTACAATTTGTTTCATCTGCCTCTTGGGTTCGTGGTTCCGTAAACAGAGTTCCAAAAAAAAATACTTTTCTTTTATTGATGATAAAATGTACAAATAAAAATATTTCCTAAAGGTATAGTTGGACCCCCCCTTCCGCACTTATACAAATCCTGGATCCGCCACTGGTGAAAAAATCCAACTCATTGCTCTACTTCATTCTACTAGTGCCACAAATTTTCTGGTATCTTTTAGAAGATAAATATTAGTTTTCACTGGCATATATATAAAATCGCATTAATATAAAAGACTTAGACTTGTTTATACGATAATAACTGTTAAAAATTTGTTAGTTTCCAAAAAACCCACGAATAACTCTGGTACAACAGATATATCCAAAATATTTCTCTTTTTGCTAATTTTCTCGAAAACCCCCTAAGGATTTTAGGGTTTTGAGTTATTTATTTGGAAAATGGCCTCACTTGTGAGTAAAGTATTCCCAAATATCTTCCTTAATCGGTTCTATAAAAATTTAGCAAACTAAGTAGTTTAAGTATAATATTGTATTTTAAAAATTTTATAATTCAATCTTAATATTAAAAAACCAATTAGTTTTCTGTATGTACATATGTGCATAATTCAGCTATACCGATTTACATGGCGACGAAAATTGGAAATTTCGACCGAAAATTGCATTTTTTTAGTTGTGGATGGTGGCAATATCCGAAACTTTAATTTTTTAAGGGATAAAATATTTATTTTAAGGAATGGCAAATACTACGAAAATGACAATCGGCTTAATTTGTCAATCACAAAAATGGGAACGACAACAGACGGTATTACGCTCCCAGACTTCTACTTCTTTAAAAATTATTGGAGCGTTCCTAAACATTCATTTTATTTTCACTTTTCAAAATGGTTAAATTTAAAGAAAATCCTGGGTGAAGCCGGGAGGATTAGCTAGTTTTTTGTAAATAATAATAATAATTATACTTTTTCAATGTTTAAACACACTATGCCTTCGAACCACAAGAGCTACTTCGTACAATTATTATGTGTTGTTCTTTTTCTTATACGTAATTAACTAAGGAATCAACTACACTACAGGATTAAGCAGTAGAAGTCGCCGCCGGCCGCGAGGTGGGCGTATTTAAAACTCCACTTGAACTTAAAAAAAAAATATATGTACGGCTGGATCACAAGAATTTTCTCAAGGATATAATGTGGTTATATGTATATTTAGAATTTATGGTAATGGTTCAATACCGTTCATATATAAACAAATTTACCATTTACTTTAAATTTGTGGTTATTAAAAAAAAAAAATTAATGAAATATTGTTTGGACTATTAGGGAGCACTGGATTGCAAAAGATCAAGGGTTGTAAAAGTTTAATCTCTTTTTTTACCTTAAGTCTAATAAATTAGATTAGATAACTATTTCGATTATTTTTGTTATAAATAAATAAATTAATTAATTAATTAAACATATTTTTATTTTTTAGAAATTAGGTTAAATCAAAATCTGAATCTGAACATATTAACAGATTGAATAAATAAAAGAGCCCCTGAAGAAGTAAGGAATTCTTATGAAACGTTGGGAAGAAAAATGAAATAAAGCCTTTTATTGGCAGTCTAAACAACAAAATTATTAAATCAAAATCGTTAATGGGACTTTCAAGAAAATTTGAGAAAGCTAAAGGGAGCGAACCGTTCTATACCAAATTTGAAGCAAATCGGTTAACCTGTTTTGTTTACACTCTAGGTCAAATTACAGTTGACGCACATGAAAAAATCAAATTTCGAAGTTCGCAATTATTGTGTTGTTACAATCAAATGACCTCAATTTTTTTTTTACCCGAATGCAATACTCTTCTAAGAGCAAAAGGCAAGTATCGAAAATAAAAAAAAAATATTATTAATATAATTTTCTTAAAAAGTATTTTTAAAAATTCAAAAAGCACTAATTGCCTGCTATACATAATAATAACAGTTGATAAATTAGAATAACCAATAGCTAAAAAAGAATCCTTAAACATTAGCTTCATTATGTTACGCAGACAGTGGGTTCTTTTGTGAAAATTAAAACCATACCTACTCATTACTTTAAAAAATACATTTTGAAGTTTATTATAAATATAATTTGACTATTAATTTTCAAAAAAATAAATAAGCTTCAGATTAAGAAAATTGATATTTGCGACGCAAAACGTCATTTCGGTCCATACTTGAGACACCTATAGTTTTTTATTTAATTCGCTTAAATTGAGTTTTTTTTTAATTGCGATACATTCGTTATAACTGTAATAAATTGACATTCTCATTTAATCTATTATAAACATATTTAAACAGCAGAAGAGGAATCGAAACCAAATATAAAAACTATGTATGTACAATACACATGTACGTATAATTTCAATTTTCTTGCTCTTGAAACAAAAACTCTGGCTGCTCGAAGTATGTATGTCCACCGGTGGTGGGCACTGGCCCTGCGGGGCAGTATAAACAGTATTTTTATATACAAAACTGTTATAAATTGGCATTTCTTTAGTCACATCCTTAAAGTTATTTAAGTATGGAAGAACTTCGCGTGGCTTAAGTATGCCCAGCGGCTGGCAGATGGCTCTGGTATTAATCAGTACTAGTATAATAATAAATATACCGTTATAAATTAGCATGTCTTAAGTCATTTCCATATAAGTAAAGTAAAATAAAATGAAATTATTGCATGACTTCTATCATTAACATCCTTCTAATTTCGCATCTGCTTTTCTTGTTTCATACTTGCAAATAATCTTTAGAACATCAACCAACGTCTTTGGTTATAAAGATAGGAGCAATAAAATATTTTGCAAAAGAAATCTCTTATTAATAAGAATGCCCACCTTTGCTAATTTTTTCAAGGGAAATTAACTAGGAAGAATAACTGACCAAGACCATTAAATATATATGTACATTGTACATATGTAAATGCACTTTCTAGAAATCATAGTACATACAATATACATATCTTAATAGATGTTTATAATGTGTAAGTGAAACTGTGCAACTTTATAATCTAACTTAGTGAAAACCAGACTTTTAATAAAAATTAAATTAGAAAATATTTCATTTTCATTTTTATTGTGAAACGTGTTTCAATTATTATTTTCTTTGCCATATGATTGTTGTGACAATATACGCACAAGAGCAAGTGTCAACTTAAGAGTTAAGAGTGCCACCAGCCATTGAGTAGATTAACTTTTTTTTTTTTTAATTTGAAATTGCGTCTCATATCCGTCAGCGGAATGTGTGTTAGCAGCTCAGGTCTTTTGTTTTAATTGAATTCACTTTCATATTCAATTTAAAAGAATATATTGAATATAGGATTGGAGCGTGGGTATTCAATTTGTCATTTAAGTGATATTTGTAAAAAATATAAGCTGTGAATACTAATATAAAAAAAATGTTGCAGTAATGACTTTTTTGTTGAAAGTTAATCTCATTTTTGGTACAGAATTGAATTTTTGTAATATTATCAATTTTATCAAATAAATGAATTTGTGTATCCATTTAAGATTAAGTTATTATTAGTTAAGATAATATTATTATACATGATATAAAATATCGAAAAATTTCTTATATCGTGTTCGAATCCTTGAAACTGATAAAAAAGTCCAACAGCAGTGTTTTTATTTGCAATTTTTAAGGAAGTTATGTATAACAGTTTTGTTTACAAAGGAGGTAATGTTTTTTTTATTTTTTTTTATTTCAATTTGCCTGAAGTTATTATATGTTTTAAATTTGAATTTATCTAGTCTTACTTTTCTTAAATGAGGACTTCCAAATTATAGCCACTTTTTTCTTGGACTGATGCAAAACGAACTTCGGAGCCCTATTTCTAATTGATAGCTTGCTTGGTTGTAAAAAAAAAAGCAGCATGAAGATACAGCTTACTTCAATGTGAAGTTAGCAGTACATGAATTTACACCCTCTATTTTGATGAATTGCAAAATCCTAAATAAAAATGCAAAAAAACTCTTTTGGAACCACACCTATCCCGTGTGGTGTCTTGTGTCACCGACTGTGCACAATAATCCAAGTTTTGTTTCAAACTGTAATTTCTTCTCCGAGTACTATCTTCTCTTTCCCACAGAAAAATATTTCTTCGAGACAGCGCAATTGGATAGGGATTGATTTCGACACAACGCACCATTTCAACAACACATCACATGAGACAAATATGGGTCTACGCAATCATATGAAATATATTGAAGCGATAATATAGCGACACCCCCCGAAAATATATATGTAACAGTGATTCCAGCTTTAATCAAATGCAAATATAAAGTAACAGATTTGGCGGACAACTACGACATCGCACAATTTTCTGTCAAATGCCAAATCCCAACATTTCTCGCACTAAATTTTGTCTAAATGTCAAATTTGGAAGAAATGCTCTCAGAGAGAAGGAAAACTGTCAAAATGTCGGGAACGCTTTCGCACTGTTTTCGACTAATTCGGATCACTTTCTTGTACTACATTTTCTTCTTCAGAAACAATTTTGCTAGCCACTCAAAGTCAGTCTCCTACAAATCTAAATGATCAACAATCAGATATCCTGATCAAACCTTAGTGGTGCCTTTAGCCTGATCCACCACCATGTGCTACGTGCATCTTATGCCTGGTTGCGATTGTCTACTTAAATAACTAAATATACTTTTTTTACTTACTAGTTTGGATTCTCCTAAAAGTGTTGGGTGAACAATAAAAACTTAAATTATTTTTGATCATGTTTATTTGTTATTAATTTTATTTTTTTTTTTAATTTTCGTTTTATAAATTTTACCAAAAATAACACGACGATCAAATAAAAGAAGGAAATGTACCATATAAGTGACTTGACCTGTCATCCGCCGGTAAACGTCAAATAATGCATTTAACAGATCAAGAAGAAATAGCCGGTACAAATTTTATCGGACCAAATTTGTTAAAAGGGGAAAAGAAATAGTAAAATTTTTGAAGTGTGGAACGACTTCGGACCAAACCTTGGTGTTTGAAATTGTTTTAAATTAGGTCTGGAACAGAGCTATTATTATACAAGGTGGCGAAAAATTAATAATCCAATTTTGGTTTTGAGTTAGATACTTTTTTAATAAATAAAAAAAATGCTTGTTGGTGATGGAAATCTTTAATTGGACCAATACAATTTTTTCTGTTGTCTGTTTTTATACTGCAGCTTTCTAGTTCACAAATGTCAAATATGATTGACGTACAACGCCATTTGCAAAAATTATAACATCTTCCGATATGTCGATTAATTTTGCGCCACCTTGTATTAAGGTATTTGGTATGTTGGCAACAATTTTGAAAAATTTACAAAATTTACCTGAATTTTGAGAGCCGAAAATATATAAAAAAAAACATTTAAAAACAGTAGGGTAGGACCGCATTAGTTCGCCATTAGATTTTTGTTTTATGTTTATCTAAAATGTTGTTAAAAAAGATAAAATATTAAAATAATTTAAAAAAAATTTACTTTGTCTTTTGTATGGTTTAAATTTAAAATGTAAAGTGTTTATTAAGTATTTTCTTATTGCCCTAACAATTAAAACGATTTTGAATTTCGTTGATATTGTTTTATGAGCGACACAACATCGTAATAATCAAATTAAAAATAAATCGTTGCATGCATGGAATACAGTATTATTTAATAATTATTGTTTAAATACAAGGTAAGTGAAGCTTCAAAGCAAAGTTTCCTTAATTTGCTCCCATAGATTGAACAAAAACAAAACCATTTGGAGAAGACTACTATATGATAAAAGAAAACCCGCAGCTTTAACCGTTAGAAAAGTTTTTTTTTTTTTTTTCTTTTGAGTAGGTAGTGGAAGTTTATTAATAAAATAAAAGTAATTACCTAGTCCCCTCGTGTTAACCAAGTGACAACAATATAAGATTTTTTTTGTTTTATGCTCGTTTTTAATTTGTTGTTTTTTTTTGTAACAAAAACCATTCCACAGTCGAGCAATTTTTGTGGAGAATTTCGAATGCACTCCAGATAATTAAGAGAAGTGATACGGTTCTAGAAACAATACTAGTTATAAACTTCAAAGTGCAAATTACAATTTAATTAAATTTCCATCGAATAGGAGTAGGTACGATGCTATAATTTTAATGATGAAGATTTATAATTAAAGAGGTATACACAGGAATCGTTGCGAGTAAGACCGATTTTATCTTCCGATGTTAAAATTATTCGGATATGACTTCCTACAAACCTTTTTTTTTTTTTTTGTGGTTTTGAATTTACAAATCGTCCAAGAGAATTTCTTGCCAAGAAAAAAGAATCTAATTTTAGCCGCTTAGACAGAAGATTTTAGTTCTACTCCATTTCCAATAAACTGTTTTTTTTTTCAAAATTCTACGTTATTTATAGCTATTTTAGTTTTTAACTTTCAATTCTCTTTTCAATTTTTAGTCAAACCTTATACACCATATAATAATAAAATATATTCTATTTTTTGTTTTCCATTAAGTTTTTATTTTTATTTTGTCATGGTTAATAAAGTGCGATTCAGTCAAAACATCAAGAGAACCAGTGATACCACTTTATTTTAATTGAAGTAGATCTAAGTATCTCTTTTTTTTTAAATCTACCTGCTTTTTCCTTCCATCACCAAAATATTAAAGTCCATTTCATTTTAAAAATCTCTGTTTCAACCTTCTTCAATTTTACAAAAAGAAATATACTTCATTATTTCAATCTCTATTTTTGTAAGAACGACATTTGTACTAACAAAATAATTTTAATGTTCTATTTTATAACAAAAAATAATTACTAAAGTACCTAAACATGAAGTCTGAGAAACATGTATTTGTTAAAAAAAATTAAGTATTGATGTTATAAAAAAAATATACAAGAAGAAATAATTAAAATTTTTTTGAAAGGAATTTTTGTGTGATAAAACACTTGCGGTTAGGCTGCCAAGCTTTTCACCATCATATTTATATATTATATTGAATGTTTACATGAATCAACAAAAACTTTTTATAGGATGGAGTTATAGATATTTCACGACTTCCACGCCGATCACCAGACTCCTTTTGTTTTTAGTTATTTTTCTTTATTAAAATATGCAAAAATATATAATGGGCCCTATCGCGAACGACATTTCCCGGGAAATATTTCCCACGTTCGAAAAATTCGTATCGTGAATGGTGTTCGAAATTCCCCTCGGAATTTATTACTATCGTGAACAATATTTCCATGGGAAATTTGTTGTAATTTCTCTGGAATTTTTCCGCATTTATTTTGGTGGAGAAATTAAGGCGAGACGGAGAAATTGAAACTTTTTTGATAAATAAACACAATTTTTTAATTTTATTATGGGACGAACTCAACAAATCAAATCCAAATAGAACTGCTGGTCAGTATTATGGAAAAGAATACAGATAGAGACTGGATGTACTACCTACAGGGTAAAAGATTTGGCAAAATTTGGCCGAAATGCATCTTCATTTGGATTACCTTCTTGCTGCAAAAAAAAATGCAAAACCAAGAAAAAGATCACTCAGTTTATATTTTTCGAAAAATATAAATTTTTCTTTCTTTGCTCTTCCGCAGTTTGAATTTTGATCCATTCTGGACAAAGCTTTTCCTCGAAAATGTTAAGGAAGTTCGACAAAACTTCCGTGAATGTTGACTGGACAAGACCTACATCGTGGTCCTTGCCGACTCCTCTTTGGTACCCACCTTCAGCAAAAAAAACGCAGACATGCACTAAACCTGACGATGTGTGGACAGTGTTTTCAGATGGATGGATTTTTTTCTTCTGCGAAATTTAACACCTCGTTCAAACGGAAAAATCTAATTGACAACATGAAAAAATTAAATTATTTTGTTTGTTGTGCACCCTAGCAAGGTATCGTAGAGGACAATTTTATGCAATTTTATACAATTCAGTTGAAATGATCGCACCCAATATTTCTTTCTTCACATGGATGGGGAATTTGTTTGGGATATTTTGTTTTATTGTAAAGGGAATTTCAGCTTAAATTTAATTTTTTTTAATTATGATCCTCTGATAACACTGTACACAATTCGAAATTGATCTCCGAAAATAATTCTGTCTTTTGAATGTTGGTAGTTTTTTCCCTGGGAAAAATTTATTCCGAGGGAAGTTCACGATAATTAGAAATATTTCTTGGGAATGAAACTTTCCGTGGGAACTAAAATTCCCCGGGAGATTCCCGATAGGGCCCAATATGTAAATGGGTATATGGTATGTTTCGCATGAATTGTCTGGCAAACTAACGTTTCACGTGGGTTCATTTTCCCATTTTTCGTTTCGCTTTTTTTTGTTAAGCATTTTGTTACTTCGCATTCTACGTTTTGCAAATAACGTTTCGTTTTTCAAATGAAATCATAAATAAATTATCCTTTCGCAATTTTCGGTAATTTTTAATATTTGGAAGTGCATTTTGCGAAATTACAAGATTATATGAAGTCAAGAAGTAGTCCATAATTATTATGATATTTCAGACAATTACGGTTGTAGAGAATTTTGAAGTCCTATATCTCAGGAATCACGAATGCCTCTTCGCCTGATCAATTAAGCAGATATTGCGAATTTAAAGTTTGAAGTTTTATAAAAAAGTGTTCTTACGAAGTAGTATTATTCACTATAACAGGTGAAGGTTCAACACAATTTGACACTCAAACTATTAAATAACAGCAGGATGTTGTCAATATTTTGTTGTGTCGGACGTTTCTCGGTTCTGAAAGATTTTAAGTTTTTCCGCAAGTATGCCATTTTACATTGGTGTGTAGGTAATTTATATGCCCAGATTTCCCTAAGATTATTTATGTATGATTGTTTCAAATTATTTTTCTGTTAAAATTAAGTTATTCATATGAAATAAAGACGGTCATTTCTTCCATGGCTGCTCTAAATATATCCTTTCCTAATTAAAATTATCATGCTACTCATACCTATGTACTAATTTATACGAAATGAATCTTTAACTCTTAGACTATAGATACTTATAAAAAGGTGCTAAAGTTGCTACCGAAAAACTAAAGAACAGCGGTATTTTTTTTTACCAAACAGCATCTAGCTACGAACATCCCATTCCCATCATTGGTCTTTTTTTACATAAGTTAAAAATAATGTTGTCGAGAATCTAAAAATAAAATAAAGATTTTAGCGCTGACTTTGCTGATTGCAGGTGATTAAATCACGAAATTAGTTCAGTTCAAAATCACTTGCTGCTGCTGTGATCAAAAGAATGTATGATAGTTAATTGAGGATATGTACTTAAGTTTAATCATTTAATGTATCCATCAATTAGAGAGATAACCTTTGGATTTTAAATTGAATTTTTATATTATTATCATATCTAAGAAAGATATAAAAAAAAAACAACATTACGTAACGTATGAAGGGAAAACAAGTTTGTTTTTATAAATAACATCTACATATGATCTTTTGGGTCCATGTAAAGATACACTGGAAATCGAAAGAAAATATAGCGGTTTTTTGAGTTTCACTTACCAAAATTTAAACGACGAATTTAAACTTGGACTCTGTTGCATAAAAAATGACAGGTAACAATTATACAAATTTGTCATGAACTTTGCTGTCAAATTTTCAGTTGACAAAATATTGCCTATTGACATAATTGTCACTTAAATACACCAACAAGTTTCAGATTATGAAAAAATATGTCATTTTCAGATTTTGGCAATTTTGTAGTTACAATTTTTAAATTATTTTTATTTCTGAGATCTCGGAGATTTTCCAATTTCATAAAAAATAAACAACAAAATTTCTCATTTTTTTTTGTCAAATACTGAGGAGTAGATATTTCTGACGGAGAAAAATTAGAGAAGACTCTGAAATATAAATTGACCAATTGTAAGATATTGACAGATTTGTTATTGACTAAATAATGTTATACAAGTTGCAAATTTAAAATGTTGGTGAGAAAGTGAAATTCGTATGGAATCTGAATATTATAATCTTAACTTGAATTAATCTTGAATTAAATTTTTGGAAGCAACCCTGCGCATCGGCTTTACTACATTATACTACAAAATTTTCAAATTGGGTCAGAAATTTGATAATTGTCAATTTGTCACTTAAAACATAGTCAAACATGTCAATTTTTATGACACAGGCCCCGTATTCTTTTTATGATTTAAATTTATAAAATTATTAATTCAAAATAAACAAAACATAAAAGAGCAATTCACATTAGGACGGTGTCGCAGTGGCCCGTTTATACAAATATAGCAATTATCATTTTTAGGGTGAAACTATAAATATATTACCAAATGTTTGGATCATTCGTTTGGATGGATAATTTTGATTGTAGAATCAAAGTAAAACAATTTTTATTTTGTTTTCTAGTTTTGTGTGTAAAAAGGGGTGTTTTTCTTATACTATTTATTGGTTTATCATTAAAATAAAAATTTATTTTTTTAATTTTAAAACTTTTTATGTTGTTTTTTTAATACGACTTTGGCACACTTACCAATTTTAAATTGAATTACAAAAAAAACTCCGCAAATTCAATATCTATTAATCTTAATGGAAAAAAGTGCTGGCATATTTGTTCACAAAAATTCAGCTGCATAAAAATGCATAGAGCTGTGGTAGAGAGATGGGATTTGAAAAAGTCAGACATTTTTTTTCAAAATTTTAAGTTTGTGAATTATTTTTTCCAAAACAATTTGATTTCAAAACAGTATTAATTGATGGATTTCTGGCATTAAAAAAAAGTATAACATTACATTGTAAGTGTTGGCGTTAATTTTTATTCTTTTTCTAATTCAAGTTAATGTTTTGCCCCACAGGCGGAAGTAGACCCTCTCCGATACGATTTTTTTCTGGTCTCCAACCAACCTACAGGCTGCAGCTTTTTTTCAAATCTTATGCAAATAAAACATTGTATATTTTTGGTTAATTTATTGTTTTTTTCCTTTTGCGTGAAAAAATCTAAAGTATATCTACAGTTATACACTTATTAAACAAAAAAATAATATTTAAAAAAATGATTAATTTTCTGTTCATTTTTGCACTATTTCGCTCAAATTTGCTTCAAAACACTCTGCCGTTTCTCTAAATCTTAACTTTAGATTTTTGTAAAGTGAAAAATCATTTTTTCAACAGAAAAATCTGAAACACCATGTATAACTATTTTTTCTTGAACTCACCAGCTTGATAGTCTTAGAAAATTCTTTTAAGATAAAAGAAAAATTCATGCGATATCTTTCTTTATTCATTTAAGAGTTATGATTTTGGCAACTAAAAAAGTCGAAACGTGCCACTGTGCGGCCATCGCGACGATGACCCACGTAAGGATGATAGAAAAAAGCCCCATTCACGATAGAACCTGTCAATTTTCCATTGAAAATAAACGTAAATGCCTTAAATTGGTTTTTAATGATTTTCGAGGAAAAGACGCAAAAATCCCTTCAAAATGCGAGTATAAAATTGATTTGATTTCAGTTTTATGTCTTGCATGAATTAATTGACAGACAGAACAAATAAAATACATTTTGATGCTGCTCCGATTTCTAAGCAAACACCATATACCGCTTAGGTTCAGTGCTCATATAGAGCTAACCAAAAACTCGTGCAAATGAATCAGTCTTTGGCAATGCCAATGCCAATGCCAACAACAGTATAACGAAAAGAGTCTCTCCATTATTTAAATTACTCTCCATAATCTGGGTCATTGGGAAAGAAGAGGTATTAGACAAGAACTGAATCTGCACCACATATGTACATAAATGCCAAGAACCCCATCATATCTGCAGAGTAATTAGTCGTTCCGAAGCTTTGTTAGTTCTTTTCATCATCAAGCTATCTGATCCTAACATCATAATCGGTGGGCTCTAGATTCTTGGTCTTGCAGAAGCCAGAATGTAGAAGTCAATTAAATGTAGTTTCAGATCTCACCTGGAAATAATGTTAAATTAATTTGAGTTCAGCTATACAAGATGACTCTGATGAGATAATTATGATCTTGATATGAAAAAGAAGGAGGAAATGATGCGAATACAGCAAAGACGAACTTAGGAACAAAAAAAAAAAAAAAAAAAGCGGAAAAGGATTCTGATGTCATTTATGATGAGCGAATGCGAATGCGAATGCGAACAACGCTTCAAGTAGGTATCTGTGTTAGTGGGTCAACGAAAATTTGCATCTTAAATGGAAAACGGACTCCCAATTTCGAGTCCATCCAAACATAGAAGACTCCCAATTGTTAATCCCATATAAGGAGAGATGTTGACACCATAAAAATATAGGACCCGACGCGACGTCGACTTCGACTTCGACGACAATAACAACCACAACAACGACAAGATGAATATGGATTGAGAAATGGAAATTAGCTTAGAGTTTACACCAACACCAATATTATATGGTTGCTCGCGCCAGTCGAGAATCTAATTTTTGTGTGGTTCGAGTATTAGGGTCAGAATCGGTGAATCGAATTGAATATGAACGCGAACGCGAGAACGGAGGAAAACAAATCAATGACCGGCTTTCTGTTTTCTTGTTCGATTGTATCTGAATTCAATGATGGGATGGATGGCATGGTGATGGCGGCGCGACGACGGTTTAATAAAACGAGTTTGTAATGTAAGACAGTTTTATGGGCTTACAATGGTGATGGGTTTATTGGTTGAACTGGTTGGTTGGTTAGTTCGGTGGCAATGCAAGTGAATGGAGGAAGAATTATTGTTTGGTATTTCACCGGGATTCTCCACACATTCGAGATTAGCAACGCTGCAGATGCTGATGTGATTTTTGAAACGACAAACGGCGCAGCGGTGGTGGCGGCTCGGTGATGACGCCACTTTAATTTGTATTGCTCAAAGATGTATGATGTGCATTGTGTAGTGCATGTTCATTGTGCATGTGTGGTGTACAAAATCGGAAGGCCAAATGGAAAGCTAACCTGTGACATTGGAATTCCAGATTGTATTAATTTTCTAACGGATGGGGCTCCATTCAAGCAAAAGGAAATGAATTATAAAAGCAATCAACAAATTAGCAACAAATCGTGGACATGTTAAAAACATTAGAAACAATGTAGAACATTTTTGATTTCAAACGCATTTGGTTCACGACATTTATCTCAGTGCAATAAGACTAAATAAAAATACAGTTTTGGGACATGTTAATAGAGGATAATATTTTAAATACTTTTTGAAAAGTCCTATGCGAGGTACCAATAATAATTTACTGTTCTTTGGAAAGCCTGTTAGGTACCTAAAAGGTAAGGCTCCAGATAAGATTTAGATCTCAATGGATCATTTTGTGCTCCCCAGGACATACATGGGTAGGTATAAGGGCCAACAAAGAAAGAAATTAATAAGAAATTAAGCATGCGATACCTCCTGGGGTACCACCCAAAATTCGGAATTAATATCAGGATGCCGACACACGTGCATTGTCTACCAGTTTGTCAAAGAAATAATTTCTTAAGGCTGCCTTTTCCCGCCCTTACTCAGGCTGGGACATATACAACGAAAGTAATAGGAGCCCTCGCTTCGGCCTCTTCACCTTGACACCCCCTGCATAAATCAGATGTACTGTGCTGATGTCTATTATAATCACGTGTGTTCCCATTGAGTTATAACCCGATAGGATTCCAACCAAGAAGGAGACTTGCCTAGCTTGAGTAAGTAGTAAGTAGTTTTTCTTCTCTAGAAATATCTGACCATAATTACCTGGAGACCCATCAAGTAGTGTCATTTGCTGACCATCTGATAATTGCAGCTTTGAGAAAACTCTGATGAATTTTATCCTTTTCTTGATCAAGTGTCACAAGTCTCGAGGATTCAGTTTGGCTCGAATCAAGAGATGATCCGTTTTTGCCCAATTCATCGTCCATTTTGTTCCCGTATATCTCAACTCGATACAGTATACGTCAACAAATTATGACTTTGTGAAGATCAGAGAAATAGCTTTGATTACCGCTTGGCTATCAATGAAGATATTAATATTGCTTTTGACTAGTTCCGATTACCAAGACTCCTATCTTACAAACTGCAGCTCTTTCTTTTAAAGACACTAAAGAGATTTGGAAGCTTTATTGATCTAATAAATAAGGCTTGGTTTTTCGTCTAGAATTTCCTTATGTGGGGATATTCTTTAGGGACTCGGTTAAAATCAATTTGTAGTATTGTACCTATAGTCTGCTTAATAATTATGTTCGTAAAATTCATAGTACTCCTATCCTATAACCAAAGTGTTTCTTTTTCCAAATATTTCACTGTTTAAGTCGTAAAGCACTATTGCCGAAAATTTATTTCGTAAATAAATCGAGTGGTGCTACTTGTCCCAATACCCTTCACTCTCGCCGAATTTTGGTCATGATTTAAAAATTGATATAGGAGACCTCAGTTTAGTTTACGATCAATACCAGTAGGATATTTTCAGTACCTACTAGTGATGTGAAGCCGCTTATTCCATTTATGGCGGGAAGACTATTTGTGTAAAATTACGTTTTCTTGCAAACACAACTAGTTAGTTCTGTCTTGAGTGAGTTTAAATTTTGTCCGCAGCGATATTGGCTACAACTCCGATACCGCTAAACTAAGTTTAACTATAAAATCTAGTACAATAGTAAAGTAGTATTTAAGTTAAAAAAAAATACTTTTTAACTCTAAATTTATCTAAACTAAACAATCTTAAAGGATATATTAGAAACAAAAATAACAAACGACAAAACGATACCTCAATTTCCGTCATATGTCATGTAAAAAGTTGCATCATGCATCAATCAATTTGGCACTCAGAATTTTTTTACAGCTCAAGCACGGAACCCCACTAAATAAAAAAAATAAATAAAAAAAAAACTGTAAGTTCATGGTATAGCAGGTGTACTTTTACTTCCATGCAATATAAAAGACCAATGACTATACGAAGAAGAAATCAAGTCTCGAAAAAGCAGAACATTTACACCCAGCAGAACAGGTAGAGGAACCTCAGATGAATTCAAAGATGCTATAGCCATCACATTGTGCTTGGATCTGTTTATAGTTTTACTTGTCCCGCTCTTGGTCTCAGCCTAGGTCTCCCACCGTCCTACCTGACACACCGCACCGCCAGCCACCATCATCAGAGAATCGTTCTTGGATGGAAACAGTTAAAATAAAACCCTCAAAACTCATCAAGACAGTTGTCATCTTTATGCTTCTGAAGGTTCTCTAATGATCTTTCCTCCAAAACCACCTCATACTTCTCGCCCGCTTTTTATTTATTGTCGTGCTTTTTCCATTTTACATTATGTTCTTTTTGTCAGGTGAATACGACAAAGATGATTATGATGATGATGATGATGATGATGGAATTCAATTAAAATTTGTTTTGTGACTGTATTCACTTTTACCAGATCAGAATGCTCACGGTGTCTCTATACAGTGTAGATAATCTTTTTTCAAAGTTCCAAAGTCACAAAATTACATCCCTGTTATACACTAAAAAAAAACAAAAAATTAATGGGAGCATGTTAATTTTATTCATAAATATGAAAATATTTTTAGTGAAAATTTGAAAAGCTTTTTCAATATAGTTCAATTTAACCAAGTAGTCCATTAAAATGTTACATTGACCTTGTTTAAATGTATAGGGTGCGTCAGTGTGAAGGTACGAAATGATTTTCGGAGCTGTAAGCCACCTATTTGTCAGCTGGGGGGGGGGTGCATATCTAGAGATCCATAAGTTTCACAAACAAAATTTTACCTCAGTTTTGTAGACAATTTAATTGTGTACAATTTTTCTGAGATAGCAGACTTTTATCAATTAATCCAAAAAAAAAAAAGTTATTATTACAAATATATTCAAACTTTTTGTAATTTTATCATTCAACAAAAGCTAAATGCATTTTTTTTTTTTTTTTTGAAAACATTTTTCTATTTATGTCATAACTTGATTTATTTCTGATTTTTCGGTAAAACTTTGTAGAGCAAAATTGTAGACAAATCAATAGGTAATATTTTGTTTGTTGAACTTATGATTCTCTAGATATGGCGAATGAAATTTCAACTGAAGTTGAAATATTTTATTGGTAAGAGAATCATTTCTTTTTCGGCTTTTTTGGTCACGAATTTTCAACATTTTTACCTTTACCTTTTTTCACCTTGAGATGTGATTTAATGACTACTACTATCTCAGACTGTATTTCAGTGACTTCTCTTACTCAGACTGTGATTTAGTGACTTCTACTATTTCAGACTATAATTTAGTGATGTCTACTACCTCAGGCTGTAATTTAGTGACGTCTGTTATCTCAGACTGTAATTTAATAACGTCTGCTATGTCAGACTGTAATTTAGTGACGTATGCTATCTCAGACTGTAATTAAATGACGTCTGGTATCTTAGACTGTAAATTAAGTGACGTTAAAAATATAAAAAAAAACCGATTGAAGATGGCGGATTCAGATTCGATTCAGAAAAAAAAATGTTTTCACCATTTTTATATTAAGTTCACATGTCTATAAGTCAAATGGAAATAAACTACAGTATTTGAATTTCTATCATTTTTATCATTCCCTGAGAAGCTTATACTCAAATTGCTACCAAGATAAAAATTGTAGGGTACCTATGGAATTTCAAACATTTTAAAACGATACAATATCGAAATCGAAATTTTGTTGTTTTTGAAAACTGACAACACGAATCGTCTTAAAAAATTAATAAATTATTGAAAATTTTCAAAAATATTCAACATTATTCTATCGATTGCCTTGATAGGTTTTTTTTTTTTTTTGAAAAATAATGATATTTTGATAATTTTGTACTGTAATATTGTACACATATTGTAAATCCCTCAAACGAATAAAAAGTTGCAGCTGTAATTCCAAACATTTTAAGGTTTTGGTATTTTATTTAAAGAAATTGTTTTTGTTCAAAAATTGTAAAAATGTCAATTATCTATATATATAAATTAAAGTTTGGTTTTGTGTACGTTCGCTAACCTGCCAAACCGGTTGACCGATTTTCTTAATTTTGTTTTTTAATTAAAGAGGAATAAGGGTAGAAGGTTTAGGACAAAAAAAATTATAAAAAAATAAAGAAAATCTGTTAAAAAAAGAAATGAAATGTCAATTGGTCATTGGGGTCTCAGGTTCTATTCCTGTCACCGGCAACATTTTTTTTTTAATTTATAATAATTTTCTCTTTTTTTCAACACATTCGCTGCAAAACAAATTAAAAAAAAAAAATATTTTTTTAACGCCCTGCGAAGCGGGCGGGGGTTTTGCTAGTTAAAGCAAAAATAAATTCACGGGCCCAATTCATCATCAAAATCATCAAAATAAAATTTTAACTTAAAGATGTTTTTTTCTCACAGTGTATTTATAAATCTATATAGAATTTTGTATGCAAAGAATGTTTGAATATAATGATGAAGATGGAGTAGAAATAAACTTTTCAGGTGCTAATGTTGGTTCAACGGTATTTGTGCAAAACATCATACCTATATTGCGCATGCGCAACAGCAGCAGCATCAGCAACAGCAACAGCACAGTAAAACGAAATGTCTTCCAGCAGCAACTATACAACAACTACAACATGAACGGTTTAGTTAATTACTGAATGAGTAATTCATCGTTAAGGTAGTTTTCTTTGCTTAGTAATTAAGGAGCCGCGAGTGTCGTTGGTTATAGATATAAAAATAGTGATATTTGCTGTTGTATGAATTTGCCTGGTTTGTATATGTACGTTGTACCATTAGTCTATCTATCTGTATATTAAAGAATATAGTGAAAGAATGACAAATATTGGGCCGAGGAATGACTTAAGTTTAACGGCATTCATGTGGCTCATGTTTGTCTAGAGCTTTAAGATTTTAACAGAAAGACACACGAAGATGCTTAACTGAAGATAAAACGGCTTCTTTTTCAGAGATTCATCGCAAATGTAGAAGTAAGACAGTTTGGGTAAATTTGTATGACCTATTTTCCGTTCAATGTGTCGACTTCTGTCACACCCTTGCATAGAATTTTTTTTTTTGGTGAATTTAATCTAAAATAATTTGAAAGTCATTGTTTTTGGAGACGAAACCAAAAACGGAGCAAAAAATAACCAACGTTATAAAAAGAAGACATTTAAATTGAAAATTAAGATATTTTACTTTTCTCTATACTTCCTTAAAGAATGGCAAGTGGAAAAAGTAGAAACTACCAACCGGAACATAGCGAGGGGTAAGCTAGAGGGGTAGAGGGGCTATATAGGGTCTCTAAAAATAATTTCGCCCTAGATTAATAATTATACATAAATTAGGGTAAAGCGAATTATGTAATGAATAGTCATTGTTAATTATTTTAATTATACCTTATTTTGTAATTAAATTACTCTCAATAATAATCTATCTATGCAGCGCCCACTGATTCACTATGTGAATTTTTTTTGAGAACCGAACCTTGGCAGGCAAGATTTCCAGCACAAAATAACAAACATTTTGTGAGGTCTTTTAATATGATTGCAATGGAAATAATATGCACATCAGTGGATCGCACAAACTTGCTCTTTTGAACGATTACACTCCGATTTTAAAGTCTGAATATTATCTGATTCAAAAGGAAATACGTTAGTTATGATGGGAGCCCATAGTTTATGTCATCTGTTCTGTCATCAAGTTTCTGAAATAATTTATTCACATTTAATCTTGCGATATATGTACATACATATGTACCTATACAATACATATAAAATAAAATCGAACCCGAGATGTTGATCAAAATCGACATTACGATGATGTCGAAGTTGAAAAAAGTGGGTCTCGCAATTCTATCTGTCTGTTTGTCTTTCTGTCCTGTCCTTTCGGGTGTAGCCTAATCGGGTGGGTCGATTTTCTTCAAACTTGATTCCTACCAATTTTTTGGCTCTCCCCCACATGTTTTTTTCATTTTCTTAAGACAAAAAATAAAGATACCACCAAGTAACCAATTCTTGTTTTTCTCAAAAACGTGCCCACAACTATTTTTTAAATTCAATAATTCTTTTTTTAAAAAGGCTACCACTCTATAAATTTTTTTTTTCGTAAAAATGGTTATAAGTGCTACCTCCTACAGAAATATTTTTTATTGATTTTCGATTTTTTCAAAAACGGATGAACTGATTTTGACCAATTTTTTAGAGAAAATCTTTCAAGATGTTCTAAAAGTTTTATATAACAAAATTTTAATTTTTTTTTGGATTTTTAAAAAAGTTAAACATTTTTTTGAGAACTTAATAATTCGAAAATGACTTGGTCGATTTTTATTAAACTTGGTACCCAGCAGTTTTTTGACATTATCTAGCAGATTTTAATCAAAAATTATTCTTATGACCAAAAATAACGGTACCTCCCATCCCATACAAGTGTTCAAAAACCGTTAAGAAAAATCTGATTTTTCTCAAAAACAGCTGCTACGATTCTGATCAGGGTTTTTACGTGAACTACTATTAGTACGATTTACTATATTATTGAAAAAAATTTTACACAATCAGCTGAGTTTGAATAATATTGCATAGCAAAATTTTCAAAAAAACTAATTTTTGATTTTTAAAAAAAATTTTCAAAATTATTTTTTTAAAACTTCGATATTTCGAAAATGGGTGGATGATTTTTTTTTGAAAATTAATTTTTAAGCTCCACATAAATAAGTACTAGAAATTGGCGTATTTTTATCCTTAAAAATATATTCAAAATTTTATATATAACAAAATAATTTTTTAAAAAACCGCTCAAATGATTTTTAAAAAATATTTCTCATAAATTGAGATTTGTGTAAGAAATCACTTGGTGTACATTGCGTTAGTGTCAAATCAATTTCATATTTTTTTAATCATTTTATTTCTAATTTTATTGAACTCCATGCGTATGGAACTTGGGCGAAACGTTTAGTTTATTGTTTATATTTATGTGCTCACATAGTACTACTGTTAACTAAACTACGTTTTTGGCAAGTGACGTTAAATAAAGGCTCCCATGGCTAAAATTAATTTGTTTTAAGCCAGATGAATATAGATCTAAACTATTCAGACTTTAAAACAATAGTGTGATTGTGATGTCAGTATATTGCACATACGAGCAATTTCGTGCGACCCAGTCGTGCATTTTATTTTTTTGTTATATGTTAACCTTAACACTCTTCAGTAAATATTTATGCCAATATTTTGAATTTATGACTCATCTGTTTTGTTCTTTGTTCATTTTTATCAGTTTGGTAATATTTTTTGCGGTTTCACCAAATTTAATAAATTTACTTCCATAGGCAGAAATTCATATTTTGTCTCTTGAATTCATTTGTTCATTTATTTACATTATGATAACACCATCATTTTCTTAAAACGACCCTATAAAGATTTTCAATGTTAAAATGATTGGGAAGCATTCTTTTGGTGTTGATTTATGTAAAAATACTGAAAAACCAGCGAAATCGAAAGTGTTCCTTATGGCATAGTCGTATATGGACTTATGTTTGTTTACACCATTTATTCTTAAATTTTATTCATTATAGAATACCGTCGAAAAAGTTTTTAACTTTTAGAATTGTTTGCACGTACATAGTTGGCTCAGTGATGTTCGTGTTTAAAAAAAAAAAAACACGAACATTTAACAAAATCAATCAGCCTACAAATCAAAGTTTATAATAATCGTAGAAATGAAAGATAATCGATAAAATTATTCGTAGCTCTTCTTCAAATAACAGTAATTAACGTATCCATAGTCTATAAAATATAACCCATGCACTATCATCTATCAGTCAGGCCAATTAATTTCTATTCAAAACACGAAATAAATGGCGGTCTACTTTTAACACATCATCATTCCAAACATACATATGTGAGGAGCTTCCCGCATCTGAGTTGAGTTCCACGAGGAGGGGAGTCACACAAGCTTATACTCGTTATTCATATTCTAGAGTCGAACTAAAATATGTATAAGACGCGCTCTCAAGACCTCTGTTTTTTTTTTCTAATTCACCTTTAAATTGCCGCAATTTATTATGTCCCAAACCCAAGCATTTTTGCCTCCTTTGTGTTCTTTTGTAAAAAAAAAAAAACTTTAGCTAAGCTATTTCACTCCAGAATGGAAAATCAATGCCATCGAGTCAGGGCATAACATAAAGAAGTAACAGCAGAAAGTTGAACGGAATTTCCCTGGAAACTGAATCGCATAACAATAATAACGAAACAACTGCAACTGACAGAGCGCGGCGGCCGCTGCGGCGAGCTGGAACTGCGTTGTCAGGAGGTCGGTCGGTAGGTTCTTGGAGCATCCGCTTTCTACCATTTGGCCCGATGCGATGATGGTGTTGTTGGTTGATTATATTGGTGGTGGCTACCGCAAAAATTCCTGCACTATTTTTATTGGTAGAATGAAGAAGAAGACTAAGTCTATGCTGTGTGCATGTGTAGTGTACGCATTCAAGTTGATTTATTATTTCACAGATAGTTTGCGCTGTCGTCGTCATATCATTGTCTATGTTAGTCGTCATCATTTTGGTCTACGCGAGTATGACTGTGTTGTGCTGATGAACTTTCATCATATTAACTGTGCTAGGGTTCTAGCGTAATCTACAATGGAGAAGAACTCAAAGTCTCAGTGATGATGAAGGCAAACAACGTATATGCTATCCATAGATGGACGGATGGAAGAATACGCATCACAATAGAGTACATATGTAATATTTACGTGTCTGCGATGATGTTGAAGAACAAATGCATGCTAATGAAGAAATCTCCAAATGAAGCACTTAATTACAGTTGGAGCGGAAAAGTTATGAAAACATTAATTTCATAGGCGGGTGTTGGGGTTCATATATGTTTTCATATCCTCTAACATTCTATATACAACTGGCGCTTATAACGTGAGAGTTTGAATGATGAACATGTTGACACACTTTTTTATATGAGCACATATATACACATAAATATGTATATAAACGCCATTACAATGTTTTGTTTTGATTAAAGCTATAGAAGAAGGGTGAATGATAAAATCCTTTTTTGAATAAAAATACCTTAAGTATGTCAGTATATGAATACATATGTCTGGTTTAATTTTATATTAAAAGTGACAACAAGTGCACTTATCTGTGAATATACTCAAGTAAAAATTTATATCTCTGATACTTACAACAGTTTAATTGTAAAAAAAAACTTTACTTTACATTTATGATTTATAGCAAAATATGCAAAAATAAGGAAAGAATATAAAAAAATAAATGTAAAAATCGTTGGAGCGGTTTTTTTAAAAAAAATATTTTTTTATATATGTATGTACTTATAAAATTTTTAAAGCATTTTTAAGAAAACAAATTGGCTCGCCATTTTTGAGCCTTTTATTTATGAGGAATTGAAAACTTAAAATCAAAAATTTGTTTTTTTTTTTGAAAATTTTGATATGCAATATTGTTCAAACTCAGCAGATGCTATTGTGTAAAAATGTAATTAAAATCGGTTTAACAGATAATGAGATGTCAAAAACAAGAAAACGGTTCTATGAGAGATACCATTTTTAGACAATAGATAACATTTTAGCTCACATAAAAATTTTAATCAAAATCGTAGGAGTCGTTTTTGAGAAAAATGAGATTTTCCGTTATTTTTGGCTATAAGAATAATTTGTTTTTAAAATCTGCTTGATAATGTCACAAAGCTGCTGGATGCCAAGTTTAATAAAAATCGACCAAGCCGTTTTCGAATTATTAAGTTCTCAAAAAAAATTTTGAAACTTCTTTTAAAAAATCAAAAAAAAAAAATAAAATTTTGGTATGCAATACTTTTTAAACTTTTTGAAAAATTCTCTATGAAAAAATTAATCAAATTGGATTGAACCACTTTTGGAAAAATCGAAAATCAAAGAAATGGTTCTATGGGAGGTATTATTTGTAACCATGGTTCGGTATTTTTGTAGAAAAAATTACTGCATTTTTTTTTTAAAGTTGTGGGCACGTTTTTGAGAAAAATAAGATTCTTATGTTTTGCTAAAAAAAATTATACGGCGGGTACCGTCATTTTTAATCTTAAAAATAATGAAAAAACGTGAGTGGGGAATGTCCAAAAAACGCAAGGTACGAAGTTTAAAGAAAATTGATCCACTCATTTATGCTACAGCCGAAAGGACAGACAGACAGAATTGCGGGACCCACTTTTTCGACTTCACTATCATCGTAATGACAACTTTAAACAAAATCTCGATTTCGATTTTTTTAACGAATGCATAACTTGCCATATAGTACAAAATATGCATTTATGATGAAAACAATTAAAAAATCATTAAGAGCTGTTTTCTCAAAAAATATTTTTTTATGTTTATTAATTCTTATTCCATTTTGAAGTAATTAATATTATTTCCAACAATTTTCTTTAACATTCGTACCTGCAAAGCCAAATGTGAAAAAAGAATCCTATGTTTGAAGCGTTCGGCGAAAATTCACATAACAAAAATATCCATTCCACGTTTGTTTAAGAAAATGGTATTATTTTTGGTTTGTTTAATTGAACAGATTTTGTTAAATAATTTTGCAGTCTGGTGGTTTTGATAGTTCAAACAATATTGCATTTGAAAAATAAAAAAATGTCAATAAAGAATAGGGAAATAAATCAGAATAAAATAAATATTATGTTATAAATTGTTTCAATATGCATTTTAAATTAATCACTATCATTAACTTGAAACTTCTTCGTTTAAATACAGAAATCCAGCGCTCCAAGCTTAATTGTAATTTTTATTCAATTATACGTATTTAATTGTCTTGTCGGGTTATGGTTTTTTCTAATCATTGAAATCTTTCTTCGTTGGAATTTGCTTTTGGCTATAACGGTGGTTTGTCACTTGCATAGCCAAGAATCGGTAAAATTAAATATAATAGAATATCGCTGACCTGATAAACACAATTAAATTATTAACTATAGAAGCAGACAAACTTTCTTTCATGCCTTCATTTATTGTTTGCTTTTTCAAACTGGCCCAGAATATTTTTCTTATTTAAATCAATAATTGAATTTAAGAACCTACTTTTTTAAGATAAAAAATGACACTACATCTTTTGTTTCAACAAAAAGAATAAAACAACAACAAGTGTCTTCATCGTTCCGTTGACCTATAAATTATAACAACAAACTTCGATTAATCATTTAACAACCTGAATTTATCTAAAAAAAAATAAAGAAACCCCGTTTGATTTTTACTAAGATGTAAGGGCATTTGTTTAACTGTTATAAGTATAGTAACAAATAAATCTAAGATAACAATTCATCATCAAACAATAACAGTTGCGTTCTAAAGAAGCTTACCTACATTTAGATTCTATACTGAACACTTTTTCGAGTTCGCTGCTCAGTTCTTTTGTTTAAATATTTTACCTAATGTTATTTAATCAATTTTGTTGCTGTAATAATTTATTATTAAGCAGAATCCTTTTTTTTCTATTTTTATCAAAGAATGTGGACAGTTTCAAAAGCAAAACCAATTAAGAGTAACAAATTAAAGTAGAAAATATTAAGAACAAAATGTAAATTATAAAAAATATTTATTAATGAACAAAATTTCTGATGAAATCATTAATAATGGAAGATGGCATTTTAAAATGAGATATTATTGTGTTCTTTTTGGCTTTATGTTCCACATTTTTTATTTCGACCTTGGAATAAGGTCAGAAGGCTACAAGCTAAAATCTTTTAATAATTTATAAGTAAAATCTAAGTTCCCAGAGGCAAATAACAAGAAAACGAAAGTTTGTCCCGGAGCAATAAAATTAAGTTTAACAGTTTAAACACTTAAACTTTATATAATGTTGTGCCAAATACAGAATAAATAGTTTTGTATGTTATTTTAAAAGAATTTTTTTTTCAATTATGTTGGCAACGAACATTTATTAAGCTTCAAAAGTTTTAATAATGTGTGAGAATGAAAAACTGCTTTTATATTTTAAAAATAATTGCCGGAAAACAATTTTTGTAAATAATTGAATAACTATGGAAGCAAAAATACATGTATGCAAGAATTTGAGAATAAATTAATAAGAACAAATTTTCGCTTTGTCTATAAGAATAAGAATTTTTGGATGTTCTTGATGGATTATAAATGGATGAATGGATTATATTTATATACATACATATATAAAAATAACTTGATGATTTAAAGCTATTTTGGAAACGAAAAGCTCTTTTTAACAGGTACTTTAGATTTAAAATAAGTTGTTTATTGTTAACTTACTTAACGATTAGTATAGGTCAAGTTCATAAAAGTTCAACAATACTGCCCCATTTAAGTCCCATTTCTAGAGGCAAATACTGTCCCTTTGGTATTTTGTTTATTGTTTTAAAGGTGTTATTTTTTTTCTTTCAGTAACGAAATGAAATTTTACTCAAATACATAAATAATACCATTTATTTGAATTGATTCGGCATGTCTACTTTTATGAACTCGATGATAGTTTTTTTATTCTACATTAATTTCAAAAGGAATTGTTATACTCATACATCAGAAGGTGTATAGAATATACTTCTTCATTTACTGCTCTTATAGAAAAAATGTTATTTGTAATAATATTTCTTGGAAAAATCTGTTATTTTCGAGAAATTTACAAAATAAAAACTATATTTTTTCCCTTTAAATCTACAAAATTTCAAGTTTCTGTCCAAATGAAAAGTACTTTTTAAGAAATTCTAAATTTAAACTATCCGCAGCAAACTTCAGCTTTTTCATAATCATTTTGAAGTGAAAGTATACACTCAGAAAAAACATCCACCAAAATTTAGACAAGTGTCTTAAAAAATTTGTAAGGTGCACTTTCCTATATATGTATATACAAAGTAAAAAAAAAAAAACTCCTGAGAAATAAACAAGATATTCCAACAAATCTTCTATTCATGTTTTTGGTGTACAATCATGTTTTTGGTGTACAAAAGCACAATAACTTTAAATACGAAAATGCAAATCAAAATAATAAGCTGTAAGAATCTTCTGTTGGTCCTCTGAAAAAATTCAAGAGAGTGTCCATAATCTATCTGTGATCTATTTATTAGTATTTCGGGAGCGAGTAAAAATTTAAGAATTTTAACTTTCCACATACAAATAGGTATTAGTTTTCGAAATTCAGCCTAAAATTTAAAATTCTAGCTTTCAAAATTTTTGTAATTATTAAAAAAAAAAATAAAGAAAAACAAAATTTTGCATATATGTACTTATTTTTTTGGTCTGACATTTATTATTAATTTTGAAATATGTCAAATAAAATAAATTCAGAACAATAATCCTATTGCCGTAACCTTTATTTTAAAGTTTCAGTATTAAGGTTTTTCCGAGCCAAAGCGAAACATTCGGAATGTCGTCTGTCAAAATACATTTACAGGGCGTTAATGAATCCCATGTAAAATATAATTGACATTCGAAAGTTTCATCGTTGCCACGTTCCAAATGTTTCGCGTTGGTTTGGGAGATTCTTTAATGTGGTTCTTTGAAAAATAAAAAAAATTCTTCTAGTAAATAATTTTATATTTAAATAAAAAAAAAAATCCAAATAGACTATTTATAAAGAAACTCGAAAAAATTTAGTTTGCAAAAAATATTAAGAACCCATAAAAAAAAATGTTACCCCAAACCTATTATTTTTATAATTTTCAACTTTTTTGAAAGTGAAATAATGAAATTTTGTTTAATTTTTACATTTTAAAAGCAATTTTAATAAAAAACATAATTTGTAAATGAAATTACACAGATTAGTAAGAATTCTTTTATTTGATGTAACAGAATGTTACAAAAATACCTTCCTTGATTTTTTATAAAATACTAATAGGTACATATATATACCAAATTGTGCTTGTTTTGATGCTTGTGGATATGAAGATGACTTTTTTTATAAATCATAAATTTCGGCAAACAGCAGAATTTGCTTTAAAATACACGAAGATATTTTTTGGTAATTTATTTATTTATTTATATAGTTTCCAAAATCAATTTGTTGTTTAAGCAACAAAGATAAAAAAAAGGAAACTGATGCATTCAACGTATCTGGACCACTGGTTTACACGGCTATACTCGTTTTTTTTTTTAACCTCGAGTTAAGTAAAGTGCTGTTAGGTTAATTGCCGTACATGTTATTTTATTAATATTTTCGTGTTCATTTTACACGATTATTAATTTTATGATTATAAAGTTTAAAGAGTTTCTTGACGATTTCACAATTATTTTGTGTTAATTCAACACAATATTAAACATGATCAACCATGTTGAAAAATAACCAATTAATATTTAATTTTACCTGATATTTTTTTAGTGTAATTCAACTGGGTTATTAAAATGAAACAAATACAAAAGTACCTAAACACTTGTCCTTTTTATTAACTTAGAAAAATATTGAACATATGTATGTTTAAAATTATGATGCATTTCCCTGCAGATTTCCCTTATTCCAAAAATATAGAAAATATTCCTCATAAATTGAGATTGTAAAGATCTTCTTAATTACTTACTATTTTTGTATTTTTATTTTATTATTTATTTATTGGATTAATTCAAAAATGTTGTTAAAATTAAGTGCAAAATAAAATTAACATACAAAAATATCATATAGAAAATTCTGAACAATTCAAAAAGCATTCTATTACTTGCACATTCTTTGTCATTACCTCTACGTCTGTACCATCGAAAGCTCACTTTAATGGTTTCTTACTTTCTGTGCTACGTATTTTTGCCATTCACAATGCACTCGCCGAACACATTATATTACATTATATACATACACCAGAACCCTGGAAGGCACATATACACATGAACACATATACATATACATATATTTGTGCCATAAACAAAATAACAATATTTCTCTATCATGGAATGCTTTTATACATATTTAAATTCTTTTTATCTTTTAATAAAGCAGTAAAGAGAAAGTGAGAAAGAACTTCCAGAATAAAAGAAAGAAACACGATACTGGAAAATTGAGAATATCACTTTAGAGACTAGGCAACTGGAGAAAGTCGACTCGACATCATTGGGTGTGTAGAGATGTCAGAGAGAAAGAAAGAGAGTTGTTGATCGCAAATATTTTAGAATCATTTAGTGCAAAAAAAAAAATAAATAAAATAATACCTACTTTAGAGACATTGGAAACTGGAAGTAATATGATACTCGTACTTATAAAAAGAAAATTCCTTTTAAAATCAAAAGAAGAAATTATAATAATTATAATTATAATTATAAGTGTCATGTCTTCGACCTGAATATATTCTGTTACGAGTATGAATATTACAATAATATTTATGTGAAGAAGTCTGCCTGCTGCTGTCCATCTGTTAAACATTAAAAATTTTAAATGAGCTTATTGGTGGCGCCTCATTAGTTTGCAAAAAAAAAACAAAAACATATCTTTTGGTTCTTGTTCGTTAAAAAAAAAAAACAAAAACATAAAAAGGTACCTACCGATTGAGGCCAAATAAGTGTTTTCACTTGTCAAGTCAATGATCTGTCAAAGAGTAGGTGTTTATTATTATTTTTATGACACAACAAGATGAATTTCACATTTGTCTATATTATGAAGGTGCTAAAATTAGAAAGTTAATAAAATAATAAAATATTGTTGTTATTATAAACTAGCAGAATGCTAATAAAATAATAATGCACAGTAGGTACCTACCTAGTTTAAAGTCAGAATAAATGCTTTTTCCTAGGAGTGATTGGTAATTTAAAAGTCTTAAATTAAGACAAATAATCGGAATCAAATCTAGCAATTTGGACACTCATTGTTATGCTCGCAAGTAATTATTATTTTAAATTTGAGTTAGAAATATCTTAAGCCAGTAACAAATTCAGAAAAAAAAAAACTAACCTACTTATATATCAATAACTTTACTAACTTAGTCCAACTTGCATGGGTATTTTTTGATCATCAATTTAAACAAAAAATAATTAAAAAAAATGTATAAATCAATGAATACTGTTGTCAAAAAAAATGGAACTTATAATACGTTTTTATTAAAGCCGAAATGAACTAATTTCCATAATGTGTTTTATCTTAATTTGAATTTTGTTTGTTATCTTCTTACATTTTCGAAGAATTTATTTTTGCCTTCTTTGTTATTTGTTATTTGTTTTATACATATAACAATTTCGTATTAAAAAGTTCTTCCTATTTTATTCAATTTTGTTTGTTTGTTTAATGTTTATATGTATCTAATTTCGAACATAATTTCGAGGAAAATATGTTTTATTTCGAAATTTAATTTAATCCTATAGCAAATGGGATATGTATATAATTTGGAATTGAATTTGTAAATACTACATACCTAATTATAATAGCCCTATGTCGGTGATATAAGTTTAAATCTAATTGCTTATGCATTTCTGTTTTTAAACTATTTATTTTAATATAATAACGTTTTAATATTATTGTGTTGTTCCATTACTAAGCGATTATCGTAAATCGCAAACATTCAAATAAATATAATATGGCAGCTGAGTTTGACAGTTGTCAAATGCCAGTGCTACTAACTTGAAACCACGAAATGAATGACCCGTTATATTTCATTATGGTTTTATTTTTCACCAAGAAAGAAAAAAGAGATTTTTTTTTTAACAAACCCCATCAATTCTTAGTATCATCATGTGAGTAAAATAAAATTATTCTTGAGTCGAAACCATTGTTTGTTTTTGATATATTCGAGTCGAAAAACATTTTTTTATTTTTTGGTATATCTATACATAGTTTTAATTTGAAAATTTGTTGATTAAAAAAACAAACTGTCAATTGAATAATTCTACAAACCTTATCAGTTATTGACTATGTTGCTGAGTATAGAATAAAATTAGTCCGGCTTCGAAGCTAGAGTTTGTTTTCAAAATATTAGAACCGAAAAACGTTTTTCAGGGAATGATTTTTTACAACTTTTTTTTTAAATTGATGTATAGTAAGATAACCTTTAATTGAATTTTGTTAAATATCCTTTCTGCACTTCATGATGTTATTATCTGTGAAATAAAATGTATGTTAAGTCAATATCCCTATTCTTTCTCGAGATACAGTAGAATGTATCACGAACGTACACCCACACATACCGACATCTCTTTAAAAACGACGGATTCGGATTCCTGGGACCTCGAATCCTGGAGATATGTCAACATTTTCGATTCGACAAATCAGACCAATTAATAAACTTCCAAGTTAATAAAACAAAAAACCTGGTTTATTATTTAAATATGTTTATAATATTATTCATATAATATAGATTAAACTTGTCGAGGAAAATGTCAAAGTAAATAGTTAAATAACGGATGGGCCATCTAGTGGTTTGTTTTTAAAACAAAACAAATAGCTGACAGCTATTTCCCGATCGAAATCTTGACAGAAAGTCAGTACCATACCTCCGCGGAACAAAATGAGTCACATTACGCTTGAACAAAACGTTGGCAAATATTGAAAACTGCTGTGTAGCCCACACAGTGGGATTTTGGGCGAAAAAACATGTTTTCTGACGAGGTACATTATCATCTCGGGGGCTACGTTAACAAACAAAATTGCCGCATCTGGGGGTTTGGAAAATCCGCACGTTATTGTCGAGAAGCCAATGGATCCACACTCCATAGAGAGTGACAGTTTGGTGCGGATCGTGGAGTGGTGGCATCATTGGACCATTTTATTTTTCGAAAATGAAGCTGGGAACAACGTTTCGGTCAACGGTGGGCGTTTCAGAGCCATGTTTACCGACTTTTTTTTCTACTGAAATTGAAGGCATAGATTTGGATGACCTCTGGCTCATGCAGGATGGCACGCTGTGCCACACAGCCCATCTTTTGCGCACCAAATTCCCAAATCGTGTTATCAGTATTGGCGATGTCAATTGGCTGCCTCGGAGCTGCGATTTGACCCCTTAGGACTTTTTTTGTGAGGAACCGAGAAGGACCGATGCTATGCCAATAATCCGGAAACGATTCAAACACTTAAGACCAATATAATCCAACCAATCCGTGAGCTACAGTCCGAAACCATCAACAAGGTCTTGGAGTGACAGAATGCGCTACTGAGACACCCACATTTTGCTCTTACTAATAAAGCCCACCCTGTATTTTGTATTGTAATTGTTTATTCAAAAAAAGACATAGATTTCTTAAAATATATATAAATGAATATATGTAAAATTAAAATTAAAATTAAACATTGAATTTTGCATCAATGGATCGGTTGACCCGTCTGTTGCAATGAAATACCCTTGTTGTTGTTGTTGTTTTTGTTGTTGTTGCTGTTGTCGTTGTTGTTGCTGTTGTTGTTGGTGTTGTTGTTGTTGTTGTAGTTGGTGTTGTAGTTGGTGTTGTTGTTGGTGTTTTTGTTGGTGTTGTTGTTGGTGGTGTTATTGTTGTTATTGTTGTAAAGCCCACCCTGCAAAAAGATGTGCCGATGCAGTCGCCATAGATAGGGGTTAACTTGGAAAAAGTATTTCTTGCAATGCTGTACATCTTTTCGGATTTTTAAAACTGTTAATTTTATAATTTTTTAAACTCATTAATTTATTTTATCAACAAAAGTAAGCTTATACCTATGTCCTATGTATAATAAAATCAAGAGAATTTTTTTAGATCTCTCTGGAGCCATTGTTGGCTAAAATATAATAGAGGCGTATTTTTTTCATTGAAGCAAAATCTAACGATTCAATTCAATAGAATAAAAATATCAATATTCAAGCTCAGCTATTGTTTTTACTAATATTGAACTGTTTTCTAAAACTGCATACATATATTGATTAAAAAAAAATGAGAAAAAAACACCTATTTTCAATAGGTCACAGAGGAAAGAAAAAATAATCATTCACAGGATATAATTATAATAAAAAATCAACATCTTTATTCTAAAGATTTTTCCATTAGCAGTAAACTTTCTGTCATATAATGACGATGACCTTGAAGTGCTTTACAAAAACAAACCATTATAAATTTTTACATTAAAAATAAATCTCACTGAAAGTTCAATTTTAATTAAAATTCAAGTCTGAAATTCAAAACTGAATCTACAAATAAAGCTTTTCTTAATAAGCTTTTCAAATCAACAGTTAAAAAAGCTTTTCTTATTGACACTGCAATTGTAACCTTGATCTTACTCAATGCTAAGGTCTTTGACGTTTCTTTCCATTGAGATTCCAAGAGAGAACCAACAAACTTCTCTCACACTCATGATGATTATTGGACTCTATACGAATCTCTTTCTTCTTGCCAATTCTACAAAAAAAAAAAACAATGCTTCTTCATCAACTTACTGTTGCAAAAACCACTCTTGTAACTAGTAGCAGGAAACATTTTCCACATCCAACTTAAAGAAGGAGAAATAATAGAGCTTGAAGAATTTTCATAGTTTTTCTTTTACAAAGCATCTATAAAAGCAAAGTTGAATTCCCGTGTTAGACACACTATATACACTCACTGGAATGGTAAATTGATAAAAATTTCTCCATCACATATAAATAAAATGTTAAAAAGAAAAGAACTAAAAGAACGTAAAGGCAACCATCATCATCATCGTTGTTGTCATCATTTATATCGTTCTTTACTTCTTCGCGCTGTAATTATATTTGTTTCTCCCCTTTTTTTCTGAGTTTTGTTTTGCCTCACACACTCATGTGTAAATTTGGAGAGACTTTGGAAAAGGCATAAAAAGAGGAACGTTTACAGGTTCAAAGTCATTGCCCATGATGCAACTAATGTAGTAACATCTTTACCCAATTTATATACCACCAAGTTTGGAGAAACCTTGTTTCTTGTCTGCTCCCAATTTAGTGTGTTTTTTTGTTGTTCTTTTTGTGAAATCTCATTGTTGGATTATATTTTATTCGCCTTCCTTAATTTGTCTGTGCATTAAGAAATTTATGAATTATTAGAATTTTGTTGGTGAAGTTTTATGTGCAGCATCAGAGGCTTATGATCATAAATAAGGATTTAAAAGGATAATTTTAAAAAATCAACAACAAAAATCAGTGAAGAAATCTAAGTGAATTTGTGCAAGAGTGGATTCTAATAACACAAAGTGAAGTTTAAAAGAAATCAGACAGATTCGTGGATAAATTAAAAAAAAAAAAACAGTTTTTGGAGTCCAGCTTTTGGGATCATTTTGGATATATTACAAAACCACAGTTGACTTGAATACCTGTAAGTAAAATAAAATCAGTCTTTTCAATATAAATGGATAACAAGAACTAGGAATAGAAATAAATTCTCCCTGAAGAACAAAAATAATTAGTTAAATTTTTAGGAAACGATTTTTAATGATTTACTGAATTTTTCATCGGGTGATATTTGTTTAAGAGATAAACCTCTCATTTAAATGTTAAGACGACGCGACGTCCAAAGAAAAAAAATTGTCGGAACACAAATAAAAATCACCTATTTCAATCACAAAAATAAGTACTACCACTTTTGAATTAAGTTTGTATTTTAAAATTTAATGAAACCAAGCAACTTTCATTTAAAAACATAAATTATGAACACAAAACAAAAGAGCTGAATAGCGAACTCTTTTTTTTAAATTTTTATTTAGACCCGATTTTTGAGATTAAATATTCATTGTTTAAATTAAATTTGTTAGTCATAGTTACTTATGCGCAATACCTACCAAAAATACAAAACTCAAAGGTTTTCATTAGGTTCAAAAGGTTTTTAGATTTTTTTTGTCAACTGCTGCATTTTTAATTGAAAAATTCTTGGAAAGCGAGATACATTTATTTTTAAGTTTTTAAAATATTTGTTTCATTTCAAAATCAAAAACTGTTTACTGATTATTTCACATTTACCTAATTGAATTCTTCATTACAAATATAGCCGAGATTAAACAAGTTTATCAGTTGTGATTTCAGAGAAATCCGCACGTAATACTTTTTTATTTAATCACTTATCCTTGCTTAAATAAAATTAGAAAGGAGAAAACATAAACAATAATAAATACAAACAAATGCAAAAGAATGGGTTAATATTTTTTAACTTGAAACAATAAAATTAAAAAATTGATTCAACGTCGAAAAAGTATTTTCTGAAACAATCGTTATAAAAATTATTAGAACTCAAAATCTGGCTTTAATTTTTCAGTTCTTATATTCTTTTAAAAAAATTATTAAATTTTAATGTATTTTTGTAGGTTTTGATTCCTTTATGTTGATTTTGGCTGCTTGAAATAAATTCACGGTATACAGGGAACACTTTATCAAAAGCAGTAATTACAGAAACTCACAACATTTAACCTGACTTTAGTGAAGGTTTTTGGTTTCTCCAATTCACACCTCCTATTCAATAATTAGACCCGTTTGCTAAAACGAAACTTAAATGTTTATGTTAAATGTTCAACTAAAACTCTTATGTTCTATTTTTCTCTCAGCGTAAACTATTATATAAGCTTCTATGTTTAAACCTTAATATTCAAGCAAATTGGCTTAAGAGTTATTATTTATTTGATCTAAATTTTATGTTAACTAGATTAAGAATCTTTGTAATACATTTTTTAAATATATACTTTTCTCTAAAAAATCAAGTAAGCAAGAATTTACAATTGAAATCAAATTCCAAAGCTTGCAACGCAAATTATATATATATTGGAAATATGGTGTCAACGATTCTTTTTTTTTAAATTGGACATACTTTGCATTTATTCTTGTTAATAGCTCGTACAAACGACATAGCTTGTGGTTCGATCAGAACATATGTATACAACAAATTAGAACAATAAAAACTGAAAAATAAAAAAAAAGATTACAGAATTTTAATCTAAATAAATTACATTTTCTTTTAAATTTTGTTGACTTATACAATATCCCCACAACATTTGCAAGGCTTCAATTAAAAAAAAATATAATATACAACTTCGTCAATAGTAAACCACTTTGTATGCCTTGAACCATAAAAGACTTATAAGTAAGTAATTTTGACCCAGTCATTTACCTGTTGCCTTTTACCAATAATTAATTTGTCTATTTAAGGAAAAGCAAGCATTGAAGAAAAAAAAACGTTTATTGGTATAGAGATACAATCTTGTTCAATATGCATGTTCATTTTTGACTGATTGATCTATCATTTCAATCTTCTTTTTTTTTTAAGATTGAATTTCATCTCATTTGTTCTTCGTGGAAATAAACATTTTGTTTAGATAGATTTCATATCATCACATGATAGATAGTTATTCAAAAAAAAAAAAATTAAAAAGGTAATAACTATCCCAATTTTTTTTATGAAAAATACTTCCGAAATTGTAAAAAATTTTGATATATTTTTCATTTAACTTTTAGTTTAATGGTTTTTTCACAAGGAACTTAAAATCTTAGCAGGGATCATTCTTTAGAAAAAGTATCAAACATGTTACGAATAAGGGTAATTTGTTTCTTCCGGTTCTTTTACGGCTTTTTCAAGCGTTAAGTTTATTTAATATTAAAAGCAAAATATAGATTTGAATAAATACTTTGGTTTATGTGCCAATTCAGTCTTGAAAAAGGCAAAAAGAACCAGAAAAATATCGGGAAAAGAATTAATTAGTATACTGTTTTCAATTAAATGGTTCATTTTAAATTATAATCAAGCCCAATTTTCTTCATTAAATTATATGGCATTCATTTATTACCTTTTTTTAAATAATTTAAAATTAGCTCCTACATGCTTTTCGCTTTACTTTAATTTTTTTTTTTTTTTTAAGTTGAATATTCTTAGTTTGATTTTATTGTTAGAGATGACAAGGAATGTTTCAGTCTAAGCATTTTTGCCGTAAAATTATCTATTGTGTCAATAATTGCTAGGAATTGATCAAGAGTAGTAAGTCCATTTTTTTAATATATTGTAAAATTAGAATGTATCTTTGATTGAATATAAAATCAGCCTGGTAGAACTCTGGTAACTTTAGAAAGTAATAATTCTTTGCACAATATCTTTTCTGAGCTATGTGAACACCTTAAGCCATTAATCAAGATTTTGGGTGATATGCATAAAACGGAAGTAATTACTGAAAGTATAAAGTTAAAGTAAAAACTAATACTTTTACTAGATGGTTAGATTTATAGTAATTACTTCATTTCGTATGCATAAAATTAAGTTCATAATTGCTGCCAAATACTTTCAGTAGATACTAAATTTATCCAAGTTAATACTAAAATTCATCGGAAATTGATAGTAAATACTTTTCTTTGTACTATTTTGTGTTTATAAACACAATTTTTTTTAAATATTTGCAATTAGAAATCGAAACTTGTACAAGATTAAATTGGATTACTTGGATAATGATGGACGGATATCCTATCCGATTAATTTATTCTTTTCAATTAAATGGCGGTTTCAATATTTCAACATGAGTATAGTCCAAGTTCCTATGTATATGATTAGAAGCTGTGTTTGTTGAGACAATCATTTTCTGTTCTCACTTGTTCTTCATAATTCCGTTAAAATTTAATCAAATTGCTTTATCTATTATTGACTGTTCTAAAAATATTATTTCCTAAAAAATCTTATATTTTCTTGATATATTAGGGGTATTCATGCAACGTTGTAAAATCCTCGTAAACCTGGTAAACTGTGTAAACCTGTAAAATGTTCATACAAATTTGACAGGTTTAAGAAGTTTACAACTTTTACAACGACTTTAAGCCATTGCATGCATATTGCATACCCCTATTAATAATGTTCGAGTAAAACACTTTAATTTAACAACAAAAGGCAATTATTTAAAAAGTTTTGAAACTTAATCGCCTATAGTAATTAAATGCCATAAATGTAGCAACTAATAACCTTTTTCTTTCTGAAGAATAATACTTTTATTTACATCAATTTAAAAAAAAAAATAATAAAAACAAAGAACAATTAACAACGACAACAATTTTGTACTAAATAGTAGTCTTAAAAGGCTAATTGGAATCGATTGTCAACCAACTTTCAATAAATACAGTGACCAAAAATCAAGACTATTTTTCCTTAGTTTAAGGCTAAAAAATATGTACTATGGAATTTCCAAGTTGCTCTTTTGCAACTTTAAAAAAAATGAAGTAGTTCCTACGGAAAAAAAGTAATTACTAGTTATTATGCATACGGAATAAAGTTGTTACTTCAAAAATTCATCTGAAAAAAGTAAGTGCTATGGGCACTGCATTTTTATGCATATCAAAAAAAGTAAATACTTTGAAATTCTATAGTAAAAGCATTTACTATTCTTTATACATATCACCCTTTATAATAGATCCAAATGAGTGGAAGCTTAGACTAGCAAATCTCAAAATCACCAATAAAAACTCACACTACGAAAAAATATTAATTGTAATATATCCCAAAATATTGTATAAAACTATTAAATAGGGGTCTACCACGATATCTAGAAAACAAATATGTATCTCGATAGACGAAATCCCGAAAGTTATAAACTCGAATGCCAAAATCTCGAAAACCAGAATATAGAACGTCATAATCTAGAATAACAGAAATATCAAAAGTCAAAATCTAACAAATCTGAAAAATATCGAAAAACTATTAAATTTTTAGTCAATTCTTAAGATTTGCGCCCGCACTTGTATCAAAAGTGAATGTTTTTTTTGAGATCCATCATGCTTACATTATTTTAAAAAAACAATATAACGGGTGATTTTTTAGCTGGTTTGGTTTTGGCAACACTGGTTTTGACAGCTGACGTGTGTTTAGTACCTTGTGTCACTGTCAAACAGCTTCAGTTTGGTTTGCAATTTAACCATGGATCGTCTTACAAATGAACAACGCTTGCAAATTATTGAATTTTACTATCAAAATTCGTGCTCGGTTCGAAATGTTGTTTATCGAAAAATTGTGTTCAGCGATGAGGCTCATTTTTGCTTGAATGGGTACGTAAATAAGCAAAATTGCCGCATTTGGAGTGAAGATCAGCCAGAAGCATTGCAACAGCTACCAATGCATCCCGAAAAAGCCACTGTTTGGTGCGGTTTATGGGCCGGCGGCATTATTGGGCCATATTTCTTCAAAGATGATGCGAATCGCAGCGTTACTGTCAATAGTGAACGCTACCGAGCGATGATAACAAACTTTTTTTTGCCCGAAATGGAAGTTCTTGACTTGCATGCGATGCCATTGCGAAACAATGGCGCAATTGCGAGGCGAGTTTGGTGAACAGTTAATTTCACGTTTCGGGCCGGTCAATTGGCCGCCTAGATCGTGCGATTTGACACCATTAGATTATTTTTTGTGGGGGTATGTCAAGGCTAATGTCTATAGGGACAAGCCCGCTTCGATTGACGCACTGGAAGCCAACATCCATGCATTCATTCGTGAGATACCGGCCGATATGTGTGAAAGAGTATGCCAAAATTGGACTCAGCGGATGGGCTACCTGAGACGCAGCCGCGGTCAACATTTGCATGAAATTATCTTTAAACATTAAATTGCAAGGTTCAAACTATCGATTCAAATAAATATTTCATTCATTTTTTTGAATTTTTTGTGTTTTTTTTTTTTTTAAAGTTCTAAACCTCTTAAAAAATCACCCATTACATATACATAATGTATGTATGTGTTCCTGTCAAATAACAAAATGTAGAAATTCTTGAATTTACTATTAAAACACACATTTTTTTCAGCAACATTGGTAAATATCCTGAATGAATTATAAAAACAAGCATAATTCATTCCAGACTTTTGTGAACAGTTTTCTTGGACAACAGTACCTTGGGTGGCCCGTTTTGTAGGTTTCAAAGATTTTAACTCCCTCTTTGGGTCCTCTGTCCCGCTCACTCAACTCCGTTGCTCCGCTTAGGGTATATGTTCAGTCGCCCAGGCAGGCGCCAATGTTAACAGTTTCCTTGGACAACGGTACCTTGTGTGACTCGCTTAATAAATGTATACCTAGTAATAAAAGTCCAATCTCTAAAAATGTGACAGCGAGTCAATGCATCTTTTAAAAATAAACACGGCGGCGGCGTTCAGAATTTAAGCTTGGAACATATAGCAGACGATCATATGAAAATTTTCCCGCCAGCCTCTAATCTCCATAGTTAAAAAGAGGTAATGTTAAAAATAAATATTTTTTTTTCTAGATTTTTTCGAGATTTTATTTCAATAATTCTTAATTATGTAATTCGAGATTTTTTTCGTTCGAGATTTTTGTCATTCTAGATTTTTGCATTCGAGATAATTTTTTTTCTTTTTTTAAAGATTTTGTCTATTCGAAATTTTTTCATTTCTAATAATTAATTGTTACAGTATAAGTTTTTTAAAAATAATTTTAATGGAAGGAAAGATATTAATGTACGTAAAGTGCCATTAGCCTATTCCAAAGAGTAAAAATCCATAACCTGAAGTGGCTAAGGTCATGTACAGTGGATGCCCTGACACAAAAAATTCTTTGCATTCACTCGTGCGCCACAGTAGGGAATACCACGTAAGTAAAATGTGTACCAAACTAACTCAGTTTTCAGTAGAGCTAACGATAGAGACCTAGTTATCTGAAGACACTTGTTGGTTGAATTTCATACTGTATCGAAAGAAAATAAGAACTTTTTCGAATACTTGAAATTTAATACCAACTTGTGATCAAAGATGTTCATATGCATTTACATATACATGTAAAATTTAAAAATAAAAATGTATCGAGACACAAGTCTATATTATCAATAGAAAATTGCTTTCAAATTATCAATAAAATTAAATTTATAAAAAATCGAAAAATGGTTACAAAAGGTTATAAATGGTTATAGAAGCGTTTTTTTTTATTTTTCTCAAAAACCGTTCAACTAATTTTGATCAATTCATTTTTATGGAGAATCTTTCAAAGAGTTTTAAATTTGGTCTTTTTTTGGATTTAAAAAAAAAAAAGGTTTAATTTTTGTTTGAGAACTTATTAATTCGAAAACGATTTCATAGATTTTTTTTTTAACTTGGCACCCAGCTGTTTTTTAACATTATCTAGCTGATTTTAAATAAAAATTATTCTTACAACCAAAAATAACGGTACCTCCCATACAGGTGTTAAAGAAAATCTTATTTGTCTCAAAAACGAATCTTAAGATTATGATTAAATTTACCATTATCAGAACAATCTACCATTTTATTGAAAAAAATGTGTATCTATTGTTTACTTACAGAAACATTTTTTTTGGTTTTTGACTATCTCATTATCTGTTGAAACGATTTTGATGAAATTTTTGACACAATAGCTTCTAATATATCTTAACAATATTGCACACAATAAAATTCAAAATTATTTTTTTAAAAATCTATAAATGATTTTGTCTTCAAAATTCATTTTTAACTCCGCACCTAAATACTACAATAATACTAAAATACTAAATACTAAAAATGGAGTACCTACAATTGTATTTTCTTAAAAATGTTTTCAAAATTTGATATAAATATGTATATATTTTTTTTTAAAGCCGCTCCAACGATTTAAATTTTTTTTTAGTTTAAGAAATAGATGGTGTACATCGCGTTGGTGTCAAAATAATTTCATAAGTTTCTTTAATCCATTTATTTCTAATTATATTGATTTTTTAACAAAATTTTCAGTCTCAAGTGTAAGTGCCATGCAAATGTGCAATACGGTGCTATATTGTTTATATTTATGTACTCACATAATACTACCTTAAATTTAGCTACATTTTGGGCAGGTGTCATAAAATATAGGCTTTAAAATACTATGTGCGCGGTTAGTTGCTAACTTTTCCACATTTCTAAAAATAGTTTGGTAAAATAGCTAAAAATGCCAAACCAACAAAAAGAAAGAATATGTTTTTTAAATACATATTAAAACCATAAAACCACAGTTTGGTCAAACATAAGAGCAAGTTCGTGCGACTTAGTCGTGCATTTTATTTTTGTCACAAAAGGAATTTAAACAAATTCAATTTTTTTTTTAACCAACGAAATCAAATTCAAGTGCTAGTTTGTGTTTTTTTTTTTTTTAATCAAAAATGTCAGTTGTTAAAAATGAGTTGTGTTCATTTTTAATTTACCAAACACTTCGTAGCGTCATTCTTGACGACCTAAAACAAAAAAGCTATTCCAAAAATGTTTGTTGTGAGATATAAATATCCATAATATCATTAAAGCTAAATTTGTATCTCCTCTCTATCTTTTAATCAATTATAAATCATATTAAATCATTTCATCAACTTAATCAAGTTTCAAAATCGGAGTTTCTTAATCGATGAAAAATAAATAAAGGATGATTAATTAAATTTAGGCCATAATTTGTTCTGATGAACAAAACAACGATCCAAAAGCCTAATTATACATAACATTAGTTGATATAGTATTGAAGCCGGTGAATACATTCACTTCATACAAACATACATGTAGATACCGTCAATCACCAGAGAAAATAATTTAAAGGAAAATCGTGAAGTGAAAATTCTCTCACAACTTACTTTATTTTTGTTTTCTCGATCGCTTGACCTAAATTCAGTTAATTATTACCATCATCACACTTTTTATTCCCATTCCCAGTCCAAAGTTACAGGCCCAGACCCATGCCCAGGCATAGTTTTTTTGAAAAGTTTCAGACTGGTTTCCCAAAAGTGGTAAAAGTAACAGGAAGAGACAGTCAAAGAAAGCGTCACCATTACGTCGCTTTGTCTTCGACAGCGGCGTGCCGGCGGCGTCGTCACTACACCACAACATCACCACCGCATTCTATTTGTTCTTTCTTGTTGTGGGAATTCTGAATCTGACAAGAAAGGGCATGAAACTGATGCAGCAGTAGGCCCTTTGGCATAAGATATATAAGAAAAGAATATAAATAAATAGATTTATCTTTGCCGATTGAATTTAATATCAAGAGAACTCACAACACTAATGATGAGGCTCCATAGTTATTCAAAGCTATTTCCGGATTTTCTTGTAGTTACCCCGATGGCCTACAAAAGAACATGAATAATCATCGTAGTGGTGATCTTTGCTCAGTGCTCTTTTCTTTGGACCGGTAATTTTTGTTTAAACTTGATTTTTTTTTGCAATTCCCTACAAACTGATGGAGTACAAATAGAATTGCCTAAAAGTGAAAACATTTTTGCTGTGGAAATCGAAGACATGACTTTCGAAGCTGTCAAGGAAGATAAAGACAAAAAATTCAACGGGCATTCTTTAAGAGATATCTATTACCTACTCTTTTGATTTCAAGAAAGATTTGATGTTAAAGAGAAGAAAATGGATTTGATTAGTAAAACAAATTTTAGTCGACTCTGTTTGAGAGTAAACACAAAACGATTCGATTATTTTAGACGAAATTATGAAAAAAGTGCACGATAAAAGGCCAAATAAATACCCATTAACGCTCTTTACATCCCTGACTATGCCTCGGAAGCAATCGCTGGTGAAATTCCTTGAAATATAAATATTTTGTTTTTCTACAAGATTATAATTCACACTTGGTTTGAACCAAAATACATTTATGTATAATATAATATAAATGATCGTAGACTAACACAAGAAAATTGAGCTCTGCTATAGTTGGAGTAGTAAAAATTAAGAATAGTGGGGTGCACCTCCATTTCTTAAAAGACATAGGTTCTAGGAGTTTTTTCATGAATTCTGATATGTAAGACTGTAATTTTAGGACTTCTGCTACCCTAGACTGTAATTAAGTGGTGTCTGTTATTTCAGACACCACTGTAATTTAATGGCGTCTGTTATTTCAGACTTTAATTTAGTGGATTCCAGAAGTGACAGTGGAAACCCAGATTTAACGTAGTTAGCTACTGATTTCTTCTATCTCAAACTGAGACAAGTTTAGTAGTTTAGTGACGTCTGCTATCTCATATTTAATACAACACGTATAAATATACACAGATACATATGCTCATACATGACCAATTCAAATATAAGTGAACACGTGAAATAGAAATATCTATCTTAGTTAACATTATTTTTTTATTTTATCATTTAGAAAATATTGAAATTCCTACAGGCGGAATATCATCAATTCAAATTTTGAGCAAAATTCATCCGTCCATCATTTTTTAAGCCTTAGCTCAATTTATAGTCTTTGATAAGTTTTTTTTTCTATATGTTTTCTTAGAAACTCATTCACTAGTCCAATATGAAGCTTTTGGGTGTCATGAATGAAGAAGAACCCTTCTCATCGATCATCGTAATTCATAGAACATGGTTTTATTATTAAACCTACAAAAAATGTTTGTTTTATAAGTCAAAGTCAAACCTAAGACGAATCATCTCTGACCCAAAAAAAAAAAAATTCTTATCCATTAATGTAATGTAAGTAGGTCCAAATTTTAGAAAGCAAAATGATCAACCAAGCGCAATGATTTCACCGAGACCGCATAAAATCGCTAGCCTAGAACATAAACCATCAAAATAAAATTCCGTATTCTATAAAAACAATTCCCATGACATCTAATATTTTTTTGTCTGGTTAGAGTAAACCTTTGTAATCTATACCACCTATATCAATCTGTAGAAGAAATTCTTTCTGCATAAACTAATAATTATGGACAAATACTTAGTTTAAAAAATGCTCTACATGACGCCATTGTCTAACACTTTAATGATAATTAAAAAAATAATTATATAAATCAGAATCAAAATAACTTATATTTATAGGTATAATAACCACAATAAAAGATAGATTTCAAAGATTGATAAAAATATGTATAAGCAAAACCACCACCCTTTAACCTACGCGGAACACTATTTCCAACTGTTATCTTTTTTACAGCGACGACGCCACACATGTTCACATGTTCATTCACCTGTAATATATTTTATGATGTTGATCTTGATGACAAAGATGAATTAATTCCATTTACAGAAGCTAGTTCCCATAATGGAAAACCACATTATAATATTTTTTACAGATACCAGTATACCTTTTGAGTTTCCATTCACGCAGTTCCTCTTGGTATCAAATAACGCATCATCAGGAAAGTCAAAACAGAAGAAGAGGATGTAAAAAAATGTCGTTCCGTTATGCGTAATACCACACCATAATGACCGCAACGACATCATCATCGTCATCTTCATCAACATCCCCTTCCTCTTCATGATGCGAAAGACGAAGATTGTGATAGGATTGTGGTCTAGATAATGTATTCACCCAATTGAAGCTCATTGATCTTGTTATATGATATTTATATAATCTATACGGTCTTTGATCAATCTGTTTCTAAATAGATTTATGTCTATTAACACCAAGCTCGTTTATATTATATAGAAACTGAGATGTTCAATAATTACTATAAAACGATTTTTGTTTTTTTTTTTTTTTAACCAACCAAGCAAGGAGATGCCTTAAAAAATTCTTTTTTAAAGGATAAATAAATGGCATTATAGGTACAGCTAATCATTTTGAATACCTTATAGATAATTCAAGGTCGTTATTAACGATTTTTTAAGTGAAAATCAATTTTTATGATACATAAATTTTATAACTGGTAAAAAATGCAGGATTATGTCCCATGTGCCTTGTACTTATAGCTCAAGGTATAAGGTTATAAGGGATAAAGGGACGTACTTAATTTATTATAAAATCACATCATCAAAACTTCGTTTTTAGGCCTAGATACTAGATATGTTCCATAGAAGCTCGTCATGTAATAGTAAGTGTGTTCGACTAGACAGTCCGAAGGTCTTGGGTCGATTCCAAGCCTCTTTTGAGAAAGTGAAAAGTCCACTAAGAGTATTTCTTGTCATGAAAAAGTTAGTTTAGTTCTCCATTAGCTGTCGCGCCTCTACATTTAATTATTTTACTCAATATACGTTCCACCAAATTGGATCGGTATTTCGCATAACTATTTTCTAAAATAGCTTGAAATACAATGGATAAAATAAAATAAAATTTAATAAAAATTTTTATACAAACAAGTTTTAAATTTTATCTTAAAATTTTAGTAATTCAAGAGCATCCTGATCCAAATAATATCTCTTTCAAATGTAGACCGTATACCTGCTGCTAACATTTCCAATGACACATTCTAGCATTTCGACTAAAATTTTTATCAACTATAAGGCCCATTTGTGTCTTGATGACTGCGCCAAAAAAACTGAAATGAACCCCTGGATCCCAATAACTTGCTCTTACATACATATATGTATGTACGATCACACTGTGGTTTTAAAGTCTGTATATTTTAAACCTTTTTATTTGATTTTAAATGAAATATATTAGATATTGAAATCTATCAATACCATCATTACTGGGAAATAATTGTATCCCGGCGGATTTCTTTTCGGCAGCGATGGGATCGAGGGATACATTTTTTTAAAAAGGACACATTTTTCGCAATCATTTTAACTCAAGTATGTTAAATTTATTTTATAAAAAATAAAACTTTTTACATTATATTAATTTTTTTTTGTATATTAATGAATTAATATATTTAATTATTGTTTTATAAAAAAAAAAAAACTTTGATATAATTTTTAACGTCGGACGTTCTTTTCTTAATTCGGAGAGATTCACAAATAATTCGGGCTATGGTTACACTACATTGTATGCCACCTGCAAAAACCGTAAGTACTTATATAAGACTGAAAAATATAGCATTATTTTGCGTGCATTGAAATTGTTAAAAATCATAAAAATTATAAATTAATTGATTTAACAACTTTTGAAAGCAAATCCGATGTACATTATTTCATTTCTTTAATAAAACTTTATTTTGCAGCGATTTTTTCAAAAATTTTATTATATTTATAAAATTTCGTAAACATTTTTAAGAAAAACAAAATTTTACCTACACCATTTTTAAATATTTATTTATGCGGAGATAAAAAATTAATTTTGAAAATAATAATAAAAAAAATAATCATTCACCCATTTTCGAAATTTCGAATTTCCAAAAAATGATTTTGATATTATTAATATTAATAGCAATATTATTAAAATTTTATTGGGTTCTTTTACATAAATCACAAATTAATTTAAATCCGTTGAAGAGATAGATAATGAGATAGTCGAAAACCAACAAAAATTGTTCTATAAGTGATACCGTTAGTATATAGTTTATTGAAAAACGTTTTCCAATAATATGATAGATCGAACAGATATTAGCTAACAAAACAATTGTAAACCAAATCGTATGAGTCGTTTTCGAGAAAAAAGATTTTTCCTTAACGGTTTTCTAAAAAGTAGATATGTACTGTTAATTTTGGCTAAAAGAATATTTATGTTAAAAATATTATGAATTAATATAAAAATCATTTCGTTCCGAGTTTAATAAAAATCCACCAAGTCGTTTTCAAATTACATATCGCAGTTTTCAAAAAAAAAAACTTTTTTAAAAAATCCCAAAAATATTTTTTCCAAAATATTGATACACAATATTATTAACAGCCTTAATATTCTGCTATCTGATCTGATCGAATTTTTCGATTCACGTGAATTCTTCACTTAATTAATTATTCTTTAAACTCTTTATACATATATAGCAAAATACGAAAATTCACGTGAATGTTTAGCAGAATAGGGCTATAATGATCAAAATCAGTCAAATCGTTTTCTAGAACTTCAAAAATAAACAATATGGTTCTATGGGAGGAGCCATCGATAACAAATTTTGGGAAAAAAATCCAGGAAAAGGAAGCTTATTATAATTAACTCAATTTTCTTTTAAATTATTTTTCTAAAAAATATATAATATATGTATGTATATGACAGGTACAGTTATTTGTTGGTCGAAAACCACTTATTTCATGTTCCCTATCATCGTAATGTCAAAGTTATATGTAAATCTTGAGTTCGAATTTTTTTACAAATCCAAAACTTGCCATACATATCTACATATTATTTCGCAAGTAAAAATAATAAATATATTAATAGCACTACTGGAATTAATATGGCCGGTCACCCGTCGATGCGACACACACAGTTCCAAAGCCATAATCCATTCGAATCTTCTCTTCTTTTGATGTATTTTGTTGATTTTTCTTCAAGGCACAATCCTGTAGAAGTGCAAAAATAGATATATGACTTTCAAGGAATAAGACAAAATATGTACATTTACTTCATAAAAATATCCAACAGAATATCATGAACCATTAAAAATTGAAATGTCAGTTTTGCTTGAATTATTTTATCATTGTTTTTTTTTTTGTCTTTAACAGGTCCCCCACCGTTAACGAAGGGAAGAGGAGAATTTACTCTTCTAAAGTCAACGATTGGAGGATCAATACAAAAACATAAGGTAAGCTCAGTTCATTTGTATAGTTGGTGTTAATGAAGTTTAAATTTATTAAACAATGATTTAAAATAATACGTCCATAAAGTTGCAATAAAAGTGAATTTAAATGGAGTTGCAAACAGTTATTTATGTTCCTCAAATTTTTATTTTGTGCTATATATAGGGGTTTTATAACTGGGCCTTTATTATGGTACCAAGGTGTCATTTCATCAATATCAGGATTTAATTGTGAAGTATCGTCAAAATTTTAATTTAACTCAATTTCACGAGTTAGAAAAATACTGACATTTGAGATTATGAGATTAAACTAATCTTGCTTAGAAAAAATTAGATGCGCAAGAAGAATTGTATATTTAAATAGTCGTATTTATAATCCCAAACTTAAGCTTTGCTAACTTTTTCCATCAATATTGTTTAACTTAGACAATGCAATTTGTTGTATCCAAAAACTCATGAAATTGATAGATTACAGGGATGTCAGTGAGTAAATATGAGGACGTATTTAAAATGCGTTTATAAATAAGGAGTGTGTTTAAGGAAATCTAATAAATACAAATTATAATGTATACGGAGAGTTTTAGGTTCATGTTCATGTTTTAGGTTTATGTTCATATTACCAAAAATGCAAAAAACAACTTAAAATTAATTAATTTCAAAAATTAGATTACACGTTAAACGCACTTTTTTTTACTAGCATTGTTAAAATCTGCCTTTGACATCCAATTACCAACTCATCATTTGCTAAATCAATTATCATAAAAATTATCCACACAGTCATGCACACACTAAGAGTTTCACTTGTTAAATAACTTATTACGGTTGCCTGAACTATAAAGATATACAATCGTAACTTCCTAAAATCACTAGGCCCCCAGTCAAAAAAAATCACTTTTCCTAGTTTGATGTGTTCCCACTGCGCGCAATGATTTTTCTAACAAATCTAAAGGGCAGTCTTTTTTAATACCCTGCAGCTGACGGCCATGTCATATACAGATCGGACCTAAATGCATACCTACATACACGCAATCTTATACATTCAGGTGCTCCTATATATACGCTTATTCGTTCGCTTCGTTTCACACAAATATTTGCACAAATTTAAATTTGAAACGTGGCTAACTCATTGATTACATATTCTCAGTAAAGGACTCCTCGATCAACAGCAGCATCAGCATACATATATTCGTGTTCCTAACCATGTTACTCTTGGGGGCAAACACCATTCAGAATCGACCCTTTGTGTGCATTTGTTGTAGCGCGTCATCCTTGTAAAATTGCATGAGAATGGGATGAGTCTTGAGGCTTAAAACCACTAGTACACAGTCGTCATGTCCCGCGTTCTACCATAAATACATACATATACATATACTCGGCAATTGCGCATAGGTAAGGTACCTAACCTATACAATTTACATACATCGCGCTTGATAGTTTGAATAATAAATACATAAAAATTGTTTTGTTTGCTAACCAAGGATGTTGTTCTTAGAGGGTAATTTACGTGACTTGCACTTTTGGTATTTATCCATTAGGGATGTCTTGAAATAGTTTTTTTTTTTTTTAACTGAGTGAGTGAGAACACGATCACGACTCGGACTCGCACATAGAACTTAGATGTCAATAATTGCCAAGGATATAAAATTTAATTTCGTATTTTAATTAAAAACTTTTTTTTAATATGCTTTTAAGAATGTTGGATTTTTTTTTGTCAATAAAAGTGGCTTTAACAGCGCGGCTTTGCATAATTATTTCTAATGAATAACTTTTACGGAAAAGGCTATGCGAAAAATAAATGTTTAAAGTTATTTTAAGTTAAACTTAAATCTGAACCTGTAAGTAAATATTGAGAGCATCTCAATAAAAACTGTGCTGCTCCTTTATAATTTAAAAAGTTCCGTAACATAAGCTCCCTCTATATCTCGACGAAATGCTTTAAATTAAAAATCGTAAAAAATGTTTACTCGTCTACAAGTAATATTGCCATATATTTACATTCAAAGAAATGAAATGACGTTCGATATTTATTATACACAAAATATTAAGTATTAAAAAAAAAACAATTTGGCAGCACCGAAATACCAATGATATTTTAGCTGTCAGCTGTTCTCTGAAATTGATTTGTGTGAATTCTCCTTTTCTTAACTACATACTCGTTTTGTAAAAGAGAAACGGTTAATGTATGTAATGCGCTGTGTGATTTTTTGACAAATACCTAAACGGCTACAGATGACAAAACATCAACAAAATTACAACACACGTTGTGCGAGGTAACAAAACTCGAAATGACAGTCTTTCAAATAAGTTCTTGCTAAACACTAAATCGATACTTATTTATAAGAAAGTACAAAACCATGGGCAAGGTTTTGTGAAGTGAAGAACAAATAAAAATTTGCAAAATATCTATTGCGAGACAATTAAGACAAAATGGCCAGCCACACATTAAAAAAACTTTAACCAAAAATGTTCAGCTACTTCAATATGAAATCATCGAAAGACCGTCACATTTTTCTCATCAACAATACGTAATTGTATTCAATTAATAAATAACTCATTAATGGGTATAAAATTTCTCTTTCAAAACGAAAATTCTCGGACTATTAAATTGTTTCCATTTATTTCATTTTTGCATTACAATCTAACTTATACTAGGTCGGTGATGATTCTCTATACGCGAAGGTCTTTTCATTTCAGCAAATTAACTTTCAAGTCTTTTTGCTTGCTACCGCGCACTGAAAAGCTGATGCTATTATATTCCCTAGTTGAAGATGAGATGACAGTGAATAATGTGTTATTATAGCTGAATTCGTTTCTCGAATGCTTTAAATGCTTATATGTTGGATGGTAGAAATGAATATATATACGTAATGCCAATGTAGGTATATAGGACTTTTTAAAACCAGAGAATAGTTATGGACAGAACTATATAAGCTATTAGCAAATGATCTTGCAACAATGTTACTTTAATGGTGCGGTAAAAAGCAAAAAGAATTGACTTCATTTATGAAAGATTGGAGCTATTAATAAGACGTACTCGTATTTATGTTATACAGTATAGGGTAGCCTTATTTTCTACGGTTCTGTGTTCTTTAATTGGTGTTCTCCTAGAGATTGGTAATATTTTTGATTGTGTGTACTGTGTACCTATTATAACGAATGTGTTCTTTGTGTATGTCTATCTATCTATGTGTTCTCATAAGCATCCAAACCAAACCACTCAACCGATTGTGTGGATTTGAAATATATATTCGTAAGTGTTGAAAAACTGTGCTATATGTACGTAGATATTTTCGAATCTTTCTTTTGTTTTAAGGAGAGTTTTCAGAAATGAATACATTTGCGCAAAATTTTAAACGATTTAGTACGATGTTAAAGCATTTTTAGTACGATAAAATGGCTTTAACATCGTACTTAATCGTTTAAAATTTTGCGCCAATGTCTTTTAATGTAGGACACGTTAAAAACGTTAAAAGTCAATTTATGTAGGGTATAGGTAGGTACTCGTACTGTTAATTCAATCAAATATCATGAAATTCTACATGCATTCAGGTTGTACTAAAAAAAAAAAATTAAGATACCTTTATCCCTAGTACGATTGTCAGTCATCAATTTTATCAATACTGTTAAAATTATGATTGTGAGAATAATTTTTGTTAAACAAATTTAAGGATATGTTTATAAAAAACAGCTTTGAACCATGATAAATAAGCAAAAATTTGATAAACAATATTATTTAAACTTTTCTAAACTTTCTCCATAACAAAATTTATTAAAATTAGTTGAAGCGTTTTACCGAAAAACGAAAATCAAAGGTAAAGGCGAATGGTAGCTTTAGCATATTAAAATTAATTGATTCTTGTTTACAAAAATCTTTGTAGCCAATTTATTCAAAAATAGTTAAGAAAATATATGCCAGGAACCGTTATTTCTAGTGCTAAAAAGATATGAAAAAATGTGCCTGTGGCCATGATACAAAGTATCAATAAATAAATTATAAAAATTTCATCTGTATCATATGAGTTGTTACCGAGAAATCAATAAATGATGCTTCTAGAATGAAAAGGTGTTATGTGACATTGACTTGATAATTGTCTTAATTGTCTAAAAAATACTTTTAATTTGAATTTATGCAATTTTTTTCTATTTGTATGACTTTTTTATAAAAATTTCTAAGAAATTCTAAGAAATAAAGGTCGTTTAAAGACCATAAATCAACATTTCAAATTTTGACACTTCTCATTCTAAACGCTTCAAATATAAGAAAATTGGGCTAAAATTTTCCCAAAAACGAAGAAACAATAAAAGTATGATCGGATTTAATGAATTTTTTTCTCGTTTATCAGAAAAAAGTTTGAAAATTTAATTTCATTTGAGCAAACCAAATAAATAATACAATATACATAATATTTATACGAGAATTGTTAATTTTAAGTAAAAAGATATTTTCATGATTTATTTCAAAATGTTACTTGGATCATCCCTCGTTTTAACAAAGCCTTTTGGAGATTTTGATCAAATATTACATTAGGTATATCACATTACGAGCTTCATGGGTATTTTAAGTTTACCCATATCGGCTGCTGAAAGACCCTTAGCCCGTGGATTCATGTTCACATAATTTGATTATTATATTTTCTTTAATTAACAAAACCAATTTTCGTCAGCGTTCGCATTTAATCTTTGATTTAAACTAAATTTATCAAGCTAAGACTTCAATATTACAAAATGCATCAGCCATCATACAAAACCTTTTCTTTAACCTTTCTTAAGAACCTTTAGAGAGACGAAGCAACTCAGCTAATTGAAAAGGGTACTAACAGTATATCAAAAAACACCAGGCAACTGTCAAAACCGTCTGCATACAAATTATTATCAATTCTATATTCTGGAGTTTAACCTTTTTGACTTCCTCCTGAGCTCCTCACACTGCATTACACTCAAAACGAAAGCAGTAAGTAAACAGAGGCATCATATTATATAGCGAGTTCGAAAAGAATCAACAACACACACAACAACAAAGAAGCATTAACAACACCAACAATAACAACAAGGCACAGTATAACAAACAAAATTTGTTGCTAAAAGGAAACACAGTAAGATCTAGCTAACCACCAATAACTAGGAGGAGGACAGCCAGCAGCAACTACATACCTAGGTATATATTATATACAAAAAGACATTCCTCTGACATTAAGGTCGTTGAATTTTATATTTAAACTCCTCCTCTGATGGAGCAGGAGAAGTGTTCTTCCTTCTATTCATCCACGAATTCCCTTTTAGCAAGGATTTGAAAGAACAGAAAACCTGCAACGGCCACAAAGAGGGATTAGCTTAACTTATCTATCAACTAATCTTTATCTTGGGTATAGATGCAAGCGCTTGTCTGCCATTGCATGGCACCAAAGCACCTAATCATGTCGTCTACCGTGACTATACATTGGCTAGAGCTATATGCTAGAAGAATGGTTAAGTCATTCATTAGTTCGGACAGGTTGAACGGAGGCATACATCTTTGTCAATGCAGCCTGAGTCAGTCGGTCTTCAAATGCTAGTAGTATCTTCTGTGAGTTAAGTTCATGAATAATACTAATTGCGGCTCGAATTGAACTATAAGAAAGTGAGATGATTTGCAACAGGGTAAAATATCTGTTAAGAAATTGTGGCGATTTTGGTTTGGTTGATTTACGAGTATTAAAAATGATAAAAATTCGAAGGGCAATTAATGCCAGAAGTAGAAAGAGAAATTCATACATTATAGAGAAGGATATAGATTTTCTGTCTCAATACTAAAATGTGAACGATTAATATTTTCTTTCTAGTAAAAAATAAATCAGTTTTCAAACACAAAAACATTTTATCTGCTAAAGCTCTAAATAAAGAGATCAAAGCCCGTAAAACGGCTCTGTCGACGTAAACAACTGACAGCTTGTTCGTATGAGAAACGCATGTCACGAACGCAACTGAAAAATTAGCTGAAATTTCTCCTCCAACTTTTTTTTGACGTCTCTGTAGATACTTTATATTTATATCACTTCCACTTTATGACGAGAAAGAGATGCCTTCTTTGGCTAAATCTTTCTTTTCATGTAGTGAAATCGAGACAAAGAACAGAGACGTCGAAAAATGTCAGAGAAGGCAAGTGTAATGTGAACAGCGTCTTAAACTTTTCTCTCCATTAGATCCGTTGACAGCAGCTGTCAATAGGAATTTGAATTTTTGGTTCTTTTTTAATTTTTTTTCTGCGATTTTAGGTTCGATTCTTTACTTAGCGTTCAGAAACTCGCAAACTGTCAAACTTTAAGAGCAAGAAAGAAATTACAGGAACGCAAATTGACAGTATTTCTTGCTACCCTATGTAATAACACGCACATCATGATGTTCGGCTTTCATTCATTTACTCTCATACTGACATTTTGCTGAACTGTAAATTTATGTCTACAGAAATTTCATGGAAAGAAAACTTCAAATATGGGAAATGTTTTAACTTTCTCGCAACGTTCTCTTGTGTGAAAAACTAGGAGTTTCTTGACTACTGGAACGACGTTGAAATGAAATTCACAAAAATGCACAGAAAATCACAGAATTTCAGAGTAAAGGAACGAACCTTTTGTGTTGATGTTGATGTTTGCAAAAAATTTTTTCGTGATGACAAAACAAAATATTGAAGGTAATTGCAGACATTTGTTTATAGATTTTTTAATGAAAATAATTCCAATCCGTTCCGTTGCCGCAGTGCATTCGACGACAGATTTTTAGAGAAGTAACAATTAGTTGTTCGACAAAATCAGTTATCTCGGACAAGATGCCTGCGACGATATTTTTTCAGTTAAGTTCATACTGGAAGTGTACTTTAAATGAGTCCCGCCTGACCAAGAGTTCTCTGTCGGTGGTAAAACTTTAATAATTCGGCACCGAAAGCAACAAGCTACTTCTTTGCATCAGGAGGAACACAATTCTTTGCTTTTATTTTAACACAAAAACCTTGAAGAAAACAGAACTTTTAACGTCTTTTCTGCCTTCGTCTGTAGGTTACATAGATTTGTACGTTATCTTCGAAAACATATTCATCCATCACCAAAATCATAAAGGTTCCTTCCAAATTACCCATAATTTATACAATCTGTCACATAACATTCAATGGAGTTTCTTCCCATATGTTTGGGGTCATTACTCTGCAATACCATTCTACCAGCTGATGACCGCATGCCACAAACATTCAAGGCAAGTAATTCACACTATCCTATCCTGGTTTGGTTTGGTTTTACTGAATTCCAACCATCTTCGTAATATGTCGTTTCCCTTCTTTACCCATTCTCTTTATCTCCCTTTTAGGGAGTCATTTAGTTAGTTGTATGCACGCTATGGTTTCATAATTCCCAGAACTGTTGGTCGGTCGGTGTCCAATTTCATCCACACGCACACTGTTGGCTGTACATTTGCAAAAAATACGAAACCAAAATGTTCTTCGAGTTTCTTGAAAGAACAAGCAAGAAAAAAACATGTTGCGCATGCCACCCAAAGATGGCGCAAAGTTACTGCCATACTGCCACTCCAGCGCGCACCATAATCTTGTGACAGTTTATTGTCTAGCTATATCCACCAACCAAACGGTTCTAAAGTGTATACTTTCCTTTGCCGGAATCGCGTGTGATGACACTCTCTAGCTAGAGGTTGTATATGTTTTCATTCCTTGAGACATTTCCCTTACCAAATGCCACCATCAACGCTATACCTTTAAGTTAACTAACCAATTTTAGAGTCGTCCATTGATACAGTGTGTGTTGCTGCTCTGACAAAGAAATGTTTAAACAGCAACACAGAACCGTTCTTATGATCCTGAAAAAGACTTTTCTTCTTTCTTTAATCGACTTCAAGAAAATGCAAGACCACATTTACGTTATATACAGGTTACAGCACAAGGAATAACACCTCCCCCCTCTTTCCTCCTCCCTGTCACTCTTTTTCTACCATAGCAGAATCATCTTAGAAGAATCTTAAAATGTTTAACGGTTAGCCGATTAAAAGGAAAACAAGTTCAAGTTTTTTTTTTATTTATTTTTTTTTTAGGAACAGTTTGCCGGTTTTTCTTTATACGTACAGTCCGAGCTGGAACTCGCCGCTATAGCCAATTTTCGTTTGGTCATTCATGATTGCTTTGCTCAATTTGGTTCTTCTGGTCTAAGTTCTATATTTTCTTCTATCTTTCTAAGAGTCTTCTAAGAGGCTTCGATATAAAATAAAGCAAAAAAAAATCCGAACCGCAACGGGAAAGAGAAGGTTGTATACCATCAGCCCGGCTGAAAGCCACTGCATCATCATCAGTTTGGCTTCGTCTCCGGCTTTTGGCTTTGTGTATCTGGGTACCATACATACATTTATATAAATTGCGGATTTCTAATGACCAGAAATGGTAAATGAGAATGAGAATATACTGCGCACCATTACCTACAGTGTCCAATAGATCGATAAAGCGGTTAATTTAAACAAGTTCTCTTCAGAGCAACTATTTGGTTCCAAGTTTTTTTATTTCTACTTTTATTTCTTTTTATAAATGTGACGACGATACAACCATAAAAACCTGGATGTGAATAGATATTTTTGTGGTGTACTAGGAATTGTTATAGCTCAGTTTAGAATAAAACAGCAGATGTTACTTGGATAAGTATACGAGTATAAGGAGAGAAATTACAATTATTGTGGCAATGTCAATGAGTTGGGTAAGTTTTTACGTACGTATCTACAAAACCCACATTGAAATGATGATAATAATACTCGTAGACAAAAAAATATTGGCACTTAACCTACTGGCAAAAGATTTCGAAAGGACTGTGTCGAGGAAGAAAAATCCTTGTGCTTGATATCCAAATCAATATCTTTCACTATATATACGACCGCAAGAAGAGTATGGGTAATTAAAACAATTTAAGTGGAGAATTTCATTGAGGTATTTAGACGATCGCTTCTTTTAACTCAGCAAGACTTTATTTTTTTTTTATTCACTACGAAACGTGCACGTAAAATAATAGAATACATTCAATTCAATTCATTTAGAAAGAAATGAAATAGGTAGTAATATATTTTACAAAACAATGATCGATAGTCTTTAAATTTTAATGATCCTTGAATCTTAAAAATAAAGGAAAAATCAATATTTTGAAAATTTAAGTTAATTCTCTAACTTGAATCTTTTAGCAAGTTGAGTTGATCTTTTTCTGTGTTCGTGCAAAATTAGGAGTAGATCTTCAGCAAAGCGGGGTGTTCATCTTATTTCTGCGGTTCACAATGTTGAAATCATGATGTACTTAAAAATCATATAATTTTAATGAAATATTGAAAATATTTTTGTTAAATGTTGTTAATTTTCTTTTTTTTTCTTGGTAATATAACATGTACATATGTAATTAATCATTATAACTTATACTAATTAAGAAGATTCTGTATCTTACTGTATAAGGATATTGCAAATAAACAAATGAAAATGAAATGAAAAAAATGTTTATTATTTTCGATTGAATTTGAATTCAAGTGCCATTACATTATTTAGTTGGGGTGGGGTGGGGCGCACAAGAGAGCTGTGATATACATAACTTTACAGGGTGGGCCAAATACAAGTTTCTTTTTAAGAATGAAATAAAATGAGCAAAATTAAATTTTTTCAAGGTATTATGGCTTTATTAGTAAGAGGTCGAATCAGAGGTCGTCCAAATCCATGTCCTCAATTTCAATAAATAAAAAAGTCAGTTAACATGTGTTACAGAGCACCCACCGTTGAGATCGATGGCGAGTTGATCTTCGTGAATAGAGTCTCACACTCTCGGCTACAGCAGCCACATTCTCTTCTGTGCGCTCCGTACGATGACGGGGACCATAACCATACCACTCTCACGAACTTTTTGCACAAACTTGCGTACAGCAGGTGCGGTGGGTGCTTCATTTTGGCCAAAACTTCTTTTCAAAAAACGAAATATTTGGGCTCATAGCACTCACTTTGCGAATAAGTTTTCAATATTTCCCAACGTTGTTCAAGCGTAAAGCGAATCATTTCGTTCGGCAGAGGTATGATAATGAATATTTGTAAGGACTTCTAGCGGGAAACAGTTTAAAAAGAAACCACTAGCTGGCCCACCTGTAGTACCAAAAATAAAGGTAGGTCCCGACATACATAAAAAATGTATAAGCTAATTAGGAAATTATAATTTTTCATTCCTTATATAGCTAGAATAGCTCAAAAATAGAGTGCTGTCTGATTTCTTGAATAAATATGTGCGTTCTATTGCTTTGAAACTATTTGATTTTTCGTCCAAAACTAAACATTTTCTTTTGTTTATATGAAATTTGAAAAACTGTTATGTTATTTTTGGCAGAAAATCACAGAATTTCAAAGTAAAGAACCGCACCTAGTAATATGAATTTAAGCAAATAAAATCAGAAATCTTTAGAGCTTTCTTAAAAAAATTATATTTTTTTGAAGAAATTTATAACATACGATAAATACACGAAATGATTGGGGTCATTATTTTGCCTGGGTAATTTTCAAAATTCAGCAGTTTTTTTTTTTTAATTTAATTCTGTAAAAATTTCGTTTTTTTAAATTTTAACATTTTTATTTTTTTCAAATGCATCATTAGTTTAAATTAAAAATTCTGTGCAAATATCAATTTTTTTAAATTTGAACATATGTAACAGTATTTTGAAAAGCTCCCCTCCCATAGGATGTTTTCTTTTCCTGAACTACCCTACAGGCCATAGCTTTTTGTTGCATGTGAAATCATGTTCATGTTGGTACATAAAAGTTATACTTAAACAATAATAATATCTTCTAAACGTTAACTTTTATATATTAAATTTAAATTGTCAAGACCTGTTTTTTTAAATTCCTCGTTTTTTCGTTCAAATATGTTAACACAATTTCTTCCAAATTCAAAGCTTATACCCATTTATTTTTTTTACATTTTTTTTCCAAAATTAACGTGGGGGGCTTCTAAACTTTAAATTTTAATCTCATATTTTCAAAGACAAAATCAAAAAAAGTATATATACATGAAGTTTTATATTTATGTACATTGTGCAATATAATGCACATAGACATAGTTGGAACATGTACACATTTATTATAAACAAATTAACTTTTACAACTTCCGCTTGGATAGATAGATAGCTTAAGACTTATTCAATTTAAAAAAAAAAAATTCCTGCATCCCCATAGGGAATGCCCGTGTCAATTTCACTGACTTCAACATAGATAAATATTATTATTCAATGGGCAACAAAATAAGGCCTTTTCATGTCAAACACACAAAAAGTCTCTACGTTCTGCATACCTTCATCTCTTTTAAGCACTGAATTTTTATTTGCCACCTTGCGATCTTAAAATATCCACTCAACTCGATCCACTGCTGGTTTGCCTTTCTCTCGTCTCAAAAACAAGTATACGCGTTGTCAACCTCCATATTTGGGTATCCACTAAAGAAATTGTAATAAATTTTGGGCGTTAAAACATTTTTCTTCAAACATATCGACAGTTTGTCGAAACACAATATTCTAAAGTAACTAAAGGCTTTCTCTAACAATATCGCATATAAGATTTGTACAATGTTCATTCGACACGAACTTTTATTACAAACATTTACATGCCCAATGTCATTTATTTTTATTTTTTTTATGTGAAAGAAAAACATATTATTTAGGTTATTGCAACTTGTACATTATAAATATAATCGGGAAGGCAGTGTTGTATTTTTGGAATTGGTTTTAGTTTGATCGATTTTAAACCTCAGCGCATCGATAATGTAGAAATTGGTTCTATACGTTTCCAGGTACCATTAGAAAGGTAGTAATATTTTGACTAAAAATTCATTTATTAATTTTCTTTGAGGAATCGTTTAACAGTTGTAAGTTTTCTCATAAGGCAAATTAATAATTAATCCATTAAAAACTGAATTTTGTCAATTTAACTAAAACCGCTTTTAATAAATGGTTTTCCTTTCCTTCCTTTTATACCTTATAATATCATTGAGAACATTGTTTTACATTTTTGTATGCATTTTAAAGTCATCTTTATGTTTAATTTTTTGCTAAACATAATCGCATAGATTTTTTGTGTTTTTTTTACACTTTAAAGTCGCATAACTCAAAAACGAGCTTCAATTCAATTTTCTAAATTTATAACTTTTTGTAAAACTAAGTTTTAATACCTTTCAGAATGCCCAACGAATTTTGAGTAAATTTTTTTTTTTGGAGATTAAACATAACCTCAAACATGGAGAATATTTTTCGGGAAAAAAAGCATACCGAGTGAAAAAATTCAAATAAATTCAGAATTATTTCTATACTATGTGACTTAACATTACCAAAACATATCAACAAATTCGTATTTCCCAAATTTTATGTCAGAATATCCCGAAAATCTGACGTATTAGAACAAATTTAAATCATATTCTAAATCAGGTTATCAAAATGTTCGTAATATTTAAATTTTCATCGGTAAAACTTGTGTTCAAACAGTGAATCATTCGCGTATCATTCAATAATTTTTGCCATTTTGCCAACACTACTTCTCTGACTATAATTGTTATTGCCATAAAAACCGCTGCAACCAGAATGATACTCGATATGAATAAGCCACAATAGCTTAAATTGGCTCAGAGTGTATACCTATGTATAAAGGCCAATTGAAGAAAGTTTGATGAGAGAAGTGTTAGTTGTTGTCGACGATGCTCTTGGGTTAACAATTACATTTAGATGTAGGTTAGTTAGTTATTTCTTGTTACCGGTTTGTTTAACAGTTTGTTTTTATGCACCCCATTATGGGTGGGGAAATAATTTAGAATTTCTTTTATATCTTATTGTCTGCCAAAGTGTTTCAAAAATCCTGAATAATATTCTACAATTCGCTGAGTTATTTTTTACATAGAGATTAGGTTGCTTTAAAAGCAAATGTTATTTTTTTAAACTTCGATTTAGTAAAAATTAGGACTTGATGTTTAAAATGATAAATGACATTTTAAAGAATTCAATGGCAAATATTCAAGAAGAAAGTGTGTCAAAATTCTGGAATTTTTAATTAATCTTCTAAATATATAGAAATGAATTAGTTTTTTGTTTGTATGCCCATAACTTGGCTCAACATCATCGTCAATCGTCAAAAACTGAAATTGCATACTTTCAGGGGGGGGGGGGTATCTAAAAATTCCATTTTGTATGGAAAGGAAGGAGAAAATATTGGAATGTCCAAACAATCGATTGAATTTTTGCCTCTCACGAGTCCCGATAAAAGAATTACCTTGACATTTAAAAAAAAAATTAAAACAAAATGCACGACTGGTTCGCACAAACTTGCTCTTGTACTGTACGATCGCACTGTGGTTCTAAAGTTTTAATAATTTTAAAACCTTGGTATCCCAATTTTTAGAACTTATTTAAGCAGAGTTTAAAAATTAATTTTGAAAAAAATCATCATCCTATTTTCGAAATATCGAATTTTAAAAAAGAATTTTTTAATTCCAAAATTTGATTTTCAGAAAATTTTGATATGCAATATTATTAGTAGCTTTTGTGTAAAAAATTGTGTTAAAATTGGTTCAAAAAAGTCTTTGGTTTTCATTCTCTTTCTATAGATAGAGAATGAAAACCAAAGACTTTTTGCATGGATTGTAGGATAAAATATTTGTTTGTTGTTAAAATTGCAAATAGAATATAGAAAATAATTAAGAATAGAATTTTTATTAAATGCTATATAGCCAAATGATGCCAATTAACTATTTTTGTATCACTTAAAAAAAAAAGAAATAATATAAACTTTAAGCATCAACATTTACATACCTACATATATTGATTTCTCAAATGACGAAACTATCAACTTCAACACCTTTCCAAATTAATTATAAACTTGCATACCTACGTATATATAAAGTGATATCCCATCATCAGCAATACACAAGAACCCATTTCTATGATTTTGTATCTCGCCAATGCATTTTTTCCACCACAACTGCACCACACTATCATCACCATCAGCATCTTCTGACGATCGAAATGCAATGTCATGATCATCTTTATATTATCTTTTGTTAGTTGGTTTGGTCACGTTCTGGTTTTGTCCCAACATCGTGATGTGTACTTTACACCCCCTACTTACGGATACATCTAAATTCTTTTATGTGATCCGTAAGTTTCACTAATTACCAATAGATACCATCTGTATAGTAATATAGTACAAGAAAATTCCTTGAAAATGTTTAACGAGGTTTAATGCAGAACCATAGAACTTGGGCTAATAGTTTTCTTTGACATTCGAATAAACACCAAACAGATATCTATGTAACTAAATGTTCATTGCTTTAACATACAAACGAAAAAAAGAAAAACAATGGCAGCCAAATTCCTTACCAAAGACCCATAGACCATTACTTCTATGTATACTTATGTATTTGTTATGTGTATGGAATACAAGATGAATCTTTTTGTAGTCAGATTTTGACTCAAAACGAATTGGCTATTAGGTATTGTTTTGTCTGGCGACGTAGTACTATAGTACTCGTATTTAAGACAACAAAAAAGTCAGCTACCATAGGGAGAGGTTAAGGTTTAAAACTAGAATCTCTGGCATTGTTAGTTTCGTTCAACTGAGATATCTAAAGTGGAACAAGCTTTAATGGCATTAGGAGAAGAGTAATGCTTTTATTTTTTTAGTTGGTGTTTGCCGGCATACATATAAATACGAACCATATTTATGTACCTCCTTGTTCTGGAATTACTTTTAGTTCAGTTTGATTGGATGAATATAAATTACCTACCAGATCAAATGTCAGTTACGAATAAAATTCTTGTTTAAAAGTTAATAACCCACCTTTTAAACAAGAATTTTATTAAGATAGCGATATTAATATTCCATACCAGAAAGTATCTTCATAAAAAAGGTAAAAAGAAAAAAGATGACCAATATTCTTGTCGATTATATGTATAGAATTCGCAAAACTGGATTTTTAATGATTGGCAGTGCTCTCTTTTCTCTTTACTCATTTGTCGTGAAAAGAAAAGAGAACACTGTAATGCGAATCAGAACCGATCCAGAATTACGAATTCCATTTGTCAATGTCAAAGAATCTATAAAGTGTTAAAAAATGTTAATATTTTAGCTGGTACGCTCAACCTTCCAAAAATGTTGAGCATGCAATGTCGAAGAAAAAGCCAGAAATAAAAGAATAACTTAGTTCTTTAACGTGTGAGAATATATATTAAATACAAAAAAAATAGGACTTTTAATTAAATTAAGGCTTTATTTGACATTTTGTAAACAGAATTGAAAAAAAGTGGATACCTTTAGCTTCTGGCAAAATGTTCCATTGAAAATAAATGTTCGTTTCATCAAAATTCTTTACCGATTGCTTTCGAATTAAAAAAAAAAATTGCATTCAAATACGCAAGTGTTTTTATAAACTTTTTCAAAACAGCTCTAGTTTTTCAACGTTAAAACACTTAAAAAACATCAGATACTGAGATCTATAAGATTTTTCATTTTTGCTGTCAAAATACTGAGGAAAAAAAATTTTAAAATTGCTTGCTCAATATTTAACTATTTAAAGATAAAAATGGGGAAAAGTAAAAACTTGAACTGATTTTTAAAATTCATTTATGTGTTTGAAAGGTTTTACTTAAGAGAAATGCCTATAGTGTCTTGATACTTTTCAAAATTTAGTAAAACAAATTTGTGTTTTTGAAAGGTTATACTAAAGGGATGATGGTGTTCAAAAACATTCACTATTTATTGGGTGAATTAGGGAAAAATAAAAAATAGCATCCCATTTGAAATTTTCTTCCTCAGCAATTTTATTAACATGAACAGGATTCCTCACCAAAATTTCTAAGTTTTGCTGCTGAGATACCGAGGAACAAAAAAATTGGATCTACATTTTTTTATAGTGGAAAATGGCGTAAAAACAAAAATGGTATCAGACTTATAAAAAACTCTTTTTGTTTGTTTGTAAAATAGTTATGTACTTCGGAGATAACTTTACCACTACATATATTTTTTTTAATTTAGCAAAAAAATATATAGGGGTGAATTGGGGTAAACTTACAAAATGGTATCTAACTTTAAAAAACTCTTTATTTTTTGAAAGGTAATATTTAGAGAACGGGCTACAAGGATGATTTTAGGGTTTCATATTTTACAAAATTTAAATATTTATAGAGTTAATTAAGGTAAAAACGACATTATATTTTTTTAATATTTCATTTTAAGAATGGCTTAATGGATGAAAATACATATAAATTTTGAGAACAGCTTTAGCATTTAATATTTTACTCATGATAAAAAAAATAACATTTATTAATTTGTACAAAAAAATTTAGTAGCAGATTATGTTTATGATTTTTAATATTCCTAAAACATAATATTTTGATGAAGGAAATTGCCCTCATTACCGAATCTGGAGAGTGGGATAAGACTTACTTATTTGTTCTATATTCACAATTACTAAATATATGAATCTGCAGTCTTGAATTTAGTATGAAAAAAAAAGTTGTACTGTATTGATTTTCGCAGCAATTTCATAAGTTTATTTCGGACAAGATTAGAACCTCAGAAGTAAAATTTCGGAGCAGATTTGTTAAAAAATAGATTTAATCGAAAATTTTCGGAGTAGATTTGAAAATGAAAGAAAATCTCAAGTTTTCAATAACTCTATTTTTAACAAAAAATGTTTTTTAACAAAAAAAAATAAATCACGTAGTTTCCATTCGATTCACAACCGAAAAGAATTTCAGATTTTAACACACAGCTTCAGAGTTGGTTAGAAAATTGAATATAACAGTTCTGTCATTTCCTTTGATCTGATTTTGCTAAAGAATTTTTGAATTTTTCAGTGTGGAAAAAAGAAGTAGATCTTAAAAAAGCGGAATGGTGGAGTAGATTTATTTTCCTTCATAAAATTGTAGTAAATTTACTCCGATACTCTCTTAACTCACTGAAAACTCACTGAAACCGAAGCAAGTTTGAACAAAACTGGACGAAAAGTATACAATCCGCAGTTATGGGCGCATCATATCGACAATGAATAACAAGCATATATTGCTGATTTTTCATTTAATTTTGAAACTGCAGAGCAGTATGAGTTTGGTGATAATATTATAGAGAGAATATTTTTAATTATCCGGTGAATATGAAGTTTCTTAGCAAGTTATTTAAAGAAAGGTTCTAAATTTTGGATCGTATGTTTTTTATTTTCAAAGAAAACAACGGCACAAGATTTGAAATCTCCATTATTTCCATATTTAATACGAAATATGTTTGTTGGTATTGTACACAAAATGATTAAAATAAAATGAAAATTCTTATTCGGTACATCCGTTTCATTGCTAAACCTCTTTTAAATTGTTAACAACTATTAGAACTAACTTAAAACTTTAATTCATATATAATAATGCACTTAGTCAAACTTAAAACCATATTCTGCTATTTTCTATACCTATACTATATACTTCTTATATTCTATGAATGCAATACTTTTTTTTCCATTAGACCATACCGCTTATTATGTGTGCCCCTTCTTTGATCTTGGTATATTCTCATTTGTTTTTTTTTTTTTTCTCCCGTTCGGTGTTCTTCAAATACTAGATCTGACTTTTGCTATGAACCATTAAAGATATGCATTTGTAGCAATTTTCCTTAGTGGACATATTACCTATTCCATTTATGTCCCCTCGCTAACGTCGACGTCGTTACCCCATCTTAGCCTTCAGATGGTTGTAGCAGGAAAAGTGAAATAACGACTCTAAGTCACTATACGGGACAGTAACAACCTAGTCAGGCAGAGAAAACTAGGAAGAAAAAAAATAATAAAAACGCTTCTCTTCAGAAAGAATTAGATACAAAATTTACAGAATGAGATGGAAAATGGAATACAATAGATATATCCAAAGAACCCCACTTGGAGAAGGACAGAGTCCAGAAGTTACGATCTTTGGTTTTGCTGCCACGAGAACACATATAACCTGGTAAAGCTGCTGCTGATGCTGCTGCTGGTAGTTGTTGTGGTGATGTTCCTATTGCTACTTTTTCGGACCTCGGAGTTCCTCGACGTCGGTCGTCGTCATTATGGTCTTCGTCGTCGTCGTCGTCGTCGTCGTTGTTCTTGTCGGTAACAAGTTAGAAACGCTTCACTAACAACGATAAAGTGTAAGATGCCATATTAAAGTGGTTCATCGAACTTCAAGGGGCCCCTCTATACATATATACAAAGATATTCCATTGTATACCTAGCTAGCTATGCGAATAACTTCAAATGTGTTCCTCTTGGCCAAGTTAAGAGTATGGAGTGCGCGCATCGGAATAGAACAATGAAATTTATTACTAAGGCGGGTCCAAATGTTGTATAGTTGAAAAACAAAACTCCATAGAGTCAGAAGGACGATTACAATTTTTTTTATATGTACATATACATTTACAATAATGTTAGATGGCGTAATCTATGTGAAGTGTACATAGATAGTTATGTGCAAAATAAAATGAACAAAAAGTAAAAGGCGCACATCTTCTGTTCAAGGCTTATAGGATTGAATATTAGGATAAGGAAAGAATGTGTGTGCGCGCTGTGTATGTTGTCAAGTAAATGATGGAAAATATTTGTTTTTATTTTCAAAACGATGTTGTTTTTAACAAAAAAGAAGGAAATTAATAAACGGTGATTAATCTAATAGTTAAAAAAGAGAAGGATGTTGGTTTAAGGTATATTAAAAGTTTAGAATACTATAATGCTATAGCGGTTCTGTAATTTAATATGTATTTATTTTATTTATTAATTTATCTATAAAAATGAATCCCTGTTTCCCTTGGTCACGCCATAACTTGAGAATTACTTTACCGATTTCATTCATATTTTTTTTTAAGTTTTCTAATATTTCAGTAGAAGGTTCTTACGGAAAGAAAACTTAAGAAAATTGGATAATTTCAGAAAACTTAACGACTATCACTTAACTGTTTTTTTATTTTTCAATTGATGAAAATTTCAGAATTTTGAAAAAACAAAAAGAACAGGAAAATACACAACATGGAAATTTTTTACCGGAAAAGTCTGAAAATCGTGAAAATCCGAAATTGAATACTTTCAATTCAAAAATCAGATAACTTTGTCCATAATTAAAATAGGCATTACGCTCTCAGACTGCTACATTTGTATATACATTGTTGAAGAGATGCAAAAACCTTCATTCAAGAGGCCCTTTAGCTTTTATTTTTACTTACTATTCAAATTATGAAATTGATAAAATTCCGTGCGAAACCGGATGGTCCAGTTAGTTTAAATTTTTAAAAATGCATTCTCTTTTAATCTACACTAATTTGAACGTGAATCAATAGAATTTCTAAAACATAGTCTATCAAAACAATCAAGAAGCTTGAAATATAATGAAGCTGAGCAGCCTAACTGCGAGTGTGTTATCACAGAAAAAACCCTTACAAAATGTTGTTATTTATACCAAAGCCGTTTTTTATTATCTCTTAAAATATGCATTACAACAACAAAACGAGATCATGTTCTCTATTGAGATCACTATTCATGGTCCAAAAATGAAGTTTGTTTACTCTGGTGGGTAGAAAGTTAGTTTTAAGAAGGGAACCAAAATATGCATGAAAAATAATCAAACACAAGGAAAAAAGAGATGATCCGTATTGTTTTATTTTCATTAAATATTTTAGTATATTTTTTAGTTAAATTATTGAAACCCTGTTTAAATATTCGATAGCTTGCTAGGTCAACATATTCTCTTTTTAAAGTCAACGACTTGTAGGCCCGGTTTCACAGTCGAAGTAAGTAGCACTTAAGTAGATAATACAGAAAACGAATGCCCAATTTAACACTGCATCCTCACTTGAATAATTGATTAATTTAAGCGCCATTTCGGCTACTTCATTTGCCATTTACTCAGACAGTAAAACTTCACCTATAGTGACTGCCAATATGGGAAACTTAAGTGATACTTATTTTGTTATAAGAGTGGAACTGGACCTTATAATGATCTGTCAGAATTAAATATAATGTACCACGTACTTGTAACTATTCCAATTTTAAATATTGCCAAACATCAATTTATTTTTGAAATATCAAAATTCCAAAACATAATTTTCATTTTTTTTTTAAATCTAAAAATTGATTTTTTTTTAAATTTTGACATGCAATAATATTTATACCTTACCTACTTATCAGTAAGTTTCTGCCAATAATGAGATATTTGACAACAAATTAAAAGTTCTGTAACAGATACGTTGTAATTTTAAAAAATTTGATCAATTGCAGTCGAACATTTTTCAAGAAATTCGAAAATCAAAAAAATGGTTTTATTGGAGCTAGCTAGCTTTAGTGAACTTAAGGCTGTTAAAAGCACCTTTTGAATTAACAAACAAACAAATACAAACATATATACATACATATATGCCAGTCATATCTATTTCGCTGACATTTTTTATTATTATATAGATTTCGTATTATAAAAAACCTTTTTATAAAAATAATAATATCTAAGAGCATTTTATTTTAAAAATTTTTAAACAATTTCTGAGAAAACGAAGATTTCGTTGAACTGCTAAACAAAATTTTTATAGAACGTAGCTTTTTTTGTATTTGTAAAGATCGATTAAATTGCATGAACTTAGTTTTGTGGTTACCTACCTTAATGTAGCTAATGGATTTTTTCTTGAATTTGCTCTTATCACACTGTGGTTTTAAAATATACATGGTACTTACACATTAGACTGAAAAATGTTTAAGAAATATATATAATTATGAATATGTAAATTGATTAAACATCTTCTGAAATGATACTAGTCAACTGATGAGTCCAAGTGAGATCGCCGGGACGAAACGCCAAAATTTTTGTGAACCAAAGGCCGTTAAAAGCTATTTTGAATCAAAATTCATTTAAGCATTCTGATTGCTATAAAATGGACCAAGGAATTATTATTTTTATAGAAAGGTTGGAACGACTCTCTGCGGGGGGAGGGGGGCGGTAGCGGCGCGAGTAAGCCTCGCTACCCACCGCTAGTAATGCGCCACCCCCCCTACCGCTCCCTCGTGGAGATTTGTTGCGTGGTTTGATGCTTACCAGACCATTTTCAAATATCTGATGCTACTTGAAGAATTATTATCACTCAATAGCACTGCAGGACTCGGAAATTTTTATAATTATAAATAAAGAAAGTATTTAGTTCTGCACTTTTTGGTTACCATGATGTCATAAAGGCTAAATTTTACAAACAATAAATCTTCTATTTGGGCTTTACAACGCTTTATTCGTGACATTCTGGACCGTGCGTCTGTTTTTGGGAATAATGATATTTTTTTTTATTTAGATTTTATGACGTTTTTGGTGACGATAAGATTTAAGAACTATAGAAATCGTCGTAAGGCCCAAAATAAATGCCGGAATGCCCAAGGCATATGTAATAGCCCCCAAATTCAAAAATCATGTTGGTGAAGTGACAATTAAGGATTTGGCAGTGAAATCTGAATGATCATTTCTTCATTCAGATCATTACTAAATAATGTTACTTTTCCAATTTTTTCTACAAGCTCCTACTTTTGCTACACAAAACCAATCCAGAGAAGAATGCATAGCAGACTATTTCTTAAATATATATAAATACATCTCTTCCCACTTCCTCTTTTACAGCACAGTTTAAAATATTTCCCGCTTTGGTTAGTTTTTTTTTTTGTTTCTACAAAAAGTGTAGACATTTTTTTAACAACAAAGAAAGTTGTGAGGACTGTTAAAACTTCCCACGTCAAACCATTAACGGAAACAAAAAAGAACACTATTATCTATTCTGTTAAAGTACACCCATTTATCAAACTTTAAACAAGAGTCACATCCATAAACCACCTGCATTTTCTGTCTCTAAAATGTGCAAACTACCAGCACTTTCTGCCTGTTGGACGGTCAATCACCTCAAAAAAAAAAACATCTTACATTGCTACTGCTACTGTCACCATGAGAAAACCTTCAATTTTGCAAAAACCTACTTTGTGTTCGTCAAATAATAAACTGTCGCTGTCGTAACATAATATGTACATTGTACAATGTACATAGCTTATAGTCCTACTTGTTATTTATACTTTATTGCCAGCTATCACGGAAGAACTCGTTTTGTGTCTGAAAGTGAAATTCATAAAAATTCTTGCTAATTCTAGACACGCACTACATCTTTATAATCAGCAAGACAAATAAAATTAAACGAAAGAGTTAATGTAGAAACTCGAAAAATTTCGTTTATGGAGTTTTAAAAGTTATTTTTGTTCTTTAATTAACCATATTTTTTTTACTACCTATGTTAGTTAATCTTGATTGATAATAATGATTTAAACATCATTTTTTAATTTTTAATTTTCTTTTCTTTCAGGCGAGAAATTATCTCTTAAGATACTCAAGGTAAGTTATGGGTTTTCAAACAACATTCCATAATTGGAAAAGGTTTATGATGATTCTTTGGAAAGTGTTTTTTTTTTTTTTTTTTTTTTTGTGAAAGGAAAGTTATGGTTTAAATGCTGAAGAGATATAATCAAAGTCTATGGCATTACCAACTTGTATCACGTTCTTTAAAATTGTTTTTTTTTTTATTTGTATGTAAATGTACAAAGTCATGAGACAAATCAGTCTGTAGGTACATATTATATATACATATATGTGGCGCGTTTTTAAAGAGAATTGTGTCAATAGAATTTTAAAGAGATTTGTATTTTTGTTTTTGTATATTTATTTACATTTCCTTTTTTTCTTATTTACTTTCTTTTGAAGAAAAAGGAAATAATGTTAACTTCTATGAGGATAAGTCGTTATGTCATTGGCACGTGTTTAGTTAAAATAGAAAATCAATGAATTATGTATCTCAAGACGAAGCTAGGTTGTAGAATACAAAAATACAAAATTATAATTTTTTCACTTCCTCAATTTGTTCTTGCAACATTTCTCAAAATTAATTTCAAACGGTGATGGATATTGTGAATGAATTGAGAACGAAAGTAATCTTTCAGTAGCAACAAAACAAAAATTATCATCAATTTAAACAATGTTGTTTTAGTTTCAATATAAGCTTTGCAATAATAATACATTTTTTTTTTTGTAAATCCCCCTTGGATAAAATGTTGATTAAAAGAAAATTGATTCACTAGGTCACAGAGGCAATCGTTTTTTATGATTTCTTCTAGAACTATTTGGGGCATGAAAATTAATAACCACCGCGAATTTTTTTTTAATTCCCCGTAATTATTTTACCTTACTTCTTCGCTAAATTTAAGTCGAAAATCTATTTAATTTTCTGGCTAAAGCGTTAGCATCAATTCAAGCCCTAATTAGTTAAGACCTAAATTAAAAAAAAAAAAAAATCTGCTTCAAGCATAACATGAACCGTGAAATGGTTTCATTTCACCAACTCTTTACAATCATTATTTTTTTTAATCCCGTCAGAGTGACCAATAAAAAAACTCAATTTAAAAAAAATAATAATAAAAATGTTGGCCGACTTCTTCTGTGACCATTTTAAGTCTCAAGAACGCATCATATATAGGTGCACAGCACAATCATGCTCCAGTTAAACTTTTTTACCATTTTTTTTTTTTCATATCACACTTGAATATATCTTAATGACTTACCAACTCAAATAGAATATTGGTCATGCCTTACAACTTTTAAAATAGGTATGGTATTTCTACTTCAATTGAAGTTTCTTTTGGCGGTCTTTTTCTTGTTTAAGACAACACACGTTCATTTTATTTCAATTCATAATGAATGACATTTAAAAGTTTACTTTCCGTTTGACGTAAGGAGAACACACATGTCAGAAGTTTTAGAAGAGTTGTCTTCCAAAGCGTGACAAGAAGATTAAAATCGATGATGAGGTATTTTTGTATTTTTGGCTTTAAGCCTAAAGGTGCAAAGATGTGAGGAATGATGACTTGACACTTGCCTTTTGGCTCATTTCTGAATGATAAAAATGGCATGACTATGACTAAGCCCACAACATGTTTACCTAGTAAGATATTTCTTCTTTTTTGTTGTTGTGGTAAATGCTTTGAATTCTTAATTCAGTTGGAAATTTTTTGTCTGGATATAATATTCTTCAGAAGTCGTTTGGTACATTTTAAAAAAAAATTGGGGTTAAAGACTTCTATATTATAAACGGATTTTGCTTTACAAAAACTTTCTTTTTCATTCACTTTCAAATAATCGGCAATTTAAAAAAAAATCAAAATAAATACGTAACCGGAAACTGATTTTTTTTAGTATAGCTAAGAATTTTAAAAATTGTGTAGGTATGAGTCGTCTATTTTAAAAGCGGTCTTAATTAATTTTCTGAAAAATCGATAAATCATGTTGAGTCATCTTATTTATAAATAATATATCGACGGTTAAAAATGCAGAACCTCGTAATTTGTTTTGTCATGTTTTTACAGAAATAAAAAAATCTCCCAAATTTTTTATACGATCCAGGTTTTGAATTTCGTCTTTTTTTCTGTAATATATTTAGCACAATATTGTTACACTGAAATTGCCAAAAAGTGGCTCTGATTCTGCCATTTTTTTGGAATTTTTCGACTGACCAGGTTCTGCCTACCGTCCATATGTAATATAATATAAACATATTATTTCTATAAGACACTTCTATTTTTGATTAATTAAGATAAAAGATACAACACTTTCGTTATTTTTTTAAGAACTTGTTGTTTTTTTTTTTTAATTTTGATATGCAATATGATTTAATCAAACTTTTAATTTAAATCGAGTTTTTCGATTTTTAGAGATAGGAAAAATCAAAATTACTTCTATGAGAGAAACTTTTAATAATGTCTTGCTCTTGATGTATAAAATTTGTTCCAATTATATGGTGGATCGTACTTGCTCAAAGCAAAAATTTTAAGCAAAGTCGTAAGCGTCGTTTTTGAGAAACATTTAATTTTATTTAATGGTTTTTACAGACATGTTTTGTATGGTGGCGGTGCCTTTATTTTTATTTATAAGAATATTTTTTGTTGAAAATTTGCTACTATTCAAAACTATACGGTAACTTCTACAATACAACTCACAGTTATGAATAGGTTTTTTAATTGCCTGTTGAACAATTTTTGTTCAATTAACAAAGTAACACAGTATAATACAAAAATCTTTCAAAAAGAAACAAAAAAAAAAACGAAAATATCAAAATTCTGTACACTTTTTTCATTATCAAAACAATTTTTCTTTTATCATTTACAGAATTTTGGAGTACAGAATTTTGGAATATAGAATTTTGAAATCCAGAATTTTGTATTTACAGAATTTTAGAATACAGAATTTTGAATTTACAGAATTTTGTAAACTTGGGTGAGCTACCATAAAGTTATAGGCTGGAGATATAGCTATTTGATGACTGTCATGCCGCCGATCATCAAACACTTTTAGTGGCGCTTGGTCATTTGATCAATTAAATTTGAGAAAAACGTTTACCGTCACTGAGAGGCGAACCAGACCAAGCTACATTCAGAGCCATATGCATTGCGCTATCAAAATCGGGTCCATCTTAATTTAGGTTTTAGTTGTTTGACAGTTATTTAATTTTATTTGTGAAATTTTTGAGTTTGAAAATTAATTTATCAATAATTATGCACTTAAACAACTTTATTTGAAAAAAAAATTAAATAATGGAAGCCAGAAGGCTTTAAAAAAAGTTATAGCTGTAATAAGTGTTGCTGTTGTTTTTTTTTTTATTTCTGTTTTTTTTTTTTTTTTTTTTTTATTCCACTGCGACCGAAGTAAGTCCTAATTACCATATAAAATTATTACACCTACTCAATGGTCACACTTTGATTTAAGCTCACAGCTATGTTCTTCCAGTTCAAATAACGAATTTAACGCTTATCTACACTTTTCGCTGATAAATTTACCCCCATGTATTAAATTAACCTTCAAATTTTCAATAGCATTAAATCATTAATAAATAATTCAAAACTCTTCAATCATAAGACGAAGAATTTTCCTTGAAATTAAAATAAAAATTACCTCAACATTGCTTCGATGTTTGTAATGGGTGATTTTTTAAGAGGTTTAGAACTTAAAAAAAAAAAAAAAACACAAAAAAATCGAAAAAATGAATGAAATATTTATTTGAATCGATAGTTTGAACCTTGCAATTTAATGTTTAAAGATAATTTCATGCAAATGTTGACCGCGGCTGCGTCTCAGGTAGCCCATCCGCTGAGTCCAATTTTGGCATACTCTTTCACACATATCGGCCGGTATCTCACGAATGAATGCATGGATGTTGGCTTCCAGTGCGTCAATCGAAGCGGGCTTGTCCCTATAGACATTAGCCTTGACATACCCCCACAAAAAATAATCTAATGGTGTCAAATCGCACGATCTAGGCGGCCAATTGACCGGCCCGAAACGTGAAATTAACTGTTCACCAAACTCGCCTCGCAATTGCGCCATTGTTTCGCGTGCTGTGTGGCATGTGGCACCGTCTTGTTGAAACCACATATCATGCAAGTCAAGAACTTCCATTTCGGGCAAAAAAAAGTTTGTTATCATCGCTCGGTAGCGTTCACCATTGACAGTAACGCTGCGATTCGCATCATCTTTGAAGAAATATGGCCCAATAATGCCGCCGGCCCATAAACCGCACCAAACAGTGGCTTTTTCGGGATGCATTGGTAGCTGTTGCAATGCTTCTGGCTGATCTTCACTCCAAATGCGGCAATTTTGCTTATTTACGTACCCATTCAACCAAAAATGAGCCTCATCGCTGAACACAATTTTTCGATAAACAACATTTCGAACCGAGCACGAATTTTGTTGTTCATTTGTAAGACGATCCATGGTTAAATTGCAAACCAAACTGAAGCTGTTTGACAGTGACACAAGGTACTAAACACACGTCAGCTGTCAAAACCAGTGTTGCCAAAACCAAACCAGCTTAAAAATCACCCGTTATATATAGTTTCCCGTTTTATGCTTTTTCTAAACTACCTACATTTATTCTACCCAGGAAATCAGAAATAGCAAAAATGCATCTAAAAACCAAACAATAGCAAAATTAGTTCATTTGAAATGAACAGGAACACCTACTTACAAAGAAAAACAAATTGTAATCAGCTAAAGAAAAAAATACAAACAAAATACCTATAAAATACATAAATTCATGTTTATTTTCTAAAAACCAACAAACAGATTTGTTAGTCGCTTCAAACAACATAATACTCATACACTCTCTTTATCCTCAAATAATAAAAGAAATCAACAAGGAAAATAAACCATCAATCACAAAATCCAGATACAGTATCTTTGTGTCGTTGGTAATTGTTTGGATAATCGTGTGTGTGCAGGTGATGCCAGATTAAAAAAAAAAAAAAAACGGAAAAGAAAATTGGAAAATGCCAAACTAAAAGAGTCCACGAAAACAAAAAAACCCGCTAGGTGACCTAGAAAGGCCAACAACACTCGCTATCTCCACACTTGAGATATAACATATTGATTTTTTTCCAGTGTAGGTTGCTGCTATCTTTTCTTGTTTCCTATCTATCTGAAGTCACAAGAAGCTCCATAACTAAAAAGTATATTCGTTGAGATTTCATATAAATGAACATAAATCAACTCCACATGTGGATGTGGAGATTCTTTGGGAGCAGATTAAATGATTAAATTCGTTTTATTACGGATGGATGCGCACATTCGTATATATATATGTATGTGTATAAATTCTCGCACTTACATTGCTTGGGTATAGATTTCCGGTTAGCGTTGGATGCAAATATAAAGAGATGTTAGATATACTCACACTCTATATAAGATAGATATACCGGAAAAATACTTGTTGTTGATGATGCTGCTGCTGCTGCAGATGTGCTTTTTCTCAACACTCACCAGCACTATAGGTATATATATTTATTGCGGTAGCAGGTGCATCGGCAGGTAAATTGTAAATCTAGGTTAAGTTTTGGTCTTTTGTATAAGATTATAAAGGTTGAACAGTTATAGAGACTTTTTGAAGATGATAATCATTTAGAGAATGAAAAATTGTCAGACACTGTGCTAGAACACTTACTTAAGGAGCTACGACTTATGGTGAACTTTATAGGCAAGAATAGAATTGAGAAAATCAGGCATTAGTCAAGGATAATGAAATATTTTGGGCTTAAAGCTTATTTGTGCTATTTTACATATTTGTATCTTTGCAATTAATGTACATATATTATTTACTTCCAGATTTGGATAAAATTAATTGTGAAGAAAATAGAGCTAGGAAGAGCATTGAAGAAAGAATCTTCTTTATAAGTTTGACAATACTTCCCGAATATGGGTTGAAGGAAAAACAGTTGTGCGTTCTTAGAAGTGGTAGTATTTCAGCGGAATTGTTTTATAGGAAAGGTATTTGCAACTGGAAATTTCAAAGCATCTAAATATTTAGCAGCAATTTTGGTGATGTAGAAAATGTGGTCGTTCACAAAAAACGTGGCCTCTGTCGCTAAATGCCAAACTAAACTAAATGGTTTTGAAATATCAAGCATCAATAATATTACTTTCTCCAAAACGATGTAGTATTGTAATAGTTGTTAATTGTTTTTGTGACCTTTCTTTTTTAAGGAATAGAAGCTAGCCCGCATTAAATCAGAGCTTCAATGTAGTATTGTGTTATACTGTTCGGTGGGATATACCATCGGATCAAGAGTGGATCTATTGCTTCAGAAGTTATACAGCCGGTCATTAATAGCTTTCGTTATTTAAGATATTTCTAAGCTGATAAAATTAATCAAGGTTTCTATATGATCTTGGAAAGAAAGAACGTACGTGCAATTGTTCGATAGTTTAAGGACGAAGAAGATTTGCCTTTTTTCTATACATTCAGAAACAGACTAGTAGAATAAGATTATTGGAAAAGCTTAAGCATTGAAAGAAATCCTTCGGGCTAGCGGATGTGTGCATATTGATATATTTTAGAACTCTTGCAACGAGTTTGAAAAAGAATATTTTTCTAATAAAATCACACTTCCTGGCAGCGTCGGATGAACACCAAACTGTGCTTTATGTAAATTGGGTTTTTATATTGAGTTGATACCAGGGATGTCATTGAGGGCAGTCATTGAAACCGAAGACGAATAAGTATTTTTTTTTTGTTTTTCTTTTTTTGAATGACCAAAAAATGTACTACCTTTGGGACATTGTTTATTTTTGGTTATGCACGAATTTGGTTAGTCGAATTTTTTTAACTAGGTTTTGTTGACACGAGAAATAAGCAGATATAAGACAATAATTGTCTGATCTACCTAGAAGAAGAAGGTAAATAAGGGGTTTTAGAGTATTGACAGTTTGAACCGCAACGTTATCAGGTATTGAATTAAGCTCGGCAAAAAAATCGAGTTAAGGATGTTTATATCTGAGAACAGATTCTATGATAATTTTAAAGGTCTATAATAATAATTTCTTACAGTAAAACTTTCTATTGCGGACAACTCCCTTAAGCGGACAATCCTCTTGGGCGGACAAATTCTCACGACCGTGTATCTTGAATTTTAATTCCATGGACGTATATATGTACATATATGGATTGCTAGTCTTAAGTCAGTTTCATACAAAAATTGCCAAAATGAGAGACCGCGGAACTAGCTCTCCACACCACTTCAGGAAACAAAATTAACTTTAAAATTTTTTGCATAGAAGCTCGCGACATCTGTTTTTAAAAATTCAAAATGTCGCATTAATCAATAAACTAAACCTGAAATTTTTAAATTTCATGCATAGAAATGTGCGAAATTTTTTGTATTTTGTCTCTTATACTTTGTTCAGTGTTTATTCTGTGACAGTGATGCCAGACGAGAGTTTTTAAATCCCATCTGCATCGAAAAAAAATCTCACAATTTTTGTACTGAAAGAAAAAAAAACAATTATTTTCTGCCATCAATTTTAGGTACCAAAATAAAATATTATGAAAAAAGAGCTTGTATGAAAAATGCGAAATGTGAAAGATAAGAAAAATTGCAACAATGTACTTCAGAGCGTGTGTGTGATGCATTTACCGCGTTTAGAAAAATGAGATTTCAGAGATTTTTCTCATTCAAAAATTGAGCAATCGAGTTCAAGATTTTTTTTTCTCAGAGTTTTGACTACAAAACTGAGAAATTTTGATGAGGAATCCTGTTCATTTAACTGAGATTTCTGAGATCTTATTTTCCTGAACACGCCTATTGCTACGAAATATCACTGTTTGTGATCAAATGCATAACGAATTTTATTTGTGCAGCTGTGGCCTCTTTTTCTACCCTGGTTCTTGTATAACTATTTTTTATTTTTTTTCCTTTGACATAAAATTCCCCTAGATGGCACCATGCTTCGCTGACCGCCCAAGGGAGGTTTCGGTACTACACAAATATTTAATTTTATTAAATAAAATAGCTTATACAAGAATTGGTAGACTTAAAAAAATCAGATACACGTTGAAAAATCGTACTATATATTAAATGAAAATCCCACTACTGTTCCCATGTAAACGTTTTTAATTTGGATATCTAACAAAAAATGTTGATTTAATTTTATTTAAGTAAATAAGAAAAATATGATTCAATAAGTAAAATTAATATTTTTTTTCTTCATTTCAGGTAAGCAACGTAAATAATATTTTACCGTAAGTATCATAAGATAATCTCCAATTATTCTAAATCAAAAATCCCTTCCTAATTCAACGTAACCTGAAAAAACATGAAATACATTTTTGCCTTATTTATTATTTAAATATCTAGTATTCTGTATTCCTCACTAAACAGATTTGAAGTCGGATTTTATTATTTGAGTTTTTATAACAAAAATTCTTTTAAATTTCATAATTCTGTTTTATTAATAAAATACAAACCTGAAAAATAACTGTTAACGTACGAACCAACTTGAAAATATTGTTGTTCTCATCAATCATTGTAATTTAAGATAAGCGTTAATTACTTCAGCAATTTATGTTCAAAAATTACCCTAAAGTATTCCATTTGTGGGCGCACATAAAATATATCGTTTTGATCATTTAAAACACATCATCATCTACATATTATAGACCATCACTATTATAACGTTTAATGTATTGCCTGAGTGATCGTGTGGCTCTCATGATGTCTAACATCTCGACGATGCATGATGCCAAGAGAGATTATCTCAAAATTTTCCAATAACACTATAATCAATGCAATAGACAAAAGACGAATTTAGGTCACTATTTGTGATGACCATATACAATGAAAACCCCTTAGGACAATTTATTCTTCGGTGAGATCGCATGTTAAGGTACATATTCTATCCTGGGTATCTATAAAGAGAGAATATTTCTATATACCCTAAGGATATAGCTATGAATTAATTGTTCAAATCACGTATTATACCACAGGGCGAAAAATATTCTTAGCACCTTAATCGTTTCTAAAGAAAGAATTCAACGTTTCTCGAGAGACAAATTAACTTCTTACAAGGATTAAAATATTAAAATAGAAAAAAAAATTAATTAAGGTCTATGCATATGTGGGTTCTAGGAATAAATGTTAAGAGATTATTATTTAAGGGGACACGCGTCCTTTTTTTTCTTGATATTGTTATTGCTAGCAAACACGCAAAAATTCTTAGGTTTATTATGCTATCTTCCAGATCGTGCAATTAATGATATTTCCTGGTCGTAAGTTAGGCCAATTTAAAAACCAGTTAGGATTCTTAGATTTCTGTACTTGTTTTTCTGGAATATCAGACAAATGAAAGCGAGAAAAAAAATCTAATTTGTATGAGTAGCACTTTAACAAGATGGTTTAAGAATAATTATGTATATTTTTGACAGTGGCAGTTGTTTTTTAAAGGACCACCACATTTTTACTTGCTCTTAAATTGTTGGCAACTCTAGTGCTAAAAGACCACACATTCATACTTGCTTAACAGGTTAGGTGTGGGTTGAATCTCAAAATTCGATTTAACACTACTATATGATGGAGAAGTTCAAAAAGTGGGTTTGTTCCGTGTTGGCTTGTTATATGCATCCATGACAGCATTAGAACCTTACTCCAATCGGAGTAAATTTATTCCAGTTTGAGGAAAAAAATAAATCTACTGCGCCACTCCACTTTTATGATATCTACTCTTTTTTTTTCCAAACCACAAGAAAAAAATAACATAGTGCTATGTTATTCAATTTTTTAAGCAAGTCTGACTCTGAATGTTTGAATCTAAAATTCTATTCTGTTGTGTAACGAATGAAAATGATGTGATTTATTTTTTTTATTAAACATTTTTTTTTTGTATTAAAATAAATTGTTTTTTTTTTTAAATATTTTCGTTTTTTAAATTTACTTCGAAAATTTTAGATTTACTCCGCTTATTCACAAATCTGCTCCGAAATTAAACTACAATAAGGTTCTAACCCTGATCTGCGCATCATTGTAGAGCTAGAGCTTCATAGTCCAGTCAATAGTGGCATTTGACACCGGAAAAATCGCCAGAAAACTGGATTTTGGTATATAATGCCTTCTCGTGGTATATTCTTAAGAAACCGTGAAAATTCCCCCATCGATATGAGCACTACTAACAATTTAACGGATGAGTGGAAGGGTAAAGGCCCCAACAAGCTGTGTTTTTAGGAATATCTCCGTAAATTTCAATTGTACAGAAAAAATTCTTAACACTTATTTGTAGCTCATAAATTTTCTTACAAAAAATGTTTTAATACTTTCTTCATGAAAAAAAAAAAAAAACATTTTCGAAATAATTGTAATTTTATTTAAAGCTTATTTTTTGTAAGAACCATGGCGCCAAATTTTAAACGATTAAGCACGATATTAAAGCAGTTTTTAAATATAATGCTAGTTTTAAACAGGATTTTCCATATTTTAAACAAGTAGATAAGCATCGTTCTATCTTTTTCACATTTCATTAAAGATCAAATCACGAAATATCTATACTAACTCCAAATGTCACTTGACAATTAAAAATGGTATGTTTGCTTACTTGTTTGCACGAACTGTCATATTTTAAGGTATGTTCAGCTAAATTTTATTAAAAAAATAGGTTTAATATGATACTTTAGTTACAAAATATTTAAAATTAAGAAGAGTAAATTGTTGAGTGTGGTATCTACATATAATACATTAAAATCACACTGTTTAAGAATGTGTGCCCATTATTTTTTTTTTCAAAACCCCGGAAAGTAACAAATTATATATTTTCATTGAACCAAACATGTAATCTTAAACCTTCAGTTAAATTGAATATCGTTCCATTTAACGCCTGTCTATAGTCTTCGTGCTGTAATCCGAACACAAAGTCTGTGAAAAAATATCTAACATTTAGTATCTAACTTCGTTGGTATTTTTCCATTAATGACGATATGGATTGAAAATTAAAGGTTGATTGTCTTTCTAGCTAACCTAACTCGAAGATCGATAACACTTAACCGTATAGGTAGGTACATTACATATAAACATACGGTATACTTATTGTATATACAACCAATTAGCATGTTACGGGATATAACATATACATTTATACAACATTCAGAACTTCTCACTAATGGTCCTAATCACAGATATGCTCGCATGTGCAGCTTATTCTTAGATTAAATAAATTTTCTTTACCCAACTATTGCACGATTTTCACATGAAAAAGTATTCGTTATATTATAGGGCCAACGAATTCCCTAGGGATCTATGTTAAAGTTGCAATCTGGAATTTAAAACCATTCTTCTTCGGAATTAGATAAATGTATATAGGAACTGTCGTGCAGATAATAAGATATCTCTGTAAAAATGTTCTTAAGAACAGTTTGAATTTTTAAGTTGTATATAAGAAGGTAAACAAAAAGAAGAAGAAGAATAAATAACGACAAACCGTTAAATTCCCATCGTAAATGCAAATTAATCTGAAATTCCAGTGAAAGTTTTAACCCAAGATAAAAATATAAAATATATATTCGAATCTTATAAAAGCTTAAGGGCATTTGAAAAATTGATTCTTTTGGTAACACATATGACAAAGAAACTGAACCCCTACTTTTGTTTATTTTTATCCAATTATAAATTAAGATTTTTGTTCTAATTAAGTTTTTTCCCCATATACTTTGGGAATGAAAATAATAAAATAATATTCTGCATTTAGTTGGTGGTTCTTAAAGAAATTAACATAATCATTAGGATTGTTAAAGAAAATAAGTAAATTGACCTAATGTTGATAAACTAAATGAATAGCTATAGAGAAATTTAAATTAAAAAGCTTTTTGTGCCACACATTATGTTTCCAAATCAATTAATTTGTTTAAAGTCTTATGATTAATAAGATAACTGAATAACTAACAGAATCTTTTTTAGATAAATTTAAGTTATGGATGAAATTTTGATTTATGTTTGTCTACATATCTTTTGAAGCCCACGCTTTCTTCGTAAAAAATAATATTAACATAAATTTTAAGCCCCGAATAATAAACCATTTAAAAAGTTTATTTCCTATTGATTTCCAACAAGATAATATACATAGATACAAGTAGTTCAAAAGTGAGAAATAGAAAGTTAAGATGTTTATAAGTGTATTAAATTAATATTTAAATTAGAGGTTAATTTTAAAATGATGACGAATAGTGTGTGGATGTAAGAAATTATTTGATTTTTAATAAAAGACTATTGATTATCTTGTTTAGAACTATCACATTAAATTTTTATATTTTGTAATAACATCTAGATGTTATATATATATATATATAGTTTTTTTTACGACTTTTAGTTTAGAAAAAATTGCAATATTTTTATTTGAAATTATAAGAACGACAAATTTGACTACAACAAAATAAAATAAATAACAGTTAAATAATATAAAATGCATAAAATAAAATAAAATAAAATATAAAAATTAACCCATTAGCGCCAAAGCATTTCAAAAATAAAAATAAATAAAATATAATTGAAATGGAGGCTATTAGTACTTAAACTTAAATTATAATTTAAAAAAAAATTAATTAATTAAGCACACGATTTTCTCAAAATCCATTGCTCTTTCAAAAAAAAAAAAAAAACGGGTTAAGAATTTTACTTATGAACTTATAAGTTAAGGTTTGTGACTTTAAATTTCTCCAAAAACCCTTATAATTACCGATATACTTATTAAAAGAAATTTTACCCTTTTACCTACAAAATAACAAAATAAATGTAGGTACATACCTACTTTCATAAATCTGAATTTCACTCAACCTAATAATCTTAGCCCTGGTTCAAATTTAGATAACTTTTTGGAAAATGCTTGAGGCATACAAATAAACCTCTCTTGCTAAAATCCAGCTTTGTCAGAATTTGTTCATAATTCAGCTTTTTTGACCCGGCTTTATTTTAATCTGCTTACCGCCGCGCCGGAGTTGAATGCAGGCGAGTGATTTCTTTTGGCTTTCAATTACATTTTTTGAGTGACAATAACTAATATTATGAATTTAGGTACCTATTTGACTCATGGCAGTTTTAAATGTCTTATTTTAATGAGATTACTTAATTTGGTCCCTCAACAAAATTCGCCTGACTTCCATATAAATTATATTCCATCATATGCAATAAAACTACATACATTAATAATATCGTTATAACCAAATCTCTTTATCTATCAACCCTTCCTCACCGTTGCGTTTTAAATTAAAATGATTTAATGAAATTTTCAATTCCATTATTCATTCTGCAATCTGGAATTCATTAGACTTTTATTATGATTTCATTATACGCCTTACAGCGCATTATTGTTTTATAATTTTGCAATCGCGTGCTAAGATGTAGGTAAAGTTTAAAGATAAAAGTTATTTAAGACACAATATAAGCAAACCAACAAGAATTCAAACAATAACAAAAAAAAACACTTGTTGGAACACGAGAAAGCCTTTCATTTAAATGGCCAAAACATACGTTGCGTTGGTGCAATTTCTTTAATGTTAGCTATATCTTTATCCGCCTATCTTTTGAATGCACTTCCATCAGTAACTGGGTCAACGAAATAATATAATACAATGGTAAAATTTCATAGAAAACTCACCATTTTGGATAATGGTTACCTGCAGTTGTGTGCGTTCCACAAAACTTTAGCTTTAGTATTTTACTATAGGTGTACATCTTACGGTATCGCATTTTACTTACTTTTAGCTGTTGAGTGTTATTAAATGATAAATAATGCAGCACTGGCCTGGCCGTGTTTGGGATTTAGGCGGTAGGTATATAGAAGAACAAAAACGGCCTTGGGTACGGTTTGGCTATACTCTACAGACATACATTTAATGCCGACCGACCGACCGATCGACGACCGACCGACGATGCGATGGACTGAAAGGATGTTGGACTTAAAGTATATGCAGTCTATGTTTAATGCTGGCTTGTAATAATAATTAATAGTTGAGTTGATGACCATAATGCAGTTGGATAATGAATGCATTTGGCGTGCGCGATTATGATGCTTTCCTTTTATCATTCGACAGCGATAAATAAATGGTTTTGCTTAATGACTATGTGAGAGAAGATGAATGAGTCGATTTTTCGGATTTTTGGTTCTGATTTAATAAAATCAATTAATAGATAAAATATCTATACAAATCGATTTAAAAAAAAAATAATCGTAGGATGAATGAAATTTTTTGAAAATAAAATGTATACAATACACCATGGGTTTTTTGACAGAAAATTAAATACATATGTATTATTAAAAATTTTAGAACAGGGTTTACCTAAGTTTGAGTTTTGTAACTTTACACTTTCTTGGCAGCTTTCTGGACTTAGTGCGTTTTTTTTTCGGTAAAGCTGTAAAGCGCTGATTTAAAAATTCTTTGGTTTTTAATTCAAATTTAACAAATTACAAATGTAAAATTGTAAACAAAATTCAATAAATTTTTTTATTTTTTTGTTTAATTTTTTAGGCATCGATCATTTGAAAGATGTCATTATTTTACAAAATTTGCCAAAATTCGAAAATATTGGTTTTCGATCTGTATACTTTAATGGTAAAGTTATTGAAAAATAATTTATGCTCATCTTATAAATTGTATTATTTTCTACAAATTTACTGTGACACTTTGTCCATATCATATATTGTAAGTAAATATTTTGCTACTTCAGGCAAAATGTCAAAAATATAGGTTTTTCGAATAAAACTCTTATAGGGTAAGTTTATCGATTTTTTTTTTTACAAAATTTTTTGATTACTTTACCATTTAAAAGAAAGGATTAACATGTTTTTTTAAGTAGCTATAAGGATTTCATAATAAGTAAAATTGATCGGAGTCCAAATACCGTTTTTTTTTAATTAGTGAAATTTTCGAAAAAAAATTATATTCACTTTAAAGATCATAATATTTACTAAAAGAAATATTATATTACCTTTTTCCATACGAGCCATAAGTTAGGAGGTACGATGACTTAAAAAATGGTCAACATCAGGTTAAGTTATTTGCAAAAAAAAAAACAATGGCGCAAAATTTTAAACAACCTATTGTTAAGGGCTTAGCATATTACTAGTTAGCAATTTGCTAAACATTTAGTAATTTACTAGCTCTTCGGAAATTTTAATCCTTTTTTTTCGTTTTACTAACTAGTAAAATACTAATTCCCTTTTATTAAAAACGGTGCATCTGAACACGTCCAAACAATGACAGTTCGTGAAAGAAAAACAAAGCAAACAAACTTAAACCTAGGGAACGTCCTAATAATTTGATTTACCGTTGGCCAGATACACTCCAAAACCTTTTTCAATTTTCTTAATTTTTGCCATCATGATGAAAATGAAAAACATATTGGAGTGTATCTGACCAACCATAAACCGTACGGCGTACAGGGATGGTTGATACCTTTTTGGAATCAACACCTCCATTAGCTTCAGCAACTCCTTATGTCTTCCGAAAACATTTTATTTTATTTTATTTTATTTGAAAAACAATTAGCACACGAATCATAAAAAAAAACACAATTTAACTCTTTGCCAACAAATTTTTTTCGAAGACAATGACAGATTTCATATGGTTTAGCAAGTTACTAAAAGTTAAAGTAGCCATTTTGTGATTTTAACTTTAGTAAAATGTTAAGAGATAGTAAGTTGCTAAAATCGTTTAAAATTAGCAAAATCTTCTTTTTAGCTTAATAACTTACTAAAATGGCTTTAACATTTTGCTAAATCGTTTAAAATTTTGCGCCAATGTTTTCGACATGAAACCCTGAATAATTTTGTATGCAATGGAATTTATAGCCAGTATTCCTTACGCCAAAATATAGATTATTGTTATAGGAAAACATTTAAGAACTAAAATGTATAAAGATTTTTGTTGGTGTGAACACAATTTTGAACTATTAATTAAATTAATATTGTATTGTAGCCTTAAAAGATAAAGCATTGCACAGTTATTGTATAGATAATAATTATTCCTTTCTCTTTTTTCCATTTCTTAAAAAATGTTCTACTACTAATTTATAAAACATACCTAATGGTATTTTTTTTCACTAATGATATTTTCATCTAAATTAACAAGAAACCACCTGTAGTTTTATTCCTCTCGATAATATCTTATAACATATTTTAATTAGATATATGTAAGTATTTCGGAATATTACAACCATTTATCATTTTGCTACCATCTTAACTTAGCTTCCCTCTATACCAACCATTTTACCAACGTTACCAAACACGTTCCAAGAATATTGTAGTTTATTTTCAAAAGCAGCGAACTCCTCAGCAAAAATGTAATTAAAAACCGATAACTTCAATAAATCAATTGCAACTAGCTTACTTTGTCTATATTTATGTAGGAAGTTACATATGTATATGTATATACTTTGCAAAGGTTAAAAAATTGTAAAAATACCACATGCATGAAAGAAATCAAATTTGCTTCGATTCCTTAACAGGAAATCATTGAACGAATACTTTATGGCCTGTTCTCTTACAAACAATATTATACTCGTGGTGGTTCTTGGGAAAAAGGGCTATTATCCCTAAACAACATGACAATTGCAATCGTAATCGATTAACGAATGACATGACAATTCGGACAGACGGACATGTGCACACATCTTCCCGCAAATAAATAATGTCCCGATCCCGATGTTAGAGGAATAAAATTTTACAGAATTTCGATATGAAATGCAGGCATATACTGTAAAATGGAAGGGCCCACCATCGTATATCATAGAAATAACTATTTGTTAAGACAAGGATCCTCCCACGTGCCCACATGCAAAAGATGCAATTCAAGAGATTGGTTCCTCATTCTTATGCAAGTTGCATTTATATAAATAAACGAAAAAGACACCTAACCGGAAGTTTTTTTTCTATGTACACGCTGCACAGGCAGGGGATTTACAGTCTGCTCGCATGTTGTAGGGAGAGAGAGAGATGAGTATCTCGTCATCATAAAAATGTGTGGTGTGCCGCGTGGATGGTCATTTTTAACCTTGAGGCAAATTTAATCTTCGAATGAGCTTGATTTGCGATTAGTTTTATCTGCTAATAGAAGAAGGGATTGCACATTGCGCACAAAAGGCATGGAGGGAAGATATGTATAAAGAATTAAATGTGCAGAACATTTTTGTTATATGTAGGTACGAGTTGTTTATGACCGGAGGATATGAATGACATAGCAAAATGCAAGGTGGAATAAAAATAATATAAAAAAAAGGTTTTGAAGGATTTTTTTATGATTTCTGGTTTGAGTTGTTTTATATGGGCACATATATTTTTTTAAGAGAGACATGTTATGGCATTTATGTTAACTTAATGAACATACTTATGGGGTCTATAAGAACCAAAGCACGAAACAAAATTTATGATTTATTTAATTTTTTAATAATTATGCATGTATGCAGGTATTTATATTGCCAATGTTAGACTTTTCTGATGGTGTGAGTTCGACATATTTTCCATGGTATGTATGTATGTATGTATAGGTACTTTTTTTTGGTTTAAGCTAATTTTCGTAATGTTAGTTATAGTTTTTACTAATTATACAGACAAAATACCTACGCAAAGAACCCGCATTTTATTATCCACGAAGATCCTATCCATCTGACTCAGGATCATTTTTCAACACGTAATACAACTACAACTTGGGATCTATGCTCTATATTTGAATCCTAAGTTGTTGTTTTATTACGTGTTGAAAAATGATATTGATACAGATCCGTAGAAAATAAAGCACGGCTAGAGAGAGACACAAAATATAGTTCAGAATTTTAGTATAATGGTGGATTTATTCTTCATGTAAGTCCTGCACAAAAAAGGGACACAAGATATAAAATTTACATTTGTTGAATAGAGAGAAAGAAACGACCAAAATGCAGAGATCTTCATATATGCAGATTATAGCAAGTGCCATAGTGCAGATATAAACATGTTAATTTCATCTTCCAAAAGGTACTCTTTCACACGTTTGTTTTTTGTTTGGCATGAATCTATTCCTTTTTATACTTTTTTTGATATTTGAAGTGGTATACTTATCTACGGTAGGTACCGTTATTTTTGGTCTTTAAAAAAAATGAAAAAAATGTGCGTGGGGAATGCCCAAAAAACGCTAGGTACTAAGACAGAATTGCGAGACTCACTTTTCTCGACTTCGCTATCATCGTAATGTCAACTTTGATCAAAATCTCGACTTCGATTTTTCTTACGAATCCATAACTTGCCATGTAATATCCTATCGCAAGTAAAAAATCAGTAGTTATAGATACATACATACCTACTCAAGTTGTATTTTTTCTTGATATTTTTTAAATACAATATTATTTGAACAAGATGTATTTCAAAATTAAATTATAAGAAAATCGTTCCAGTCATTAAGAAAATAAACGTGATCAACTTAAAAATAAGGCAATTTTCTCAAAAACCTATTTTAGTAATGCGATTTTTTTTGACAAAAAACCTGCAAAGTTGTTTTTAACAATCACTTTGGGTATCACAGGTATACGAAGTTTAGTCAAAATTGCATTTTTGAGAAAATTTTAAATTTTTGTATACAAAAATTAGTCAAAATTGATGAACCTTATTCGAGAAAATCGAAAAAAAGTTCCATATTCTCAAAACTGTAGCCTTAAAATTTAACATTTTTGAGAAAAACTAAACACAGCTAAAAACACAGGTATCGCTTTGTTCGGTCTCAAAACAAAAATTTAAAAAAACGTGTAGGCAGAATGCCTTTTGACGTTAATTTTTATGTTATTTTTTATCCTATTAAAAAAAAAGTGTCAGGCTATTTCCAAAAAAGTTATTCATTAAGTTTAAAGAAAATTGACCCATTTGTTTCAGCTCATATCCAAGCAGACAGACAGAATTTTACAATACCCATTTTTTTGTACGTACCTGTGTATACATATGTACATATCTTATTTGATCTAAATCTTGAAATTCCGCGCGTTCAATACATGACAATTTGCATCTGAAAATTCAGATTTATGAATTTTCTAATAAATATGCACTTTATAAATTATAACTAAAATATTTTAAAACGGTTTAGAATGTGTATTAATTTTGTTTGATTTGTTATTAATTTAAAATATTTATATTTACATTCATAACTTTTCTCAACTTCACTCTTTGTCTATGCAAATAAAATTAAAAATGAATATTCAGCAATCGGCATCCGTCAAACACATCAGCTTGGTTATCGTTTTTTACTTTAAAAATACAATTAACTTTTTGTTGATTAAAATTGAATGAAAAACATTTTTTGAATATTACTTCGAGCTTCGAGTTTAACCGCAAAACTTGGTCAAAAATAAAAAAGCAGCATTGCCATCAAAATCTTGAAAACCAAGGTTGTAAGTATAAACCTTGAAAACGTTAGTTAATTTTGGACTTATGATTTCTTGGAGTTGTGAGTTTTTTATCTTTACAAAATTTGGCATTTGGATAAGCTAGAAACATATTTGAAGAAAAGTCTAGTAAACGATACATAAACGTTTTTGCTGAGGTATTTTAAAAGTAGAAAATGAGTTACATCTTCCTGCATTATGGATGGCGATACCTACTAAAGGTATTAGGAAGCACTCAATTGATATTATTAAAATGTTGCAAAGTACATTTCTTAATTGTTTTTTTTTTTAGAAAATACATATATAAAATCAAACACCAAATATTACAGAAAATTACTTAAATTAAAATAAGGAATTAAAAACTAATATTTCAAAAACTAAAACCGTTAGCATTTTGTATATACCTACCCCATTTTGTCTCCTCTACCACACCAGGAGGCGTCTTAGTCTTTTAACTATGTGTTTAAAATGTCAAGATTATAAAGGATTTCTTTCTCTCTCATTTATCAAACCGCACGTGGGTTTCATTATTATCATCAGTCGATTATCATTCCAACTTAAACCACAACATCTGACAGCAACTCATTATTTATCAGTAATTGAACCATGCCCTGATATGTTGCAAGTATTCAATATGTTATTAATTTTTTTTTTTAAATTAATGGCTTGCTTCTCTTAGAATTTCCTCCAAGTTAACACCCCATAATTCTTGGACAACTAACAACTGACTTCCTTGACCGCCCACTTGCACATTATACCGTATAGGTAGGTTGGTATATACCAATCTACTTGTTGATCTAATGGCGTTCATTTATTTATTCATTCATCAAACCATGTATGTAACATATATATATGTATATATTTATAAATATAAATATAGGCTCTCAACTCATCCGAAACGAAATAATTAAAGAACATGACTTACACCAGCTCAGTGTCCTGCGGTGATTTCCAAAACAAAAATCTGATAATACACGTATACAGGTAAGGCAATGATGTTTACCTCCTAAGGTGCGAGGAAAAGGTGTTCAATGTTCACTCTATGTACGCAGATAAAACCGATACCTTGGGGTTTGTAACTAATGATTACCATTTCATTCAAAAATTAACAAAAAAAAAAAGTATTAAAAGAAACGAAGAGAATAAAAAGATCTTCATTCTTTTCTTGGGCTCTATTATTCGATCATAAGGGCTAATTAGAAGAAACTGATGCATCACAAAACAAAAACAAACGAAAAAGTAAATTGTAAGCCTAAGAAGGGGTGATGATCGGACGGACAGAGATGAAATAATAATAGAGAACCAACTTATACGTTTCCCTTCTTGCTAAGAGCTAGCTTACTTCTCGCTCTTTCTGCAGGACGAGGTGAAAGACCTCGCTGCTGCTGCTGTGGCACTATACGATAAAAGATGCGTTGCCTGTATCTCCAGCTTAAAAAATTTACTTTTTTTAATAGGTTCTTCAATCAGCAGAGAATAAAACTTTATCCTTGGCGTCAGAGCCAGACTTATCCTATTTAGACGCCTTACATACAACACTAATATGCTTTGGGATGAGTTTTTAAAAAATATGCTAGTTTCTCTGCTCTTTAGAATAACTAAAATGTAATTCAAATGTCAGTATTAATTGAAACTTATACAAGGTGGCACAAAACTTATAGCCGGTTGCAAATGGCGGCAAATGTCAAATCTATTTTGACAATTGTGAAGAAAACAGATACAAAATAGACGTCAACAAGAGATAAATCAATATTTACTCCGAAAGAACACGGAATAATTGTTTTGGTTTTAACTTCTTTGCCTCCATTTGCAACAGGTGACAACTTTTGCCGCCGTGCCGGTGACAAATTTCGCACCACCTTGTAAATATATTAAAGTGAATAATAAATGAAGTTTATTGGTTAGCGTATCACTTGAGATTAGCCTTTAATTAACTTGCAACCAAACTCACGATTCGAACTATAAATTTTTGTTTCAGTAAAATCCACCCTCTGCCACGCCCACCTTTCTTATATTTGATTTTTCTTCTTCCTAGCCATACAAATCTAAAATTTTTTCAATTAAACTCTGTTTAACATAAAGCATGGTGTATGTGATTTTTTTTTTAAATCCACCCACCGCCACGCCTACTTTTCTATAAGGTGTGTACTATATTAAAGAAATCTGAAATTTCGCAATTGAACTAAGAAGGTGACTTCAGGCGACCATTCTATTTAAACTTATTTAGCTTGGTTCTGTCAGTTAAATCCACTAAGAATAGAAAACCGTAAAAGTGTTTCTAAATTTTCTAAACCATAACAAAAAATAATAAAATGGGCCCTTTATAAATAAGCATCAGAGCCCCAAAAGAATTGTCTTTTTAGTTTTATCAACTATCCGTAATCCGTCACTGTCTAGTGTGGTGTGGATCTTCATTGGCTCTTCACAACATACGAAGACGGTGCCGCTGCTTTTGTCTTATTGGAAAACAGGTGTGTTGCATCAGCGCGCGAGATGTAAACATTCCTCATGGGACAGGGAGACAGGTAAGATAATATGATTAATTCTGCAGATTAGTCATTTTATAGGAGGTAACACCATAGAACATCACTGCACGTCGCGTCGAGTCGAGTCGGTCGGACATTGATAATGTTGGTCCTCTCAGAGTATCGGCATAATAGTTATATAGGCAGGAAAAGGCAATTTAACTTCAACAAATAAAATATCTAGATCAAGATTTGAATCAAATGTTTGCTTTGTAATTATATAGTGTACCTAACCTACCTACCCTACCTACCTACATTGAAATTATTGTTTTTTTTGTTGTTTGTCTTCGCCGTGCAATTTAAAGGAAATCTCATGAGCTGCCGATAAATAGTGAAGACAAGTGATGCTGGGTATGTAACTAAGATTTTGCAAAAAGAACAGGAAAGCAACATTTTTTTTATTCGAAAACTGATGGCACTGTTTGAAATACGATTAAGAAAAATCTTTGATTTTAATGATGGAAAAGGATTTGATCAACTTTAGATAGGTGTTCTGTGTAGGTTTATTCAGAGAGTATTTTTAGCTTCAGAAATTAAAATTATATTTACAATGCAAGGCTATTATTTTCTTCCATATTTCTCATTGATAATGACTATGTGTACACATACATATGTATGTACATACCTGTAGTATCTTCTTGTTCTTGCCCTTTTTTCTTTTTTTTTTTTTACACCATGTTCTTGTCGTTGACCCAGTCACGTATTCATATACTCAATAATCTATTAGCTTTGAAGATAAATTATGTGTATTCTTTTTTAATTTATATTTCTGACAGCATTTCGAAAACATTTTTCTTTCCCAATTTGTTTGATACAACTCCCATTAAAGTAAAGTTTCTTTTGGTTTTAGAAGAATGAAACTAAAATTTCATCTCTGAAAATTTCAGATATTCAAACACAAAATTTATTTTATCACACTTTGCTATCAAAATTTTACTGAAAAGAACTTTTAAGACTCGCTTACTGATTTTTTTTGACCTTATATATGTACCTGCCTGAGAAATTTGAAATTTCTTGAAATACTTGTTCATACAATCATGAATATTTACATTAGGCGCGTTTAGAAAAATGAGATGAAAAGTAGTGAGCAAGTTAATCCAAAATTTTTTTCCTCAGAGTTTTGACAGAAAAACTGAAAAATCTAGCTGAGGAATCCTGGGAATTTCTGGGATCTTTTTGCACTAGTTCAATAGCCAATTCATTTAACTTGACTGATTTCAAAGTAGTTGCTAATTACGTCATTTGTCTTGGAAATTTTCTCTAAGTTGCTTAAAAATAACAGGGCTTTTTTAATAGCATCACAACTTTCATCAACAATCTGAAAGAGACCAGTTGCTGACAACCTTGCGACACATCAATGTATTGATTACATTGCAAATTAATATTTTGAGATAGTTTCAACTTATCCATAAGTTGTTCTTCAACATAGACCTTTTATCAATCCTCAATTTGACAGTATTATTTATTTGATAAATATCTAACATTTTTCAATTAAAAGCTTCAAGACTATATTAATGTCTCTCCAATTGTATCGATTCGAAACTCGTCAAAAATAATTCGATTCAATATGATGAAACCGGTTATAAAGTATAAATCCAAATTTTCTACCATCAACTTCTGGTAGGATTGCCGCTATTTTGAATTAAAGTTGAGTTCATTTCTCTCGAATAACATTCTAGTTTTAATATTTAATCGAAAAAATTTCCTCAACTATTTTTGACAATTAGAATATTTGGCTCTATAAAATTGTACATATAGGTAGATATATTATGTTTTTTTCATATTTTGTGTATTTAAAAATAATACAAAATTTCTAGAAATGCAATTGCATTTAAAGAAAAAAAATTTTGACAAAACAAATTTTTTTATATTGAAATTGGTTATGACTTGTTAAATATTTAAAAAAAACAATAGCATGTTTTCAGAATTCAAGAACCCATCTTTCTTGTCAATAATTATAAATACCCCTTAAGAATGAACAAATACTTATTTGACCAATTATTTTGATTATAATGTTTTTTTTTTATTTTTATGTAAAATCGAAATGATGTTCGATTCATTTTCTTTTTCTTTCAATTAAATGTTTTACATATATTTTTTGTTTATACATACAAATCAAGAAATAAATTAATTTTGGTACTATAGTTTTGACTTAGTTCACACTTTTTCCTCAACTTAGTGACTGCATTAATAAACTTTAACTTCAATGCTTATCCATGTTAAAGTAGTTTTAAAGCAAAAGAGCAAGTTAGTGCGATAGAGTCGGGCATTTTAATTTCGTTTCAGTTCAACATAGGTGCATAGTTGTACATTCAACGTATACATACGAAAGGAAATCTTTTTAACTTATTTTCTACCCAGTTTATTTTGTTCCCAACAAATTGGTATTTAAGTTAGTACTTAAGATATAGTTCTTCGGTATATAATTGGTCTACAATTATAGGTGTTTTATCTCAGACTGTAAATTTTCTTGAGTTGCTTCAGATGACACGCAAAACAACTTATATAAAAGTTAGAAAATTATGTTAATGAATGCCGCCGCACCGCCAAAGGGATCAATGCAAAAAAAAAAAAATTATAAAATAAATGTTTTCTGAGCAAAGACCGGCAATTGTTTTTTATGCATTTAAAATATTCCTCAGAAGGTATCTATTACCTTCTACACTCTCCAATATATGTGTGCAATGACCATTAGCCAAGGGCATATCTATATGAACGTAGCAGATGATGATGGAAAAATGCAAAGCCCATTATAATGGGGAACGAAGAAGTTTCACAAGAGTTGCAGAGGGAATTAAGAAAATTGAAAATTATATAATTGAGAAGAATTTTCTGCGAACATTAAAATTGTTTATGCCCAGAATATAGACCTTTACATCTTATAAAAAAATATAATGAATACCTATCTATCTATACCTATAAATAAAGTAAGAAGCAGGAACGTATGTAGCTTGAAACATAACAATCTGTAATATGTACCTAGGTTACTGCTTACAATATAGAAGCTTCGTATCGTAATGTAAAAATAGATAAAGGTATAACAAGTTAAGAAGTTATTCTTGGTTGATTGAAGGTTTGGTAAAGTTCCATATGCCTTTCATAGTCATTCGAATTAATTTTTTAACAGAGCAATTTAATAATAAATATAGTTTTCTAACATAAACATGGATCATACTCATGTGTGAAGCATGATGGTCATCATGCTTCTTGCATGTTGCATATTACATGCGGGATGTTGCATATTACATGCGGCATGTTGCATGTGGCATAATATTTGATTTTTTTGTTTTTTGAAATCTGTTATCGAAAACATGATGAACATTCTCTTAGGAGCTAGGATCAATCAATTTTCTTTACGATAACACATCATGTCATAACACATCGATAAGTCACAATTGCAGGTGAATAAGTATTTTTTTCAGTTCACAAATCACGTGCCGAAAAGAGGGCTTATAAATTGAGACTCTTTAAATTCCCAAGTCCCAAAAGAGCTTGCAAATTAAATACTTTTCAAATAATAAGGCCATTAAGACTAGTAAATTGAACGAGGGTTTAAGTTTTTGCAACCCTTTTACCAGGTACGAAGTTTAAGAAAAATCGTTTGAGCAGTTTTCGAGAAAATTGGACAAAAGGAACGAAATCGTTGTTTGTCATCTATCCTTTATCCCCTTAAAATTCTCAATATACCAAATGTGGATCAAATCCGACTATAAGCATATCTACCTGGACGAACAGTCGCACAGACAAACAGTCCGACGAACGTTATAAGGAAGACCATATTTTTAAAACTCTTCATAATCGTAACTTAAGATTTGATTAAAAACAAAACTAGAAATTTGTTTTAAACACGAAACCAATACTTGCCCCACATTGAGGAAATAAAAGTTATTTTAAGAAGTCAAATCAGATTTTCAAATACAATGTTTCTCGCTTCACTGATTGCTTAAAAAAATAAACTTACGAAACATCTTGAATATAACAACCAACCACAAAATTGAATCAGAATTCTTGTATAGTGTTCACTTGGTCAGGTTCAATCTCTCAACTAAATTGTCTCTCTTCCAGGATTATAATGATCGAGATGAAGATGAAGACGTTCGTTCATCGTGTCTGTCCGTCCATTCGACTTTGGCTTTGGTGTGAAAACATGCTGGCGACGAAGACAACGATAATGATGATAGAATTATTATTATGATTATGATTACTATTTTTTCCTTATGGCAATACAATTTTCCCACAAAGTTGTTACATACCTATATACACTCGTACTATGAGTATGAAACGCCATTATGGGAAAGACCCAATCACAGCATGATGATGCACTTTGGCTAGACCCTTATGGTCAGCAGCATGAGTTGTTGTAATCAAGCTCAAGATCTTCTCAGCACGTGATGAATGCAAATTTTTTTTTCTCATTATATTCTTGAATTACCTGACTTTATTGCAGTATAAGTGCTGGTACATTGTATACGTACATATGTATATACATAGGTATTATTTTTTTCCTTCAAGAGAGTGTCACATCGAGTTCAAGTGTTGTAAGTTACAAGCATCGCAGTGATGGTTCATTTTATAAATATAAATAGGATTTAAGATTTCTTTGCAGTGGAAATAATTTTTTTTTGTTTCAGTGTTGCCGTTGTAAAAAAATATGAGTGAATTTATTTCTAAAATCAAACATACACATTTTGTGTCACAGATATAACGGGATGGTGAGATAGTTTTCAAATAAGTCAAGGTTATTCAAAGTCATGATTCAAATGTTCCTTGTAATTATTATTAACATTAGTCTTTTAAATAAATTATATTCCCAGAGATATCCACACCTTGTTTAAAACTGTTTTAAACTGACGTTAAAGTGACCTTGAACTCTATCCATTGGCAAATCAAAAAAAGTTTTTATTAAAAACAAAAATATGACCTTGAAATAAACGTGACCATTGAATTCTTCGTTCGTGTTTACAACAATAGTGACCTTGTAACTGTTATACCTGAGAAGATATTCAGCCTTACCGTTACTTTTGTGACTACCTGTACTGTATATTTCTAACGTTGTATCTAGTTGCAACGTTACTTTTTTTTACTAAAACAAATTTTGTCTTTGTTTTTTTTTTTGGTGATTTTTTTCTGAGGAACTTTAAAAATTGATTTAAATGAGGAATCCTGTTCATGTTCCTAGGTTGTCTGAGATCTCATTATTCTGAACTGGCCTAATCACATAGACTCTGTGCGTTCTTTAAAAAATCAAGCAAAAAACGAATGAGCCATTTGACTCGGAGTAGACTTGTTGAAAATTCAAATGGTGCAGCCAATCCTAATTTCACGATTCATTGATTCGGCGTGTTTAAATTAGGTTTGCTGTTGTATGTAGCTTAATGATTCAAAAACAATTACAATTCTGTGGTGACCATAAAACGATAATCAAAGGGGTGAACTGTATTGCCTTAACCAAAAACTTATATGACCTTTGATCGATATAGTTTACAGCGCTTAATGGCAACACAATGACTACCTATATAATAAAAAAAAAGTGTGAGTGCCTGGATTCACGGTTAAGATGTGTAAACATCAAATTAAATATTCAAGTGCTGTTTTTACATCACACAACGTGGTGAGTTTGAACATTCAACCAAATTTCAACCCAACCCAAACTCAATCCGACATTTTGATTTAGTTTGAGCTACGAAGGAACGTCCCCAATATTGAACGTATCCAATATACCCTACCGCTGGCATAAATGTTTACACATCAATAACTAAGTTTTATCAAATAATATTTTTTTATTAATCTCATTCAAAATAAGAAATCTAAAAACAAATTATTTGATTTTATAAATATATTTCCCTTTTTAATGACGATTTTGTCAAGTATGAATAACTTGGCGCTTATCCGATACCTTATAATTTTACAAACAGAGAATTAATTTTTATAACAACGGCAACACTATGATTGATATATGTATCTCTTCCTGATGAATCGCATTTACTTCCAGTTATCTTTAAACCACCTGAGAATCAATCTAAAGGCTTCTTCGGTTGACAAGTGGTTTGTGGTTACTGTTTTAAATTATTTTTATCCATCCGCTATTTATATCTATCATCGTCATCATCATCATCAACTTCATAATATGTCACGTCTTTTCAGTAAAAATATAATAATACAAAAAAACAAAAAAAAAACACTGTGCGAAAAAGATTCTTCCTCCGGTATGGCTATTGGTATACATATAGGTACTTTACCTAGAATCTAAAATAGCTTTTGTCTTTGGTGGCTCAGTGAGATATATAATTTTCCATGAACTTGAATAACCTGCACGCAAGCTGCAATGTTTGCTGTCGTTATAACGGTATACAGCATTAGATGTTCATGTGGATAGAAAAAGACAAACACAACCACACTTGAAAATATAGTTTTTTTTTTTTTGTAGGTAGACATTTTCTTGTTTTACGGTTAATTAACCATGAAGTTGTGTCAACTTCAAAGAAATTTATGACATTTTTAAAAGACTGTCAAATCATTATAACAATAACTATAATCCTAAGAGAAGAACGGTAGCTGAAACTAGTATAAAAAAATGGTTTGTTGATTTTTGTTTTAAGGAGTGCATTAAATTGTGTTCCATAACGTAGCATACATAGTCTATAAGTTCAACGAAGAATGTTTAAAGAAATGAGGAGATAGAACCGGAAAAAGTTTTGTTTTTATCCAAAAAAAAATATAAAATGGCTTTAAGAAGGCCGCCCGGGATTTTAAATTTTCTATCTTTAAATTAATAAAGCGTCTTGTGGTGAGAGCTTCAAGTGACTTAACCTTAAATAATAGAATTAAAGTTAAACGCTGTTAAAAAAAAAAAACTTAAATCGGTCTTGGGGCCAGTTTGTTAATAGTTGATTATCTCTAATCAAGGATTACTGCGACCGATAAATCCTCAAATGTCCATGTTTACCAAATTTTTTATTGAGGAATCCAAAATTTGAGTTCTTAACCATGGAAATCGCTAGTCAGCCGATTTTTATTGATAAGCGCCCTCTAATTAGAGCCTCTTAAAGTGAAGCAGATTTAACCCACTGTGAACAAACTAGCCCTTAATTACTTATTATATACCTGCTTTTAAATCTGTTTTATTTTTGTGCTGTCTCCTGCAAGTGACAAAATTCTTTACAATTACGAGCGATTTACCTTAGAATGCTTGTAGAAATTACGCATACCTTCTACTCCTGGAAAATTTTTTTGAATAATGTTCACATTGTCGACTTAGTGTGCTTCTTTATAACGGTTATTTCTTTGTGGCAAGATGGCACGAAACTTTTACATTTTACTACGCTTTTCTTATTTTAATAATTTTACTAAAAATAAACTGAATTTTGACTAAATTTTATGAAACATAAATGGCGGCAACGCTGGTCAAAACTTATCATTTGAAATTATCGCTCACTGTATAGCCGAGCCCTAAGGCCAAATACTAGTTGACCTTGCATGAATTGCAAAGCTCTAAGGCGAATGTTACCTGAAAACGGCATTTTTCACAAGTAGACGGTGGAGAGTTGATGCTTACTTCTCGCTCTGTCGCATGTCGCTGACTGCATGCCAGGAGCAGTTTCAAAGTGCCACTTAAGATTCTTATTTTGGCATTTTTTTGCAGTCTGGCTAAGTGGCACTTAAGTGCAACCAATACGGGAGACTTAAGTGTCACTAATTCTGAAATGTTTTCCAAGGATAACTTTCTCGCTTACGTTCGGATTCGGCAAAAAAATGTAGGTTTCCTCCATTCCTGGCAATAACGCGATCACTGGAATGGTTGAGAGTTGTAAGTCACCAGTAAGAACCAACAAAAATTTGGTACGCCATTTTTTAGTATTTCTATGTAAATTCAGAGTTAAAAATCAATTTCGAAAAAAATCTTCCACCTATTTTCGAAATATCGAATTTTCAAAAAATAATTTAGATTTTTTTTATCCAAAAGTTGATATTTTTAAAATAGTGATATGCGATATTATTTAAACTTATTAGAAGCTATTGTGTAAAGAATTTAATTAAATTTGATTTAATAGACAATGAGATAGTTCAAAACCAAACAAAATGGCTCTATCAAAGATACCATTAATATAAATTAAAAAAAATTGGAACATAATATTGTAAGTTGTACTGATTATTAGCTCATATTAAAATTTTAATCAAAATGTTCCCTAACACTTTTTAAACACTTGCCAAATTTAATAAAAATCGACCAAGACATTTTTTAATTATGTATTCAGTTTTTAAACAAAATTTAAAATGTTGGTACTTACAAAACTCGTAAAACTTTTTAAAATAGTCTCCATAAACATCAAGTAAACAAAATCTCTATGTAAATATCTTCTATATGGGAAGTACCATTTATACCTAACCATTTTTCTGATTTCTTTTTTTACAAAATAGTAGCCTTTTTGGCTAAGATTCTATTTTTGAGTTAATATTATTAAACTTTTGTAATTTTCGGATTAAAAAATTAGGATGGATTTTTAAAAAATTTAACAGAAATCGTCAAATGCTTTCTAACCTACTTTTGGATGAGTTAAAAGAAATGTTTTCTTCCTAGTTACTTCGATGTTTGTAAACTAACACATTAAAGGGTTAATTGAAAACCAATATGTATCGTACAAGAACTTAACCAATTCTCTTACTGCGGCGCGGCGGGGCGTCACGAAATGCATATCTCAGAATTATTTAAATTTTATTCTAAATCATTTTGATATTTTTAAAAAGTTTAAGTAAAAGTTGGACTATTGGTGAATTTTGTATGAATCTACATGGAAATCTGAACTTATGTACCTAACTAAGAAACACACTTTGCTGATAATAATTTGTTTTCTTCTTCAAGCCCTCAACGTAAATCTTCATTAATTTAATGTCTTTCTGTCCATGTTATTCTATCATCACTAATAGTTTACAGAAAAACCTTATGTAACGTCTTCCACTATAAAACGGTAGAAATTCTTCCATCAAAACGTTATACATGCGCTAACACACCTTACCGACCTTCAACCTTTTTTAGAATTATTTTCTTACGTTTTTTTTTGTATATGTTTTTTTTTTTTTAAGTATTCCTCTATTAAGTATCTTTTTTCTGTTTACTTTCAGATGCGGACAACGAACTTTGCTTACCGTACTGCGATAGCGTTAGCTACAATTGCATGTTTCGCTTGCCTACTCCCCACCGCATACGGACGCATGGCATTCGAAAAGCTCACTGACTACGATTTTGCCGGCACTTCATACTTCAGTGTGAAAAACCTGTCACTATACGAATGTCAGGGTTGGTGTCGCGAAGAACCGGATTGCCAGGCAGCCGCATTTAGCTTCGTTGTTAATCCACTGTCACCATCACAAGAAACACACTGCCAGCTGCAGAATGATTCGAGTGCACACAATCCGTCTGCGGTGCCCCAAAGGTCAGCCAACATGTACTACATGGTAAAATTGCAGTTGCGCAGTGAGAATGTCTGTTTGAGACCGTGGTCTTTCGAACGTGTTCCGAATAAAATCATTCGTGGTCTCGATAATGCCCTGATCTATACAAGCACTAAAGAAGCTTGTCTGTCGGCTTGTTTGAATGAGAAGCGATTCGTATGCCGGTCAGTTGAGTATGACTACAATAACATGAAGTGCGTACTAAGTGATTCGGACAGGCGCAGCAGTGGACCATTCATTCAATTGAATGACGCTCAAGGAACTGATTATTTCGAGAACTTATGTCTGAAACCACAACAAGCCTGTAAAAATAATCGTCAGTTTGCAAACGCTCGTATGGGAGTGTCTGATGAAAAAGTTGCCCAATATGTCGGCCTTCACTATTACACTGACAAGGAGTTACAAGTTACTTCCGAGTCAGCATGCCGACTTGCCTGCGAGATTGAAACTGAGTTCCTTTGTCGATCATTTTTGTATCTTGGTCAGCCACAGGGTTCGCAGTACAATTGTAGACTTTATCACTTAGATCACAAGACTCTGCCTGATGGACCGTCGACATATTTGAATGGGGAACGTCCTTTGATCGATCATGGTGAACCAATTGGTCAGTATTTCGAGAATCAGTGCGAAAAGGCACCGGCAGTAGCCCCAGGCTCACCACCACTAGATAATACACTCCCTGTCAGTATTGATGCTACTGAAGATCCAAACCTTAATAATTTGACAAGAACTGATGTCAACTGTGACAAGACTGGAACTTGTTATGATGGTATGATAATATTAAGACACACTTGAGGTAATTACAATTTAATAACGCTATTCTTTCCCCATTTTAGTGTCAGTTCACTGCAAAGACACACGTATTGCTGTTCAAGTTCGTACAAATAAGCCATTCAATGGACGCATTTATGCTTTAGGACGTTCGGAGACATGTAATATTGACGTCATCAATTCTGATGCATTTAGATTGGACTTAACAATGGCTGGACAGGACTGTAATACCCAAAGTGTGGTAAGTACTACTATGATTAATAAAGAGTTTGTTAAGATTTGTTGATCATGCATTTTTTTTTTCAGACCGGTGTCTATTCAAACACAGTAGTTCTGCAACACCACAGTGTTGTTATGACTAAAGCTGACAAAATTTACAAAGTCAAATGTACATATGACATGAGTTCAAAGAACATCACCTTCGGAATGATGCCAATCCGTGATCCAGAAATGATTCACATCAATTCATCACCAGAAGCTCCACCACCAAGAATTCGTATTCTCGATACCAGACAACGTGAAGTCGAGACTGTACGCATTGGAGATCGTCTCATGTTCCGTATTGAAATTCCCGAAGACAGTAAGTATCAAAAGAGGGAATTCTTTATGTTTCTGGTTTTAACAATATCAATGTTTTTATTACAGCTCCCTATGGAATTTATGCACGATCGTGTATTGCTATGGCAAAGGATGCTCGTACCAGTTTTAAGATCATCGATGACGATGGTTGTCCAACTGATCCTACAATATTCCCTGGTTTCACTGCTGATGGCAATGCTCTTTTATCAACTTACGAAGCCTTCCGTTTTACTGAAAGTTACGGTGTCATTTTCCAATGTAATGTCAAATATTGCCTGGGACCATGTGAGCCTGCTGTTTGTGAATGGAATATGGAATCATTTGAATCATTGGGCAGAAGAAGGCGTCGTTCAATTGAAAGGTAAACAGAAAAAATCATAAGATAAATATTTATTCTTTTTTTTTGTGTATGGCGTATACGTAATATTTTTAGCGACAGATTTTTTTCAATTTTAAATTAAATTTAGAAATAATGTGTTTACGACCTTGAATGTACAAACATACCTACGTGTGTACAGTTAAATGGAGAATCATTTAGATATAGATTTTCATAGACGAGCAGTGTATTTCTTTCTTTAATAAACAAACAAAGATATGCACATAATGCAGGTATACTCCTATACAGGGTGATTCGCATAAGATAAAAAATAAGTGACAAAAATCAAGAGCGCGTAGATTTGCTTGGACAAAAAGAAAATTCGTATTGGAGGGAGTCTATTTCCCTCCGTTTATGTTGGGGGCAATTTTCTAAAAAAAAACTGACTTAAAATAAAAATATAAAAAAAACTGCAACACTTGCAGCATAATGCTATCATTTTTTTTTAAAGTTATTTTAATCTATAGTTTTTGAACTTAAAATTTTGGAAAAAATGCAAAAAACTGATTTCTTTCAGAATGTTGATCAAAATCAGTTGAACTGTTTTTGAGATCTTCTAATTTAAAAACAAAAATTAATTTTCAACAATTGTCATTACGAAAATATATTTATTTTATAAAAATACGTAAAGTCGTTTCCAGGAAAAACGAAAAAGCTATAGTAAACAAATTGAATGTAGCTATTATATCGAAAAAAAATCTATAACTTTTAAGCACCAAGTTTGAACAAAATCCAAGTTTGAATAAAATCTCGCTCTCAGAAACAAAAATCTTACAATTGAAGAAAATTCTTTCCTTATCAAATTTTAGTACGTGCCCGAATAATTACATATTTTATTTTAATGCGAAGTTATAAATTTCGAAATCTCAGTTTGAGGGACCCTACTGCATTGCGAGATTAAATATCCGAGATTTCGTTAAGCGAAATTTTCAAAACGAAATTTGAACAATCGTACCAATCGCATTATACGAAAGTTCTACTTTTAAAATTCACTTGGTAAAACAATTTTATTAAACATTAGGTACAGCGTAGCCGATTAGTTATTTTTTTTTTCAAGAACATTCAGAGAACTTTCTTTTGAAAAAAAAATTAAGGAAAATTAAGAATTACATCGCAAATACATCTTTTTGGTTCTATAATTTAATTGAAAACATTTGATAATTTTTTATGGCAACCATGTTTTTGACATATTTCATTGGAAAGTGTTCGTTCAACTGAATTGAATGCAATTGAATCACCTTTTTCGGTCGGAAAACTCAGTGACAATCACATTATGTACATATGTGCCGATAATTTATGTGAAAATCATTTACATTCCTTCTTTTCTGCCATCTTGAGTGGATTTTTATGTCATATATGTAGTTATAATTGTCATCAATCATCGAAGAAGGTATAATTTGTTGACGTGATGGGCAACCTGTGTTATATGAGTTCTGTTCGTTTACTTTATAAAACTGCCAAATTCTACCAATTTGAGTCCAATTTTTAATGAAATTTGAAAAAACTATTTGGACTTATTTTGTAGAATTTGACAGTTTTTAAAATTAAACGAATATAAAGTTAACTAAAACCACCAAGATATTAAGTACAAAACAAGAAGATAAATTTTGTTTATAACATATTACAAGGTTGCTCAAAAATCATAACCCTATCGGAAGATGATTTAATTTTTGCAAATGGCGGCAAATGTCAACTCGAAACGGTAGGCATTCTTTAATAGAGAGTTTCATTCAAATTTTAAAGAATTGCTCTAAAAATCGACAATTGCTCTGTTTTCAGTAGTTCTTAATAAAGCACTAGCCGACACAAGTTCACAACAAAAAACAAAATATTTATCATTTGACGTTTGACAGAAAAAGCTGTGTATTCAGATTGAATTTCTCATTTTCGTGAATGAAACTCGCTATAAGAGTTTAGTGATTAATGTCTTGTTGACTTGTATTTTGTATCTGTTCACAAAACCCCGTCAAAGTAGAATTTACATTTGCCCCCATTTGCCAAAATTATAGGATTTACCGATGATGTGATGATTTTTACACCACCTGTATTTAAAAATTGAGTAGTGATTTGATTAATAAATTTTCATTTTTTTCTTCTATAGTAACGAAACCAAAGAAGCCGATGATGATATGAATATTTCTCAAGAAATTCTAGTTCTTGATTTCGGAGATGAGAAACGAGAATTTTTCAAGGCGGATCCAAGTACAGATTTCGCCAAAGGTAAGTTAAAATTCATATATTATGTGAGTGTGCCTAAATTAAGTTTTTTTATTTTTATAGATAAGACTGTCACAATAATCGAACCATGTCCAACAAAGACATCTGTCCTAGCTCTTGCCGTTACATGTGCCCTAATGATTCTGCTTTACATTTCAACTCTTTTCTGTTACTATATGAAAAAATGGATGCAACCGCATAAGAATGTTGCTTAAATATTAAGAAAAGAACTACATACCATAAACATATTGCTTCCCCGCATAGTTTTAAAATAGTTTCATTTTTATTATATAAGGAAACACTCTTACACTTCTTCATACACACTCTCACACAAAAACAATAATAATATTATGAACGAAAATTAAAATTTGCATAACTTACCGATGATGCATTTAAAAATTTGAAAACTAACTTATACATAAGATAGTAGATTTTAACAAAAACAACAACAACACACACACACATATACAAAAACAAAAATTATTTATTTTTATAGAAATCGGTTAGCATTATTATAAAAAAAATATCAAGCGCCACCCACAAGCGTTGGGATAAAATACACTTTCTATTAAGTTCAAGCTGATCGGCAGCAGGAAATGTTTTCGTATTTAGTAATTCATAAAGTTTTGTAGCTCAAAATAGAGTCACATTCATAAAACTTAATTTAGACAAAAACAAAAACATCAAAGATTCTCTCAACATTTCAATCTTTTCTATTATTGTCCATGTGGAAGGATTTTTTCGATATGCTTTTTTATTTACAAAAAGGATCGAAATCCAGTTATTCTATCCAAAATAATAGAAAGATAGAACTGTTTGTTTTGAAATCAAACATTTATTCTCTTTACCCGATCAATTCGAACTTAAATAGAGACTGTAAAATTATTTATTTATTTTTGATTAAAATTTTATTATATTTTCTTATATATTTATTTCAAAAAAAAAATTAGCCAATACGAACCGTTAAATTTAATTAAGAATATAAACATGGGATGTTGAAATTTAAAATTTTACATGGAATTCAAGCTTAAATCGCGAATAAAAAAAATGGTACCCTTTGAGAAAAACACTATACCAGAATAAGTTTAATTAGAAATAATTTTAAATTAATTATACATACCTTTAAGAGATCAAAATATTTATTATGGCAGGCACTGCAATAATTACTGATTTAAACAAAAAATAATAATAATAATTTTAATTAATACAAACAAAAGTTTCTTATAAGGTGATTTTAATAATTTTTTTTGTAATCTGTAAATATCTGTAAGACAATTCTTTATTTATAAAAAATAAATTTAATGAAAATTACAAGTTTTGTTTTTTTTTTTTTGCTTTTCCTCCATTTGCAATAAGTTTTAACTAAAAATCAATTTAAAGGAAGTTTAGTTTTTGATTTTGATTCTTTTTTCGAGTGTGGTAATACCTAAACATTATTTTTAGGCATATCTATCCTAAGGAAACACTTTCTATCTTGATCTAAAGAGTGAGAGTCAAGAATTTAAAAAGTTTTGCATCATAATTTGAAAAATTGGTCAAAAGGGCTCTATATAAATACTCGAACATGGGGCTAATGAACTTGGTCTGAGTAAACTATGTTTGAGTGGTATTTGGCCAATAGGCAATGATGCGAGTAATGTTGAATTCTAACTCTTCAATTTTAGCTGGCTTATCTGTGCAGAATTTGGAAGTAGCATAACAGGAAGAGTCTAGAAATGTTGTTTCATACAATTAGCCGAGAAAAAATGTATAACAAAAGGTCAATCTGCTAAAAATTTGTGAAGACTTTTAAACGAATTAATCTCCATTTTGGGAGAGAGCTAAAATGTCCATTGCATTAAGGTTTTAAAAAAACGGTAAAACTATAGAAAAGTAGGTACTTTATGCAAAGATGTAGATCATGCGATTTTGTACAAAATATGTTGCGACATTTTTGTACCTGCGACTAATCGTGTAGAAGATATGGACATTTAAAAAAAAAACTTAAAATGACTAAAATTTATAGCACGCATAGCTCTTAAAAGATGACTCAACATTTTAAAGTAAAAACTTTAAAAATGAAATAAATTAAAGAATGCATAATAATATGCCCTATCATGCAATTTTCTCTTTTGAATATAAAATTAAAGTACTTATCACTAGAACCTAACATATCGCTCACCGCCTGCAATAATGGCACAACGCATTTTTTTCAGTTTCGAGATACAAACCATTTTCTCCTATAGGGTAGGGAAGATGAGATGGTGTACCCTGGTGGGTAAAATGGCGCAGGCTGTATTTTGATCTATATGTTACAATCTTCTTTGAAATTATGGTTGTATGTAGTAAAGTTTGTAGACACAGCTATTTATTGAAGTTATTATTGCTTTTTCGATCGAATTTTATGACCATTTTTTAAACTGTTACCAATGCTATTTTGTTTTAATTTGTTTTAGATTAACCGATTTTGTTCATGACCTTCAGTGAATTAATGAAAATTAAATCAATCCAAACGTTTACCAAGTTCTCTAAAGCTTATTTTTTAACCTAACAAAATTTCATATAACACAAGGCATACCTTCCAAGTTATCCATAATGAAAAAAAAAAACATTCGAAAAAAATCTTCACATAATTTGTATGTAACATTTTTTTCTTTTTTTGCATCACATACAAAACGACAAATAGTGGCTACTTCAATTTGAAATAAGAAAGTAAATACAAAAAGGATTTAAATGAGTTAATTGAATAATAAACGTAGGAGATATAAAAGGTGCACCATCTCACTTGCTTTTATCCTACTAGAATCTAGTAGTGTAATACACTCGATGTAAGATAGGTTTAATTATAACAAATTATAAATGAAAATCCATACGTATAATTTTCTCTGAATTGCAATCCCGCTTAAATAAATTTTTATAAATTTTTTGTATATAACAAAAAACCTGGACCAATTGACTCTCTTTTATTCAACGCTCTTAAGAAGAAACAATAGAAAATTGTTGTTATCACTCTCTTAGTTTTATTTTACTTTTTCTAACTAATTCAATGTAGGTACTATGTAACTAATCTCTTTGTAATTTTGTTTAATTGTCGTTCGCTGATGATGGTTCCGCAGCTGAGAACCGAAATGCATACGTGCCAAATAAAAAATCTAAAAATATTTTAAACATAAACGTTGTTTCGCTTTTTGTTATTTGGTATTTTTTAATTTTTTACTACGATTGCGGTCAATACGTTGAAAAACATTCAACTAATAAATCTGATCACAAACCTGGCTATAAGTATTTACGATTAAATTGTGAATTAAACTATAAGCAGAGTCTGACCACATGTCAATAGGTAACCCATGCACAAATTGTTTCTTATCTTATAATATTATTTTTCGTAATTCGTAACAAGTTTCCAATTACGGTGGAATTTGGGATAGGGCAGATTAATAGACCAAGTCCGTTCCGTGAAAAATTAGATTTTAAATACAACGGTTCTTTGAGAAGTACAGTTCAATAACGGTATTTACTTTTACTTTTTTTACCAAAAAAAAACAAAAACTACGCTTCCATTATTACACATACAAATTTGCATGGCCGGGAGTTGTTTCCCATTTGGGAATTTTGCTATCGTGAAATTTTTTTCGAATGTAAGTAAAAATAAAAAGCACAACCAGGTCGCACGAACTTGCTCTTTTGTGCGACCACACTGTGGTTTTAAATTATGCATGGTACTTTGACTGAAAAAATGTTAAAAAAAATCAATATAATTAGGAATGAAAACATTAAGAAAAATATTGGTACGCCATTTTTAAAACTCATTAATGCAGAGTTAAAAAAATAATTTTGAAAAAAAAAATCGAAATTTTCAAAAATTAATTTTGTAATTTTTTTTTATTCCAAAATTTGGTATTTTGAAAATTTTGTATATGCAATATTGTTTACAATTATGTGTTACAAATTATACTGCAATTGCTTGAACAGATGATCTCTATTAGAGATACCATTTTTAGGCGATACATACAATTTTCTTTTCAATAATAATGATAGCTTGATATATCGTACTGATATTAGCTCACATAAAATGTTCATAAAAAAAAAACGACTAGTACGTTTTTGAGAAAAATGAGATTTTCTATACCGGTTTTATAACATTTTGAAACTTTTTTTAAAAATCCAAAACAAAAATTTTTTAATTTTGGTATGCAATACTTTTTTAAACTTTTTGAAAAAATTCTCTATACAAAAATGATCAAATTCAGTTGAACCATTTTTGAGAAAATAGAAAATAAAAAAAATGGTTCTATAGGAGGTACCATATATGTATATAACCATTTTTGACATTATTTTTAATAGTAGCCTTTTTGTAGATATACAAAATTACAGATTTTTTTTTTTAAAGTTGAGAAAAATAATATTTTCAGTTTTTACTAAAAAAAATTTTACGGCAGGAACTGTTATTTTTGGTCTTAAAAAATATGTAATTATGTAATTTAGTTCAGGGAATTTTATCACGATTTACCTTAAATTTTTCCGTCGTCACACGGAAAATATAGATTTTTTTGTATGAACAACATACACAATTAATAGTGTTGAGTGTAAATTAATCTTTTTCAATAACTTTAATTGAAAACCGTAAAATAAAATCAGTAATTATTACTTGATTGCATGTCAAATACCATAATTCCGTTAAAACCTACTCCATAAAATCAACTTTAATATTTCCTTGAATATAATTATAGTCCAAAGCTTTATTTTGGCATCCAAATAAATACTGATTTAATTTAACTTCCTAAACCTTTAAAATTAACCAATAAAATGTTTAATGATGGGTTTCAATGGCAACTATAACTGGCTCGTGAGGGATTTTTCATAAGAAACGAAGTCATATATAATGTATCTACATACATCATTGTAAACATGTAACTACTCAGATTTTAAAAAAGAAATTAAAATTACAATTTCTTTTAGGTGAAACGATTGATTTAGTGAAAGTTCGACATGATTTCATGAGCCGCGTTTTATTATCTACGGGGGTCTGGGTTATCTTTTAACAAGTAATTCAAAAACAACATTGGATCTATGTTTCTTTCGGGGTTTCCTTTAAAGTTTTTTCGATCCAAAAAATGTACACGTCACAATTTCTTTGAAAGGGCAAAAACAAGACATACCAATGTTCGAAAATTTGCAAATTGGTATGACTTGTTTTTGTCCTTACAAATGTTCGAAAATTTGCAAATTGGTATGACTCGTTTTTGCCCTTCTCAAAATTATATTTTAAAGAAACAAAAATGATAGCCAGTAAAATTTCATTTTTTTCGGCTAAAATATATTCCTGAGAAAGTTCATGACAGCACAATTTATTTTTAATTTTGTTGCGAAGTGGTTAACAAATGAAACCCAAGAAATTAAAAGAAATAACATTTATTGGAAAACACTCTTTTTATAAAATGGCGTGCGTACTAATTTTAAAAGGCAACTGAACATTGAATTTAATTTTAAATAAAAGGAAAGAGATACATAACTATACATTAAGTTTTTCTTTGATAAGCACTGTTTGTTTAGTAAATCCAAGTGCGATTAATATAAGCCAACAAATTTAACAGCAATAGTGAAAGTTTTATTAAGTATTCAATTGATCGTTAAGGTTAAAAGAACAATAATTGGAGGCTGATGATTGGTTTAAAATTTATTTTTAAAATTAAAGCGGTTATTTGATCTTTATTTATTGTTCGGCCACTTTATTTTTTTTAAATAATCTGTTGTTAAATTACAAATCTAAATTTACAAAAAAAAAATGTACCTACTTATATATTTTACGACACAAAATAGTTATTTACCAACAAAAATTTTGAATCCGGATCTAATATTCTTTCTAGAATAACAAATTCTTAAAATACCACATGAAGTAAGCCACAGTGTATTCCAGTCGAGAGAGTGAAGCTGGTATTTATTTATTTACTTTCATATCAGGACAAATAGAAGAATAAGGCTGAACCAAAGCTGTGTTCAGAGTTAAAAATTGGTATGTGGGGGCTGACTCATGAATCCTCGACTCACGGGAGTGAAATGTTACGGATTCCATAATCGACATTAATGCGTTTGTTGAAATCACATTCGAAGCACCTTATTGAGAAACAAATACTTATATCCTTAAGCCACCACAAAAAATCTCACTTTTAATGTTTTTATATTTTTTTTTTATTTTTGTCTGTACTGAATTATAATATTTGTTTTTTTTTTCATAAAATACATTCAATGGCATGGTTTTTCTTTGAATAAATGATTTGTTTCTTAAACAATAATAAAAATTAAGACTATTGTTATATATTATGATAATAATATATAATACATTATTCAGTTGTGTCAACATAAACTTACGTACACTATAGGCTAAAATTATTTAACGAAACAAAACAAAAATAAAAATAAAGTTATTTTATTTTTTTTATTAAAAAACAACAAATATATGTATATAGCAAAAAAATAAAATATAAAATTTAACTTGCAGTCTATTTTGTTTGGGTTTTAATTATTATTGTTAAAATAAGTTAATTGCAAGAAATTATTTAAAAAAAGGAAGAGCATAATTAAAATAAAAATAGAAATTTATATATTTTTTTGTTTGCATTTTTCTTTTTCTTTTCTGTTAGGTACTTGTGTCAAATTTAAATATTTATTTATTATTTAAGACTAATATTGATATATAGAATATTTTTTTTTGTTTTTACTAAATAAACGAACCAATGATATTTTACTGTTAACATTCATTTTGATGTTCGCGAATTTTGGTTTTAAGTGATATAATATATTCTTCTAAATAAAGATCAGCATACATATTTTTAAATATATAGGTATATGTACACCTTTATTTACAGTACACAGAGTAAAACCTTTAAACTTATTATTTAAATGAAACCTTTCTACTTATGACTTTTTGTAGGTAACTAAAAATAAGATTAGACTAATAGAAAAATAGAAATAAAAAACAGATCTGGGACACCACACTATCAATATTGTGATCAACTTCACTTCACACGATAGGCACTTCGGTTTAAAAATAACGTTTTTTTTTTTATCTTCACTCTAAATAAGAGTTTAATTCAGTCAATCTGTGATTTTTTAAAATATTTTAAATGAAAGTGCGGCGGTCTATGAGGATTCGTCGGCAGTGTATATGCGTGCGAACCGAATTTTAACAGACTACATATCCAATTCATTTAATTGTGATGTGTATGTATGTGTCTAATATTACTTAAAAACTTAAAATTAATGAAATTGTTAAAATGCTTATACGATTTAAAATGTTAACTCTAAAATGTATGTGTTTCTGTATTTGTAGGTAGAATTGCGTGGAAAAGCCTTATTTTCTAAAGATTAACCATAAAAGTGGAAAAATATTTGTGATTGATTGATATATCTTTTTTTTACTACTGTGATAATGTTTTTTTAGTGATTTTAATTTGGCGCATGGAAGGTTCTTTCGATCCCTTTTTAAAGCTACCAAATATTAAACTTTGATGCATTTTGGCATTTTCTAAAATTTATCGACCCAGGGAACTTAACATCATACAGACAATTTTTGATATACTATTGTTTTGAGATCTCTTAGCAGTAATTTGTTTCTCCAAAGACTTTGTAGGGAAAAGGGAAGAAACATTTATTTGTGAATACTTAAACTGTAAGAAGCTATAGTTTCCTGATACTTGCGTCTTTAAAAAATAAATGGAGTACCCAAGGCATTTAATCATAAAGCGTACGAACATAGACGCTTCAGCGCTTTAAGCAAAAGGACCCATCAACTATAATAGCACCAAATTTAATACACATACAACCAGGTTCTACATTTCACTTTTACTCGAAATAGAACTGAGATCAATTGAAATTAGAATGAATTCAATTTCATTTCGAGCGAAAGTAAAATGTAGAACCTGGCTGATAAATTAACTCGATGCCTATATTCTACGTCACAAGTGTTTGGTTTATATAAATACCTACTTCTTCGCGGATAACATATTTTTATTTGTCTATCCTAATCTAAATAAAATTTAGACCAGCTGGCTAAGATCTCAAGCTCTAGGTGTAGATAATTCATATCCAAATAAACTAGTAAATTAAGGACATAAAAACAAGATGTTTAATCGCATATCTTGTTTCAAGCTCAACGACAACGAACAAATAACAAAAATATTTGGATGGTGTGTCATACTCATAAAGTTATAATGAAACAGCAGAGAAATTTAAAATTAACCAGTTCTTAATGTTACCATTATCCAATGACACGTACCAACAAAACAGGGGTGGAATCGGCTGAGGTGGTGTGACAACCAAATGTGATCAAATTAAATTTTCCGTCTGTGTAAGGTAGGTAGGTAGAAATGGAGGCCACGAGAAGCGCTATTTACGCTAGATTACGTCGTTTTGATACCATAACCTGACCTGTGGGAGAAAAATTATTTGAAAAGAGGGATTTGTGGATGTTCCCCCTTGTGGATCGACAACGTCTGTATAAAGTGATCACCAAAAATTATTCAAAACTTGGCATTACTGAATAAAAATGTATTTTTAACTTTTTACAATTTAAAGAAAATGTGATAAATATCATTGATAGGATGCAAGCCCAAAAAATACAAACAAATCTTATGACTGAGTTCATGAAAAAAAAAACAACTCGGAACTGGACTAACATTCCTATTCTATACATGATTTTCATTTTCTTCACTATCACGTCTTAAAAATAATTGCACAGGTACAAACAGATTAATTTTTTTAAGAATCTTGTAAATTTTCATGAAAATGACACCAAAATAGCTATCACAAGGAAAAGTCGCAAAATTATCACATGTGAAAATCACATTACGCAGAATGATTTTGTTTACTGTGACTGTTAGTTATAACATATCACCTTAGCCAATTCCACCGCAAAATAAGACTTGAACAAATTATTTATGGTATTTGTACGAAATTTTAATCCTATTGTTGCTTGAGTTAGAAGTCAACTAGGCAAAAAAGTCGTCGGGAAAATTGCAATTTTTTTCAAAGTTTAAAAACTGCGCTGGTAGCGGTTAAATAGTAAATAATCTCAGGTCACTCCACCAAACTAATTTAAAAAAATGTTTGAAATCCATTTCAAATCAATCTGTGAAAGACTTCTGATAGTAAAATAGAATTCAAGGAGTTAAAAAACTTCAAGCTGTAAAAAAGACCTAAAGTTGTTAAAAAAAACTTACAAGCAGTCAAAAGACTGCAAAGTTTTTAATGTATTAAAAAAATATAAAAGACGTTTAAAATATTTCAGAGAATTCCTAAAGTTTTGCAGTTTTTTTACTTGCTGCTTAATATTTTATCGAAGTCTTCTAAATTAAGTGGGAAATTATTTAGAAAAGTAATTCTTGAAAGATCAGTTAAATGAACACAATGAAATACTTCGCATTCTTTTGCATATCTGTTCAACAGGCTTTAGAGAATTTCAATATTTATTTCATATTAATGTTTTTTATAAAAGCTAGTTCCAAGAACGTTTCCCGGTGCGTGATATCTAAAGCTAAACATGCAAGCTAAACATGCAAGCTAAACATGCCAGCAGTTTTCAAGAAAATTCGCATGTTATTAGATGGGGATACTAATTACAATAATTAGAACTGACGCTAAACGAAAAGTGGTTAGAATTTAATACTTTGCTTAAACTATTAGTGTGCCAGAGATCTCCAAATTAACCACCTATTCTTATGCATTCGTATTATTTAGCATGTTAACCGAGACATTATTCACTCGAATAATTAATTTAAATTCAATTAATTTACATCCGGTTTTAAGTTTTAATATAGATTAATCAGCAGATTAATATGGCGGTACATGAAATGAAGAAAACTAAATTATTTTCAAGTTCAAAATATGCTGTCTCTTGATCTTGAAAAATGATTTAACCTTTGTTTGTACCATTAGTCGATAAATTTTAGAATCCCCCTTTTGAAAACATAATACCGCTCATTAAAAAGAAAAACTTCATCACTCAAAAATTTTTAGTTATAATCAATGATCATTTGCAACGAACTATAAATATTTAAGTAACATCGAAAGCTAAGTGGAACTTTTATAAGGGCGCTAAGTGGAACTAAACTATCTTGAACTTAAAATATTTACGAATCACTTCAGAAATGTGAAGATTTTGAGATATCTAATATTTTAAATATACCCGAACTTAGTATTTAATGTCATTTTCGTGAAATTAATTATAATTTCCGAGTGATGATTTTTTTTAGTGAGCGATATATGTACATACTTATGTATAGAAAGTAATAGTGAAAATGCTTCATAATCAATTTTGAATTTTTAAACATTTCCTTAATGTTCATTACCATTTGGTATTGTGAGTGATTTTTTTAAATGATCATCTTTCGCTTGGTTAGGAATATGTTGCTGTTGTTTTGGGGAATGAGATATTATTTTATTATTGCCGGAATATTTGCATACATTTGATAGGCACTTGCATGTAAAATAACGTTGTTTTACAGTCCAGAATTTCTCGCCATAATCAAAACTGAAAGAAAAAAAAATAAACATTTAAATAAATATATGTATGTATGTACATAATATATGTACATATGTAGATATAATAAATATAATAATATATTTAATAAAGCTTGTCTTAAATCAATAATAGAAGAGTGAATCCAGCTTCTAAGATATAAACTGAAATTTTATTTTCTCAGAATTATTTTTTATAGGATAAAATCCCAATATTATTGGAATGCAAAACCAAATGATCATGATACGGCCCCTTAAAAAAAAAGAGACGAATATATGATATAAGATTTAAAATATAAACCATTTTGCAAAAAACTTGTCGTTATGTGGTCTAACATTATTCATATAAAGTCGAATTTTTTGACAGAAAACTTTTCGCCCAAAACATATTCTGTTGAACCTTTCATTCGATGAGATGAATATGGATCCAAAAGCCAAATCAAAATCTAGAATAAGGTTGAAGTCCAATAATGAAACAGTAGAATTTGGGAACTTACTTAAACACACTTAGTTTGTTCACAGCTGATCGTCTTTAATCAAGGGTTATTTCAACTGGTAAATCATGGAATGTTCATGGTAACCAAAATTTTTTTAGAGGAATCTATAATTTAAGTTCTTAATCATTTAAGTTAGAACCTTTGAAAGTCATGGTACAGATTTAACCCACTATGAACAAACTGGCCCTTACAATGTACATTTTGGCTGTAAGCATAGAGTACGTATATTATATAGAGAACCGACTTAGGGGGTTCTCTTTCAACCTACAAGCTGTTCGAACAATAATGTTTACTACTCGATGGGTATATATTAGTGGGCCCGTGTATTTTAAATGGGACCCCCTCCAACACTACTTTACGAGGTAGTAGACACGCTTTTTAACCATTTTTCATGTAAAATATGATTAATATCATTTTTTGTTGCTTCTGGCACATAAGTCGACCATTCAAATGGATTCATCGATAGAAAAAAAAATATGAGCTTTCTCTTACTGTGCTAAAATAAAATTTTTGGGTTTTTAGGCAAGGGGGGTACGAGTCGGTTCTCTAGATAATATAGGTACTGGTACTCTATGGCTGTAAGTGTAATTATTAAGGGCCAGTTGTACAAACGTGGTTCAGCCTGCGTTCAAGGTTTAACCCTCCGATTCCGGTGCATAAACTGATTGGATATTATAACATACTTGGATCTTGAATCGTAGTTAAACCTCAGTTAATCCACCGAAATCGGTGGGATCGTTGAACTAAAGCTAAGCAATGTTTGTTCAATGACCCCGATTCAACAAAATACGTTAAAAAAATTATAAAATATTTATGGAAAATTATCAAAACTATTTTTTAACTAACTTTAGTCCTTCTTTAAAATGTACAAAAAAGTTTATTCTGTTCCATTCGGCATTGTTTATAAAAGTTCTTCTACAAATATACGTAGTGATAAGTTTTATTAGTTTTTTTAAGTTTTTGTTTATTTTACTTTAGTGAAGTGAAAATTAAAGGCACGCCAGGGTGGTAGCAGCAATGGATAGAAAAAATTTGAATGACTGCATCGTTTTCAATCAATTCAATCTTTTTCTTAAAAGAGTGGTGTGAATATGAATGTACATACAATAACAAATAGAAAATTTAATTATAGGACATGAAAAAAGTTCATGCGCTTTTAAATTCTTCAGAAGGAGTCGAATAATAAAAAGTTTTTTTTTTTTTATTTTGGAAGTTGTACAATATTTGGTACGATTTTCGAAATAGAAACAAAAAACTTAAACGAGTGGTATAATTTTTTTATCACTGAACTTTTTTTTCATAACTTTATTTACATTTGTGTAGTTTTTTATCAATGACGCTTATTAGTATGTAGTAATAAACATAATTATCGTTCAATTCGTTGTAAAGTTTTCTTATTTTCCAGTATATCAATATTTTTGTTATCACATAGCAAGAATAAAAATCATATCAGGTCTGAGAATTGATAGAGGATTTAATCTCAATTGACTAAATAAACATTTTGTTTGCACGAATTTATATGATAAGATATTTACGTTGAGTTTAAGACTTCACTCTGGCTCTTTTCGAAGGGAAACACCTAAAAAAAAATCTATTTTCACACAGTTAGAAAATATAAAAATAGATAACGGGATGTCAAAAAATTGATTTTTGTTTTTAATATAGGTTTCAAATTGATCGTCGAAGTCGGTGTCGATAGTTTTTTCAACACTCCGAAACAGTTGAAAGCACTCTTAATTCCACTTACATATGTATGTTCAACTCCAAACCACATACTTAGTATTCTGGAGTTATTGAATATTGAATATGTAATTCCTTACAAGATGTTTTATGTTTTCACATGAACACTTGTTGAACTTTTTTTTTAATTTGCGACGTGATGGTTATTGGTTAAGACTCTTATGCCGGCTTCAGGCTTGGGTTCAGTGGTACTGTCTCTCGAAATCAAGTGACAAATCCTCTAAGAGTCATTTATCTAATGTCATTTATTTATTTTTGAGATGTAGTATAAATTCACTAAAAAAGCTCAAAAACCTTTCTAATATAATTAAGTATGTAGGTATTATAATTTTGTAGATATAAAAAATAAAAAATGTTGCTACAATTTTTTTTTTTTGGCGAAATATCACTTACCACAATTCTTCACCAACAGGAATATTCCGACAGGCGAAAAGTGCGATCTTTGGGAAACGAAAATCTTGGTGTTCGTAAAAAACCCGTACTGGCACGAGGTTCGCTTCACATGAGTGATTGAAAAATCTGCTTACGTTCCCATAGTAGTTCGCATCAATGCAATGATCATGGCCAATATCGAAGAAATAACTGTCATCCGTTCTTCGATCAGCTTCAAAATCCGTAAGCATTTCTCCAGTATATTCGGATACAAATGAACCTTTTGGTATTTTTACCAAAGCTCGAACACCCCATCCTTTAGACTGTTCATCACACTCATTGACTTGAAGAGGTATCTTGATACCATTTTGAACGATTCGGTTCTTACAAACCAGCTAAGTAAGAATAAAAACGAATATTTGTGAAAACATTTTCAAATTATCGACTTATTTTAATCTTTCAAACCTTATTGCACCCACAAACATCATTGCACTCATAAATCACAGGAGGGTCCTCGTAGTTAAAATCAGAATTAAGTCGACCTTCGGCCGTGTACCAGTTTTGTACTGATGCAACTGTGCACTGACATTGATCCGAAATGCAACTATTGTTGGAAAAATACAATTTGCATTCAAAATAAAGAGATCAAAATAGTACATTTCAACTTACCCATCACGGCACGAACATATTCTCATCTGTGAAACTCTTTGATCGATTTGTATGGGATTCTGTTGGATGATGTTCTTTGTGATGTACTTAAAGTCCGGTAACATTATTTCATCTGATTCATCTGACGATGAAGACGAAGTCGTTACTCCCAAAACCGCAATCAAATTGTATTCATTTCGTACAGCTTGAATGGGCCTCAGTTCACGACCATTCGATATATCACTCGAGACAATACGATTTCGAAGTCCTGTAGGGGCAAAAGTGCGCATTTGCATATTGAACCCAACCGCTCGTGCACATTGACTGTCTTCACGTGGAATGCAATCATAAGGAAGTTCACCAGCTTTGTTTTTAATCATGAGATCAGCTCCGTTCGCAATAAGAGCTAGGCACAAGCGGGTAGCTTGATTTCGACAAGCAATGTGTCTTAAATAAATAATCATTATCAAAAATAATTTCATAAATGGGAATCTTGTTTATTTGTATTTCCTTACAATGGCGTATCACCATCCACATTTTGTATATTACAGTCACTGCCAGCCTGCAGCAGAAGATTGATCGTATCCAAGCTTCCATTATATATGGTGGAGCTTCCATTATATATAGTGGCCCAGTGAAGCACCGTATTATAATCATTGTCGCATATATCTGTCTCTGCTCCATGGTTTAATAACAGACTGCACAAAAAAAAAAAAGATTTACAACTGCCAAAGGAATATAAATATTAGGTGGACTAACCTAACAATTTCGGTATGCCCCAATTCAGCAGCCCATACCATTGGTGTCCAACCACCTTCATCTTGTGCGTTTATAAATTTTAAAAAACTCGTCACACTTTTACTGCCCTTAAAACTATCCACAAGAATTCGTGTTGCCTCCAAATGGCCAAGTTTTGCTGCAATATGAAGACAAGTTTTACCTTCTGGACCCTGCAAGTAAAATTTTCAATTACTAAAACTCGTATAAAATTTCAAAGTTTATAACCCACTTTAGCTCCCAAATTTGCGCCACATTGCGTAAATAAACTTAGAATGTCACATTTATCACTCATAACAGCACACATTGGAGCAGTTCGTAATTCACGATCTGTCATGTTAACAAAGTCTTGTGGAAATTCTTTACACAAAAGTAAATAGGCCATTTGGAGTGTTCCAGAGTGAGCAACCAAATGTAGGCAGGTACCGTCCAAAAACTCACGCATGCAACTTGTGACATCATAACCAGAACCTGCAAAAAAATACACTCAGCTCAGTCACGAACAAAAATTTTTTTTCATTAAATCCCAGGGGTGGCGTTCAGTTGAGGGAATATAGAAAAGAATACTGACTAGACTGGGGATCGAACCCACACATCCAAGTTAGCAGTCAAGCACTACTTCCACTGCGCCGGGGCCACCCCAACAATATACATACATATAAAAGAAAAAACAATAATTAAAACGAAATAGAAAAATTACAATAAATATATTATACATATGAATAGAGAATGTGATAAATTTCTTCTGCAAAAATCTCTGTTTTCTGGAGCCAGGCTATAATTTTTCGAATGTTTTTGATGTCCCTGAATTTTAATGGATTTTTAAAGGAAAATAATAACGGAATATAAGAAACCATATTTTTTAAATTAAAGGTTATAAAACATTAAAGTCCTCATCAATAGTCGTATGTGAACATCCCAAGCCGTTCACAAACTCATTCTCACCTAGAGGGGTCCAGGGCCAAATTCAGGAGAAAGCCTTATGGCTTAGTATTGACATCCGTCATCTTTTTGTCGATTTAAAAGGAATATACTAATGTCAACATAAACTAGCCATAACGTCTTATGTAATGTTTTAATTTCCCTGCTAAACTGGTACGCCTTATCACAATGACGTTTCAAGATGCCTGCTGCTTTGTCAAAATTGGAAAGATTCCACTGAAACCTTTGCCTTTGCTAGCCATATAATGGGTGATTTTTTAAGAGGTTTAGAACTTTTTAAAAAAAAAAAACACAAAAAATTCGAAAAAATGAATGAAATATTTATTTGAATCGATAGTTTGAACCTTGCAATTTAATGTTTAAAGATAATTTCATGCAAATGTTGACCGCGGCTGCGTCTCAGGTAGCCCATCCGCTGAGTCCAATTTTGGCATACTCTTTCACACATATCGGCCGGTATCTCACGAATGAATGCATGGATGTTGGCTTCCAGTGCGTCAATCGAAGCGGGCTTGTCCCTATAGACATTAGCCTTGACATACCCCCACAAAAAATAATCTAATGGTGTCAAATCGCACGATCTAGGCGGCCAATTGACCAATTGGTCACAATCTTCCGAATAGACTGCTCAGAAGGTCGAGAATGCCGACCATAAAATGGAAGCAGCGCGCGATGAACATTTCGAACCGAGCACGAATTTTGATAGTAAAATTCAATAATTTGCAAGCGTTGTTCATTTGTAAGACGATCCATGGTTAAATTGCAAACCAAACTGAAGCTGTTTGACAGTGACACAAGGTACTAAACACACGTCAGCTGTCAAAACCAGTGTTGCCAAAACCAAACCAGCTAAAAAATCACCCGTTATAACCCGTGAATAATAGTAAAAATATTACCAAACCTTAAAAAATTGGTATAAAGCAGAATTTCACAAAATAAGGGGAACGTTTCTTGAATTTAAAAATTATCATTTGAACGCGTAACCCTAACAAATTTCGAGGTTCCCTTGAAACATCTTTTATATTAAATTTTGTTCTTAAAAAAAACTAAAATAAGTAGCAACCATGTACGCAGTATGTTCAAATCTACATTTAAAATTTACCAAGCATACATTTATTTTAAACTAACTTACCAAGAATTTCGGCAACTCTTTCAAGATCATCATTCTTCACAGCGTAATACATGTCCTTGGGAGAAAACTCTGAATTTGTTCGTCTTTCATTTGTTCTTCCCACAACGTTCATCACTGATTCAGGTATGAGTGTTTCCAGTGACATAGTTTTCCTCTCAGACGCATTATTTTTGTTCTTTTTGCTAGTATTGTTGTTTGTAACTGATAATGGTACATGCAACAAGGGCAATCCCATTTTAGCAGGTTTTCTAAAAAAAAAAAAAGAAGAAAATCTTTCAACTTTTTATCGACTTAAACCAACTTGTTCTCTTACATAACTGCTTTTTGACTAGGTAAGAATACTGGCAAAGATTGACATTTCATGGTCACCGTTGACGTTCGCTCTGGCGTATCAACCCCACAGTGTGGGCACTTTATTACCAATGTTGGGCTTGTGTAATTTCCTGGCGCTGATGGATCGTACGGACTGTTGAGAATAAATTTCTGGGCGCAATCGGGATGAAAAAAGTGTTGTTGTTTGCAAAAACTAAATTTCCCCTAAAATAAGGCAATGAGGGTTAATTTCATTTATTTTGTGTTTCGGGGTGTAGGACTTACCTGAGTACAGAATATCCCACAGCCAGCACAACAATTGTGGGCTCTAAATCGTTTTATATGATCATCGCAGAGGATCATGTAACCCACCCTTGAGCTAGGTCGAACCAGGTTCAATAAATCTCCTTCAAGCTGATTGCAGCAACCCACTTTCTGTTCTTCAATTTGATCGATAGCGCAGCAAAACGTTGTTTCAGGTGATTTTTGTGTATAGTATTGCGATTGCTTGTGACACAGACATATAAGATCTTTTGTGTTTTCCTTATGCAGAGGATTCGGAACAACTACCATAGGATTTGGTACCTTCGAAGCTATTGTCGTCAACTTTGTCTCTGAGTTCTTTTCCCTGAGTTTCGGTGCTACTTGAAGTTTTTGCAGCATTTTTTTGCCACTCGATGTAACTGGTTTCGGAGACTGTGCACTCCTCACTGGTGGGGTACTCTCCTTTGATCCACGAACACGCAATGTCACATTGGTTTTACCGACTTGAACTCTTTTCGATGGCACAAACTCCTCGTTGTCATCTGAAGAGTTTTCTGTTTCGGACGCATCACCACTGTTTGTCCGACGGAGGCCAAGTTTTTCCATGTGCTTATGTTTTTGTTTCATTAACTTATGTTGTTGTTTTTTGCTTAGTTTTTTATCCTCCGGAGATTTGTTGTGATGCCATTTAGCCGCTCTGACTTCAGTTAAAAATGTATTCATATCTGGACATGGTTTCTTTTCAAACTTTGGCCTTTCCATAGTGTTTTCAGATTTAGTGAAAAGTTTCTTCTTAACCACATTTGAGGGATGATTTGTTTGGCTTTCACTACTATTCTCAGATTTGATATCTCTATGTCTGCTACTACTACGCGAAGAATTTGGTTTGGTCGAAACATTCGGAATGGCCTCGACTTCATTTCCAATGCATGATGTTATTCGTTCAATATTTTTTGTTTCATACTCATAACGAAGCTCATCGTTTTCGAGGATTTTGGGGGTGGGCTTGATTCGACGTTGTGAACGCTTTGGGATGACTAATGCTGATGTTTCAGGACTATCTTTGGAGGATTGTTGTTTTCTAATAACTGGTCCAGTAGAACTTGGTGGAGTGTCGGTAGGATTTGTACCAACACTTTCTGGGGTCTGTTTTTCATTTGTGAGTACTTTTGCACGACGACCACGTTTTTTGGGAGGTGTTTTCTCGTCTTCTAATTTGCGTCGTTGTACACTAGGTGATGTTATTAAATTGGATGTATTATCTGGTTCTACAGCAGGCGGGGATTTTTGTCGAACCGGTTCGACTTTCGATTCATCATCTGAGTGTTGAGACTCCTATAGCAAAATAAGTACAATTTATAATTTCAGATTATTGTTTATGTATTTCTAAGTAATATGTATACACTAGGGCTATCATTTTAAAAAGTTGGATGTGATTGAATCAACTTCAAATAAAACAATAAGTAACTTCCTTCCATTTTTTCGGATTTGTATTTTTTATCCACAGAAAAATATAATATTTTTTATTGCATAAGATGCTAAAAAGCTATGTACATGGGCAGGCGGATTTTTTTTTTTATTGGTCACAATTTTGGTCGATGATTCCAAGATCATGCTAAATGTTTATATTTAGAGCTCAAAATGTAATCCTAATAATCATCAATAAAATATCTTTAAAGAACTTAAAGGATTTGGGTCACGAGTTATGTATGTACTATTGAAACGAAGATAATTTTGAACATACGTTCATAGCTAGGTCTCGGTAAAAATACAATATCATTTCTTAAGAAATTGTCATTCTCGATAAGAGTGTTCTTATTTAATATTGTGGTGTAGTAATTAAATAAGTTTTTTTTATACGAGTCGGCCCTACATAAATAACATACATATGTATTTTATATAACAAATTCTATGCATATGTATACCATTAAATTTTTTTTAAATATTTATTAATACATATTATAAAACACCTTTCAGCGTCATTCACGTGCCGTAATTACTATGCGATCATGTTAATGGTTTTATTATAATTCTGATAGTTATTTTTAAGCTCTGTGATGACAAATTTGTTTTCTACAAGTTTCAAGATTCCAGTGGCGTGGTGTTCATATGACACGATTCATAATTTCATCCCATTTCACTTAACACCACAAGATTTCTACAATTCAAATTTTATTTTGGTTACATGAATAAATTTTACATAAATAAATGTAGCCTATTATTTTCCGTGATTTTAAGACCTCATTTAAAAATCCGAACAAGTTATAAACTTTGGCCTTGAACCAAATCACTTTTCCCAAAGATTTTGAACAAAACAACACTATGTATGAAAATGTTGAAAAGAGAAACCGTTCTATTTCGGCTTATTGTTTTAGTATTTGTTGAACAAAGTAGGGTAAAATGCAGGATGTAAATAAATATTCTGTTAATTTCGTAGAATTTTAATAATAACATTATTCTAAATTTTCCTTAAATGATTGCTTAATTTGGTTTTAAAGAAAAGTTTCTTTGGAAAGTACTTATAACTATCTTTTGGCTTATGTACTGAAATTTTTAATTTCTATTAATGACTTGAACTATTAAAAAAAAAATGTTTTTAAGTTAATGTGTAAAACAGACTCCTTGTCTCAAGTAAGCAGAGAATAAGATTTGGTGTCTTTGTTTTTCGACTTCCCGTTTTAAATAATTCACGACACGCCACTGCTTGATTCAGATTAAAAAGCTATCTTATAAATACTTTGACTTTTTTAATAAGATTCATGCATTTAAATTGAAAAATTGTTTTTATATATGTACCTTGTAATTTTTGGAAAAAAAAATACATTAGCCAGCTATTTTTAATTGAAAGATAATACGAAATATATTTATACATGAAAGGGGCCATATATGTTTTTTACTGAAATTCAATCTAAAATACTGCATATCGACGCACGGTTAAAGTTCAGAACCTCATAAGTGGTTTTTTTGTTTTTCAGGAATAAAAAAAAAAACTACCAAATTTTGTATGACGATCTATACTAAGAGGTTTTGAGTTCTGCCTTTTTCTGTAAAATGTTCAGAACAACATTATTACACTGAAATTGCCAAAAAGTAGCTCTGATTTTTCTAATAATTTTGTATCAATAATATTTTTGTTGAATTTTTCATCTTACGAAGTCCTGCACTTTAAATATCGATATATTTTTATCAAATAAAAGACTTTTTGACTAGGTAAATTTTGTGTTTGTGTCTCCAAGTTATGTTTTTTATTTTTAATGAAATTAAAACAAAATATAAATAAATAAAAGTTTTTTGGTTTCATTTGAATAACTTTTACAACTTTATTTTATTTAAATATTTAAGTGGTTTAGCAACGCGTTTCGGAGTGTACCTCCAACTTCGGGCGAATTACTCAATCTGTCTATCTTTCTGTTTGTGTATCTGTCCGTCTGTCTGTTTTTCGTCTGTTTGTCTGTCTATTTGTCTGCAGCCTAAACGGATGGATCGATAGCGGTTTTTACGCATTCCCCAGACGTTATATTTCATTTTCTTTTTAAGACCAAAAATAACGGTACCTTCCGTAAAATTTTTTTAGCAATTAATAAAAATCTTGTTATTCTCAAAAACGTGCCCACAACATACAAGTGTTTAAAAACCGGTAAGAAAAATCTCATTTTTCCCAAAAACGACTGCTACGATTTTGGTTTAAACTTTAATGAGCTAATATCAGTGAGATCTACCAAATGAATTAATGAAACAAATTTCGATTATCGATTATTAACGGTATCTCTCTTAAAAGTATTTTTTTTTGTTATCGACTATCTCATTATGATTTGAATCGATTTTAATGAAATTATTAAAACAAAAGCTTCCAGTTTAAATAATATACCAAATTTTCAAAAAATCAAATTTGGGATTTAAAAAAAAAAATTAAAAATGATATTTTGAACTACGCATTAATAAATGGCGTACCAATTTTTTTTTTCTTAAAAATGTTTTCAAAATATTATAATAAAATATAAAAATTATTTTTTTTTAAAAACCCGCTCCAACTATTTTTAAAATTAACAATTGAGATTTGTTTAAGAATGCAGATGGTGTTCATCGCCGTGTAGTCAACAATTTTGAAGATTGTGTTGATTTTTTAACAATTTTTCAGTTTAAACTGTATGTGCAACACGGTGCTATGTTGTTCATATTTATGTTATCAATACAACCTTAAACTTAAACTATCTGTGATAAGAACTTTTTCGTGACGAGAAATACTCTTAGAGGATTTTTCAATTCCTCACCAGAGGCAGTAACAGTACGCCACGAGTCAACTTAAGCATGAAAAATACTAAAATTATATTTAGGATTCTTCTTTAAAGTTCTGAAGGTCAATCAGCCTTATCGTCAATTTAATGGGAACTTTTTTTCCTCGGAAAAAAACAAAAAAATACCGGGTAAAGAATGTTTCTTATGGCGAATCTCCCACGAAATAATTTTTCCCCAAAAACTTACTTGGGGTAATGTTTGCATTGATTTAAGGAAAAAGTTCCCTGGAAACATTATTCGAGATAGCGATTTTGCTGAAAGGAATATTTTCCCTAATAATTTTGAAGATGATCCCAGATACCAAATTTCCAAAAATGGGAAAAAAAAACTCTGGGGATATTTGGTTCGCGATACGGTTGAATCAGGTGGTCAATTTTAGGACCACAGCCTTGTACAGCTATGCTTAATATTCAGAAACACAGCATTTAAAGCACCTTGACATATTAGGATTTGTTCGATTTTACCAGCCACCTGCGTATTTGTCTTCCATATTATTATTGGCTGCTTCTATTGACCCAATGTAGCTAGAGACTACTTCAAATTATTGTCCCATCACTATGATTATTTGATTAAATCTTCTTCTCAAAGACGATGCCTTTGTTTTTTTTTTTTCAATCAAATAGATAAAGGATATATTTCGTCCGTGTTAGGCGGTCTCTACCTAAACCTTATGATGATAGAACCTTGTGTTGAAATGTAGGACCTACGGTTAAGTACTATGGTCGACTTATGATCATGTCCAGAAACAACTAATTGAGGTACTAAAATCCATGTTCTTCAAACTACATATCCATACAAATCAGATTTTTGATTGGATTTTGTTTTTGATGTTGGACAACGTTCATGTTAGTAATTTCCATTAAGAACAATAATACAGTAGTTTTTGGAGATGTTTTCATTATTTTTTTCGCAGGAATTAACTGTCGGAATCACTAAATGTGTGCGGGAATATCACATTTGAGTTTTAAGCCTAGTATGTTACTGATGCGAAAAAAATGTTCCCAACAAGACATCAATTTGCTTACAAAAACACCCAGATAAGTATCTACGGGTAGTTTAACCAATTGCAAAAAAGAAAACACAATGAACGAACAACGAAGAAACAAAAACAAACCGAATAAAATTCAAACATTATTTTTTCCGCACACAATTAATAGTCCGGGCAATTAATGATTTCGTTGTGTTATCTTTATTCGTATTTGTTTTTCTTGTTTCATTCATAACGTATGGATTTTTTTTTATTATTTTACATTCGATTTATATAGATTTGGTTATTTTTTTTTTAATTATTGGTCAAGCTTTCTTGAACTTTTTTTCCGGCATCTTTTCGTATTCATGAAAGTGGCGATTTAAGCCAATTAGGCTGCAGATGCGAAACGAAATTTATATGTAGTCTTTTCAACAAGAAAACAAAATCCTACACTTCGCAAAAATATTCCTGGAAGAGTTTCACTAATATTGTCAAAATTCTAAATACTCCGTACGTAGTCGCTTATCATATTGCTCTCTATTGTAGTACTTGCACATTCTTTTCTGGCGAAATTTTCTGTAGGTATATTCAATACATAAGCCTAATTCCTTTACTTTGAAACTCTGTGCATTTGTGTGATATTCTACACAAAATTCTATCAAAGTTCATATACAAAAAAAAAATTGTGTAGAAATGCACAGAGTTTCGAAGTAAAAGAACACACCTATTATTTGAATTCATTTAAATGTACATATGTCATTAAGAATTAATTTTTGGCAATTTTGTGGCAGGATCGTCAAAACAGTTTCAACTCATAACTTAAGAAAACATGAAAAACTGAGTTTTTTTTTTCTATGGACAAATTGGCAAAAAACAGATAGCAAAAAAATGCGTTTTATCTCGCCTGTTTAGTGTATTGCCTAATAAGCTTTAATTTATTGATGTTTGAAAAATGAAAATAAAAAGTATTGATTAATCCCGTGTGTTTCCAGACTCAAGCCGGATCCAAACTTATCTCGTGTGGTGTGTTGTGAAGTCGTGTGTCGCTATCGCTTTAATGTATTTAATAAGCGTAGAACCATATTTGGCTCGTGTGATGTGTTGTGGTGTGGTATGTTGTGTCGATATTAATGTTTTACCGATTGCGCCATACCAAGCTGTGTAGGAGATATATTTTCCGTGAGAAAGATAAGAGAGTGTTCGGGGAAGTAAATAGCGAACAAAACAAATTAAAGTTAGCAAGACAAAATTCTGATTATTTTGCACATTCAGCGACACACCACACCACAAGAGATAGCTGTGGTTCCGTCTTAAAACTTTGATTTTTTTTACCCAAATAAAGTGAAGTTTTAGCATCATTCTGGATTCAACACATTTCACAACACCACTACCGTTTTGACATCTAGGATAGTTTAAGAGCTATATATTTATTTATATATTTACTGGGTGAAAAGAAAAAATGAAATTTTACCCGATTATAAAAATTTAGTTTTTTGTTTAAAGGCTAGATTTAGAGTTCGAGCTTCATATCTTTTTTTTTTTTTAAATTTAACTATTGATTTTTCATTGTATTTTAAAGGTTATACTTAGCCAAAGGCAGGCTAGAGGATAAATTTTTTTTTCAAAATTAAGGTATTTAATGGGTTAACTGGATAACAATAAAAAATTTGGTAATGGATTCACCATCTTATGATACATACATATGTACAAACATAGTTCAGTAATTATTTTTGTGTTAACACGTCATTATGTTTAGAAGAAGGCTTTAAGGATAAGCCAACCATGAAAATGTACCAAACTTAACGAATCTTCGTGGATTACAGATGGCTTTACCCAGTATTATTTGTATTTCGCATATTTTGTAAAAAAAAAAAAGACTTATAGCGACCGCAGGTTCCTGCATGAAGAAGATGGTTTGTTTTATTAATTACAAAGCGACGAAATGGTATGCACATTCGGACGATGTGAAGTCAGAGCGATTCATTTTTGTACAATGCAGTGAATGAAGTATTTGAAGAAATATAGTGTTTTGAAAGTAATTTCAAGACATTCGTTCCAAATATTTAATACATAACTCAAAACTAAATGTCTTTTGATAATTTTTTCAATTCAGAAGATGGTGTTCACTATTTGCAAACATTTCTCAAGATTATATGCGTCAGGACTTGCTTCACACTGTCTTAAATTTTATAGTTACAACTATTATTGAAAGCTTAATAGAATTGTTATATTTTGCAACCAAAATAAAACTTGGTTTAAAACTATTATTTCAGTCCAAAAAAATTATTCTGAGTTAAACTTCAACCTCGAAATCAAGTAGCTTTTATTTTTCTATGATCATCAAGCATCAATATAATTAATTTTATTATTTTATAAAAGACTCAAAACTAACAATTAATATTTGCAATATCGTTTTTAAATGATAGCTATAACTGGCATATAAGTCCACCTAATTTTTTTAACTCAACAAGACTAAATTTAATTAAGAGTAAACAGTTTTTTACATTTATATTGCTTTGTCTAAGTCCGACATTTATTATTAGTATATCAAGGAAAAAAAAAAATTATGTATTTTTTACTGCCCTGTAACTAAAAAGTGAATTTTATTTTATTTATTTTTCGATATAACAAACCCATAACATCAAAATTAACAATAGTATGTCTGTTCCCGTACTGTCCAAAATTACGAATTTCTAAGAATTTTAATCAAAAGTCTGTTAAAGTTTATTTAAAAAAAATTGCAACTAATATCTCTTGAAATCGAGAGGAATCAACGATTGGCTATCTTGTATTACAAACAGATAGGACAAAAAAAAGGAAAGCAACTAATTCAACTTCCTGCTGTTACTATGCTTCTTGCATAGAAAATATACAAAATATACAGCCAGAATATAAGCCCGCTCCCTACTTGAAGGTGGCATTAAATCCGTCCGTCCATAAAGTCATTGCACAAATAAGGTGTGCCAACAAGTATGCCCACAGGATCAGTTTACACGGGGATAGACATAATTTTGACCCAATGAATATCTGTACTATTTGTAACATGCATTGAGCACTTCCTCCTAAGATGCCTCATCTTCAATGCAATGAGAAACCATTATCTGTTTTCAAACAAATTGATGGACTTAAGTTGCATGCTGGCTGCCGAAACCGGAACATTGCAACTAATATTTATAAATATGTCGTTAACTCGCTCAAATTAAGAGCTTTTATATTAAATGAATAACCAACCCAGGTTTCATATTAAGTATTCAATGTATTTTCTTTAAATTGATTGTAAAACTAATTTATTGTTCATAAAATTTTATATTTGCTATAATACTAATATTTGAAAATTATAAACATATGTATTGCCAATCAATTTGTAAAAGCAAAGCTTATAAACAAATAAATATATCTACCTATCTTACCATCTATTAAAACAGATGGACAAAATGACATTAAAGCCCCCCAATTTTGTTTCTTTTATTTAAATTTTTTATGATTGGTGATATACATACTTATTTTAAGAAGGCTTCAAGAAAAAGCGATGAACTTGAAATTCTAAAGTCTAGTCAAACGATCAGAGATTTTGTTTTAATATTTAGCTAACATTGTTTCAAGGCATAAATGGTAAGACCATTTCTTAATATCAATTAAAAATAAGGATATACATTTTAGAAGCAAAATACATTACTAATTTTCTATTAATACCTGTTTAAATGTATTAATGAACATTCTCGATATAGTGAATGAGGTTCATTGTATTTGTAATTTCTAAGTTTGACGTACATAACATTCCTTTTGGATAAAAATGGACGCTAATATATTCTAAACATTTATTTGAATAAAATAAAGTGCTCTAATTGTTGTAAACATGAAATATCAAGAACATTATGAATAGCGAAGCTGATCCCTGCCACGCTTCGCAATACCACCTATCAAACATTTTTAACATTACAATCCAACATAGATGAAAAAACTCAAAAATAAGAAAAGTGGGTGAGATGGAGTGAAGGAGGACTTTAAAAAAAAATTACACATGTCATGCCATGTTTAGTTGAAGAGATCTTAATTACAAAATGCTTACGTTCGAATGACTTCAATAAGAAGAAAGCTAAAAAGTGGGCGTGGGAGTGGCCGGATTTGACTCAAATTACTTTTTGAACCGTCTCGATGCTAATAGAAAAAATTATAAAATTTCAGCAACATTTGATTCTGTAGTTTTCGAATAAGAATAACTTTATAAAATTTGTTTTGAAATTCTTAAATTTTTTATTAACTTTTGCAAAAGACGAAAATCAATTTTTTGTATTCACCCTTCACCTCTTCAGAATTTGTTTTATACCAATGTAGTCTGAGATTTTATTTTCAATTTAAGACCAAAAATTGAAGATTAGAATTTCATGTTTTTAAAAAAACTTTTTAAAAACACAAAAAACCTCACAAATCCTAAAAAAAAAAAATATAAAATATTCAATTTGAAAATAAAAACTTAATCCTATCAAGTTAATCGGTTAAGTAATTCTAAAAATTACCTTGGTTATTAAGATATTATCTTAGGGATTAAAGTAGTTATAAGAGCCTATATTTTATGGCACCTGCCAAAAATTTAGTTTAATAATAGAAATAAATTGATTTTGATTACACAACTTCTGAAATTATTTAAATTGTTTCTGTTATCTAAGGTTTTGAGTCATGACATCGAAGTAAATAAGAAAACATTTTAAGAATTTCTTACTTGAACAAAACAGTTTTTTACAACATAATTATGTAGGTCAAAAGTAGTCTATTATAGCAAACACAAAAAAAAATTAATTATATTTCTTCTTGACATTCGTAGAGAAAAAAAATCAGTACGCACCGTAAAACCTTTTTTCAATTTCAAACAACAAAATAGTAACTTACCACTTTGACTTCATTTCGATGTTCCAATCGGACGCTCCTTCTAGTTTTTTTTCCTTTCTCGGATGTATCATCATTAACAGTATTATCTAATCCATCTTCGTCTATCTTGGAGCCTTCAATTTCAACATCAATTGTTTGCTTCCTTTTTCTTTGCAGCCGTTTTTCAGCGCTTCCGGAAGTGATCCCATCAGTTTTTTCTTCACTTTTTAAAGGAACCACTTTTTTCGACCTCCCCCGACGTTTGATCGGTTGCGTTTGAACAGCATTTTCTGCAGACCCACCTTCTGTAGTAATTCCTGTATTTAACTTAGCTTCTGGTGAAGATTCTTCTGCACCCTCTAGTGGACGTGAACGACGTAATCGTCGAACAGATCCCTCGCTTGAATCACGTGGCTTCTAAAGAAAAAAAAAAAAAAAACAAAATGGAAACAAAATGGAAACACCAGGAGCATAATATTTGTATCATTAACTTACATTTGGAGAACTTTCAGATGGATTGTCCACATGTTCACCGTGCAGCTGAGGTTGCTCTGCATCCCTGTCAACTTTCTCTTTCAGTAATTGGTGGCCAGTGCTGCTCACACAGTCGCTACTAACACCACCCTGTTCCAACGCAACGGCGACGACTTGATGGCCTTGAGTTCTATCGTCGTTGTCTTTATCTTTTTTCAGCGAATTTGTGTCTATTGCAGCCGTTTTCACAACGAGTTTGTCATCATCGGATGATCCAGAGCCATTCTGTGGTCTTGCAGGTAGGATGTTCGCTTTTTTCGATATTTTTCTATTGGTTTTTTCACTCCAGTTTTTGGCATTGCCATTGTTTTTAAGGGTTCGCCACTTGGCTGTCTTGTCTTTGTTGACATCCAAAATACCACCTTTTGGAACCACTGATGTGGCCTCTCCAGCAGCAGCAGTGTTCGCACCAACTCCAGCCCCCCCTCCTCCACCATCATTGTTGAATTTTGTGGACATGCTAGATAGCAGAGACTCAAAGCAATCTGTCATATTTGATGGACTTGGGGCTCACCCGGGGAGGGCGGCGACGACAAGATGATGATTATTTTTTTCCACAATTTTCACACAAACAACACCTTTAAAAGGTTTTTCCCTCGAAATTCTTGGGCCTAAAGATAAAATAATAAAATTTTTAGATTACGATTCTGCTGCTTCTCTCAGTGCAGATTTTCTTCTTCTTCGTTGCTGATTTGATTATTATTGCAAAAGAAGCTATGACGAGAAGAAAAAAAAACTTCAAATCGCGAGCTCTGAAGAGAATTTTATTCTTCGAATCAGTTTTAATATTTTTTTTTCGTCTTTTTGCCTTTCTACATAATTGCTACTTCTACTCGACAGAGACTCACTCTTAACTAACCACTCAATTGTTGGTAGGTAAAATTACTCACTCAGATTCACTACGGTAGACGGTAGGCAGAGGCACCAGGCAGCAAGCACTCAGGCACTCGGGCAGAGGCAGAGATTTTTCCTTGCGATAGCTAGCACAACACGGTAGAAACGCGGAAGAGACGACCTGAAAGCTGAAGATGTCAATAAGGAAAAATCTCCGCACCAGAGGATTTGTCCACTAATTCTTATTTCTTTAGCTGAACGAGCTTTTATCAATATAGATTAGATGCGCTCACACACAACCTATAAAAACACTCGACATGGAGAAGAAGCACCATCAGCAGAAGAAAATAGTGCACCAACAGCAGACATTTTTTTCTTAATTTTGTTTTTTTTTTTGGATATTTCGAACTTTTTTTTTGTTCTTTTCTATTGTTAATCTTTTATACTCTTGTTGTTGGAGATTGGAGAATAGCTGGCGCGCGGTGGCGGTGCTTTTCTAGAGACAATTTTGGTATCTCACGAATTCACGATTTGTCGAGTAATCTCGCGCGGGCCAGTGAGATAGAAAAACTAAAGTACTCATTTTTTTCTATTTTCTGTGGAAGGTAAAATGAAATATTTTAAAGCGAATTGACTGTTTTTTTGTATTCTAATAAGTGAGGGGATTCCGGGGTATATTTGTGGACAAAATGTTTACTGTCAGAAATGAGTTAAATTGATAACTGACAGAAAGATGGAACTAGAGGAAGCTTGTTAAGGGTTTCTGTATTGAATCAATACGATTTTGGTACAAAAGTATTAAATTATTTTCATAACACTACGTCTTCACTTGAGAATATTTAAAAAAAAAAACGCTACTAATATCCCCTTTAACAATTAAGAGCAAACTGAAATTCCAAAAACCTTGGGTTTTAAGGAATTTGGGAATAGGTAATTTGATGAACAAATTAGCCTTGGTTAACGATTTAAGGATATTTTTAGACTTCCCTTTTCACCCTTTACGTAGTGTGTGTTCAAACAAAAGATTTTAAGCCTGGGGCAAACGAGCGTGCGTCGGTAGCTAATAGCTATAAACTTTGGCAAAAGTTTGAATTAAAATTGGTACAAATTGGCAGTTTTGGGAAGTAAATAAACAGATATTTTAAATTCTTTATTAAATTTGATAATATACAAAATAAAACTCTAATCGAATCCACACATTCTGTATTACAAATATTTACAAACGGAAAATTGTATATACCCAAAAATATTTCGTTATTAATTAGTGCCTAAAGTCATCTACGTAACTGATTTATTTAATATTATATAGAATTTGTACTAAATATTAAAACCTTTTTTTATTCGAGGATTTTAAACAAAAAAAAAATTTGATTAAATATAATACATATTTTATTATTAACCTTCAATATTTTTTTAAGCACTTTTGGTCGGCGCGGCAGCTCATGTACAACCAGGGCCTAGTTACTTACAACTCTCAACCATTCCTCTGTGCGTGTTATTGGCAGGAATAGAGGGGACCTGCAATTTTCTGCCGAAACTGAACGGCTAGGGCGAGAAGCACTTTTTCATGGCAAGTGAGATACTCTTGGAGGATTTGTCAATTCCTCGCAAGAGGCAGTAACCCACATTTCACAGGTCACAGCACTGTACAATACACAAGAAATGAAACATCTTTAATACATTAGTTGTATTTGATTTTCCTACCAATCTGGACCAAATTGGCTAAGCTTACGATTATATGTACATATATTGCAAAAACAACACAAGATCCAACTTTGATTTGATTTTGGATTTCCAAATAGATTTAGGAGTTAAGCTAAGTACAGACGATTGTCAGATCTTACAATATTGCCAGAACTGTCAATGGTCTGACAATAGCTGACAGTTAGCTGACAATTGACATATTTCTTACAATGAAAAATTGTCCGTTCACACGGTTGGTAGATTTCATCCAAAAATCTGACAATTTGATTGGCAATGATAAAATTGTGTGTTCAGACGATTGTAAGATACCTGACAATTTTTTGTCAGATTGTCGTCTGACAATGAACGTACAATGACGTTTCTGACAATATTGTCAGACAAAATTATGTGTTCAGACGATTGTAAGACATTTGGGACAGTTTTTTTCACTTACAGATCTGACAATATTGTAAGATGTGACAATCGTCTGTACTTAGCTTTAGGACACACTATTTAAAAATAGCCTCAGTAGTGTAAAGAAAAAAGACAACAGATACAACATAACATAACATAACATAATTTAAAATATGAATTACGTTACGTTTCATTTTACTTTTAAAAATTTCTCAATGTATATTTTAAAATCTCCTTCCCTAATCCTTTTTCTATATTCAACTGTATCTAAATTCTCTTCACAAAATTCTCGCCATCCACGATTATATTTCAAAACACCTGTTTCAAGCACTGATCTCTATAATACACTGGATACACTGATCTCTATAATACACTGGATAGCGTATCCATACAAAATAGGTGACTCCATTTGAACAATTGTTATACTTGAAGCTGCCTATTTTTTTTTGGATAGCAGTACACCGACACCGGTGCAGACACAAATGTAGTGTCTATGGGCTGCTTTAGGTGCGTTCCTTTATCTACTGCAAAGTACTTCTGGCTGCCAGTGCTGGCTGCAGTCAACTTCAAGCACTTTAATAATGTATTAACGAAATAAATCCACGAAAGAAAGCGACACCATCATAAAAAGAAATTACTTAGTAAATTATTGTTGTTGATATTTCTCTTTTCTAAAATAAAATACAAATACAAACAACAAAAATTACATCTACTTTAAGATTAGATTTTTCTTTTGACAAAATTATAATTATAGCGTTCCATTCATCATCTACTGGGAAATACTAAAAAAGTACTTTGTCTTATTGTCCAAAACTATATGCACAACAATAAAACACCAATCATCATAGCGAACCAGTTTCAACACCTGCACCAAAGTATATTCGGCCCAAATCAATGTCCAACTTTTTTGTCTTCGGATAAGCACTAATTCCTTAATGGCATTGTAATTGTTTCCAAGAAACAAGACTGATTCTGGATGTTTGTTTTGAAAATATTACCAAGCTCAATGCAGAGACCTCTTTGTCCTTTTGGCATTCTTCAACTAAGTTTTCCCGATTGGGGTTTTCGTGTTTTTAAAATAATAAAACTTTCTATTTCATAGATAGCTTTATGTATTCTAAATAAATTAAATAAATAGCTGAAAATTCTCACCTTTCCGCTTTGTTTTGTTTGCTCAGTAACAATTTGCGCGTTCAGAATAATGAGATCTCAGAAATTTTTTTCACTCAAAAGGTGAGCAAGCGAATCCAATTTTTTTTCGTCAGAGTTTTGACAGCAAAACTGAGAAATTTTGCTGATGAATCCTAGGGGCCGATTATGGTTCTGTGAAAAAGTGAAACCAAATGTCAAAAAAAATCAGTTGATTATTTTACTTTCACGCCGTTATATTTGGATGTGAATCTTTGTAAAGAAAGGGTGAATACGAACAAACAATGCTCAATTCAACCACATCTCCTTCTCTGTCCTATTCATAGAGTACGTATATTATATAGAGAAACGACTTAAGGGGTTTTTCATGTAAATAATGATTAATATCATTTTTTGATGCTTCTGGCACATAAGTCGACCATTCACACGGATTCACCGATAGGAAAAAAAGAGAGAAATAAGAGAGTTTTCTTTTACTATGCTCAAATAAAATTTGCGGGTGTTTTAGGCAAGGGGGGTACGAGTCGGTTCTCTAGATAATATAGGTACAGCGTTGCCGTCCAAAAAAAAAAAAACTCTGTGCCACATTTTCTCAGAAATCGTGTCATTTTCGTGCCATATGAAAAAACCAAAAATTCGTAGATATGTTTAAAAAAAATATAAATCAATTATGGGGTGAAATTCAACAATAAAAAATAGAAGAAATAATTTGTTCTATAAAAAATAAGAGTTTTTGCCAGTTTTTTCTCCATCTAGCCTCCATTAGGAGCAATTTTCTCAAAATTTCTTCAAAATTCGCTTTATTTGGAGTAAAAAATGGAAACAAAGATTTTCGTGTCAAAGAGGCACGATCGTGCCATTTCGACAACGCTGTATAGGTACTCTATGGTCCTATTCATGAAGAAAAAAATATTTCTATCTGAAGCGTTTCTCTTTTGAGAGAATTGCGCCGACTGCGCATGCGCTTTAGGGGAAATGATAAGGTGGTTCGGGGTCGATAATATAGTTCGTCGGAGAATTTTACTCACTGAACCAGAATTGCTTTTTTGCACCAAGTGAATCGAAAAAGTGAAAGTAAGGCATGTTAGCGAATGTGAAAATTATTTATTCGATTCACTTTTTCACAGAACCAGAATCAGCCCCCCGTTCATGTAATAGAGATTGAGATCTCCGAGCTGTCATTCTCCTGAACACGCCTAATTTGAACGCCAGTCGTCAAAATACTTGTCAAATCGTGAAGCTGCCTTCGATAGTGCCATCTCCAATTGGAGTCAAAAGAACTGTTATACTTTGTAGGGAATATATTTAAATACAGATCCACATAAAAGGCAGGATTACCTGTTGTATTTGTAGTTTCGTATTAAAATTTGATCCGGGTCAGATCACGTGGATAACATTTTATTATTATCCACGTGATCTGATCAGCTAATATTTCCTATCCCGAAATAAAGAAACACTCCTTATTTTATCATGGTGAATACCCTTTTACTAATGTCGTGTCATTTTCCTTTTGCCATTTCAGATTTTGATCCGGGATCATGGAGTTTTCGTGATAAAAGGAAAACAAAATGGGATTTATTTTTTTTGCAATTGTGTAAGTGGCATGTCAAATTTGGCATCATTTCCAGTGATAATATGGGTAGGGAAAAATTCCTAGAAGTTGGTATTTTCCAAATATAGAAAGACATTTTTGTATTATCACTTTTTTCAATAAAAATGTTTGTGTTAACAATTTTTTTATTTGTCGCTATGGTTTACGGTGTATTTTTCTTTTTAAAATACAAAATTCCCAGTCACGATAAAAGTGAAAGGCAAATATTAAGTGTTATTTCTGGCAATTTCAGTGACGTAATTTACAGGAATGATTAACGTTTAAAAGGTCCAAAATCTGTCATTATTTTCATAAAAAAAGAGAAAAGTCCAATAGACGTTTTTAATATTTTATTGACATCCTGTAATAACTGTGCTGACACCACAAATTATAAATAAATAAATAAATTATATAAAAAAAATATTAGAAAGTTCAGGCAAATCACATGTATCTTCAGAGTATCATTGGAACTCTACTTTGGAACCAAATAATTATAATTAAACACTTTTTCTATCTGCAATTTGTAATGCAATTTCAAACATACTTGCCTTCCGAAGTAGAGCTATGGCGTTGATTTCCTTTTTCTACAGCTCAGCTAGGAAGTCAACATATAGATTGACCAAAATACGTTATTCTTCGAATTCATGTCGCGAAAGAAGAAAAATTAATAATAATTTTTATTTTCACAAAACTATCGACAGTAAACACAACAATTTCCGAAATGTAAAATTTCACAATGACGATGACGTTGACGTCTAGATAAATGTCACTTTACTATGCTGTGTGTGCAAGTACGTGTTTTGTCTACATGTAAATCCCTCTTGAAATCGGGAACATAGATTTTGATCCCAAATCATGAAGGATGGATTTTTTTTGGTTAAAAGGAACGCGAAAATTGGTCCGGGATCAATATCTTTCACAGGGATCGATTTTTTTGGCTGAAAGGAAAACGACATAATGGGTTCGTTCGCGTACTAGCCACAAATTACCCAAAACTACCATTTTCTACCAGATTTAGTCCAAAGGCAAACGTGTTCGCGTACGCATATTTCGTGTAATTTCTGGCAGGAGAGAGCGCTCAAGAAAGAGAAAATTATTTTCCCTTCAGTTTTTACCCGATAAATTTCTTCGGGCACAAACTGGTAAGTTCTTTGTTCTGTCAGAAGCCAGTTTGATAGCCAAATAACAACAACAAAAATACAAAATGGTTCTTGTTTACTTTTTGTTGTGTTGATAATGTTGGAAGTGATTTTTTTTTGTTCATATTAAAAAAATTTAAATAATTTTAATAAAAAAACTTAACTATTTGATAATGAATTATTTGATTAAATATAATAAAAGAAGTGTAGGTACTTTAAATCTGTGTTTTTTAAATTAGTTGTGCTTTAGTGGATTCTTCTTTATCGAATTTTGGATTTATAAAAAAAAAAAACAAAAATACGCAGTTTTTCTGTTTGGTGTGTATATTTTCTATTTGTATTTATTTTTTTTATTACAAACTTTAAGTTATGATAAAAATTTCAATGTTGTCGCTTTGTTTACTTTTTGTTGACTTTTAAAAAGTTGTAAATATTTTGGTTCAAGGCGTTCGTGTATTTTCGGACAGTTTCACTTCCCGAACAAACCTAATACTGAATTGAAACAATTTTTTTCCGACAGCACTGATGGATGAATCACATTTTCTTTTTTAAGAGAAAATTTCCCCGTGTCTGAACGGTAATCGGTTCAGTTCTCTTTTTATTTTTTTATTTTTTTCTTTTTATTCTATTTTTCAATTTTCAGTTTTTAGTTTGATTTAGATTTCGTTCGTGTGAGCATCGATTTGTGGTTACTTTACCATTGGTGAAACGCTTTTCACGGTTAAATCCATTGTTCATGGAAACAAATGAAAAAAAAGTAATTGAAGTTGATAAAATAAAACTAGTGAAATAAATTATCAAATAAATAGTCGTCAGTAAAGCTTTTAGTAGTTTGTGAAAAAAAGGAATTACACCCCTAACTTGGCAATTGTGTGTGTTTCGTGCGTGTGTGTGTTGGGGAGTTAATAAAACCCGATATAAAAAATCGTATAAGGGTTGAATGAAAAGAGGAAATTTATCTTAATTATTCATAAGAAAAAAGAAAATTCCATACGCAGTTCCAGTGTTTTTATTGTAAATTTAATTTCCGAATTCGTTTTTCTGTCAGAGGTGGTTAATTTCATTATAATATAACACAAATTGACCTAATTTTTCATCTTAATCGTATGAGAATTTAGACGAAGAAAAAATAAAATAAAACGGTCCATCGTCATCGTTGAACTTTGCTTCCCCTTGGTTTTTATTTGCAATGCGTGATCTCGGTACGAAAATGGCCGAGCTTAAATTTGAGGCTCCTTTAGCTAAATTCGAGGAGTCCGACGAGTGGGGTGGCTGCGACTTTATAACCCAAAATGCCATCAATGACACATTGAATCTTAATTTAAAGGAAGCCGATGCAAAGATTCTTCTCCTGGAGGAGGCTGTTCGAGATGTTCACAATAGCAAGAATGGAACATCAAATTGCAATGAGAACATCAATATGGGCATGGATAATGCCACGAATTGCGGAGGCGTAGGCGGAGGCGGTGGAATCTTTAACAATAAGGATAATGTGGATAATTTTACAGAAACATTCAGTGGCAGTCTGGAGGATTTGGTCAACACTTTCGATGAGAAAATAACCAAATGCTTTGGGAACTATGAGCAGAGTGTTGAGGAGTTGGCACCTGTTCAGGTGCGATCCCAAGAGGAGATTATGAATGAATGCCAGTAAGTGTTTTTTGTAATTTTGTATAAAAAGTGTTATCTAATTATATGTGTTATATGACATTGTGTTACTTTAGTTTTTTTAGTAAAAAGTAAAAAAAAAACTAAAGGTTGTTCGTGGGGTTGGGTGGATGGAAAGCGCATGGCAGGATATTTTAAGTTGCAGTGCAGCGGATCGATAATAAACGTCCAAGTCCAACTAGAACTGTCAAAAAATTGGGTCCTTTATTTCATTTTTCTTATTTTGTCTTTTGTGTATTGTTTAGGGTTATTTTATTTGTTTTGAAAATTCTGAAGGGTTTTTTTTAAGAAAATAATTTTCTCTTCGAATATCTGAAATTCTGAAAGAGAAAACAGTGCTCACTGATGGAAATGGGATGAATGAATTCAATTTCACGATAAATAAATTAATCAACAGTACAAAAATTACTTATTAATTTTTTTAATGAAAATTATTTCTAACAAAAGAAGTTTGTACAATATTTACCTAGTCAATGGGGATAAAGGTTTGAATGTTTAGGTTTTTCTGCCATTACTCAATTTTTTCCTTGTGGTTCTTTTTTAAAATTTTTTTCACTAAACGTTGAAGTTTGTTCATTTTATTTTCGTTATTTTGCGTTGATAAACTTCTTAATACCCGTTGCTTATAATTATTGTAAACAAATTTATTTGTCGATTCTAATTTTACTGATAACGAAAAGGCAATTATCTTTCAGTTTTCAGACACATATAATGAATAACGGTCTTTCATTCTATTTCACAGATAACGATTATTAAGTTTTTTTATCGTTTTGAATAATTATTTGATACCTATAAATTATAATATTTTTTTTTTTCCTTTTTATATTTATATAAATTACTTACAAACAATCAAAAATAAATAAGCATCAACCGTAAATACTAATAAAAACAATAACAAATTTTATGTGGTTAGTGGTAGTCATTCTGTGCTTGTTTGACCAATATCAATCAATTTCTGGGCCCTTTCTGGAGTGAGCTCAGATTTCCTTGTTTGGCAGGATGCACACGTCAATATTTTCAGCTTTTGTGATTTATTGAATGAAAGATTGTGCGTCTAGTGATGACTGATGACGCCAGAGATTTGTACTATTCTTTCAAAAACGATATAGCGCATCGCCTTGTCTAAATCCGTTTTTGACATAAAAAGTCTTTGAAGACCTTGGAGCGTTTGGCAGGAATTTAAAAAAAAAATAAACATTGCCCTATAATCTACATGATATCGTTCATCTCTATAATAGGTATATAAATTCAATAATACTACTTATTAGATCATCGACTAGCACGGCATCAAGGATGTCGCTCCAGCATTGGACTTAAGTTTAGATAATATGAGTATCTTCACTTCTCCGAGATCATGTCGACGGAATTGTTGGTTTTAATTCATTTAATTTGAATGGTATGATCTGTTTGATAGCGAAATTAAAATCACCATCAAGCCACAACTGCGATTGGCGCGTTAAGAAAAATGAGATATCAGAGGTTTTTCTCACTCAAATCCAAGTTTTTTTTTTCCTCAGAGTTTTGACAGCAAAACCGAGAAATTTTTCTGAGGCATCCTGTTCATGTAACTGAGATTGCTAAAATCTCTGAGATCTCATTTTCCTGCTTTTTGAATTATAAACAAAAAATTCTGCTAAGACTTCGGCCAGTAGTGGATTTAGATTATAGTTTATAAGGGGCTCCTTTATTAATTTATTATCTTACGTTATAGGTATTTAATATTAAGATTATTGTATACATATGTATGTAGTATATATACGGAATATGAAATTAAAAAAAAATCTCAGAGAATAGCACTTATTCAATTGAAAGTATTAAAAACTTAGTTTAACTCTTGATGCATAAAACAAACAAACACAAACATATACATATATGCCAGTAAGACCTAGTGTCTTATAAATTAGCAATGTTAGAAGGAATAGAAGGATTGGATAGATTTTTGTTGGCACAGTGGATTGAGAAATTAGGTTTTGATTTTCTCATTAAATCCCAGGGGTGGCGTTCAGTTGAGGGAATATAGAAAAGAATGCTGCCTAGACTGCGGATCGAACTTGCATATCCAAGTTAGCTGTCAGCACTACTTCCACTGCGCCGGGGCCCACCCACGTTTTACTGAATGAATTCAATTATAGCTGTTTGTTGTTTCCCTTACAAATTCTCCACAAAAATTATTGAAATTTGGAACAATTAGGCTCAGTTTCACAGTTATAGTAAGTGGAACTTAAGTGGCCAATGTGAAAGAATTCAGAACAATTTTACAGTCTAAATTAACATCAATAAGTGACACTTAAGTCTCCCATATTGGCAACTTAAGTGTCACTTACTCAGACTTCAAAATGTGCTGAAAGTGCCAAAATGGAAAGTGTGGACTGTGAAATTGGCCCTTAGACTCACTTTTTCATTTGTAGATCACCTGAGTCTCGCTGTAGAAGTTAAAACTGTAAAACTAGGATGATCTTAATTTGAAAAACTGATAGGTACTTATTGATTTGAGTAAGCTGTGTCCAGTGTAACTGAATAATTTCATTTTTCAAAATAAACGTAGAGTTTTGAACCTGTATTTATAGTAAATCCGGCACCGTCTTTGACTTTCATATGAAATAATAAAAATGCTTCCGTTCAACAGCAACTGTAATGTTGCCTAATAAAAACTTGGCATGACGTGAATTAATTTGGGTTATGCGCTGTTATCAAAGTCTTCTTTGCAATGAATAGAATTATTATTGAATTAGCCAACTGTCACATTTCCATACAACATACTTGTACTATGTATACGAGTTGGAGGGAATTGCAAACGATACACTCAGCATTTTGTATGTCCCAAGCCCGCAAGTCTTGACTGAGTGAATTAAACGATAATCTCAATGTCCGTCGCGTCAATGTTGTTTCCCTTGTTTCAACTTGTATGGTATCGCTAAATTAATAAAAAGTGGAGAGTTCCTTTCTTTTTATTTTGTTTTTGTTTTATTTGTAGATGTCGTGTGATGTGTTTGGGCTGGGAAAACCTTATAAATGAAAAAAAAAAAAAAAATAAAAAAAAAGTGTGAGTTAGCGCATGTTGATGTCACTTCAAATGAAAATTTATGTACAAAAAACAAAAAACAAATTCTTCAGAATTTTATGACGATTTCTTTAAACTTTTTTTTTTATTTTGCTGTTTTTTTTTTGAGAAAATGTAAAAGTCTTACCTATAACTGTTCAACTGATAATAATAATAATGAATGACTTTTTTTCGCTGGAAATAGGTATTTTGATGATGTTGAAGCATAATTTTCTACCATTTTCTAGAAATAATTTTGTGTTATTTTAATTTTCCTTTTGGTGTCCATCAGTAAAATAATAATTTTTACCCTTGAAGTAAAAATTTCTGACCTTTAAATTGAAGTTGAACTTAAAAAATTACTTTCAATATTATATAGATACCATCAAACTACCGGCTCATCTTTTACTGTTTGTCAGGGTCTTTGTTATTGCACTTGCTGCAAGTTCGAGCCCTTCGTAAATTTTGAGGCCAACAGCAATTTGATTTTCTATTTTCATATATTTTTTTAAATGATAATAAGAATAACAGTGAAGACTGTTTTGAAAATTTTGAATTTTATAGCATGAGGTTTTTCTTTTATTCTCATCTCATGAAAATAAATATTAGGTATTTTAAAACATAAGATGATCGTTGTTTAGCTAATCATACACGAGTGAACAATTTGTTTTGTTGTAGTGGATTTTCAACTTGCTGAAAATCTAAATGGCTCGACCGAGCCTAATCATTTGGATCACTTGTGCATGGTCGGCCTAAGAACCTTATTTTTCTAATCAACTTTTTTGTATGTACGGGCATTATCCCAGAAGTTTGTAAATTAGTTTCTAATTTTGTTTGCAAAATCCAATTTCTTCAAGTTCGAGAAGAGAAAGAAATTCAACATTGCTAAATCTGAAGTGGAGAGTGCGTAAGGTGGTAGTTCGAACTTTAATCCATTGATTTTGGATTGTTTCCATAACTCGTGGTCGTGAGGAATGGTGCATTGCCTTAATGAAACACTTTCTATTTCTGTGAAGTTAGGTCTTTTTTATAATTCAAACAATTCAACAAGTTCTCTCGGGATCCTAGCAAGCTAAAAAATATGTTTAAGGAGTGAACTGTAGTTTAATCCCAAAACTAGGATGAACTCGCATTGAAAATATTAGCATTCTTTAAATTCATAATATAATTTTATTTATTTTGATATCAACCATTACATCAGCCATTAAAAATATTGGCATTCTTTAAATTCATAATATAATTTTATTTATTTTGATATCAACCATTATATCAGCCATTACCCAAGCTTATGTAATATTTTATTAAAAAAATGTAGGTATGTCCTTAATTTAAATTTATAAAAAATGTGATTGTGTATTAAAATATTTGAATTTCTGAGAGTATAAAGCTCGTGTGATGTTTAACCAGCTTAACACTAATGATTTAATTTTCGGGAGCTAATCAATTTATTTTCGAATTAAATTACATGCAATATTCCAACCTAACCTACCGTATCGAGCCACAATCCATTTAAGAAAATAAATTTTAGTTTCTCTGGGTGCAACAATATTATTTAAATATTAATTGTTATTTGGTAATATGACGTTCTTGTATTTTTAAAACATTTGAACAATATGCATACGATTCTAATCAGTCACAGGTGTCAATGGTAACTTCACTGTGTTTTTCTTTGAGTGTGTTTCCTTGTTGAGTTTCCCTTCACATTACTTACGTATACATAGGTAACGGCTTTTTTAGCTTTTACTGGCTTCTCCTTATACAGCTATTCCTTTCTATTTATTTTCTAAAACTGGATTAACCTCCATTTGAAGATTATCAGAGGAACAAAGAACGTCTGCATCAGGGTAAAAATAATTCACTACCACTCCTCCTCTACCTATTTTGTTTTGTATCATTGAAGATTGGATGGACACTACTTCACTATGAAGTGGTCGTTCTTTAAAGAGCAAACGAATCTCTTTGCATTGATTATTCAAGAGCACCACCAAGAACAAGAAGGTGAATCTGAGTCGCTGTTGCTACAGCTAGAACATCGTATCGTATTCAGCCAGTAATCCACATTGTAGATACATTGTGGTTTGGTTTCCTTTTGCTTGTGCTATCCTGTTATGTAGCAAAAGCAGCAATGTCCAAACATAACCACCATCCATCCATCTTTAGTTAAACGTTCCCTTTGTGAACACATCTTAAAGTGGAGTGAGAATTTTTATGGTACACAATACCCGGTTTAAAAATAAAAATAAATAAAATAAAAAAAAAAACTTCACCTCGGGTTGCATTTATACGGTTAACTTCTATCGTAGGTATCTATGCATATTTTGGTCTTAGAAGCAGGAATGCAGTTTAATGCTAGGTTAAAGTTTTTTTCCAATCGATTTTTATGGAGGTTCAAGTTACTTTCATTATAATATTCTCCACCTATAGATTATGCCCATTTATTGTTCATTCTTTTATTTTGTTCTGGTAAAGTCGTAAATTTAAATCTTTAAATAATCTCGTTAACAAGATTTTAGTTCGAAGAACATTTTATGAAATTAATTAGTCTAGTTTTTATCCATTGGGAAGCATGGGCATTCTGATAGTTCGCTTTGTTTGAAGGAGCGGAAAAAGTCTATAAAATTTAAATATGAAAACTATTATGATGGAATATATTATGTAAATTTAAATTTTGCGTGGGTTTTAGTCTTTACAGTTTTTTTTTTTTTTAATTTTTTTTCCACATTAAAAAATGTCAGCAATCGTGCATCACATACATACATAGGTAGCCGTGATAGCCAACTTGAAAAAAATTGAGCTTCTTTAACTGTAGGTACTGGCGCAACATTTTAAGGCCTTCTGCACACGAATCGCCTCGTCCTAGACGCGTGCAAGATTCGACATACAGCAACGATTCCACTACGACTATAGACTTCTGCATACGAAGCTTCTCGTAATCGATAAAACACTGACCATTTCCATACAATTTTGGCATGTATTGAAAGTTGACATTGAATTTTCAACAATATTTACAGCAAATAAAGTTGAGCCTAGCAGTGTCAGTGGCCAGACACTGCTGGGCTCAACTTTCCTTTACCACAGCACGAATTTTCACACGCGGTTTATTTTATTTGAGAGATATGCGCAAATAGTAGACTTATGGGGGATTTATTATTATGAAAAACCGTGGATTTAATTTCATTCATTGATTTTTTTTTATTTTCACGAAAACGGCTCTAAGGATTTTGTTTAAACTTTGTACCGTAATGCAGAAAGTGATTGTATGAAAACTGATTTTGATGTTTTTACCACAAAATTTACTCGAATTAAGGAAATAAAGCTTTGACGTTTTCTATTTAATTAGCTTTTTAATGACTTGGATGATTGCCTTGAAATTTTGCAATTACTTTGACGTTTTTTATTCAATTAGCTTTTTAATAGCTTGACGGATTTCCTTAAAATTTTGCAATTTACTGAATTTAAAATTTTTTAAAATTAACTAAAAAAAAATTCATTTTCATAGATCTGTTGACTATTTACATTGACATTTTCCGTTAAAATTTAGCTACCTACATACATAAAGCTTTAAGAGACCAAGTTCGTGAGATACGTGTATATTTTTTTCATAAATGCTATGGAAATATATTTTCCAAATTACGTTAGACCCACGCTGCGACGTTCCAGTAGTTAAATCCATTTCAAAGGAAATAAGGTTAGGTGTAGGTACATCTTGAATGTTAAATTATAACATCGCTGATTGTACATATTCATCATATTCAATTTGTTTTAACATTTCACATTGTCAAAAGGTATTTCATTGTTTCGAAAATCAAAATAATAGGAAAAATAGAAAAGACCCCTTTTCACAAGGAAAAGAAAAGTTTGTTATTTTTTTAGTTTTAGCCAATAACATTAATTCGGTAAGGTATTTAGTACTTTTTAGTATTTAATATTTATTTATTTGAAAATAGCAACTGATACTAACAAAATATACATCTTTTGTGGATAATCTATTTTAATATTGACAAAAACACTAAATGTTGGCCTTTATATACATAGGTACAGATGAGGCAATCTCTAAGGCCAACTTTGTATGCTTTCATAAACAGAAAATCGAAGCTTATATTTTAAAGTCATCGTTCAGAGCATACGACTCAATAGAATTATTCTTTGAATATTATAATACAAATATATATGTACATATTTCCTGTATAAAGCAAAACAGCAATTAACTTAAGTTAAGATTTTTCCTCGAAACACATCAATGTTAGTATCTAAAAAAAAACTGCTATTAAAATATCGAGTTAGTTGATCCTTCTTATTTGTCATCGATTTATCGTGTTGAATTAAAATCCCATTACCTGCATCGAATTTCGAAATAACACAAAGAATTTAAATCACAAGATTCTATATTTTGTGTTCTTTGCGTCTACACCGCCCGCCGCCGTCGTCGTCGGCCGCCCCAGCCGTGTTGTGTGCCACGCCAGAATTCTTCAAAAAATTATTTTCCACACGTTTTGTGAATGTAAAAGTTTTTCACACAGCAAAATCTGGCCTCTGATGTGATCTCGATTTTTATATTTTCTTGTCTGTCCGTTTCTTGGTGTGTGGGATGAGATGCGATGTTTTTTTATATTTTTATTATTATTTATTTATTCTTCAGCAAAACGATGATCTGCGATTCTTATTCATTTCAAGAGATATAAACAAATAAAAACTGGGGAATCTTTTTTGGCCATGATCCAAGAAGTTAATCAGAATCATCAGACACAACTACGGCAGAAGAATATCTATAGGTTAGGTATGTATTTATATAGAAGAGGAAAAGGTTATCAAGTTGTGAAGACCATTAAATTGTGTTAATTTATTTGCAATGCTTTATAACAGTTTAATTGTAGGTACATAAGTTTTAGGTTTTGTGGAACATCAGAAGCATTAAATTTTTGAAAATTATAAAAAAAAAAAATAAATGTCGGAGATAGGTATGTATATTTGTTTAAAATGCTTGTAAAAAGAAGTTTTCGCTCAACCGCAACCGAACACGATTTATTATGGGAGCATAAAGATCATCATACACGATACGCTCATTGAGTTGTTATTCTACATTATTTTTATTAAGTTTTATTGTACATCTTAATTATTTGGAATTTTATCTTTTGTTTGTAAGTAGGTATCTTTAATGTATTTTTTGAAATAAATTTGTAAATACCACTCTTTCAAGTTCAATAGACTTGTTGTTGAAAGATAAAATTTTATACATGTGGAATAATAATAGAAAATTTTCTTTTTTTTGTCACAATTACTTGATTCGTTTACACCTTTTGCATATACCATACCAGTAAAATCCTTCAAATCAAACTTGAGTTACTTTTAATCAGTGAAGTAAATTGGAAATCTTATCAATAAAACAAAATTGAAGTTAATTTGATGTTAATTAACTTATTCATCCAAATGCCAACGCTAGTCACACGTACATACATATATACATAATTATGTTAGTTAGTTCGCACTGTGTGAGAAAGCTTATGAGCAGACTCTGACGACAACACCAAACGAGTTCTTTTGGAATATGGTAGATTTTCCTTAAGATTTGCTATACACTTAACTTGCACAAGCAATATATTATATGTTTTATAATATAATATATTTTATTTTAGTTGATTTGTGTATTAGAAGATAAGTAAGCATTTTTTATTAATAGTTGTGTAAGTATTGTTTTCTCATCCACCCTACCCTCTAGATATAAGGCGTTTTACGAAAACGGCAGTAAAACGACGCGGCTGCAGAAGCGTTAATTGGCGTTTAAGTAAAACTTCCGTTCTCTTCTTTCTACACCCTTCTAAGCATTAAAACGATAGTCGTTTTACTCAAACTCCAATTGCCGTTTCTAGAGCCATGTCGTTTTACTAAAACGGCTTACGGAGTTAAAGAATTCATCCTTTTATTTTTCACGAAATATCACATTCCTTGTAATATATAATATTCGTGGCCAGGGCTCATTCTTTAGCTTTTAACAGTGCGATACCTGCTTGCATTAGGCTTCATATAAAAACTGATTTTCTCTTCAAGATTTTGTAACAACTACGTTAAATTTGACAAAAGTGATTAAAGCAATTTGAGCAGAATGTTTCTTTAGAAAATTGCATCAAAAACCCAATTTCGCCAAAAGTGGACTTAGGGCCAGTTTGTTCACAGTTGATTATCTTTAATTCAGGATTATTCCAGTTGATGGTCTTTAATTGTGTTTATTCACTAAAATTTAAATCAAGGAATCCATAATTTGAGTAGCTTATCATGGATTTGCTGGTATTGTGTTTGTTCATGCTTGATTAGGCGCTGCTAATTAACAAAGAACATATAAAAGTGAAATCCAAGAACGTGACATTTCCTCATTTGATTTCTCTTTGTATACATAGTCTGTGGTTCATTTTTGACGTAAGATTTTGCTGCTAAATAAAAAAAAAAACTTTCAGCTGCCATCAAAAAGCGACAACGATCGGTTTCGAAGAATAAAATAATAATTTAAAGTTCTCAAACTCTGTGGAAATATAGCTCCCAACTAATAAAACAGTGCGATTTGTGATTTGTCTACGGACAAAAATGTATTGCAATTGAGAAAAGTGTACCCGGGGCAATATTCTGAAGCATGTTGTATGCGATGTCTGGATAGTGAAGGATTCCGAATCGGGAATCAACAAAAATTCTATCCACACCAAAACCCATCTGAGACATTTGCTCAAAATTGGCGATTCAATGCTTTATTACAATACGATAGATGCCAAGATCAACTACGAAATATTTGACAAATTGGATAATTGTGAATATCGAGATGATGTTTTGGTAAAAAAGTTTTTTAACGATGGCATGTAGGGATATATGTAATCTATTAAACATACCAGAGGACGAAGCCGAAGAAAGAAAGAAGTGAGTTTTTTTAAGGAATTGAATGTAAACATTGTTTTATTTTTTTTTTCTTTTATTTCACTGATGAAGATTTCTTGGAGAATTTGGAAAAAGATCAAGAATTCCGCAAAATATTAACATTTATCGGACTTTGAAACATTCCAATTGATTCGGCACCTATTCTGTATGATAAATGAGATCCGTAGATAACTCCAGCTGAGATGCTAGATAATTTGTACCAGTGTTGCCGCTCACAAATTTGAAAAGGTCGCATAAAAAGGGGTCACGAGAAAAAAAAGTCGCATTTTGAAATTTTTTTAAAAGATAGTAAAACCAAACGAAATCCGTATAAATAAATCTTGTTTTCGAGTATTTTTTTTGTTTTTTTTTTTTTTTTCTTGTTGATGTTGTCTTAGGTGTCCGAATTACAAACCTTTTGAAAGAAATTATATGAACACATACATGTGTATTTTTAAATACAAAATATGTTTCTTATAAACTTACCTATCCATTTTAATTTTATATAGTTTTTACAAAAATTGAAACCGACAATCGCGAATAAAATGACAAACGAGACAAGAAAATAAAAAAGAGATAGGTTTGTGTACGAACTACGAATTCAAATTTTACCACGCGTTACATATATATAGAATTAATGAGGGTACTTTGTTATACAGATATAGTGGTGAAATTACGCAATCATAATACATACAAACTTAAAGTGAATAACAGTGTTTATATGCAAAATCGAAAGGTTGAGTTGAATTTTCAAGGGAGAATACCAAACCAAGTGAACGCTTACTCCTTTGTGATGTGGAAAAGGTTGAAATGATTGCTGTTAGTAAAGTAACAAAAATAATTATTTCAATTTTGAAAAGATTTATTAACAAAAAAAAAGAGAACTTATCTTTTTCATATATTTTTTTAAGAGAAAGGGTCAAAAAAGTCTCAAAATTTTAAAAAAGGGTCAAAATAGCCACTTTTTTAAAAGGTCGTATCATAGTCGCATGAGGCAAAAAAGGGGTCAAAATGCGACTAAAGTCGCATAGCGGCAACACTGATTTGTACCTATTTAGAAGAAATTATGTCAATATATGAAATAAAGTTTTTAAAAATGTTTAAATTAAATTTTTTTTAATAATGGGACTAAAATCTTTGCGTGCCTCTTTTAGAAATGGTATTTAAAGCTTATCACAACCACAAACAAATGGCAGCAAACGTTAACAATAATAAAAAAAAACATTTAATTATGGATTAAGTATGGCAACTGAATTGACAGATAAACTAGGTTTGTGGAAAAGCCTTGGTTTTCAAGATGAAAAAAGTAAACAAACACACTTTAATTATCACGGATCCTTAATCATGGAGTAAGAAGTATCTATGATAGTCAAATTGCAGATTTGAACAAACTGGTCCTTAGCAGCTTTACGCATTTCACCGACCGACATTATATAGGTGATAAAATGGCTTTAACATCGTACTAAATCGTTTAAAATTTTGCGCCAATATCTCCCAAATGATGGTGCCCATTGCTTGCTTTGACTTTTCCAGAGTATTTATTACATTTCTTAGAATTTGCATGGTTCTTGGCCTTTTAGGTAGCCCCAAAAAGAAAAAAAAATTTGAAACGCCGAGCATACTGAATACGTACTTGTGGATCATTTGCTTTTAATCCGTGAACCAATTGAATCTTATATAGAAAAAGGTGTAACTCCTGTAAAATTCTTTATAAAGACCGCTTAGGCATCTTTCTTTCCCAGTTATCGTGGATTTGTTTAATTTAGACAGCCAGTCTTTCATTGTATTTTGTAGCAGTTTCTCTAATTTTGACAATATCTTTAAAAATCGTGATACCTATTGTGAAACGTCAAATACCGTATCTATCATTTAAACGGTTTTGTTTAATGATATCATAAGCGCCAGTAAGGGTGCACGGTGTACCCACATTGCATCGTATTTTATGAAAATATTACATTTACTATACTATACCTACCTACCTTACCTCGTAAACCTTTGTATATCCACTCCTCTCTCTCCGGCACGCTTTAAATCATTATGTACGTACTTAAAGTAAAAGTTACAAAAATCTAGCTATAGGTTAGGCATATATGTATTTACATATATTTAATAATATTTCAATTCAAAACAAGTTATATTTATCAGAATGATTGGTCACTTCATATGACAAGTCTCATGTCGTTTTTTTTTTGTACTGTACGATTTCTTTTCGGCCTCTCCGTGCGTCCATCGCGTCGTCGGAAGGAATGGATAACCTGAAACCTTATAAACCAGAAAAGGATTTTTTTGTTGGTTCAGTAGACTTTAAAATATAAACAGTAATATCGTTAATACAGTAGTTGTCCAGTATTATTTTATTTTGTATTTTTATATTTTAAATGATATAAATAAAAAATAAAAAAAAATAATTTCACAAATAGTATTCTCTGCTTAACTACACCTCGATTAATTGTTTTATACTGCCAAAATAAATAAAAAAATTGGATTCGTTTACTTACAAAATCATCGTCATGACGTAGGGAAAGGTCACAATTTTATTAGTCAAACTCACTTTCATCATGTGAATTCACAATAAGTGTTGTGCAGAACAAGGGGTATCTATTATCTAAAAAAAAACAACATCCGAAACATTATACTGAACACCGACTGTTTTGTGTAAATAAAAAAAAATCGAACGTGTCTACGCATTTTTTTATTATTATTGTGAAGTTTCATCTCGTCCGTTCTTGTTATTTTATTTTGTATATTTATACACATACCTATAATTCGTGCATTCACAATTAATTTTCGTCGTGTGCGTTAAGTATTATTTGTATTGCTCGATCATCATCAAAGAAATACCTATTCTTAATGTGACTTTATTTCCGAGACGTGATATTGGGTCCTATCTATAAAAAAAAAACTATTCTCTTCTCAAATAATTTTAATTTTATTAGGCTACGAAAGATAAATGGTATTGAAGGAAGAACGAATGACATGATTTTTCAAATATCTTTAAAATATATAAATATAACTTTGAAGGAAGTTATTTCAGAAAAATTAGAACACGGGAATGAGCTTGCTCTAATTAAATGGCTACACCTATAAGTTTATCAAGTGACGAAATCTTAGTTTTATTAATAGGTACAATATTAAGACATTTTAATATTTCGGCTTTTTTTTTTACAACTTTTAACTCTCACTTTCATAACGATAAATTAAAAAAAAATGTTAAATGTTAAATTGATGAAATAACGGTCGATTGAAAGTGGCTAGGTGGATAAACCAATCAGTTTAATCTGATCACATCCTAATCGAAGATGCATTCCGTTTATGTATGGGACTCGCTATTTAGTCGATCTAAAGCCTGATTCACAATGCGACGAAGAAACGAGAGATGAGGTAAAATGCTGCCATCTTTTTCTCGTTATAAAATCGTTCCCCAATTCACTATTCAACGACAGCGTTAATTCATCCGTTTTGTTTGCTTTTAGTGCGGTGTGCGAAAACGAGTTTCTTAGTTAAAGAAAATATTTTAAAGAGAATAATAAGAATGTTCTTTCAGTTTTCTTTTTTTTTGTTAAATTAAATTAAAAATTAAAAAAAACCTACGCTATCCAGTTGATGATATCAGTGGTCTTCTGTGTTTTTGTTTTCTTTCTCTGTGACTAATTTGTCAAATTAAAAAAATCATTGCCACACGAGGCAACGACACGACTTTTTTCTCAATTTTTCGAACTTTTGGCGTGACGTGACGGCGAGACACGCTTTATGGTGTATACTCTCGTACACTTTCATGTTTCTTGGACAAGAATTTTTCTTGACAACCTAAAATTAATTTTGTAAATTAAAATTCCTTGTTCACGGGAACTATCTTCACATGGGAAATAACTTCCATCCTGGTAGGAAATTATTTCACTTTTTACTAATGAATTTCTTTCCCCACTACAGATGGGAAATAACTTCACTTTATTTGTGAAAAAAAAAAACATCTTCTTGGGACCTCTTTCCATCTCCCGCAATTCCGTTGATCTGCTAAAAGTATGTTCATTGTTCAGTTGACAAGCAGGCGTCTATTTCTGCAGGTCTCTTGAAAAGTGAAATTATATCTTATTATAAAGATGAGGTTATTTTCCGTATGTGAAGGTGAAATTAGTTCCCTGCAAAAAGACATTAGCCAAGCTAAAATCTATTGGTTTTATTAACTTTAACTTTTTCCTGCATTTTAATTACCGGACATGACGGTAATCAAGTCGAAAAACCTTTTTATAAACATTTGTCTGAGTAGTTTCTGAAAAGTTTTTTCAAATCATTAGATTAAAAATATCTATCTTTGAGAAAAGAGTTATAGTAAGGATTTTTTTTTTAAATCAAAGGTGAAGATCGAAAAAAAGGGAAATAACTAAAACCTATTAAAATACTTCATCGATAAAGGAAAATAATATAAGTTTTTATCCGAGAAGTTATTTCCCATCTCATTTATTTATTTTGAACGATCCCTTGGTTCTGTGATAAATCCGGCTATGGTTTTCAGCCGTTATGAAGTGCCTCTTACAATACCTGCTAAAAAGTTGTTAAAAAATTATTACCATTCGACTATTGTGCATAACAATTTGCACAGAACAGACACTCCAAGTACATAAGTATTACTTTCATACGAGTAAAACAAAACTAACACCATTTATGCCGCTGCGCATACGCTTCTGCTTTTTGTTTACTCATAAAATTTAAATAATTTTCTGCCGACAAAAGTTAGCTACCAATTACCAAATCATTTTGTGTGATATTTTGTTGGTCTTGGTCGTCGACGAGTCTGTCTGTTTGGTAGGTAGGTACTCCATAAATTGTTAACTTGATTTGCTAACAATATACGACACCCATAGAAAGAAAAATGTATACTTGTACATCTTCTTATATATGTACGTACGGTGACCATATTTTTGCATAATAAATAATAATAAATTGCAAATAATGAATAAATGAAAAAAGAAACAAAATTCAATTTAATTTTAAATTTTTCCATTTAATTATAAATATCTACGAAAAAAGACTTAAGTTAAAAAGAGGAGGTACAGGAATTCAGTCTTTGTTTGCATAAAACTTAAAATTAAAAACAAAAAAGTCTTACAAACAAACAAAAAAACATAAAAACTTACAGTCGTATTTATTAGATTTTTGTCTACTTAGACACTGTCTAACTTTTTTTAAATTGCTGAAAATATGCTTTATTTAATAAAAATAAATATTACATTATTCACGGTTAAGACAATCTACTCTTGTGTCTAAGTTAGGCAGCTATTAGACAATAATAAACAAGGTTTTTGAAATCATTTTCCAAAGTTGGACAGTTGTCTAGAGTTAGACAACGTTTATAAATAAGACCATTAAATTAACACAGTTCTTTTTAGGGATGTTCATATTTTTCTAAGGTGTAAATTTCCTTCACTAAGTTCTGTTTTTTTTTTTAATATTCTTTGAACTCTAAACGACTAAGTTCATAATTGTATTTAGTTATCAAAATAGATTTTACATTCTCGGTGGCATCAGGGATCAGGGTTGACTAAAAAATTTCATTATTTTTGTTTGCTTTCAATAAAGAATTTTAAGTAAAAGTTAGCAATTTTAACAACGCAAGCAGGAGACAACCGATATGTTTTTTTTTTTTTTTTATTTTAAAAGTTTTTGGTGTGTACATGACAGATGATGTCAAAACTAAAGGACTTCGTTCAGGACAAAAATAAAAACTAGATGTCTTGTTGCTATTTTTTTTGTCAAATAAATTTTGCTCTAATATTTATGTTATTGTTTTTAAGAATTTGTACGAAATACAGAAAAAATAATGAACAACTTCTAAAATACAGAACATTTATGTGTTTTTCTGTAACAAATACTTCAAATACAGAACTGTTCATTATTATAATGAACGGATGGTCACCGTATATAGTAGGGAGATATAGTTAGTAACTCGTTAAAATTATAAGCAGAAAAGTAGTAACAATCTCATTTTCCAAATTGTTAAGCCCTAATTCGTTTTGATTCTATAGAAGTCTAAGCTAAAGATAAGCGTTATGCATGAAATAAATTGTACGCAGAAAGAAACATTTTCTTTTCGCGCGCAGATGTTATGCTTTATATGCGTTGGGAGATTCTGCTTCCCCGTTTTTTGTTTGGCTTTCATTTTTTTGTTTTCATATAAAATCCATGGGCTTAAATATAAAAGTACATAACAAGAGTATGGGATGGAATGAAACCAGTTTCTGAACTGAACCTACTAGCCAGATGCACCACACGCGGTGCACCATAACGAGTTATCTTTAACGTTTTGCGTTGTTTTGTGGGTTTCTTTTTACTTTTTTTTAGATTTTTTTTAGGCTTTTTGGACTTCGAACTGCGTCATACTATTATATACTTATACATATGTGAAAAGGTTATGTAGGTAAAAAAGGTATAATGATGTAACGTATATATAATAAATTCGAGCGTTTGCACTTGGTTAAATTCATCAAAATATAATACTCCTGGTTTTCAATGTGAAATTTATCCCACAAAAACTGATTGTAAATTCAAGTTTAATTTATTTCCCATAAAAGTATTATATAGGTACCTACAATTAGTCGTTATACTCATCGAAGATTAACCTGATATAATTGGGTCAGAATGTTGGTGATGATAACTTACTTTCAAGCTCATAAAATTACTCAAATGAAGAAAAGAGAAAGTGTAAGTAATAGAGAGAAATTAAAAACAACCAAAAAACATATAGAACTTATTCTCCCTTAAATTGATAATTTTAGAAAAAGTAGGTGGATGCTACGCCCCCCTGAGTGAAAAATATCAATTCTCGATTTTTTCCTTTGTTTGCACTACAAGTCCTAACGCTCTCTAATTTTAATAATTCTACAACAATCCATGTATACAGGGTATGCCAAATACAAGTTTCTTTTTAAAAATGCAATTAAATGAACAAAATTAAATTTTTGCATGTATTATGGCTTTATTAGTAAGAGGAAACATTCCCATTAATTAATTTAATGGGAAAATGCGCCTCTTTTAAAAAAAACGCACTGTTTGGGCTACACATGACCCACTTTGGAAAGTGACTCATTTCATTCCGCGGAGGTATATGGTACTGACTTTCTGTCAAGATTTCGAGCGGGAAACAGCTGTCAGTGTCAAAATAACCTATATGATTTAAAAAGAAAACACTAGATGGCCCACACGTTTTAAACTATAATCAGCCTCATAGTGAGTTTCACCTGATCAACATTCCACGCGGAATATTTGACATTTCACTTTTCGCCTATTGTGAGTTTTACCCGAAATTTCATGCTGGAAAAATTCCCTTTATTGTGAACAGTCATTTTGAGTGGAATTTAATGCCATTGACAGCCTAAATTTTCACTTAATTTTACTAGGAAAACGAAATTTCATTCTGACTAAACTCATAATAGCTTTTAAAACTTCTTGTGAACAAAAATTTTTAAGGTGAATTATATTTCGGGTGAAAATAAGGCCACAACTCCTGAATGCAAAATTTCAAATTTTTGATGTTTTTTCCTTTGTATGCTCTTCAAGTCCCCCTCTCACTTAATTCACCATGTTAGTTTATAGTATTTATTTTAATTTTGAAAACTATCATACAACAAGATATACAGTACAGTACAGATTCTTTACGAGCAATTATACAATTTAAACTCTCGGCTGGAAATCTTTTATGTATAAAATCTGTTGGGGTAGGTACCCCAAAAAATAAATTTATACAAAACTATTTATAATGATAACAACTCAATGGGTTATGGTTTGCAAAAACCATTATCTTAGTATCAAATCTCATTTTTTGGTCATAAAATGATTTTTTGTATGGAAAAATCTCCAAAAATAAGATTTCAGACTGAGATAAAGCTTTTTGGCATATACCCCCCCATTATCAGAAATGATTCCTACGAACGTTCGATTTTAACAAATAACTGCGGGCAGAGATAAAGAAGTCTTTGTTATTATTTTAATTTGTAGTATAGGTAGCCATGATAACGAGTAAACAATGAAATAACAAGCCAATTTCGGTTTGTGAGATTGTTCACGTTTGCGATTGTGGAATTTAAAAATAAAAACAAAAATAAATTAAATTAGATAAGTGTTTAAAAACTTCTCAATAAATATTTTCATAATAAACAATTTTATCATTGAAATTAGTACCAATTATAACACATCTGTTTAACAATAATACCAGTGTACTGTATGATATTTACCTGAACACACGGAACTGTAGCTGGAGTCAGCGATACCAGATCGTGGGATTTATCCCTTTTTATGAGATTTTCACTGTTAGAGGAAAAAGTTATTTTTCGAACCTCATTAGTACATTTTTCCTCATTTAATTAAGAAAAAAAATTATATTCAAATATTATCAATTTAAACATTTTCATGCCTAAAAAGAACTCATTCTGAATGTGTTCATTTTCATTTTTGCATTTGCCTACTGTACGCTGCCAAACGAAAGATTCCATACAAATTATAAACGAAGACTGGAGGTCTGGTTTTTGTTCGACAGTACTATGGTATTCGATAAGCAAAAAAGATAATTGTAGCAAAATAGTTAGTCTCCACCCTTTTTTTAGCTTATAATTAATTTCCCGTGCCATGCGAAAAAATTAAATTTGAGGTCTATTTTTGTTGTTCACATTGATTTCTCTGCTTGAATTTTGTATAGTTAAATTTAGCAGATAGTTAAATTCATGCCTTCAATTTAAATGCTAAAATTTTTACAAAAACTGAATTATAATCAAATGTGCTTTTAAATTATTTTTCAGGGGAATTGTGGGATTTTTATAACAAGTGTGGGATAAAAGGGAATTTTTTGGTGTCTCTGTGGGAAAACCTGCATCACTGGCTGAAATGGCTGTAAAAATATTTAATACACATCAAAATTAAGAGTAGTAAAATATTTAAAATAATTAGCGTTAAAATCACTTTCTAGATTACCCAGCTGGCGTGGAATTGTTTTAATCTCATCTATATGTTATACTAAAACATTTTTCCCTTAAATATTCTAAATTACATTTTGAAATTTTATTAGGCTTAACCTTATTTTATCCTTGCTTTCAAACTTACGTATTTTTAAAAAGTTCGATATAGTCGAAATTAAAATTAAGTCTGTTTTAAAACTTGTTACAACTTGAAAAGCAGAAATGGCGTTATTCTGTTGCCACTGGCTGCTAATCGTCCATTATAACGCCTTCAAATATGATTTAAAATTGACCTTAAGCTGTCAAAATTTCAACAGCAAAAATACTAAGTTTTCTTTTTTAAGTGAACACTCATGTTCTGTGAGTATTGTATCATCTTTCATTTGGCTTTGACAAGTTATTGATGTTGATTGAGACAGAGCACGTGGGTGAATTATTTATTTAAGATTACTTCATAAGCCATTACGCGTGGGAAACCTGTATAGCTGCAGAGTACCTACTTATAGAGATAGTAGTTAAGTGTATAGAAAAGATAATTGGCAAATTTTGTAGGCATTTACATAACTCCTCCAATTGTAACGCCAATTGTATAATGTTGTTTTGCGTGATCTTGTATATTAAATCCATTATATATTACCTCATTGGAATCGATCATCTAGTAACATGAATTTCATTTAAATAAATAACGCATACGCAGATCAAATACAGTCATTGCAATGATTATTCGAACAAAGGTGTTTTATTAAATTTTGTGCGGAATCAAATTAAATTATTTATTTTTTTTATTTTATTTAGTCCTCAATACAATATTTTAAAAACTCGTTCATTGTAAAATAATAATAATAAAAAACATTTCAAAATCTACTTGACTTCTTTAACAGTGAATATTATAAGTTTTATTGAAAATGGTTACATACGTTGGAGTTCTTAAATTTTAACATCTTTGCATTGGCAACTGATTAGGAATGTGCTTTGATTCCAACCCTGAACATAACTGAAAGCATTTTAAGTGTTTATGAAATATATATGTATGTACGTATGCATAATTTACTTGTAATTATTTAACGTGATATACAATTTTTAATTAGATTTTAAGTTATTTGATTTTAAAGTGAATTTACTATATTTTTAATTTACTATATTTTAAATCATAAAAATGTGACTTCAAATATGTTTTGCATTTACACCATTTTTTTACATACAATATAAAAGTAGGTACTCAATCAATAATAAAAATTCATATTACTATCAATTGCATCTTTGAGTGAAAATCGTGTTGTTCGAATAATTGTGATGATGGCTGTATATGTATATGTGCGCCTAATATGACAGGTGAATCAGTGTCGATTAAAAAGCGTGTGTGGAAAAGGAAAAGACAAGAATGCTAATGTGGTTCGGTTCTTGCAGGAAATGTGGGAGTGAAGTTTGGGATCAAGAACACGCGTTGATATTCAACATCAACTTTACCTACTTATTTGCCATTAAAAAAAGGAAAAAAACAAGAAAAAAAAATCAAATTGTATTCCTTCAGACAAAATGTGGTTTCAAATTCAAGGCAACACCATCACTTAAAAGTCATGAGCATGTAACCACAGAGTGCTTTTGACGACAGGTAAACTTAATTATAGGGGCTGATCCCCATTTTTGAAATCAGTCAACCGTAAAAAAATCTGGATGAAGACAAAAACCTGACATGTGCAGTGAAAATATTAATGAAAATATATTTAAATCTTATTTTTGTCTACATGGTACCTGCATACAAAAAAGAAAGAGAAAGATTGTTGATTATTATTTTAAAGTATTGTGAACTTGAAGAGTGTGTTAAAAAAAGAAATTTAAATTGACCTTCTGTATGTCAGAATATGCAAATACAAATCAATAAAAACACATTTATAAATAGGGGTCAAACGTCAATCGATTAATACGATATATCAGAATTGGTAGAATTGTCATTTTTATCATCAAAAATACGAAATTCCCTAAAAAAAATTGCATTATGTTACTGTGAACAAGAACATCTCTTTTAAAGAGATCATGTTCTCTTTTTTAACACCGATTTCTCGGATTCCGTAGAAAATTGTAGGTCCCCTTTATTACTGCCGCTAACACCCACACAGGATTGATTGAAAGTTGTTAAGTCACTAGGCTTTGGTTCTCCTCGAGCTGTTGCACCACCAACCTTTTTGTTTTTATTTCTTTAATGAAAATACTTTCTACGGCACTGCGCAATTCTAGTTGAAAATTTGTATTGCCTTTTCTTATTTCCTTCAAGCAGCAAATATAATACGTCTGTGAAGTAAGCATACAAATTTTTACCTAACCTAACGAGACCTTAACAGGAATTTGAAGTTTTTTTTGCATTTTTATTCCGGATTTTGCAGTTCACCAAATAGTGGGTGTAACCCCCTGTACTGCTAATTTCACTGTGAAGTTAGTAGTATGTGATGTTTGTTCAACAACCACGAAAGCTAGGAATTTGAAGTAAGGCTTCAAATTTGCATTTCCAGAAAAAAAATTTAAAAAAAATTGAAGTCATCAGTTAGAAAAAAATGCATACTATATCGTTAAGTTCACTGTGAAGTTAGCAGTACATGGTGTTTTTTCGACAACCAAAAAAGCTATCACTTTGAATGAAGGATCCAAATTTGCAATTTTTTTGCAGTCCAAGAAAAAATATTTACCAAAATTTTGAAGTCCTCATTTAAGAAAAAAATAAAAAAAAAAATCATATTACACCCGCGACTTCAATGTAAAGTTAGCATTTCTTTGCAACCATGTAAGTCAGGAATTTGCGGTAAAGCTTCAAATATGCAGTTCTTTTTACAGTTCAAGAAAAAAAATTACGAAATCAAAAACACGCCCTTAAACATTCTTCACGATTTTCTTATCACTATTATTTTTTAAGTACCTATCTTAACTCTACAACTTTGCTTATGAATCATATTAGTGAAAGATAGATGGAAGAGAAAGAATTTTGCGTAAGGCTAGTTTAGTTCTTCGATAGATGCAAAATTATTTGTAGAAATGTCCGCTCTTTAAAAAAAAAAAATTGAAAAAAGAAAAAATTATCTAAAAAGTTGTGAGCACGTTTTTGAGAAAAATAAGATTTTCATTATTTGATAAAAAATATTGTACGGCAGCTACCGTTCTTTTTGGTCTTAAAAAAATTCAAAAATTTGGGGGAATACCAAGTTTAAAGAAAATCGATCAACCCGTTTAGGCTGCAGGCAGACAGATGTAGATCAAGGTTAATCAAAATCTCGAGTTTGTGTTTTTTTACGAAACCATAAATTGCCCTATATAGTACACCTACATATGTATGTTTTATATAAATAATTTAGCAAGTTAAATGTTGCTTATTGTTATTTATTACTAACCAAACCACTTTTCACGATCAGTCATTTTTTTGTCTTAAAGTTTGTTTTTTTTTACTTGCTATAAAGAGAAAAAGAAAGAGAAGACAACAAAAACAAGCGATTAACTTTCAAATCAAATTCTAGTTATATGAAAAAAACTGTCAAATAAAATTTGAAATGAAAACATTTTTCCTATAATTTTCGAAAAAACCTCGGCTCTAATAAAAACATAATATTTAATCAAAGGAAATAGTGTAAACAAAAATATTTCTTAATCGGTGAACCAGTGAACGAAAATGTCAAAAATACAAAAAATTGGTTCTAGGACAGTTAACTTTGATAACCGTTTTTTGTAGAAATTTGTTTTACCAAACTGTCAACCATGCTTACAATAGTAAATATACGAAAATTTTAGCAAAGAGCTTTAAAGTTAGTAAATCGTTAAGTTGTATAATGCTAATACCTTAACATCAATCAGGCTGTTTAAAATTTTGCGCCATTAATTCCAAGTTTAAATAAAATTCGATTCAACGCAGCGGTTTAAAGTTTAGGCCGAGATACAGACAGCAATACAGACAAACAGACATTAATTCACAATTGTGCAACTTATTAGACCCCACTTCTTAATTATTTCCGACATATTGACATTATTATGTTTTCCATTAAAATCAAATGTCTTCATTTCACCGCTAACCCATCCAGAACCTATAATAATTAATTATGTAATTGTGATTCCCTCTTTCAATTGTAGCTTTTGACAGAAATCAGAACAAACAAAAATTGTCCCCCCTACAAAATAAACATTTAATCCACTTACGCATAATATTAGACGGAAATGCGCGTTATTATTAATATACCTATACCCACGAAACAGTTTTCTCTTCTCACTTCCCATAAAACAGACAATTTATTGTTCCATTGTTATCCATTTAGGTTTAGATCAGTGTCATGTCGACCCTAAAATTGAAGCTCATATTTATATAAATTAACCGGTAGCTCTTTATCAATTAAGAAGGAAGTTGTTGTACAAAACCGATTACTGAAAAAGGGGAATCGGATAAGCCAAAAAAAAAAAAATTATTTGAAAGCAAAAATAACAGCAAGCAAGAATATAAGTAAGGTAGGTATAAGTATTATTCAAGGCACGTTTTTTTATTATTAAATGTGTTCGTTAGACGACTTGGTGCCAAGGATTGTAGTGTTGAATATACTACATACCTAACCGATATGTTTAAAATTTTACCTGCTTATATCTACATAAATAGCCAAAGTGAAAGGCTTTCGGAATTTTGATTGATGGTATCAATTGATAGTTTATGGTTGACAGTTTGTTCGTTTGCTGGCAACGAATTGTTATTCAAGTCAGGCTTTCGCAATAGTGTGTTGGATTATTGGCAAAGGATGATGATTGATGTAAAAAAAAATAATGTTTTAGTTTTTTTTTTTTTTTCTAAGCTGAAGGTTAGGTTTTTATTTATTTTGTTTTCTGCAGGCGTCTATCATGCATTCGCAGTATCGTTTACAGTTTTGGCAATGAGTTTTAATTTTCAAGTTTTTCAAATGTTATTTAATTTACCTAAATGTGTATATCAAAAAAATGCATTCTTTTTTTGGTTTTTAGTTTTTAATACGGTGAAGATAATAAATTAGTGAAAGGACTGCTCAGCAAATATCCGACCCTTCAAATATAATTATATAACTTTATTTTGTAAGCTTTGGCCAAAAATAAACCTTTTATTTATAAAAAAATATGAAATAGTGTTGTTGAAAAATACAAAATATTAAAAAAATATTTATTTTAATAAAATTTAACATAACGTAAATTTTTTTTTTCTTTTCAGGTAAGTTGATGCTATTTTTATATCATTCGTAAGTAAAT